>LR824539.2:4670000-7170000 GCA_902850265.1 Spodoptera littoralis
ATTAGTAGATGATTACGAAATATTATGAAACAAAACAAGTTTATCACAGTAAAATGTAGGTACACAGAAATAATTCCCGATCGATACTTTAATATGAGTTCATATAAAGATTTTGATTATTTCAAAAGATAAGATAATAACACCATAATAACTTCTGGGTACATTTAGCCCTAATTTTATTATTGCCCTTTATATCGATAAGGTTTATTAAGTTGTGTTCCGATCGATATTATATATTAAGTATTCGAATGATTACTGATGTGGCGGGCCACTTTTATATTTATTTATCTTATCTGAGGATGACACTTTTAAGATAACGATACATTTGTTTTTCACACGGAAGAGTTGGAACTCTAGGAATTACTGTTAGCTAGTTAGACCGGTAAGTATAGATACAGTTAATAGGTATCTATCAGTATTTTTTTAAATACGAAATTTCTACATACGTACGAGATCAAGGGTTGAATTTTTATTGTTCTCTGTTAAAGCACGGTTGGTGCGGTGGCTGGGAAACCGGCTGCCGCGCAACGTGTAGCGGTGACGATTCCCACAAGTAGCAACTCTTTGTGTGATCCACAGATTGTTGTTCCGGGTCTAGGTGCCATGTGTATGTGAACTTGTATGTTTGTAAACGCACCCACGACATAGGAGAAAAACCTAGTGTAGGGCAATGTTTTAAATAAAAAAAAGAAAGCATTTTTCACTGTTTAGTTAGTCATTTACTAGTGGTCACAATTTTCGTCATTAAATGTCTCTGTTCGTATTTAATAATCTTTAATCTTTAATGTATCGTAGTACTGCCTCGTTGGCCGAGTGGTCGCAAGTGCGACTGCCGGGCAAGGGGTCTCGGGTTCGATTCCCGGGTCGGGCAAAATATTACTGGGTTTTAAAAAAATCTCAGTTGTAGCACGGAGTCTGGAATTGTGCCCGGTATATGGCAATAGGCTCACCCCCTGTTACATGGGACTCATAATATAAATATTGAAAAGTGGGTGTTACTTCTGTGTGCACCTCTGCCTACCCCCTCGGGGATAAAAGGCGTGATGTTATGATGATGATGATGTATCTTAGTACATTAAAGACCCAATATATACCGTACCGATGTGTATGTACTGTAGTTATAGCCAGAACAGTTGTCAAAGCGCTGGGCGCTGTAACGTGACCACCGAGCGACGGTTCTTAATTAACGAAGGCTCGGACAAACTTCGACAACTAAGGAAACTAGTTACAGTTCCAGTTCAAAGTAATTAGTAATAGTAAGTTCATAAAAATACATTAAGATATTTAAGTTTTCCAATTTTGTAGTTTATATCTAATGCTGTTCAGAAATCGACTCAAAGGACCAAAATTCGTTTCTATTTTTGTTATTTTACTGATGGTAGCGCGTGGAAGTAATTTAGATCTAACCGGAAATTAATAGGAAACATTATCCGTTAACCTTCAAGAAACCCCTAAAGAAATTATATCTCTGCTTAGATCGCTTGAACGCGATACGTAAGCCGCGACTGTTACAATGCAGTCCAAAGGACCGACTTACACTTATTTAGGTAGTACCTGCCAAAATTTATAGTTCCGTGCCACCGCGGCATGCATCGCGAAGTTTGAAACCTTCCTGTGGTGATAAAGTTCCGTATTTAGGTAATCTGTTTCAGCTGTATGAAAGCCATGTGATGTGACGAGGGGAAGGCTTGAACCGTTTCAGTGCAAGTGGTGTTCAGGGTAGGTCGTGCGGTCCCCCGCGGGGTGGAGGGAGGCCGTAGTAGGAATATCCTTCACCTCCCGCGCTAGGTCAGGGTTAACGGTACCCCCGAGCTCGGGTGACGGAGCCACCTTCGACCTTGGATGGGATGCGTGCGTTAATGCACTTTGTATAAAAGTACCATCTCTACAATTAACACAAAGCCATTTGACAGATATAATTGCTCTAAAAAAATAAGAAAACAATGTGATGATGATTGCAGTTAACCTCATTGAAACCTAGGTATTATCATGTGGCATTACCACAAACAAAACTTAAGAAAGTGTGGATTATCACTGTAGCTTTCGGTGACATTTGTATGAACCCAATATTAAAACAGCCAGCATCACAAGAATCCAATCTGTACAATCTGCCACATGCAGACATTCATGTAAGTAAATTACAGGCAACGTCATAAAAACAAAACGTCCGTGGACATGCGTAGCCAATTCCCGCGTTGCGAATAACCGTATTGCGCAGCCAACATCGCGAACAACCTTATAACAATTGCTTTAGAGCAGATAATTCATTAACTTAACCGGCTACGTGAAAACGAAATATATGCATTCGGTAATAGTTCACAGAACGTCTTTATTAAGGTTCAAAATTGGTTTACGAACAGCGTTTCCTTCTAAGATTTCTCAGACGCAATTTTTAGCGTTAGTGTGAAGGGATATGGTTGAGATTTGCGTGAGGAGTTTGCTCGGGTGGTGGGTGGCAGTGGGTCGATACGAGCCGGGCGTCGGGCGCGCCGATCAATAGTGGAGAGGGGCGCTACCCCGGCGACGGACCGTGCATCGCCCGCCGCGTGCCGACACACTCGACAACAATACATTTCATATCTAAGAGCCTTACTTTGTCAACAGATAATGAGAGAACATCTTGTGAAATCTCAACTTACATGGCAGTCGAGGAGAATGAAGGAACGTTGAATATGTTCACATATTCCAACAGTTCCTCGTTATGTAGCATCAAGGACACGGGCTCACAAGCACCTGTTTTCTTCTATTTTTAGCTTCTTCTGAGAAACGAACAACGAAAACATTTCAAAGAGGTGTCCTTTCTTGTCTCTTTGAATAAATCGAATAAACGATGTCACAACAAAGTAGAATTGTGAATGTTTTATGAGTATAAAAATAGACTACGTGCATCGATTTTTGTTTATCTAATCCGCTACAAAGTCAAACTATGACTAAAGGCAGGACATTTTGTTTGGTTGAGACAAAATAACAGCATAACACCACGGTTTCCTTGAAGGGTTTGGTCCAGATAATAAGTTTTTACTATTCTTACTGCTTTTCCACAGTCCTACGGGTACGAACCTCCTCCACATAAGATGTTTTGCACTAATTACCAAACTCGGCAGGCGGATTGAAGATCGCAGATACAATATTCAGGGTTATCAGAGAGCGTTGCTGCTCAAACTCTGTCTAAGTTTATTCATAGGAGCTTACAATCAGCAGGGAGAGTAAGTAGGGGTCAGGGATGCTAACTAGTGCCACAAATGTACTACAATATAAGCAGTCTATTATCATAACAATGTATTGCATGAAATTGTCAGTTGGACGTGTGATTATGTAAAAATATGCGTGCAATCATGTTGTTTGCCCTCAGGGATGCGGCCGAGCCGAATTCGCAATGGTGAATGTTTGTGTGATCAGAGTAGTACTCTGTTCACCGTCTATCGTCCAAATAATTGACAGCACATGGTTGTTTATACAACCAACTCTCTAGATATTTTTTTTATCAGAGCTGATGATATCACCTGATGGTGAGCAATCGGCGTCGCCCATGGACACCTAGAAAAGCAGAGGCATTGGAAGTGCGTTACCGGCCTTTTGGGATTATTATCTTGAGCCTTGTTGTTGATTCAGGGATTGGGGAAGGGTGGGGTGTGTAATTGGGCCTCCGGTAACTTCACTCACGCGACGAAACACGACGCAAGTGTTGCTTCACGTCGGTTTTCTGTGAGGCCGTGGTATCACTGCGGTCGAGCAGGCCCATTCGTGCCGAAGTATGGCTCAAGTACATGGATACAATTTCCAGACTCATTATTATATTGTCCCGTTTTTATATATAAATTGTATTCAAGGTTTGCATAACTGGTGTACTCATTTCTAATCCTTTACTGCACGGTTGGCGCGTTGGCTGGGCAACCGGCTGCCGAACAACTTGTCGCGGATTCGATTTCCGCACGGAACAACTCTTTATGTGATCCACTGATTGTTGTTCCTAGTCTGGGTGTCATGTGTATGTAGTCTTGTATATTTTAAAATGCACCCACGACACCGAAGAAAATGCTAATGTGGGGCAACGTGTTTTTTTAAAAATGAAAAGAATTTTTTTAAACAAAATTGTGACTGGTATATGGTAATACGCTCACCCCCTGTTATATTGGACTCATAAATACTGATAGGTGGGTGTCACATTCTACAGCGGCATTAAGTGCCTTGATGTACACCTCTGTCTACCTCTCCAGGGCTAAAAGCCCTGATGTTAATTAATTGGTTATTAATTAGTATCAGTATAAATGATACTGTTACTGCTACTCATTACTAAAATTATTTTTTTAAGTTAATACTTAGAAAAGCTACCGAGAAATTCTTTTACTTATAAGTAGGTAGCGTGGTATCATTTATTACTTAGCAAAGAAGTGATTCACTGAGTAATACTGCATAAAAGATATATCGATTTTTATAGCCACGGGCTTAAATATAGACTTGCTGCTTAGATATGCGCCCTAATACTTTGTGTGGTAGGCAGCTTTAGTATTTTGTAATTAGGTGTATTATGATCCATAATGTAGACAGAGAAGATTATTGTCTGTAAACACACTAGATTAAGAACACACTATAAAAATTTTGTATGTCTGTACAAACACAATGTGACGCACTACCATAATATTATCTACCATCTATTGTAACATACCTACATTGACGAAATAAGTAATATTTGTATTTGTATTTGTAGACTTCTGAATGCCATCCTGTTAGAAGTGTATAGCATAACTGGTTCCTAATATTGCGAGTAGCTTTAAGAACCTGGATACGGAGGAAAGGTAGCATTTATGGTTTCACTGTGTTCAAGCCATCTGCCAATCACAAAGATTATGACAAATCCTTCTCTCTCAAGGTTCAAACCTTTGTTTAGTAGTAAACCTATTTTGGCTGACTGAGATGATCATGTTCGATGCAAATGTTTATAATTATGATTTGGAGATGTTTTTCCGAGGGTCAGAAATTTACGTTTCTCATTAGAAACATAAATTTATTAATTATCAAATATTAAATATCAACATTTCATATAATGACATGGAGTCTGACAGACTATTATTTATTTTGTATTTGTTGACGTTTCAAAAGTACCAAACTATGGTTTAATTGAAATAAATGCTTTGACTTTGAGTCTGTTTGAAGACAGAAGAAGGCTTCACCTGAGATTGCTCGAGGCCCAGGATGACGCTATAAGAGCCGATCTGAACACGCAGTACCGTCAGAAGTGGAAAGAAATCTATCGTAGCACCCGTAAAGATAGGAGACAGTGGGTTGACGGTATTGCTAATCACGCTCAACAGGCTGCAAACGCTGGGAACCTAAAAGAGCTTTATAAGGCCACGAACCCTGACAGGTAACACCAAGCTTAGGAAGAAAAAGCCTCTATAATCAAAAGACAACTAGATTAAATAAAACCCGATCTTAATTACGGTGATTAGCGAATATTGTCCCTAAAACGTGAAGGTAAACCGATAACCCACACGATTTATTTTCGTACATTTTTCAAATAGACTTTCTCTGTACCCAACAGGCTGTGGCCTTGGAAATCCCTACATAGCCGATTATAGCCTGACCTTTTACGTGAAAATAGAGATGAATGTCGATAGTCACTCTTCGTTATTGAATAATACACCCGCCATTTTGAAAGTGAGAGTGACGATTTGTATTTGGAACGTTGGATGCTGTTACTAATTTTAAAAATGGCGGTCGTTTATTTCTGAACCGTTATTTATTTGAAAAGATTTTTTTTATCAACGTAAAGCATATGTTTTTGAATAGCAAATGGTAGCTTAGGTAAAATTCTTTACTCTGAAATCGAACCTGAGACACTTTGGTCAGCCGTTTGCTATCACTTGGACAAAGTGGAATGAATGCAATCCTCGTTTGCCGAATGGTCGCAAGTGCGACTGCCGGGCAAGGGGTCTCGGGTTCGATTCCCGGGTCGGGCAAAGTACTACTGGGTTTTACAAAAATTCTCAGTAGTAGCACGGAGTCTGGAATTGTGCCCGGTATGTGGCAATAATCGTAGTAATTGGCGTCTTTGCCTATCTCCATAGGAGACAGGGATGAGTTATTTATATACGTATATGTATGTATGTACCTAATTTATGCGTTGTATGAAATGGATATTAAAGACAAGTTGTTATAAAACTGTCTTGTATTTTTTTCGATGTCGAAACTACACCTCTTTGCAAACTGTACCTAGACTCATCTATACTTATAATAAATCTGTAGAGAGGTCAATTCTGTACATAAAATATATTTAAAAAATAACTATCAAGGGGTGGTTAGGGATCGCTACTGATGCCAAAAATGCAATCAGTAAAATTTTTGTCTGTCTGTCTGTCTGTCTGTATGTTCGTTATGGAAACAAAAACTACTCGACGGATTTTAACGAAATTTGGCACAATTATTCTTCATACTCTTGGGTAGGTTATAGTATACTTTTCATTACGCTACGATCAATAGGAGCAGAGCAGTGAAGGGAAATCTTGGGAAAACGGGAGAAGTTATTCCATTTTTTAAGCTTCCGTCGCGTTTGCAGGCTTATAGGTTAAAGCTACATAGAAATCATGTATGACGGAAATATTCTCCTTAAAATTATAAAAAAAATATTCCTCGACAGCATATGTCTATCTTTTATGGTTGACTCACAATAACACGTGAAACTCCCGATAGCTTAGCAATTCGGTGATTTCTGATTGTATTTGTCTATTCTAACGTTTACAATACTCATTCATAGACTTTACGCTGTAACTGAAAGGCCAATGGTTGATTTTAGCTTGACTCGATATTATAAATGAAAACATTTGAGTTTATGTGTATGTTTGTTACTCAGTCATATTAAACCGACTGAAGGGACCGGAATGAAATTCGGAACAGAGGTAGATTATGGTCTGAAGTGATACATAAGCATTTTACCCCTGGGATCGCGGGCGAAGCCGCTGGCAGAAGCTAGTATTACATAAGATCATTCTGTAGAGTTTCATTAGAACAAACCGAAGAACATAATTCCTCAAATTCGAAATTCGTTCATAAATCTTTTATACGAGTACCTTTCTAGCAATCTGGAACAATACAACAATAAAAAGAAACAAAAACACATATACGGTCTTTTTTGAAGTTGGTTAAAAAACAACACCTATACGCAAATCTCCATGACTCCACCATGTACTGAAATTACTTATCACTCCCACAGAATTTTCCATGGAAAGAGGAAGAGGTCTGTGTTATGATTCGGTTCAAGGGCGCTGCTCCCCACGACCTTCACCAGGTTGTCTAGCTGAGGGGGCGTCCCACGCTGCATCTCCCGGCTTGTAGCGGAAAATATCTACAGCTGTCTATTTGTAGATATAGAGGCTTTAATTTATAAATAGTCTGCCCTTTTTTAATAGTAAGAGACTTTTGAATGTTAAGGAGAAGGTTATTTGTTTTTGGTGTTATTAAGGCTATATGTGTTGACTGCCTCGTTCGAGCAGGGGGCATAAACGATTGGCTTGCTTTAGATTTGATGCGAAAGTTGGAGAAATTATTGTACGAATGTTTCGTAAGGAATCAAAAATTTATATTTGAAATTTCGCAAAACTTATTATTATTACTCGGCAGTAAGTTAATAATAAAATACTTTAAGTATAATCTGTCTAGCTACGTGGATTGGTATGTCAAATGAAACTGATTTTGTTAATTACCTAAATAGGTAAAAATGTACTTGTTTATTTTTATTAAATTATCTTTTATCGAACATCCCCATTCTACCCTTGTCTGTTGTGTGTCATCTATTTTGTCCTACCATGTTGACTCGTTTTACTACAGACGGATCAAAGGAAAGATTAGCGGATTTTGTGCCGTAGTCAGAATTTTATACAAAGATCTAAAGCAGATAATGGCTGGACAGAATATTAAATTTATCAAAGTAACAATAGACTGTTCTTGTTGTGCTTTGAAAATTCGGCAGGTATAATATTATAATGTCTAATGCCGTAATACTGAAACGTTACTCAATTCTATGTGGTGCTTAAATATCGTGCAATCTCTGTCATTTTACAAAGAATTAGTGGTGACAGAACTATACTTAAGCGCGACTTAAAATTGTGTAGCATTTCAGTATTCCGACAGTAATCTAGTAATTTTTTATTAGTTATTTGGTTTTTAAGGTACATTTTTGAGCGAAATGTTATAAATATGTGTAACTAGAGAAGCAATGATCGTTTTCAGCATATAGCAAGGGCTCTAATCTAAAGTATGTGTCCATGGGCGGCGCTGATCGCTTACCATCAGGTGATCCGTCTGCTCGTTTGCCTCCTATTCCATAAAAAAGTTCAACTTTTAATTCTACACTGCACGGTTGTCGATCTAGTTAGGATCTTAGATATTGAATTCTTTGTCATTAACAAATTATTGTCCTGAGTCTAAGTGCAATGGGTGGATACGCGAAATCTATCTTTGTGGCTGTACCGTGGAGTCACAATTTAAATAAAAAAATATTTTTTTGTAAGAACCCATATGGTTAATACCGTTAGTAGTACGATAAACAAACAAGCGACACGCGTATATGTAATAAAAATCGATCCAGCATATGAGAAAACGCTTGTAGTACCTACCTATGAATACTGTATACTAGTATGTCATACATATTTATTACTCCCAATGAGACACTGTCCATTTCTATGAAATGGGAGCGTTATTACTCATCGTTAACGCGAATGCGGACAACGAAGCGATCACAATTGACTAAGTTCATACTGTTTTATTTGTCTGTAGCTAGTAAATCATTATTTTAAAGAATTCAGGCATCATATCTTTTGGTATATAAATTAAATAGTAGAATAAGGTTGTAGTTTTTAAAAACATATATAATTTCTTACATAACTTCACGCCTTTTATTCCCGAAGGGGTAGGCAGAGGTGTACATTACGGCACTTAATGCCACTGTACAATGTAACACCCACTTTTCACTATTTATATCATGAGTCCCATGTAATAGGTGCTGAGCCTATTGCCATACACCGAGCACAACTCCAGACTTCGTGCTACTACTGAGAATTTTTATATTTTTAACACAATATGTTACAAAATGATAGTTGGGGGTTTAGTTGTGTTACTTTGATAATATTTTAAGAAGTGAGTTAGTTTTAAGTCAAAATTGAAAATACCGTCTAATTTTGATGTTGATCAAGTGGTCACAAGTGGACCGCTGAGGTTTATTCCATGTTAATATTAACTGGACTTACATATTTGACATAGCAATATGTGTATATCCTTTGTCCTCCGAAGAACAAGATATATTACTTTCATTATCACTGACCTGGAAGTTGATAGTAGAAGTGACGATCTTCATGGACTCCGCGTAGTTTCTAAGCACGGAATCAGTGCTGAGACAACTCTGGCGCCACTCGTACAGCTGTTCCAGGCGAGTGACGCAGCGCTCACATATCTTCTTCGGCAAAAAGTCGTCCTTCGATATCTGCTGGTTTTATGTGAAAATAGTACACGAATTAATTATTAAGTTGTTATCTATTTAATATAGGAATTTAATCTATCTATTTAATATATATAGAAAACTAGCTACTTCGGCCCGGTTTCACACGCTCTGCTCAGCTCTTATTAGTCGTAGCGTGATGTTTTATAGCCTATAGACATCTTCGATATATGCACTATCCAACACAAAAAGAATTATTCAAATCAGACCTGTAATTACGGAGATTAGTGCGTTCAAACAAACTAACAAAAAAACAAACTCTTCCGCTTTATATAATAGTATAAGAGTATAAGATAACTTTTAAGTTTACTAAAGAAAATATCGTTAGGAAAAATAAAAATAAATAAGTGCAGTATTTTCCTAACATGATACCATGATAGTACAGTTTGTTTGTTCAGGACACTAAATTAAGTGACAACTCAGTAAAGCGCAAAGAGTATAGAAAACTATAGAGTATAAGTACAGGGGAAGTTAAGCGCCGTCAATAAAAACGTGTTTTGAACAACATGAGCTAATAGATATTTCAAAAATATGATGACTAATATAATATGTTTATGATATCGATAACTCAAAAGTGCGTATTTGTAAAAAAAACCTTACATCATACACATATCATTATTACATAATAATGAAGCAAATAAAATCGTTCATTGAGCTGGATCAGGGATCACAATTTATTAGGTCGGTGTGTCATTCAACTTTGACCCCTACGGCCAACACCTTAAAAGTCATAAATACAATAAGGGATTACCGATTACGCTTGACACGTGACAGCTATTATGACCATCTCTTGTAATCTCTTATTTTCTCTATGATATAGGGGATTCGCAATAAGCCGGTGGTCTGACCTACTTATGAGGTTCGAGCCGGTAAGCTACGATTGTGTGGGGTCAATGATCGGAGCAAGGCGGTCTTACGAATGCATTATTAAAGTAAAAATATCGATCAATTATTTTATTAATGTAAGCTATCGAATTGAAAAGTTTTGTAACTTAGTTCAGAGAATATTTTCTTTCAATGTCTTTCAGGTTGTTCATAGTACACACAATGTGATTTGGTTCCTTTAACGGTAAATATTATATCTGTAGTATTATTATAAAGATAAATTACGTATTTAAATAGTAGTATGGAAGTCTTTATACAAAACAAGAACTAATTAAACATACATATCTTAATGATTGTCATCGTAGCCGTGTAAATAGATACGATTATTCATTAACCCGCCAAATATATGTCAATAGTTACGATACATTTTTGTTTACTTTTTTACTCAAACTTATTTTCGGAAAATTTCCTTATTCCCAAAAAAATAATCAACAGGTATTGTGGTATTTCGGTTTTCCTTGTTGTGTTCGGTTCGTAGCGCATCGTAGCGCGCAGGCGTCTACGAAGCTACGGCCGCCCGCTACGTCTACGTAGCAGCATTATTGCACTTCTAACTACAAAGCCACTGTTTACGTTGCACTTCACCACAGCACCGTGAATTACGTCATTAAATTAACTGTTATTTATGTAACAAGTATGTAATTATCACATTTCTATAATACACGTCACTAGGTTGTCAAGGACACAAGTTTAAGTGGATGCGGTAGTACAAAGAGCTTACTCACCATAGTGGGCAGGCAGGTCCTGAGCTTGAACAGGATCTGCCGTTGTTCCGACTCCTTATCGAAGATATGGAGTCTGGGCCCGCTCTTCAGGGAGCACAACCGACATAGGTCGGTGAACGCCGTGAAGTTGAGGTCCTCGGGCTCGGTCATGGCGAAGCACCTGATGAGGAGGTCAAGGAGGCAGGAGTTGTCCATGTATACGGCGGTGGTTCTCGGGTGGCGGGAGACAGGGTCAACGTCGCATGTCGCGGGTGCAGGCGTCGGGGAGGCGTCGCTCCGCCGCTGCGTCCGGGGGGCACTGGGGCCCGGCGGCGCGCGGCCCCTACACCCGGCGGCCCTCCACTCCCCCCTCGGCGCCGCACGCAGCCCCGCCGTCTTCCCCGCGTTGCCTCCCTGCCCCCTCGCTCCCCCCCGGGGTGGCGTCCTCGGAAAACGCCAGTTTTCCCATTTACTATCTCAGAATGCCTGTTTATCGATATGCAATTGATTTCATTGTTTGTTTGCCTTAAATATTTCTTGGTATAGTCAAACTTTGTGATTTGTGTGTTATGTTATACTGCTAATGAACATGAACATTACATGAATAAGTACATGTTCATTACAGATTTATTATTGTTTGAAAAAATAATTAGGTAGTAAAAAATAATAATATTTAGCATGTGGAAATTTGCTTTATAGAGTTTACCTACATTTTATAAGCATAATCATATAATCAATCCTCGTCTACACTTGTTCTACACAAATAAAAACAAACACCAAAAGCATGTACACAACCTTATTACATTTATGAACCATAAACATTTTAAATTAAAGCTTATACCAAAATATCTTGATACGCGGCTTAACACGGAATTAAACAACATACTAAAGATTACAAACAAATATACATTTGTCGTAGTAAGCAGCGCTTTGTGAAGGATCAAGTTAAGCTGGTAAGTTGGAAACCCGACCTCTTGACACGACCTTCTATTATAATGTCGAATGACCTGTCATTGTGTTGAATTTTTTATACAATAACATAGAAAGATAAAGATAATTATTATAGAGGAAAAAACTATTGTTATGTCTATAGATTCTTCAGATTCCGATGCGGAGTACCATGCGTACTCTGAACGTACCCTGGCCATCATCAAACCCGAGGCTTATGAAGACGCTGAAGATATAGAGAATACAATTATCAATAATGGATTCTCTATTCTTGCGGTTAGTATTGTAATGTTATATTCTTTGAATATTTAGACTCTGAACGTTTGTAGGAATTATGGTATGACTAAGTACTTCAGAGTGAGTGTACTATAACATAGCATCACGCCTTTTATCCCCGAAGGGGCAGACAGAGGTGCTCATTGCGGTACTTAATGGCACTGTATAATATAACACCCACTTTTCACTATTTGTGTTATGAGTCCCATCTAATAGGAGGTGGAGCTATTGCCATATACCGGGTACAATTCCAGATTTCGTGTTTCTACTGAATTTTAAAAAAACCTAATAGTGCTTTGCCTAATTGTACAGTCTTGTACATAATATGAAATCTTAGCATTACCTTACCTAAGTACAAACTGAAGTAAGAATTGGTAGGTAATGGTAAGTTGGGTCACATGCATAATTGTGAAAATGAGGCAAATGAGCTGACGGATCACCTGATGGTAAGCAATCAGCGATACCCGCAAAAGCGCATGGCAGGCGTTGACGGCCTTTTAAAAAGGAATACGCTCTTTTCTTGAAGGTTTGAAGGTCGTGTCGGTTCGGATAACCGCCGACAACAGATCATTTCACAGTTCAGCTGTATGAGCAAGAAAGTTCCAAAGATTATTAATATAAAATCTTTTATTATCTGTAACATTATCTTCGAGATAAACAATAAACTTTATTCCAAACTTTTCAGAATGTAGACACAAAAATATACAAATCAATACTCTGTATTGTTATTATATTATCTATAATACGTTTAACGATTGGAGTTTTATCTTGCCATTAGTCACAAGCGCTCCATTTCGACGAAAATATGAAACGAAATGTCACACGCACTTGTTACTGTACCTAATGACAGCACAATATTTATTTTATACTAACTGTTGTATGCGACTTCGTCCGCGTAGAATATTAATTTTATGACATAACTATTTTTTAGACTTCAATTTTCCAAAATAAAAGTAGACTATGTTATTGCTTAGTACATCAGCTACCTGCCAATAAAAGTCTCGTTAACCTCGGTCTAGCCATTCCAGAGATTAGCCAGTACAAACAGTCAGACAGATAGAGAAAATTTTTAAAAAATAATTATAATTTTGCTATGTCTATCGTATGTATATTAATATGTATATAGTAATAAACTATTATTTTAATGTTACAAACAGACACTCCCATTTTATTTATTTGTATAGTTAGATGTAAGGTAAATAAACAAAATAATGTAGGTTTAATGTTAAGGGCAAATTAATGTGATAAAATGTATGTATCTCATGTTTATTATAAAAACAATTTTGACTGTCTCGTTGCCTAGGATCTCAAGGGTCTCAAGTTGTCACGGAGAACCTAACGGGTAACCGGGGCTCCGGCTCGACGTGCAGGAGAAGGAACGGGGTGGTTTTTAGTCAGTAAGAGTCTGACACTCCCTTCCGCCTCACCCAGGCGGGAGCAGTCATTCGATGATTTTCCCCCCTTAAAAAAAATGTTAAGGGCAAGTTAATGTGATAAAATGTATGTGTCCCACACTTTTATTATAAAAAAGATTTTGACTGTCTCGTTGACTAGGATCTAAAGTGTCTCAAGTTGATTTCCCTCGTTGGGCAAGGCAGCATTTTAAAAATTTACGTACGTTTAATAGCCGTGTCAGGAATTGTTTTTACATTTATCATTAATTGTCAAAGAACCGATTTATTTTGAGGGACCATTATTGCATGGTCATAACCAACTTTAAAAAACTTAACTAACTATAGCTTTAACATTAAATTATAATCAATGACAAGCAAGCTTAGCTCCCAAGGTAATAATTATCTAGGGCAACTAGACAACATGATCGGTAAAATGTTATTAATAGGCCACGTCAGAGCGCTGCCCATCCCCATAAATTTATGGGTACAACACGACACCCACCGGCAGAGGTGGGGGAGCCTCATTATGGGAGCGCACAGACTACCGACTGTTTGAAGGAAAATATTTATTTTGTCGCAACCCAAAACTCTGATTCACGTTAAACGAAAATATAGATTTCTAAATAAAACAGTTATTTCAACTTTAGCCAGTTATAACTGACTAGCTACTTCTGCGCGGTTTCACACGCTCTGCTCAGCTCCTATTGGTCGTAGCGTGATGTTTTATAGCCTATAGCCATCCTCGATAAATGCGTTATCCAACACAAAAAGAATTGTTCAAATGAGACTTGTAGTTACGGTGATTAGCACGTTCAAACCAACAAACAAAGAAACAAACTCTTCCGCTTTATATAATAGTATAAGATATAAGATTCGTCGTAGTTAAAGTCATAGTCAAAATAATTTATTTCAATTAGACCAGAAAGGCACTTTTAAACGTCAACAAAAAAATTAAAGTAAAGTTATTTGCTCATTCCAAGGTGATTTCTATGGAGAAAAACGAGCAAGAAACTCCACGGGTTAGTCTTTTTCAATCAGGTTCAGAATACAATTCTCTAGTTACATAATTTTGTTAGTTCGATTGTGCGAGAACAATGTAACACCAAAATCCAGTCAACGAGATCGTAGTAAGAGTTTTAGTTGGGTAGTGTTTTATTTTGCCTTTGAACCTATCCATTCCTTTGTATCTATAATTTATTGGAGTGCTAAAAAGTCTTTTCTATTTTATTACTCGAAGCAATAAGAGCAATGTTATCCTAAGACTGACTAACTGTACCCGTCCTTTAAGTATCTTTCATAATATAAAACAGAGTTTCTAACAAAAAAGATTAATAAAATAAAAAGTTGGAGTCGTGAAGATTTAAAAGTTGGAGTCGACAGTTTGCGGTTGGTCTTATTTTGTCCGTTATATTCTGCATGTAGTCACTTTGTTCCTGTAAAGATTATCTCATGTTTAAACATCAAAGGACTCTATAGAGGTAAAATGAAATCAGAATCTATTAATATCTGTAGTGAAAGAAGTCTCCTACATAACATAAAAGAAAAAGATGAATGTTTAGCTAAGTAACATCATAAACGTACCAAGCTATTTAAAAAAATATGTAGATAGGTTGAAGTGTTCGCAGATTGCTTACCATCAAGTGAAATATCACGGGCCTTCAGACGGCGAGCATGGGTAGCTCGCCGTCCGGCCAGAACCAGACCAAAGTGTACGGCGCGTCGCGTTCCGCGCGCGCCTTAAAGAGCCTTCAGACCATCACGGATGGGGCCCAAGGCTGATGCCAATACGGAGCCACGGAGGACTTAATAATGGGTTGCCGGGCCCCGGCTCGAAGGGCAGGAGTAGGAACTGGGTGGTTTTTAGTCAGTAAGAGTCTGACACTACCTCCCTCCTCACCCAGGCGGGAGAAATCATTCGATGAATTTCCCCCTTAAAAAAATCAGGGGAAATACGTCAGCTCGTTTACTTCTTATCCCATAAAAAGTTATTTTTCTTAACTTTTCTTAACAAATATTTTCTCCTGTTCTCTTGTTTATAAAATATTCAAACAACTGTGTCCAAGAGATAATTGTTATAAAATATTGATTTTCTTTGGTAGTGTCTTTTATTGTAACCCTAAAATATGCACGAGCAGAAATAATAAAATAACAGAGCACGTCAATTACAATAGAGGAGAGTGACCATCCCCTTGTGTCCGAACTCGACGCGTGCCCGGCGTTGTAAGGGTTGTTGTCTGTGTGTTCGTAAGTACATGCAAAACTCAAATTGAATTTATTCGCGAGATTTGAAGTAGGGACTCTTGATTTGTAACTCGATTTGCTAGTGTTGGGTTGAAATGTGTGAGGAATGATCGCAAAATATATTTTGCTGTGTATATTTTATTTTTCTTTTAAATACATAATTCGATTTTTAAACTGCCGTGAGTAAATAGATAGTGACATCATTATTTTTAAAAGCGTAGCTTAGCCCAGATAATTCGAATATTGCAAATTGTTTCTTTAATAAAAATTTTATTTGTGGGAAAGACATTAATATTATTGTCTTTTTCATACCGATTGAAAACTTTTCATTAAATGCACATTTTCTTTTCAATATTATTTTTTTATAAAATACATGGTTGCGATGCGATTGCAGGGTGCGATTACAAATATACAAGTTAACATACACCCAGACCAGAAATAGTGCGGAAATCGAACCCGCTACAAGTTGTGCAGCAGCCGGTTGCTCAGCCCAACAGCAAAACATTTCGCAGATACAATGTTATATTCATTGAGATTCATATTTTGCAGTCTTACGAGGTACGGGGTAGATTTATCCCCTTTTGTCCGAAACTAGTCGCGTGCCGCGGGCACTGCAAGGGTTGTGTGTGTGATATGCAAAACTCATATCGACATTAGCGGAGTTGAAGAGGGTTGCTTCATTATTCCACGTCACATGCAACCTCTTGTTAGATAATAGGGATGGCTCAGTTAAGAGTTTTGAGACATTTTGTAGGCAACTGTTTTATTTTATGGGATTTTGTAAAAATCTAGGTAACTTGCTATTTTTTCATTACTGTATTCTTTGTATTCTTATTTGTGATTATTGATATTCATTAACTTTACGATGTATGAAATATTTCGTTTATGAAGCGTTTAAAACAGTTTTGTCGAGAAGTGTTTGTGCAATGTGACTTTTTTTTCTCGATTTAATAATGTAATCCTTTATTTGAATTCATCAAGAAAACTAAAATTATGTATACGTAGTGACCAAGTTGGTAGATAATACATGCAAAAGCATATAAAAAATAAAAATAATTATGCCCAACCAAAATTAAGAACTTTACACTCGGCAACCCTACATCTGTGGCAGATCTTCGAGCCCTAGCTCTCGTGTCGGTCACCGATGGTATCTATGGAGGCCGTAGAAAAAAACTAATTACGACTCCCCATTGACATTTAAGGGGAACTCTTTTCACCATCACACGTAATAGTAATTGCTATTTGCATACGTTTTCAAATAATGAATACCCTAAGTAGGTATTCCCTTTTTACTACGGTTTTTGCATACTGTAAGAAATCTTATAAAAGTTATACAAGAAATAACATCGAGTCCCTACAATTACAATGTCATAAGGTTGATTTCCGTTTGCAGCGAGACGCTATCTACTATTTGTGTTTCAAATAAGCTGAAATACCTATTCGTTTTAATATTAAACAGGACCATCTTTTCGAAAAACCAAAATGGGTACAGAATACAATTTTGTTAATAAATTAACAAGACAATCAATGATATAAAATTGTGGTCAACCACAATTGAAGTCCAAGGTGTAAGATACCCAATATGCCTAAATTGCTATCAATCATAATAAAAAGGAATATCTATTTTATTTATTAATATTATTATCTCATCTTCCTCAATCGCACCCCTGCTGCTTGAAGATAAGCTTTGCGTGGCAACGCTACGACGCTACGCTGACGTAGAGGTGTTGCCACGCGCTACGGTGTCTACGGAAAAGTTCATAATCTTAATGTTACGCAAAAATATCTCATCAAATAAAACTGTTTGGCTATGATATACGTTATATCATATTTATGGACCATTAAGAAAGATATTGTGAATTTTATTGTCTTAAACCATAAATTAGTGATAAGCAGATATCTATCTTGTTGACTTAATATAATGTGACGACACTTTTGTCGTCGCAGCTCGTTAGGACGGATATTAAAATTGATTGTCATACTTATTGTAGGTACTATACAACATTTAACTATGTATTTAGCTTTAGGTAACATTACTTGGATTCAGATCTTTTGTTAACGTATACTAAATTTACCACGGAGAATCTAATAGATCTCCTTGCTATACTTGCTATAGGTATCTAAACTCATAATAACAAGTTGGGAATGAGCCTTGACCGGAGTGATACCATGGCCTCACAGAAGGCCGACGTATAACAGCGCTTGCGTTGTGGTTCGTCGTGTGAGTGAAGTTACCGGAGGCCCAATTCCCCCCAATGCCTGAATCCCCAACAATCCTCAAATTCCTATTCCGAAAAGGCCGGTAACCCACTTGTAACACCTCTGGTGTTCCAGGTGTCCATGAGCGACGCCGATTGCTTACTATCAGGTGATCCGTCGGCTCGTTTACCGGCTTATATCATAAAAAAAATAAACTGTGTAAAATTTTATCGAAAATTAAAAACTATCAACTTAATAACCGTACTTCCTTTGTCCCCAGAAACGCCACGTTCGGTTGACCCCGGAACAAGCAGCGGAGCTGTACAAGGGTCACTATGGCTCCCATCATTTTCCTCACCTAGTGGCTCACATGTCAAGCGGGCCTATCATCGCACTCGTCATCACGGCCAAGAACGGCATACAGAAGTGGAAGACGCTGATGGGACCGGCCATGTTGGTATCATAGTCTCTTGATTATGTATCTATCTGTTAAGAATCTTTGAATTGATAATAACTTTTAATAATCTCCGAAGAGGTGGCAGCGGTCTACATCTAGCTAGGTATGATATATGTTTGTACCTACTAGTTTTGTTACTAGTTCTATATATAATAGGAAGGAAGTCCATTGCAACCTGTCCATTACACACAGAAGTCTTTTGACTTCTTACTGAAACTGCAAAAACTGAAAAAGTCAATTATACTTTACTTGACGCGAAAATTAAACCCGACACAGCAGTTGCGACTACTCTGCTAACATTAACTGGCTATCTGAAATGCTTTAAATACATATTATTATATTATAATCTTCTGGCAGGGTACTAGAAGCGCAAGCCTACTGGCCGGATAGCTTGCGGGCATGCTATGGCCGCCGGACTAAGTATGGAGACTACTTCAACGGGTTACACGGCAGTGATAACCTTGCCGAGTCCCTGCGAGAGATTCATTTCTTCTTTCCTAACAGTTAGTAACTTTTATAATGATCTCATAAATGAATTACTAAACATCATCGTCATCATCACCATCAACAGCCGGAAAACGTCTACTGCTGCACAAAGGCCTCTCTCTTAGGGATCCATATCGAACGTCACCTCGCTACCTGCATCCACTGGCTCTGTCACTCACAATGTCTTTATAATAACTATCGTGAGACATACTACATTAACTAAAAATCGCGGGTTACCGACGTGAATATACTGAGAAACGCTCTACTAGTTTCGAACCACAGAGGGGTTCTTCCTTATTAGCAGCGTGCGCGGTCGCGGCGATGTCGTCGATTCACCTAGCGGGAAGCCTGCCCACAATTCATGGATATCGTTTGGAAGAAAAAAACAATAGTTTAGCCGTGTAAAAGCCGACTAACCAACACAGTTAACAGAGAATGCAGCAGTACTCTCAGATTGACTTGCTTTTAAACAGATTCTCCAACCCGGATACCTGTGTACCAAACACGAATATGTATCGCATTCGACGTGCGGCGCTCTGATTGGCCGACTCCAGTTAACCAACCAATCCGAGTGACGAACGCGCTCGATACTATTACGTTACGAATGCGATAATAAAATTTATTCGTGCTTGGCACTCAGGCGTGCAGTATTTGCTAATGTAAACCCTCTTATATAGAAGTGGTTCATGGTCTAGCAGTGTACTACCAAGATCTATTGATTAAAGCAAATTACACTAATATTTTCTACCTTTATTTCACAGTGATTGCAGGCCCAGTCATCCGCCATTGGCAAGTAAACGACTACATACAGAGACATTTAACTCCTACGTTGCTCCCAGCTTTGACGGCATTGGCTCACGAACGTCCAGCAGAGCCCATACTATGGCTAGCTGATCATCTTCGGAGACACAACCCTAATGAGCCAGAGTTAGCTTCACAGCCTCCAGAGCAGAGGGAAGACGCAAGGTGCCATACTCCTAAACCTTCTGAAGAATCACTTGTCAAATAGCCTGTTTTAGGCAGCATAAAACGGATAATTAATTTTCGATATGTCTAGTGATTGTCAGCGTTCCATAGTCTCTGCCTACCCCCATGGGAGACAGTATGACGTTATATATGTATCATGTATGTATGTATGTCTACTGATTGTTTAAAATTAAATTGTTTTCATAAATAATAAACTATAGTTTTGCTTCAAAAATCTTTTCCTGTATCTATTCAGAGTGTCGGACATTTTCTTTTCATACGGCGTTTACATACATAACATCACGCCTTTTATCCTCGAAGGGGTAGGCAGAGGTGCACATTATACCACTGTACAATGTAACACCCACTTTTCACTATTTATGTTATGAGTCCCATGTAATAGGGGGTGAGCCTATTGCCATATACCGGGCACAGTTCCAGACTCCGTGCTACTACTGAGATTTTTTTAAAAACCCAGTAATACTTTGCCCGACCCGGGAATCGAACCCGAGACCCCTTACCCGGCAGTCGCAATTGCGACCACTCGGCCAACGAGGCAGTCATACGGCGTTTATAACACGATTATGAAAAAATACTTTTATTGTATTATAATAAAGCAAAATTATATTATAAAAAAGCTGAAGAGTTTATATGAACATGTTTTTATCATTATTTATGTTATGAGTCCCATGTAATAGGAGGTGAGCCTATTGCCATATACCGGGCACAATTCCAGACTCCGTGCTACTACTGAGATTTTTTATAAAATCCCAATAATTCTTTGCGCGACGCGGGAATCGAACCTGAGACCCCTTGCCCGGCAGTCGCACTTGCAACCACTCGGGCAACGAGGCAGAAAATCGTCGAAGTCGAGCAGAACGAGGGAGTAGAAGAATACAATAAAAATCCTGTTTAATATAAAACACATTTACTTTTCCCAACTTTATTTATAGAAACAGTTTACAAATGAGCTATCACAGGCTAGCGTGTGAACTACAATGTTACAATACCATTGCAAATAATAGATGATGATAGCGATCGTTATTGTATTGGTTATCCATGATGATTACAAATCAAGAATTACTAAACTTACAAAAAACCTAAACATACACTTAAAAACATGTTTACTTCAAAACATCGTTTAGAATCGCACCAGGATTGATGTTATTGTTCAATAGTCCATTTATGAATAAATATTTTTCTTTACATGCTATCTAAACGAGATTACGAAGCAACATAGACACGAAACAAAACTCTATTGTGACTATTTACTACGCAATAAGTACACTTCTCCGCGTCCCTTTTTTTATACAAAAATACATTCTATTTTTATTTATAAATTTTTAAATTCTCTTAACTTTGAAAACACTAAACTATCTAACCACAAAATAGTCACAACATATTTTGTTTTATATTGAATCAAACTTAACACTAAATGGATTTGGTAGAAAAGAATCATGACTTAAGTAACACTAAATGTAGGAGATTACGAATATCGGCATAACACCGCTGTAGAGGGCGGCATCTGAAACAGAACGAGAGTTTAATAAATAAAGTAAAAATACTCAACTTTTAAAGATATGACGAATGATTTTTTATCAATACATAGTATAATTCGGTTCACACAATAGATAAAGTGATTCTTAACTCTTTGAGTACCGTCATTATAGACACAATTAAAGAACAATAGGTTGCGGTCACGGGTGTCCTCAGGGTGTTTGACAGTTTAAGGAACGTTTATGTGTATAATACACGCATACGGCACCCATTGAAACCGGGGCGGGTCGCTAGTTTAGAATAAATAAGAAATAATTTCATTAAAACAAATTTGCGCAGTCAGTCACCACCGGGTAGCGCAGGGTCTGGGTAGCCGGCTATAGTGCACGTTTAAAAAAATAGGATATATTTTTAGTATAAGAGATTAATCTTCTTATTTATTATTATTATTGTCAGCCAAAAATTAAATACACATTTAGTTCATTTGCTAGTGACCTAACTGTAATTCCTAAGCCACCATTTTTCGATTGATGATGATGATTCATCGTCAAAATCCAACGTGATATTTAACTTAAAGTATAATACTTACACATTTAGTTTCTCTTCTCCCGGTACATGTGCACGTATGCAGCGTCTGAGGATGAGCAGAGCCCGATCTTCTGGCACACTCCCTTCGTGCCGAACTCTTCAATTAGGTGGATCACACTGTCACCGTAGATCTCCATCATGGAGTGACACTGTTGGATGAAATAGGATGGAATATACTTTCTTGTATAACTTGATAAACTAAAAAGTAAGTAAAGTAACAAAAGTGTTTTTTTTAAGTAATTACTTCCCAATATACTTTGGGTTAAGTAATTTTATACGTAATTTTAGGACCCAAATCATCATGTCAAGATTCTTCACTCTCCATAACATCACGCCATTTTAAGAAGTAGAAGTTCAGTATTAGATATGTAACCACATTTTGTTAATTTTATCTCCTCTTTTAATTTTAATTCGTTTTGTTAAGCAATACAATGCACCAACTTAACATCAGTAATGTTTAAGTAAATATTAAAACAACAATATTTACATGATTTAATGCTAAGCTTAAACCATCATCTTTATGCGTATATTGGCAATGGCTCGATTATTGTAAAGTAAAAAAAAGAGGGGAGTAATGTAGGTCACTTGTTAATTTACATTATAAAGCTTATCGGGAGGTATTTAGGTCGCGCACATGAAGGGTAAAGTGGAGTGGCACAGTTTGATGATCAGCTTTAAGATAAAATTGTATGAAACTTGTTTAGTAACATTTTATATTCTATAGAACGTCGACGTTATAATATCGAAGGCATTATAAATAAACTACATATGTTTTAATCATTTTCTATAAAAAAGAAGCACCATTTGTTTAAGATTTTGCTCTGATTGGGTCAATTAGAGATATAATCAGAGAGTAAATGATTTAACTTAAAATATTTCTTGCTTGTTCCTTATAACTTAAGAGTTTTTTTTTTAAGGGGGGAAATTAATCGAATGACTGCTCCCGCCTGGTTGAAGCGGGAGGGAGTGTCAGACTCTTACTGACTAAAAACCACCCCGTTCCTTCTCCTGCACTTCGAGCCGGAGCCCCGGTAACCCGTTAGGTTCTCCGCGACGTTCTTTATACCTTAGAGGTTTGTCTTTGCATTATCCAAAGGTCGACTTGTAGAGAATGCCTACCTATACGCAAAATATGTAATTATGTATGGAAATTCAACTCACCCTTTCATTGTATTTGGCGGGTAATAATTCGCAGGATTTCTCCACGATGTGCACAATGTTACGGTCTACTTTATCGTTGCTGAGCACTTTGCGAACTGCCATCACGACTGCCTCACATACTGCGCAGTCTAGGATCTCCTCTGCAAATACACATAACATAGTTTTACAAATTATAACAATTACTTCATCAATGTCGTATACATGCAATGTCAAAGTTCTTAATCTAAACGGCAAACATCGATCGAGTGAGTACAAATTTGATTACTAAGCACTGAGACTGAATTAGATGGGGCAACGTGGCAACATATCATTGCATTCTTTAACCGGTTTAATCCTTTCACGTCACATTAAGGTCCCTTTTCACCAACGAAACTGATCACGATTACACCTAACAAAACTGATTTAAAGCGTCTAATCGAATTTAAAGCGTTTAAACGAAGTTACACCTTCATTTTACATTTCACCGCTACAAACAGAAACTAGTTTACACGGAACTCAGTAAAGAAAACACAGAACTTAGGTTACTTTAAACTTAGGTTACGTGTAACTGAGTTTTTACAGAGCTTGGTGAAAAGGGACCTAAGTAAAGGAAGAAAATATGATTTGCGAGAATAAGCAAACTGTTACTTCGTTTTGCCAACTAACAAGAGACTCTAAACATAGAAGTATGAAAGTAACAATTACCTTTAGCAGCAACAATGCTGGGTCTGTCGCAGAGTTTGAGTTCCTCGCAGACCTGTTCAGGGTCGAGCTCCTGCGCCAGCAGACTGATCACCATGTCGGCGTACTTGTCTACAAACTGCTCGCATTCGCTGCGGATGTTCTTTGGCATACGCTTGCATACATTCTCAATTACGTGCTTTACTTCATCCTGTGGAACAAGTATCACAATTTTGAAAATTACAATCTATACAGATAAATAAAATTGGAGTGTCTGTTTTTAATATTGAAATAACCGCT
Organism: Spodoptera littoralis; assembly: GCA_902850265.1. Classification (NCBI taxonomy): domain Eukaryota; kingdom Metazoa; phylum Arthropoda; class Insecta; order Lepidoptera; family Noctuidae; genus Spodoptera; species Spodoptera littoralis. The sequence goes on from LR824539.2 coordinate 4,694,253, forward strand.
TACTACATGAATATACATGGCTAATTTTTGAAATAGCTGCACCAATTTTGACGGGTCTTTAACTGGCAGGTAAATGATGTACTAACTAAGAAGTGACATAGGCTATTGTTATTTTGGAAAATTAAAACAAATAGAAGTTATGTCCTAAAACTCATATTCTACGCGGATGAAGTCAACAGCTAGTAGAATATATATATTCGTCGGTTGGCTTGCGTTCAAGATCGCTAATCTCAACAGATTAATCAACTTATTAGTAGACGTAGTAAGACGTGCTGAAGAATATAATTCAAGAGGAACGGGGCTATAATCACCACTCTTGGCCGGCTTAGAAATTGCAGTGTAGTCATGCATGTCACCGAAAAGAATGTGGAATCCTGAACAGGCGGATCACGCGGTAAGATTTAACCTCCTTCAATAATTAGCCAATTATTCGATTTTGTTATACAATCGAAAACGGTTTCAATGCGAATTTAAGCAAGTTAAGTTATAAGTCAAATTAATTTATTTATGAAATGACAATATGACAGAGTGTATACCTCATTATGTTTGTCCTTGATCTGGTCATCGATCTCCTTGAGCACAAACTCGCAGATGATGCAGACAGTCTTCTGTTTCATTGGCGGACGTACTTCACGGCCGTTGACCGTGTTGTCGAAGATTTCGTTCGTTTCTGCAAAAGTAACAATGAAAATGTTATTTTATACTAGTTTCAGTACAAAAAATGTGATTATTAGGTGGTCTCAACATTTAAGATTAAGTGTTTCTGTGCTGAATCGAATTTTCGTGAATTTTTTAGTTTGAATAGGTACTTTACAATAGGTCAAATTGTTTTCAAGTCATCTCGAGGCACAGTTTATTTCAAAAACCCTTATTATAGATATTTAAAGAGTTAAAACGAATACACACACATACATACATAACATCACGCCTTTTATCCCCGAAGGGGTAGGCAGAGGAGCACACAGAAGTAACACCCACTTTTCACTATTTATGTTATGAGTCCCATGTAATAAGGGGTGAGTCTATTGCCATATACAGGGCACGATTCCAGACTGAGATTTTTTTTAAACCGAGTAATATTTTGCCCGACTCGGGAATCGAACCCCTTGTCAAGTGCGACTACCGAGTCGCACTTGCGACCAATCGGCTAACGAGGCAGTCAGGCAGCAGTAAAACTAATGTGCTTAAGTTTTTGCAGTGGAAGCTTTATCGTACTAAAGACATATAATAAAAAAAACTTACCGATATCATGATCCTTGTGTGCACTGACGAGCATGGTAGAGGGCAACAGAGACCGTCCTCTATAATTATTCCTATCAGCCATCAGTTGAGGCTTCTCATGGAACTTGTCAATGGAACTCTGGGTGATCTTCAACGGATCCTTGACCTCATCTTTGCAGAGTTTGAGGAATACACAGATCTCTTGCGCGTCCATGTTGGCGACCAACATCTCTATCAGCTGCGGTGCGTACGTGTCTACGAAGTCAACGCATTCTGTGCGCAGCTTCGTGGATAGATGCGTGCATAGATTGTCCAGGGCGGTGCGGATGCTTTGCTGTAGGAAAATGATTAATTGAGATATTATATTTAACCGACTTCAAAGAAAAGAGGTTCTTAGTTTAACCTGTATGTATGTATACATATATGTTTGTGCGCGATTGTCTCCCGATTACTTGAACCAATTTTGATGCGGTTTTCAGAAAAGAGGTTGTTACACTCAGGAAAAGGTTTTAGTATATTAATCAACCAACCATCGGTTGAAGTCGATTTTCTAAACGTAGTTTATAAGAGAATTATTCTGTTTATATCTATCCTAAGATAAAACTAGAAATGTAAAATATGAAACATTTATGACTTTAATGAAGAAGTCATGCGATCATATCAATGGCTAAATGGAACTTGTAGTCGTAAACAGTCGTTAAGAAAGGCTGCCTTTATATTGAAATCAAATTAAATATCATAGATAATGTCTACTTTCAACATAAGTACAATACTATCCTCTCAGTACCAAATTGAAATGAATGCAACTTACCTCTGTGCGGTTATTCTTGAGCATAGTCTCGAGTTGTTCCACCGCGAACAAGCACAGAGGACAGTTGGACTTGTCGGAGTTAATGTCCACGCGACGGACCTCACCCACTTGTGGGCAGATACCCAGAGCTGGGCAAATCTGGAAAGATAACAAGAATAATTTTTTATTTAGTTTATTAATGGAACAAGGTTTGAACGAACAAAAGATCCTGATACAGGGACTGCAAATTGGATGCAGATAAGTATTAGGTGTCAAGTGGATGTTAGATTAAAAATAATTATTTAAAAATTATTATTATCGTTTCGGGGTCAAGATACTTATGAATATAATATTTTAACCCTTTCCAGGACGTTAACTTAAGTAGTTTAATGTTTCGTCTATTAGTTCACCTTGTTTTTATAGTGGTCGCAAATTTATTTCGAGTCGACGAATCAGGTTTGACATACAGATTAAAAAAAATACTTTTGTGTAACATTGTCTGTGACACGGCAAACTAAATTTCTCTAATTACTTTTTTGAAAAATGACAGTTGGTAACATAATCTTAGAATTAGACACCATGAAACTGAAAAGCTTAGTATCATCAAAAAAATTAGACATGTTGTTTGAGGTCGATTTTATATTCCAATCGACCTCAGATTTTTACAATTTTCATTAATGACACCGAGACTCAGCACAACTCTCAATTACATATGTTACACTAAGTTTTCTGTAATGTAATATTGAGTATACTAACGGTAGCAGGGTCGATTCTCTGCACGAGCAGAGCGACGACGGCGGGTCCGTACTGAGTGACGAACTGCTTGCACTCGTCGTTCACTGAGTGAGGCAACTTGTCGCATGCCTTGTCCACTGCTTGGAAGATCTCGTCCTGTACACAAAGGTAAAATAAGACCAAATTAAACCTTTTTAAAATGTATTACTACCAGGTAACTCTGTCTACGTGTCAGATGGTAGTGTATAATCTATTGTACACAGTTCCTATTGGCTACGAAGCTATAATTATTTTACGAAACATTTTGGCACTGACAAAAATACTGATGTTGCCATGTTTTATTAAACAAAAGCGTGTTAAAAATACATTTTATTGGTAAAATGTAAGTAAATGATATTTTAATTTAAATGCGATGAATTTTGATTTTTTTAATATTTTAGTTTTATAATGACTGTTAGTTATTTTTTTATTTTACTGAATTACACAAGCCTATTTTCGCGGATTCTCTATTTAACCCAAAGGTTGACTGGGAGAAAATGCCATATGACATTAAGTCCTTAATTTTGGGTGCATTAAAAAGTTAATAAATCAAAAATGTTCGAAATCGTTATGTAATTTTGATATAGTACTTGTGTATATTTTTAAATACATACCTCGGTCCTAGTGTCGCTGATCTCGACCTGCAGGTAGTGCAGGAAGTACTGGCAGAACGAGCACGCCGCCTTGCCCTGCGGCTGCGGCACGGACACAAACATGCGCTCGATGGGCAGCGGGCCCGCGCTCGTACTGTCCAGCACGCGCACGTTGGTCTGCTTGCTTATTGGGACGCGGGCCAGCTGGGGAACACAGAAAAAAGATGATGTAAATTAAAAAATTCCATTCATTTTATTTATTTAGAAAACCAACAGCGATACATATGATATAATACAAAATAAAGATATTACAGTTTAGTAAGGCTAATAATAGGTTTCCCTGCTTAACTTAATTTGTATTTACCATGCGAACGGACTTTAAACAATATTTAAAAATAAAGTTTTAATATATGAGAATTGAAAGTTAAATATACTACTTGTTATGAAAGGGAGATAATAATATTAATTTAATTAAAATTTGAATTAACATAGTAAATGCTTTATGGTGAATGGAACAAAGTTGCTTGCTATTTGCCTTTATCAATTATAATATTTTTAACTTGGGCTTTAAAGCTAGGTTTTGTGCAGTTAAACACATCAACCTGAGAGAATTCATGAGGGTACAAGTTCGAAACCTACCAACGGCAAGTACCAATGTGACTTTTTCCGAGTTATATTATGTACTTTCTAATATTATCTAGACACCACTGATAAACGGTGAAGGAAAAGATCGTGATGAAACCTGGGCTTATACTTTCTAATTATAAGTTTGTAATCGCCAACCCGCATTGAGCAAGCGTGGTGATTAATGCTCTAACCTTCTCCTTGTGAGAAGAGGCTTTGCTCAGCAGTGGGTATTTATAGGCTGTTGATGAAAAAATTCCATAAGGCCGATGACGTCAGTCGAGAATCTCTAGAGAAGTTACAAGTAGTCGGTGTGGGCCCATGGGCGGCGCCAATGTTTTATCATTGCTTAGTAGGAATTTGTTTTACGATGAACGAGATCGAAGTGTTACCGCGTTTAACCTTCTGATTGGTTGGTTTATTCGAGCAGGCCAATCAGAGCGATCGAATCAACTAGATTTGCGTGGTCCACGTGGAACACACTATTGTAGTCTGTTGTTTTCAAAAAAAGAAATTCTATTACAGGCACACAAACATCGGGACAGATGAAATGAAATTTAAGCTTGTACAAACTTATTTTTAACAACAGTTGTATTGTAAACAAAGAACACATTAAACTAATCCTTACCTGATCAGTTTTCTGTTTCTTATCCATATCATATCCACCAATAAGTTTGGCTTTAACAGCAATTTCTCCCGGTACTAGAGGAGCGATGGGCACGTCTTGCGTTAGGTTCCCGCAGACACCAATCATGGCGCAGAGTTCATTGGCCTTAAGTTCCTCGACCAAGTATTTGTAGATGATAGGATAGTACTGCTCAGCTAGGTGAAGGCATTCGTCCTTGAAGTTACCAGTCTGTTTGCAGAGACCTGTAAAAATTATGTTAAGTTTGATGTTTGTAAAAAATAGATGGCGTTGACTATATTAATAGATATGCAGTTTGCGACGAAGTGTAAACCAGAGTCAGAGTCTACAGAAAAAAAATCCCATTGATACGTTGTTTTTGTTAAAAGTCTTCAATTTAGTTACCAAATCTATTTAGGTATATCTTGAAAAAATATGTTTTAGATCTTTTTTACCTTTCAGTACTCTGTAGAACTCAATTTCGGTAGTGTTGGCGACCATGACGTCACGCAAGTGCTTCACCAACTGCTCACACAGCTCGCATGGCACGTCACTGAACAAACAAAATAATCAGATAAAGAACCAAACTGAAATAAAACCATCGTTACCTATGTTAGTTACTAAATGGCATGTATTATTTAAAATAGTTCTCAACTACTTTTATACAAACTACTAAATTAACGATTTTTTGTCCGCTTTGCACGCAGTTCAAGACTATGTGCCCCGAGATGGCTTGAAACTGATCGAGCAGCCTCTTACAGTTTACGAGTGTGGTACACATAAATTATAATTTTCAGTATATTTCACATCAATTATTATCTAAACAAGATATTTATTTAAAGATTGCATTGCGACAGATCAACAATTACCCAACCATAACAAAACACATATATTTCAGAACATTCTAAATACAAAAATGACTTACTCAGTAGGTTTGAAGTCAGTGAACTCGGCAGGGAAAGTGAACTCGTCGTGTTGATGGAACTTGTATGAGCATTGTCCACTCACGTGGCACACGCTCTGGCCTGTCAGGTCCTTCTTCAAAGCTTCCAGAATGTTCTCGTAGTACTTGAAGACTAGCATGGAACAAGAGTCCGAGAGTGAGTCCATCTTGCGACAAATCTGCGGATAGGGGAATTGAAGTCTTATGTACTGGGTACATGGTTGTTATTAGCATTGACGACAGTTTGTCAAAATCATTAAGAGATTAATTTACAATCGGTTACTTAGTAATTACTTACTAAATATTTGAAGGTGTAGGTAGATTCCAATGGAGAATTTAAGGATATCTTTTTAATTAGATCATAACTAAGTTCTATCTACATAAGTAACAAAAATCTTAGAAATTACTCTACCTGCAGTAATCCAACAAGGAAATCTTCATAGCTGGTGGCATCGAACTTCTTCCTCAGCACACCGACTGTACGTTGGCAGTTGTTGCATTCCACACGCAGGCTCAACTGAGTATTCTGTAACAATAAACGTGGGATTAACAACCTTATTTATGTAAGAAAACAAGATACATTTTTCAGTGCAAGTAGTTGTGAAAAATGTTCTAGGAATTTCAATAAAGACATTCTGAATGATTAGAATGTGCGAAAATTCTTTAAATGGGAATAAAATTATATATTTCTTTTGCATTTTTGAATAAGGTTTTATTGCCACAAACCTTTCAAGGTCCATACTTTTGGATTAAAAATAAAATCTGAATAAAATCACATAATTTTATTTTATAAATCTGAAAAAGGGCTTTGAAAATGAAACAATAAATTGCAATATTTACAAACATAGCGTGATGGAAGGTCGCCGCGTTTGATGTAATCGCGATAACTTGATAATAATGTCGTAAACAACTTACTTACGACAAATTTACAAGGTTATTACTTCGCTAAATGTATATACGGAATATTTAGGTAAGTATTGTTTGAACATTTCGGTAAATCTTCATGTTTTTTATCATAGTTTTAGGTTATCAAAATTAATAATCGATCTTAATCGGCGTAATATACTGTTTTTCATTCTAGTCCAACCTCTGGATCGATTTTTCACAGAAACTATGTCTATAACATACACATAACATCACGCCTTTTATCCCCGAAGGGGTAGGCAGAGGTGCACATTATACCACTGTACAATGTAACACCCACTTTTCACTATTTATATTATGAGTCCCATGTAATAGGGGGTGAGCCTATTGCCATATACCGGGCACAATTCCTGACTCCGTGCTACTACTGAGAATTTTTTTTAAAAACCCAGTAATACTTTGCCCGACCCGGGAATCGAACCCGAGACCCCCTGCCCGGCAGTCGCACTTGCGACCACTCGGCCAGCGAGGCAGTCTATAATTACTATGTCTATAATTGAGTAATAATTTCGGCCCTATATGCTTTATTGTACCTATCATTTTGGTGACATAATGTAAATGCCTCACTGCCTTGCAATCTCCATGCTAGCCAAAGAAATATAGACATTATTCTACTCAAATAGTTTGAATTCAAATTGTATAAGCAAGCAATATGTCATTCCATCATCAAAATGTATTAAAATCTGTCTAACTACTTCCATTTGTAATAGATATGTTTACACTCTAACATACATAAATGTACTAAAATGTAGATAATCTCGATAATGACGCATTAAGTTCATCATTGTCACACAACCGGGTCAGTATAAAGTGCGTATCTTACTTATATTTAAAACCACAAAGAACAAAGAAATAAGACATGTGTTACTTTGTGCTTAGTTTTACATACATAAGTACCTACTTACGCTTGTCTCACGTGGCCTGGGTATAATAGATTACAGAGTCGACTATCGACTTCTACATAATCGACTAATATCTACGATCCTTCTTTACATTTTGTATAAGAATTGCCAAGGTGTAGAATTTTTACAGTATCTGTTTACTGAAGGACTAGCTGTTGTCCGCGTAGAATATGATTCCTGTTTTATCCCAGCTTTTAGCATTTAATCGGGATAAAAATATCCTATCACCTAAGTCAGCCCATACCCTGCCTGTATACCAAATTTAATCAAAATCCATTCAGTAGTTTCAGAGTGATTGACGGACAAACATCCAAACAAAAAAACTTTCACATTTATAATATTAGATTGATATATGTGGATAAAAAATATTTGATGACTGTTGATGAAGCGAAAGAGGTATGTAGGAATCGTAGTAATTGGTGTTCCATAGTCTCTGCCTACCCCCATGGGAGACAGGCGTGAAGTTATGTATGAATGTAAATAATATTTGAGCTTCCAACATATTCATCCATCTAGTCATGATACGAGCATACTCGTATACGGTAAGAGTACTTTCCACCTGGCTTTTGTCAAGGTTCTGTCCAATAACTAATGAAGTCGCGTACCATAATATAAACAAATCAATAATAAATCAATCAATATAGGTATGCATGTAAATAAAACAATATTACCGAATGTACGTACGTGATACGATAAAGAACAGCTGTATCTAATCACCTAATTATATTATTGTTTCTTGTGGCTCATGTTTGTACATCTAATTGCTGAGACAAAGCTTCATATTTAATAAAAAAAATGGGAAATTCACTAGAAGCATGGGTAATGTGTCGTGTAAAAATGCAGGGCATTAGCAGGCATAGTTATTTTTTCATAGAATGCCCTTACAGTGAAGGCAGTGCCTATTGCACATATTAAAAGTGGATATCCATGTTTTACAAGGAACTTAACAAATCCCATGTAATAGGGAAAAATTCGAGAAACTGTAAAACCCCGGTTTCTTGTGACAGCTACAATAGACGACATAATCTTTACATATCAGTACTAAATAGCTACTTACAAATTCTTCAAGCATTTCATCGATCCTAGCGCTGTTGCAGAGTCCAGCGACCGAACAGACTTGTTGAGGGTTCATCTGAGAAGCCAGGGTCTCCACCAGCTCGGGAACGAAGTCATCAGCCAACCTCATGCACTCGGTGGCCACCACTTTGATTGGGATTAGTTTGCATGATCCTTCGAAAACTTCCTTTAGTTCTTCCTGTAATGAAAAATATTTCGGTATAAGTCTATTGGAGTCAAAAGGTTATGAAGTTAAAATGTCATTTAAACTAATTTAAACTGCAATATTATCGGCCAAATACTGAAAGGCTACTCAATTTTTTGTTGTACTTCAATATTTGATTCGATTTGATATCGTGCCATCTCTGTCATTTTGCAAAGAATTTGTAGGGACAGAACTATATTTAAATGCTACTTAAAGTTGAGTGGCGTTTGAGTATTTGGACATATGTGTGATAAGTTGATTTTAGAAAAAATACTGAAAAGAGTGTATAATAAATATCGTGCCATCTCTGTCATTTTGCAAAGAAGTTGTAGTGACAGAACTATATTTAAATGCGACTTAAAGTTGAGTGGCGTTTGAGTATTTGGACATATGTGTGTCAAGTTGATTTTGGAAAAAGTACTGAAAACATTGTATAAATGTGATAGGCGATTTAATAAATAGAATCATTACTGTTCGATTATTATAATAATCTTACTATATTACTTGTTACCCACATGTTATTAAAGCATTTAACTACAATACACTAACTAATAAATATAAATACCAAAATAACTAATATAGAACAAAAATACTCTATGACTTTCTGTATCAAGAAAGTCTTTGAGAAAGCTAATAGAACTATGGCTAAGAAGCACCAAAATATTAATAATTACTATCAAATAACGTATGTTTTCTTTATCTGATATTATGGAATGTCCGGCTATAAGATAACACAGATTACTTTCAAACAAAATAAAAATTCATAATTAGAACGATTAACCATAGATTATCTACGATGCAGACATAATGGCGACATGGCCACAGATAAAATAACAAAACCCACGCTAAATGATAATACTCTAAACAGGATATACACATAACAAACTTACGATAAATGCAGAGACCATAATCTGAAACCATAGGCATGATTACTTTTTTAAATATTTATTGTAGCCATATTATATTAAACTATCGGTCGGAATTAAATTGAATTATGCATGTGTGTGTTAGGTACTGATTTTGATTATAAACTAAAAGTCTGCCTATAATCAGATATATGATTGAATTGTATGAAACTAATTAACGCTACTTTTTTTACCTAACCTACGCAATGAATGACTTATCATTTATTGTTAGTTTGCCCAGATGTGGAATAAAATGTTTTTAAACAATACAGTAGCGTCATTGTTGATTTTATAATACGTATGTATCCAGTTCGGTACAAATGGTTGAATTCAGGTCATTCTTATCACGGTAGCAAAAATAATGAAAACATGTATTGGTTGTTTCATTTACAATTATAATTAAACAATGTTTTAATCAATATTTCAGCGATTTTCTTGTAAATCAAGTTTAAAACTTTAAAAGAGTTACTATGAGTTATTCATTATATATGTTATATGCCACACTTTAATATACACAATTATTTAGAATGTTAAGTTTAAAGGGTATACCAATGAGATATAGAAACAGAAAAACCCGAAATCACTACAATTAACTAATCTATCTGACTACGAAACCAACCGAAAGATACACCCATAAATACAAAAAAGAATTAGGTACAGTGGCCAGCACGATAGACTGAGAAGACAGACCTGACAAGTTTCTGTATTATATCTTCAACTTTATGGTACTGACATAAAGTAAAATATCCAATAAATAAATTTGACAGATTGGAGTAAGTACCACTATACATAAGGGCCCAAATAGAACAATATAATCTGCACCTACAAAACAGCAGTCATTGGCCCATCATTATTAACAGAGTACAATAGTAGGGTATGTATAACAACAATGTAATGTACTCCACTATCGGACAATGACTTACTCACGCCAAGGTGTAAGTTCAACCTTTGTTTGTATTAAGATAACCGGTCACGTGAGCGTTGACGAAAAAATGTCCTACATTTATGATGAAAATTAAAATGTTCATTGTTAAAAAACGCGACTTCGTACGCGCAATCACGTTTTACAACGAAGCTATTCGTGATTTTGTTAAAAAAAAATGATATAAAGTATCCTATGTTTGTATCCTGGCTCTAAGCTACCTCTCCACCAATTTTCATCCACATCGATATAGCCGTTCTTGAGTTATGAATAGTGTAACTAACACGACTTTGTTTTATGATATATATGTATATACAATAGATTTATCATCATTGAAAACTGTTATCGAAATTTCATCACAGACATTTATAGCTAGAAGGTATTGAAGAAATTGCTTCTTTTATAAAATCATCATGTTTTATATAAGTACCTTCACGGTTATAGATTAATTTGGATCTGTAATAGACTGATGAAATTTATTGTCATCTTTCGTATAATTTAGTTATTAAATTGTTACGCAGACGTCTCGTATTTGATTCAATACAAATTATTGTTACACGTTTTGGTAGTTTAAAACCTATTTTTAAAAACTAAAGTACTATGTCACAAGTCATTTGCCAAAAGTGCTTTACGAATCTTGAAAAAAGTTTCTAATTGGTCTCTATTCTCATTTAACTATTGGGAAATATTTTATACACAAACATACAAATAGTATATGACCCTTTTTATAAAGATAGAAAGCCCCTGAAGACCGAATTTAACACATGCTACCTACTTACACAGAGAAACACCTTAAGTTTTCACTACTATAATAAAACCCGTATATACTTTTTTAGTTAGCATCGTAAGAATTTCTATACAATATTTACTAACCTGTGTCTCATTACTCTGCAGCTGGTCTCTAGCCTGCTGCACCATGTCGGTACAGATCTTGCAGATGCTGTCTGTGTCTTCGGCAAAGTTCGTGTTCGGCCATACTTTGGACACACAATGGTGGGTCGCTTTGCATTCCCGACCGGTGCTGTGGAAGAAATAAATAAGAATAAGATACATTTTTTCAAGCTCAATGGCTTGTAATAGGAGAAGCTATGCCCAGCGGTGCACGGAAACGAGGACATCGGTCCCTGAGTTAGATAAATTAGTGAATTTCTGTATTGTTTGTAACTGGAGGGATATTCAAATTGTACCTGGTTAATGGCATGGCTTTAGAGTTTAGACTTTAGCTTCTCTTACATAGTGTTCATAATTGAACTGACAAAATATAGGTACCTAATTTAATGTAGACAGTACCTTTGCCTAATTCCTTGGGATATTTAAGATGTGTTCCTTTATAAGTACACCAAAATAAAAACTTATTTCATTTATAAACTTCATTACTTTTCAATCAACAGACCAAAAACAGAAACAGTATAATGCTACTACCATACAAATCCTTGGTTTGATTATTGTATTGATACAGATGGTAAATGCTTACAATTAAATGTACGCCTAATCGAGGTTTCAGTTAAACAACAAACCTGGTACATTTATGTTTGGATTTTTTAAAAATCTAAATATATACATATTATGTTCGATTCACTACGATGGAGTTTAGAACGTGTGCTTATTACTGTGAATTCTTTGAAATAAAAACTCAGACTTCTTACTTAGTTTTTTTTTATAAAAATGTTGCCTGAGACTAGGATTTTCTCCTATTTACAAACATACAAGTTCACATACACATGACACCCAGACCCAGAACAACAATTTGTGGATCACACAAAAAGTGCCAACCGCGCCGGCGAACATGGACATTCTACCAACGAGGTTGGGTACCTAAAGGTGCTCCCTCACCAGGAGCATTCGCGTTTCGCGTGTAATGTAACGTTACAGATCTGAGCATTACATCAGTGAAGGAGGAGAACCGAGCATTACAATGCGCACCTTGTAATGATACAATGTGTAATATCTCGATACAACTTGTATCATCAATGTCTGACATCTTGTTATGAAATGCTCAAAGTCGAATCTATATTTTACTTTACACGCAAATGCTCGTTAGTCAGGGAGGTATTATTGTAATATTCTGCTCAAAGTCGAATTTATAATGTTACATTACACGTGAATGCTCTTGGTGAGGGAGCACCTTTAGAGGTATTCTTTGTATTCTTATGTCGATTAATCACAATCAGTGAACTCTACCAAGCGTAATGTGTTATAGAGATAATATGCAAAACACAAATTCCATTCTCTGATAAGAAAAATATACAACTTTGTTCTTTTGTTTCAATAACAATAGAACAAGTTTAGACATACACTTTTATATATATACATTTAAACGTCAACATTTAAACGTTTTAAATTACGGAAATTACATCAGATACATACTTAGTTGACATAACATAATATCACGCCATTTATCCCCGAAGGCGCAAACAGAGGTGACCATTACGGCACTTAATGCCACTGTACAATGTAACTCCCACTTTTCACTATTTATGTTATGAGTCCCATGTAATAGGGGATGAGCCTATTGCCATATACCGGGCACATTTCCAGACTCCATGCTACTAATGAAATTTTTTTTAAACCATGTAGTACTTTGCCTGGCCTGGGAATCGAACCCAAGACCCCATGCCCGGCAGTCGCACTTGCGACCACTCGGCCATCGAGGCAGTCTTAAATGTTTTAAATTGCGGACATTATATTAGACACATAAGTACTAAGTTGACTAAAATATTATTAGAAAATATAATTAAGAGATGTTCTAAAAATCGAATATGTCGGACGAAATCTAATCTAAAACAATCGCGTGTATTATTATATATCTAATCTATATTTAATCTGAATCACCAAATAATCTAAATTACTGTATTATGATGTTGTTCCAATTAAGATTTCAATATACCAATGGTTATAGTATAGGTAGGTACCTACCTAAGTATATAAATATATACAGATAGGTACATGGAATTGGAGTGTCCGTTTTTAATATTAAATTAACCGCTTTTTACTACATGCATATGAAAATACATAGGATACACATACCATAATAACATTTGTTTTACAATTTTTGTCTGTCTGTCTGTTTGTTTGTCTAATAGTAGCTAACCTTTGGAATGACTGAATTTTATTGGCAGGTAAATGATGTACTAAGGCGTAACATAGGCTACTATTATTTTGGAAATTTAAAAATAATGAAATTATATTCTCCGCGGACAAAGTCGTGGGCAACAGCTATTTAGTTTAATATGAATTTTCTTATAAATTTCGTTGTTCTACCTATCTAGGTAGATAAAAAAATTTCAATGACCGTACCAAAACCCGAATTATACGCAGTAATTTCAATGAAAACATGTTGAAATTAATTCGCTACGAATTATTCGCTTATAAGGTAGGCACTAATGTAACTAGACAACGAACGGCTTGCACAACGATAGTTATGTAAAAAATAGTTTTACAATCGATTGTACCCGAGAATCGAATTGAATCGATAGTAAGTAATAAATGAATTGTTGCAAGCTAGTGGTCTGCGTATAACTGCGGTTTGCTATGGCTGTAGTACCTTATTATGCAATGTAATTTGTACTGTACAATTGTTCTTATAAATCACTATTATTGTTTGGAGATATCGATTACATTTTCTAGAAGTTTCCACTCGTAAGGCCCTATACTTTTATGTAATGACACCTGACAACCTGGCTTAAATTTCCTGAAGTTTAGATTTTGAGTTTTTCTTATAGTAACAGTGTATCCAATTATTTTAAGCACCATTATTATACCTTGTTATTATTAGATATAGCGACAACCCTAATAGGAAATAATACGTATTAAATGTTGTTCTTTTAATATAAATGTATTTATATAATATAATTTTATAAATACAATGTAACAAAAAGTATACTTTTTGCCTGTAACAATTGACACTGACTATAACTATTTACAGATGTATCTATAAGCGTAGATATATCGGAAAAATAACTTGGGCATACAGTCCTAAGCTATTTTTATCCTACAAATAACAACTAAGTATAATAGCGTATAACTCCCAGTGGAATAAATAGACACAATGGACGTCATGATTAGGGCATGCCTCTTTCGCTTCATCAACATTCATCACTTTCTTGCCATGCTCGTATTTTTCTTTCCTAATATTATTTTGATTCGAATGCAAGAAAAAGTGAAAAGTTGATGACACTGTAATACAGTCTGCTTAGGTGAGTTGTCATTCTATTGCTTATATCTCCACAAATGCAAAATTTGAATTTTGCTATCGAAAACATAATTATGGCGATTCGATCCGGCCATAGTACCGCACTGAGGCTTAATTCAACAATTCTTATAACGGATTCTACAATTTATAATGAAACATTGAGCAATTTGTGAATTGTTGATATTTTATAGGTAATTAATTAACTTTTTATTAGCGTGGTTTGACCTTCGTGGTCAAACGAAAAAAAAATCCTAATCGCGTGGATTAGCGTCTTGTCTCTAGACATAAAAATATCATCGGTCAGCTACGACGCGAAAGTAAAATAAACAAACAAATATGAATTGAATGGAAATTCACAATGCCGGTAGTAATCAGACTCAGGTGTACGTATAATTATAGTAAATGAACATGTGGCTAGTCTTTATACGCACTTTGCACCTAGCCAGAGGTGTTACTTAGGCAGTTGCCTGATCTTCTATTTGAAGAATTATTAAAAAAATAACTTTAGTTGTACATTTTTGTTACATAATATTCGATCGAACTCATCTTATACTAATACTAGCGACCCAATCCCTGAATCCCCTAACAATCCTCAAATTCCTAATCTCAAAAGGCCAGTAACGCAGTTGTAACGCCTCTGGTGTTCCAGGTGTCCACGGCTGACGCCGATTGCTTACCATCAGGTGATCCGTCTGCACGTTTACCGGCTTATGCCATAAAAAAAATCAAAAAGTACCAATGTAGACCGAAGCCACATCCACAATAACAAAATGTGAATCATAATAATATTAGCATGAATAATAAACCCACACAGGATATAGTTTATTAATTATAACTGATTTACATAGTTAATTGAAGCCCAAGGTCGCGGGATCAAAATATTATTATTTTATCCTTATTTTACATAACGTAATATAACATCACGCCTTTTATCCCTGGAGAGGATATGGCACTTAATGCCACTGTACAATGTAACACCCATTTTTCACTAATTTATGTAATAAGGAGTCAGTCTATTGCCATATACCGGGCACAATTCCGTCCATTCAACTCCGTCCTACTACTGAGAATTAAAAAAAAAACAGTAATAAAATCATTATTTTATCCTTCATTTAAACTAGACACAATATACAGTAGTGTTTGTTGTCCTTATGTAATTTTAATTTATTGGCACAAAACTTATTTAACACTTTAACCGCCATGGGGGTCAATGGTGACGTTAGCGGAGGATTTGTCTTCCACACTTTTTTATTAAATAATAAATAATTAAATAGTAAATTCTCAAAAAATAATAAATAAATATTTTTTTAATGGGACAAGCCCGCCACATCCTCTTAAACCCACTGCAACTCCTGTAAGCCAGGATCTACAGGAAACACAATCATAAAGAAGTCCGGCGCGTCCCATGGATATGAATAACTGTCTTGGTTCCCGCAACGAAGTGAAACAGAAGATATTATAAAAGAAGAAGAAAAATAAGCGATAGTTGCCACTTCCCTCGGTGAATTACTGCAGGAGACAGAATGAATTAAGCTTGAAGGCAGAAAAAGAGACTGTACAACTGGGAGAAGCCCAGTCGCCAAGCACCACGGAACTACATAATATGTTGGTAATTATAACTTGTTTAATATTTTGTATTTACCTGAAGTTGCTGCACCAATAAGACGGTCCCCATGTGCACTGGGAGCTGCCCAAAAGGTTTTCTGAAACAAGAAATGCATTTTAGCTTAGTCTATTTAGGACTTAAATTCACTTGTCAAGTCGGGCAAAATCAGTAAATAGGTTATGAATTCCGTAGTTATTAACATTATTGACAATTACTGTTAGTTTAGTCTCACTAACGGATGATTTGAACTATGTGTCAGTTAAGCTAACAGCAACTAAATTAAATAGTCAGATAGTGTAAAATATCTACATAAATAAAAATTCGTTCGTTAGTCTCGCTAAAACTCGAGAACGGCTGAACCGATTTGACACTAATTTTGGTCTTAAAGATGTTCGTGGAAGTCCAAGGAAGGTTCAAAAAGTAAGAAAAAATAATTTTAGGCGGTATGAAGTTTGCCGGGTCAGCTAGCTACCATAATAAAAATATTATTCTTTTTTTATAGCATAAGCCGGTAAACGAGCAAACGGATCACCTGATGGTAAGCAATCGGCGTCGCCCATGGTCACCTGGCACACCAGAGGCGTTACAAATGCGATGCCCCGGCCTTTTAGGGATTAGGAGTTTGAGGATCGTTGGGGATTCAGGAATTGGGGAGATTAGGGAAGGGGAAGGTAATTGGGCCTCCGGTAACCTCACTCACACGACGAAACACAACGCAAGCGTTGCTTCACGTCGGTTTTCTGTGAGGCCGTGGTATCACTCCGGTCGAGCCGGCCCATTCGTGCCGAAGCATGGCTCTCCCACACTTAAGATCTTTACTTTGGTCATTCTAATCCTAATATTTATAATTGTCGGTTAATGTAACAAATGTAATCATTGCATTCAAACTAGTTGCAGCCCTTTATCAACAGGTACATGCATCTCTACAAAAATACTTATAAGCAAAATCTATAAGTAAGTACCTACACATTCATATATAGGTGTATAATAAAGTATCGAGAACATTTCACGTCTCTGAGAATATGAAAGTCATGTCATACGTTGGCAGTTGGCACATGCATTGAAAGTGAAACGTAAACAACAAAAACTGAAAGTTGTAAACATGCCTACATATGTAATAAAAGATACCTATAAATAAGTCGTTATTTTAGCTTGTAATTAGCGGCCATTAAATACAACCAAAAGAAAAATGGATTGATTAAAACATCATTAGATTATACCAGGGTGCTTACTCTTGAAAACAATCTCAATGTCAATGCAATTTCAATCCAAATCCAATGCATGTCAACACTATACAACCACAATCGTAGCTGTTAAAGTAGCAGTCAAAGTACGGAATATAAAGGCAAACTAAATACCATTTAGTTCATTCAATATCCACGCAATACGGATGCAATGGGCGCTAGTGTTGCAAGTCAAGAGTACGAAATTTCGCAATACCAATGTCGATCAATCGGAATTGGATTCAAGAGTAAGCGCCCTGACTTATCAAGTACCCTTTTTTTTAAGGAGGGAAAATCATCGAATGACTGCTCCCGCCTAGGTGAGGCGGGAGGGAGTGTCAGAATCTTACTGACTAAAAACCACCCCGTTACTTCTCCTGCACGTCGAGCCGGAGCCCCGGTTACCCCTTAGGTTCTAAGGATGTGCCGTAACTGGCGTTGCCTTCAATTGGCTTCGGAATTGGTTATCTAGAGGACCCCCGCACCCGGTACCCCTTTCGTAGGTGCTGATGGTGACCTCCAATGTGGTTTTAAAAGGGTGAAAATCCAAGAGAGCATGTTTTTCCAAAAAAATGGGTACCTTCTGGAGATTTCCCCCCGTGATAATATTATTAGATTATATAAGAAAATAATCAGGCAATAAAGCTACAAAATTTTGTACCTACTTTATTATTGACGAAATTTCAATGCCATTGCCAAGAAAATTAGTCATAAACTTGAGTTTGCTAATTAATCGATATTAATCGCATTTCAATCAACAGTTTTATTGCATTTCCACAATTTTAATCACTATCGTTTTTGAAGCTAAAGAAAAATAGAAGCATTTTAAATCCATTGTTGTTTATCGCCCATATACTGAAAGGTTACTCTATTTTAAGTTGTATTTAAATATCGTGCCATCTCTGTCATTTTACAAAGAATAGGGTAGTTGCCAGTAAATATTTATCATACACTAGCAAACCCGGCGAACTCCGTTTCGCCACCAGATGGCTTCGTTTTGTGTAACATTACGTTTGGTGATTAGTGAATTTTCTTTGCTATAACCTCACGGAGCCCGAGACCTTTCCAAAGAATGCAAAACCGTTCGGAAATCGGTTCGCGCGTTCTGGAGTTATCGCGTCAGGAAAGAAAACCCGACTTATTTTTATATAGTAGATATAGTATTAATATTATAATGAGTTATGTTCAAATAGTAGGATTTTGATAATATTTAAAACCAATTTTTGTAGCTTATTACGGTTTGGGAATATATCATACAATTGCTCTCTGGAATTTGCTACCTATTAAATCCGTGTTTGTTGTCTTAACTGCTTTAAAAATACTAATATGGTTTCACACACACATTTTATGTCAAATCTAATTCAGCTGGTTGGATTAGTTAAAGAAGTTGAACAAAATTAGACTTCTCTGACTAGCCTTTACATCATCGTACGTACATATAATACACATACAGAGAGTTAAGCAATCAATGGACATGCGCCGCACCCATGATTGCTGACCAAGTTCCGGACGATCAGCACGTGTAGCCAAAAGTGCATAATTAGCAATAAGTTAGAATTAGATATTACTTATTATTATAATCAGTCTTGTAGAACCATTGTAACAATAAACATTAAAATTAAATTCTTTTTAATTAATTTCTCGATCGCCGTAACTTAACTGGCGCAGTCGGTAGGATCGCGACACTCGAGCTAGAATATAACTCTCCTAATAGAGTGAACGATATCCATCGTTATCTTCGCGATCCGAACTATACGAATCTACGAGCGACGAGATCCTGTGGGAGTTCCGGAGTATTGGGAGTCCTGCTGTTCTACAAGACCCGACTGGAGATGCAGAGGTTTCTAGGGTGAGTACAAATCGTTCACCCAGCTCCTGTGCTATATTTCCTGTCGTATAATATTACATGTATGTACGCATATCGTGTTACTGTGATTGTCTCTGTGCTATAATCGCGATAGACTTTCATTTGTATTAGTAATTAACATTTTAGTGTATTATTACAATTTTAGCGTTATCATCACGCTATATTGATATTGAGGTATAGGCAGTAGCGTAACTCAGACACGTATAAATAAAAATAATGGCGATGGAAGCCGCAGACGTTGCCAACTTAAAATTCGTCAGGGATCTTATGCCCAAGTATGACGGTAACCCTAAGACCCTTAATTATTTCATACGCGAGATAGAAGGTATTATTGGATTACTTGACGAGAATGCTAGAAAGAACCCGGCGTTTATTTGTCTCATCAAGAGTAGGCTGAGCGGTACCGCGATTGATGCCGTTGCGTATGAAGAGTCACTCGACACCTGGCAGGCTATAAAAAACGCGTTAATACGTAGACTAGGCGAACCACGAAACGAAATCCAAGTAATGCAGGAACTCACGCGTGTGCGCCGCAATAAAAGCGAAGATTCAGAGACATTTGGCAAACGCTTGAGAGATATTCTAGACACGCTACAATCGGTGGGTAAGCACAGCGACAAATCGTATTACGAAAGCATGGTAATAGACCAATATACCAATAACTTAGATTTTCATGTGTCCGTTGGCGTTCGTATAACTAAACCTACAACTTTAGAAGAAGCCATAGTCAGTGCTAGACAAGAGGAAGCGAGATTAGCCTATAATAAATTTAATAATAACTTAAGCTCTCCTCAAATGCAAGTCAAACCAAAAGAAACACCTAGGATGAATCTGCCTACAAATCAACTTAGTCATCCTTTTAGGTTCAACACACCCCAGTATAGGCTCCCCGATTCTAGCACAACACAACGTAATAATAATAGCTCTCCTGAGCAGAGACAGCAGTGGGTCCAGTCCATGGTCCCATGGAAAAACAAGGCTCCATCAGGTAATGTGACACCTAGGACTTCTGGTAATTTTAGGAGTTCAGGAAATTTTAGACAGCAGCAAAACCTACCACACCCACAGGTGGAACCTATGCAGAAGGTATCCGATGTCACAATGCGGTCTGTAGACAAGCCCGTTAAGCCCAATCTTACGCAAGATTTTTTTTATACTACAAATGAGGACCATACCGAGACCAACTACGACCCCTACTACGAACAAGGTGAGTGCTATAATACACAATATTCGGAACATGAGTACTCGGAGGTACCTATGGGACAATCAAACTACCAGGATTTTCCCGAGACCATAGGGCAAGAGGACCACAGTTAATTTATACGGTTCAGTTAAATAATTATGGTAAAGGGCGTCTCCCGTATATAGACCTTCCAGAATATAAAGGTAAATTTTTATTAGACACTGGTGCAACTCATAGCATGATATCACCTAACGCCTTAAAAGATACAATCTTTGAATACTGCGTAGAATATGAACCATTTATAGTAAGAACCGCACATGCGAGTACCCAACATGAACATGTGGCTTATTTACCTTTACCGCCCCAATTTAATACGGACAATTTTCATAAGTTTTTAGTATTCGATTTCGATCCAAAATTTATAGGAATTATAGGCATGGATCTTTTCCAGGAATTAGGATGCGCCATTGACCTAAAAAACAAAATTTTAAGAACTTCTAATAGTGAAATACCGATCTATACCAATTATCCCGTGAAAACACTTAGCATTGAACCTCGATGTGAAAAGCTTATTACCGTCAAAACCAACTACATAGACGGGCAGTACCTTTGCAACGAATTCTGTTGGCGCAAAGATTTGAAATCACCAACTGCTGTAGTCACAGTCAAGAATGGCACCTTTCAAACATCGATACTTAATTATAGTGAAGATAAACTGCTTATAAGCAACAACCGACATATATCTCTAGATCCTCTACCACAACAGTTATTAGAACATAGTAATTTAGAGATTAATAATTTTAACAATTTTGATATTCAGGAAAACATTGACCAAGAACTTAAAGAAAACTTAAAAAAAATACGCACTGACCACATGAACGAAGAGGAAAGGAGAGAGATTACTAAAATATGTTACAACTATAGGGAAATATTCCATTCAGAAAACATCCCGCTTTCTTTCACTCACACTGTTAAGCATGAACTTCGACTGACTGACGACACTCCAATCTTTGTTAGGAGCTACAGACAGGCCCCTAAACAACGTAAAGAAATTCAAAATCAAGTGAACAACCTTTTAAAACAAGGAATCATTAGAGAAAGCATTTCCCCGTGGTCGTGCCCAGTACACATTGTCCCTAAGAAACCCGATGCTTCAGGAAAGGTTAAATGGAGGTTAGTTATAGATTACAGACGACTCAATGACAGAATCATAGAAGACAAATACCCGTTACCAAACATACATGACATACTAGATAGATTAGGAAGAGCACAATACTTTACGACCCTGGACCTCGCAAGTGGCTACCACCAATTAGAAATGCACCCCAATGACATAGAGAAAACGGCATTTACAACAGAAAGAGGACATTACGAATTTTTACGAATGCCCTTTGGTTTAAAAAATGCCCCTAGCACTTTTCAACGCCTTATGGACCATATCCTACGTGGCCTTGATAATGTTTTTACATATTTAGACGACGTCATAATAGTGTCGACGTCATTACAGGAGCACATAGAAAAACTCAAACAAGTTTTTGAGCGCTTCAAAATACACAATCTTAAAATACAGTTAGATAAATCGGAATTTTTACAAAAGCAAGTTAGCTTTTTAGGCCATGAACTCACTGACGAGGGACTGAAACCTAATAAAGACAAAATTAAAGCCGTTCTCAATTTCCCTATACCGCGTACACAGAAGGACATCATTCCTAGGCTTAGCTGGATATTATAGAAAGTTTATAAAAGACTTCGCTAAGTTAACTAGGCCACTTACAGTTTGTTTAAAAAAGAACGCTAAAGTAGTGCACACCAAGGAATTCTTAGAAGCAGTAGACAAATGTAAGCAAATTTTGACAAATGCCCCAATCTTACAATACCCAGACTTCGACCAGCCTTTCATACTGACTACGGATGCCTCAGATATAGCAGTAGGAGCAGTTTTATCCCAGGGAAGCGTTGGATCAGATAAACCAGTTGCTTATGCGTCTAGGACCCTGTCAGATACTGAAACTCGATATTCAACGATAGAGAAAGAGTTACTAGCCATAGTGTGGGCAATCAAATATTTCAGACCATATTTATATGGTCGCAAATTCACTATTTATACCGACCATAGACCTTTAATGTGGCTGATGTCACTAAAAGACCCCAATTCGAAACTAGTACGTTGGAGACTAAAACTCTCAGAATACGACTATGAGGTGATATATAAAAAGGGTAGACAGAACACTAATGCTGACGCATTATCAAGAGCTCGAATCTATCACAACAGCATTGATTCACTTGCTGTAAATTTTGACGATATCGATGACGATGACATGATTAACAGAATATTCGATAATGCTCGTAGGGAAGCGGAGGCACAAAATAGGGCGACAGAAAATACTAGTGACAATCAACAACGAACTGACACTCAGACACAAACTAACGTTCAACAGCAATCCGACATACAATCGACGACAGACTTAACCGAGAGTGAACAAAGGAGTGAGATGACAGGTGACCCAGAACAATTTGTATCCACTAACCATACCCAACCAGAAAACGACAATAATGGTATCCCTATACTATCTGACGCGATTGACAGGCAATTAAAACAATTCCACATAAGGTCGACTCCAGGTTCAGAATATAGAGTAGAAAATAGGTCTACTAATGCTAGAATTGTAATAAAGGACGTATTTATCCCCGTTAACAACACTGAGTCTGAAATCATTAAATTCCTTAAAGAACACACTATTGCTGGCCGTATTTTTCACTGCTACTTCTATGATGAACATCTATACTTAGACTTCTCTAGAGTTTATACAACGATTTTTAATGACAGAGGCCCTAAGTTAATAAGATGTAGCAATCGCGTTACGTTAGTCGAAAATAGACAGAACAACAAGAATCTAAAAAAGACACATGAAGGCAAAACTATGCATAGAGGTATCCAGGAAACCCATAAACAACTTCACAGAAATTATCATTGGCCTAATATGCTACTTTCTATTCAAAGGTATATAAATCAATGTGAAGTTTGCCTAAAGTCGAAATATGAAAGAAATCCCTTAAGACCACCACTTAGTTTAACTCATACCCCCACTAAACCTCTTGAACACTTGTTTATGGACCTTTATTCCACTGGAGGAGCTACATTCTTGACCGTAATTGACAATTTTTCGAAATTTGCTCAAGCTTTACCTTTAAATGCTGCAAGTAGTGTCCATATTGCTGAAGCATTAATACAAGCATTTTCAATAATAGGCCTACCACTAAAAATAACAACCGATTCTGATAGTAAATTTGACAATGATGTTATAAAGGAAATATGTGCGTCACATGATATTAACATTCACTTTACAACACCATACAACCCTAACTCAAATTCCCCAATAGAGCGTTTCCATTCAACTATCGGTGAAATCATAAGAATACAGAGGATGACAAATAAGGAAGACCCAATCCAACTAATCATGAATTACGCAATCATCGCTTATAATAATTCCATTCATTCCGTAACAGGCTATACACCGAGAGAATTATTATTTGGCCATACAGCTTCCAGAAATCCCTTAGAGTTATTTTATCCCAAGGAATTTTATCAGGATTACGTTCTTAAACATCGTAAGAACGCAGAGGCAGTCCAGGAGTGTGTAGCGGCACACATGGCCAAAAATAAGGAACAGGTAATAGCAAAACGTAACCAGGCAGCAGAGGAGATCACCTTTAAGGTAGGTGAGATGGTTTACAAACAGGTGGCGAAGACGGCACGAAACGACAAAACAAAACCGGTTTTCAAAGGCCCATATAAGATAATCCATCTCCACCCAAACAACATTGCAGAAATAGTAGGAAGTCATCCAAATTCCAAATCAATTAGAGTACACTACAAACTTTTACGTAGACCCCATCTTGTTCCAGGACCTTCATCGCAGGAGCCTGCGTCCTCCACGCAGCAGCCAACATGATCCTTAGTCCTGTCAATAACGATAACGGCATACTATTGCTTAAACAAGGACAAGTACTTAAACAGGTTGATACTTTTAGTTTGGCTTGCCTCTATAACATTTCCCACTTACACGAAATTACAATGAAAACTATATCATTGTACGTTAGCGTTAAAGCTGCCGAAACTAGGACCTTAGGAGATAATGAAAACCATTATAAGACCTATAAGGACCAGATAGATTTTAGTTTAAATTTAATAAGTAAGAAAATTATGTTTATTGCACCACATACTAGAATTAGGCGAGGTATAATAAATGGCTTAGGATCAGTCATCAAATCAATAACAGGAAACTTAGATTACGAAGATGCATTGAAGTTTGAAAACGAAATTAAAAATTTACGTAATTCAGTTAGCAAAATTCAAACGTCACAAAAACGAAATATGTTTATAGCGGAAAACACTATCGGAGAATTTAGTAAACAAATACAAGTAATAGACGAGAATCAAAAGAAATTAGCCAACTTATTAAGAAATACCTCTATTAGTAATAACTTAATAATTAATCGCATGCACTTTTTAGATTTATATATTCATAATAGATTTTAGTTTAGAGCTCTTATTAGACAAAACTTACCAT
This sequence comes from Spodoptera littoralis, assembly GCA_902850265.1. Taxonomy (NCBI): domain Eukaryota; kingdom Metazoa; phylum Arthropoda; class Insecta; order Lepidoptera; family Noctuidae; genus Spodoptera; species Spodoptera littoralis. The sequence goes on from LR824539.2 coordinate 4,719,379, forward strand.
CCTAAAGATGCAATGACATTTGCACAATTAGGCGTAATGCACCCCAGTATAATAGATTCATATAGTTTACTAAATGAAATTACCAACATACAAAAGCTAATCCAGTTTAAAGCAGTAAATAACATAAACATAAAATACATACATAGCATAGAAAAGTCTATTACCGTAAAAGCATATAGCACCGAGCACACATTAACATTTATTTTAGAGATACCTTCCATTGATCCACACCAATTCGACCTCCTTCACATCTATTCCATCCCTGATAAACAAAACTTTACTATTATCCCCAAATCCAAATACCTAGCACTGGGTAGCGAGGAGTATTCATACCTAGATGAAGAATGTAAGGAGATCACCCAAGATACACATCTCTGCACTTCGCTCAATACCCAACCCATAGATAAATCAGATGACTGCATCATATCCCTCGTGAAACACCAGGAGACGAACTGCACCCGAGCAAAGATGAATCTCAAACACGGGAAGATACAGAAGATTGAGAAAAATAAGTGGCTACTAATACTGAAGCAGGAGGAAATCCTACGAAGCTTTTGCGGAACCAAAACCGAATATAAGAAGATATCTGGCATCCAAATAGTAAGCATTACCAATGACTGTCATCTGGAAATTCTAAATCAAACCCTAAAGACACACACGAACACTATCACAATAGACGAAATGATACCATTGCCAAACACACCACCTATTGCTGAAGAAACTGTCCACTACCAACTACAGCTTGAGGACATTTCTTTAGACAACATCCACGAATTGATGGACCGGGCAGAAGACATCCAATACGAAGATGACGTCGACTGGCAAATTCTAATGGCCATACCAAGTTGGTCGACCATTGCACTATACCTGATCATCGCAGGATTAATCACCTGGAAAGTAATTCAATGGGGACAACGCAGTCAGAGGCAGAAACCAGATGACAACCACACCGAGGACGCTGTGGGAAGCCGCGGGACGCGCTTCCAGCTTAGGGAGGGAGGAGTTAAGCAATCAATGGACATGCGCCGCACCCATGATTGCTGACCAAGTTCCGGACGATCAGCACGTGTAGCCAAAAGTGCATAATTAGCAATAAGTTAGAATTAGATATTACTTATTATTATAATCAGTCTTGTAGAACCATTGTAACAATAAACATTAAAATTAAATTCTTTTTAATTAATTTCTCGATCGCCGTAACTTAACTAGAGGCGTGTCTTTTTTAATATTACTATGTAATGGTACGAATTTAATTTTATATTTCATTTCTAAGTAAACAGTGACACATCTCTATCATTTTATTTTCTAGAATAAAAGTGAGTAGACTTATCAACCGCTATGTAGTTTAGCGATACTAAAATTATAATATAGGTACTTACTTATTAATGACACTAAAGAGAAATGTGTGTATTGACTTCAACATTTAATACATCAACGTATTTAAACCATTGGATAGTCCTGGGTCAAAAATAAATTATTTTGATTTTTCAGTCCAATTAAATATTGAAAAATAGTTACACTTTCATTCATTGATTTGCCGATATACTTAATTTTCGATTTATTCTAGCATTTTTTTTAGATATAAATGTGCTATTGGACGTGAAAATATGATGACGTCATAAGATGGTATTTCGTACAAAATTCAAAGAACAGTATCGTTTTTGACGTTTCGATAAAAGTATTGAATTTGACTAGTTGTCAACTACCGTATTCTCAACAATAATGAGATAAAACGACCATGTGGTACTGCTGAACGTCTTTTTAAATGTTTATTTATTTATCATTATCATTGTCTGTCCTCATAAAATATTCCAGCTATGATTACAATCTTACATAGAATCTTAGACATGCAACAATTAGTTATGAACTAATTTGTAACACTTCGAATGAAGATGTTTCAGTCGAGAATTTTCAGTGATCGACAGAAACAATAGCATTGTCCTACTTCAGTGAGAGAAACAAGCGCCAAGTTGACATTCTTTCGTATTGACAGTGGAAACAAAACATTCATGTGTATCTAATAGAAGAAATTGTATAAAGTGTTGCTTTATCGTACTGTATTGTCTCTGTGCAGGGGCAAACTACAACCTGGGACAGATTTCATCCGGTCCGACTTTTTTTTTTAAGGGGGGAAAATCATCGAATCACTGCTCCCGCCTGGATGAGGCGGGAGGGAGTGTCAGACTCTTACTGACTAAAAACCACCCCGTTCCTTCCCTGCACGTCGCCGGAGCCCCGGTAACCCATTAGGTTCTCCGTCTATAGTCCTTCGAAATGGTATCTAATGAATACGTATGTTTGTAATCAGAGTCGCTGATACGTTTACACTAGCCACCTTGCAGATCGCGGGGTATGAAGTTCTTTATACCATGAACATGGAAGATGTTCACAGGAGAACTCTAAGTTATCCTCTGAATTGAAGATTTTTCGTTAGAATTTGTTCATGAAATACGTTTACCTACCACTGACCTAGTAAATGTTAGAATCGAATTCCAAAACGCTTTACTTCTCTCCAAAGTTGGGTTGTATTATATCACAATAATGTATGTACATTCCTCGCTGTAGGAATGTTGTCTAGGAAATTAAGTATCAATCACATAGTAGGCTTTTTAAAGAGTGAATCACTTACCCTTATGTTTGATCACTTTAGGCGCAGCTGGCTTCTTTTTCTGTGAAATAAAAGATACAAATTAAAACATGAATAGGTATAATAACGTGAATCCAAACCAATATGAATCTTATGATAGTAAACTTAATGTTTGATTTCATTTAAATATCATATGAGTAATTTTAAAGTTCAAAGGTATAATTTCAATAATCATTCAAGTTTATGACAAAATGTGGTGTCCAATGTATAAAAATAACAAGTAACAAATGACTCAGAAGACAGAATGTAGGTAACATTGAGTTAGTACAAACATCGACTGAACATGTAATACATAAATATTGCTCATTTCCTTAACTGTCTGTTGATAGGCACTTATGCACTATCGTATTCGTATCCTACATTCTATAAACATGGTAATGTGTATTTTTTTCCGCGTGACAATGATATGGCCCTGAAAGAAGACACGCGTCTTATTTACTGGGCTAATCTATTGATGATTTAAGTAGGTACATTACTATATAAAGTTCTCATCATAAACAGCCTATGAATACCCACTGCTGAGCAAAGCCTTGTGAGAAGCGCAAGATAAGGTTTGAGCATTAATCACCACGCTTGCTCAATATGGGTTGGCGATTACAAACATAAGTTTGTTTTTAATTATAAAATTAGAAATTATAAGTCCAGGTTTCCTCACGATGTTTTTATTCACCGTTTGTCAGTGGTGTCTAAATAATCTTTAGAAAGTGCATATAAGTCGGAAAAAGTCACATTGGTACTTGCCATTGGTAGGTTTCGTACCAGCATTCTTATGCATGAGAGGCAGGCGTCTTAAACCTCCGGGCCACAACGACATTTTAGTATTTAAAGCTCTAGATAACCTAAAATAGATACTAGATCTTTTATACTAAGCTGCATTTCAGTTTAGGAGCACACCAGTGTAACGTGAACTACGATGTAGGTAGATATTTTTGGAGTTGTTATTTTCCTAAAAACTATTCCTATAAGTTTACATAATCTAATGAGAGATCAGACTATACTGGCAGTAAGTGAAAACCTATAAATTAAAAACACATTCACGCATAAAAGTATAATTGCAGTGAGGCGGTAACAAACAAACGAAACAAGCTACGAAATACATATTGCGTTTTATAAATACGTTTCGTAATGTTATTTTCACGTCTGGGAATACATATATCTACAACTTGCTAGATCTATTAATAGAATTGTAGCGTTTTTATGCTTTTATATTTTTGTGTCCCCCAATAGTTGATTTTGCACTTCTCTATCTCATTTTGTTGAGAGATCTATAGGTATAGTCAATTAAAGACAATCTTTTCTGTTAGCAAGATCAACTTAAGAGTACTCCGACATATAAAATTGGTAGAAGAATGATTTTTTTTCTTAAAAATGTTGCCCCATACTAACATTTTCTCCTGTGTCGTGGGTGCAACAAACATATAAGTTCACATACACATGACATCCAGACTCGGAACAACAATCTGTGGACCATATAAAGAGATCCGTGCGGGAATACGAACCCGCGACACGTTGCGCGGCAGCCAGTTGCCCAACCACCGCGCCAACCCTGCAGTCATTTTGCATGCATGCAGATTGAGATGATGATGGTGCATCTGTACATTAGGATAGATCCTAGCTCACAGAAATACTTTTGGTTTAAAGACAGAATTGATCTCTTTAGGGATTTATTTTGGATCGGATTTAGGGCCGATACTTCCGACGCCAGATAAATTTTAACCGAGGAATAAAATTAATAATTTGACAATCTTATACTATTATTTATTTATTTATTTATTTAACACTTTATGTACAACTGTATACAATGGCGGACTTAATGCCGAATGGCATTCTCTACCAGCCAACCATAGGGTGATGCAGAGAAGTGTTACAGTAGGTTTCAAAAGAAGTTTTCATCTATCGAAAAAAATAAATAAAAACGAGGGTGATAAATGTACGTACATATGTATAAAGGTATCCTAGTACATAAACTACATACCAATACTACATACTAATATGAAGCATAAATAAAAAATATATATAAAGCGGAACATAAATATTATATAAAGCGGAAGAGTTTGTTTTTTTGTTTGTATGTTTGTTTGAACGCGTTAATCTCCGTAACTACAAGTCTGATTTGAATAATGCTTTTTGTGTTGAATAGCGCATTTATCGAGGATGGCTATAGGCTATAAAACATCACGCTACGACCAATAGAAGCTGAGCAGAGCGTGTAAAACAGCGCGGAAGCAACTAGTTCTTCTATACTAAAAACTGTGAAATGTAAATTTTATACTACAGTTGAGAATTAAGTGATTGAAAAATTATTAACCCGCCCTTAACCCGTCGAGGGTCCGCGATCTTTATGATCCAACGGGTGCACACGTGACATTTGGAGCATTTTTTCTTATGATCCACCGGGTGCTCATAAGGACGCTCGAGAGGTTAAAAGGTTTATTAATTTCAGTTGAATAATCTATAGTTATTAAGTATTTCATACTGTTTACTGCGGATTCTAGATACAAATGGTTAAAAATATATAATTTAGATAAAAAGTAGGCTACTTACATCCATGCTGAGTATGTTCTCGACCTTCTTGTTGTTGCACATGCCGATGAGCTTGCACATGGTCTCCGGCGAGGTTTCCGACTGCAGCACATGGTTGATGTATTGTTGCAAGTATGCCGTATTGTCCTTGCAGATCTTCGAGACGGCCGGGTACGGCAAGTCTTTGCATTCTGATGCCACGCGGGAGGCCAAGTAGTCCTGGTTGAATATAAACGTTTGTTTTTTAGATTTTTTAATTGAAGATGGATATTATATAGATCATCACATTTTGTATCCAAAAGACTGCCTTGTTATCCGATTGGTCGCAAGTGCGACTGCCTGGCTAGGGGTCTCGGGTTCGATTCCCGGGTCGAACAAAGTACTACTTCGTTTTTACAAAACTCTCAGTGGTAGCACGGAGTATGGAATTGTGCCCTGTAAGTATATGGCAATAGGCTCACCTCCTATTACATGGCACTCATAACATAAATAGTGAAAAGTGGGTGTTACATTGTACAGTGGTATTAAGTCCGTAATCTGTACCTCTGCCTTCTCCTTCGGGGATAAAAGGCGTGATATTATGTTATGTTGTATCCAAAAGAGTATATTTACAGCAAATTTCCTTGCTATCCCCCAGTTTATTTATTAATCTCATATCATAGGAATATAGAATATAATATACAATCATAGAATAAATCATAGAATCTATTAACATGCACCGAGAATAAGCTGACTTCGCAATAAGATTACCAAGTAAACAGGGCAACCAAGTCTATCTTGCTACCTCAGATCACATCGTTTTACTTCTCTGACGACGTTTCGGTTGATGCCATCCAAAATTTCATTCAAGAAAGAAAATATGAGTAAGTCCCTAATCTAAGGAAATTGGGTCATATTTATTGTGAATGAGATAACTTTGATAAATCCCTTATCTAGTCTCAAAGCTTGGTATGTGGGCTGATATTAGTTTTCTCCGCTCCTATTCTATGATAAATTAATTCTTAAGATTTTGACTGTTAATAAAAAACTGTTGAAGGTAAATCCTACGCTAACGTCGGTCACCGGTGTCTCCTATGGCGTTTAATGTGTTAACAATGATGAGACCAAAACAGGCCGTGAAGGAAAAAGACAAAAATGGTCACATTGTAGTTAATAGGTACTGCATTACCAATTCAGCTTCTATTAAACTATCAATAAAATGGTATCCGGGTTATAGGTACCTTTCAGATTCAATTATCGTAAGGAATACCATTGTTAATATCAATTACGAACCTTTATATTACAATCCAATAACACTATAGATTCGACGCGGGCATTGACAATCTCGACTTCTTGCTTGGCAGTCGGATCATTCGACTAAGTAAGTAATTTTACACTCAAAGTCAAAAGTATTTTAAGGATATAAGATTCTAGTCAGCCAGGATTAGTTTATGTGTCCTTGTCGCGGCATCATTGGCTCATGAGTATGAAGTATGAGCCCCCAACGAGGTTGAAACCAGTCGGGCTACCTCGTAAAACAATTAAGTGAGTAAGAGAGTTATAATACAAAGAAATACAAACCTCATTAATCAGTTCCCTGACATCCTTCAGCTGTCTGAAGAGTCTGACGAACTTGTTGGACACGTCATTGTGTGCTACGGTCTCTGACTGTTTCTCCCACACGGTGGATGTACAGTGACCCACGGCCCCGCACTCAGCGCCGCGTCTGCCAATCAAAGTCATTATATGATTCATGTGTGGAAGGAAGTTGTGTGGAGTAACTATTGGGAATGTTGTACCTGACTAGGGACTACTATAGTAGGTCTGGGGTATTATCATTACTATGATATTATGAATGCGTGTATGTTTTTCTTTATTTTTTTGTGTTTTCATGATGTCATTTTATGTGTTTGAATGTATGTAGTTAGGAGGCTGGCTTGGTAAAGCCATGTTGGCGTAATTCAGTTACACACACGCATACTTCTACGCATTCTGTCCGGTTGAGAAGAAAAGGGAAAAAGTAGGTACTTAAATAGATATGACAGAAAATAAGCATTGCCATTCAACGTGGCAATGCTGCCAGTCTTCTGGGAACTTTCCCCTGTGATAGTGATGCGGACGAATATTTTGACGCCTAAATTAAGGGTATAATTTTTGTTGTTTTCTTTTTTTTTACTTTCTTTTTATTTCATAGTTTAGTTGTAGTTAATTTTAAGTAGTAGATAGGTAGGTATTAATCACCAAGCAAAAATGTTGTAAACTTGTGACTAAGTCGTCGTTCTCTGACGTGTGCAGATAGTCATTTAATAATGATATTTTTGTTTCCTCATCGAATTTCAAGCTGATTACTTTACTTTTAACGCTTCCCTTATCGACAGGAAAACAAATGACAACATAACAAAATGTAGGAAAAAATCGAAACAATCGTAATTGCCGATACCACTGCCAAAAATATCAAGTAAAATATTCAACAGCTGTTAAGAACAACTTGGAAAACAGTTCTCAACCGAACATAATGATGTTTGAAATATCAGTTTCATTCATTTAATGAACTGTGTGGAAGTTTATTTCCCCCTGTACACACGACTGTGACTAACCGGACGCGGACGTAGGTAATCGATTGTCAATACTCTTTAAATTATTACGACCGTTCCACTGTTTCACTACACAAGTGCAGAAACTTCAATATTACTTGAATAAATAATATCGTTTGCATGTTGCAACAATGTTAAGAGAGCCAGGTCAACGATTTAAATAGTTTTATCGTTACATAAATAAATAATTTATTTATTAAGTACTAACTTGTTAGTAGAGAAACTAATGAATGATTTAGACATTCTAGAATGGTAATAAATGTGAAATGGAATAAAGGGACTAGAATGATCAAAGTATGGTGCAGTTACTTAACCATTACTTTCATATTTATGTTTGTTCAATTTATAGTGAGTCAGAAGGACTGAGTAATTAGACAAATCTTAATGAATGAGTAGGTAAACTTACAAATAATTATTCTGAGTAAATAACTAATATTGTATTGATTTATACTTGTACAGACACCAACTATATGTATCGAACTCAAGTATTTATAGTTTAAATAACAAAAACATAGCAAAGAAATATGATAACTAACTACTGAAATTGTCAAGACTGCCTCATTGGCCGAGTGGTCGCAAGTGCGACTGCCGGGCAAGGGGTCTCGGGTTCGATTCCCGGGTCGGGCAAAGTATTACTGGGTTTTTAAAAATCTCAGTAGTAGCACGGAGTCTGGAAAAATGTGCCCGGTATATATGGCAATAAATAGGCTCACCCCCTATTACATGGGACTCATAACATAAATAGTGAAAAGTGGGTGTTACATTGTACAGTGGCATTAAGTGCCGAAATGTGCAACTCTGCCTACCCCTTCGGGGATAAAAAGGCGTGATGTTATGTGAAATTGTCAAGAAGAATCATACTAAGGTCAGACTCGAGTTTGATCAGAAAGAAAGATTTAACTGTGCAAATTGTATAGTGTTATAACAAGGTGCTACTGTTGGAACTGGTACTGTGAATAATAGACTTATTGTCATGAGAACTTACTTGAGGCTCTGACACCATACTGATGGGCCTTTGGCACACTCCTTTGGTACTTGTCGCGCAAACGACAAATCTGCGGACAGAAAACAAAGATGAATCAAAGTGACACAAGTTGGCTTATCTCCGTTTAATGACAAAATAATAAAAATAACAGCAAAACAAGTCAGGCGGGGTCAATGCTGTTTATCACTGTAATTCAACACAATTAGTAGCTTGTGGCGTGAACACTGAAATTGATAACGGAACAAACGGATGGTAGGACGTACTAGTCTACTGTTTCTCTGCTCCCATAAACTAACGAATGACCATTGTTATTTATGTTTGATGACGATAGAAGGATTAATTAATATTTAGATATTGCAGAATCTGCCCATTAGCTATTGGTTTCTTTTTTAGAAAAAATAATTTATATTTGTCGATATAATAAAAAAAATATTACTTTGGCAATATCATAACATAAACTGTTAGTAAAACTCAGCAGAAGTACAAATTATTTTGCTAGTTACATACTGAAAGTATTGTATTGTTTACAATGGTAACTGTACCATGACTTCTAATTTAAAATTGTATATACCACATGATGTTAAACCAGATACTTTCTGTAGTTATCTTACTTCTTCTTAATAGCAAGTATATGTTTTTGCCACAAGTGCTAATTATCATTACACTGTCCAACTAACTAAGTTATTACTAACTTTTTAATATCAAAATAATAGTAAAAAATAAATTTATACTCAGTTTTAATGATTATAAAATATTTATTATTTCGAGAATGCTCTACTGACATAATAACAACATTATTAGATAAATTTAGAACAATAGGTAACTGTAATAAAGTACATAAAAACTATGCAGCCGCTAGCTAGTCAATACCAGCAATGATCCAACGCTAATTAATGAGCCTGCATTCGTAATACCGCGATGAAATCACTATCCAACACGAAAATAACAATAATTAACTACTGCGGGTACTTACGACCCAGGAAAAATATTAGAAGTACAATTTAATGTATTCTGTTTACTTGCGATTTAAGTGAAGTAAGTAAACCACGAAAATATTACAAGGACGTAAATAATTACAAGAATAAACGTAAATCTAAGTACATATTGTTATTACTCACCTGTACAACAAAAGAGTGCAATTAGACAAAACACAAGGGTGTTTGTCATTTTTAAAGTTTTCGTTTTATCTCCTGCGGTCCAGGTTGCTTCTCTCCCCACAAAATACTAAACAAATACTGTATAATTTCACTTTGTTTGGAAGTTATTGCGTATCGATTGATAAACAATTGTCAAGTCACTCAGGCGACCAACATTCGACGTCTGACTGGCAATTTAGCTCCTGTCAAACGAATAGTGATGGGATCATAGGACGGTGGTAGTGGCACCAATAACGACAACTGCGTTATCAACAGTTGCAACAAAAATAACTTAGTAAACAGATTTTATTATCTACAGATCAATATACAAGTACTAGGAACTATGCCTTGTATATGAAGCCGTTCTAAAGATTTAATAATAGGGTACATGAGTAATTTAATTTTAATGTACGTCTGGTAGATTATTTAAAACCATCAGACACATATATTTTTTATTTTCTTACAGAAACAAATACTTTTGCCGACATATTGATTTGAAATATCCCGTGACGTCACTTGTTACCTACAAGTTATATACGTAGAAATTACGTGCCCCCACTCCTAAACTTTAATTGGTTTTATCTATCATATCATACATGTCTAAAATTTTAGTCATTACCTAACTAACGGAATAATAAGATTTTTAATTTTCATTCTTTGTCATTATCCTTATTCATCATCGGTGTTGATAAAAAGCAACTTATATTATTTGACTACATTCTATAATAACCTTATAATATTTGAAACTATAACTTAATGGTATAAGCTGTGATGTTTAAATTTTCTCAATAAATAGATGTTAAGTTAATATGCTATTTAAATAATTGTATTAGTTTTTTTCTTTATATAGTGGTTATACTTGAATTGCAAACATTTATTATGACACACACAACAATGATGGAAAATTCCCGGCATAGATTTTTTAACAAAACTACGGTCTACGAATCAAAATTACATACTTGATATAAAATAACTCGTTATTAATCATATAGTAGTTATTGGAAGTAGTGGAATTAAAGACATCACTACACCCATATTTGATAACAGCGCCATCTTGTAGTAAATAATAAACTTGCAAATGCAATAACAGCGCTGCGACTACCCGCTACGAGATGGCAAAGCAATCACGCTCATAGAGTTGTAGCTATTGGATAACAGATGGCAGAACCAATGGACTAAAAATGTAATTGACAAAGTTGGAAAAACATTTTTAGTATACATTATATACCTATATTAACAGGTATTTTATTATTAACCTATGTTTTCTTTTTTTTACTTTCGTTTTATTTAATAGTTTGGTTGTAGTTCATTTTAAGTTGTAAATATTTATGTAGATAAATAAAAGATGTAGAATAGGTACCTACTTTAGCTCTTCGAAGACATAGCACATTTCAAGTTTTATGAGAAATGAAATGTAAAACATCGAATTATACACAACTACTATATTTATCTACTTTGGAAATTATAACTTCAAATATATTAACAGGTGTAAGTAATTTTTAATTTTTTTGAAGAGAGATAGATATTACTGATATAATAATGGTTTTTCTTTCTTTATAAATTAATTTATTGAAGAAACTTTGAGGGCACCAAATTCAAATAAATTTTAATGAATACAAAAACAGTTAATTAATCAGTTTTTAATGTAAACTTAACATTGCTTAACTCTCCAGTCTAGTAGTTCTATAGGTCTCCTTGACAATAAAATCTTACTAAGTAGGTACTTACCTACCTACAGAACAGCGAGGGTTAACTTTATTTTTCCGAATCATAGAATTGGATTGATTGAAAGGATTTCGTTAAGAAACTAATTAGGTAGGCATCTAATATTCTCTTGGCCAATTATTTTTATTTTATAAACATCATGTAATCACAAAGTAGCCTTAACCGACCGAGCTTGCATGAAAAGACTGATGACTGTTGATGAAGCGAAAGAGGTATGTAAGAATCGTAGTAATTAACGTACCATAGTCTCTGCCTACCTCCATGGGAAACATGGATTATGTGTGTAATCACACCTACCTACCTCAATTTTTTTTTTATAGTAACACCATTTACTTAGCAACACCATCATTAGCTTATACGTAAGTGCCCTCTGCTGAGCAAAGGCATGAGTATACGAACTGAGTACCTAAATGAAGAAGGAATGACCATTAATCACCACGCTTGATCTAGGTAGATTTTATCGATTTTAATCTTAGCATGATTTAAAATTATATGTCCAGGTTTCCTCACGATGTTTTCCTTCATCGTATGTCAGTTTCACCTTTTAAATTAACTAAAAATCGCGGGTTTCTCACGTGAATACGCGAAAGCGCACGCTGCTCATGAGGAAGAACCCCTATGTGGTTCGAAACTAGTAGAGCTTTTCTGATTTTTAGTTACTTTAGTATGTCTCACGATAGTTATTATAAAAACAGTTTCAGCTATGTCTATATAATCTTAGAAAGCACCTAGGTGACACTTGGAAATTTAGTCACATTTCCAGATTTCGCGCACGAATTCTTATGCTTAAAAAAGGACGTTTTAACCTCCGTGCCACCGCGACTAATACATCTACAAAATGTAATGACCTACCTTACCTTACCTAGTTGTTCAGCGCAATCCTCAAGAACGACTAGACCAATCCGCCATTATTTGTGTAAGATTATGTCTATTTCATCGGGTAACGTGGGAAGTAGTTTCGTAAAAATATATTAATCGAGTCAACTATTACTAAAAAATATACCTTATACCTAATAAAATTAGGTATCTAATAGAATTTTAAACGACTCAAATTAGCTACTTGGGAAGTATTTTTTTTTTTTTTTTTTAAGGGGGGAAAATCATCGAATGACTGCTCCCGCCTGGGTGAGGCGGAAGGGAGTGTCAGACTCTTACTGACTAAAAACCACCCCGTTCCTTCTCCTGCACGTCGAGCCGGAGCCCCGGTTACCCGTTAGGTTCTCCGCGACTCCGAATCGGCATCGGCCCTATTGGGCCCCATCTGTGGTGGTCTGATGGCTCTTTGAGGCGCGCGCGGAACGCGACGCGCCGTACGCTCGGGTCTGTTTCTGGTCGGACGGGGAGCCACCCATGCTCGCCGTCCGCAGGCCCGCGCTTACGGTGGCCGGAGATCGTCCCGCGATCCCCGACGCCCGGTGTGTCCTTCGCGATGGCTGGGTCGCGAGGAGGCAGCGCTTCGCTGCCTCACGCGTCCCGCCTCCTCCTTAGCTAGCATGACTGCTTCGCAAAAGGAGGAGACGGCATCCCAGTCCCCCTCGCTCCGCATCATGGCCTGCACTAGGCCCGGACGCGAGAGGTCGCCATCGCCGATCACTTCCCTGAGGGCACGGCGGTGCTCAGCCCACGCAGGGCATTCCGCTACGGTGTGTTCCACCGTGTCCTCAGGGCGGTCCTCGCAGTGATGACACCCGGGCGTTTCCTCCCGCCCCATCAGACACAGGTACCTCCCGAAACTTCCATGTCCGGTGAGGACCTGCGTCAGGCGGTAGGTGAGGACGCCGTAGCGTCTCTCAAGCCACTCCTCAAAGAGGGGACTTACCGCTGCAATGGCAGCGAGCCCAACTTGGGAAGTATAGGTACAAGATATGAGCTCCAAACATTATTATTTATTTTATTATTTAATGTCGTTCTCCTAAAACCGTTCTACAGGTTCTTCCCGCATTCACTATCTAATTGAAGCTCAGCTAAGTCCATCCAAAGAACTTCAAGAACATCAATAGGTACCTACGCATACCTACAGTAACATCGAACAGTAGTATCATATCAAGTAAATATAATATATTAAAGTAGCTAGTACATGTAATCCGAAGCAAGGAAAGGCAACGTCCAATAAGACGTACTCCCATAGAAAAGGACGACACAAAATTGGTAATTCCATTCTCCAGGTTGGTTTTTCGAGACACAATTAGGACATTTTGTTGGAGTTCGGGTCGTGTAATAAAATTAAGGAGACCGTGGCTGGACGGTCGCGGTAAGTCGATGTCTTCGGGCGGCATAAAACAAATCCGACCCGAGCCGGCCCGTGAGGACCGGAACAGAGACCCGTGGAGACTTCTTTGCTATTGCTACTTTATTTTTGTTGTACTTTCTTATGTAAGTATGAGCTGTCTTTTAATTTTACTTTAGTAATGTTTTGCTAATGTCGCTTTTCTTGTAGTCTCAAGTACCTACGACAGCTGAACATGTAGTCTCGGATTTGATGCGCGCCCCGTTAATAAATAAACTTTGAAATTGTATTTGAACTTTGGAAATAGGTAAAACAGGTGTTTAGATAGGTTGTGCATGTGCATAAACTTAAGGAAAGACTGTTATACCTGTTTAGTTTTTAATGATTCGAAAACGATCACAGATGTCGCTGGGTACGGTTACGAGTTTATTTTGGATGCTTATTTTTAGATAGAGATGGTTATAAATACGATTGGCTATTTCATTTTAATTTTTACTTGACCTGTACCATTTCTATAATAGTAAACAGAAATCTATAGTTGATACCTAAAAGTAAATCTGCCATTCTTCTTCTCCAATTCTGCAACAGTAAATTGACTATAGATAGACTCACACACATAGACTCACTTCACAGAAATCATGGTGGCCTGGAGGCTTAAGACGCCCGCTTCTCATGCATGAGGGCGCGGATTCGAAACCTAACTATGGCAAGTACCAATGTGACTTTTTTCCCAGTTATATGTACTTTCTATGATTATTTAGATACTACTGAAAAACGGTGAAGGACAAGGAAATTATCGTGAGGAAACCTAGGCTTACAATTTCTAATTATAAGTCTGAAATCGCCAATCCGCATTGAGCAAGTGTGGTGATTAATGCTCAAACCTAATCCGTGTGAGAAGCGGCCTTTGGTAAGCAGTAGCCAATTATAGGCTGTCGATGATGATGAGACTCACACTGCACGCATCATTAACAGTACCTACCTTCGAGGCCTCAAAATTTATGAAAGCCCCACCGTCTCCACAGTTTCGCACACGTGCACGATGTTCACATATTCTGAATAACACTTGAATAGCGCGTCCTAACGCACTGGCCACTCGGTCCACGTGACGAGACTACTCGCTACTGCCCGCCATACTTTGTTTGTGTATCAAATCGGACAACACAACGGTGACTTTGTAAATGGTCGGGACGTGGTTATGTGCTGTTTCAGGCCCTTTTTGTACCCTTTATGTTTATATGGAAGCTATTTCCTTAGTACCTTACCTTTACACGACGATATGAGAACTATCTAATCCATATAAAGTAATTTTGGACCTCTATGTTTCCTTGTAGCTGTTATGAATATTTTAGTTTGTGAACTTGGTGTAGTACGTTTATGTGTTTCGTGTATTCGGTTTTAAATATCTGTATAACAAGACCATCGAGTTCTTCTTTCTGATAGTCTTAAACTCGTCGAGTACCGTATTTATAGACACAATTAAAGAACAATAGGTTGCGGTCACCGGTGACCGCTTGGTGTTTGACAGTTTAATAATAGTATGTGTTTCAGCAAAGTTTATAGTTTCATGTTACCGCGTTGAATCCCAACAATTCAATTTATGTGCTATGAATTGTGAAAGTGAGCATTTTATGTATTTATCTGTCACGTAAGCCGAACTATAAACCCTTTTCCAAAACATAAAATTAGCTAATATAAGACGCAACAGTTGGAAGACGTCCACTGCTTAACAAATGGCTCCTCCTTAGTCCTCCACGCAAAACGACAGCTCGCCACCTGCATCCACGGTCTCCCCGCGACAAGCAACAGTTTAAGAACTCATAAAAGCTCTACCTAATTCCATCGGATTTCAAATCATTCCCGAATAAGGCAGAAAACATAAACCACCATCCTGCACCACCAGTACTCCTCATTCACCATTCGCTTAGCTCAGAGCGCCCACACCTGTATACATCTAGAGTCTAGTCTACAAAACATAGTGCCGAGCGTGGAGAGCTAACACCAAGTGGAGTCGCGAAGTTGGCCGCAGTTAGGAAAGATTTGTCGCGAGCCCGCCACCTAATGCCTTATACTCTTGCTCTTGTAAGTAAAAATTATGATTATCGCCCGGCGCGAGCTGAGCCCTTGATCCCTAACTAACGGCCGGAGACGGGAGACTTTCCTTTTCTTCTCAACTATAACTCTTTTTTATTGGCTCCGCGGCGGTTGCAGCGCCGGCGGCCACTGGATTATGGACTGACCTAACTGATCGGCGAACTAACGACTCTTGAACGTACGTTATTTACAAATCGGGATAGAACAAGATGCTTGTTTGTGAGCCACCGGGCTAAGGTGGGACAGTGACCAATGTACGGGATACTTAGGAAATGGTTGCTAAAAGTTTAACTGGCTATACTTTTCTCGTTAAAACTGTAGGTAATGTTCCATAAGTTATTTTACTTATCTTCATAATCTGTACATAGTGTCGCTACTGGTATTGCATTAAGTGAAGCGAGGCTTACTGAACTCCCAGTCCGGTAGTTGGGTAGTACATAAGCATCGCGAACATCATAAAACACAAGTAAGTCGTGAAGTGCAATACAATACATAAATGAGAGTGGGCCGGAGACGGCGCGGGCCTGCGACGGTCGATTAAGGAAGCGACTGCATCGTTGCCTTGGCGACGACGCCATCTTGAACCCACCCCGCCCCGCACCGGCCCCTCACGACCCCCAGGCCCACCACAACCCCCCACTGTAAACAACTCGCTGTATCGTTGCACTGAAATACTCGATATATTTAAAAGGCTCTCCAGTCGTCCCCCTGAATCACTGGCGTAAGATAAAATTGTCAATTTATTGAGGATCAAAAAATATGATTGCAATACACGATAGTGATATTTACTAAATGGTCGTATAAATATGAGAGTGCATTTTAATGGATGCCTAGTTTACGATGTGGTTGAAAAACTCTCGTAGCCAGAAAACTCGTTAGTTTTTAAGGAAACAAATTTACGAAAGTGTATATTTGGATCTGAAAAACGCCATAGTAGATTGTACATAACACACCACGGAATCAAATAGAGTCCAATTCCCTTCATCTATAGTTTCATCTAATGCGTACTATGTATAGTTAGAAAATCTACTATCTACTATTTATATAACTGTATTCACTTGCCAACTGAAAGGTGGCAGCTACACTCCATCCTAAGTAAAGGACGTCGATCAAAGAGACCATCAAAAAATGGGCAACTATTAGTAAATAAAACGGTCCATTTTTTCACGCGATGAATATTGAAGCAGTGATTCTGAACGGTGACCGTCCAATTACACGTGAACGGTCGCGAAGACAAATGGTGCACATTACTCAAGATTAGGCGACGCCCGACTCTAGTCCACCTAATGTCGGCGAGTGCACTAAATCATATCACAGGATTCGCACAAAAACATACACGATAAACGAACCATATTTTTTTTGGAAATATTTAAATGTGACCTGAATTTTGCTGACAAATAACTACATTATTCTTAAGTCCTTTTCTCATTGTAAATGTAAGGGGATTTGAATCAACAGTCATTATTTGCTTGAGTTATAAATGTGAGTCATAACCATGTTTGGAGGTTCGTACCCCATTCAAAGATGCCATTGTTAAAACACAATCAGTTTGTAAATATAAAAGAAATGCTCTCATTGCAAGGCTTTACTTTTAGACAATAATTACTAATCTAATTAAAAAGATATGTCTTTTACCAATAGAAATTACGAAATGTTAATTATGTCTAAAGAACTGATACGTTTTTACCTCTTCTAAATTTTAAGGAACAACCCTAAATGACTACTATCTTAATAGATGACATTTTGTTTTTTACCTACCTATAAGTGATTCCTAAGAACAAGAAAGTAGGTAGATTAGGTGCTACGTCACGGTAAGCAACTTTTAGTTACGAGGTGGTTGAGGGGTGGTTGCTGGAAATGGCCACAAGTAGCACAACTAAAAAGTTTATAGAGAAAAAAACCTTAACAACTTAGATTGTTCAAATTTTGAACCTCTGACTCAATAATTACACTTACTACAACCAGAGCAGCGAGGCAGTCGAAGTTATTTACATTAGTTATGTACATAATATCATACATAACAACATGAAGTTTGTAAGCATTTTCCGTTAGACACATAGGTACTAATACCCATTAAGTTGATATTATTAAAGTAGAAGGCAATCTGTACAACGTTTTAATGTATTATGTAGAATTATAAAGGCGTAGAGCCCCGCTTACTTCTTATGATTTATTCATGAGGGAAGAACAATGTTAAATTTGAACATGCCTACTTGTACGGGAGCATTTTACTAGAAAATGTCAAACAGTTTATAAAGTAATTTGTTTTTCATAAAGATTTATTGATAAATATAATGAACATGCACATGTGGACTTCATTAATGTATGCGATTAATCACTTGAAATGAGTCGCCTCGTTTTGAACGGCCTAATGAGAGGCTCAAAGAAATGTAAGGAAAATGTGTTGTGAGTTATATTTCAAGGTACAAACCATACTGTCATTATCAATGATTATGTTATTATCAATGTTCAGATTATATCATTTTGTTTACTATCCAACACAATACACGAGTATGTAAATGCTACTTAAAAACATAGAAGACAGAATGTACAGAATTGCTGAATGATTAGTTTGAAAGTGTAATCTTGCAGCAGTGGAATCCGTTGTAAATGTACCCATTTTGTCAGTGCTTACAAAATTCTAAAGCTGGAAGCGAGTGCAATATACAAGGAGAGAAGTTTCCGCGGCAGTGTGAGTGCCGCCCCGCAGCACTCAGCGAGACCTGTTTTATACACATTATATTTATACGAAAAGAAAACTTGTTTGAAGTCGTGAACAAAGCCAATCCGCCGCGGTTATTCGTGATATTTTCAGGCAAAGTCGTACCTTATTCGCAAACATCGAATCCCGTATACAATACAGTGCGAAACGAAATTCGAAGGATAGATAATTTCGAAGAGAAAGAAATAAGGCGAAAGGGAAAAAATATAAATTGAATAGTCGAATACACGCATCCCGGCATTACCATAAAGGCAACAGGGATCAAGCCGGATTCCTCTACGAACTTTTTTATTTTCCTTCCACCTCTAAATCTCTCAGGCAAAGCTTCGCGAATCTGCAAATGTTGATTTGATGATGTGGTGTCTGTGCGCGTCGTGCGTGCGACAGCGCTGCGTCGCGTCGTGATGTCGCGTCGTGTCGTGTCGCACACAGCCCGCACTGCTTATTGCTGACCTGAATTTTATCGCTCATGACATGATGTCGCGACGTCAGCGTCCCGTCGTACGAGCCGGCTTTTGATTACTTGCACTTTTATTGCCACCCGCTCGTCTAACATTTGTAGCTCCACTGAAGCTCGGTGAAATCTGCTTTAGTGTTTGTTTATTCAGCGCGACGAAGGAATAAACATAACGGTATATCCCGGCGCGGCACGTATATCTAAAACAATTGAGTAGGAGGGCAGGGTTGTAGCAGCGAGTAGATAGCTAACGAGCAGGAGCAAAAGGTTGCGGGCGCGCGCCGCTGGAGGGCGGATTACGGTGCTATCCATTGCGGTCATTAAGACACATTACCCCGCCCCGCGCCTCGCCGCGCCCCGCCGCCGCCCGCACACAGCCGCTTTTTAATTCAACTTTCCTCCTTCACCAATTTGCATGATTACTTTCGTTTTTATTGTGCTCCTCCGCGGCTCTATTCCCTTAAAGTATTGGTTATTTGGATAAGCCGCGCACACTAAATAAACATGTATCTCGAATTAAATAACACTCATGCAGAAGGGCTATAAAATCGCAGCCATTATTGGAAATTCACTTTAGATTGGCTACAATCCTATATACACACAATACTTAGATACGTAGCTTCTTGTCTACGTTATTATGTTCACGACGTAATATATCGTCAATTTACAGTGCCAGTTATACAGAAGGTCCAGTATAAATAAGGACAAGTTTATGCTAAAATGTTTATAATCCCCATAACGCTAATACCCATATTAGCGTTATAAATCACACAATCAAGCGACGTAACTCAACGTAACAGCCGCCATACATTAGCGGGCACCACTAAACCGTCGAGAAACAACTATCCGAGCTACAATTTTGAAACAATTACCTCCAGCTCAATATCGTAAGATTAAGAAAGTCCACGGTCGGAATTAGGATTTGGGAGCGAATGAGGGCAAACCGTCTTAACAGCCCGACTCCACAAATTGCGGACCTTAACGAGGGCATAAAACTCGAGTCGCACTCCCGGAGACGCCACAGATTGTACTCAGACTTAGTTCAGGATTAATGGTGTAGAAAACAGATTATCATTGGCTGGATTTCCATTAGTTTGGCCCCTGCCACCGGCGCGTGAAACCTACGGAGATAGCAGCCACTCGGTGTTATTATTTTCCACATAACGGAGCAGCGCGTCTCCCAATTTAATTCTATTAGGTTGTGTCGCGTTTGAACGACAGCACAATAAAGTCGTTTGAGTGGCGACGAGCCGCTCCGCCGCTCCGCCGCGCCGCACCGCCTCGCGCCCTCCTCTGATATACGCTCATTTGATTTCCGCCACTGTTTTGTTTATAAATTTTATATTGAACACGGTTTATGCCATGTTTGTACAGAACCGAGACTATGAGAGTGATACATATTGTTTTGTAGAATATTTTCGTTTCACTATTGAATTTGACAACAATACCAGGTCATACAAATAAGAAATATAACTTCACACCTCATTTTTAAGGAGAGCAGGAGAGTAAACAGAAGTATGGGATACTTAATATACTTATACACTTGTTATCTTCTTGAACCGGAGCTTGGCAGATTCTACAACTTGTTTATCAATAGTGTCGAGTGTGTGATCAAATAGTAAACAGTACCTAGATACAAATAAATGCCTAGCTAAGCAGGTATTAGGTTTAACGCTCTTAATACAATTTCTAAATTGACTGTCACAACACAGAACAGTACTCTTGCACAAAATAACCAAGTAATTATGTTTCTCTAACAAGTGTTGCATTACTATACGTTATGTAATAACAGCTTCGAGTAATCACAAATTCCCTGCACAACTTCCACTAGGACAACTCCAAAACACAATTCCAGTAATATTAAAGCTAGGAACCGGTTCCATAATGAAATGTCGCAACGGTTTTTCCGTTTAAAAACATTACACGTACGATGTTGCGATGTTTTAATGAATACAAATTACATTTGCAAATGTGCTTAATCCAGAAATTAGTTACGCCGCCTCTCTACCCCTCGTACCCAAGCGGCCTGCCGGGCTAAATACCATTGCACCCGGGTTTCATATTCTGCAGGTAGGAATTTACCGCAACCTATTAGAAATTCGTGAACACAACTATAGTTCATGTATTATTTTGAAGATTGCCTCGTGTTTCTGCGAAGCTGGGAGTCCTTTCCGTATATGGGTGTGGTGATTATAACTGTTGGAGATAGTGGTGGAGTAAGTAATATTATTTATGTATGTATTTTAGAAGTACATACCTATATACGTGTTTGTTACCTTCAGTTTTCTACACGAAGCTTTGCCCACATGGTCAAAGGAAAAAATATAGTTTTAGTATGACAACTATATTTGGTGTGCGGTTGTGTAAAACCAACGTGGCGACGTTATGAAAGAAAAACAAACAAACAAGCAAACAAACACAATTCTGCATTAATATTATACTAGTAAAAGAGTATTTTTTAAATTATATGATACTTAATTATAGTTATGGTGTAGATGTTTAAGGTAAACATTTACTTACTTTTAGATGTATGTAAAAAAGCGCAATACAGTGAGCGTCGTGTCGAGAAAACAAAAAATGTTCGTCTTTCCTGAAACATGTGAGAAATATTAAAAATCTTATGGATTGATAATGGCTTTGTGTTATCAGTTTAACTTAAGTATTTTCGATTTTGTTGCATCGTAAGTAACATCGTAGACAAGACAATTTGTAGATTCTTGAAACGTTTTGTGACGACATGGAACTAATATTGTAATATTAAAAATTAAGGACTAATCTTTTCAGGTGTAACAAAGTTTTTAATAATTAACCAGCCCCATTCAATAACCCACAAAACGATTACGAAGTACATAGAATTTTAGATTCAAATGCTACCAATATAAGTTACGTAAGGTATAAAATTGTATAAACAGTGTATAGCAGGGCTGTAGGTATAATAACCGGAATTGGGCTTCTTTACGCCTCATCTAGCGCTCGTTATGCCTCGATCGTAAATCTTCATTCCCCTCCCCTCGCTCCCCCGCCCCCCTACTCTTGATTTCGGCTTCCCTCCACTCGAACCTTGGATGTACTCGTAACATATCATAATACGTTAGTGTTGACGTGATGAGTATTTAAATACCAGCTTTATGGAGTACTCAGCATTTTCTGGGACACTTTTAGTCTTACGTAAGCGGTGTATTTTAAACAGGATCTCATAATTTGTTAAAAGTAATAGACACCCATCTCACAATTCAAACGTATAGCTATTAAACACATAGTATGATTAAATCTGATGTCGTAGACACATTTAACTGTACACTGAGCGAGTTCACAAGGACCACTTATTCTATAGTGTGTAAGGAATTTTAGTTTGCAGTTAAAATTTTAATAAGTTTATAGTTAAATATAGTTCATAGTTAATAGTTTAGGAAACATATTTTAAGTTACTATGTCGAATTAAGTTAAGTTATCTGTAATGGCAAAGTAATTGAATTAAATAAAAATCAAAAAATGACATGATCAGTGACACTTGGTCAAAACGGTACAAATACTTGACATGAAGAAAATTCGTAATAAGTAAGTATTTCTACCTCCCTACTCAAAATACAATATAGAAACAAATAATGTGAAACTTTATTTAGATGTACCACCAAACAACTAACACTAATGACCAATAAGGAACATCTAAATTCTGTGAAATGGAACTTCGAAGTATCTAAATGTTTGGCTTTTACTCCCGATAAGTAAGTAGGTAGTAATACTTTACCCATTCATATAGGCTTACTATCACCGGCTGATCAAATGATTTCATGAGCTGTCAAATAAATTGATTTATTTCAAAATAAAGAAATCTTTTCAGCCTATAAACCGAAGAATGTAGCACAACACAGACCGCATCAAACCGAATTCGCCGGTTCTTATCAAATCTAACTTCTGATAAACAATGTTCAATGCCATATTGCAATTTTTGTGTTACGTAAAGCAATGTGCAACCGTATGTTTATGAATTTAGGTACTTTTTTAGTTTTATCGATGAATTTATCAATCAGATAGGCGTAGATGATTTTAATATTTCTAAAGCCTAACTCTAAGCTAAGTTATTAACTTTAAACCTGCCGATGCCGTATGCAACTGGTATTTTTATGATCCTTAGACATTTTAAATCTGTGTGTGATTTGTATGAGTTATTGGGGGTTTAATAACTTCGCACATAAGTAGATTCCATGAGGAAAATGAGCACGCCTTGTTTTTATACTGTACTAGCTTTTGTGAGTGGCTTCGTCCACGTTCGCATGGTATTAAAAGTAGCCTATTCCAGATCATAATATACCCTTATTCCAAATTTCATTCCGATCCCTTCAGCCATTTTGACGTCAAGGAAGTCTTTCACGTGATGCACAACAAACTACATATGTCTTCTCTACATACAAAGTTTCGCATTTATAATATTAATAGGAATTAACCTTAAATTGTTTTATATGGAACATAGGCAAACAAGCAAACAGATCACCTGATGGTAAGCGATAAGCGCCGCCCATGGACACCCGCAACACCAGACGTCTCACAGGTGCGTTGCCAGCCTTTTAAAAAGGAATATGCTCTTTTCTTGAAGGTTCGAAGGTCGTATCGGTTCGGAAATACCGCCGACGACAGATTATTCCATAGTTTTGCTGTGCGAGGTAGAAAGCATCGTGAGAAGCGCACAGTTGTGGCCTGCCAACCATCTATATGTTAGTTTTCCGTTCATTGTAACTGGTCATCGTTAAACCGTAATTATTGAAGTACATATTGTTGGGAATCTTTGAAGGTAGAAGAAAGTTTAGTTCGGTTTTAAAGGCGTGTCGAGTGCCTAACCGAGCTCTTTAGTTCGAGATTCGTCAGACCGTCAATACGCTTATCCTGTCAACCAATATTCCTTTGTTAGTTTGTAAATTTGAGGTTCAATAACTTTGTCACAATTATCTAATCGTTCTAATTACATTTTTCTTTAAGTTTGCCGTTGTATTTTTTTAAAACATAATTTTTCACCTTTTTACTAATCATATTATTAAGTACCGTATTTATGAATATAAAAAGCTGATTTCACGATGACATGGTTACTGCTATGGCCAATAGTTTATACTCGACTGACCACTGACCAGTGTCAGTTACTGTTTACAATCTCGAACAGTACGAGTATCAGTATACTGACCGAAATTTTGACCTTTAATTAACACGGATTGACTATTGGCTGAGCATTTAGTGACTGATTATATAGATCAAGCCCACTTGGAAGAAAAACGAGAGGTAGACCCATTACAAGATCGGAAGATGACATTAAAGTAATAGCTGGTCGAAACTGGAGACAAGTGGCTGAAGCAGAGGTACGTGGACGTCACTGGAGAAGGCCTTTACCCTTTCTGGGGTTGGGCTCGCTGCCATTGCAGCGGTAAGTCCCCTCTTTGAGGAGTGGCTTGAGAGACGCTACGGCGTCCTCACCTACCGCCTGACGCAGGTCCTCCGCGGACATGGAAGTTTCGGGAGGTACCTGTGTCTGATGGGGCGGGAGGAAACGCCCGGATGTCATCACTGCGAGGACCGCCCTGAGGACACGGTGGAACACACAGTGGGAGAATGCCCTGCGTGGGCTGAGCACCGCCGTGCCCTCAGGGAAGTGATCGGCGATGGCGACCTCTCGCGTCCGGGCCTAGTGCAGGCCATGATGCGGAGCGAGGGGGACTGGGATGCCGTCTCCTCCTTTTGCGAAGCAGTCATGCTAGCTAAGGAGGAGGCGGGACGCGTGAGGCATCGAAGCGCTGCCTCCTCGCAACCCAGCCATCGCGAAGGACACACCGGGCGTCGGGGATCGCGGGACGATCTCCGGCCACCGTAAGCGCGGGCCTGCGGACGGCGAGCATGGGTGGCTCCCCGTCCTACCAGAAACAGACCCGAGCGTACGGCGCGTCGCGTTCCGCGCGCGCCTCAAAGAGCCATCAGACCACCACAGATGGGGCCCAATAGGGCCGATGCCGATTCGGAGTCGCGGAGAACCTAACGGGTAACCGGGGCTCCGGCTCGACGTGCAGGAGAAGGAACGGGGTGGGTTTTAGTCAGTAAGAGTCTGACACTCCCTTCCGCCTCACCCAGGCGGGAGCAGTCATTCGATGATTTTCCCCCCTTAAAAAAAAACCCTTTCTGGGGTTCCGGTAGATTAGAATAAATAAACTAGAAATAAATAACTTGCAAAGAAATACATATACTAAAAATAAATAAAATTAGAAGTTAAATAAACCTAACATTTTAATAGATTTTAAGTAAGAAATGTAAATTTACTGGAAATAATAAGGCTTTTTATTTTTTTCTTTATTATATTATATATTATATATAGATCAAGCAATAGTAGTCTTTATTATCAAAGTATCAGGAAAATATTCGATTACTGAGTGAACAAATTCACAACTACGTACAGCTACGAAGTTTTGTAGCACCGTAGCAAAGTGAACAGACCATTATATTGTGCCGAGATCTCTCAATTCTGAATGAATTCGAGAACTTTTAACTTGATATTAACGTTTCTAAAGGACTGGATGTATGTATAATTATTCTTTTTACCTATCCCATAATGTAAACTAATCACATTTCTTATCGAAGTAAATGAGAAATAAAAAAAAGAAAATCAACACCATAAAAGTACCGAGACAGTCAATGCGACCTTTTTAAACAAATAATTTTTGAATTGACTTTTTTTATTCGATTTTCGTTGGCCGAATGGTCGCAAGTGCGACTGCTGCGACAAGGGTCTCGGGTTCGGTTCCCGGGTCGGGCAAAGTTGGGTTGTTTAAAAATATGTCAGTGGTACCACGAAGTTTGGAGTTGTGTTGTGTATATCGCAATAGGCTCACCCCCTATTACATGGAATTCATAACATATAATGAAAAGTGGGTGTTACATAGTACAGTGGCATTAAGTGCCGTAATGTGCGCCTACCCCTTCGGGCATAAAAGGCGTAACGTTATGTTATGTAATTTTTTAGTACCTTAGTTGTAAAGAAGGACTAAGGTCCTGAAGTGCTGAAGTACTGTAATACTGAACAAAATTTCAAAGCATAGCCTTAAAAATGTGTAAAATTCAAGAGCCTTCAACTGGCAACTTCTTTATGAAGTAAACATATCTGCATGAGTTGAGTAGTGTTGGCAATAAATCCGTGTCGCTGTGTATTTATTTACTGCCTCCCCCCCTGCCCCTCCCCGCCGCCCTCACCCCGCCCGCCCAAGTCGCCCGCCCTAGCGATGCACGATGTAATACGTCTAGAAAGTTTATTAAACTCCTTATATGTCACATGATGTAAACTAGGTACTTGTTTATTCATGAGAAAGTATGTTTCTCGTTGATAAGTTAATGTATGGAGTAATGGAAGGCCTGTGCTGTAACTCATAAGGAGAATAAGCCTTATTAAACGGGCGAATTGTTCGCAATAGGCAAAATATATATATGTGTTATAAAAAAACCTTTAATTAAGTATATAGAAGACAAGGTTTTTCAGTTATCCAACGTAAATTGTTTGAAATTTGAATCATCACTGAAATTCACATTCAACCAAAAAAATACCAAACCGAGTCCAAGAGAGAAATGTATTCAAAACAAACGGAGAATTCTGAACAAAATTGTTGTACATTTTCAGTTAAAGTTATATAGAGGCACAGCGTAGTGAGTGCGATATTATTCCGTAGTCAGGCGGCTTCAGGCACGGAACACAATTAACTTGTAAGATTGTCTGCGGAGGTTGCACTCGCTACCCTCGCCCTCCTCATCCATCTACCCTCCCTTCCAAACAAAACATCAATAAACTCGACGACACAACCGACTCTCGAACCTCGCTGCACGAATTAAAGTCTATTATACTCTGGCTCAGAATAAGTTTTATGTGCCGCATTTATTTCGCGTAGGTATAACAGTCCAGTTACCCTTGATTGGTTGTCGTTCCTCTAATCCCGTTTTGATCCTTTCCACCCAAAACCTAACCCTCTACGTTCTCTAACTATTGACATGTGCCTACCTTTATGTTTGTGTGACGTAATCATAGCGACATGGAAAAACGTAATTGCATTTTAGGGTTAACTTGATGAGGGATACAGTTTTCATTATAAAATGTTATGGATGTCACGAAACACTTTTGAAAGTCTATGAGGAAAATTAAATACGAAATATTAAGAAATAACTTGCCTACTTCAATCTTTTTTCTTTTTTGTCATGTGAATGGGCAAGTCATAACTGTTAAGATTTGGTGGTAACAAGCTACAAAATTATTTTTTTGTATTAATTGAACTGTTGGTAGAAGCCCTTGTCTTGGTAGAAGACATTCGTATTCCTGGCCACCCATGATGTGACAACCAGGCAGGGCGGCAACTTTTAATACTCTTCCAAATAGAAGTCTCACAACGATGTTTGTACATCCAGAGATCAAAACGCGGCAAGTGTACATTTACCTTTCAGAGTCGGCTACAACTTTATGTATTAGTAAATAATTTTATTAATAATGATTCACATCATGTTTGCAATTAGTCATCATTGGAGTCTAATTAATTTAACTCGTCAGAGAGTTGTACTGTCAGCGTGATTATCAGAGCAGCTACTTCTCCTCACGTATGCTCGCGTCGCATCATGTTTACGTCTGTATGTATTACGTTCGTATTACATCTCATGTTGGCTTCAAGTAAATATTATATAGGGTTGATATGATAAGGTACCTACATGCGCACGTAGACTCCGGACCTCGGTGACTAAGGCGATCCTTGATAAAATAAAAAGCCATGCTAATGTTTGTCACCATAAAAAGATAAGCGCAGTGACGCGCGGGCTCCAGTCGCGGCCACCGCACACTCGTGCTTGCGCACACACGGAACCGTGTACAAATACTATGTACCCTAATTAAACATCAAATAATAAAAACTCGACATTGACTCTCTGATAATGACAGCGTCGACAAATACAGTGCTGTACACACCGGCCGAAACCGACCTTTGACGTCAAACCCGTACGGCACAATCAACGCGCCACCCGAATATCGTTTGATCGCGTCCCAAACCGAAAGCGATTAGAACGGGCGACAGCGCGGCCGCGTTAGTCCGCGAAAGCTCCCACCAAAAGGAGCAAAGAATCGGAAAGCGATACGGCTAATCCCACTAATCGGGGAGCAATTGAAAAATAAAAATGTAGATGGCGGAATGATTCCATTTAGAGCCAAAACGATGCGACAAAATAATAAAAAAGGTACGGGCGGAACGGAATGGGCCTGCCCCGGCGGCCGGCGGCTAATATTGAAAGCAAATCCTCGGCTAAATCCTTAAAGCGCTCGGATTCGAGCACCTGGAAACTGTGTGTTTGCGCCGCGCCGAGTCCGCGCCGAGACCGCTCCGCGCCCGCGCCGCTACGCCGATAATCATTCGCAGGATTATTGTATACTTTCCAGCTAATGTCACAGATTTTCATGAATCAATTGGTGGCAATTCATTGGTATTCGGAGCTTAGGACCAGCTTTAATTTATGATGTTTGAATTTCTTCTAATAAGGGTATTTTATAACATAAATTAACGAATTTTGATACAAAATGGGAAACTGTAATGAAAATATTTATAATCTTTGCATACACATCAAGAAGCGAAATATCATAGGAGATCTGAGGGTAGAGTTGCAGCATACCCAATACCTCTTTAATGTATGTATAAATAGTAGGACTTATTAGTTATTTTCTTTTTCAATCATTTTGACTAGATTTTAGTGTTACATTGTTCTCGCACAATCCAAACAGCAAACTATGTAACTGGACAATTGTATTGTGAACCTGATTGAAAAAGAGTAACCTATGGAGTTTCTTGCTCGTTCTTCTCCATAGGAATCTACACCTTGGAATGAGCAAATAGCTTCACTTCTAATTTTATTATTGACGTTCAAAAGTGCCTTTCTGGTCTAATTGAAATAAATGATTTTGACTTTGACTTTGACTTTGACTACCTCATTTTATTTTTTGTCAAGTGTATTCGGCTAGGAGGCGTCTAGGGCTGCGTTGCCATGACAACGCAATCTATCTCCCACGCTGGCAGCCGTCGTCGACCGCCGCTATAAAATAGCTTACAGTAACGTGAAATTTATTTCCATTTCACTATAATACACATCTTTCGCTGCTACATTGTAGAAACGACTTTATCTTGTCGCATTCGAGAGACCTAGTTTCGTTCGAACATTTTATTTTACTCAGTATTACCTATATTGTTTAAAATCACTGCATATTTTTCTGGTGGCTTTAAAAGAGATTTGTTGTCATGAATATTATTTGCATTGCGCTTACTTATTTCATTCATTTGTTTAGAATTTAGTTTTGTTGTTGGCTGCGACTGAACTTAGTCAACTGAACTTAGTCGCAAACATCACAAGGTTAAGCTTATATCTATATCTATACTAATATTATAAAGAGGAAAGATTTGTACCTATTTTTGTATGTTTGTATGTTTGTAATGAATAGGCTCAAAAAGTACTGGGCCGATTTAATAAATTCTTTCACCAATAGAATGCTATATTCTTCCGATTTGGCATAGGCTACATATCATTTTGAAAAAAATTAGGGATCCTTAGTAAAATTTGAACAATGTAACCGAAGGTGTAGAAAAATGAGTCTTAAAATGTCTTTTGTCGAATGTGCTGCCGAAACTATTAACGATAGAACAAAATAATGTACAACAATATTGATGAACATCATAATGTCTACAAAAAACTCCGTGATAGCATATGTCCAACTATTGTAGTTATGTCACTACAACAATCCAAATTTCCAATAATAAATAATTGTCTACTCCGTGCGAAGCCGGGACGGGCTGCTAGTATTGTATAATTAGGTACATAAAAACACGTGTACCTAATCACAACTCACATTGTCGTAAAAATTTTACGTTTTAAAATTATTCAAGGGTCGATACACCTCCACAAGTTCAGCAGTTAGATGTATCAATTGTTGAATATAATGATGAGAAGAACAATATATTTTATTGTATTTAAAGTAAATATATGGTATAGATATTAATTTTATGGATCTCTTAGATGCCCGAAATAAATGATTTTTATTTTATTTATTTTATTTTCATTTTTATAAACCATAATGGACTCAATAATGTTCTTAAGTAGATTTGAACGATACCGTAAACAAAGAAGGTAAGAGGGTGAAAAGGCATTGCTGACGAAATGATGGTATTGTTCTTAGTAAAATTTATTTTGATCTGAAACTTCACTAGTAGTGTAGTTTAGCCATTAAAATGCGCGGAAATATCTTTTGAATATCAAATCAAACTTGTATCTAAAATTATTAAAAAAATAAAGTGGATATGTTTGCGTTAGTATAATTTACTAAAATATTCACCTTTCTTATTTTATTGTCTGTCTATATTTATTCGAAACATGTTTTCCATTTTTCCTTTACTTAACTACTATCTACTATCGAAAGTTGCGTAAATTCTTGACATCAGACGAATTAAATGATAACATTAATTGTCCTTCGACTACTCAACACTCATTGGCTTCATAAACTGTTAGATAACATTATATGCAATAATTAAGTGCGGTCCGATTGATTCCCGATAGGTATTTTCCGGCACTCGAAAAATTATAATGTAATCAACCTATTGGTAGTGAAATAGTATTTATTATTGTTTATCAGAGGTAAGAAACGGAAACATCCTTATTTGATATTTATTATTATAGTGAAAAATTTAGCATGACTCTACACTAAGGACACTCTAAATACTTAATAAGATACATTAAGTTAATAAAAAGCTTGGCAACATCAAACTATGTAGGATTGATTTACAAAAACCAACTTCATGTTCATTTTCAGCACCTCAGCGAAATATGATTAGACGGAAAGGTTTCTTATTTTCATCAGATATTACATTGTATTTTCACGGATATATAAACCTCTTATTTTCTGGCATGACGGATAAAGGATATGCCAGAATTCTGGACACTAATATCATCGTGTTCGGAACCAATCCGCGTGTCGCGCTCATTTTGGTAATATCAGCGGCCAACGAGGCCGGGGCTTGCTATTATGGATGTGTGATCTGCGGGTGAAATACTTACGAGGAAAGGCGGAATACATACTATCTGTGTTTGTTAATAAGATTTATATTATTATGGCAGTATATCCTGTGGAACATATAGAAAATTGCAGTATTGGACCTGACTGATTAGGAAAAATAAGTAAATAAACTGCTAAAGTGTGGAATTCTTTGCCAAAGTCTGTATTTCTTGAATGGTTGAAAGACCCGATTGAATAGGTTGCTTATGTGTCGACGTGCTCCATCGTAGATCGCATCATTACTTAACACCAGGTGAGATAGTGGTCAAACTTAATTAAAAAACGATTGTTTTGTATAAGACAAAGAATGGAAGTAATCATAAATTATTCCTATCATAATAGTTGCGTATTTATCGGAGGATGGTGTGGGCGATGTTGAGCGAGAGCCCTCTTCATCGCATATATCGGTAGAGGTATGCTTATGCAGCAATAAAACAATTAAATCTTCGTAGTTTTGTAGTAAATCGAAATCCCGTACTAATGACCGTTCCGACATATTTATTTAGATAGAAGAAAATCTATAAGGATAGGTTTGTTCCTTTCCTATACTTTGTAATTTTATAACAATTTTATAAGGAAAAATGTAGCATTTGTTTAGCTGATTTAAACAAGTATTTCAGTTACAGTGTAAATATGACTTTCGTAATATTATTTAAGGATTGATCTTAGGACAAGAAATAGGAATACTTCTTCCTGGGTATGTCCTAAACCTGAAGGCATCCTCTTGATATGTGGTGACCTAAATGATTTCCAAGGCTGAACCCCTTCTGAAGAGAGAGCCCTCTTATTCAGTTATAAATTTTTTGTTCATATCCCGAAACTACAATGCCCCGGCTAACGATGACTACTCTTTGTGATTAATACTGTATTATTCGTAGGGCCAGGCAAAGTATTACTAGATTTAAAAAAAACAGTAGTAGCACAGTGTCTGGAATCGTGCGCGCCTGCCCTATATATGGCACTAGGCTCACCTTCAATTACTTGGGAGGCATAACATAAATAGTGAAAAGTGGATGTTACATTGTACAGAGGCATTAAGTGCCGTAAAGTGCACTTCTGCCTACCTTTTCAAGGATAAAAGGCGTGATGTTATGTAATACTGTATTAGTATATTTTTTATATGATGATATTATTTAGTTTGTCTCAAAACTGTCCTTCTAGACTTTGATAAAAAAAATCTTCTTAGATGTATGTACTCTAACTTGGATATGGAAAATAAATATTTATTGTAGCCAATGAAGACTCTTGAACTTAAGGCTAACCTTGTAATTTTTGACATGGTCATTGATAAACTAATCTTTTTTCTTATTTGTAATTAATAACATAATTGATGATATACGATACACAACAACAAACTTTCGGGTTTTTTATGGCATAAGCAGGTAAACGAGCAGACGGATCACCTAATGGTAAGCAATCGGCGTCGCCCATGTACACCTGGAACACCAGAGACGCTACAAGTGCGTTACCGGCCTTTTGGGGAATTAGGAGTTTGAGGATCGTTGGGGATTCAGGAATTGGGGAGATTTGGGAAGGAGAGGGTAATTGGGCCTCCGGTAACCTCACTCACACGACGAAATTGACAAAAATCGACAAACGAAAAGGGGGGTAAATAACAGTAAAACCCAAAAATACTCTGTGATATCTTTTATTATGACTAGAGGTTTTTTAAGTTACAAAACAATCGTTATCCTCATAATTGTTACTCACAAAATAACGTCAACAAAGTATTCGTGTTCAGATATTTTGTCCTGATATGTATAAAATGAAAACCTCGAATTTCACATCAAATATTATTATTATTTAAAGTCAAATCTATATATTTACATATTTATTTTCATAATTTAGTGTTTCCTTGACAATTACAGGCACACGGAAGTAGGTTATACTAGTGCGTGTATTAAACTAAACTTTACATCTAGTGAATGTTTTTATAATTAAATAGTTACAATATATTACAATTATTACATAAACGGCGTTAAGTTATAAATATTTTAATAAATATTGAGATCCTGGTTACGTTAATCTCATTGTGTAAGCGGTTATTTCTAGTATTGGGTGGTTTTTGGAAATCTTAGTTTTAAATGTTTCGAAATGCGATGTGCTACGACGACAAATTAGATAAGTCATGAAGGAGTTAAATGAATGACTGAAAATAAGATTCATTTACTATTTTACTAGTTATATACAAGAAAACAAATCTTTGCCCAATTTTCTTAGCTAGAACACAAATCTTACTTCACCCATTTGTTGGTATTTTTAAAATTTATATTGAATTCCATACCCGATAAATAGTAGCTTTCTTAGCTCATAACCCTCTGCATTAGACAATGGACAAAAACTACAAAATACAGTAACAATTAAAAACAATTTGTAATGAACCCAAGAATTGTCGTAGCACCGCGTAGCATTTCTCGTAGCAGTCGTAGCAAGCAGCTTACAGTAAGGACTATCATTATTCGCGGTTATCGGATGGCGCTAATGTAAAATAAAGTCTTTGACGTCCAATTACAGTAACTGTTTAATAATAGAATGTCCAGTGGTTTGACATTAGCAAATTTTTTAATGGGCAAAAGACCTCAGTTCCCACTAGTGCCACTTGCGTGATAGTCCTCTTTATTCGGAAATGTTGACATTCAATTTTCTATTTAAATGTATCAATTAGGGTCCCTACTACTTTCTCAGCAACAAACAGCTGTTTTTGAAGATGGTAATAATTACATTATTGTTATTCCCGGGAACTCTTAGGGTACTTAATACGACCAACTTTGAAGCTTTAGTTAAAATGAGGTCTTGTTGAAATAAAAGTAATGGATTCATTTAAAATCATAATTTTAATGATTGCCATCGACTCTTCTACACTATCATTTAATTCGTTCGATTTTCATTCGTTTTGTTTAAAATTTAAGATTCAAAATTGTCCGTTTAACATGATTCAAGTACATTCTTATTTTTAAATTACTCTATATTTACATGAAAGTTTTCAAATTCAATTGTTGTACAACAAAATTTAAATGTTATTAGAATTTGAATACAGTGTGGCAGTAGCCTTGATAAGTACATTAGTTTAAGAATGACAATTTAGATTACGCTTATTTTATTTTAGGTTTCACATTTTGGTACTCGTGACATATCCTCACTGTTACAAAATCATTGCTGTTTTGGAATTACTGAACTTCACACGTTTGGAGCACTCCTTATTACTTTACTGATATATGTTTAGATATGCATGTGTTAAATGCGTAACGCGATAATGTATCGAGTGGAGAGGGGAGCATACAGTAACAACATCACCTCTGTAATATAACACAAAACACTGACACTTTGAAACAAAATCTTACGATAGCTATAATTTCACTATTACTCAAATGCTCATTGTTTCGTATTTAATAAGTTATCAAGTTTATATATTTACATTTTCAATTTTAAGCTAAAACACTTACATTATATAACCTAAGTACATCGTAAGCTTGTAAAAATTGCACACATCGCTTTGGTATACGTACATACATAACTACATATTTACAACAAGTTTAGAACGACGTCGTTATATATTTTATTGCCCGAGGTATCGTAAGTAACGTCCAGCACCGACACAGGCGGTGCGGGGCGCAGGCTGCGCGCGCGTCAGTCGAACCAGTCCCACAGGTGCGAGTACAGGGGCGGCGGCCGCGGCGCGGGCGGCGACTAGGAGGCGCGCGCCAGCACGCCGGCCTCGCGCTCGTCGCGCCCCCGCGCCTCCTCTCAGAGCCGCTCCGCCACACCGCCCGCGTACTGGCACGCCGACAGAGGCGCCGACCCCGCCCGGGACACGGGCGACACGCCGCCGTACCCACCACCGAACCCTGACGAGTGCTGCTTGGCCTTCAACCGCAGCGACGCAATCGACGACGACATCGCGGCGCACGGCTCCGCGCGGTACATGCCGTACGGGTTGGGTGGCGTGTACGGACATGGCGCCACGCCGCCGGCCACGCCGCCCGTACCCGCCACGCCACCCATGCCACCGCCACCGACACCACCCATTGATGTCGCGGTATTGAAGCAGTTCACTGAGCCCTGGTGATGACTTGCAGGTACTACTGAGCCTAGTGGGTTTACTGGCCAAGGGAAGCTCTTAGTGCCGAGAGGGCTGGGCACCTTAGCAGCCCAGTTGTTGTATGGATATGATGAGTACAGCGCGTCAGTATCGGGGAAGGGCTGCATTAACCCGTTGAACTGCGTGCTGAAACCGTTCTTGAAGTCTGCGGCGGCAGCAGCGGCGGCGTTCATGGCGTTTCTTTCTCGTTTCCGCCATTTAGCTCTCCGGTTTTTAAACCATACCTGCAATAAAGATTATTGTTAATAAATGTATCCATTCCGTTTATTCAGACTTATTACTAATTTTAGTGTCGTCGACGACCAACCATTTTACTTTAAGAAGCATAGAGCTTGGCCCGATTTTTACAGGTAAGTAAATTATGGGAAGCAGGTAAATTGGGTGTCCAGTGATTTGATGGCGAATCTACAAGTTTTAACGAGATTCAGAATGTGAACGCGACTTGCGTTGCGTAGTTATCAACTTTACTCATTACAAAGTTGACGTCGCATCGTGGCTGTGGCGACGGCGGTGGCTGCGTGTATTCGAGCCACGTAGCGGAGGCCGAGCCCCGCCCGGCCCCGCCGCTTGCCGCAGCCAACGACCCGTCTAATTGCGGCCGCGAAATGAAGATAAACGAGCGTCGCGATTGGGTGGGACGGGTGCTGCCACTCGCCACGACTTGATCGAGTCGAAATAAATGAGCGGCTACCGGGGGCAGCTCGCAGCCGAGGAGCTGTCTGTGCCGCGCTGGTGGCTGCAGGGCACGCGGCGGTGCGAGTGCGGTGATAAGTCGCCGTGAGCGCAGATAACGCGAGCGCTGATGTATGGCACGCATCCGTCACCCGGCGATCGATCGCACCGACGACACCTCCGCGATAAATTGCGCAATCCACGTAGCGACTGCAATAAATATTGTGCCGCCGCCGGTATTTGTCTCACTCACTGTGGCGGGTTCACCCAGCCGAAACGGTAAATAATACCCTCTTTCCTCGGTTAAGTGAACATAAACGGTCGTTTCCACCCCATATACAATCGTTTATTTTTCGAAACATAAATTTCACAAATTCGCATGAGCGCATGTTTCGTACACAGGGTGACACAGGTAAACCGCGCTTTACTATCTAAATTCACACGCACGTGGTACTGTAAGATTGCAAAACCTGTAGATGTTTACCAGATTAACATTGTACATTTAACGGTAATCGAAACACGCAATATGTGGGCACTGCCATTACCAAAACAAAAGCTTTACACATCCGCTATTTCCCATTCAAACCGCGAACAAACGGGTGAAAATAACTCCACAGAAACATCGGGGGTGTTCAATAATGACGTCGGAATGATATTTATTTAGGTGCACATATGTGGAAATAATTTCCATTATTTGAATAGCGGCGGGCAGCGAGCGCGGCGCGACGCTGCGGGGTGCTCGGGCCCGAGGAGGGTCGCGATATTGCGACGCGGGGCTAATCCTTTAAATATATTATTGCAGAATGGTGACCGTCCCGCGCCCTCCGTCACCCGCCAAGGAGACACCCTGACACTTTTTAATGCTTCCGAAATCGATACTAATGCGTGTTCATTTTAATTTATTCCTTATGCCGGTTGTTTGTCGCTTTGAAGGGTTAACACCTCGTGTGGGTTTAAATATTTTTAATCAATTATTTAAATGCAAAAGCGTATGAAGAATAATGATTGTGTAGGGTTCTATACCTTGTTATTACACGACTGATATCAGTTTAGTTACTCAAGGAAGTAGACATCTCTTCAAAAGGCAAAACAATCATCATAAAATCCAAATAACATTTTTGCAACTTGGTATATTATACGTAGTAGGAAAACAAATTCGCTATGATGAAACGAACTCGTCCAGAGGGAAGCGTGACGGTAGATGTGTGGGTTATCAAGTTATCATGCGGGAGGCGCATGTACAGCAAGATTAATGTGAGCCCGTGCTGCACGCCCGAGTACCTACTGACACATGCCTTCAACGAGCGACGTGTATTATGGCCTACAATATTATGCCCCACTATTTACTGCTATACTCAGAGACATTTATTATTACTTAAACTATTCCTTAATAAAGATTTTGTATCCAAAACAATTGCTATGGACTGGGTTAAGTAACTATTAAATCACTCAGAGTGCGGCGATAAGTTGTCGTAGCACTTGCTACGAGCGCTACGAAAATACAATTTGAATGTCCAGAAAAAATTGTGGTTAAAAAGTCGATTTAGTTTAGTTTATTTTATTGTTTTTTAAATAATTATTGATATTTTAATCAATAGTTTCTCTTCTTTTTTTCTCTTGGTGATCTGCTTCTTTTATAAACTATTGTACCCACACCAATAATTATGTGTAAAATTACCTACTAAGGATTACTTAGGAATAACTTTGAAGCAATAATAAACTTCATAACTAATCACCAACTAGCAATTTACAAATTTAACCACTATCAAGACTGTTTCTTCCAAGTTACAGATTGAGTTCTCATAACGAAGACAAAACATTTTTGGCACGATCTTTTACGAAACACAAACTCTATCAAACTCGACTCCTTTCATTAGCTACGACCAAATAAACGGCGGCCTTCCAAAATTCATTACGATAGTAGTGATGAATGATGAGACACCCCGCCACTAGTAATGAAGTTATTTTACGGTCAGCAGAACCACGGGGTCGCTAAATTGCCTTAAATTTAAATTAAACTGGAATCACAGTTTTATTAGTGTCATCAATCAAACTACGGTTTATCCGACAGGATGGCCATAGTTTACGGGCACAGGATTATAGTTCTTATGCCGTAAGCAAGTGGAACTATTATTGTCGGAACGTATTGGTCCGAGACTATTCTAAAGTCAAATAAACACGCGCTCTCGCATAAATGGATATAGCATAATAAACTCGGGATTGACTTGTATTTGAGACAGGGTTGCCAATGCATTGGAACCGAATAATAAAATGCACATTTTTGTATGATTAAATTATGCATGGGTACAAGCAAATTATAGTATTTGTACTTTGTATTTGTTTGCAAGAACTGTATTGATAAACATACAATGTATTCCATTATATTTTGAAACAGTTCTTAAACAGAATTAGCTGATTGATACCGTACTCGGTACTGAGCAGAGCCATCATCAAGTTTCTAGGTTATACACAGCGCTTCAAGTCATCCTACATAGTTAATACGAATGAACAGCTACGTTAGAGGCTCAAGCTAGCCACTGTTAATCTGTCGTGACCAGTCGCTGACGCCCCTAACGTTGAGTAGATTATTAAATGCACCCTGCCGAGCGAAGCGGCAGTAACTCCTGTATTATGGGAAATACTCTACTAACATTATACCCACAGAACTACTTAAAAATGCTCCAACAATACCGTGATCTAATCGTCAGTAATTGTAGCAAAAATGTGAATTGTTTTTGCGAACAAAACACTAGGATTACTGTTTAATACTAGATAGCACCCACATACACGCACTAAATCACAAATAAAAAAAACTAAAACACTCACAAAGATTGTTCTGTGTTTAGAAAACAGAGATTACTGAAGTTAATTTGGCGCAAAATCCACAGTTATACAACCGCACTATCTGACAGCCAAGTGATTTTAGCTTCCATTCATTGATATAAATTCCTGACTAACGCCGTGCAAAGTCCACGGGATCACAACACTACACCGTAAGCCTATCAAAACATAATCGGGATAACTCATTGGACATCTAGTATGCCGGCCGCTCAGCTTCGACTTAACTTACGACTAGCAATAATAAACTCTAAAACTGCATGTACAAAGTAAATTCTCCGAGAATACGAATACTTGGCAAGAATACGCGGAGTGAAATAAATTTCGTAATTGAAGTGCGTTAATACTGTATCTCTTGTTTACCGAAACAAATTCTTCGTGTAAGATTATACCGAGACTACCGGTTGGGCTCGGGCCAGACGCGGTTAGGACATGACAGTGTTGTTTCATAATTTAATTATTATTACAACATTTGTTTGTATTGTAAATTATATATCAATATTGATGCGATGTCTCACCGGCTCAGTGATGTCAAGGAGCTTTATTTCATGATTAGTTAACTCAATTTAGTTTGACTACATTATTTCGCTCGTATATCAATTCAAAAGTAGCCCATCTAATGCGTATAAACAAAGTATTATATAGATTAACAGCTGGCTAAATAAAGTTGCAACTGTATGATTTGTAATTAGATTACAAAACTATTATTCAAAATGATACTGCGTTTGGTTAAAAACCAGTACAAGTTTTTTTAGAAAAAATGCACACTAATTCAGAATACGAACAGCACACTAGTACTAGAAGCGTATAGAGGCGTAGAGTTAGTTCTTGCGCGCGTGGCTAGTGTGTAAAAACAAGGTAAATCTCGCTAAACTGTTTGCATGCAACGAGACAGGCGACAGGAACGTGCACTAAAAGCATTGCAAAAACAGCCCGAGAGCCGCTGGGGCGAGCCGTTTTCACGTAAAATAAATAATGTTCCGTGCCGCCTGCCCTGTCGGCGGACGCGTTTGATACACGCCTTTTTACACATGCACAAACTAAAATGTTTTCACATCTTAAAACTATTACTATGATATACGTTTTATTTTTTCCGCTCAAATGGTTGAAGATTTATTGTTTCTAGTTTTGTAAATATTTTGTTCGTGTACTGTTTTGTAATAATATATACATTATTGTCACTACCAGGTAGACAAGTAGTGTGGATTTATGTTCTTTGAAATTTTGAGAAATTTTACTATAGAATAAGAGAACTACATAAAATAGACAAAATAGCTATACATACACCAAATTATCCTACAAATAATCTCTATCTATTCTAGACTACCTAAAATATCCCAAAACAATATTACATGTTTTCACTAGAAATCAAAACAAGCCGTTCATATGAAGTTCTCTGTATTACGTCAACATACATAGTTAAATAATAATCTGTTTGTTTGTTAGATCGATGTTCTAATTCGACGTCACGCGGAACGCGGCGCTGGGCGGTCTCAATCGCGTCAAATGAAATGTGTCAAGAGCTGTTTCACGGACGATTGCACGACGCGCGACGATGCGGCCCGTGTCGCTTCATTTCTCAGAAAGGAAAACTGCCAGGGGGCGGTTTTACGTTTACAAATTGCTGCGCAACAAAAACTGATCTCGAATTAGAGATATTCGTAATAACTCACGTGTCAAGTTAGCCGTGAATTGTGAATGAAAAAGAATGGTGACACGTGAGTCCATTTATAGTACCTACACAATTACACATTTCAATACGTGAATTGACAAATATATCCAAAGGAAGCTGAAACATTTAAAATAACATTCAAATGAAAAAGGTAGATTAATTTGCGTAGTGTAATTTGACAAATATCATTTGCAGGGAAATACTCGTTTAAGAAAACAAAACTGCGAACATATCATATTTTACGAACGCTAATTGAGTCAATAAGCAGGCAATGACCCTAATGAGTTGGTAACAAAAATAATGTTCAACGATTTATCGGTGCGCGCGCGCACAGATTTATTAGACGGCGCGCGGCGCGATGGCGCGGGCGCTGCGCGGACGAACGAACCATAATCCCCTGTTTAGGGCTGTCTGAATTAAAATATTACAATAATCAATATTATCTCGTAGGTAACCACATATTAAGAATTAAGACTTCAATGTAAGCTAAGCACATTCGTTTTAAATTATTATCATTACATTAATCTTTCAAACACAATTAATTAAAAAGTTTCGAAATCTAATCATGTCACTTAATATCAAATAAGGCATGTCCCTTTGATGTATAAAAATACTGCGATTTTTTATCAATTTCAATGAAATTAAGCTTGATGGATAATAATAAGGATTTGTATTATCTATAGGTATTTCATGTTTTGTTTGTAAGAAAGCTAATAGGTACCTATTTTTCTTCCAGACTTGCCACCAATACAATTTTACTTTAAACGAAAAAGCCTTCTTACATGCCTAATATTATTTGATAACATTGCATTAGGTAAGTACCTAATACGGGGAAGTCCCCGATAAATAAGCCATAAAATGCAACGACTTAGAAAACAGATACATCTATCAGTCAAACTTAATACTTTAAGTTTCAGTCATATTACATCGGCGATAAGCTTTAGAACTGGTTTATCTGGTTTCAACCAGTTTTTGGCTGTTAGATCGACAAGGTGCAAAAGCCAAACGGAACTGATAAGCGACACATTAGAAAATATTTCGAATAAATGATACGATGTGGGATACATACATTTTCAAGTATATTTAAAAAGGGATGCAAATACATTCAACAGATAAATGCATCCCTTTCCAGCTATGCTTGAGCAGAGATCTTGGCTTGAGTATCGCTTTATTGTATCATCCTACGTTACGGACAACCCTGGCTAACAAATGGGAATGTTTTGAAGAACACACGCGTATGATCCAGTGCAGTCGAGTACACTGAAACGAATACCTAACACTTGAAGCAACGCGTTCAACTCATAAAGTATCGATTTACATGTATCTGCATGTGATAACCGGGTAATTAATTGCTCACGGTGTATTTGTGGCGAGATCACTCTTTGCAATGTTACGGTGAGTACCAAATTATTTTAGAGACAGAATTTATCAATCAAATCTGTTGGATTGACCGTTGTTTTTGAGTTTGGCCCGATACAATCAAATTACATATTTTTAAAGACCTGTCTAACGATACCTGGGTACTTTTTGACTCATTGTTCTTAATGGGGTTATTATATTTTGAAATATGTAGGAATTCATATTTATAGACTCTAGATTAAACTTTATATTTATGAAATCGATTGCTCATCTTAAAAGCTAACAAGGCTGTAAATATACCTAGCATATTACTGAATGAATAAAATCTATAGAAAGTATCATTACAATATCTGCATCTGTTTCCACATGTGTCCTGGAGTCAGTAACCGAAGATAATTGATGTCATATGACACTTGCCAAATTCTTGGAGATTTTCTCTGATGGCCACTTATTTCAAGATGAAAAAGATGCAATGATTTATCTCAATTGTTTCATTTAAAATTCTATTTATCATGGCACTTCATCATGTCACGATGTCATCTCCAAGTGCTTAAGAATTACAATGTACGAATGTGGTATCAAAATATTGAAGTTAAAATATGTGTAAATATACACAAAGAATTTGCTCACTACACGTGTTCGAGAGATTATCGAAACCGATCATTCCACATGCCAAAGAAACCGTTAACTATTCTATGAATTCAGTACAAGCAAAACACTCCAACTCGGTTGCAACCGCAGAATCTCTAACAGGGCCTTCCAAAACTATT
Source organism: Spodoptera littoralis (assembly GCA_902850265.1). NCBI lineage: Eukaryota > Metazoa > Arthropoda > Insecta > Lepidoptera > Noctuidae > Spodoptera > Spodoptera littoralis. The sequence goes on from LR824539.2 coordinate 4,761,963, forward strand.
GACAGTGAGTGTGGATGCGATCAGACTTAAGCCGGGGATTATGAAGAGACCGAAATAGACGCATCAAATCCTCGAGGATTAAGGGATTCCATGTTCCGTCGGCCGGCACGGCACAAAAATACCGAAGACGCGCCGGATGCGACGATTAGCCTAAACATCTAGCTCGTTAATATTGTAATGCACTCGCGCTCCTGTCACGTCGCACAACGACATAAAAAGTGGATACCACAGCCTTGGTGGTTGGAAATACACCAATACCGTGGCATTCATTAATCTTGATGGAAAAGATTACTCAATTGGTAAAAGAAGTATCTTTGTAATTATTTTGTATCCTTACCCTAACTCTCGCTTCCGTGAGGTTGGTCCACATGGCGATCTCCTCGCGCGTGGACATATCAGGGTAGCGGTTTCTTGCGAAGGTGGCTTCAAGTTCTTGCAGCTGTTGGCTGGTGAAATGCGTTCTCTGGCGGCGTTGTCTCTTGTTTTTCTTGTCGCCCTTGTCGTCCATTGAAGGCTCGTCGGGCCCGACCCCCGGAGTCGTTGACTCCGTCTTTATCGTCGGCTCCGACGTTAGCGGCCGATTGCCTGAACAGATAGAGGCAGTTAGTCCCAAGTTCGGTAGTTTAAGTGTAAACTTTTGCGTATGTGTTGTACTATAGAGCTCGTGTAACAGGTTTGTTATTCAGCAGTTCTTAAAAGTACTTTTTGTAAGTGCTTTTATATGTTAAGTGTTTTTCAAATATATCTAAGTCATTACTAATGTTTGCTCAAAAGTCATAATAAAATGTACGCCGTTACTAAATGCAACCTAAATCTAATCTTATCCCATAAGCACACAGGATATATCCAAAAAATAACATCATAAACATCGTGTACATATAAAGTTCTCCCATTCAATATTATTTAGATAAAAATATAGAATCAGGGCCACGGTCGCAAGTACCGGTAGCAAGCCCATAATGCGGCGGCGGATTAGACGCAAGCACAACTAATACTTTTACGACACTGCCGTAAATTCGTTGATCTCGATGAGCAACGTCACACTTCACGTAATTTATATCACTTACATGCAATAAAATCTATTTTCGGTTCATATTTTTAATGGGCGATTATATCAGCGTGTAATCAGAATAGAGAAACTGAATTTTATTAAGAGAAAAACAAAAATATTATAATGTTAAAGTATTTAGGGAGGTTTTTACGATGGTAATAAAATTGACTTTCTTATTACAACGGTGTGCGTATATTTGTATAGCGTTAATAGAAGACATAACGACAGATGTGCTGCTAAACAATGAAGGGGTTATTTTAAGCTGGATTCCCAGACTAGGTACTTATTGAAGGGTGAAGGTCTTTACTGGATTTATCTATTCCTGTCAACTATGAAAAGTAAATTAAAAAGTTTAGAACTCCAAGGAAGCTTTAAGCAACTGGACTGCCTCGTTGGCCGAGTGGTCGCAAGTGCGATTACCGGGCAAGGGGTCTCGGATTCGATTCCCGGGTCGGGTAAAGTATTACTGGGTTTTAAAAAAAAATCTCAGTAGTAGCACGGAGTCTGGAAATGTGCCCGGTATATGGCAATAGGCTCACCCCCTATTACATGGGACTCATAACATAAATAGTGAAAAGTGGGTGTTACTTCTGTGTGCACCTCTGCCTACCCCTTCGGGGATAAAAGGCGTGATGTTATGTTATGAGTTCAAAACCTGTAGATCACCCACTTTTACCTAAATCAAAACTGAAATTATTTCGTAAATCAACCTTGAACACATATATGAACCACTAATTAGTTCTAGGACCCTCTACACAGCAATCCTATTCCAACAACTAGACTAACAACTAATAATAAATATAGAACAGCTATAAACCAAAAAACTGAAATGACAAATAAGTTTCGTGATTACTAGGTTAAAATTCCCTCGCGCTATCGAAGGGGACAAGTGATACGATGTTGTTATTACATCAATTCATTACTGATAACGCGTCGATCGCAATCAAGCCGCATATATTGGCTTTGCTCGAAATCCCTGTGTCAATGTACCTATTGTCTCTACTGCAATAGAGGTCACTACTGAATGAACATCGGTGTCAAAAACCAGGGCTTAGACAGTGTGAATGGATTTAGGTTGCATTGGATAATGGATCTTATGTGTGTCGTTTTTCTTATTACGTACGTGATTGCTTAAAAATGCTGTTTGGAATCGAAACAGCGACGCCAAGTTAGCCTCCTATGATCGTAAGTAGGTGAAAATATATGTAAAAAATAGCATAACATCACGCTTTTTATCCCCGAAGGAATAGGCAGAGGTGCACATTACAGTACTTAATGCCACTGTACAATGTAACATCCACTTTTCACTATTTATGTTAGTCCCATGTAAGTAAAGGGGTGAGCGTTATTGCCATATACCGACGCAATTCCAGACTCCGTGCTAATACCTACGGAGATTTTTTTTTAAACCTAATAATACTTCGCCCGAATCGGGAATCGAACCCGAGACCCCTGTCAACCCCTTGCCCGGCAGTCGCACGTACGACCATTCGTCAAAAATAGTAAGAATAGAGTTTCTTGTATATAGGTAAGTAATTACAGATTTTGGAATGAGCATTATCATCACAAATGGACTTGTAATCAGTCGGAACAATTCCATTCTCTTTGTTTGGATAAGTAATTAATCCCTTGCGTTGGACTCATAATCACATACCTACCTACTTACATACATTTTGCTTCATCTACTTATAAGCTTTACAATATTTCTACTGCATAATCCCTATCAGGTAATTAACCGCTAATCAATAACTCCTATCTCTGCAACCGTACTAGATTACCTAATTAAAAGAACAGAATGCATTTTGGAGATACGTAAAAAAATGGCTGCGTGTGGTTTTTTTCCTTATGATAGGACATTTTATCTATATGTATTTTGGTCCTAATGATCAATCATTTAGAAAAAAAAACATTTTATGTTGAATAAAAATTATTATGTGACTAATGATGACTTGAAGTAAATGAATTCCACGCCTCTTTTTTTTAAATATTGGCTCTCAAAATATACTCCCAATTAGGAAAATATTTAGTTTTTATTCCGCTAAAGTAATGACTTTGCAGCATGCAGTACGCAGCATCGCTTTCCCGCCCGCAGATAAACGGTCATGCAACAGAGATGCGACAGAAAATACACACACGACACGCAATAAACAACTTCATTTCTTCAGCGAAATAAAAACCAAATATTTCCCCAGTTGTTTATATTAAAACTGTCGTGAGTCATACTAAATTAATTATTATGTTTTCGGCTTACTCACGTAACTATTTGACGAGTAACTCACCATGCTAGAAAAGCTAGAGTGTCATGAGAGGAATGCTGCTTATGAATATGAGCCTCTAGCATGGCTTGAAACTTGTCAAGTTACTTGTCAGTGAAGCATGGATTTCCGCAAAGGAACGCTTGATTCTATTCTATATTTCAAAATATAGTCAGGAAATTGCAGATTTACGTTCATATTTTTGTAGACACGTGAGGTACGAATAAGCATCCATACTTTGACGTCAACACCCTGCCTTTTATGAATTGTAAATTGCATTTGTCATTACGTTTATAATGACAATCATGGTAATTGCTGTTGTTAATTGCCATCCTACAATTCATGAAGTTCTCCTTTTTGTGTAATAACTCACGTGAACTAGGTATTAAAAAAAAGCTCAACTAATTTCGAGTCAAACCGGGACTCTTACTCATTAGCGCGTAACTAACTGTTCTTTGTTTTTAGATAACTATTTTTACTCTCGTTATCTGAATAAAATGCCTTTACATAAATTTCATTCTGATCTTTTCTAACTTATCTAACCTAACCTTTATTTTGTTATTTTGTCAAATTGTATAATCTTTTTTTTTGTTCCTAGTATTCATGCCGTATGCCGAATAAAACACTTTTCATTTCATATTCAGTACTTTTTGCATGAAATATATTTTTATTTATTTTTCATAAATTGTAATTTCAATGTACATGATTCAACAGAAACAGTAGCAAGACAACGTGATGCGACAAGTCTACGTGTTTTTCAAGTATAATAAAATAGTTTTAAATTGTAATTTCGTTTATTACATGTCGGATTACCGTTTATACTTTTATTGAGGGTGCTTATCTTGATTGAACATCGTTAAATAATCATCACTGTCCGATATTATGCCTACACCAATGATGATAGCTATAGATATATGTACCTATGAATAATTTTAATATCGTTACTCCGTATCACATAACGAAAACATTCTTCAATAGTAAAAGCCTTTACTACTGGTATTAAAGGCCGATACTACAAAAACACAGATAAATTATTGACAACTATGATTAAGAATATTTTGTTAGAATGGCGAAGGTGGCAAAATGTACTAATTTCAGTCCATTGATGAGTGTAATTCACATATAGTATTATAAATGTATTTCTAACAAACGAAGGCAATAAGAACACAAAACCTTAGTCACCGTAATTAAATAAAACCGAAACATAAACACGATAACATAACTTTAAATTAACAAAACCCGTCACTCGCCAAAATAGTCCTGCTATCAACAAATACATATATAAAACGAAATCAGTATATAGTAAAACGATAAGATGTGTATGAAAAGTGAAAAAACATAAATCTGTAGGGCTCGCCAATCTCATTGGTGTATAATGAACAAGGCGGGATTATGGTTTCAAAGGTTACGCACCCGGCACCCGGCTACCGATGCCATCCTCAAACCACGATCATTATCCGCCGATACTACTAGGGCTGCTACTATCTATGTAAGAACCACGTTTTTATCAACTAACAACGGAATACTGTTTCGTCTAAGCACCTACTTAAGTTCTTACTTCTACGACGTTTTTCTAAACAAAAAACTGTTCTCACCTGAATTTGGTAAGTAAATAAAAGCGTAGATGTAAAGAAACTTTCCTTTTCCAGTTTAGAAGAAAATTTACTTTCAGTGATTTATTTCAGTAAATAAATCAGTTTTCAACTCGACGTAATCCCTTAAAGCACGAAGCCAATGAAATTACTGAACAAATTATTTAAAGTTCCGTTAAACTGTCGAAACTTCTGAAAGTGGGCAAGGCCACGGACCATATAAAAGTGAATGGTCTGTAGTAAGTTGAGGTTGCGACAACCCTAGATAAGTCCGATACGCGTCGATAACGCATCGATAGCGTTTATCAGCGATACGCTTTGAGCGTTCGCCGACCCATCCATCATTTCGAACTAACCTTTGCGTTAGTAGGTAACATATTTAATCTATGCCTTTGCGTTTGGCCGACATGACAAGAGCGGGTTGGTAAACAGCGTAGTTACATATGTTACCGATATCAGAACATGTTGCCACTTCAAAGCCCGACACTCGATTTTGATAAAACATCGCAACGTTTCCTTTAATGTGTTTACTTTCAAATAGTTCACAACGAGTGTACATTCTTAACATAATGATTGTTATCGAGGGGCTTCAGAAAGTAGGATACGCGCACTTGGAGGCGCTACGATTTACGATAACTACAAATTAAGTAGCTACGATTTTTATAATGGGGATAACCAGGTATAAAATACTTTTCTTTATCACTACTGTGTATTAACGCTGCAATCAATTGATTAACTATCTAGAATATATTTGACATTAAATATCTTAGATGTGTTCTTCGTCTTAACCTATTAAGACACTAGTCTCGTGCAAGGCGTTATTATAAGCTCGCCATTAACAGTTAAGACAATCCTGTAAACGAGCAGGCATCGTCTCAATCACATAATATTAATTTACTGATAATTGTCATTACAACATAACCAGCTTAACGGGTATTACATTAATTACTACGATGATAGCTCGCAATGGCCTATTGTAATCGCAGAATCATCGATAAACTAGATATTTTCATATCCACATGTTTATATAGGTATATTTAAATTACTGTATAGAAATATTATAACACACTATGACAAATGAAATTTCAGCATTCAATTGAAATGTGGCATCCAATCAAACATTCACAAATGGAGTCCGTACGGTAGAATAAAACATTTCTTTTTCCGTAGGAACGCTAATCAAATCAGCCAGTATAAATAAAAGAGCAATTAGTACGGCGCCGACGTATGTACGTAGTGCAGAAAGTTAGGGCGGCGCCACAACCGCGCCGTTAGGTAACCGCGCGCCGTGCTCGCGCGGCTATTTGTGAAAGCATTAGAATAACGCGCGGCCGTATTTGCCATAGATTTCCCTACGCTTTACTGGGTTTGCTTTCAGTTTTAAGCTTGTCACTTTGTGTGGTCCACCAATTAAATTGCTTTGTTTTCACTGTAACATCGAGTTTTTCCTTTCAATGCGAAAAGAAACTACTTCAAAAAACAAGTTTTGATTGACGTCAAAGCAATTTTATCTGTGATAGAGATTATGAAACTAGTTTGCACCAGTTTGTTACGTGTATATGTATTTATCGGTGAAAACTTCAAAGAAAATCAAATAGCAACAATTTCACTGCAGCAAAAACATATTTTTAAGATAAATTGACGTAGTTAAGCGCGTGCTTTAGATTAATTTTGGTAACTATACGACAGAGATAGATACATAAACAGGTAGAAAGCGAATCTTATCATAAAATTATCTGTCTGTATGTAGAAGAATAGTCATTGACTAGAGACAATCGCAAAAATAATAGACAACAGAGATATCTTCTTTGATTGATTTGTGGTTTAAATAAAAATGTGTGAATAAAAATGTTTGTTGTAGCTACAGCATTCTTCAAAGTTTTCATATGAAATAAAATTAAAGGCTCTTAATAACTTAGTAGGAGAGGTAACTTACAAAAATACTCACTGTCGTCAGTGGGTTTCCTGTCGCGTCTCGGTCGTGGTGGCGCATAGAGCGATGACTGCTCAACTCCTGAGCCAACTGACGCCAATGATGAGTGGCCACTGTCTCGGAACTCGCCAGTCTCCGCCCATACTAGATATAAAAATATAATGTTATTTTACAACACAACAGATACTTAACATAAAATCAAAATAATCGTGCTCCAAAAAGTAGAAAGAAAGAAAAAACTATATTTCACGCCAAAAAACAAGTGATATGTACACATAAGTCATTGTATTAGTAGGTACTGATGAATACATGTTCATGTCAAAGGTCTGCCGTGAAATGGAACCAGTTCAGCTTGTGCAAGGGCCTTGCGCTATATATAAGGGTAAGTACAGAAGAGTATGGTCTTGGTACATTATAGATTACAGTTATGAATGTTAGTTCTTCACGAAATGAAAATCGTAAGGCTTTAATCTTATATACGTGCAAGTAGCACTGATAATTTCAAGTTTGACTGCACGGCGGGCGCGGTGGTTAGGCAACTGGCTTCCGCGCAATGTGTCGTAGGTTCGATTCCCGCACGGAACAACTCTTTGTGTGATCCACAGATTGTTGTTCCAAGTCTGAGTGTCATGTGTATGTGAACTTGTATGTTTGTAAACGCACCCACGACACAGGAGAAAATCCTACGCAACGGTGGGGCAACGTTTTTTTTTAAAGTTTCAGGAACACATCGCAAAACTAAGTATGATAATCATATCAATAAATTCGGTTGTAAATATAAATGGTGGCGCCTAGTATCTTTGATCACATTGTTGTTTCGTTTCCTTTTTAAAGAATAGTAATTTGTTTAGTAAAATAACATAACACGCCTTTTATCCCCGAAGGGGTAGGCAGAGGTGCACATTATGCCACTGTACAATGTAACACCCACTTTTCACTATTTATGTTTTGAGTCCCATGTAATAGGGGGTGAGCCTATTGCCATATACCGGGCAGAATTCCAGACTCCGTGCTACTACTGAGAATTTTTTAAAACCCAGTAATACTTTGCCCGACCCGGGAATCGAACCCTAGACCCCTTGCCCGGCAGTCTCTGTAGTAAAATCTTCAGATAATATACCGTATGGAGCACGGTATACTCCATACAGTATAGTTAAAGTATGAATTTCAGCGGAAATACTGAACAGTGATTCAGCCTTCGTTAATAACGATGTCTCAGGTATCATTACATAAGATAACAACTTCATGACTTTAACAACAGAAACAATTGCTCGTGTGACATTCAATGTCTTAAAATAAACTGTTTGAACTAGGTGACAGCAGCGTGTGTTATGAATGAAAATATGAAACATCGCAAAATATAATATGTATTACACATGTAAATACACGAAATGAGACGGATATTTCAAATTGTAATTTACTTATCTGAAGGAATGACTGACAACTTAACATAAGTTTTTAGATTTATATCGTGATGAATAAATATAATAGTGTAAGTAAATGTTAAAAAATTGGGAATGTATCCGAGCGAGTTGTGTACCGTACAGAACTGGCAGCATAAGGAAGAGATTTTTTGTCCAATCACTGCAGCTATCAAATATGGTACGTCCAATAGTGTGTCACTAGCTGAGTCCCTATTGGACGAAGAACGAGAGGTTCACGTTAGCGTTACGTGGTGAGCAAAATACGGTAGGCCCAATTGGCAAAGACTAGAAGAAATAGAAATTCCAGATGAACATTAAACTGTCAAACACCAAACGGTCACCGGTGACCGGAACCTATTGTTCTATAATTGTGTTTATAATAACGGTACTCAACGAGTCAAATAACATGACACGAAAGTTATGATTACGACCTACCTCTCATTTTCCTTCTAGCCAATTTTCTGAGTTCAAAGTTAACATACAAATTATTAGACAACCAATTTCTCAAAAGCGATCCCATCAAGTAAGTAGTAATAATCACGGAAGCGAAACATGAAACGCTTGCTTTCATAAATTCAATTAAGGTTTACTAATAGCAGCATTATTTAACGAGGATATCTTGACAAAGTAATGTATTCGTTGAACGACGATGACGCCCCGCTGCTTGCAACGTAATTAAGTGTCCCCGAACACTTGTTAACAAATTAGTCACTGGAGACACGACCGTGTGAGCGCGCCCTTATTTATAGCGCCCGCCATATGAGACTTACATCTGCATGGCTTTTTAAAAAGTATAATAAAATTGAGTTTAACATTGATGGATTTTAATAATAAAGTATGTTTGTAAAGATCATTGTTTTGTTACAGCAAAAGTTTTACTTGACATTTGATGTAGTAGGTAGACAATTAAAATTAATGGAAATATTACCTATAGATAATGATTGCTACGTTGGCCGAGTGATCGCAAGTGCGACTGCCGAGCAAGAGATCTCGGGTTTGATTCCTGGGTCGGGCACAGTATTTATGGGTCTTTTAAAAAAATGTCAGTAGTAGCACGGAGTCTGGAAGTGTGCCCGGTATATGGCAATAGGCTCACCCCCTATTACATGGGGCTACTAACATATATAGTGAAAAGTGGGTGTTACTTCTGTGTGCACCTCTGCGTACCCCTATGGGGATAAAAGGCGTGATGTTATGTTATGTTATTATAGATAAAGAATATTTTATTGTTTCACAGATTTGTGTCAAAAATAAAACAATAATAGCAAACACAGTTTTGGTACTGTATGTTGTGCCTTCTTATCCATTACTTTTTTCGATACTAAAGTAAAAAGGAGATCCTGCGTCTAGACAATCATATACAAGGCTTATAAGACAATCTGTGTGTTACACAACATAGTGGGAATCCACGTTATTTTCCATTGTATTGTTAATATTGTTATAACTGATTTTTATTGATGTTTATTTAAAGTCGCCGTCTTCGCAGTTACGTGTACTGATCCTATTGTTTTGGGAAAAGTCACGATCCGTACAATTGATAGCCGGGAATGCTGTCAGTAATTACAATTAAAAATGTGACCGCATTGTAATTCTTTCTTTTGTTTTAATGTACTGTTTATTTTTAATTTGAAGAATAAATGTTCAACGCAATAAATTTTGTTCATTTCCACTATCATTGTTGGTTTTGGTGCGATGTAAAAATATAACATTAAATTGTATTGAATTTCTGTTTGCGTAATCCAATTACAATATTTGTAGAAAAATATTATTATTATTATGAAGTTCATAACATCATTGTCATGATTCACGACAAAAAATTTTTCGTCATAATTATGTTGTAATATTTGCCGACACTGTCACTTACTAATTGAGATGTGATATTCTATTTACCTTAATTGTACACAGTTACATACCTGATACCACTAGAAACCACAACTCCAGGTTGTTCATACGTTTAAAAGGATATTCAGGAACTATCAATTACCATGACGTCATCAAGTCTCTATGTACATTTTAAACCCTGAGGTTTGACTGTACGGTTAGTGCGGTGGCTGGGCAATCGGCTGCCATGCAGCGTGTCGCGGGTTCGATTCCCGAACGGAACAACACATTGTGTCATCACAATTTGTTGTTTCGGATCTGGGTGTCATGTATATGTGAATTTGTACACGACACGTCTAGAAAATCCTAGTATGGAGCATTTTTTTAAAAGAAGAAGAATAAAGAATATTTTATCAAACAAATAGCTAATATCTGCATCATGTACTTAAATATAATCTTACAAGCTACAATTAACCCACCTGTGGTTATTTTAAACCGAATACAATTAGTTTAAGTTATCGCGTGTCAGTTCAGAACAAACGTCGGTTCATACAAACGTATTTACGAGTACATTAACAAGGAACGCGTACAAATAAATTTAATGTTTGCTGCGTTTGATAACGCGTGATAAGAGCGCGTTTATTGTTTTATTGGGGGCTCTAAACCGTCTTCTCTACACACTCGTTAAATGTGATCAACTGTGGACGCAATCGCACATAAAAGTGTTTTATACCCCACACACGAGCAGCCATGGTATATCATATTTGTTTAATTGTATTTGTCTTGTGTTCTATGACAATTCTATGTGTTTAGCCTTATTTTGGTTTGTATTAGATTGTAGTTCGTAGGTCGTATTTATAGTCAATTACAAAAATTATAAGTCGTTTACGTGAAGGTGAACTTTGATGAAAAATTAAACGAGAACTATCGTAATGTAAATTGTAAAACAAACAAATGTAACAAAGAGCAGCCAGAACAATCATACAACTAAAAGTAAAGATAGTTTTAATTTGCATTTACTTAATATGGCACGAGCAAAAACAGTAATTGAGAATTTCAATTTAGGTACTTCCTTGTTACTCAAAAAATCTTGTATAAGTACCTTCTTACCTAATTAACACGTTAACCGCAGCGTAGGTCCCCGGTGACCTACGATAGCGGAGGATTTGCCTTCAGCAGTTTTCTGCCGGCAGTCAAAGACTTAAGTATTTCTCAAATCCTAGGAATTCATATATTTAGGTACAATGATACTTCTGAGTTACAATAGACAAATTGTATCGTCATGCCCAACTTCATATCGCAGTTTATAGCGGTACATTACACACGCTATTTTTACAACAAACACGAGGCGACCCACGCCTGCAGGATAACACGCGATACGTAAACTTTCTATTTACTGAAGCTAGATTAGAAACAAAACTGTGTCAAACAATGTAAAGTTACATCAACTTACAATCAAAACTGGGTTTTGTTTAGAAACTTCAAGATAAGTAACGTTTGAGGCTGAATAAAGTTCTTCAGCTATTTAAAGCTGTTTAGCGATATTTTGCAAATGTTAGAACATAACATCATGCCTTTTTATCCCCGAATGGGTAGGCAGAGGTGTACATTACGCCACTTAATGCCACTGTACAATAGTGAAAAGTGGGTGTTACACCCACTTTTCACTATTTATGTTATGTTATGAGTCCCATGTAATAGGGGTGAGCCTATTGCCATATACCGGGGATAATCGAGACTCCGTGCTACTACTGAAATTTTTGAAAAACCCAGTAATACTTTACCCAGCCCGGGAATCAAACCCGAGACCCCTTTGGCAGTCGCACTTGCGACCACTCGGCCAACGAGGCAGTCAATGCAACCGTTACACGTTTAATGTAACGAAACAAATGCAAATGTTAGCAGGGTCAAAATTACTACAAAATGTTTTAGCAGGTTCATCTTTACGGTTTTTAGCTATATTTAAATTTTATTACACTCCTTCCCTGTCGTAAAACAATATTATTTCCATTATTATTAATTTAGCACGAACATCAAACTTCGCAGCTAGGAGAATACGTCCCGAAGTCGTAAAGTTATAAATTTTAGAGGCTGTACAAAAATGTGTTGGAATATAAACAGAGAATTTTGTATTTACATTAAAGACAGATAGTCGCGAGGTAAACATAGATAAGTGGTCGTAATTTACGAGCGCGCCGTGCGCCGTGCAGCGGCCGCTATACCTGCTCTAGCTTTTCAAAAAGTCAGTACTTACAATGTTGAAACTGTAGGTACTTTATTAATTTAGAGTCTTTTGACCACATAAAGACCATGCCAGACCCATCATTCCGTAAACAGATTTAACAAAACTTACATTAACTTAAATTCTACTCTTATTTACTATTTTATATAAAAAGATAGCTGCTTTGGATAAAGGTGACAATATACTATGGAAAACGCCAACATCTAATAAATCTGTGCTTGATTTAATCAATTTAAAATCTACTAGACGTATTCATGAGTATAACTTATTTAATTTATGCATGGTTGTTCTATGTGTTATTTAGAGGAATACTTTAGGTAGGTATTCTTAGACGGGATAATACAAATTCAAAACGCCGTCACCGAAGATATTGTTTTGGATTAACCTACATTCGAAGTTTTACTTTTTTCTATTGTGGTCCTGATTACAAACACAAACTTCATGAAGGAACACGCAGACCATTTCGAATGGTTTCCTTTAGACTGTATGTTAGTAAAATCGGAATAAAGCCGATCGCTCACTGCTCCTTCTATGCTGTCCTTAACTCCTTATATCATATTAATAGAAACACATATCATAAATAAGCCTAATCCTTAGTTATTAAACACATTCTTACAACTAAGGAGAATAAATTACTTCTTGAAATAAGCACATCATTAGTTAATGTCTTTAGTAAATATTGATGGTCCTCACACATATAGACAACTAATATTAGTCATAACTATTACTTTAAGTTTCAGTAATTATAGTGTACTTGAAATTAGATTTAATACTTGCAATGGTATAAAGACAATATACTAAGCCTGCACTATTTACAAAACTATGAATGAACCTAAGTACATAGTTATGTATGTTAATACAATTTAAAACGTTTACATGACAAATGCGATTGAATAGAACTTTTTTTTAAGGGTGGGCGATACATGCTTCGGCACGAATGAGCCGGCTCGACCGGAGTGATACCACGGCCTCACAGAAAACCGACGTAAAACAACGCTTGCGTTGTGTTTCGTCGTGTGAGTAAGATTACCGGAAGACCGGACCAATTGCCTCCCTCCCCAATCTCCCCAATCTCGAATCCCCAAAAAATCCTCAAATTCCTATTCCCCAAAAGGCCGGTAACGCAATCGGAACACCTCTAGTGTTTCAGGTGTCGGGTGATGAGCAGGTGATGAGCGGCGCCGATCCATTAGTGTTTCGTTTCCTCGTTGACCGGCTTATTTCATAAAAAAACTAAACGACGGTTAGCATCTATTATCGTCTTGTCTACAATAAAAAATATTCCCTACATAAATAACTAAATCGATAATAATACACAACTAACACAATCACCTATATTCAAAGCCATATTTAGTCCAATTAAAGCAAATCACTTGAAGTACTCAATGGGATTGTTAGTAAACGTGAAGCAGCCATTATCAGCGACCACCATGGCGATGGCGTCTGGATAATACCATAATCCTTGATAGCCGAGACGGAAGCACTGACGGACAGCCCAACACACACTTCCGTCACTATATTTTTTATATATGAGTGTGTAATCTTGGCCACTACTGTTTGAGTTTAGGTCACAAGAGGTGGTCCACGGATGTGGAATTATTTTTAAGATGTGGAGAAGGCACTTGAGTCATATCTTGGATAAGACAATCGTGTAGATCGTTGAGTCAATCTATGAAAAGGTAACAAGGTCAGTAATTGTTAATTTGTACACGGATTTAAGTTTTAGTTTTGATATAAATAGGTTACAAAAACATATATTCTTTCAAATATAGATACAGAACATCAATTAACATTCATGATCCTTTTGTAGACATATTTAAACCTAATCATGTCATTGACCTCTCTTTAACTATCTCAAAATATCCTATTAAATCGTGTGTTCCATTCAAGACATGAAATGAAAGGCTGTAGTACTCAAGTGATGTCAAGACGGTTACAACATCACAGCCTGTAAGCCACAGTGACATGCGGTAATGGGTGAGTAATTACAATAATGCGAGATGTCCGTGTGTCCGTCAGTCCGTGCAATACTGACTCAACTACGTGTGCCCCAATTAACCACACAACACACTACGTCGACCGTTTTCACAACAAGACGCACCATCATTTATGTAACATTTCGTGAACTTTACTCATTATTATAAGTAGGCTACAATTATTAAAACAAAGATCAGAATACTTATACTACATTTTAGAACACACCACGAATATTATTACAAAATGCATAAAGCATTCACTGTAAAATTTGATTAGATTACCCACCTACCGGAGCGATAAGAAATTGTAATACGCGAGTGTCGGTAGGCACGGCTACTGTGTACTTTACCGAATCCAATATCTACGACCAATCGCATCGCTATTCATGAATTATCACTCAAATTAATGGCGTGTAAGTTATAAATGGCCGCTGGATTAGGACCCATCCATTTTATTCCTATTTTACCTACTGTAAAGAGGCTTCATTGAAAACGTACACAAATTCACGGAAGCATCAGTTAATTTCCCCACCTTGCATCCTTCTCTCGCTTAATGTTGGGTTTAGACACGCTATCTCGCTCTGCCAGGCCTTTTCTCGGGCGCGATTCATCATCATTTCGCGGTTTACTGGTTTTCCATTCAAATTGTAGATTGGATGCTGTCGGGAAAACGGTGTTTGAAATATAAATTAGTACTACCTGTGTTTATACAGCTTATGTAACACAAGGAAGCTCATTATTTGTTTAGGTGATAGTCAACAGAATCGACCAGAGATAATAATACCAATAAAAGAATCCCCTCTTGAGTGTTACGATAACTTATTTTCCGTCCCGGAAAAAGTAAATAGACAAGATTTGGAATCCGTAGGCATGCTCAATTAGTATTCCAAATAGCCGCCAACATATCGTACACGTACATAAAATGTAAAGAGTGGACCGCTCGGCGGCACGAACGGCGCATAACTTTCGCGCGGATGATTCGTACACTCGCAACTCCAATCTTAAAAGAACAGGGGTAAGTGCTAAAGTTGGCTGCGACTGTACCGAGTGTACGGCTCGGTCGCGGTTTCTATTTCACCCAAGCAATAACCGTCTTACCGCACTTGTAAGTAGGTTCAAAATGATGAAGTCACACCCGCCAGCCGTGGAGTGCGGGACTTTGAGGCTTATGGTAATTGTAATAAAGCGGAGTGCAGCAGTTATGGGACGTGAGAGGTTCTAGACCAAATCCCAAGTAAGCTGTAACTTCCTTTTGGATTTTCGGAAGCCATTTATCAGTCTGATGTGGGCGTCTGGAAATTTTTCATGTTTCGTTATTGTTGCGAAGAGACATGACACGTACGCTTCGAGGATCCTCGCCTTTTGTTTATTGGCCACGTGTCTATCGGTCTCAAGGTCGCTTGCAGTCGTTTCTACATTTTAGAATGTGCGCTGAGCCGCTTCAACTATTAAACAACTCACTTTTCACACATTTAGCTCTCGTTATTTTAAATTATGAATGCCGTATTTCGTTTAAGTGAGAGATATTTCTGTTAGTTATGGACATCATACAGAAAATGAGATCGTTAAATCACGAGTGAATATCACACAAAGCAACTAATTTGTGGTACTAGATAAATTAGTGTTTATGGTTTGCGAGAAGAGCGCAGGGCGAAATAGTGCGTCCCCAGGCGCGCATTACGGTCGAGATAAATCAAGTGTAACCCTTCCTCTGCCGCAAGCAAATTACCGACCACCTGAGACTTGTAAAAATGCCTCGCGAAATTATTACTATTTACTAGCCGCAAGCTGCTCCTCGCTCCTGTTCACCAAACTTAGGGGAAAGAAATCGAGGGAGTTAAATCATAATGACGAGTTGCTTTATTTCTTTTAATTATTTTACCAAACGTACTAACCAAACGGTACTTTGTTGAAAAGATTCTCTTCTAGTAGAAGAAAAGATTCTCTACCAATGAGGTAAAAAACATAGAATTAAAATGTACGAATGATAACCCCAAAACGAGACTCGCCCTTTAACCATTTATTAAATAAATTGACTCCATTTATGATATTACACAATATATAAAAGAGCTAACCCTAACAAAACCGAGTACAATGTAAGAACATCGGACCGTGTTCTGTAATATTAAAAGAGATCTAAGGAAATGAGTTGGGGCGTCGAAATTGGCCACCAAAAGACTATTCGGCGACCCGGTCGAGGGTGAGACTGTTCAGAAGGCAATCACTGGTCCCATATGGACACAAATTACTTTTCCTATTTGGTGTACAAATCTACTATGATGACAAGTAGAATAGGGTGCTGCGGTTACTCGCACTCTGGTTACAAATGAATCGGGAATTGTTGTTTAATTTAAAGATTTGATTTTTGGTCATGGTGAGTCCAGAATATATATTGAAAGTAGATTTAAATGTAAGATAGTTCAATGTTCTTTTATATTATTAGATAAATATTCACTAGTCATATTAACCTCTGTTCAAATCTCATAAGAACTCAGAATTTCCAATAAGCCAAATAGGTACCTTTTATAAAACTAGTAACTTCTATTTTATCCTTTTAGCGATAAAGGCACTGCTAAGGCACTGAAAATCTATTTAGACCCAAACAAAATATCTAATACAACTAGTAGAATAAAATTTAACAGTCAAAGCGACATATGTCGATGTTGGTCTCCGTTATACAGGGATTAGGGTCGCGTAAACGATGCCATTCTGCACGTTTTCAATTTGCATAAATATTAGTGGGAGCTGTAATGTCATAAATATATTAGTGCGGTGATACAGATTTTATGGTGATTACAAAATTATAGCCACGATCTGTTTAGGGGACCGTGGTTATAGCGTTAGATTTATCCCTTGCAACTTTTAGACTACAATTTTGGCCATGTTATCACGGCAGTACTTTCCATGCAGACAAAAATGAGAACGCATAAAATGTATTCTTACCAAGGGGTGCGAGTAATAACCTTTTATGTTGAAAATGTTTCAATACAATACGTTATCTCTCCCACCTCCAAGGGTTTGAGCCATACAGCCATATTTGTGGAATAATGTGAAGTCATAATATTATAATTAAGAGGCAGGGACCCGGGGACCGTCGCAGATCATAAAGCGACGTCATTCGCTTTTGTTAGGAGCTCGTATCATATTTCACGTTAGTGTCACCGTGTTTTATACTAATTCCTCATCAACTGCACGTATAGCTGCAACTCGTTCCGAATTAACAATGTCTAATAAATTTTATTTGGAACTATTTATATCACTTTAGCATGAAAGGGCACGGCACAACAATCTTGCAATTAAACGCTTTCTTTGTCTTTCGGCTGCTTCTCTTACAATTTATATAAAGTTCCAACGTACTAACTGCCCCAAAAGCTATAAATCAGAGTGATACAATGGAGTATTTTGTGTACTTTCATACAGTTATTGCAGCGGGGTGGTATCATTGTATTTATGTTTACAAATAGTTGATGTCGCGGTGTGATGTTTGACCATCGCAGCATTATGTTACTGTTTGTTCTAGATCTTTTGTTACCGCGAGGGTGACTGAGCTGCCGTTCAGACAACAATTTGTCATAAAATAAAAAGATTTATTGCTAAGTCTCCTGTTTGTTCAATGTATACAGATACTGTTTTAACAACCGTTATTCTTCCCTTTTATAGCAACAAATAAAATGAATATAAACGGAAAGTAATATTATACAAAAGATGAGAGCATTATTTTAGATACCTACATATTACCTGGCCGTGTGTTGTAAAACGTATCTTTATGGCGTCATTATTCAAGATAAGAAATAAATATATTTTCGAATTGGTGATATAAAGGGGGAACGTCGATTGCAAATGATCTTCATTTTATTGTGATCAGATTCCCTTATTGTGTTGTTTGCAAATACTTATGGAGATTGTGAATGGAAGTTATTTATGGGACATATGATTCGTGAGCCGTTTTAAGGGTGAAAGTGCGGAAAAGTTAGTTTTGTTGGTATCTCTTTGACCATTATAACGGGGCTCAGTGACAGATGGGCCGGTCGCAGCGCAAGGGTTGACCCGACATCTGTCATCCACTATCAATCACACACATTGTAAATATTGTGTGTTTATACCGTTGACTTATTGTTTGCCGATACATCAGTGGACCTCACGCTGAGAACTATCGTTACTTGACTTTAATATCGTCAATAACTAATGTGGCCGCGGAGGGGTTTAATTAATTTCAATCATTTCCTCGTAATATTGATCGATTATTTCAAATAGGTTCAAATAGATTATTTCAAATACTGATTTCAACTTTTACCGTTTTAAACATGCAGTTTTATTATGAAAGATTTTATTTGTTTTTAGTCTCACAAATTACATCTTTAAATCTGAAGTTTTACCACAACAATATTCTTAAAGAATCTCAACTTGTTTCTTTAAATTAAACTTTATAGTAAAATTACTTGCATTGTCAAACTCACACAGACCTCGTGACAGTTTTTTAGAAACTTAGTTGTTAAGAGAGCATTATGCAATTTGTCAATATTTTCAAAATTCATGAGTATTTTTGAGGAGGGCGTGACCGCGTACAGTGCGCGACAGATGTCACGGCATCCGCCCTCTTTGAGGAACCAGAAAAAAGGCCCGTCAAGGAGGCGTGGTAGCAATAAATTTTGTCAAAATATGCTCGACACAAACACTTCCCATAGCTCGCCCTATTAGAATAACAGAACAAATCGGTTTAATTTGTTAACAGGCGTTCAAAATGGGTGTCACATGTCTGCCGAGGTATGCCAAGCTTTTTATTTATTTAGTTTCGCCTTCACTAATTGCCGTTGACAATGTTTAATAGCTTGTACACATGCTAATATGTGTTATGAGTTAGGTCATTATCACTTTTGACTTGATTTGGAATAGAAGCGATTAAAGTATTAGGACAAGGGTTAATAAAATTGGTTTAATTGAGCTTAGAGGCATAACACTCAACACTAACATTGTTGTGTTGCTAAACATGGTCAAACAGATTGATTTAAGACTATTCCACCACAAACAGTGCTAGTTTCTACAAACTTTTGAGGTAAGTCCTTACCTACTCCTTCTACTCACCAAAATCAAAAGTTATGGAGAAGATAACTAGCTTGATAACATAGTTTATAAGAACGAAACACTAGCGTTACTAAAATGTAAATACAATAGCCAACGAATATTGATCTTGAATTTGCAAGCCCGATCAGCAACCACCGCACAAAATCTAACGCAAAATTTGTCAGAGTGTTTTTCTAAACATCAATTACAAAAAAAGTCATATTAATTTATCACCAGGGACTGCGATCAAAGCGGGCGACAACGGGGCCCGGTGTAAGGCTCATATGACACACAGGGGGATGCAGTTTTTTCACCCATAGAAAAAATACTTTATAGTACGCGCCCGTCTCTACGTCAGACAGTGTGGCACCAGGTTTTTGCGTATTTTTTGTCAGTCCACAGATAAATAATGTCTGCCCGTGATTTTATATCTTGTAAAACAAAACCGCGTCAGAAAAAGTATGGATCAAACGGTGCCTACAGTTGTGCTGTCTAGGGCTAGGGTTTTCTAGGAATTACTAGTTATTGAGTTTACAGAAAACCGTTTAACGGTTAACTGTTTCTTAGTGAATCTTTAGACTTGATTAAGCAAGGCATTTTCTATAGGCACCAGTAAAATGTGTCTGTCGATATAAAAATTGTAAAACTCTAGCGGAAGTAAAATGTTTTTTGATTTTATACAATTTTCATACTAAACAATTCTACAGAAGATTATCTACTGAAACGAGTTAAATTCCAGCTTGACTAATATCCTGTCATCTTAGTGGGTTAGCTACGTGCGCGTGCGTCGGTCAGATTTGGGTACATTTAGATAAAGTCAGTAATCTCGACCAGAGACGTGAACTAACACAACAAATATTTGTTTGGGCCCGTGGCCTCACACATCACGGGCATACCAACCTACTTGATGAAACATTCAATTTACATACTTGTATTACGATAAAACTCTTTTGTAAACCCCAAAAATATCTCAAATCAAACCTAAACAGGCGTCGTAGAGATAAAACTATTTTCTGAACCTCGTCAGTCATCTATAGCACATAGCATATAGTACATATTTATGTAAATTAGGTATATTCTTTCAATTAATTACGCAATTCGCTCGTATGAAAGTGTAACGTAATTAGAAAGTATCGTAAATTAATCAAGCTACTTGGAATATTAGTCCAAAATGAGCGTAACATCTTACTCGGTGGCAACTTGTAATCCTTCACATCACAAAATGGTTGATTACGTGCGACAAGACGCGCCACGGTGCGAGCCGAGCTTCCCAATTCTTTGTTTGGCAAACTTCCCAACAGAAAGTTGGTTAATCGATAAAACGAACGTTTGTTTTTCTTATTAAATATGTATAATAGACTCCATAATCATTGTTTTGTTTATTTAATGACCGAGGATTATTTTTATATCCTATAATACCGTGAAATTAATTAACCTCCCGATGTTTAGGTGCACGTCAACTAGATGGAGCTATAGTTGTCTAAATGAGACATAATTATAGTTACAATAATTCTGAAATGAACGCAATATTACTCGTAAGATTTGTTGTTTCCAGTAAAAACATAAACATTCGTGAAACTCTACACAATCCAGAGAAAATATCGTAGAATAAAACAATATTCATTTTCACATACGTGAGAATGATAAACATGAAAAAATAATGCTCTGAAATCCCACCTAATTAATTTCCCATATTTTGTTCCAAGGAAATAATGAGATCCGCCCCCGGTTTAGCTGCGGATGAGGTGAAAAAAGGCATCGACAGAATCAACGAACGAAGAGGCTTTAATAAGATTCCGCAAAACCTGATCAATTTAAAATTAAAGCCACGAAACGTGTTTTTCGCCTATTTTATAAAAATCTCGGGATATAGGAACAATCTTCGACGGATAAGCTTGGGAAGGCGATATCATACGCAGAACAGATGGGATTTTTTAACCGCATATGCAAAAAAATCGAGACACAATTTTTACAACGACTTTTTACGATCCAATCAAGAGCTTGTTGAATTAAGGTAGCGTCCGCATATATTCGACTAACCGATACTTAATTGTAAGACATATTTATAAAATCCTTCTTCCTATATTTTTAAATAATAAAATCGTAGAAAGGTCGTAACTGTACATTCAATATCTTTTTAAAGGAATACTTGGGCTTAATCTACAATCGATACTGAAACCAAAAATTTAGTTTTTAAATTTTTTGTCTGTTTGTCTGTGTGTATGCCCAGGCTAAACTCAAAAAATACTGCATAGATTTACTTCAAGTTTTGCATGAATATTACAAACAGGTCAGGTCAACAGATAGGCTGCATATTATCACGCTATCACCCGCGCGAGAGGAGTTGTGAAAAACACTATTCCAAATGGACGAAGTCACGGACATCTACTAGTTTATGAATATGTCCATTCGAATAAAAACGGATCGTTTGAGCATTTTCTTGCATCTATTTTTAAGAATGAAATGCACTAAAATTAACTTTTCTTTCTTTTCCGTAATAAAACTAACGAAAGTGAGATTGATAAAGCAAATAAAGATAGAATGACGACATTAATCGCGTAATGAAGTAACGCACAATAGAACTTTAATAATATAATGCACACAGTAGCATTTTAATCCCCCATTTAAATTCAATGGCAAACGCGGCAAGTGCAAGGCTAATCATCGCAATATAATGCTTCACCGACTCCGGAGGGTTGTTTTTTGTGTGCAAGTGAGACAGAAAACTTTGTATTATTAAAAACGTAGTGTTGTAAAAGAGAGGGATGATGACCCGATCCATTCAAATTGACTTTAAATGATTGCGTCAACTGCTCTTTTTGTTTGACTGTGATGGATTGCAAATCGTTGCGTTTACGTCCAGCTTCACGTGCAAAATATATAATAGCACATATGGAAATATTTACGTAATACTTAGTAAATTTTACGTATAATAAAATGAACCTAAACAAAAATGCAACAACTATTGAGTAGTAAAAGCATACTGGTTAGGAAATAAGTAACGAACCTTTTGCCATAGAATCTATTGCCATGAAGAAATGTAACTATTCGATGATGTTAGTATTATAAGTAAGTACTTAAAACAAGCGTCCACAGAACCCTCAGTGTAAACAAAAAATGCAAATAGAAGAGTATCTTCATCCCAATTTTAAAGTTGTCGTCCCTCACGGCATGACTAATTGCATAACTAAACACATAGGGGGCGCGTAATCCGATATTGATGTGTTTGTAAAAACTATCCGATTAGACCCTGCACCCCAACTCGTGTCGATTTGCTTGTGATTATATTGCACAAATTGTTTTCTTGTAAACTGATTATTAATTCGTTCATTAGGAAATTAAATTGTATGTGAAACATTAAAATTGTAGTTTTATATTACCTATTGCTAACTTCACATAACATTATTCCTTGCATGGGGCACTGAATTATAAGAACTAGCTATAAAATCTACCTAAAATTGGTATATACAGATACACGAAACCTCATATGTTCATTTTCCTAATATTATATGTCTTTACCTAAGTATCTATAGATATAGGTAAGGTTTGTTTACAAAACACGAATTTTGCAAAAACGCGACGTGTAACATGACATGTAGGTAGAGGCGTAGACAAAAGAGCTGAATTGCGTGTCACGCGGGTGGGATGTGAATAATCCCTAATTTTGTATACAGAGTGCGCCCACATCGCGTCACGGTCCTCTTGCCCGATCGCCTGTGACGATGGACCGCTTTTTATTCGCGTGTCACTCCATTAATAAAGTCATCAGCGACTGTAACACGTGCACTGTCCTCCATTATGAAGTATTGATGACAAAACGTATGTAATTTTTATGACTTTGCTGTATCAATAAAAAATATGTTATTAGTGACGTTAAAGCTATTAGATTCGTTCATTATAAACGTTGTAGTCGCGATGTAAAAACAGGAGAAAATTAAAAAATCAAACAAGACAAGTAAACATCAAATTATTTTCGCTATTTAAGCATAGGTACGTGTCTTCTTCATCTTTATGAAGCCTATATGTTAAAAGTATTAGACTACATAAAATCAATATTAATTGTACAAACATTCCAACCATTTCTTAGCGCCTATCGGAAATAAAAGACTGCATTTATTTACAAGAACAAATCCTTTGTAGGTTCGTATCTGAGGACAGGAGAAGCTACCAGCTCCAGTATATCTTCATAAAATAAAACGAGCCGAATGACTCGATCGTATGCGAGCACGCGTCGCGAAATGAAAAGCGAAAACTCCCGTTTATTTTATTTACTGGCCGGGTGGAGTTTAAAACGGAATTTATTCGCCAATATAAGAGTTCCTCGTTGGTTTCTACACGGATCTATGTGATTGGATGATACGAATTTAATTTCGTTCAAATAAGGACCTTACTGTTCTGTTGAGAAGATCCATGCTAATAGAGAAACGGTTGTAGCGTAGCATTGTATTATATTTTCTACTTTAATTAAGGTCCATAAGCAAGACCAATTTTAACTATTCTTTGATTTCACATTGCATCTTGGTTTAGATTTAGCGTTGAACAAAGCCTAAGAAAAAGAAACAAAATGCGTTGATACGATGAGATCAAAAGACTGACAAGAACAAAATGGACAAAAACTGCTAAGTGTAAATTGGCCTTTAAGAATGGTTAAAGAACTTGAAGAACCTAATTTAGATAAAAAAACAAATCACTTACATTTGAGCTTTTCAAGCGGTTCGTGATGCAGTGGCGGTGCGTGGTGGAGAGGTGTATGTTGCGGCTCGTGGTGCAAGGGGGCCATCAGGCTCGAGATCGCAGAGCCCACGGACGCAGCCACGGACTCGTGCAAGTGACCCCCTCCGTGCAGCTCGAGCTCGGATAGACAGAGCCCGTTCTCGCTTAGCGGCTCCATTCCGGCCGCTAGCGCCTCTTTGTACACCCTGAGGTGAATGATGATGCCTTTTCTGACGGTGGTGGAAATAAGTAAGCGCGCAAGTGATCTGTTCACGGATCACGCGCGGTACCACATTCTTGTGACCACTGTAACAAAGATAAAGTTTTATAAGCAAAACACGTGAATGTAGCAAACAGACTAAACTTTATTCCATCTTTAAAAATATACGTAGACAATTATATATTTTTATATACCATAAACAAACATTACAAATGTAAGTCTCTACGTTTCAAAAGAGATGGTTTAACAAGTAGCAGAACACAAACAAATACTTTTATTATTTTGATAAATCATTACAACAAGTTTGTTAGTATTTAAGTACCTACTTCATAGTTAAGTGAATACGACACTAATGTACTTCATTGAATGTTTATTTTGCCATTTCATAAAATAATGTACTGACGTGGATAATACCATTTCGAAGGCATAATTTGCAACAAAGATGAGTCTTAAAACGGAATTATAACATGGAGTTGTAACTGTTTATAGCCACAATTAGCTAGCATCAAGATAAGGTGGCAATACAACTATGACAAGAGCGTGTAATTAGGTACACGTTGCAGTTTATTGGACGCCTGAGTTCATAACAATTTAATCGTCATACCTATTACTTTAAACTATCGTAAATACCTAACAAAAACTAAGTAACAAAACCAAACGAATCTGTTAGCACACATCACATAACATAACATCACGCCTTTTTATCCCCGAAGGGGAAGGCAGAGGTGCACATTATGCCACTGTACAATGTAACACCCAATTTTCACTATTATGTTATGAGTCCCATGTAATAGGGGGTGAGCCTATTGCCATATACCGGGCACAATTCCATACTTCGTGCTACAACTGAGATTTTTTAAAAAACCCCAGTAATACTTTGCACGACCCGGGAATCGAACCCGAGACCCCTTGCCCGGCAGTCGCACTTGCGACTACTCGGCCAACGAGGCAGTCGCATCTGTTAGCACAATCTATTAGAGTTAGTTACTAACATAAACAAACTAACTACACAGAATCTTCCTAGTCGAACAAAAGTTCCAAACACGTATAAATCATTTTTAGTTAAAATATCAGCTTGATTTAAAGCGGCACACGACGTTGTTTGAGCAGTAAAAAAAATAAGCACCATAAAACGGCCTGATAGAGATATATCACTTTACAACTTTCATATTTCAAATAGCGTTGTCAGTGGACGGGCATTGGTGTTTCAGTGAGCACATAAAACCTGCCGTTATGGCTAGGAAAAGGTAAAAGTAGGAAAAAAGGGCACACACAAATGATTTATAGCTTTAATTGCCTTTTACGCTGTAGTGCCTATCTGCGGCCGACGGGAATTCAATATTCAGAAATAAGAGCAAAGAGTGTCGAAGCGCCAATGCCAACGGGTTTTGCAATATTCCCGGTTCACTTATTTTTTTTACTATGACTTTTTAATAAATTGTAGTCTTACCTTTCCATTTTTTCTGTTTTCAGTTTCCGATTGGAAACAATTAAATACAATTATTGATTGTTGGCATTAAACTGCACGTTTACTACTTTTTTTTTCAACACGCAGCTAAATAAAACAAATGACTAACGCAATTATTCTTTAAATTCAAAGAGGTTTAGAATATATTTAGTAAATAGTTTTGTTTAGATATACAAACTTTTTGCCTTGATTTATTACTTATTCTAATAAATATAACTTTTTAAAAGATTTTCTTCCAATAAATAACTACAAGTATAAGTATGAAAAGTAAATTATAAAGATTTAATTTATCAATAAGTTATTATTCGAGTACTGAAAAATTCTATGCCCAACAGTAGACAGAAATGGACCGATATTTTTGATAATGATGAAAATGAATATTGTCATTTAAAAAAAATCATAATTCCAATTTAAAAACAAAGAGATCATTACTTATTGCAAATACCAACAGTAGCTACGACAATAACAAATCTGACTTGAACATTAAACTTGAACTCAAACAAACAAACTTAAAAATAACCCTAAATAAGTATTTCAAGGAACAAAAAACCATCTAAAAATATCTCGAAAACAAAGCAAAGCAAATATGACAGGCACAGTAATCGTCGCTCACACAACGCGATTGTAATCTTGACTAGGCGGTGAGTAATTGGCCAAAGCTAAAGGCAGCAATCGAGCCGCTTGAGCCACACTCATCCCTTTAAACCAATGTAAAGCCTTTTTTAAGCCCAAAGATTTAAGTTGGTGAAAGTGCTTCGCTCTATTAAAACGCCATTAGGTTCGAATTTTACTTGGAAGTTGAATCGGTTTGATGTCCTCGGTGCAAGAAGGTCGGGTGTTGTCGAACTTTTCTGTACTTACACACCGGTAAGTACTTTGGAGCAGTCGTAACTGTTCTTAAGTGAAATTATGTGTGTGGAGTGCTAGTTCAGTGCTGTTTGGTTTTACAGTAATGTTATGTATCAATTTGTGTTGTAAAAGGAATAAATGACATACCTTAAGTGTTGTTTTCAATGGATAAATGTAATGCTGTCTGTTATCGGCAAAAGTAAATTGGTCTGACATGAAGAAAGATTTTAAGATGATGAGAGAGATTGAGATTTCTATAAGATATATCTACTTAGTTTGAAAAAAGTTTAGTTTTAGTTTTAACAAAACGTTGCCCCACTTTAGGATTTTCTCCTGTGTCGTGGGTGCGTTTACAAACATAAAAGTTTATATGACACCCAGATTCAGTGCGGGAATCGAACCCGCGACACGTTACGCGGAAGCCAATTGCCCAACCACCGCGCCAACCGTGCAGTCAATATGTGATATGTACTTATATATCTATTTTATATACATCATTTACTTCTTTAAAACTGAGAGTACCTAGTATTAACGACCGATTCAATAAGTAGATAAAAACAATACATAAAAGCATTTAAGCTCCTAAACTACACCTACCAACAAGAGATAATGCACTTCACATTTTCGTACATCAAAATCTATGACATTGCAACAACTTATTATAATCGACAAATTGACGAGTTAATCATGAAACTGTGACACTTTGAAGTTTACCGCCGTCATAGGTAAGGAGAAATCAAGATCAAATGTGTGACACGAGATGTTAACAGATAATTTGTATGCAATATCATCTGTGAAGATATCTTTGATCATTGATAGGGCTGGCCGAAAAGTCAATGTCTAGCGTTAACAAAACAAAAAATTTTGTTAACACTAGACCTATGTCTAGTGTGACAATTCACAGTCTCTGGTAAATACCATTTTAATAATTATATTGAATCTTGTAAATTATTTATAATAAAACGGTGAAGATATTCACCTAGATTTTTGTTTAATTTAAAATGTTCCAGGTAAATGTAACCAAAACTAACAAACGATAGAAAATCAATTGTTTGGCAACAAAATATAAACTTGTTAAAATATCATTAGAGGACAGAACATAATGATAATGCAATTAAAGACATAACCTAGCTTAACCTTAAAACCTCCTTGATTTCCTTTAAAGTACCCTTTTCAATAACAAGTTAACACTATCTAAGAATCCTAACAATAATGCATGTAAAACACATGCCTCATAGGTGATAGCAAACTGGTAAATATTTGAATGTCTATTGATAACATAATGTCATGTTATGGCACTGTCAATGAGCTGACATCAATCTTGATACAAGAAATACTAGGCAAATGAAGTCCGATCGAATTTCTTTTATAATAAAACTATCGTTAACAAAGATTTAAAATGATTTTCACTTAAAGTTCTCGTCTTTTCGCTTTCTTGTTACCTTTATCTATGAACCCTAACAATAATGCTTGTTACACGGGTGGATAGAAACTGGTAAATATTTGAATAGATATATCTATTGAAAATATAATTCAATGATATGGATTTGAAAATTACTTGACATCAGCCTCGACATAAGAAACAACGAAAGCGGATATTAAGCCCGGTGGATCATGAAAATGCTTTAAAATAACAATCGTTAACAAAGATTTTAACAAAGACATTTCCTGAAAAATAATGTTTAATAATATGTTACATTTATGTATGAACCCTTATAATAACGCATTTAAAACATACATATTATGTAACATGTTATATATATTATTTAAATTATGTCTATTGATAACATAACATCATATTGAATCTCGATCGAATTCCTTTAAAATAAGACTGTTTTAACAAAAAATTTCGCTTTATTACCAACCCGAAATATAGTTTCATGTTACCTTTATCTTCGAATCCTAACAATAAAATGCGTGTAAAACACATGTAACAAGTTAAATATTTGAATTATGTCTATTGATAACAAAACATCATGTATGGTTTGTCAATGAGCTGATACCATCTCGACACAAGAAACACTTCGATTTATAGATAACGTCGTTTGTAAACGATCTTTATTTTTAGATGTTAAAGGTACTAAGTATATTTTTTTTTCTTCTTCTTTGGCAACCGAGTCTCCAAAATGGTGTTGTCGACTATACTGCCAGTGTCGAGTGAAGTAAATATTTAAATAGAGTGAATATTTAAAGAGAGTCTACTACTAGAGTTGTGGTTTAGGAAAAATGTGACGTATTATTTGTGGGTTTGGGTGTTATTTCAGATTTTCAAGTAGTTTAATGGCCTGTTTGGATTGCGATAGGTCTTGGTTTAGATATTCAGTAACTTTAATTTTTTTTGTAGAGTTTATTATATTTTTTTTGGGATGTACGTCATCATCCATTGACTTCTCTCGGCCGGGTGAGGCGGGAGGGAGTGTTAGACTCTTACTGACTAAAAACCATCCCGTGTCTACTCCTGCACTTCGAGCCGGTGCCCCGGGAACCCGTTAAGTCCTCCGCGGCTCCGTATCGACATCAGCCCTATTAGGACCCATCTGCGGTGGTCTGATGGCTCCTTAAAATGTATCTACAGTATTTGTATGAATACATAATAATATTGCATTGAAGATTGGTTGAGTAGATAAACCGAATGGCAAAAGAGCGATATTATTTGAGATATTATAGGATTATACAAAGATTATAAAAATGTAAGAACTTAACCAGAAAACCTATGTCAAAGTCAAAGTCAAAGCATTTATTTCAATTTAACCATAATTTGGTACTTTTGAAACATCAACAAATACAAAAAAATAATAGTCAGTCAGTCTGTCAGTGAAGCTATTTGAATAACCTTACTTAAATATCCGTCTAATCTGTTTTAGTCCTTTCTTTTTTTAACTCCTTATTTTAAGTTTTTAAATTTGGCCCTGAATGATAACCATTGAGTTATTGTACCAACATTCAGGTATTTCTTCGTTTATAATGACAAACAAATATAACTTTATATACAGATATAATCTTCTATATTTCACTTCTTACAAATCCCCCAGCCTGCTCACTCACTATTTGTGATTATGAATTTCATTGATAAATATTTATCTAGGTACAGCATTATGCCTCTCTTTCTAACACATGTAAATAATTCAAGGTTCTATCTCTGTCTTGACAAATCACTTGTTTATCATTGTTTAGGAATTTTGAATGTTTGTTGCCAAAACATGAAATCAAAAGTTATTGTGAAACTGGTTACTATTGGTGGCTACAACTTTGTAGCTATATTTGTATTGTGACTTTCGTGAGACATCCTTACTTATATTATAAATCGGAAAGTGAGTTTGTTTGTTTGTTCCATATTAACGCCGTAACTACTAAACCGATTGCTTTGAAATTTTGCAGACGTAAAGTTAGAAGTCCGGATTAAATAATAGGGTACTTTTTAACCCGGAAAAAATTGATATTCCCGAGGAAAAATAAAAGTATTGGTATAGATGGCGCTGTGTATTGGTTTTAAATCATAAATCTACAATCCGAAATCTTTGAGAATTTTAACAAATTGCAAACCTGTATCATTCTTCTAAATATATTACGATACTCAAATAATATAAAGTATATTACCTGCGTCTTATCTTTAAAGGATAGAGATCATCATATGTATTGTCCTAAAACATAATTCTAGTATAGCTTGAGCTTAGTTCTGTTTCAGGCAGGCACCAGACATAGAAGACACACGTAAACTCAAAATTTACTTGAACTGGGAAAGTTACTGAACTACGAAGCATTCACCCACGAAACCAACATCACACAAATAACTAAACACAACATAACGTGATGTTATGTTGTGTTTAGTTTTGCCTTTTGTCCTTGACGAAATAGTCAGAGGTGCATATTACAGCATTTAATGACACTGCACAATGTAACACCCACTTTTCACTATTTATGTTATGGGTTCCATGTAAGGGGATGAGCCTATTGCCACTATTAATAACAAAACAACATTATTAATTTTATAAACCATTGAATTATAAATAATTTTGGGCGTTACCACGTACACAGAAGTAAAGGTACAAACCGACGTCATGTCAATTTATCTGCATGTTATCAATTTAACACAGAGATAAAATTATCATTCTGATAGGGAATGCGGCGCACCAACACCGAAACTTGTATGTTTACGGCTATTTTTAGTATGCGGTTACAAGGATTTGGTGTACTACAAAATGGTTCCTGCATTTGCATGTAGCGAATTTAATTGTGAATTGAAACTATTTCTATATTTCTATGTAAGTACGATTTTGTGAAATATCGAAAATGTAAAATTTTGCAAGTGCGACTGCTGCGGGGAAGGGGTCTCGGGTTCGATTCCCGGGTCAGGTAAAGTATTACTGGGTTTTAAAAAAAATCTCACTAGTTGCACGGAGTTCGGAAATGTGCCCGGTACTTATATGTGACTCATAACATAAATAGTGAAAAGTGGGTGTTACATTGTACAATGGCATGAAGTGTGTTAATGTGCACCTCTGCCTCCCCTTCTGGGATAAAGGGCATGATGTTACGAGTTATGTGATTTTGTAAAATGTTTTTGTTTGATTGGAAGTACTAGTAATACTTAAAAGTAACGAATGTCCAATAACTCAAACATCACTCAATTTTAAGTCTCGCTCAAGTCTTTGACGGCCATTAACTGTTGAAGACAAATCTTCCGCAAGTGTTGGTCACTGGTGACCAACGTTTGCGTTTAACGTGTTAAGTATAGTTCTGTCTCTACAAATTCTTTGTTAAAAGACAGAGATGGCACGATATTTAAGTACAACTTAAAATTGAGTAGCCTTTCAGTATTCAGACGAAAGTATTTATTTCTATTATATGTTTAAAAGAGATAAGACTGCCTCGTTGACCGAATGGTCGTAAGTGCGACTGCCGGGCAAGGGGTTTCGGGTTCGATTCCCAGGTCGAGTAAAGTATTAGTGGGTTTTTAAAAATACTCAGAAGTAGCACGGAGTCTGGAATTGTGCCCGGTATATGGCAATAGGCTCACCCCCTATTACATGGGACTCATAACTTAAATAGTGGAAAGTGGGTGTTACATTTAACAGTGGCATTAAGTACCATAATGTGCATCTCTGCCTACCCCTTCGAGGATAAAAGGCGTGATGTTATGTATGTATGAAAACACTTTTACTTAGTTTTCTACACATGGCTAAGAGAAAATGTAGATTAGCTACAAACAAGGACAGAATTGCAATGTCCATTATAATCAAGGAACCCCACCAATCATATCTAGTTCATTTTAATCAATAATGATAAGATTTTATCAAAATTTGTTTTACTGCCGTCGCACCATTGTTATTTCTGTTATTAATTGGGTACCTAATTACTATCAGTGAATGTTATTGTGAAAATATGAATTATAATTATTGTCATTATGAGATTAAAGTTATTTCACCTTCATAAAAGTAACAGATAAATTTATAACATCATAACATCACGCCTTTTACACCCAATGTAACACCCACTTTTCACGATTTATGTTATGAGTCCCATGTAATAGGAGGTGAGCCTATTGCCATATACCGGGCACAGTTTCAGACTCCTTGCTACCACTGAGATTTTTTTTAAACCCAGTAATACTTTGCCCGACCCGGGAATCGAACCCGAGACCCCTTACCCGGCAGTCGCAATTGCGACCACTCGGCCAACGAGGCAGATAAATTTATGTGGCAGATATATCATACAAATTACGTTATTCTATATGAAAATTCATCTGGTACATGATGGCAAACATTGTGAAAGGGCACCCGTCGAACGGTTTCTAAGATCATTCAGACACCATTAACAAACGGTGAAGGAAAACATCGTGAGGAAACCTGGGCATAATTTCTAATTAGGTATAAGTTTGAAATCGCCAACCCGCATTGAGCAAGCGTAGTGATTAATGCTCAAACCTTGTCCGTGTGAGAAGAGGCTTTGCTCGGCAGTGGGCATTTATAGGCTGTTGATGATGATGACGATATGCCGTAGATCCACGCGAGACACAATGTATTTTCTATTGTGTCTAATATACCGGCAGTCAAGCGGTTAAGTCTAAATAACATTAGTAGGTAATTCCTACGTAGGTACGCCTACCTTCTTCTTTGAGGGAAGAAAATTGATACACTATTTTAAATGCCTTTTTAAAGTAAATTGTAGTAAGTATCTAATGGTGCAGTGGTTAACTGAGCAATATGAAACATGCTGTAGTAGATTTTTATCAAATTTTGGCTTGACACCACCAAAATTTAAGAAAGCAAATATTTTAGAGTATTTAAAGAAATAAATTTTCTCTCACCACCATCAAAAGTAAAGAAAGAAAATATTTTAGAGTATTTAAAGAAATAAAATTAAAGTCATTTTTATTGTATTAAATGATACCTGAACATAATGTTTTATATAATAAATAGGTACATAAGTCAAATTATGTTCAGTATGTCAAGTAAGTACCTACCTACATATCATAGCATAGGTAAGTAAAATTGCTCAATAATAATATTTAATCTCCATCTAATCTAGGCCTATAATTAGAAACTAATAGATCCAATAAAATCTTAACAAACCTATAAATATTGTAGATATTGTATAAAATGATAATTTTATTAGAATTTCAAGGAAATATAAGTTGAAACTTTATTATGAGGCGAGGTGAAGTTATGAGTATTTCTTGGCAAAACGACGGAAGAACTTTGAGGTGACCAAGCAGTTTCCAACTTACTTAGACGTGTACAGATTTTTCCTGATCCGAGGTGCAATCGAGGAAAGTGTTCTATGTAAATCTATACTTATTATACCTACAAAGAAATTAAAAAGAAACGGAAAAGGGTATAAATTCGAAAGTGTGTTTCTTTGTTTTTATTTCACGATATTTTTTTTTCTGTAGTAAGGAGGCTGGAGATCAATAGAGGCTCCTTTTTTCTTCTAAGCACGCGGCAAGGCCGCATATAAAAATTACAAACTAAATAAAAAAACAAATTGCAAGAAGAATTTTATATAACTCTGTATCAAAAACAAAAAATATTTGATTGTATTGTAACTTTCGTGAGACATACTAAATAAATTATTATGTTTTCGGCTTACTCACGTAATAATTTGACGAGAAACTCGACTAGTTTCAAGCCATGCTAGAGGTTCATATTCATGAGCAGCATGTCGCGATCCCCGACGCGGTGATTGTCGTGTGTAAGCCGAAAACATAATAATTTAATATTTGGTTGGTTGTTTATCTACATTAAAATACCATAAAACTGCTAGACAATTATAAAACCATTTTTCAGTATTGGAAAGCTACTAAAAAGTACTTTTCAGGATTTAAACACGTATTACTCCAATATTTGTACAGGAACTGGAAAACTAGAATATTATTTTTTTTTAATTGAATATATAATTTATTTACTTGTTCTTTTTTTGTTTAAATGTATAATATACATATGATATTGATGGTAATGTTCTAAAAAGTAAACATGTTTTAATGTGTTAAAATGGTTATTTAATTTTTTATATAGATTCTTATACCTAACCATATACTATATTATATTATTTTATATTGTCGTGGAATATTCATCTTTAATTAAAAGAATATAATTGGTACAAAAAATATTATTCTGATCGATTTATTAAATAAATTAAATTGCGCGTATTATTGGATTCTTATTTAAGGTGGCTTCATTTAGGTTTATGCTTTTATACTTTAACTTGAACAGTTAGGTATTATTAACATAACATAACATAACATCACGCCTTTTATCCTCGAAGGGGTAGGCAGAGGTGCACATTATACCACTGTACAATGTAACACCCACTTTTCACTATTTATGTTATGAGTCCCATGTAATAAGGGGTGAGCCTATTGCCATATACCGGGCACAGTTCCAGACTCCGTGCTACTACTGAGAATTTTTAAAAACCCAGTAATACTTTGCCCGACCCGGGAATCGAACCCGAGACCCCTTGCCCGGCAGTCGCACTTGCGACCACTCGGCCAACGAGGCAGTCAATTATTAATAATTAACAAAAGTGAAATAATAATAAAAATAATACCTAATAAAATAGGTATATTGGTATTTTTTAAGATTTTCCTAAGGAAGTATTTTAGAAAAACTAACTAAACTGCCATAGAGTTATATCTATATTTTTAGATGGTAAATACTTAATGAAATTGGTATTACCATTATCCTATCTATTTTTTACAAAAATAGTAAATAGGTAGATGAATTATGGGAGTGTTTCAGTATCATTTTTGGTGTATTGAAAATATTGTAGAGTTGAAAAAAAGGTAAATTTAAAATGTTTACGAACACCTTTAATCATGTATTTTAGTTCAGTTAAAAATATTGACTAAGGGAAATCTTGTGAAAATTATATTTACAGTTTTCGCTATTTTCTCAAACCCATTTTTTTCATTCACATAATAAATATAATGGAAACGTTATATTTGTACATGACAACTTTATAACAGTACCTAAGTACTTTATTGTTGGGAGAATTTACGACAGCCTGTATACTGAAAAATAATGTTGGTCCATGCTTTTACATAAGTTTTCCCCGTGTACTAATACTTAATCACATTAATTCTGGGTATTATAGTCACAGTAATATAATAACTATAATATATCCAGCGTAAATATTGCCACCTCTGAAGTTAAACAACAGTAAGCATCAGCTTTACTGAGCAAGCAGCCAGTAACCTGTTTGTCATAGATATACTTTCTACTACACACATCATAATACCTAATTAAGAGGGATTACATGGTCACTTAAATATACGCGACTGACTTAGAACTATCTTAGTGATACGCGGCACTCAGCACCAGCCAGGAAGTACGCAACGTTATTTATTTATTTACAAATATTCCACTCAGACCACGTTCGACAAGGATTTAGCAACCAAAGAGACAGTTTCAAAAGAAAACTTCCCAATCCACCTGTCATAAGCAAAGCTAAACAAGTGAAACATGTGACAGTGAACATACTCACAGACAAATATCGGAGATGGTGCGGACAGGTGACGCTGGCGAGCTGGACGATTCCTCGGCACGCTGGTTTTCACAGTTTGTGTACACGCAATCCGATGATATCCGTCATAATCTGGTACAAGCCGCGGGATTACGCGACCACGCGCACGCCCGTCACCCACTAACGTATACACCAGAGAACAAACCAAATACGAATCCGATACCGATAAATCAAAGCGCACGATCGCGGCGACGTCGCTTATCCGCTAAATCCTGTCGGGATCGCGTAAAAAATACTAGTATTAAAAACAGTCTTAAGTGGGCTTACGTACGCGGCGCGTTGCGGCCCGCGCTGGCTCTAATCTCGGCCACTTCCCGGACCAATTTGAACCTAACTCCACCACTCTATACATCATCCGGAGCGCGCCCGCCCACCGCGCCGAGCCCGCGGCCGCGCGCGCTCATACCCTCGTCTCGCTCACTCGCACCGTTCCGTCTATACCTGTCTCCCTCGCCCTGAAATCTCGCCACACTGAAAATTCAGTGCGTGCAGCGTCGGCCTGCGGGGAGGGGGACGCAGTCAGCTGGCCGAACTTGTGCGAATAAAATCGACTTTTTATCGCCTCGATGACGCTTCGTGACGTCACTGTTTACTTCTGCCCGTGAAGTGTGGACACTGGATCTTTGACGGACTACTGTGACGCAGCCGTGCTCACATTTATGACTTTTGAAAAATATTCCGTTATACTGGGTTAGTGTGTACTATAGTATAGTTATTTGATTTTAATTATTTTAAGTTACTTAAGTGACACAAATAAAAAATTTTACCTTTCGTTCGAGTAGAAAGTAAATGGGACTACATCATCTGTATTAATAAATACTGTTGTAAAAACTCATTTAAATTGTGTAATATGTTTTCCTTATAGCGTAAAATAATTGCAGTTTAAATCGCGTGGCGTGCACCGGAGTCGGGCGCAATAAATCGCTAGCTCGCTCCCGGTTCGCAACGTAAACAGATCGGGCGCATTAACCGCGCGTCGGCGTACATAAAGAGAGCGGTATAAATATAAAGTTCCCACTCGCCGCCGCGCAAACTTAGCTAAACAACGCCATAATTGCCTTCATTACTTAAATTACTGAAATTATTTATTCAAAAAGCTGGCAACATTTAGCCAGTGATGGCTCCTCCCTTAATACAGTACTGGGCCAATCGACAGTAGCGAGAGCGCGGGGGGCGGGGCTTCCGCCAATATGGCGGCAACCTTCTCGTAGCGCTCGCTCCTGTACGTTCGCCGCACGTCGCCGGTGCATGCTGTTTCAGTCTGTTTTCACGCGTCGACTTTCACGTGTTTTCGAGTGGTTAATTAGTTTGGCATTGTTAATGAGTGCGACTGTAGCAGGCAGCGGAGCGGACTGGTCGCTACGCAGGCTCTACGCGGTCTCTACGCGGCGGCTACGAGCTACGCGCGCGCGTCTACCGGCGACCGAGCGGTGCCGTCGGCGGCAGCTGTATGGTCGCCGACGGCAACCGACCGACGGACACATGAATGTTCCTTCCTTGTTAACCATAGCTACATACTAGCCTTCTATATAACTAAAATATAACATACAAACCGTGTTACCTACTAACAAATCTTTGTATTTAGTTTCTAGTGTTTTAATTGCACATTTCAATAAAGTTAACCACTAAAATACTTCATGCTTAATTACTAAAACAATGTCACATCATAAACAATCTTAAGAATTTAAAACAAAAAGTAAATTGTGATAAAACAAAAGAATAATGAAAGCTTCGGTGACGTTCATTATTGTTATCTTATTATAGGTACCTAAACATCAGACGTACCTATAGATAGATTACCCTTTTAATTAAGGCTTAATTTGTGTTGATAATTTACTATGACTAGAGTATGTCACTTATTTTATTTTTAGGGCATCCCTAATAACTAATATGTAGGTACAATACACAAAAATTAAGTCAATTAAATTTTAAACCTAGGTAACCTGACTAATGAAACTATGAAATGCACATTTTAAGTACGTTAATGAGTATTGGACTTTGAAGTCATCAACTTTAGCATCAAAAAAAGTTCTGTATTATAATATAGACATTAAAATACTTAGTACAATAAAATACAGACATTGAGATCTAAATGTAGTTATTACAATATTAGGTATGCTTCGCACTTAAGTTCATTTTGTATAGTATAGTATAAATAATTCAATGTTTAACTAAAATATACGTAAAAAAATACAGTCGAATTGAGAACCTCCCTTTTTTGAAGTCGGTTGAAAACTGCACAAAACAAATTAAAATCAAACCAGATTTAAAGTTAACATCAACACATCAAAGCCTTATAACAAAGGAATAAAGACAAACTAAAAGAAACAAATGAAATCAATAAACAATTGGCAAAAGAGGTCGAATAACTGAGAATTCGATAATCGAAAAGACCCTCTATAATACTTTTTACATCTCAAATTACATAGACGTGCCTATAACTGTTAATAAAATTCTAAGATACGCATCTCATCTAGCACGATACCAAAATTCATCAAAACTAGGACACTAATTTACCACGATACCATAAAAAGAAACTTAGGTACTTTTCAATTTATGCTTAAGGTAGATTTTACCCGCAGCTTCGCTCGCATGCATTTTTTAGAGTGGAACGCCATGGGCGTCGCCGTCGAGATAGGTCCATACTCCAAACTATACTACATGTAGAAACTATGCAAACATTTCAAGACGATTCTGCATTCTGCATATACATACTCAATTATAATACATTAGTTGGGAATCCATATAAGAAATAAACTTAAAATTTCTTATGATAAAATTCAAAACGATAACATAAGACAAATCGTAAATAAGTATTACTTATATTAGATGTATTATTTTACCTATGTACTCTTACTAGTCCCATCCACTTGAGACAATTGTGACGTAGGTACGTCAGTGCTCGTCAATGAGAGACTGTCTACAGAGACCATCTGTGGCTTACTAAAAATAGACACCTCTTCGTAACAAGGATAAAATAAGCGGTAAAAATGTAACAATATAAAATGCTAATAAGTTAAGTACTTAAATAGCATTTTCGGTTTAGGTTTTGTGAATGATAGAGCAAGACGATCTGGGTTCGATTCCTGGATCAGAGGATAAACGATGTGACTTTCTTGTAGGTGTACGGTGAACCTCAAAAATAGATTAACAATAAAAATTAAATCAAAGTACTACCGTAATCACAAAAGATTCTTGTATTATTACTGTTGATTATTTGTATTTTACTAGCAAGCTGACCTTTCGCATTTCATTACGTTTTTGTTAACACTAACATAATTTTCGCAATAACCGGTTGTAACATTGACCAATAAACGTTATAACCACAACGCTATTATCCGGATTTCATGATGGTTATGTTATAACTATTTGACAACAGTTAGTTATTTGGTTAATAAGTAGGTATACCTATATATCCTGCATAGGTAAAAAGTAGTCCTATTATTCTGCTAATATCACTACATAGTATAAACAAAGTCGCTATCCGCCGCCTGTCTGTCCCTATGTATGCTTAGATCTTTAAAACTACGCAACGGATTTTGATGCGTTTTTTTTAATAGATAGAGTGATTCTTAACTCGTCGAGTACCGTATTTATAGACACAATTAAAGAACAATAGGTTGCGGTCACCGGTGACCGCTTGGTGTTTGACAGTTTAAGTAAGTTTTGTATATATAATACATGCATATTGCGCCCGTGCGAAGCCGGGGCGGGTCGCGAGTTAGGTATAAATGCGAAAGTTTGTGACTATGTATGTGTCTGTGTGTGTATGTTTATTACTCTTTTACGTCAAAATGGCTGAAGGGATAGAGATGGCATTTGGAAAAGGGGTAGATTATGCTCTGGAATATTACATAGGCTACTTTTTAACCGCGGGAACGCGGGCAAACCCGCAGGCAGAAGCTAAATAGCAGAAATACTAAAAATTATATAGGACTACATAATTTTTAGTATTGAATAGGTTGGCGTTACACATTATAAAAAGTATTTTGAAGACAGCTAAAGTAGAGAAATGTTGATTTTATTCCTTTTTTTCATGTCGGGGGAAACCTTCAAAAGGCGCCTAGCTTTTTGGGCAGAAAGAGTAGGTAATGTGGGATTCGTACCTCACTAAAACCACCTCAGAGGCCACTCCCAGCACCTGTAAGGGACACCGGGTCCTCTGAAGAGACCTGCTCCGGAGCTCCCACAGTGCAACGCCTGTTACAGCACATCCCTAGGGGTTCTTATTACTAGCGTTTCTTTAACTCGTCGAGTACCATATTTATAGACACAATTAAAGAACAATAGGTTGCGGTCAACGGTGACCGCTCGGTGTTTGACAGTTTAATAGATCACTGATCTTTTTCGACTGAAATATCATAACTATAAAGTAGTCAATGAATGATCTAATGTCTGAATATTTACACTTTGATTACATTTGAAGAATAGATTCTTTCCAATTCAACACCAAAATTGATAACAAAGTAAAGTAACCAAGTAACCAAGTTATACTCTTATTACGTCGCGGAGAACCTAACGTGTTACCTGGGCTTCGGCTCGAAGTGCAGGAGTAGGAACAGGGTGGTTTTTAGTCACTAAGAGTCTGACACTCCCTCCCGCCTCACGCAGGCGGGAGCAGTCATTCGATGATTTCCCCCACCCCCCTTAAAACAAATAATCTAAATAAAACATATGCTACATTTAAAAGATTTGCATCCATTCAACAGAAAACATCGACATTATGACCGGTTCTAATATATTGTTACCCCACCGACAAATATTATTGATAGAATTTACCCTCCCCTCTAAGCTAATAAATAATCACACCCATGGGACATTGAATTTACGTTTTAAACTTACAATTATAGCCGATGAAAATCCCAGGCAGATAATCAATTTATAATAGACTTTAAAAGACATTATATTGTTTAAATATTTTTTATTTAGAATATTTCTTTTCAGACTTCTGAGACTTTATTTTCGAGAAGCATAACATCACGCCTTTTATCCCTGAAGAGGTATGCAGAAGTGCACATTACGGCACTAAATGCCACTGTAGAATGTAACACTCACTTTTCACTATTTATGTTATAAGTCCCATGTAATAGGGGGTGAGCCTATTGCCATCCGGGCACTTTTCCAGACTCCGTGCTACTACTGATATTTTTAAAAACCCAGTAATACTTTGCCCGGCCCGGGAATCAAACCCGAGACGTCTTGACCAGCAGTCGCACTTGCCACTCGGCCAACGAGAGCAGTATTTTCGAGAAGGTAGTAGGTATACCTAGATCCTTTGCCCGAACAAGAAATCGAACCCACTTAGGTAATCACAGTCTCATTTAAGACTACTCAGTCAACGAGACAGTATATTCTTTTTAAACGACAAATTATTCAACTTAATAAAACCTTGATTAGTTTCCTTAATTTTTCAGCTAAAGTTGTACCCATTCCGAGTTGCGTAACTTTCAGTCTACATTGTTCCCCTTCGCTATAAATCACAAAGAGTGTCTGCTGCAGAATACCAACAAGACGAGCTTACTTACGCTGATAAATACGTACAGAAACTTATAACTTGGTCAAAGAACAATTATCGAATTTCTTAGATACTTTTTAAATACTTGTAATAAGTATTTTTATACAACTAAATAGTTGCTAAGACTGCACGGTTGGTGCGATGGCTGGGCAACCGGCTGCCGCGCAACGTGTCGCGGGTTCAATTTCCGCACGGAACAACACTTTGTGTGATCCACAAATTGGTGTTTCGGGTCTGGGCGTCATGTGTATGTGAAATTATACATATGTATGTAAACGCACCCAAGACACAGGAGAAAATCCTAGTGTGGGGCAACATTTAGTTTAAAAAAGTAGTGTTGAGATGGTCACCTTTCTATTGTATCTTATACCTAACACTATGAAAATGAAGTCTTATGAGCTATATAAGAAATGATCTCACAATCACTATTAAAAATTCCAATTCAATATTTGTATTATAACTTTCGTGCGACATACAAAATTAATCATTAAGTTTTCGGCTTACTCACGTAACTATTTTACGAGGAACTCGACTAGTGTCAAGCCATGCTAGAGGCTCATATTCATGAGCAGCATTCCGCGACCCGCGACGCGGGGACTGTCACGCTGCTACTGAACTAGTCAAGATCTTCGTCAAATAATTACCTACGTGAGTAAGCCGAAAACATAATTATTAATTCCAATTCAAAACTATCTTTCGTTATTTGCCAAATCGAAAATGCATAAAGGAACTGATGACTGTTGATGAAATGAAAGAGGTATGTAAGAGTCGTAGCAATTGGCGTTCCATAGTCTCTGCCTACCCCCATGAGACATAGACGTGAAGTTATGTATGTATGTATGAAGACCCTAAATTTAAGTACTGATAAATAACAATTCCATATAAAATTTTATTTCATAACATGAAAACCTGACGTAAAGTTTACAACATGACGTAAATATGAGCTGGCGTATAAGTACTGAGTACAGGGCAGCTGCAGAGAGTGAAGATTATCTACAGATTAGGAGTAAGACTATAATCCTGCGCTTGCCATCAGCGGCTGAACTTGACCGAGACGTGCACATGAGAACTGCTTATATCTACCATACGTTTGAAACGACTTGTAGTATACAAGAAGTATAGTCTACCATCATTTTACAGTACCATTTATAGTTTTCTGGAAACTGAAGGACATTTCTTGATGAAGTATAATTTTGAAACCTAATATGTATTACCTATGTCCTATATTCATTTAACGATCCTATTGAGACACGATAAGGAAAATGAGAAACTGAATGACATTGTGTACTACCCAGAAACAAAATGTACTAGACCAAAGAGGACTAATGTGGGAATACTGAAACGTTACTCAATTTTAAGTCGCGCTTAAGTATAGTTCTGTCTCCACTAATTCTTTGTAAAATGACAGAGATGGCATGATATTTAAACACGACTTTTTCAGTATATAAGTTTCGTAGTTAATAAGTATGATCTAAATTAAAAAACCAGTTAGTGGACCCTTAGACCAATTCCTACCTCTTAAATACATTTTTATTTCTAAAAGAACATTAACTTAGTATGTTTAATGTCTATTGTCGGAATACTAAAACGCTACTCAATTTTAAGTCGTGCTTAAGTATAGTTCTATCTCTACAAATTCTTTGTAAAATGACAGAGACGGCACGATATTTGAGACCGACTTACGATTGAGTAACGTTTCAGTATTCAATAATATACATATTTTAAGATTTGTGAGACATACTAAATTATTTATAATGTTTTCGACTTACTCACGTAACTGTTTGACGAGAAACTAAAGTTCAAGTCATGCTAGAGGCTCATATTTATGAGTAGCATTCCTTGAAACTAGTCGAGGAACGTCAAACAATTTCGTGAGTAAGCCGTAAACATAATTACAAATTAAACTGTCAAACACCAAGCGGTCACCGGTGACCGCAACCTATTGTTCTTTAATTGTGTCTATAAATACGGTACTCGGCGAGTTAAGGTAGTAAGTAATTCAACGACAAGATGCATAAATTGGACCAACATACATAATATAAACTTTGACCAACCAAAACGTGATAAACCCTAAAAAAATAAGTGTGGGAGAGCCATGCTTCGGAACGAATGGGCCGGCTCGACCGGAGTGATACCACGGCCTCACAGAAAACCGACGTGAAGCAACGCTTGCGTCGTGTTTCGTCATGTGAGTGAGGTTACCGGAGGCCCAATCCTTCCAATCCCTGAATCACCAACAATCCTTAAACTCCTAATCCCGAAAAGGCCGGTATTGCACTTGTAACGCCTCTGGTGTTCCAGGTGTCCATGGGCGACGCCGATTGCTTACCATCAGGCGATCCGTTTACCGGCTCACCCCATAAAACCAAACTTTCTTAAACGTTTTTGCTAAACAGTTTATTTGATAATCATGATGTATGTAAAAGTAGGTAATAGTATGCTTAGTGTTAATATCTGTTAGGTAAATTATCAGTTAAGTTATCAATTGCAAGAATGAGAATACAAAATTGATATACATAGGTAGCAATGACAACACAAAATTAATATAAGGAC
The DNA here is from genome assembly GCA_902850265.1 of Spodoptera littoralis. NCBI lineage: Eukaryota > Metazoa > Arthropoda > Insecta > Lepidoptera > Noctuidae > Spodoptera > Spodoptera littoralis. Next base: position 4,805,660 of record LR824539.2, read on the forward strand.
AAGGGGATTAACTGCAACATTCCAATCTTATCCTGTAGGTATATCAACATTCATATGAACACGCAGTAGTAATTTTACGATTAACTAGTTTGTGTATAAAGCAATATTTAAGTAGGTCATTTGACAAAATTCCTTTTATTGTTACCAAAAAATTTATGTAGACACGATTGATACAAAATATACATTTGCAACTACTTTTTTCTCTCTCTCTCTCTTTTTTTCTCGTCTGTTGCACACTGTGTCTCATGTTTTATTTACATTTTCTATCTTAGGTCTACTGGAAGAAAATCCAACAGGAATAAGTAGCACCTATGTACTCTTATTTTATATATGTGTCATATATAAAATATCATCTGTGCTGTTTGTGTCTATATAAGTTATTAAATAAATACTTTAGGTAAATGTTTTTTTTTTATTAGAATGTAAAGCATAGTCAACAAAACTTGATAGACTGATAGTCATTTATCACTCGAATATGTTTTTTAAATACGATTAAAAAGTCGCGTAGTACCATACTTTCAAATGGCTACGATTTTGCTACGAGGTGCTACGAAACAAATAAACCAATAGCTACCTGTATTGTAGAAAGGACATCTACTTTTTCACCGGTAATAAATCCCATGTAATGATTATAAACCAATTATCATATACCAGGCACAATCCAGAGTACTTATAATTTACATCATCATCAACAGCCCATAAGTGCCCACTGCTGAGCAAAGCCTCTTCTCACATGGAGAAGGTTTAAGCTTTAATCACCACGCTTGCTCATTGCGGGTTAGCGATTTCAAACTAATAATTAGAAATTATAAGTCCAGGTTTCTTCACGATGTTTTCCTTCACCGTTTGTCAGTGGTGCCGTTGCAACTACTTGCCGTTGGTAGATTTCGAACTCGCACCCTCATGCATGAGAAGCGGGCGTCTCAACCTCAGGCCCACCACATTACATACATACAATTTACATGCTGTGAATTTTTCGAAAATCCGGTAAAAAAGTTGCTATAAAAAAGTATCTTAATTATTTTACACAAGTTACATATTGCTATACTTGAATGCCAATCAAAAACATCAACAGCATCACACAAATAACTAACAAACACATAAATACATAAGTTATCATAATTACATAAAAATAAAGCGATTCACATGGTTCGGATTACCGCGGGGTTGCACTCTTATCAGTTCTATAAATGAGCAATAAATCTAAACGGTTATCTCTGCCACTGAGTTTCGGTATAATACTTTGATACCAATGTCATTACTAGCTACCTTATTGTACAAATATTTTTTACATTCGGTTATAAAATTACTGAAGTACCTATTATAATGATATAATAAAAATAATATAAAATAAATAAGAGTCTGATAAATGCGAATGTCTTGTGCTGTTGTTTTTTTGTTTTTAATTCTATTTTTGACGGTTCAAAAATATCTGTTTGTGGATTAGGTAATTTAAACCAAGGAGTTTGACTATTTTTCCAACGCCAGATAATTATTTAAACTTTGAATATTTGACAATTCTCCCATACTGAGAACTGTCAATTTTATTCTACAGTTAAGAATCGCCTGACGATTGATAAATCGGTCCATAGTTAACTTGTTGATTATGCAGGTTGGTTGAAAGGGATGCCAATTAATATCGAATAGAAAAAAAACCTTTGCAAAATATCAAAGCTCACAATAACAATGAAAGAAATTCGTAGAGAACGAATTCAAAGTGCAATGAAGAGAACCAACCTTGCAGCATGCAACAGACCTATTTTCTATGTTATGTTAATTAGTTCAGTCAACTAAACTGAAGAAAAAAATAAAAAAGAACGAACTTTGAAAAAATATGCAGTAATGATAAAAATCTTGTATTATATTTATCGTTAACAAACATACGGGTTTATTTGTTGTATGAACGATTCAATAATAACTAATTATTGACATAAAATACTAAATAAGAATTGTAGGTTTGAAATAAATTGTATATTGTTGTTTGTGACAAGGGTCCATAGTTCAGAACAGCATGCGGAGAGTGTGGAAGAGCCATGCTTCGGCACGAATGGGCTGGCTCGACCGCAGTGATACCACGACCTCACAGAAAACCGACGTGAAGCAACGCTTACGTTGTGTTTCGTCGTGTGAGTGAGGTTACCGGAGGCCCAATTACCCTCCCCTTCTCCAATCTCCCCAATCCCACTTAACGCACTTGTAACGCCTCTGGTGTTCCAGGTGTCCATGGTCGACGCCCATTGCTTACCATCAGGTGATACGTCTGCTCGTTTACCGGCTTTTGCCATAAAAAAATGCGAATAGCGAAGTAATATGAGCGTAGGTACCTACAACCAAATACATCAAAGAATTTTTATTTGCTGTAGTTAATTATGATCGTATATCAGTATCAATAGATAAATATGTATATTTACTTATTAAACTTCATCAATAACCATAAATTATTAGCGATTATGTGTCTTAATCTTATCACAATTGAAGATATTTTAGCATAATCTGGAATTGCACTTTATTATCTACCAAAAACTACCTAATCCCAATAATATTATAAATTCGAATGTAAGTTTCTTTGTCAGTGACGTAGTTATTAGTTACCTCTTTTCATCTTATGAAGTCAACCGATCTATTAATAATTAGAGAGGACAAATGCTATTACATTTCATGAGAAATTCCTGAGAAGGTAAGGCCGCGGGCAATAGTTAGTATTACATAACATCACGCCCTTTATCCCCAAAGGGGTAAACAGAGGTGCACATTATGCGACTGTACAATGTAACACCCACTTTTCACTATTTATGTTATGAGTCCCATGTAATAGGAGGTGAACCTATTGATAGTTAGTATTATTTATACGTTTTATCCTGATTGGTATCCAAGGACCGGTAAAGCAGAGGAAACTGAGACTAAGACTAATAGCAGGCCCCAACTGGAGAAGAGTGGCGACAGAATTCAATGGAGACAGCTAGGGGATGCCTTTGACAAAAGGCACACTGAATTGGCTAGTTTCCTAGGATTAAATTATATTGTTTCAACTTTTCAATTCAATGACATAATAACATAACATAACGTCACGCCTTTTATCCCCGAAGGCAGAAGTGCACATTATACCACTGTACAATGTAGGTAACACCCACTTTTCACTACTTATTTATGTTATGAGTCCCATGTAATAGGCAATAGACTCACCCCCTAGGTGAGCCTATTGCCATATACCGGGCACAATTCCAGACTCCGTGCTACTACTGAGAATATTTAAAAACCCAGTAATACTTTGCCCGACCCGGGAATCGAACCCGAGACCCACAGTGCAGTCGCACTTACGACCACTCGGCCAACGAGGCAGTCAATGCAATAAACAATTAAAAAATTATCATACTCTCATCTCTCATGATTTGACAATTTACCTACTTTTGGATTTTTTCTTACTAATTTTAAGGAAATAAGTATGCTAAGTATTTGACGCAGAAATATGATGACGTCATAAGTTACGATGCAATACTAAATTCATAGGAAAGTGTCGTTTTTGACATTTCAATAAAAGTATTGAATTTGACTACGTGTTAACTACCGTATTAAGAGATATGCTGTAACCTTTTATAGCAACAACTATTAATATAAGAATTTAGAATAAAGAGCTTTATTATTAAACGCTTTATCGAATATTGTAACATCTACCTTATACTAGGAAATAATATTTGTTTGTAGGGGCTTACAGTACTACTATGGATTAAGCAATAAAAGTACGAGCCAAGAGTAAGCGGAAAAATAACAAAGCGTATTTGTTCAGTGATTTTAAAATATTTTGTCTATTTCTCAATACGAAACGTGTTTAATTAGTTTTAAGGGTGTTAAGAACTTAGTAAATAATTTATTATATAATTGTTGCGTTTTATAATTTATCACAGTTTCCAAAATATTGCCGTCAAATTCTAAACGAACATAGCGCATAGGAGTCTTCAAATTCTAGAAACAGAATTTTTGAAATAAACAACTTATCAATTTGTTAAATACCTTTACGGCAAAAATTTCACCTATCATCTATCCTATTCGACCTTCAAACCTTCAAGAAAAGAGCGTATTCCTTTTTAAAAGGCCGGCAACGCAATGTGACTCCTCTGGTGTTGCGGGTGTCCATGGGCGGCGCTGATCGCTTACCATCAGGTGATACGTCTGCTCGTTTGCCTCCTATTCCATAAAAAAAATTCCAACAGTCTACTTGCTATCTTAAAAGTATCTCATAATTTCCTATAATTACATAGTTGTACGTCAGGCTCTTAACACTCCTACGAATGTTCAGTGTGTTAGATGTAATTTGATTTGGTATTCGAATCCAGTATGCATACAAAATGTCGCAACAGAGTTAAAGGAATCAAACCAGTCAACTTATACATTACAACAGTTGCAACATAATTATAATAGCATACGATTTCGATTTACATAAACACACATTTAATTAAAAAAAAATATATTTCATCATCTATTATGTATGTACTTACATAAAAACCAAATTTTAGAAACAACCTCTTAAGCAAGGGTACCTATGCTTGTGGTAGGAGGTCCTTCTATATAATATATTCTAGTGACATTAACTAAACATATTCAACATTAATTACCTACAGGTACGTAATGAATGCTGCCACCTAAACAATACCTACCTCATATATTAAACAGCATCAAAATCGCCACGTGAATGTACCTACAAAGTATATAAAATGTACTCTCAGCTCCTAACAAAGCAACGTCATGATGATGTACGCTAAACAATTTGTTTGTCCCTCTTTTGTTAGCGATGCCGCGCCTACATTCCGCTTAATTTATTCCCTTTGAATATTCAAACCGTTAGCTCCTCAATACTCATTTAATTTTCTAATATAGGAATAGGAACTCGCAGGATAATATTTTGCTAAAATCTCAGCCGATTGTAACGTCTTTGTTTATGGTGACCATGCTTCGAAGTTATTTATGTTTGTCAGATAACTACATCGATAACTTAATTTGTTTAATGGTCGATTTTTCCAACGCCTGACAAATTTTAATTGAGTAATAACTTTGAACATTCGACAAAGGTTAAAAATTAAGTGGTCAGTCTTCAATGTAGTGGAACTAAACTGTAACTGTAACAAAACGTTAAAAAACGACAGTTCTCTATGAATTTTGTACGAGATTATGTATTGTGACGTCACGTTTTATTAGTGTCTTAAAAATTAGCTGGAAAAATACTAAAATTAAGTTGGTCATAAAATCAATTAATGAAAGTGTGAATTTTTTATATTTTATTGTATAAATTGTATTGAACATTTACATAATATTTTATTGTATGCCTGGTATATGGCAATAGGCTCACCTCCTATTACATGGGAGTCATAACATAAATAGTGAAAAGTGGGTGTTACATTGTACAGTGGCATTAAGTGCCGTAATGTGCACCTCTGCCTACCCCTTCGGGGATAAAAGGCGTAATTTTATGTTATGTTTATGTATTGAACAGTCGAAATAATTTATTTTTGATTTAGGAAAGTACGCAATTCTACCCATTATCCTACAACAGTTATACCTCATGGTGAACCGAAAGTACGTAGGCCAGAGAATCCCTATTATTAATCATTTCGTTCCTTTAATGAATGGAAATTATGCAGATTCCGAGTTCGTAACACAATGGAGCGATCTTTAGCGTCTCTCCCAAAAGATGAAGGCTTGCGACCAGAACGTGCCTACGTGCTCCCATTCGTACAAAGCGCCCTCTTTATTTTATCGAGATAAACAATACAATGTACTTTACAAACCTTTTTAGTAGCTATGTGTTTATGTAGGGGTTACTGGCACATGTATTGATTAGCTACAACACTCGTGAAGTAGAAATCGTTAGTAAATTACTTATGAATGGTGAATTAAAAAAAATCATACGATTATTAAGGTTAATAATATAGGTATCCTGTGTTTATAAATAACTGAATACAAAGAAGTAGGATTCTGCATTATATCCCCGAAGGGGTAGGCAGAGGTGCACATTATGTCACTGTACAATGTAACACCCACTTTTCACTATTTATGTTATAAGTCCCATGTAATAGGGGGTGAGGCTATTGTCATATACCTGGCACAATTCCAGACTCCGTGCTTCTACTGAGAATTAAAAACCTAGTAATACTTTGCCCGACCCGGGAATCGAATTAATGAATAATCAACCATAATTATTATAGATAAAAGTGGTATTGCTGCCAAAAATATAAAATGTTTAAATAAATAAATATATATATACACTTACACTTTTCATTTCTTATGTTTGTTTATAAGCATACCCAAGAAACGAAACAGGAGAAAAAGTCTAGAGTCGGAAAAGGTTTTATTTAAAAAAAAACAAATACTAACAAAGTAAACACTATATTCGCCACATACGAAAAATCGGAACTTCAATATTTCGGTTCTCCAGTCGGTACATTAATAGAATGGGCTTAATCGTTATCAATGCGATCGTGTATGGGTGTGGCCAAATTTCGCGATATCGTGCGAATTAGGAACGATGTTCTCGCAAAATGGAAAACGATGACGTCAACCCACGGTAGCGAATTAATAATTATTTTTATGGCACCGCTACTGCATGTACTTTGGTGTTAAACTTAATTGCTGTATCAAGTTTGTGATAAAGGTAAAAGAAACATGTTTTTCATTTTAAAAATCCACCATCGTCTATATCACTGCACTGCTAGAATTGGGTACCTACTTACCAACTAGTCAAATTCAATACTTTTTTCCAAACTGTCAAAAACGACAGTTTGAAAAAAGAAAAAAAGTGAAAAACGACAGTATGAATTTTGTTCGTGACGTCACAATACACAATCTCGTGATTGTGTATTGTGACGTCACGTTTTTTTAGCGTCCAACAGCATACTTATTTCTTAAAAAATTGCTAGAAAATTACTAAAATTAAGTTAGTCATAAATACAATAAATGAAAGTGTGATTATTTTTTAACATTTTATTGTATTGAACAGTCGAAATAATTTATTTTTTATTAAGCAAAGTACTCAATTAGAAGTCTCTCTAATAACACATCACCGAGTTAGACCTTCAGCTCTTCGCAACCATAATCCCTGCAAGTCAATTTGATGACATCATCACTGTAAAATACTTTTGTCAGCACCCGTTCTCTTTCAGCGAGTCTCGTATTATAAATGTCCTACACATTTTACAGACACCAACGCTCTTTGATCAACTCTGAACTTTTCAAACTACAATCTCTAAGCCACGTAAAGATTAGGTATGGCAAACCCTCATGGGTTACCCTATCAGGTAGAAGAGGTGCATCATGTTAGTTCTCCGCGGTACGTGAAATAATACTTGCGTTGTGTTTCAGTGAGGTTACCGAAGGCTCAATTACCCTCCTGCCCAATCCCTGAATACCCAACAATCCTTACACTACTAATCCCCACAGAACATATAAAGTATGTTCTGTGCTAATCCCCAAAAGGCCGGTAACGCACTTGGTGCTTTGGGTGTCCAGGGGCGGCATTGCTTACCACCAGGTGATCCGTCTGCTCTATCCATAAAAACCAATTATTCAAGGAAATATAAGATGGAAGCGCACTCTTACTAGGACCTAAATTAATTAGAGTGGGACTTTAGTCGCAGCGAAGTTCGCAAATTGAGATCTTATCTTTTAATGCGGTCGGTCCGGACTCGTTGATTTATTTAGAGAATCGCCTTTCATTACCAATCCGTACCCTTTCCTTTTGTTATCTAAGAACATCTAGATCGAATAGCATTGCCTAACGGAACTTGGTTTGTAGCAATTAGATAGTATTTTTTTAAGGGAGGAAAATCATCGAATGACTGCTCCCACCTGGGTGAGGCGGGAGGGAGTGTCAGACTCTTACTGACTTAAAACCACCCCGTTCCTTCTCCTGCACGTCGAGCCGGAGCCCCGGTTACCCGTTAGGTTCTCCGCGACTCAATTAGATAGTATAGCGTTATTTCTAAGTTGATCTAAAAATAGTGCCTAATATCACGGTTGTCCGAGTAAAAGCTACGTAATTATAGGGCATTCACTTTGTTGTCAGTTTTTTATTATATCGAATTGGACCTTTTCTAAAGAACTTAAAACCCTAGACTGTAAGTTCTAACCTATTGTTTGAACACACAATAATATGTATACCAAGTATTGTTGTGTCCAAAAGTCTATCGGTTATCGAACTCTAACAACCCAAATCTAAATCCGAATCCTACTTATACGACTTATACTGATAAATCACAGACTGCAACTATCATAATCAACGGAATCAATCAAAAACGAAACGAAAAACCCCAAAGAAAATAACTATATACATACATATATTAATTATTATGCTTTCGGCTTACTCACTTAAATGTTTGACGAGGAACCGGACTAGTCCACTACTGGTGAAGACAGAAAGAAAGTACACCCATTTTGCCAGAATTTTAGGTTTGCCAGTGTAGGTAGGTATATGCATTTTATTGTGTGATTTGTGTTATTCCACCCCATACACTGGACATTTTCAGTTTCCGTGTCATGACAAACTTCAAATAATCTTTAATTTATCCGGTAAAACGAAAAAAAAACGATTAAAACACTTATCATATTAGATAAGCACGCTGAACTGATTTGCGTATGTTTGATTTGCGTAGGCAATTAATTCCTTGAACCAAATCAAAGTAGGTATCAACTAACATCAAAGCTCAACACATAAATCCATCAAGCACCAATCCTTGGGACAATCACAACAAGCCCAACTACCCAAATTGTATTTACAACGTCTTTAAAACAATTAATTACTTAGTTATTTAATTCGTACAAGGACTAAAGTTTAATAGTCCCATCAATAAACCAAGGGGAAGACGCAGTAATAGAATAGTTGGCGGGACTCAATCACATGGCTCGTAAACCCATAACTATAGTTCCCGGGATTGTTACTTCCACTACATATAATTAAGATTGAATTTATCGCGTACGTCGCGTCTCGGAGTCGTGTCGTTACGTTTAACTAGCGCTTGACTATGTTGCTGTAGTGTTTACTTGTTAGGTTGCGAATTGATTTGTAATTTGTAAGCAATTTGGAATGGTATTATTTTCAAAAGGTAATTTTTGTTGAAAGTATTATTAGTTTTATGTAGTTGAATATAACTATGTGTGTCTTATATTAATAGAAATCTTGTAAGTAAGTTTTTTTTACTTAAAAATAGTAAGCAACAACCAGACGAAAACTTTTATTTACTATTTCGAACTAAACAAAATTGCACGTCATTACAGCAGGGTGCAACCATAAATAACTTAATCCTAACACGCCGCAGAAAATCAATCTATTCCCCGAATGTGACAAAATTAGCGTGTAATATTTCCTGTTCGAATTATAAATGCCCTCATTTCCCCGGCAATGTCCGCGGGCGACATCAGACACACAATGGAAGGCGCGAGCCGATCACACGGCACGCGACGACCACGCGACGGACACGTGCCCGCCACCAACCAATCCCTCTCCTGCTACTTTATTCTACAACTATCCTCTCATTTAAGACTCGTGTCATCGGCGACAGACCCAACGCCCCGTGTAAATTCAGTTTAGATTTCATCAAGCATCCCCTCGTTGCGACATTTACAAAGCAAATATCGTTCCCAGATTGCATTATTATTTAATTGTTTCGAGTGCCGCTCAAAGAGAGCAGTCTTGTTTGATCCATTATGCATCAAATATTGTTCAACTCTTGTTATTTCATATTTCTCTTCAGAACGAAAGTGTTTTCACGGGACATCGAACTGTGTAATTTCTTCTGATGTTATTTGAATTTTTAAACTCTGTGTTATTTTGGTTTTATTATAATGTAGATAGGTAGATGTTTACTTATTTGTATCAATAAATATTATTTACTAAAATGAAGCATCCTACAAGATAGGTAATGCACATTTACGTTGTTTCAGAATAATATCCAAAAAGCGATAGTCATGATGAAAGAGCGCGGACCTGGTGCAAAGTAGCAGCGGCCATACATCAGGCGGCTCCATTCTAATGGTAATTCGGGATATACGCGCGCCCGATATTGTTGGCCGGTCCCTTCTGCCGTAACAAATGTTTATTTTATACACAACGCCACTAACAATAGTGTGCAAATACCTAAACACCGTAAATGGTGGCGCGATGCGATTTAGATGATAATGCTCGCAGAAATAATAATGGGAGGCGTTTGTGATTGTGCGTTCTGTTTACAGTGCGGTCTGCGGTCCGCCGTGTGCCGGGTGTCGGTGCGTGCCACTCTCTGCTTCTGTTTGTATAACTAAATTATTTTCTTTTAGTTTTTAGCAATGAGTGACAGTATTGTAGGAGGTCGGGACTTGAGAAAAAATGAATTTTAAAGCAATGGGTAGTTTAAAATTGCCATTTAAATTTGGTAAACATGACCAAAAACCCCTTGATCATATCGTAGCTTCCCAACAAATACTACGAGCTCAATCAACAACGGTAAACATGAAACATCTGCCTACAACATGACTGGAAAATCCACTTTCCTTCAAAATGTCTGCTTAATATTATTTATAATACAGAAAAGGCCTAAGTCTTTAACAAAATCAGGAATAAAACGTGAATGTTTTATGTAGGTTCAGGTAGCGGGGCGAGTGCCTCCACGTGCCTCCTACATGTTTAATTTGATATTGTTTAAAGACGGTGCGCCGGCTGACAGCCCTAACTCCCATGCATATTCATGTGGCGTGATTAATCATGGCGAACCTACCTCCCTTCACACACCTACTACATAGCTACCTATATACTTTGTTTATTATACAAACACCCACTGCGATGTTCAAATTGTGAATTATTGGCTAAAACACGCCGAGTAAATTAGTTACGAGCGTTAGTGGTAATTTGTCGGCGGAATACTTCCTCAATTTTATGTTCTTTTTTTTCCGCAATAAATTAAAACACCGCAGGGCTTTTCTTTCAATTTTTCTACTTTAATGATAAATATACGCATTATTTCAAATTAAATAGTCATCGATCCACATTTTGTGAGCAGTCGTAAACTTCGTAAATTTCGTAGGAATGCGCTACATAAGATTTGCATGGCGCAGCTCGCAGTACATTACCTACATCCTACATGATAGCAAGTCTTTAAAAACCATTTGTCGTATAAATGTTCTTTCATTCATCCATTAATTAAAACAAACTAAAAGACCTCTAAATAGCGTTTTAATCCCGCAAAACGAGGTTCATCAATTATAATAATTGATTACAAAAAAGCGCATGATTTATGCATTCGTCACCCAGAGATTTTGTCGCGTGCCCTAATTTTTTTTTTGTTAATAAAATATAGTTTAAAGCGGTAGTAAAAAGTCTTTGATGAATTAAAAAAAAAAGTGTAAATTAGCATAGAGAAGCAATAAAGAGTAATGGTTGATCGTGCATCTGCCGGTGGGCGGACATGGCCGCGATGCATGTCGGTTTTATGCTAATAATGACGCTTTAACCGCGATTAGCGAATGTTATAACAAGAGTCATTGACGCAATGTACACGAGTTGTAAATTATAAATAGCTTTACTATTATATATGTTAGCAAAATAACTTATAATTGCAATATGATAATACACTTACAACGGTGTTTTTAGATTTTTGCTACAATTAAGTAAGTCTATGTGATATCTATGTGAAAAAGTGTGAGTACCGAAATAAAGTTTGTTTTCTATTCTAATTTAGGTGGAGCTTAATGAGTAAGAAAATGGTACCTATATTAAAATGCGATAAATTAACTCCTTACCTACTTGCTTTTAAAGACAGAGAGTTTCGTAATAAATCGATCGCGCGTGGAGTCTATTAATTTACGGGATAACATTAATTTCAGTGTAATAGCCTCAAGTGTTTGGCTCTTAAGTAGGATCTTTTGAAATATGAAGATGTCAGTACACCTACAGTTTATGAAGAATTTGATTGGCATTCATTCACAAACAAAATGTAGGTAGCTGTTCAAAGTTAATAGGTACTCGGGATTATCGCTTTTGGAATGATAACTATCTTGAGTATCGGTCCCGTTGCAGCTCGAAACTATTCGGGCATTCTCTTATAGTTTACGTGAGCAAGAAGAAATTTAATCTCGGGTTTGATACCCGGGTCGGGCAAAGTTTTACTTAGTTTTAAAAAATTCTCATGGCAATAGGCTCACCCCCTAGTACCTACATGGGACGCATAACATAAACAGTGAAAAGTGGATGTTACATTGTAAGTACAGTGGCATTAAGTGCCGTAATGTGCACCTCTGCCTACCCCTTCGGGGACTAAAGGCGTGATGTTATGCTATGTTATGTAACAAATTTAATATCTTCTTCGATACCTAATAGAAGGTAAAGGACAAAGACAAAGACGAATAAAATAAATCTATTTGTCTGTTATAGACAATACAAAGAAAAAATCTTCCAATTGGTAACCTTACGAGGAAGATATAAGATCAAAAACGTTATCAGTAATGTAACACAAAACGGGAGTGACACGTGACGTCGACGAGGCGGCGACGTCGTCGTCAATCGGGCGGCAATCCGTCAGCGCGCGCGCTGTCCCGCGGGACGTGCCGCGGGGCTCGATTAGTGTCGCTCACTGACCCAGCTAATTTGTGACTAGTGATTACATACATACAACTTTTTGCAACTGCCAATCAAAGGTCGTCAGGTGAAAAATAGACCTCTGTTTAACAGCTGACTTAAAGGCTTTGAATTCCTCCAATCGTCACGTCTTGTTACATTTTCTTATAGCTCAATAAGCTATCGCGAATAGATAGATTTTCGACATGAAGTCTATAGCTAACGCAAAATGTTTGAAAATTCTATCTGTGTCTAAGTCATGAAAAATATGAAGTGAGGAAACAATGAACTACTAAAAAGCACAGAATTCACGATGTAGGTAAAGCTAAAGAGTATAACAAGGGTAAGTTAGTAATAGTTAGCAAGAAAGTACTTAGTACCTATTTAGATAAGCAATAGTTATTGTGGTTATACCTCTAAGTAACATGGATCATTAAGTATTATACACTGATTTAAATTAAACTGACAAACACCAAGCGGTCACCGGTGACCGTGACCTATTGTTCTTTAATTGTGTCTATAAAACCGGTACTCGACGAGTTAATGTCCAACACCATACCTATACGTATCTGATAATAATTGCTATTCTGCACAAATTAAAATCAACAACAGCTTCATTTATTAACTATCGAATCTTTTAAAAATCTCTCATCCAGACGGATTACGGGATGCGACGACAAAAAAGCGTAGTACATACACAATACACACACACATGTAGGTACAGTACCTACTACATACAGTAGGCATCATTTTTCCACAACGTTGAATCAACACTGGAGCCATTCATCGGCGCAATGAAAATATTGGGATCGTTTATCTTTTGTTTTTCCATTTCGAAACCTTTCGGTTTATTCGGTGTGTGATCGCGAATGTGTACGCTGACAGTATCCATTTATGCAACTACTAAAAGGATACGTACTCACTGATATGTGAAATAACTATTTTGTTTGATGGAGTAAAGCTTTTCAATTTTATTTTTCAGTTATTGATGTGATTGTTTTGTTTGTTTGCTTGTTGGCATTTGAAATGAGTTTTTGTTTTTACTGTTTGTCAGTTCGTTTTGGATTTATTGTTGTTTTTTTGTTGTTAAAGTAGGTGTGTAATACAAAGGGAGGTACTTACCTGGTTGTATTGTACCGGGGTTTGTTTTTCTGTTTCACGCACTTTTATTGTCCTAACCTATTTAATATTTTAACAGACAGGTAAAAACTCTCAAATAGGTACTTAAATTCCCTACATTATTTTACTATCTCGTTACATAAGTTTCATCTTCTTAACTAAAACACTAAATATAAATTAAATAATCTATTAGATACACTAAATTAAATTCTTCAACACAACCTAATCTGGTTACTCCGAAAAATCTTACGTTTATGTTAGAATTTAGGTACTTCCGGAAGTCGAACCCAGGATTGCAATTTTCGCATCAATATGTTAAAAACTTTTATACAAAATGAATATTGTCACTATTATTCAATGATCAAAATTAATAAAATTTAAAATAGCATTTGTTATAGAATAATATTATGCAGTAAATGTGTTTGTATTTACTCTCAAAATAAAACGGCCTTAAAATAGTTTTGTTTCCTACCAGCGCCATCTATTGCCTAATAGCAAAACCATACATTTTCGCTTACAAAGGTGAATTATGAAGTTTCTGCTATTGCTCACTAGATGGCAATAAACACAGTTTGCAAGTTATTCGGTAAAGTCGAATGAGACGAACAAACTTGTTTGTATTGTTTCGACGTATTAAAAACTTTAATATCAGGAAATACAAACAAAAATATAATTTCATAAAATATGAATGATCAGCAACAAGCACAAGTGACTATCTAATGATACTTTAAATAAAACACCAATATCCATTTAAAATCATTTATGTTCCATCTTACAAAACCCAGCTACCAACCCATAGAATATAAAATTAATAATAACAATAGCTTAAAACAATATAAATAAAGTATAATTAGGTACAATTAAAAACGTAAACGTGTTTTCAATTGAATCACAGATGTCAAAGAGTAAAAAAAATAACGAACTTACATTCATAATTACGTTTATTTCGCCATTACTTAATAAAAATGTAATTAAACTTCAAAATTAAACTAGTTAAAATTAGTCTCATATTTTTTATAACAATGTAAGTAAATCAGATCTGTTTAGTCATAAAAATTGTCATTAATTTGTGACATTATGGGCGAACTTGACTCAATTGCATCACGATATATCCACAGGTCTCTTTGTGGATTATACAATACAGTTTATAGGGAATCTATATGGACAAAATAAGTACTACCCATGATGCAATGGAATCAAGTTCTGTTTTACAATATTAAATTAGTTTTTGTCCTTAGGAGAAAAGTCCTACGGCTATGCAGGCCCTTTTTTAACGGAAGATAATGATGTTATGAACCGTTTTCTTCCACCATTCAACTTCATGAGATTCAAAGGGCTAAACGTGAGCTGCTTATGAAGTTACCGGTTATAAAACACTTCGTTTTATAATCAAACTATAATGGACCCATTTCAGTCTTTAATTATAAATAATGGAACGCAAAAACTTGAGCTGCATATGAGTATTATCACGTAAGTGTATACTAAGATGACAAACTGTAATTACACAAGATTTTCGGATTGTAGACTTTATAGCAATACAAATAAAGTAGCCATTGCTAAACTGAGTTTAAATGATGTCAGCTTTTCAATTTTCACTATTTTTTTTTTGTTTCTTTTAAAGAACGCCATGTCGAGCAGTTGTTTGTCACACATGCGTCTTATATTTCCTCCTAACTACTAAAAATACTTAAAACGAGGTTTTATTGTATTAAGGCCTTAACAGCATTTAAAATAAGGCATATTTTCCTTAAAACCTGGTCTCGCCTAGACAAGTTTAAGGCACAATCCACATAGGATTCGCATTGGTCCTCAATTGGGATGTTTCCTTAGGCAAAAGTAATTGTTTCGACTATTCAATACAGGAAAACATTGAAAAATAAATCATACATAAAGTTATGTCATAAATTACTTAGTTTTTGTATTTTTCTGATAAAAACGTAAGGTTACTTGGCGCACAAAATATAATATTCTTGTAAAAAATTCAAAGAATGCAACTGCCAAGAAATACATCGAAAGAAACAGCTAAATTCGACTAGTTAGAAACATCCCTATTTTTTATAATTGGAACTCTTTTCTACTAAAGGTGGAGTTTAGAAGATCCGCATGGTGTTAGCACAGCCATGGTTCATACGGTACTGGACATACATCATGCCGGAGTTGTGCCAGTAGTACAGAGCTCCTAATACCAGCACATGCCACCATTGATGGGAGTGGCCTATGTAGTCCATCTTGCCTGGGAACCAACGCTCGGGAACCTGGAAATTAGGAAAGGGTAAATAAATTACTTATGAAATGGCAATTTTAGGGCAGTGCTTGTGAAAAACGTTAAAAAATAACAAAATATCGACTTATCATTAATAAGAGAAGTAAGTAAGTCTTGACTATGAAAGTTTTCGGATAAGTGTCAATAAGTGACAATTACAGGTAGATAGATACGATTGTAGGTAGATACGATCCACATTTCCATGCTTATACTAACTACGTCAAACGTTGGAGACTATTAAAATATACAATGTGTACAACGATGACGGGCGATCTCATCTAAGAATCAGAATAGTGTTATTGAAAGATGATGTAGTGACAAGGATTGAAAAAAAGAATGTTACGCTGGTCTGGACATGTAGAAAGGATGGATGAAAGTGATGAAAGTAGAGTAACGAAAGAAGTATACAGAGCAGATATGAATGGGGCCGTCGGTAGAGGGCGCCCAAGATGGGCATATACTGACCGGAGCCAATGCCTGGGCCAAATAAAAAGTAACCTTACCGACGAGCATGCATGAAAAGACTGATTAATTACTGTTGATGAAGCGAAAGAGATATGTAGGTATCGTAGCAATTGGCGTTCCATAGTCTCTGCCTACCCCCATGGGAGACAGGCGTGAAGTTATGTATGTAATAATATGTATGTATCAATTATATTGTCATAATTCAATCATCAAAACGAAGTAATATTGAATAATTATCTGTACCTACAAACAACAATGACGAAATTATTCAGATTAATGTCGTCCGTCATTCGACAGGAATTCAATAAAAATTAGCATACAACCTCAATGTTCCAGCGTCGTACAATTTTAGCATACAATTAATACAATAATGACCTTATAAACTATTCTACATTCCTGGTTTACAATCTAACCAACTTAATTATATTATCTAGGAAGTTTAAAGTGTAAATGAAATAAATTTTGAAATAGAAACATCGTCGCACCAGCCGCTGTAGCCAAATGCCATTTAGCGCTTGTCTACTTGTAGAGTAGAAAACTAAATTATATGGGACTAGCAGCCCGTCCCGGCTTCGTACGGGGTAGACAATTATTTATTTTTGGAAATTTGGATTGTTGTAGTGACATAACTACAATAGTTGGACATATGCTACTAGTTCCGGCAGCGCATTCGACGAAAGACATTTTAAGACTTATTTTTCTATACCTTCGGCTATATTGTTCAAATTTTACCAAGGATCCCAAATTTTTTTCAAAATGAAATGTAGCTTATGTGAAATTGGAAGAATGTAGCATTCTATTGGTGAAAGATTTTTACGGCCAAAAAGTACGGCCCAGTACTTTTTGAGCCTATTCATTACAAACATACAAAAATAGGTACAAATCTTTCCTCTTTATAATATTAGTATAGAAGTATAGATATAGATTGACGTAAATTTAGACACTTGTCAGTGCCATCCCCATATATTTAGTTGTCTACTCTCTCTGTAGACAAGCGCTAAAGTGGCGTTTGGCTATAGGCACTGAAACTAACCCTTCCTATTATTTTTATCGCGGAAACGTGCCCGTGGTTTTTTTTTTAAAAAACGTTGCCCCCACTAGGATTTTCTCCTGTGGCGTGGGTGCGTTTACAAACATACACGTTTACATACACATGACACCCAGACCCGAACCAACAATTTGTGGATCACACAAAGTGTTTTCCGTGCGGGAATCGAACCAGCGACACGTTGCACGGCAGCCGGTTGCCCAGCCACTGCACCAACCGTGCAGTTATGTCAGTTTGTTTGTCCTTCACGTCGTAAAGGGATGTTTTGTAGTATGATTTTATATCTGGAGGTAGTTAAAAGGCTGTTGGGAGCCTACTTTTTACTTTAAACCGACGGCTGAAGCCGCGGGTGGAAAGATTGTAGTATTTTTTTATGGAATAAGAGGCAAACGAGCAGACGGATCACCTGATGGTAAGCGATCAGTGCCGTCCATGGTCACCCGCAACACCAGAGGAGTCACAGGTGCGTTGCCGGCCTTTTAAAAAGGAATACGCTCTTTTCTTGAAGGTTTGATGGTCGTATCGGTTCGGAAATACCGCCGACGATTAGTATATAATATAAGTATACATACCTTAAAGGCGTATATCACGAAGGCAGTTCCACTTATCACATACATCCCAATCACCCTTGGGAAGAACATCTGGAACAAAGTCATTACATTTTATCATTAAAATCAGCTGTCAGCTAAAATACTTCCACTGCTAAATAAAGACCTTCTTTTTACAGAGTCATCAAACGCAAAATGTCGTCACCGTGGTAGCACGGACTCTCGAATTGTTCTCGGTATATGGCAATAGGTTCACCCCCTATTACATGGGACTCATAACATAAATACTAAAAAGTGGATGTTACATTGTACAGTAGCATTAAGTGCCGTATAATGAATAATGTGCACGTCTGCCTACCCTTTCGGGGATAAAAAGGTGTGATGTTATGTTATGTGGCTATAAATGTACATTTTGTATCTAGCTATACCAAATAGTTCATTAGATTTGGACAAATCTTTGTCTACTTGTGGTCTTCGACCGAGTCTTTATCATAATAGGCTAGGATCATACGTGAAAAGATTTGTAGAAAGGTCACTGACCTGCACCATAGGGTTGTCGAATCCCCCCATAGTATACGTCCAGTGCAGCGTAGGCAACACTCCGTAGGCTGCCCAGCCGATGAACACGCACATCTTCACGAGGTACGGCACCCCTAGCCGAGGGATCTGCAGCACCATCGCCACCACGAAGATTACGGTCACCGATGTCATGTAGAACGTTTTTAGTTCCTGTAATATAATAAATAAAAGTTATAAGTTTTTAAGAACTAAAAGTATTAAGTGTGGGAGAGCCATGCTTCGGCACGAATGGGCCGGCTCGACCGGAGTGATACCACGGCCTTACAGAAAACAGTCGTGAAACAACACTTGCGTTGTGTTTCGTCGTGTGAGTGAGGTTACCGGAGGCCCAATTACCCCATTCCCAAATCTCCTCAATCCCCGAATCCTCAACAATCCTTAAACTCCTTTTTTTTTTGTTGACAGAGGGGAAACCTTCAGAAGACGCCTAGCTTTTTTGGGGAAAAAAAGACTAGGGAGTGTGGGATTTTTACCTCACTAAAACCTCCCCGGTGGCCACCGTCCGCACCTAAAAGAGGCACCGGGTCCTTTTAGTAGACCAACCCCGGAGAATCCTTAAACTCCTAATCCTCAAAAGGCCGGTAACGCACCTATAACACCTCTAGTGTTTTGGGTGTCCATGTGCGGCGCCGATTGCTTACCATCAGGTGATCCGTCTAATCGTATTCTATAAAAAATGGTAGTTTCTAAAACAAAATACACTTATATGAAGATATAGGTATGTAAAACACACGTGGTCGACCCGAAGATGCAACAAAAACCAATAATTTTCCATTCCTGTCTACCAATACTAAGAACAATATATAGCTACGATAAAAGAAATACATACTTTCTTTGTTTTCAGAACTACTTACACACTTAGCTTAGATTACCACATAATGAGTAATTTGAGGCATCTTTGTGTTTCAGGTAATGAACCTGGCTGGTTTGTAAACTAAGGTTATTGCACTGGTCGTTGACCGGGTTATTTGGCTTTAGTATCGGAAACTTTGATTATTAAAAAACTAGCTTCTTCACGCGACTTCGCACGCGTAATCCCATTTTTTCCCATCCCCGTTCGTGATTTTCGGTAAAAAGTAAAAAAAAAATTGTTAAAAAGTATTCTATGTCGGTCTCCTGGCTCTAAGCTACCTCCCTACCAATTTTCAGCCAAATCTATTCTGCCGTTCTTGAGTTATAAGTGGTGTAACTAACACGACTTCCTTTTATATACATAGATAAGCAACAAGTTCGTATAAAAATCCAGTAGAACAGTTAAGTACATAAATGTATTATTGTCTCTATTTTAGAATTGTATCACGTAGTAGGAACTGGGCCTTATAGCAATTTTATGGCAATCGACCAGAATTATAAAATAGCTGGTCAAAGTAACTGTAATTTTTAATATGATTTCATACTCCTTTAAGGAACAAAAAGGCAGTTTAGTAGTGTTATACGACGAAAATCAACTAAAGGAACGTCTCTAGTTTAATCTGTATTATCGACAGCACTAGCTGTCACGTTTACGATGTCATCTGTCAAATGTGACAGATAGAAAAGTTTCTCGCGCAAAAAGTCAAACGCGCGATTCTGGTGAGAATTTTGATGAGCATCACATTGTGCTCTTATTAAATCCGTTTAGAATAAACTGTTCAGTATTCAAGTATTGAGTTTTACTTAAAACTAGGTATACATGTCATCACACTTGTATTTGTGGCTATGACCACACTTGTATTTGTGGTCATAGCCACAAATACAAGTGTGCTGACAACTGAATACCTCAATGCAATTATTTGTCAAAGCAATTATTATTGCAATGGTGTCCTTATGTAAAAAGTAACAGATTTCTCTAAACATGACGTATTGTACGACTTCTTTCAGTATTATTTACTCATTCCATCATCAGGTTTCACTATAATTTGCATAAAGGTTCGCCACTCCTGAGTATAAGCACCTATATTAATAATTTTATGTGTGCCAAAGATTATTTTAGATTTGTCAACTTTCATTTATAGAATAGGGGGCAAACGAACAGCGGGGTTATTAAGACGTTTTAAAATCAGAATGGTTCGATTGAGGGAAAGAAACAGAGCTATACAAGTCATCTAGCGAGATCTCGTTCCCTCAGCGGGACGTCATAATACGCCACCAGACCAATTAGGCACTCGGTGGCTACCGATCCAGCTAGTCTATACTGTAACTGTCATTTCGAATTTTCAAAATGAGCTCAATCGCAATCTCGCCCGTGATTGGCCGAGATTAATCTCACAACAATGACATCGATGTCTAATTCACATTGATCTTTTGAATTTGAAGTTACAGCAGAACCTAGCAAGTCCGCCCCCCATCGACACCCGCAATCTCAGAGGAGAAGGAGACAGAATTACAAGTTCATCGCATCGCAGCTTCAAATCACGAAATCTGAATTGTTTTTGGACTATTACGTAAATAATTATTACATATCATAATAAAATTATTACACCCTGTTTGTAGTAGAGTAATAATATTATGTAGGTAATTACGCCTTTGTTAATTTCTTTTGTAATTATTATTATATCCTCAAAGTATGTACAGAGTGCGCAAAAAACCCACATATTTACGCTTGAATTATGTCATTCGTAAAGAGTGTTTTACACCTTTGTACCTACTTATGAGATACTTCACGTTAATAATAATAATGGCCACAAAAACTTACAAAATATATCTCTTTGTTATTATTTATGAAGTGACAGTAGAAATACTATTAACCAATCTATGGCTAGCTAAGGTAGCTTTATAATTTCTACTAGGCATACTATTTTATTAAAGTCAAATACTAATTGTAATTGTAATTATCAAAGCCTACCTACCTATTAATAGTAAAACCATACAGGGTAAACAGAACGCTTCCGAAACAAAATGAAATTGGTTTTTAATCGTTTTTATTTCTTATTTTCGTGTTATTCATGCAACATAAGCATTGAGCAGTTGATTACAACTATGATTACACAAAAGAAACATAATTCCTTACTTATGTGAAAATATAGGCTCACCCCCTATTACATGGGACTCATAACATAAATAGTGAAAAGTGGGTGTTACATCGTACAGTGGCATTAAGTGCCGAAACGTGCACCTCTGCCTACCCCTTCGGGGATAAAAAGGCGTGATGTTATATTATGTTATATGAAAATAAAACTTTTTTTACCATCATCTGTCGGCCTTTTTCAGGAACGTTTCGTTTACAGCCTGTAGAAAGCAATTAAATGTATTGTCTACATATATCTTACTAGTCTCATAAACGCTTTTGTCTGATCTAAAACATACACAAACCTAATCTATCATTCAATAAGCATACATCCTACATGGGAGGTCCACTAAATTATCACATCTAATGTAATTAATACAATCACACTTAAACATCGATTTAAATTCGAGTAAAACAACTCGGATGGTATGACAAGGTCGTTGGCGCTTTGTTTTGCAACAAATGTTACAACAGGCAGACGGACGAACCCTATATGCATGCATAGAGGACTCATTGACTCGCGCAGTGTGTCCTGCGTACCTGACCACGGACTTGACCTTAAGATATTTACGAAATGAAAAGAATGTTAGCATATTAACAATAAATCATTAATTCATTATGATCACGATCTGAATTTACGTCAGTGGTAAGTCCAGATTGAAATGAAAAATTGCAAATGTATTTGTAATATAATAAGACGCTTCTAGATTGTTTAAATTGTGATGATGTCGGGGTATGAAAATTAAAAATCTTATTAGTCCGTCAGTTAGGTAATGAAAAAATATTAAACACATATATTTTTATTTTGATGTATAATAAAATGATACTTAGATAAAACGAATCAAAGTTTAGGAGTGGGGGCTAAAACGTCATTTCTACGTATAAAGTGTACATATAAGTGACGTCACGCGACATTTCAAATCAATATATAGTCGAAAGTGTATTCGTTACTGTAAAAAAATAAAAAATACGTGTCTAATGATTTAAAATAATCTACCAGACGAACATTAAAATAAAAATTAGGCATCTACCCTATTAGAGTGAAACTAGAAACAGGTTCGGGATTTCCTTGTTTTCTCGTATGCGTATATATTCCATAAAAAGATACATATTTTTTGTCACATAAACCTTGCCCCGATGATAATAAATATGAAAAAGAAAGATACAGTCGTTTGAGAGTTCGCGTTACACTGTTATCCAGAGACTAGCTGATGCCCGCGGCTTTTCTCGCATGGATTATGGACTTTGTGACTAACCTATGAAATGTCAACTCCTATTTTAAATGTTATGCGTTTCTACATATTTTACTCCAACCATAATGCAAGTCATAGTCTATTAACCTGTGAGGTGTCGAACGCAAATCTACGCAAGACAATGTGTTTTCTATTTTGTCTCATGTCTCATATATCGATAGACAAGAGGTTAATATCAAGACAGGTCTGCCTATACAATGAACTCGTTACTACTACTACGGTTGTATTCTAGAACAATCTTGGAACATGAATAAATTAGATTGCGTTCACACTTTTTAATTGAATTGATACGTGATTTGAATGTTAATTATTCTTATATTATGTTTTGGAAAGGACTCGAAGTTTGGTAATCATTTTTTTATGAGATAAGCCTGTAAACGGGCATGCAGATCACCTGATGGTAAGCAATCGGCGTCGCCAATGGACACCCGAAACACCAGAGGCATTACAAGTGCGTTACCGGCCTTTTGGGAATTAGGAGTTTGGGGATTGTAGAGCATTCGGGGATTGGGGAGACTGGGGAAGGGGGTAATTGGGCCTCAGGTAACCTCACTCACACAACGCAAGCGTTGTTTCACGTCTGTTTTCTGTGAGGCCGTGGTATCACTCCGGTCGAGCCGGCCCATTCGTGCCGAAGCATGGCTCTCCCACACTTAATCGATTTCAGTGTCTAAAAATTGTACGTATCTAACTGTATTTGAATTTATTTCTAAACAACGTGTTCTAAAATCTCATAGTATTAAATCGCCCGCGTTAAAGAAATCGATAACAAACTTTCCGAGAAAGAACATCACTATCTTAACCCCGAGTTTTTGTAACAAAACGACCATTAAAAATACGTCGCCATAGAAAGACTAGATATGGCAGAAATAAGACAGCACACGCACACACATACAATAGACATAATGATACGGTAATTACATAAGCAATTATATCTACGCCAGAGCCATACAATCGCGTGTGATACCGTGTCTTAATAATGAATAGGTTTTATTTTATGAAACCTTACATAATGAAACAATTAAAAAATATACTGTATGACTTTCAATAAGGAAGCCATAAGACACGCTGTGATTTGCTTAAATAGGTAAAAGTGATGGAAACCTATTTACGTTCTTACGATAGGTAGTTACTTCCAATAACCGTAGTTGACAGGTAGTCAAATTCAATACTTTTATTGAAATGTCAAAAACGATACTTTTTTTATGAATTTTATATTGGATCGCATCTTATGACGTAATCAGATTTCTGCGTCAAATGACATACTTATTTCTTAAAAATTAGCGTGAATTAATCCAAAAGTAGGTAAATTGTCAAATCAATGGATAAGAGTATGATTATTTTTTAATTGTTTAATGCATTGAAAAGTTTAAACAATTTATTTTAAACCTAGGAAACTAGCCAATTCTACTAAAGTGTTTTTAAAGTTTTGAACTGAGACGTTGTTTTGCAGAATAAATTAGATTGTATTGTACTGTTAACTGAATGAATATTATCTCTATCTAAGTCTTTGTATAATTTTCTAATGACACCAAAAGGGTCAAAATAAGAGTGCTGTTTATCGGCGAGCAATTATGGAGAAGTCTGATAACGTAGAGCAGGCATTTGGCGTTCCATACTATGAAAATTAATGACTGGTTGTTGATAATTAGAATAACGATTCAAACGACCTTGGTTTCAGATTTTTCTACTAATCATTTGTATCATACATAAAGTCTACTTAAAGACTTCGAAACAAACAGCACAAGTAGATACAACAATGAATATGATTATAATGACACAGTAAGCAAAAAGCAGCAAAAAACGTCGTTACTTTCATTTTATGCGTCAAGATAAACCGGTACGTTATAAAAGAATTTACTACTGCCTGGCTTACAGTGGACTAAATGATGAGGTCTACCATACTTACTGGTCACTCATTCACCTTGATCATATGTACTTTTGGGATATGAGGAAAGATGTTGCAAATATTGTGAGTTCCATCAGATTATTTGATAAGATTTTTCATTACAATCAACCTATATTGATCTACTGCTAGACATAAACCCTTTAATAGTGGACGTGCGCCCCTGAGCTCAATAAATCAATACTATACCAAAACACAAGTACAAAAATAAAACACAGTCATACACGAGCTTCAGTATGCTCTTTCTCGTTATATTGCCCTAGTAAGAAGCCACAACAAGATCATTACAAAAGCAATTATTCTCAGTCTATTTAAAATGCACTCAATCGAAAAATAAGGAGTAGAAAATGTGGGTTACGGCAAAAATTACATCAAATGAGATGTTGCTTCAGTGAAAGTATGGCAAGTTAAGTTCAAATACGCACAGGTTTTGTGATATTTTCGTATAGACTGTACAAATTGTACTTTCTCTTTTACTGTAAGTTGTATAGGAACCATACATCAAGTGTCGCTGATTAACGCCTAGAATAACTCTCGACACTATACGTTCATATCTGAGAGATTAGAAAGCGAATGTTGCTATCTTACTTTAATTTTTTTTATGAAACACAACTGCTAATGATCATCAAACGTGACGATTAAGAATTTTATTGTGATTGCTTATGCTATTGTTAATTAAAGCAAAGTATTGTTCATGAGTGATAAGAAATTCGTTTGCCTGTTTTGTTTCCGTTTGTGTTTAATAAACGATTTATCAAGCTGTTATCGTCTAAATTAAATTCATAATTAAAAAAGATATGCAAAGTAATCTCGAGGTTTAATCCGTGGTACGCCGTACGTATATCTACGTGAGACACGATCTATATTCTATTGTGTCTCATATGGTATTCAGGAGGGTAAAGGATTTAATGACCCTTTTAGGAAAACCTTGATCATTGTAGAGGAACCATAAGGAACACATATATAAAGATCGGGGATTAGTCATGCACTTAATATTGTACGTTTATGCACTAATCTTTAATCTTAAACTGCTAATTCTCTCGTATCAGATACGAACATTTCCTTTACACGATGTAAAAGCACGCGATCTCATAAATTGCAATATGGCGCCGCGCCTCGTACAATACTCGCTTCCACAAACCATAGAGTAAAATTTAAAAACTTACAGAATGACACCAGAACGCGTAATAAACACCGGAAGTGTAGATGGCCAGTAAGGAGAGCGCGATTCCAAAGAGGTCGTACATGAGGAACGTGTTGTAATCGTGCTCTGACCGGCAAGAGAACGTGTGGTAGAGGGCTGACAGCGCCATGCATATCTGGAAAAGTAAAAAAATATATATGAAATACTAAAATACCTCTTTAGTTTCTAGTGTCATTGAAAGGGCAGATAAGGTTTTCCGCGTTTTTACTCGTTCTATTATGCAATATCCTATTAGAAAAGTAATCACAAAGAAACATCCTATTTCTAAGAAGAATTCTAACTAACTAAGAAATATGGCACAAATTCAAATATGGTACTTCAATTACCATTTCAACACACGACATTCCAAAATGAGTAAGCGACTCAGTAAACACAGAATACTTTTGACAAATCTCATAATCACCACAACATCACGCCAAGCATTATCAAACACTGACCTACAAATTATAAAAAGCAGAAGAAAATTATATTCAGATCTAGAAGGTGAAGAAACCTAACTAAATGAAAACTATCAGGCATCACACTTCGTGACATTGTTGGGGATCAAACCTTAAATAGACAGAAGTTACAGTCCACACAACTATCATAAAATTGAAATCTAAGTACTTTAAAACAGAGTCTATGTAGCTGTTGTCTTTAGTGTTTGTTTGCCAAACTATTGGAATTCGATTACACGATTACTTATTTAAGCTAATCAGAAAAATTCTGGAAATTATTATAAAACCAAATATGTGATGTCCTTAAGATTATAATTTTAACTTCCAAATTCCAAGTTTATTGACTGACCTTAATATTGACCTTATGAAATTCCACAAATGTTCACTTCAATGTTATTATTCCCTCATATGCATAGATACGCATTTGATTTGTGCTAATTTAGAATTTACGCGGAAATACTACAACGAAATAGTTAACATACAAGATCAAATAACATGACCTTGTTTAATTTTAAAAATAGGACCAAAACATTATAAAATACGTAATTTTGCAAACCGGTTCACAAATCATTGAAGAGAGCAGCATGGTACCAAGTTACCAACATAAGTAATTACATAACTAAATGACGTCATAAGGTCATAGATGCCAACCGTTAGAACATTAAATAATTAAATGTTAAGAATACTTGGAAAGAAAATCGATATAACAATAATGGTTTCATTCAATGAGTACACGTGCACTTTCTTGCAATTGAAAATCAATGGTCTTGTCATATTGCGTCTGATGCATGTAACTCCGAGTAAGTCTGCGTTGTCAATACAACAATGTCAACACAAGGTTTAAGAAAATCATTAAGGAATACGACGATACGATTGCGTATAAATTTATATTTTCTTAAAAGGTAAGTACCTACTTAATTCGAAATGCATTTGATTGAAAAGTCTCAAAAGCTTTGACGACAAAACCATTACAGCTGTCCCACGGTCAGAAATGGCTTCGTATCACATAGAGAAAGAACAACGTGAATAAAATCGAAGTTTTTTAGCTCAGGATTTATGCGAATTCCACCGCAGCAGTGTGCCAAGACCATTATTTAAAAGGTTAACGTGAAATACGCAAACTCTTCGAAATCTAAAACAAACAATACTCATCTCATTCTATTTGACATACCTATCTCAGAATACCAAATTAGGCGTAGTTATCAAACACAACCAGTTTTTGTGTCAAAATGAGCACACAGAGTGACTCTTCTGCTTACCCCCACTACGAACATCGCGCCACTATTTACAACCTCGTTGGAATTGCAACATCAACATCGGTGCAACACTAACCACGGACAATTTACAACTTTATGACTACAAATGCCAACACTTTGATACTTGAACATGAATGAATGTTGTACAAAACTATAAAAAAATATTGTTGATTGTCGTTGGCGTTCTTTAACTGTTTATTTGACGGTTTCTCATTCTTAATTTGAATTCAATTGCCCGCCATTTGCATTTGTATCCATAAACTTGTTTTCTTTTCAAAGAACTTTGTAATTTTAGAGTTAAAACCGCTATAAAATGTTGAATAAAGCTACGTAGGTACAATACCATGCCCACATAAAACCAATGGTAAACAGTGAGATTGCCCATCCAATGGCCCGTCGTTTATTGGCACAATAGCAACCTGTTTCAATGAATGACCTCTCAATGAAAGATGGATAACCTTTTACTTTCACGAACCCTATCTACTATAAGAAAATAATTTTTAATTTAACATCTGAAACTATTTGCATACAATACATTAACAAAAATATAATACGCTTTAATAGTTATAAATGGAAAAAAAAACAATTTATATTTGGAACAAATTGAATATTTACATTCAGCCTGTACCTGCGCATTTAAATATCTGAATAATCTACGTTTATTTTCGAATTATGAATATAGTACCTCTAGAATATCTATCCGTCTAAATCTCGTACAATGTTGACAGTGAAAGCATTCCATAAGTGGCCACGAGACTGATTACCGACAATCTCCGGCATGTATCAACCAACTTCGAAAGTTCTAAACAATGTAAAATTAATTTTAAGTCATACAAACTTAGGTACAATTTACTTCAAGGTATTTGAACACGAACGCTGTATATGGATTAGAATAATTGTTTTAGTTACATTTATGAGTAGGTATTTTACACAAAGATTTTGCTGAAGCAGTTGATATAAGTACTATACATGAGCTGGGTTTGACGTTTTTGGCGGTATTAACGTAACTGCATGCAATATAATAATTTGTTTTTATTACTGAAATGATTATTTTGAAAGATCCAAATTCAAGTTATCAATTCAATCTCAGAATTTTTAAATATGGGTGAACAAACTACTGACGCTTAAGTCACATTCACATTAGCATTGTTTACCAATCAAAACAAAAGCAAACTTTTTGCACCAGTACCTACCCAGTATACTTTGCACTGTAGTCATTAACGCTCTTTTTTATAATTTTGTACTTTCACTAACGGGAGAAAAGCGGGTCGAACATCTGAGCAGTAAACTTTCAAGACGTCGACCGACGACCAATGGTGTAGAGCTCATTTCGTAATAGCCACGTCACGTTGGACATGGAAATATTATATTACGAGGCGATACTCGTATCATCGCAAGTCTGCCAGTACTAAGATCGTAGTAGCCGCAAGGAGAGGGCAACAAACCTCGTTTCGTCTAAGTAAACACAATTTTTGCGCTTTGAATGACGCACAACAGTAATTAGGAATGATAATTTCAATACCACGTACTTATGATACGCTTTAGGACTGACTTCAGCGACGTAAGTACAAAGTAATGCTTCCTTCTAGCGTTAAATTCAACGATTAAAATGATAATTAATGCTGAATAATAAATAATTAAAGTAATTTGAATTTCTTGACAGCATACACGAATACAGGTACTGTATTTCTATTAAATTCTGCAAAAAATTATAAAGATCCGGACTACGTATGCTCTAAAATGCGTTCGTAATATGAATGTGCAGCCGTAGCTAAAGACTGTTTATTGGCAACCTCAATAACGAATATTGAAATATCTGACTCCAAAACATTGACCACCCAAAAAAAAATATTACGGGCATTTACACGCTCCAGTCGTGTGGTCCGGTGTTCAGAAATTCTCAGTAATGAAATGGAGTCTACAATAGTATCCGATATACGGAAATAAACTCACCTCATCTTACGGGCTAAAATACTTAATGTTAATAAAACCTTAAACTACCCGTTTAGGGACAGAAGGCATCAAGTTCTATGCGTTGTTTTTTTACCGTTCGATAACCGATAGGCATGACGTATAAAGCAATTAGTATACACTTACCAGAAAACAAGAGAACAATAAGCCAGCGACGATCTTGTCTGTGACCGTCGCGTGGATGTTTATGATCACCAAGTCATTGATGGTCAGGAACAATAGCAAGAAGAAACCGAATATGTGTGTCCATATGTTCATAGTCTCATTCGTCCACCAGAATATGCTAAAACAAAATTAAAATTCGATCATATTTGGAACGAGGAAGCCACTTAACGTGACAGTATTTGCATTGCATAATAGAACATTTTTGACGGGTTAGGAGGTCGGTCAAACATTTATTTCATTGTGTGAATATATAAATCTGTACTATGCTTTTTGATGTTCTAAGTACGTAGAATATCAAGGATCTGTTACAAATTATTACTTTGTTCCTTAATAAACATGGCTAAGTAGCTACTCTCACTCATTTTCAATAGTCTAGTTAAACTTTACCTAAGTCCTATAAGGAGAGCTTGTGGTAATAAAAATCTAATCAATATTAGATTAATGTAACCGGTTTAAACCGGTGACGATTATAATTTTATTGTAGCTCAGGTGTCTAGGTATCTGCTAGAAATTCATGTTTAGGTTAGTAGGACTATGTGATTGCAGAAAATTATTTCCCTATGATAACACCCTTTATTCTGAACCTACATGTTACTATGTACCTAATAATGACTGGTGGTAACACTGTCTAGATTGCACATTTGCTGCAATATGAAACATCATTATACAGTTACACTCTGATTTCCACGGCTACGTACTTTGATACTATCACAATATAATACTTATGTACTTGGTATGGTATATCTGTTTTGACCATTTATTACGTAGGGAAAAGTATGGTTTAAATTTTTGTATCGCCTACGTCTAATCAAATTGAAAACTTATACTCAATACATCCTTGCAGAAATATCTAGATCATCTAGATGGTTCATTATAATTTATAGGAAGGTCGCCAAATATGTAACCTCTACCTTTTCAATAACATGATTAGAATACCTTGAAAACGGTCACAATTTATTATCTAACATGTAGGTACCTACCTAGATCGCTATGAAAAACCCAAATCAACTAACCATTTTAAAACTCGACCTCTGTCATAAGTATTATAGGTAATTCCTGGTATTTTTTCTTTATTCATAAGATTTTGAAGTTTAGCAACCTCCATTCATTGAATTACGTGATTATGAGAAGGGCTCTATCAAACTACAAGCGAGGATATTGACAAACACTATTGTTCAGTTGAATATGACGTCAAACGGAACTGGCAAAATAAATGAAATAATGAAGAAGACGATATGCAGCTAACGCAAAGTCGGAAGAATTCAGGGCATTGTACCTATGCCGAATATTTATATCATATAATCATATTCATAACATATGAAGGTAGAGGAGATGCCGCACTTAACTTTAGTAATTGATACTAAATAGGTATCATTCCGGTGATATCAGTATCACACCATGAAATTTTGAGTGTGGTAGAGCCATGCTTCGGCACGAATGGGCCGGCTCGACCGACGCGATACCACCGCCTCACAGAAAACCAACGTGAAACAACGCTTGCGTGGTCTTTCGTCGTGTGAGTGAGGTTACCGGTGGGTCAACTAAAACTTATTTGCCATTCTCACCTTAGTTCTAGCTTCTAAATATTTTTGTTTCGTTTGAGGGGGCAAACGATCATAATTATAGAATAGATTACGTAAAGAATTGCAAACGCGTTGCCGGCCTTTGGAAGAAGAGCTCCTTAAACAAGTGGGAAAGTCATGCTTTTTGGCACATATTATAGTGATACCACAGCCTCACAGAAAACCGACGTGAAACAACGCTGGCGTTGTGTTTCGTCCGTGGATCCTTTTAAAAATATATTCATAGGGACTATCTGAGAAATAGGATTACCTATAATAAATCCGTAACAATGAATCAATAAACAGCGAGGTCTTATTACTGTTACAAAAACTATCGCACTATTTCTTAACTAGCTAGCATCGTTACTAACACCAAGTACCCAACCTTCACAGTGTAGCAATATTGTTGTAAACATAGGTATGTACAACTATAGATAACTGCCACATTATTTACAGGTTTCGTTATAACTTGAGTTCATCTCAGTCACTGGTAATGACAAGATAAATAATAGAGAAAATGGCAATGACTGTCTAAGCACTTACCTACCTACCTATCATTACCTCTTGACTCTTGTGTTACAGGTACTCAGGTAGAATCTGTATACTTACTTAATATACAAAGCTGAAGAGGTTGTTTATTTGTCAATTTCAAAGCGCTAATCTCTGGAACTACTGCTCCGATTTGAATAAATCTTTTTTTTATAGATGGTGCATTTATCGGGGTCGACTATCACTACATATTACTACATAGTATAAAACAAAGTAGCTATCCGCCGTCTGTCTGTCCCTATGTATGCTTAAATCTTTAAAACTACAATAGAATAGAAATGATCTTATGATAGAATGATTTTTAAGGAAGGTTTATATGTATAAATCATACGTATTGCACCCGTGCGAAGCTGAGGCGACCAATAGGGACCGACCAATGGTGAAACCGCGCGAGAGCAGCTAAGATAGTTACTTTAGGTACTTATAAAGTTATAACTATTAGAAAACGTAATTGTGAAATGTTTTGTACCAAGCAAAGAACGCACTATAATTTAATTTGCCACTCACACACAAATATTACTCAGTTGTCAGGTCAGGGAGCAGTGATTTGTATTCTAACGTGAAGGGTAACTAAGACTCTGTTCACACTGTCGGACCGGTAGATTATCCGGAATCCAAATCCCGAATAAGTATGTTCACTCACTCCACCGGATTCCACAAGAAAACTAGACAGTAAACGCTACAGAGCAGACAACAACAAATTTTTTCAAAGGGGATTCTCTTTAAATTTAAAAAAAGGTATTTTGCCACTATATACCTAAGTCTTTCGGTAGTTACAGTGCCGTCTGAATATACCAAAACAGCATGGCGTCCAGTAGTTTTGTAATATCCGTTATGCGCAGATTAAGATTCACACCAATAGCTAAAATATTATATTCATGAATGTCTTTAATATTATGCAATGCAAAAGTATAATTGGGGGTCCAATTACTATTCAGCGGTACAATTAAACATAAAAAATAAAGTTAATATTTACCTTTCCCAGCATAGTTTTGTGGGCAATAATTTTCTATATCCATCTCTTATGTATTGATTGTGTTTAATATATTCTGGTGCCTGTTCATATTTGAGGAGTTGTCGGTAATTGATATACTCCTCCTCCTCTTTGGTTATGTTATTGTTGTCTTCCAATTTCTTCCCTCTTCGCAGAAGACCACTGGATTGACAGTAGCCTTCTGTTCTACATTCATCTTCTACCTTAAACAAATAAAGATGTTTAATTTAGGTAATATTGTCAGCTGCTACTTATAATCGTACTAATTATAAATTATAAATGTGAAAGTTTGTGTGTTTGTGTTAGCCACGAAGGGTTGCCGGGGCTCCGGCTCGAAGTGCAGGGGTAGGAATGTTAGTTTTATTCAGTAAGAGTCTGATACTCCCTCTTGCCTCACCAATTTAATAATCTCGACTATACCACTTACTTACTTTTGGTAAAGGCTAGGCTAGTACAGGTTTGTAAAGTTTGATTATTATCAAAAATGTTAGACAATTATTGATATAATAAATATTCATCACACACACTTGAAATATTGTAAAGTACAATAGGTACTCAATTTTAATATGTATATTTATATAAATTTGCAAATTATTCAATTGGTACTGACCAAAATCAATTGCTATTTAAAAAAATTTAAACAGTTTAAATTAAAAGTGTTTGGCATATCATATTTTTAATTCACCAAGTCATTAAATCACACCCAAATATTTATAAGTTATCATTTATTTACTTATTACAACATTATAAACAATATTATTTAAGCACATTATTTTAATTAAGAAGAAAGAAATAAAGACTCTTATTCTGACACATTCTATAGTCACAACAACATTTAAAACCCATTTATATCAAATTAAATAATTATATGCCATACTAATGAAAACGATAGCGATTAAAAATTCAGACTACAAAACATTGTGGCTTGATTCTCAATAAATTTGGGTTTTTAGGGTAATGAAATCTCAATCTCCTCTAGTAAGTACCAACATTATCTGGTATTTTGCATGAACCCTCAAATAAAAAATAAAAATTTACTTACCTTTTCTATGGGCATAAATTGCACAGTTTCTGCTTGGCATTCGCTAAGTTTTTTTGTCATAGTTAGAGTCATTTTAGAATGTTGATCTAACAAAATCACATAAATAATATAACTATAATATTTCTATACCCGTATAATTATTTATATATCAAGGAAATAACAATGGTTATCCATTGTATATTTATCCGATACAACTGCACACACTTCTAATTAAAAATTTCGATAAAACTAGATAATAAACACAAGAATGCAACAACACTACCACCTCCTCATGCGATATTGACAAAACTACTTTTTAAAAATGTTGCGTTCGTGTATTCCTGTGTGTCTACGTCACATCTTGGATTCTTGGCATGACTCTAATCTACATACGTCAAGACCTTTCAAAGTCAAACTGACATTTGCATGTCATCAACGTCAAGATTTTCATGCTTTCTGATTGGTTAGTAAAACTTACTCGCCAATCAAAAATACTTTAGCGTGATCTATGCATGACAGAGCAATAAAACGAACGTTGTAAGCGTTTCGTTTTATCTCGGTGGAATTTATAACATGTTTTAATTTTTGTTAATTTATAATGTTTAAGTTATTTTTAAATTTCAATAAATTATCTATGAGTATATACATAAAGCTAAACAATGTTTATCGCTTTGTTATGTCATGAAAAGAAATAAAACATCTCTAATTGTAAATACTTCATTCAAAGTAATTGGTAATTTATTTATTTATTTATCATTTTCAGACGAAGAAATCTTTGATGTTTTAATGAGGTTCAAGATATTTATCGATATTATTCTAAGGATTGGTATAGATTATAAAGTACGTAATTATTTATTATACAATGCAATACCTAGATGAAATGCAAAATGTCTAAAAATGAAATATGTATTCTAATTAGAATAATGAAAATATCAACTATATATTATTTTCATTTAAAATCAAGGTGTATCTACTCTTTTTTGTATTTATCTTAATCAATATTTTCAATCAAAATTATATTCGTCAAAATATGGAGTCTTAAAACTATAAAAAGCGTAATTTGTATCGCCAAGTATCGCATGCTAAACAAGGACGTTGAAAAAAGTACAAAACAATGGAATGTTTCCCAAACATCACAAACATAATTACATAAACTCTTTGAAGGAAACAGAAAATTCAAAGGAAATCTCCTTTTTTAGAATTAAAAACTATAAAAAATTGTTGCCACATGTAAAATATTGTGTTTGTCGCAAAAGCAAAAGTACCTACCTACATTTTTGATGTTTTAATTTTCAGCTATCAAGCCTATGTAAACCATAACTGCCGAAAATAAAACGCAAACCACGAAAGCATCTTATAATGTTCAATAAATTACGTTTAAGATAAGCCAATTTGTACCTCCAAGTCCTGATAATAAAGTTAGATAATATAATTAAACCTGCTCCTAATTGTAATAAACATTTTTCTGGAAACCGCATTAAAATGAGATCAGCCAATCGTGAGACAATTAGGGACAAACATACGGGTCAAATGAGAATCTCCTTCTTTTGAAGTCGAATAAAAAGAAAGTCTATTCTTAAAAGTAAAAAAATATATTTAACTCAATGGTAAAAGTAAAAAAAATATATAACATTTTGCTAAAATTATCAATTCTTATAAGAAAATATTAAATTATAACATTACTACATTTCAATTTCCATTTGATTTAGAGTTTTATCATGGTTTCAATTTTAATTGAAATTAACGGATGCCATTCTACCTGGGAAAGTTTCAAATTGCAAAAATGTGCTCTAAAATAGCTAGCGTGCCTACTTCAGTAATGAATATCTCCAAATAATCCAAAAATAGCGCCCCAGAGATTTCTTTACTGAGCAAGACGTCATATCCTACTATTTTCAGTGTTACCATAAATAAATATTGTTTTAAAAAATCAATAATCGTAATAGCTTCTATAAACAAAAAAATATATAAATTACTGCGCAGAATTTGTTTAGTTTGCTTATTAAAATATCGATACTTTCAAAATAACAAGTATTTTACCATAAATCTTTATTTGAATCCCATAGAAACATAACTAAATTAAAAAAACGTCTAACCATAAACGCCACTTACGAACCGTGCAATTCTGAACGGTCTTTGTAAATGGTCGATTTTCCTGTTTGCTGTTCTCCATTTGCTGAGAGTGTATAATTTTGTTACAATCCGTGCTCTGTTCTAGTTCTTATTTTTTCTTATTATAAGTTATTATTATTTTTTATTTAAGCGTTTAAAGTTTGATCCTCGATAGTAGAAATTCATTATTACTGCATAAAACGACTTAGGTGGTACTTTTGCGTTTAGACGGGAGCCATCTTGCAATCTCTAATCAAAGGTCCTTGGCTCACAGTTTCGTTGTCTAGTTGAAAGTCAGTTTATTCCATCATAAAATAATCAAATGGCGTTAAAACGAATTAATAGGGTACGTATTGGTATTTGTGATATATATTTCAATAATTTGATGCAGTATCAAATGAAGTGTTGTAAAAATGGTATCAGACTTCGTAGTGAATGTTTCGTCATTGTGAATACCTATTATCGAAATTTCTTCTGGATAATTCCTCGTGTGTGATGGTTTTATTGAAATTCTCAGATGTATTACTATTTTGTTTTGTGTGTAATTTTAACGAGATAACGGTGTTTTACTGGTAGATGTAGGTGACAATTTTGTGCACACGGCGTACATAAAATGTCGGAATTATGTGCCAATTTTGAGGTTTTCTTGTCATGAAAGCCACCTGTGTCGTGAAAATGTGGAACATTTAGGTGTTGTACGATGATTAGTGATAGAAACTACATGGATCACAAATCGATGTTGCCGTACGGAACAATATGTTCAACCCCCATTTATTTTTCGACGTGATGATGTGACATGTTTTAGCCATGGTATTGTGTTTCCTATGTTATTGTGTCCACATGATATTGTTTTACTGTTCAGGAATTACAAGATCTGGGCAGAGATCCACCAGCACAATGTTCTGCAGGTCCACACGGTGAAGATCGTAAGTACCTTTTAATCTACAGCCTACTTATTTTTTGTGACTCATTGTGTTGGATAATAATAATACTGTGAAACAGTGTCATG
Organism: Spodoptera littoralis; assembly: GCA_902850265.1. Lineage (NCBI taxonomy): Eukaryota > Metazoa > Arthropoda > Insecta > Lepidoptera > Noctuidae > Spodoptera > Spodoptera littoralis. Next base: position 4,842,678 of record LR824539.2, read on the forward strand.
GAAGCAGATCATTGGTTTTGAATAGATATCAGTATTGATTTTTTAAAATTGTTGTGGTGATCATTTTGAAAACTGTTTGAATATTTGATATGAAAAGTTTTTTACATTGTACTTTATTGAGTTGAAAAACAAATATTCACTGACTTTCACATCATCAAAATGAAATACAAGTATCTTTGTAAACATACTGATCTTTTCAAAACATCATCTGTGAAAGTGGCAAAGCTATAGTTGATATGCCTGCAATATTCTTATATGAATAATATACAATTGCTGTATAATATGACTTCATTATAGTTATTCTATTATTAAATGATGTTACTTATATGTTACTGTGCTCAGAATTTCCTGACTCAGTCATATTTTATTCTTTGCAGAATGACTCATTTCCATGTAGACATTTTCCATAGCAAAATGCTACTGTACTGTGTGTACAGAGGATATTGAACTCCCAAACTATGAAAGAATCTTACTTGATCAAATAAGATCTTAATTGGAAACCAAAAATGGAAACTAAAATACTAATTAGTCAATATAATTTTCTTAACTATTTGTAAATAGTAATATTTCTTTGTGTTGGACATTGCAGCTTGCAGTGACAACTTGTGTCAATGACCTTGTTTAGTGGAATAACAATGATTTTAGTTTTTCTTTTATAACCTTCTATTGTACTATAAAGATATTTTTAACTATCTTTAAATATACACATAATATTTTTTCTGATTTCAGTTTTCCATTGGCAAGCCACAATTATGGGTCCAGTATGTATATTTCTTGATCTTTTTTAAATTCAAATGTGTTTCTTAAGTGAGTATGACTGAATTGTTATTTTATCTTTACAGGTCGACAGTCCTTATCAAGGAGGAGTATTCTTTCTGACCATACATTTCCCAACAGACTACCCATTCAAACCACCAAAAGTTGCATTCACAACACGTATTTACCATCCTAACATAAACAGTAATGGTTCCATTTGTCTTGATATTCTGCGCTCACAGTGGTCTCCAGCACTCACCATATCCAAAGGTAAATTTTTGCACATGTTACTTTATACTCAACCGTTTTCATATTTATTCTCTAAAATATTTGTTGTTGGTTAACACTTTAAGAAGACAAGAATTGATGAGTTTTGTTTTAACTTCCAGTGTTGCTTTCAATCTGCTCACTCCTATGCGATCCAAACCCAGATGACCCGTTGGTGCCAGAAATTGCTAGGATCTACAAAACGGACAGAGAAAAGTACAATGAACTAGCCCGTGAGTGGACGAGGAAATATGCCATGTGATGAGTCAATTGTGACGTCAGCAAACATACACACACATCGCCACAGCCCGGGCTCTAATCCCATTCCCTATCCCTTTATCCTGCTCCCTGATCCTTTGTTATCCCCATCAAACCTAAATTAACTGGAGATTGTAAAAATGTTCATGGTCATATTAGGACCTGCCTAATTTCTGTCGTATATTATGGTATTGCGAATATATTGCATCGTAAGTAACAGGTTCCCATGTGCAAATATAGTTTCTGTTTTATCTAATAAGAAACATTTTCTATAAGAGCAAAATTATTTTTTGTTTTACATTGATGTGTCAGTAGATATCTTTACACTTGTTTAGTTGAAGTTTAAAGGTTAGTTAAATTTACATCAATTGAATTTATGTAATTCCTAAACTATTTGTACTTTAACTAGATCTAAATTGCATTGTAAAACTGTACAATAGCCATATGTTAGGAAATGGAGCGTTCCTTGCTTACTACTTACTAATTGTCCGGTTCACTTAGGATTTTGTCAATGAAATGTAAGTAAAGCTCATAAGTGTTAAGAACATTTTGGGTAATGTAAGTAAGTGGTATCACAAAATGAGCTCGTTGACGGAGTGAGTGTTAATTTTTTTTACTAGAAAACAACTTTTTTTTAAGTTAGTAAATGTAGCGTGCTACAGACCAGACTGACGTTGATTGAAGTGGTCAGTTTTCTTTCATCCACAATATTTTATGACAATGGAAAACGCTCCAATAGTTACAACATTCAGTATAAATTACAGTGTATCTCATAAGATGATAAGTTACGATTAATCTAGATTTTTTTTCAATATGGCGATTTATATTATAATTTTATCTAATATATATTGTGGTTGTAAGGATACCTGCGTTGTGATTTCCACGAATGTCCTTTCCATTCAACCATCCTCGTTTCCTCTGAGTAATTGAACAAACTTACTGAAGTGAACAGCGTCACGGCACGAGTGGCTAGCATGGGTGTGTTAAACGTTACAGCTGCAGGCAAGAGGAAGCTTTGTTCACTTGATCTATCACTGGGAGATTCAAATTTAAAGCTTTTCAAATTGTAATCAACCAACAACTTGTATTTTAGCTTCACTAAATTGTAAGAAACAATAAATTATTGTGTATGTAAATAACACCTTGAGCTTTATTTAGGCAACTTCCTGGTAAACGTAAGCAGCTGTAAACATTCATTTGAGTTTAATTAGCTGACATAGTTGGTTACTAGGCCACTGACTGAGAATCTGCCAAAATAATCGCTATGAAAATGATAAAAATCTCGGCTTCACGGTAGTGCAATGACGTTTTGCTTACAACATTTTAATCTAGAACGTGATTAACATATTTGTTGCCATAATCACGGTTGAAGGAAATTGGAAAAGTATACGTACTATCTATATAAGTATATTTTATTGTCTAGATTGAAAATGCAATTTAACATTAAAACAAGAATACATAGCTTAGTGGTAACAGCTACTCTTTCCTTTTGACCCTATTCCTACACCTGGGCGATTTCCGTACACGACTTCCACACCTTTTATCTCTTATGATCAAGGCGACTCGATTGTCTTATTAGATTTGAGATCAAAGTGCCAGGTAGAACTTACCAGTAATTAAAAATCTTGCTAAATTCATAGTCATAATAGTGGGCGATTATACACGCAGCCAAAAATTTCAGTTTCATATGAATTGTGTCAAGTTTTCCGTTTTACTAATACAAATTAGTCTAACATTACTTGAGTAAATACCGTAAGCTACAGTCTAATAAGATGTCCTCGATATGATAATAATGGACTTTTCACTAAACTAGAGCATTTCTGTCTCCTAAATAAAAAAACTAGTAATGTTGGTACCTACCTTACATAGTACCTGCTACTGCTAAAATATTGTCTAGTGGTCACCATACATAGTATTGATATACCTGATGTAGGTACCAGGCAATTTATATGTATGATAATAAGACAAAATCATACCTAGCTTTTCATCTTTGCCCAGTGATCTAACCATAGCAAATTAGTCTTATTTATTATGGAGTACGTTTCTTTAAAAGACATAATTTTGAATTGGCGAGTAATTTATTTTGTAAGGTAGGTGAAGGTACCTAGTTTGCAATATAAAAAAAGGATGTGAAACAATTTGTGGATCACGCAAAGTTGTTGCGTACGGGAATCGAACCCGTGATGTTTTCATTGCGCAAAACGAGCAACTTGTAAGAGTATAGACAAGAGGTTGAGGACGAAAGGAATAGATAGGCTATGCGGTCATATAATAGGTGATTCAAGTCATAGAGTTTATTACAAAATGTATTCAGATAAAAATGGAGGTACATAATTTACAAAGGCACATAATTATCAATATCTATCATTACAATTAACATTACAGATTACAATTCAGTCGTTTCCATATTTTTTGCGTTTTTCATTTGTTCTAATTGCTGGTAGAAATCATACTTTGCTTGGTTTGTTTGGGGTTCGGTTTCGTTAGATTCTATTGAGGGGAAGGCGCCAGTAGTAATGAAATAAGGTTTTTCATTTGACAAGTCTTGATCAACTGCGTTTTCGTCGAGAGAGTCACGTTCGGAGCGACTGAGTTGATCTTCTGATTTGTACCAATCATTCTCATAAGCATGGAGCCATATGGGGTTGGATCCTTTTGTACTGTGTTTATTTGTGTTGGGCACTCGGCCTCCCGAGCTGCGGATGGTCATGTCTGATTCCCCAGGAGTCGGAGATGCTGCACAGAAAAAGTAATACTGTTAATACAATTTACTATTATTAAATAAATGTTTTAATCCTTTTCAAGTTGTTTTGTAAATTCGTAGAGAACAAATACACAAGAACAGTGTTTTTGGGACTAGTAAGCTAAAAGTACAATCTATGGTGAAAAACATTGTGCTTATTAGACCGCAAAAGTCGACTGTTGACTCCAGTTGCTTTCCGGAGATTGTGATTTCCACGATTTTATTAGGTACCTACTGTGAATAATCCTATTAAAATGGGCAGTTTAACACAATACACCATAGCATGCATACTTTACTAATAGGTCGGTATCTACATCTCATCCATAACAAAATATGCAGAACTAATCAGCCAGTTCTAAGATCCCAAAAACAAACATACATGACATTTTTTTATGTGCGTCTGGTGAATTATTTGAAAATATTAGATACGTATTTATTACGAAATAAATGTTTATACCAAAATGCTTACAATAAGCTGTAGCAGTAGCAGCCTTTAGCCTTCTGACGTAATCAGCTCGCTGCGACAGACACATCATGACGGTAAGCACGAGTAGTACAGTCAGGAACAGCGTGGTCCATACTAGCCAGAATACTGTCTGGTTTGACGAAAGAGTTTCTGCTGTTAGAGGCTGGTACTCGGCCGGCTGAGTGTCTAGGACGTTGAACTCCTAGAAAATGTCGTTGGATTTGAAATAAGTAAGTAGGTACTTACGTGAATGAAATAGTTTATTTTTGTTTTTCTATATTTTATAAGTGAGTTTAAATTGTAATTATATTTCCATCGAAATGTCTAAGTAAATAACCAACAAATGAATCACTTAAAATTACCTTGAAGAGATCATCCAACTGCTCAATATTCTTATCAACTAGTTTTAGTACTTGTTCGACTTCTAAAACGGAATGATCTTCCCCGTTTACGAGGTGCAAATACAAGTCGGTTTTAGTATTGTCAACTGAGCCATCTTTATTTTCGTGTACCCTCAAATCGTCCACGTTTACGACCGAGTCGGTCACTCGTGCTAATCGTTCACGGAACACGTGGATCTTGTCACGGATCTCTGACGGGTGAGAGCGTAGGACGAAGCGAACACGTTGGTCTTCACGAAGTAGGTAAATAAATACATGCGCCTCATCTTGTAAACCTCCCGTGTCATTCGCTAGAACCTGGAAGTGTACAAATAGAACATCACGCCTTGATCCAAAAGGTTTGGCAATCAATTCAGGGGTAAAGGCCAATGACCTCTCGTTCGGCACATCTCCAATACAATTCGTTACTAAGCTAGGCTTATAATCAATGCATTTATTCATGTACAGGAAACGAACCGCGCTATAAAAATACACTTCTATAGTGAATTTTCACAACTTGATATAAAATCATACTTAATACGCAGTATGTGTTTTTAATGCAAATATGTCGGTATCGATTGCAACAAAAAGGCATTGAGGAAGGTTTTCTTATCCGCAATATTGTCACGTATGACTCAACGTTAAGATAAAAAAACTAAAAAACGACGAATAAGTGGATAAGTATCTACTTGAAGCTACTTATCATTCGGTGCTATTGATTTGTAAAATACGTAAGTAATAAATAGAATAGTCGCAACACGCATGCGCTGCGCTCTGTGGCTGTTACGTAGTTCCACATTCATAGTTGGCAAGGACTTATGGTTTGAATGCATCCATTGTATCGTTAAAAGGGCTGTAAAACACGAAGGAATAAAATATCATATCCTTCACCTTGAAATCGAAATATCCTTTCATTCCCTTTTGCGGGTCGAAGTTCAAAGAAACCGCGCCTGTTTCAACATTGACTAGAAACGGGGACACCGCTAAGTTCTCTAAACCTTCCGTTAGAGTTTCCTTCACATCTCCGATTAAGTAATAACTTATTTTAGCGTTTTCACCTTCGTCCAAATCTATGGCCTGGAAACAAAAGAGCAAATTAGTACCAAAGCGAAGTTGTAACATGAAGCACAATTTATGAGAAAACTAGTATACAGTAACGTTTTATGAATGAAACAAGAATGTTACGGATTAGAAAGTGAGATAGTTGAGGTATGAAAATCGTCCGAGCATCTTTAGAAACGTCACACAAGAGAAAATTGAACGAGTAAAAGTGAATAAACAATGAAAATAGCATATCCGCCTCTAACTGTCTCGGGTCGGGTAAAGTTTCATTAAAAATCATTATTTTTTTTAATTGGGATGATGACAGGGTATGAAAATTAAAAATATGATTAGTCCGTAAGTAAGGTAATGAAAAAATATTAGACACGTATTTTCTTATTTTGTCGTATAATGGGGGCTAAAACGTCTTTTCTACGTATAAAATGTACTTAGAAGTGACGTCACGTGACATTTCAAATCAATATATCGTCGAAAGTATTCGTTTCTGTAAGAAAATAAAAAATACATGTCTAATGATTTAAAATAATCTACCAGACGGACATTAAAATAAAAATTAGGCATCTATTGTCGGTTATAGGACGGAGCCTGGAAATATACCTAGCATATGGCAGTAGTCTTACTTCCTATTACATAGGACTCATAACTTATGAACAGTAGGCTACTTTGTATAATAAACACCTTTGCCTAGGTAAGTACTCCTTCAGGGATTGAAAACATGACATAATGTTAAAATTTGATTTTGAGATTGATTCATGATAGCAGAACTTTAAACCTTAGTGGTTTTTGGTTGCTATTTTAAATGGATAATCCTGTACTTATTGTTAACATGACAAATAAAAGAAGAAGAATAATAATAATACCTTAACATTCATAAATTCAATTCCAAAGTCAGCTTCAGTAGTGATGCCTCCAGTAAATATGTTACTGACGAACTTAGGAGCGTTGTCGTTGACATCATTGATGATTACGTGAACCTTTAGCGTGCTGACTCCGTCTACTTCTTCATCATACTTAGGTTTGGTTACACAGTCTTCTGACGCTAGTATTGTGAGCGAATATTCCGATTTCTGTTCCCGATCTAATGGCTTTTGGGTCGTTAGTCTGAAAAGTGGCAGTGTTTGTATTCTATTTTGTAATGAACATTATAACGGAAGGTAATTAATGTTGTTCTCCTGAACATTCTCAATTAAGTATATTGGTATTGGTGGGAACTTTCAACAAGATTCACAACTCAAGCGCATGCCAGACTATTTTATAGAAGACTTGATTTAATTAGAACTTTATAACTTGAGAAAAATTACAAAATTAACAACATTCTACCATAGATTAAAACGTTTTATCATATTTTTAAGAATTAAGTATTAAAAGTAAAAGCAAAAAATCACTACCTATGCGTACTCCTGTGTAAATCAAACACATTATCTTCATCGCCATCTACAATATAATAGCAAACTGGTAACAAGGGCTCATCGCCGCGGTCAATCTCATCCCTTTCTATAACGCTGGGCAAATAAAGTCCAGTGTTGGGTGCATTCTCAGTAAAATTAATATGTATGTGTTTGTTGGGGAACCGTGGCCGATAGTTGTCCACATTCTGTACGTAAATTGTTAGGTCCAAGTCCGAGCTAAGTGGCGTAGGCAGCCCGAGGTCGTAGGCTTCTATTCTGAGCTGTGGAATAATCAATATGTTAGGAAATTGACATTGAAATGACTGATGAAGCTATGAACAATTGATAGTTTAGACTTTAGTTTTTTTTAAGGGGGGAAAATCATCGAATGACTGCTCCCACCTGGGTGAGGCGGGAGGGAGTGTCAGACTCTTACTGACTAAAAACCACCCCGTTCCTACTCCTGCACTTCGAGCCGGAGCCCCGGTAACCCGTTAGGTTCTCCGCGACTCCGTATCGGCTAGACTTTAGCTTACAGTTACGTTCTAAGTTGTAATAATAATAATGGTTCATTAAGAATGTCTAATATTATGGTCAATTGGTGTAAAGAATCTTCAACTGGATGTTACAGTGAATCTGGATAGTTGTCCAATGTCCACATGTCGAAATTCGTTAGAAGTTATAATACAGGGGTGCATATTAATAAGAAACAATATTCTTAACAGATGCGTTTAATTTCTGGGGTCCAATCAACCCCATTGTCACCTAAAAATAAATCTAATTAATCCTACTGATATTATAAATGCTAAAGTTTGTGAACACGTACAGATTTTTGTTATTCTTTTGAACAAAAACAAAGGAATGGAACTACATGAAATTTGGCATAGAGGTAGATTATAGTCTTATAATAATTGTTCAGCTTGAACTATGTACGACGTACGTGCATATAATTCATGTTCCGTATTTGTATAAAAGTTAGGTAAAAGGTTACAAGTACATAGGCTATGCTATGTGTATGATGTAGAGGAAAAATACCAAAACTGTACCAATAACACAGTTCTTGACAACATATACATTGTCACAACATTAATTTATCTATTTTATCGTCCGATTAATTTTTAATTGGGTACGGATTCTTGATAATGAAATAAGCTAAAATAAATAGACAGTCGTGTATAGATAAAAAAAGTGCCTTCACCCATAATAAATAGTTTGTATTAAAATGAGTCTAGATCCGGAAAACAATGTCAGGTTATCGGCACTAGTGCGTAGCTGTAAGTGTGACGTCACGAACTGCGATCAACATGAATAAAATAAGACGTAAAACCATAAATAAATCAGACGTCCAGTCACTCGACCGGTGACCGGGTTTTGGCATATGCAAAACATACAATGACAAATGGTAAATATTATGGATATTTTTAAATACTTTGTAAGGGAATAGTGTGTACTGTCAACCAAAGGGCATGTGGGGGTCAAACTCTATCGTTAGAAATACAATTTATTGTAGGAAATTGCGTCGACCATTCAGTCGGATAAGCAACTATTCGGACGAGTTCTCTGGTACAATTAGGCGAAAGTATTATTAGGTGTTTTATACATAAAACTAACTAATTTTATTTATGAAACCTGTGCCTATAAAAACTATTTACAGAAAGTAGGTATCTAAGTAGTGTAGTGTAATAGTGTCGTGGTGGCCGGGAGGTTGAGGCGCCCGCCTCTCGTGCATGGGGTCGAAACCCGGCAAGTACCTACCAATGTGATTATTTCCGAGTTATATGTACTTTCTAAGAATATTTAGACGCCACTGACAGACGGTGAAGGAAAACATTGTGAGAAAATCTGAACTTCTAATTTCATATTATAAGTTTGAAATCGCCAACCCGCATTGAGCAAGCGTGGTGATTAATGCTCCTTCTCCTTGTGAGAGGAGCCCTTTGCTCAGCAGTGGGCATTTATATGCTAATGATAATGATGACGTATCTAAATAATTTAATCAATCGACTCATCTATTTTTATAGGGGAGGTTTGTTTATTAGACATTGAATGTTTTGGTCTACCCGTTGCTATGGCAATAGCCCCCTCGCTTCGACGGTTGACAATAATAACACAATTACTGACCTAAGGGGCAAAGAGAGTACCTACCTACTGTATAGGTTAATATTATTTTATTTATGGTAGAAGAATAATATTCATAATTTATAGCAAAATAACATCGTGCCAATAATTATGTCTGAAAAAATTTCTGTAAGGTTAAATGACAGCTTGTTTTAAGTATTTTATAAACGGCCGAAATCTATAAACTATCTTGTTCCAAAATTTTCTTATTTACATTGATTTTTGACTTTAGTTGTTTTAAATTCTGTCAAAAATCGATCTTAATTCACATATTTTGGATTGGGATAGGTCATTATTTTATTAATTTTTGCCGATAGTCAGTAACTTAATCAGACATTGTGAAACAAATTTTAAAAATATTTATATCTAAAAAAGCAGTTATATTGTTATGTATATGGTTTATTTTGTTACGTACTGTTTTTGTTAATAATATGAGATCGAAGAGCAGACATTGATTATATTATCTGGAGGAAAAAATACATTAGACATACAGGGAATTAACGACATTTGACGCATGAATTTTAAATCGCGATTGAATCTTGAGTTACCGTTATATTTACTGTCTTTGTTAGTTTCAATGTGTATTGTGGAGACAGAAATAGATATAACGGCCATCATAAAATTGAATTGCCGGGTGTACAAGTTTTTTTTGCTATTTTTAATCTGTTGTTTGAATAATTATTTAAACTATTTTTTCGTTCGCCTACCTTTTTAGTCTAGCCTAGCAGGGGTGTTATGGATATGAAATTTCGGATACGGATTGGATACGGATATAGAAATGATTATTATACTGGATACGGTTACGGATACGAATATGAAATTATTTCGCATTATCCGTTAGTTTCGGATAATTTCGGCTACGGATATTAAAATTTTAAGGAATTTCAAAAGTAAAATACAAATAACTAATATAATTGTTTCGTTTATACGTCACGCCGCTATCCGATAGTATCCCGCGGGCCTGCGGACGGCGAGCATGGGTGGCTCCCCGTCCGACCAGAAACAGACCCGAGCGTACGGCGCGTCGCGTTCCGCGCGCGCCTCAAAGAGCCATCAGACCACCACAGATGGGGCCCAATAGGGCCGATGCCGATACGGAGTCGCGGAGAACCTAACGGGTAACCGGGGCTCCGGCTCGACGTGCAGGAGAAGGAACGGGGTGGTTTTTAGTCAGTAAGAGTCTGACACTCCCTTCCGCCTCACCCAGGCGGGAGCAGTCATTCGATGATTTCCCCCCTTAAAAAAAAAACCGATAGTATCCGAAACTTTTATTTCGGATTCGGTTACGGTTACGGATATTTTTTTATATCGGATATCCGATAGTTTCGGTTACGGTTACGGAGCTCCGTAACATCCCTGGTCTAGTGCTCGTTAGTGCGACTGCTGGACAAAGCATTTCGGGTTAAATTCCCAGCTCAGGTGAAGTATTATAGTGGATCTTTTAGCATTTCGACAATTACTCTGTCCGGAATCTGATACTATGTCCGGTATATGTCAAGTAATATTCTTAACTGTATTCAATGACATGCATAACATAACTGGTAAAAGGCGTTGGTACATAGAAAGGAAACAAGGTTTGAATGTTTGTGTAATATGTGCACCTCTCATCATCACCATTATCAAATGCTGAAAGACGTCCACTGTTGGACAAAGGCTTCCTTTAGTCTTTTTTTTCCTCCTTTAGCCGTCCACGTCCAACGACAACTCGCCACCTACATCCACTGGCTCCTCGCAACACTTGCGATGTCGTCGTCAGTGGACCGACGAAGACGATGAGTCGAAGCGTGGTCTCCACAAAAGAACTTTCCTGGTGATGTACACCTCTTCTACCTATACCTTCGTGCAATAGAAGGCTTTAGGTTATTTATTTGTTTATTTTTTATTATTTTTTTTATAAAAACGTTGCCCCACACTAGGATTATCTCCTGTGTCATGGGTGCGTTTACAAACATACAAGTTCACACACACAATGACACCGAGACAACAATTTGTGGATCACACAAAGTGTTGTTCCGTGCGGGAATCGAACCCGCGACACGTTGCACGGCAGCCGGTTGCCCAGCTACCGCACCAACCGCACCGTTATGTTTAGAACAGTTTATTATTGTCTAACATACCTGATACGTAGTCTGCTTGTCTCTATCCAGTGGCTGCGTAGTTCTAAGAGCTCCGCTAGTAGCATGTACAGTGAATGCTCGCCACGCGCCGGCCGCGTCCTGCCGGACTCGGTACCGCACGGCGCCGTTTGGGCCTATATCCGCGTCTATAGCTCGCACCTCTACTACTGTGGTGCCTATTGTCGCGTTCTAAGGGTAAAAATACACATTATTAACAGAATATGGGAAAGTATGTGTGTCTTCAAGGCCCGATTGAACAGGTTGCTGGGTCGACGTGCTCCATTGTAGACGGCATCATCGCTTACCACCAGGCAAGATAAACGTCGGCCCAACATATAAAAAAGGATTAAAAATATACCAACACTAGCTTTTACCCGCAGCTTCGCGCGCGTCACAAAAGGATAAAAGTAGCCTATGTGACATATACCAATACACACAGCGCCATCTATATCAATACTTTTGTTTTTCTTCGGGAATATAAATTTTTTCCGGGTTAAAAAGTACCCTATTATTTAATCTGGACTTCTAACTTTACGTCTGCAAAAATTAAAAGCAATCGGTTTAGTAGTTACGGCGTGATGGTGGAACAAACAAACAAACAAACAAACTCACTTTCAGATTTATAATATTAGTAAGGATTATAGTAAGGATTATACGACTAAAATGTTTGAGAAAAGTGTTCATATACAACAATAAATTCTTTCAACTGTTCAATACAATAAAACATTAAAAAATAATCACACTTTCATTTATTTATTTTATGACTAACTTAATTTTAATCTTTTTCCAGCAAATTCTTAAGAAATAAGCATGCTATTTGATACTAAAACAAACATGACGTCACAATACACAATCTTGTACATAATTCATAGAAAACTGTCGTTTTTGACAGTTCGAAAAAAGTATTGAATTTGACTGTTTGGCAAGTACCCAATTTTACTAGATCGGTAGATTCAGTATTGAAAGTATTGATCTCACTACTGTGAAAGCTTACCTCAGGCACTTTGATAGTGACATTCTGTGGAGGATGCACGAACACTGGCGCGTGATCATTATAATCAGTGACACATAGTCTCAGCTCTCCTCTAACAACATTGGGTGGTATGCCCAAGTCTCTAGCTTCCACTACGAGGGTATAGTTTCCAAAGCGATCCTTCAAAGATTGGCGAGCGAACAAACGGCCCGTGTTGGCATCACCACCCACTTGCTCGAACCGAAACAAATCTGGAGGAAATATGGCATTTAAAAAAAGGATTTGATTTTTTTTTAAATCGTTGCCTCGCACTAGGATTTTCTGCTGTGTCGTGGATGCGTTTACAAACATACAAGTGATAGTGGTAGGCGTAGTATGTAAGATCTTTATAAAAAAAATATTTGACCATGAAAATTATGTACTTGTAATATGACAAGGGCACGGACACGAGTCCGTGGAGAAATTCAATTTATTATTTATTAAAAAAAAAATACAAATTCACATACAGATGACACCTAGACCCGAAACAACAATTTGAGGATCACACAAAAAGTTGTGCCGTGCGGGAATCGAATTCGCGACACGTTGCGCGGCAGCCGATTGCCCAGCCACCGCACCAACAGAGCAGTCAATATACTAGGTATGGGATAGATTGAGATATTTTAAGGAATTTATTATTAGACATGATGTTTTAATATCGTTATTTTTAGGCCCAGCCCTTTATTTTGTTTCCTAACTATGAAACTAAGCCAAGTGTGAGTCAGATTCGGTCTTTCGAAGGTAAAACATAGCTGCATAAATAGGCAGTTTCAGACGGTTGATTTAATTTATGCTATACAGGTAAACAAATTGATTAAAGCCTTGACTGCCAATAGAGAACTGTTGAAGGCAATTCCTCCGCTAACGTCTGTCACCGGTGATTCCCATACCCCCATGGGGTTTAACGTGTGAAATGATTTTCACGACTTCTAATAGGGTAGATGACTAATTTTTATTTTAATGTCCGTCTGGTAAATTGTTTAAATACATTAGACACGTATTTTTTGTTTTCTTACGGAAACGAATAGTTTCAAAGATATTGATTTGAAATATCGCATGACGTCACTTTTGAGTACGTTTTATACTTTAAAATGACGTAGCTACCTCTCACTCCTAAACTTTGATTCGTTTCATCTAAGTATTGTTTTCTTATACGACAAAATAAAAAAATACGTGTCTAATATTCTTTCATTACATAACTGACGGACTAATTAGATTTTTATTTTCATACCCTGTCAACATACCTATTTTATGTGCTTTTTTTTCTTATCTTTCTATCAGACGTCTCTCTTTTTTTCACTAAGTCATGTCTTACATACAATTATATACCGATAATTCATTAAAAAATAGCCTACATAGTATTCTAGTGACAACATACCATGTCCCTTCCCGCCGACGAGATGGAACTGCACTCGTCCGTTAGGCGCGGAGTTGTCATCGGCATCAGTGGCCGATACAGACACAATAGGCTCCCGGTAGTTATGGAACTCCGTTATAGTAGTACATTCCGAAGGCACGTGCAGTATCGGAGGGTTGTCGTTTACGTCTTCTATGTGAACTCTAGAGAATGAAAGAGAATAATTTAAGAGCAAATTTGGGTGGTTATGCAAAATTGGACTATGCATAAATGGACAAATGGGTCATTTTGGAATGAATAAATTAAAAATCAATATTTCTTATATGAAAATTTTACTAAAAATAGCTTAAATAAAGATTTATTCAGTACAAAGACAGCAGCTATTGTCATATGTACTAAATTGACTTTTTAACGGAGATATGTAATTAGTCAACCAATAGTTCTTAACCAATCGTTGGTCTGTACTGACCCAATCTTTATGTTCTTATCTGAATATCAAATAGCTGGGCTGGCTGTTAAAGTCAAAGTCAAATTCAAAGCATTTATTTCAATTAAGCCATAATTTGGTACTTTTGAAATGTCAACAAATACAAAATAAATAATAGTCTGTCAGTCCGTCAGTGAAGCTAGGTGCTCATTCCAAAATGTAGATTCGAATGGAGAAGAACGAGCAAGAAACTCACTTCGTTACTCTTTTTAAAAAGTATGTTCTACAATGTCTCTGATACATATTCCAATACTGTACGTTAATTACAATAATATAATCGAAATACGAAAGATCTCAATGATTCTAAAATACATTTATAAGTATGACTAATCAATAATCACATAAGTTGAACTTTGCAAGATATTTGGTTCGTAGTTTGCAAATATTTGTGCTCACGCTTAGCAAGCTGATTAGAAACCGCAGTGTCATTATGACATTTAAGAAGGAGCTAAAACATTGCTGAGTTTTGTTATGACTAAAATATTATCATAACACCATCACGCCTTTTATCCCCAAGGGGTAGGCAGAGGTGCACATTACGGCAATTAATGCCACTGTACAATTTAACACCCACTTTTCATTTTTTATGTTATGAGTCCCATGTAATAGGGAGTGAGCCTATTGCTATATACCGGGCACAACTCCAGACTCCATGCTACTACTGAGAATATTTAAAAAAACCCAGTAATACCTACTTTGCCCGACCCGGGAATCGAACCCGAGACTCCTTGCCCGGCAGACGCACTTACGACTACTCGGCCAACGAGGACGCCTTTATTTAAGACTAATGCCCGAATACTGAAAGGCTACACAATTATGAGTTGTAGGTGTAAAATAGATATAACAAAATAACCAATTATTATAATTACTGCTAACGCCATTTAGTGTCGCTTATGTTAACTCGCAAACATTAAAATGAACCTTAGTACGAGTTTGTTTTACGTTTAAAGTATTCGAAACGAGTGCGCGTTCGGCACTCTGATTGGCCGGCGCCAATAAACCAACCAATCAGCGCGTCGAACGAGATCTCGTTTCGATTATTTTAAACATAAGATAAACTTGTACTAAGGCCGGATGAACGGCTGAGTGATGTTCAAATATATTCAAATAAAGTTCAGTTGATTGCAAACTAGCATAGCGTTTTATTAGTAGATACTTAAAATATATCATGCCATCTCTGTCATTTACAAAGAATTTGTAGAGACAGACAGAAGTTCTAAGCTTAAGTATTAAAGCGCGACGTAAAATTGAGTAGCCTATCAGAATTCGAGCGATAGACATGTATGTACTTACACAATCTGCTTGAAAGCATTACGGCTCTCTCCACTGAGGTACCCAAACTGGTAGTTATCCCACGCTTCTATGACAAGGTTGTATGTCGCTTGCGTCTCTCTGTCCAGCCAGTCTGATACTGTTAAAGCTCCTGTATCTGCGTTTATTAAGAATTTTCCCTGTAGGATGAAAATAGTGTTCAATACAGGAATAAACAGGTTTATAAAGGGTCGGTAAGGAGCATGTAATACCCCATGTGTTGCAAGCGTACATAGGCCACGGTAACCACTTAACATCAGGTGGGCCGTGTGATTTTCTTGCCACCGTCGGGGTATAAAAAAAATATAGGCAAAGACACCCTCAATTGGCTGCACGGTTAGCGCGGTGGCTGGGCCTGGATGCCGTGCAGCGTGCCGCGTGTTACATTCCCGCACGGAACACTTTTTGTGATCCGTAAATTGTTGTTTCAAGTCTGGGTGGCATGTGTATGTAAATTTGTAGTTTGTAAACACCCACGACCCAGGAGAAAATCCTAGTCTAACACAATGGGAGATGAAAGAAAGAAAGAAGACGTGCCTACGGATCACCTTATGGTACCGGGACGCTAGAGGCGTTACAAGTGCGTTACTGACCTATCGGGGGATTACGAATTTGAACATTGTTGGGGATTCTGGGGATTGGGGGAGGGGGAGAGGGATTGGGCTTCCGATAACCTCACTCACACGACGAAACACGACGCAAACATTGTATCACGTCGGTATTCTGTGAAGCTGTGGTATCACTCCGGTGGAGTCGGCCCATTCGTGCCGAAGCATGGCTCTCCCACACTTAGAATATAGAGAATAGCTAATAAAATCAGTCGTACTTAAGTATTCGCGAAAATTCCACTTTCTGGGGCCTAAAGTCTGGGACTTTATTCTATTTGAAGTAAACGTTTCGGGTAAATATTCAGTATTAAAATTCGTTCAACTCTATTACAATTGCATTAGAACGATATTATTCAGTGGAATTTTACTAAACCATTTTAATAACATGAGCTCTCTATATCAATATAATCAAATACTTACAACTGTTTGCACAAAAAAGCTGGGCAGGGGTCTCGGGTTCGATTCCGAGGTCGGACAAAGTTCAGTAATAGCACGGAGTACGGAATTGTGCCCGGTATATGGCATAGGTTTACATGGGACATAAAATAACATCACGCCTTTTATCCCGTAAAGGGTACGCAAAGGTGCACATTATGCCCCTGAACAATGTAACACCCACGTTCCACTATTTATGTTATGATTATTACATGGGACACATACATAACATAAATAGTGAAAAATGGGTGTTACTTTGCACAGTGGCATTAAGTGCTGTAATGTGCACCTCTTCCCCCCTCTTCGGGGAAAAAAGGCGTGATGTTATGTCATAACTATGTATATGTTTAAACTATGCTTTCTTGCATTATTTTTTAAATATAATTAGTTACTTGGTAACATTCACGAGCTGGCAGTTTCATTTCTTGATGAGTCTCAGTTTTTATTGTTACCGTTCACGGTTCACGCAATATGATCAGTATAACGACTGCTTTGTAAATTAGAATAAATTGAACGTACCTAATTATTCTACAGAAAAAGTATGTTTATGGTTCTGAACAGTTTTTTAAAGAATTATGCCATTGAACGCAATCTTAACAGCTAAGCACTTTATTGTTTTCATTTTTTTTTGTGGCATAAGCCGGCAAACGAGCAGACGGATCACCTGATGGTAAGCAATCGGCGTCGCCCATGTACACCTGGAACACCAGAGGCGTTACAAGTGCGTCACCGGCCTTTTGGGGATTAGGATTTTGAGGATCGTTGGGGATTCAGGGATTGGGGAGATTGGGGAAGGGGAAGGTAATTGGGCCTCAGGTAACCTCACTCACACGACGAAACACAACGCAAGCGTTGCTTCACGTCGGTTTTCTGTGAGGCCGTGGTATCACTCCGGTCGAGCCGGCCCATTCGTGCCGAAGCATGGCTCTCCCACACTTAAACATTAACGCTTCATTAGACAAAAGATTGTAATAAGTATATAGATTTGTAATTCAATCAATGTGCTTTTTCTGGTAATGTATGTTATGCACCAAGGCTTTATTTTATATAAAATTAAAGAGTGCAATCACACAAAAAGGCTAATGAGCAATCTATACAAAATAAACACACAGGGAAAAAACCGATCATCTTTTTTTATGGAATAGGAGGCAAACGAGCAGACGGATCACCTGATGGTAAGCGATCAGCGCCGCCCATGGACACCCGCAACACCAGGGAATTCACAGGTGCGTTGCTGGCCTTTTAAAAAGGAATACGCTCTTTTCTGAGCCTTATCCATCTCTAAGTATGATTTTTACTATTTTTAATAAAAACGCTCCACACTACGTTTTTCTCCTGTGTATTGGGTGCGTTTACATACACATGACATACAAGTTCACATACACATGACACCCAGACCAGAAACAACAATTTGTGGATCACACAAAGTTGCTCCGTGAAGGAATCGAACCCGGTACACATTGCGCGGCAGCCGGTTGCCTAACCATCGCACCACCCGTGTAAGTACATCTGATTATAATGCAATACATACCTGTGTAGACATGCGATCAAGTAAATATGTGATCTTCCCAAACTCGCCGGAATCAGCATCTCGTGCTAATATGTTCGCTATAGTAGTCCCCGGTTCCACATCTTCAAGCACCCTGTATTCGAACGCCGACGACTCAAATATTGGATTATTGTCGTTTTCGTCTAGAACCTACAAATAATTATATTTTAATACATGGTCAGGGATATATGCAGGAATCTATAATACGTTGCGTATTAAATTGCAATCGAAAATAGTTCTAACTGCTACATATCTTAATATATATAAATCTCGTGTCACAATGTTTGTCCTCAATGGACTCCTAAACCACTTAACCGATTATAATAAAATTCGCACACCATATGCAGTTCGATCCAACTAGAGAGATAGGATAGTCTATTTTTCATTAGGGTACAGTAGAATAGGGTAGAGTAGGGTAGATTAGGGTAGATTAGGGTAGATTAGGGTAGAGTAGGGTAGAGAAAGGTAGAGTGGGATAGAGTAGGTTAGAGTATTACACGGTACGAAGTTTGCCGGGTCAGCTAGTATTAATAAATATTTCTATAGTTTGTAATGTTATGGCCTTAGGTACTACATTTTTATCATATTGTAGGTTTATCCCATGTTCTTATTTTCAAGGAAATTCATTGTTCTAACTCTGACTAGGAATTTGTTTAACTTGATCAATATAATTAAAATAATACACGCTTTACATTTTTTACTGTGTCTATAATAATATAGCCAATAAGAATCTTATGATTCTATTGACTTTTCTGTGTCATTCTGTGTCTATTTTATGATTTTTTTTTATGGCATAAGCCGGTAAACGAGCAGACGGATCACCTGATGGTAAGCAATCGGCGTGGTCCATGGACACCTAGAACACCAGAGGCGTTACAAGTGCGTTACCGGCCTTTTGGGGATTAGGAGTTTGAGGATCGTTGGGGATTCAGGAATTGGGGAGATTGGGGAAGGGGAGGGTAATTGGGCCTCCGGTAACCTCATTCACACGACGAAACACAACGCAAGCGTTGCTTCACGTCGGTTTTCTGTGAGGCCGTGGTATCATTCCGGTCGAGCCGGCCCATTCGTGCCGAAGCATGGCTCTCCCACACTTAATTCTATAGACTAGTAGTTCTTTTATGTTAACGCAATCAAATCGTTACCACGTAAAGCAACGTTAACCAACCAATCAAAGAATGGTTGGTTAACTGTAGCTGGCCAATCAGAGCGTCGGACGTCATAAACGTGTCGAATGCGTAAAATAAACTTACACTAGGGTCTCAAGTTTATTAGTCAGTTCGTTTAATTAGTGATTTTTATACATATCTAAGTGCTATTTCTATTTTCATTGGTTTGTATTGTTCCAACACAGTATTGACTAATGATTTGTAGGCATGCATACTTTTCCTCCTAAGAACGGAGTATAAATAGGATGTTAAAATAGACATTACCTCTGTGACATAAACATTTATTATTAAACACTATTTAAGTATTTTACCATTGTGATTATATCAATTTACATTTTACGGATAATCCATATAACCTGGTAAACATGCGGATAAAATTGAATATGAAATATATTGTTTAAAACTTTATTAACTATTTTGTTCAAAATAAAGACAGTAAAGCTTATTGACATTTCTATTCTTATTGGAAACTCATTGTATGCTAAAGATAAATTGTGTGAAAGATAATATTCACATGTAGGAAAAAGAATGGAGTTAGAAGGCTTATTGCGCCGATCCCATTCCCAAGCAACTTGTGAATTGGGATAAAATTACAAAGACAACATAACATAACATCACGCTTTTTATCCCCGAAAGGGTAAGCAGAGATACACATTACGGCGCTTAATGCCACTGTACAATAACTTTCATTTTTCACTACTTATGTTATAAGTACTGAGATTAAAAAAAAACCAGTAATACTTTGCCCGACCCGGGATTCGAACCCATTGACTGGCAGTCACACTTGCGACCACTCGGGTAACGAGGCAGTATTAAAAAAATAATGGTAACGATTTAAACCTAAATATATGTACTATAATATAATTTATGTATTTCTTACCTGTATAAAGAGATCGACGACTGAGTACCGCGGCGGGACACCGCTGTCTACCCCTTTCACAGTAAGATTGATCCACGGATACAACTCATGGTCTATCTTACTTGCGACTACCACTTCACCAGTTTTACTGTCCATGTGAACTAGGTTTAAAAGGTCTTCGCGTCCTGTTAAACGATATTGTTATTAGAGAATGAGCGTTAATGTAATGTAATTAAGTTGAATTTAGATTGTTACTGTAAATTCTGTACTATTGTTAAAAAGTGTAGAATGTAAATACAGCATTTGGAAAGTTGCGGAACGGATCCGCACTCCACAAGACAAAAAAAGACATTGTTCATAATTATGCGCCCCAACAAGTCATGAAACTAATCGAGCACTTTTCTCGAATTAGTTACGTGAATAAGTCGTACTATCTAATTGATTTAAATCAAACTATGTCTATACGCGCGACAGATAAGCATCTATGATTAGACCATTAATGGAATTGCTTTAAAACGAATTGAATTTTAAGTAAAAATACACACAAATAACTAAAAATCGCGGGTCACACACGTGAAAATATTGAGAAAGGCTCTAATAGTTTCGAACCACAGAGGGGTCCTTCCTCATGAGCAGCGTGCGCGGTCGCGGTCGGATAGTATTTTCACGTGAGTAACCCGAAATTTTTAGTTAATTTAGTATGTGTCACGATAATTATTATAAAAACATAAAAATACACTCACCTTCAAGAAAATAATTCATAGTCTTATTCTTATCAGCGTCATCAGCTATGACGGTAGCAATATTGACGCCATTCTTAGAGTTTTCAGTAATGGAAGTTTTGTACAATGGTTTCCTGAACACTGGGTTGTTATCGTTCTCATCATCAACCACTACGGTGAGGGTGGCTGAAGCAGTCTGTCGGGGACCACCGTCAATGGCTGCCATGTCCTCAACTGTTATTACTAGTTTCACTATTTCCAGCTTTTCTCGGTCTAAGAGCCTGTTTGAAAGAGTTTGTTCTTAGTACAGAGTTATAAATGGTGTTTTATGTCTGTGCTCCTTTAAAAAGGGATGTAATGTCTATTGGACTAACATATAAAGTGAAAATCATTTTCTTTAATTAGGCCAGAAATGCACTTTTGAACGTCAACATAAAAATTTAAAGTGAAGCTATTTGCTCATTCCAAGCTGTAGATTCCTATGGAGAAGAACGAGCAAGAAACTCCATAGGTTACTCTTTCTCAATCAGATTCACAATATAATTCTCTAGTTACATAGTTTTGTTGTTTGGATAACACTTTCCAGTTTTGACCAAAAAAGCAAAAACATCATCTTGTTTGGGTGGTATTAAAAAGTATAAATCCATACTACATGTAATTTAAAACCATTACATTCAAATTCAGAATAACACTTTGCACTACAATGTAATTTGAAGATAAAATTTTATACTACCAAAAATTTTGCATACATAAATATTTACTTACCTAACCACTTTCAAAGTCCCATCTACAGCATTCAAGTCCCATAACGCAAGATAATCATACTCCGCCACAGATATAGGAACTCCGTCCTCATCTCTGGCAACACTGCCTGTCTTGTCTATGGCGTAGCGCAGTACTGGCTGGTCGTCGGGATCGTGGGCTGATGCGCGGTATATTTGTGTGCCGACCTGAAAATTATGATTATGACATGAAGATTTTAATAAATACGCCCTTATATAGGCTAGATCAATGTGTTTTTGGGAAACACTTACGTAAAACGTCACAAGAACGTTATACTAAAATTCGAATTTACTTCGCAAAAATTTGATTTCGAATAGATAATGATTATAATATCGTTCAAAATTGTATTGTGTTGATTAAGCTTGGTTGTATTTGTGAATAAATAAGTTTTAACCGCCTCAGAGACGCTTTTAAAGAACAGAAAAGAACAAAAATCTTAATAAAAATAAAAGCATAGCTTCATAAAAGTACTACCTGTGTATTCTCTCTAACAGTGATGGTGCCTGGCTCGATAAGTACCGGCGGCTTGTTGTTCACGTCCACGATAGTAATATTCACCAGTACCGCTGCACTAAGTTGCTGGTCGCCTATACCACCGTCTAAAGCCACCTGGGAATTAAAAAACAATAATTTGTAAAGGTAGATTTGATTGCAGATTTATTAGTTTAGTATTTCATATTTCTCTAGGGGTTCAAACAGAATGTTTTGAATTTGAACTATTATTGTAAAAGATGGCAATGCAATATTCGAATATAAAGAGGGAGACAAAAATAAACTACATTACGAAAAATTTAAACAGACAGCAGTGAGTACTATGAAAAGTTAATTACTTAAATTTAATAAAACTCGATGAGAAAAGCTTAAAAGACACACGCCTTTGGTATGTAATACTTTACAAAACTAAATAAAAACATACATACCACAGTAAGTGTATACCGGTTGCTTTTAGGTGTAGTTTTGTCAGGGTCTAAAGTGGACCCGTTAGCAACAGACACGACTCCAGTACGGGATTCTATCACGAACTTATCGCTCGCACCGCGCTGTATTCTGTACACCACGCGATTGTTTGGGGACGAGCCGTCTGCGTCGCGAGCTTTAACCTGAAGGGGAATTATAAGATTTCTTTAGCGGTAGACTTGGGCTTTAGAATTTGGATAATCTCGTGAACCTTTTATAAAACGAAGGGGTTTTATGACCCAAATCGAATTACAACAAAAAGAGAATTACAATCAGAAACTAAATCAAATGAGTTTTGGAAATAGCTTATTGTTCTTATTAGCTGAGTAAAATGATTTCGATTTTTAAATTCTCTTTGATTTGGTTGGGGTTCATTTTTAATACTGTTACTACTGTTATTCTTAAAACACTATATTCCAAAAACGATAATTGGGTACTTGCCAACTAGTCAAATTCAATGCTTTTTTCGAACTGTCAAAAACGACAGTTTTCTATGAATTTTGTACGAGATTGTGTATTGTGCCGTCAAGTCTTTTTAGCGTACAACGGCATATTTTTTTTAAAGTTGCTGCAAAATACTAAAAGTACTTTGGTCATAAAAGAAATTAATGAAAATGTGATTATTTTTCGATATTTTATTGTATTGAGCAGTCGAAATAATTTATTTTTGATTACGGAAAGTACCCAATTATATAAAACTATCATGAGACATTGCGACCTCTACAACAGTTTTGTTTAGCATCGAATCTTAAAATTGCATTCTAAATCCAAAACAATAAAGTACAATATTAAACCAAAATACCTCAAGCACGCTAGTTCCTCCAGGCATGTCCTCAGGAATAGATCTCTTGTACATCATCTGCTGGAACAGTGGAGCGTGGTCGTTGACGTCCTGCACGTATATAGTGACTGGTACTGTGGATGACAGGGACGGCTCGCCGAAGTCTCGGGCACGCACCTGAAGATGGTAATAGGAGACTTAACTCATGGTATGCTGAGACGTAGAGAGATAACTTAGATCTCCGCGAGACACAAGGTATTTTCTGATATGTCTCATATATCGGCACTCAAGAGGTTAAAGGATAAGTTTTTAGGACATTTTTTTATAATTGTTTTTACCCTATCACGCAAAACCTACATACATAACATCACGCCTTTTATCCCCGAAGGGTAGGCAGAGGTGCACATTAAGGCACTTAATGCCACTGTAAAATCTACCACTATTTATGTTATGAGTCTCATGTAATAGGCTCACACTATCGCCATATATCGGGCACATTTCCAGACTTCGTGTTACTACTGAGAATTACTTAAAAAAAGCCAGTAGTACTTTGCCCTACCCGGGAATCAAACCCAGGACCCCTTGCCTGGCAGTTGCACTTGCGACCACTCGGACAACTATGTAATCACGCGGTTAAAATAGCCGGAAGAGGTCATTTTCTCAAACCTTGTAAGGGCTATAACTACTATACACAACTTGGTAAAGTGGATGTTTACGTTCTAGTAGTAAGTTATTTAATCAAGAATTTACGATATTTACTTGAAAATAAAAAAAGACAATGTAGTACATGATTTATTTATATCTGTAACTAGCTTCTACCCGCGACTTCGTACGCGCAATCCCATTTTCCCCCGTTCCCGTTCGTGATTTTCGGTAAAAAGTAAAAAAAAAGTATTCTATAAAAAGTATCCTATGTCCGTCTCATGGTTCTAAACTACCTCCCTGCCAATTTTCATCTAAATCGATTGAGGCGTTCTTGAGTTATACATAGTGTAACTAACACGACTTTCTTTAAATAATAATTCCTAATACATAAAATATATATATTAGAACATTAGTCTTCTAATTAGAACAAAAAAAATAAAACTACTTATTAGTAAATAACAAGTACTTACAGTAAGATGTATAGGCCGTAGGTTACTGTTAACGCCGGGTATCTGCTCGAAGTCGAGTCCTCTGACGGGAGTGATGATGCCCAAGTTCGGGTCTATCGTAAAGTTGTCCTTGTACTCTCCTCCAACTATTGAGTATTCTATGTGACTGTTCTTTGTTCCTGAGAATATAGAAGTAAACACTCATTAATTATGTTAAGAATTATAATTTACTTATGCCAGCGCCAACAACGTATTTAAAAAATAGGTTTATCTTTTACAAAGTAGAATTAAATGTTATTTGCCAACAAAAAAGGTACACGTTTGCTTGTACCTTTAGAAAATAACAAGCGTTATTCTATCCAAAAAGGTATTGAGTACAAATAGGTATTGATAGTAGGGTAATAATACATACAAGTCATTGGGAGCTAGGCACATTTTAAGTAGTAGACATTTTGTGACTAATAATTGTGATGACATGAATAGATTAGACAAATAACAAAAAAAAAAATAGCAACTTACCATTCAAATCCAGATCCCTAGCCTCAAGCACTAGTGGGTTTTCAAATTCCATTTCATTTTCCAGTAATCTGGCCTCATACTTATTGGCCAGGAACATTGGCGCGTTATCATTAACATCCTCTATGTTAATAATCAACTGGGCTGTATTCCGATTGCCTTTGCCTAAGTCGTCTCTAGCTTCAACTGTCAAATAATGGCGCGAAATAAGTTCGCGGTCGAAACTGTCACCGCCTGCTTGCTTTACTGTTATTACTCCTGATATTGGGTTAAGGTTTAGTCTGGAAATGAAGTATATATATGATTAGAAGAATGTAAAATTGACTTTAGTTATCAGGTGTGACGAGTCAAATAAACTCACAAATCATTTTCAATGCCATAATCTTCTAACTTTTATTTATTACAGCAATAAATGACAACATAAATAAATGACCTGCTATTACATGGGATTCAACATAAAAAGTGAAAAGTGGGTGTTACATTGTACAGTGGCATTAAGAGCTGCAATGTGCACCTCTACCTCCTCTTCGGGGATAAAGGCAGTGATGTTATGTTATGTAAAATTTACACAACATTTACATTGTAAATAAACAAAAGCACGCAAAAACAGTAGCCTTGATAATTTATTATTTTACACTGATTTCAAATTGATTGATTTGACTTTTTTCTCTTTTGGTAAATCTAAGCAGGATTTGTGAAATATTTACAGAAGAATCTTCTAGTGACATCACAGAGATTTTCCTTTATCATTTATGGAGTACAGAGAATGGTTTATCTATATATATATATGAAACCCGTTTTCCGTTGTCACGACATAGCATTAAAACGGCTTGACCGATTTGGCTGATTTTTTTGTTGTATTTTTTTTTTCTTCTTCACAAAATACAGTGAATGGCGGACTTAATACCTTATTGTATTTGTTATTATTAGGAGAAGGTTTTTAAGTCAGAAAAAGTCCTGAAAAAAAAGTTCCACGGGAACAGGAGAAAACGGGATTACGCCTACGAAGTCGCGGACAGAAGCTAGTTAAAAATAGAACACTTACAAATTAGCAATACTTCCTCCGAGACTTGTATATCTAATTCCTCTAGTTCCATAATTATCTGAGTCCTGGTCGAGAGCCTGCACCCAGGCGACAGTGGTGCCAACACCACAATTCTCAGGTATAGACA
Source organism: Spodoptera littoralis (assembly GCA_902850265.1). NCBI lineage: Eukaryota > Metazoa > Arthropoda > Insecta > Lepidoptera > Noctuidae > Spodoptera > Spodoptera littoralis. The sequence continues at coordinate 4,869,045 of LR824539.2, forward strand.
CGGTGTACAATGACTCGGTAAATTCTGGAAAGTTGTCATTCTCGTCCTTTATGTGGACCACTATTGGCACTATGCTGAAATTAGAAGAACATAGACTCTATTAGGAGTAGCAATAAGGTTAAATTCAATTGTCAAACAATATAGGGAGGGATGGATGATTCAGGTTATTTAAGTATAAATCCCCTAAATTCCTAGAAGGCTGGACTTGCATACTCCTTTGGTGTGAGAGAGTAAGAGTGTCTAAGGGCGGTGACAGTTGTGATATTATCCTGGTGAAATGTACACTCGTTTGCCGCCTTATCTCATAGAAATATGTGATTAAATAAAACAGATTGACAATTTAAGTAGTACAAACATACCTCATTTTAGGATCTTTGGTAACAATTTCTTTGGCGACTAGACTGAAATTCATAACAGTGACTTTTTCATAATCCAGGAATGATGCGTCATTGACTCTGATGAGAAATGAAGCTTCATTGATACCTTTGAAGGGAGTCACATCGAACACACCGTGATCTCCTGTTAGGTACAGTTCAAATGTACCATTTTTACCCTGTAAAAGAAATGTTACAATTTTATTATACTTTATACTGTACACCAACATCTGATTTTCGACCTTGGTGCTTGGTTATTATGAATAATTTTACGCTTTGTTGATCAATTATATTATAATGTGTATGTAAGTTATGGTCAATGGTCAGTTAAGTTATTAAATGTTTCACCCAGTTACAATCATTTTTATCTATTAACTTTGTCCAACTATAAATACTTTGAATAACAGGCAAAAATCATATTACAAAACGAAAAAATCTAAACTACATTTAAAAAGATCGATTTCTAAAAAACTTCTAAAAATCTAAAAAATTCTTTGAAGTCAGTTAAAAAAAAACATTTTTACTGATAGTGGCAACCAGTAATTGGCTTTTTGTAGTATGTCACATTCTTTTTAATCAAATTGTATAATTGTTGGTTTTACAAGTGTTAAATAAATAAATAATTATTATTACCTGATCATAATCAAAAACTTCAGGAATAGCATCTTGTAAGAATGTAATTGGTGTGTTCTGCTGTGCATTCTCCAGTACTTCTCCGACATATCTGTCGTTTCTGAACCTTGGTGTTTCATCATTCACATCCGTCACTATGACTGTCACCTCTGTGGTAGCACTGGGCATCGGTGAGATGGTGCGGGATTCTTCTGTAGCCTGAAATAATTAAGTTAAGTTATGTAACTTATAAAGTACTAGCTTTTACCCGCGGCTTCGCTCGCGTCACAAAAGGATAAAAAGCCAATGTGACATATACCAATACACACAGCGCCATCTAACGCCAATAACGTTGGTCAACATTGATTGTTACGTAAGCACATTTTAGACTTAACTATTCTCATTTTAAGATGTAATTAATGATTGATTCCTTTTCACAAATAAGCCGATTAAAGTTTATGATAATCACTGTCGATCAAATCGATCTCGGAAGAAATCACCATTGTGTGATAAGACTGCCTATTGTACGCATATTTACGAGACATGTTTGTTTTTTTGAGCTACTTTAATGAATGTGTAGAATAAAGCATAAATAAATAGATATATAAATCACCTAAGAGGTTGAATGTGAAAATATCCAGCGGAAAAAATTAAAATGTTCAATATTGCTAAGTAAGCAACATAGTATAAGTTAATGAGAATATCACAAAACTTAATGTTCTTACCAATATTTCCAAAATATATGCTCCATTGCTGTTATTAGGGTCTTCCCTATCGAGTTGGTTGACAGTGTACACAACTCCTGAACTGCTGTCAATATCAAAGTGTTCCTCTCCACCTGATATGATGCTGTACGATATCCTATTGTTGATTCCTCGGTCTCCATCAATAGCTCGTACTGGAAGGAAGATGAAATAATATTTTGTTTTTTCTGTCTATAGTATAGTATAGTTAAGACTCTTTAAAATAGTTTTGACAAATGTGATTGGCGACCTGAGGGGAGGAGGCGCTGTATTTATACATAATTAATATCTACAACAATGTAACATCTTAATGAAACCTCACCTTGCAAGACTGAGGTCCCAATAGGAGCATCTTCACTGATCCTCGTCACGGGACTGGCAACAACAAACTCTGGAGGCTGGTCCTCCACATCCTGTACTTTAATAAGGATTGCAGCGGTCCCAGTGTTAATCCGCCCTTGATTCGCACGGTCCACAGCCAGCACTCGAAGTTGGTACAACGACTTACGCTCATAATCCAACCGATTTGTCAAACGTACCACTCCTTTCCCGTTAACAGTTTGTATAGCGAAGTTTTGTACGTCTCCGTCAAGTTCTTGCAAGTGGTACAACACCTAAAAATTATAAAATTTTGAATCATACAGACGAACCAAACAAAACAAAACAAGTTTTTGAAGTTTCATGTTTTTTTTCAAATGCATGCTTCAAAATGACAGATGACAAAGACATTGACATTACTGACACAGGCAATGTTGGGTAGTGTTTATGGAGGTAGTGACGTAAAGGAAAAGGTGTAGATTTTAAATATATAAAATATAAACATACTTGACCGTAAGCTCCTTCATCCAGGTCTGTTGCTTCTACAGTTGTTAAAATTCCAGGAGAAGCGTCTTCTTTAACTGTTATTGCGGAAGGATATGGTCTGAAAATTGGTTCGTTGTCGTTCACATCTTCAACTAACAACAAGAAACTTTGCGTAATGTAATTTCCATCGCCTAGATGTCCGTCAGTTAAAGTTAATACAAAAGAATATTCATCGCGGATCTAAAACAAATAAATCACATAAATATTCACCGTTTCAATTAAATATTAACTTCTGGCTATTTCAGTTCAAAAAAGACGGAAAGCCATATATTATATCGTGAATAAAAAAAAACCATTTTTTTAATGAAAGCTAATGGCAATGTAAGATTATTTTGTCACAGAGCAGCCAGTATTTATTAATTTTTACAGATAATAATGATAATGATAATACTTTCGAAAAAATAATTACAAGTAGGTAATATGGTTTATAATTTATATTTTAATAAATTACTTACATAATAATATATTGTTATTAGCAATTTTATTATAATTACAACATCAATATACCTTACGGCTGTTTTCCCTAGGCAAATCTTAATTCATTCAGTGAAAAAAAAAACAATCACAGTTACGGTCAAATTCGGGTAATTATACTTTTCATGAGAGTGCTGTCGGGACTTGAAAGTAGTAGAGTTTTTTCCTATAGTTCACGTGAGTAAACCATATATTTATACACCATTTGAAGTTAAACTCTTACCAATATTCATTTACTTACTATTCCATGCAATATACACTCACCTCTCTATCTAATTCCTTAACTAAATAAATATTAGCTTCGTTGGATGAAATGGCTTCTAATCTTAAAATATCACTACCAAGTTGGTCTCTAATGCCAAACTGTAACGTATCTCCGTCGGGGTCAACGCCCCTCAGCCGGTATATTAGGCTACCTGAAATTAAAATAACGGTCTATAATTTTAATTAACACACACATAGGTACTTAAACCTATATACTATTCACGGCCATAACCACACGTTCGAAGAAATTAAAAGTAACATTTAATTACTTGTTGAAGTTTTATGAAAATCGTAATCTTGAAGAAAACGGTCCGAAGAGTAAAAATCTAGGTGGTCAGACTTAGACACAGAGTGAAGATATCGATGTTCAGTGACAGCTAGTCAGTTAGCCATTTGAAAAGTCAACCGACCGTGTAGCTCAAAAAAAAAGAAAAACAGAACATCGCGTCAAAACTTAAAACAAAATCATAGCATGAGTCAGCGATATTTCGGCTCTATAGTAGTTGCTTTTCATAGTTGCTATGACTCATCCCCATTAAGTCATTATACAGGGAAATTCACGTTGAATTCTGTCGGTGCCTACTATCAAAATACTAGTCCGAATTCAGACCCCATCAGGCATTTACGGATACGCTTTGTGACTAATCTATCCTCGTTACATCATATCGACGATTAGTAAGTGCAGTATAAGCAAGGGACTGTTTTAACACCAATAGGGCTTCCCCATGTTTGCATCAGTTGTCGTGGCAACCCCATTCTACCCGTTCCCCTATTATGAATAATTTCCGGTTGTCGGTACCTTACTAAAACTCCGGTAAAGCCCAAGTTTGTAATAGCATTGGGGAGCTAATATAACAGGTGTTTATAAGTATGCAGTATCGAAATATGATATTGAAGTTATATAGGTATTGTATTAGGTTTACCTAATGTGGTTTCGAAAATTGATATCTTTGTGACATATCGAGTGGACGTTGATATTTTAGTGCAAAGACCTTGCAACTAAGATTTGATGCAATCATATTAAGTACGAATTCAATATGCTTTGAGGTAACGTAATCCAAATGTTTTAGTCCATTTGTTCGAAGTTATTCACTACCATAACCTTTCGTGTGTCTAAGACGTGGATCCACGCGAGACACAATGTATTTTCTATTGTGTCTCATATCGGTGCATTCAAAAGGTTGAAACTAGTTGAATATCGATTCAGCGATCAATCAAAAGCGATTATGCATGCTTAATCCATATACGTAAGTAACTTACCAACTGGTGTGTCAGGTCCTTCCTTAAGTCTGACAACAATTTCTGACTGGCCATCTATTAGAAACCTGGGCGGTCTGTTGGCGACCACTACTTCTAGAATCGTCAGGAGTAACCAGAACCCTGTGATGCATTTGTACTGGGTCGGTTTTAACCGGACACGTGGCGGGTGAGATGTTACCCTCGCCTGCATTGTACGCAGTCACCTGACACATCTGGCCTTGTTGCTGGTTGGTGGTGAGACCATTTTCTCACTTCGCACGGTTTCACCGTGGGAAGACGCGTGCGCTACCAGTGAAAGTGTCACCTCGATGACTTGATTTGAACCCCTCGACGTGCTTCGCGATCACCTGTTAAACGGACAATTAGATAGTGTTAGTTTCTTAATTTCTTTAAAATATTTGAAAGGCGTTATTAGTTCTCACTTTTGTTGGGAATGTGTTAGATTTGTGTCAGTATAATGGCTTGTTAATAGCCTGTGAAAGTCAAGTTTAGAAAGATACGTTATGGTGTTGAAATGTTGGAAACTAGCTTTTTTCATTCCTTGACCAGAATCCCTTTTCTAACCGAGCTTTCGTAACTAAGGTCTTGGTAAGGTCTTTGATGCCGCAGCTGCAGCATGGAGAGATAGTGAGTACAGAACTACGATAGAATAGACGCTAAAGTCGATCACAAGAAAACTTTTTCTTTCTCATCACAGCTGTGAATCCCTTGTGTCAGTGGGTTATCTTTACTTAGTATCTTCGTACGGGAACTAGCGCGTGGCGACGAAGTCGACGGTGAGCATTTGCTAACTGCCCGTATCTCATTGTCTTGTACTGCCTAAGTATTGCTGCCGTTGGCACATAATCTTGCTTAACTAAAGAGATTCGCCTGCTTTCGAAGCAATCTTTTCTGATCTAGATGCTAAAGATACTTACAATTCCTTTTTTTATTTTTTATGTGAATGTGTTTTTAGTTGATTTATTTGTTGTTATAATAGTGAAAGACGTATGACATTATTTTACAGGATATGTTTAAGCAGCGGTATATTTCACAGGCTTTCATTTATATAACATTCACTGATTCACTTGTAAAAGTAAAATAACAAGGTTATATTCCTCTCATTGTTGTAATGTAACATCTATTGTTTAGACCGAGTTATTAACCGTCAACTAAATAATGTGTGATTAGCGCTGAAGATGTTACGACAGCTGGCATTATTAAATTGAATAGCTTGATCCACTAGGGTTATTCACACACACTGGATTTGCGAAACAATTATGTAAAAACAATTAAAATGTGACCTCGCGACCCGTGCCGGATGGTAACGTATGAATTGGGTGTCGTTGACGTATTTTGGCGGCAAAACCGGCGTCCCGTCAGGCTCACAAGCTCTGAAACAAAAGGGGCATCCAGCGAGACGGGTGCGAAGGCCAATGACTATTGTGTGAAGCGATGTTACACTACTATCGGCAACTGACCTTTCTACACACATCATCACGATTAATGAACTTTTAGTGCAGTTTTGGTCATCAACTAAATTGAAAACCTTATTGCTAGTTGGCGCATAAAATAAAATTTTATAGATTTCTTAAACCATTTAGATTGAATGTCTTATCTCATGAATGAATCGGTGGTTTAATAGAAGACACGGAGTATTCAAATTAAGTATTACAAGTTGTAGAAACTTCTTTAAAATAGCAAATGTTAATTTATTTAAAAAAAGGTCTTTCAGACACGAGTAGGTGTTAAATGACTTTCTTTGGTTGGTCAATAAATATTCATAGTGACTAAGAAAGTTTAGTTGTACAAATCGGAGTGGATTCAATTTGTTCATTCATGATTCCTGTACATGGAGCGTGACGGGCTTTAACTAAGTACGGCCAAAAGGAGTCCATGACCGACGCATGAGAGAAAGCCTCCATACTTCGTTACACACATGGTTATTATAAAAAATTAACGCCTTTGCCATGGAAAGTGTTTTTTTCTTAATAATATAGAGTATTGGTATTATCTTAGCCTGCCTGTAATCTTGTGTTGCGTAAGTACGGCTACCGGTGTGTAGCCCACCGGAAATCGCTTTTTAATGAAACTGGTTCTTTAGGATCTTATTTTTGTTCACTCTTGAATTACCTTCCTTTTTTATATTGTTTCCGTCATTTAATTCAGTGCCTAATTGTAACGCTGTCCAAAAGTAACATTTTGAAAAAAAATTATAAAAAGCATTCCACTGCGGGCTAACTAGCCACGTAGTCTACAATTCGCATTGTTTAAAATTAATTATTATAATTTTCAAATGTGATTGGATTGATGGCCAAATAGTATCGTGTGTGATTTTTGAGCACAAGGGCACATACATAGGCATTATATTAATTATATTTAGAGGTATTAGTTCAGAAATTTGGTGAAAATACATAGATATTTTTGAAGCCAAGTTTAGAATATATTCATTTTATACGTTAAGATTTATCCAGTTACCTACTTTTTAATTTATAATTAAATATTTCCTTAAAGCGACACTAAAATGCTGTGAATAAATTCTGTTCACTTGTTTGTTTAATATAAAGTGCACTAACTGCGGTTTCTGTGGTCACATCTCGGAGATCTTATTACGTCAATGCTTTAACTTTGTCATAGAAGCTTTAATATTGTTTATCGATATATGCAAGTGCCTATAATAGTCATGAGAAAATATTTATACTGCAACACTGTATTGAAAATAGTATGTTTCCAAATTCCTAACCTTAGTTGTTCTTATTTTTAAGGGGATCATCCAATGTCTTCTATTGCTCGGGTGAGGCGATAGTGAGTGGCAGACTCTTAATGACTAAAAACTGTCACCCCGTTCCTACTTCTGCCCTTCGAGCCGGAGACCCCGGCAACCCGTTAAGTCCTCCGCGGTTCTGTATCAGCATCAGCCCAATAGGGCTGATAGCAATAGGGCAATAGCCCAATAGGGCTAATGCCCATTTATGGTGGTCTTATGGAAGAAGAGACGAAAGTAACTAGATCCCAAAGTACAACTTAGTTTCGTCGCTTTATAACCAAAACTCGTAAGTCGTACGTCTCCTTAATACCATAAACATTGTAAAGGCCAATTGTAATCGGATTATATGAGGATTTGTTTGCAGTAGTTTTCTGCTGGGATTTAAGGGTTAATTATTTAATACATATTATTGTATAATACCTATATTTTTTTTTACTTTCTAGTCCCCAGACCTCTGTGCCTCAAAGAGCTATCAGACCACCACAGATGGGGCCCAGTAGGGTCGCCCGATACGGAGCCACGGAATGCCTAACAGGTTGCCGGGAATCCGGCTCGAGAAGCAAGAGTAGGAAGGGAGTGGTTTTTAGTCAGTAAGAGTCTGACACTTCCTCTTGCCTAAGCCTAACCCAAGGCGGGAGAAGACATTGGATGATTATCCCCCTCAAAAAGAGGCTCTAAGTCAGTCTTTAGGGAATTAAATCTCACCAACTGCTGCTTATTTTACGATATGTTTATGAAAAGGAACTGACAATGTAAACTATGATACAAATATTGTGTAAGTACCTATGATTGTCTGTAATAGTTTAGTCATTCTAAAACAATGTTCTCTAGACACAAATATGTAGTAAAATGATGTTGTCATTTGTATAATATGTGAACCGAACTAGTCCTTCGTACTCATTGATTATTATGTATTCTGAAAGCAATATTGGTTGCTTCTCACAACAACATTAGGCTGTTAGACAATAACAACTATGTCTAGGGAAATGTAGGCAACTGTATTATAATTTCAAATCAATATATCTTCGAAACTATTCATTTCCGTAAGAAAATAAAAAATACGTGTCTAATGTTTTTAAATAATCTACCAGACGGACATTAAAATAAAAATTAGTCATCTACCCTATTACGTGAGTAAGCTGAAAACATAATTATTAATGTAGGAACTGTTACAAATTGTTTTAATTTTCTTCTACGGGGAGTACTCTAAGGTCAGTATTAAACTGTAGGTAAGTATCTAGCAGTTTTTGGTTCTTTAATATATTTTAGTGTTATAACAACGAGAATAACTCGTTGCCTCGTTGGCCGAGTGGTCGCAAGTGCGACTGCCCGGGCAAGGGGCCTAGGGTTCGATTCCCAGATCGGGCAAAGTACTACTGGGTTTTCTGTGGTTTAAAATTGTCAGTAGTACCACGTAGTTTGGAAATGTGCCCGGTATATGGCAATAGGCTCAACCCCTAGTACATGGGACTCATAATAAGAATAGTGAAAAGTGGGTGTACGTAATGTACACCTCTGCCTACGCCTTCGAGGATAAAAGGCGTTATGTTATGTTATGTAAGAAGTTTCTTTTTCCAGTACTGACTATTTCTTCTTTAATGGTATTTGCTGTGATGTGGCTGTGATGTTAGTCATTCATAATTCACTTTAGTCTTCAGCTATCTGGCTCTTTAGCCAGGTTTTCACATGGAGCTGAATGGTATAGTCAATGTTATAGAAATGTATATCACACAGAAAGCTTGGAGAATTGAATAGCAATTATTCGCAATACTTGGTCGTGTTGGTTTTATTAAAACAAGTAAACAGATTTGCCTTTTACATAATGTTTGACAACTTTACTATGACGTAACTACTTATGAACCATAACGCCGTACATTAAGCGGTAAAGTACCGTACTTAGAACGCTAAATTATGTACTAAGGAATGCGCTTTTCATAGAAAAGAATTTTAGATGTAATAAGTTCTTACGTACATTATTAAGGCCTATTTTCATCATACCAACACATTTTTTCATGCTATGATTTCAAAGTTAGTTATATTTTACATCGGGACACCATGGCGCGGCTACCATCTAAACCTATTATACGTTACAGCTCTTCTATAGAGAGTTACTCGCTTGGTGTCCGCTTGGTAGCGCAACCAGCTTATACATTTTGTTGGTAGCGGCGAGTGGTTGCACCGCCATGGTGTCCCAATGAAATATAACCCTTAAGATATTTTTGTATAAGAATTCAAAATAAAGAAAATGGTAGTACATACATATACCTACTACATTTTCATCGATTTCAAATTAGTTAGGTATTCATAATTTTATAATTATCAATAACTAGCTGTTAGCCGTGACTTCGTTCGCGTAAAATAATGTCTTCTGCCAAAAATTGGGCTATTGAATTAATTTTTCCTAACAGGTATATTCTGCAGTTGTAACAAATGTCATCACTACATAGTATAAAACAAAGTCGCTATCCGCCGTCTGTCTGTCCCTATGTATGCTTAGATCTTTAAAACTACGCAACGGATTTTGATGCGGTTTTTTTAATAGATAGAGTGATTCTTAAGGAAGGATTATATGTATAATACATGCATTTTGCACCCGTGCGGGTTCGATTCCCGGGTCGGGCAAAGTATTACTGAGTTTTAAAAATTTTCTCAGTAGTAGCACGGAGTCTGGAATTGTGTCCGGTATATGGTAATAGCCTCACCCCCTTTACATGGGACTCATAACATAAATAGTGAAAAGTAGGTGTTACATTGTCATCATCATCATCATCAACAGCCTATAAATGCCCACTGCTGAGCAAAGCTTCTTCTCACACGGAGAAGGTTTGAACATTAATCACCACGCTTGCTCAATCCGGGTTGGCGATTTCAAACATAAGTTTTTGAAATATATGTATGTATTATAAAATTAGAAATTATAAGTCCAGGTTTCCTTACGATGTTTTTCCTTCACCGTTTGTCAGTGGTGTCTAGATAATCTTAGAAAGTACATATAACTCGGAAAAAGTCACATTGGTACTTGCTGTTGGTAGGTTTCGAATCCGCACCCTCATGCATGAGAAGTGGGCATCTTAAACCTCCGGGCCACCACGACCCATACATTGTTACATTGTACAGTAGTATAATGTGCACCTCTGCCTTCCCTTTCGGGGATAAAAGGCGTGATGTTATGTTGTTGTCATTATTACAGACTCTTTAACAGGTTTATTATCGTAAGAGTGTAAATGTATTTAATGTCCCTTCAGTTTCTATTGGATTTAAAGATAATCTCTCCTTGCCCTACTAACCGGGACGACTTGTAAACATGATACTTATTGCTTTTACTAGTGTAGGTAGACAATGCTACTTGTGGTTCAATATTGAATTCAAACTTACTAATTAAGTTATAGTACTTCTAGAACAAGAGGTAGACCAAGGGAGAGGTGGCTCGATGAAATACTGAACACAGTGGGAAGTGACTGGTTAGAAAAGGCTTTAGACGGATATCAATGGAGAAAAATGGAGGAGGCCTTTACTCTGTAGAGAGGTCCTTAATAAATATAAATATCAAATTTTTATTTGCATGAAAATCAACTACTTATTTATAAATTTTGTGTTGTATATTTTTTCTCTAAACTTTAAACTAAAAATTTTAAATTGTTACTACAAAGTACAAATTTATATAAATTCGATACTGTAAAAAAAAACTATGTAAATCGATTATTAAGGAATAAAAAATGAGGCTCTATTATTATTATTATTACTTCTAACAAGCAGAATATGATAGCCAGTTGTACAGTATTCGCTTCATGTAAAATACTGAAATTGTTAAACTCAGTGTTAAGTGGTAACCCTATAAACCCCTGCCGCGGAGAACCTAACGGTTTACCGGGGCTCCGGCTTGAAGTGAATGAATAGGAACGGGGTGGTTTTTAGTCAGTAAGAGTCTGACACTCCCTCCCGCCTCACCCAGGCGGGAGAAGTCATTCGATGATTTTCCCCCCTATAAACCCCACTTACGCAAAGGGCTGGAAAAAGAGTACATCTAATAATTGTATTGTTTTATTTTACAGTTTCTTCCACATTTACTATTTCTATTGGCTATGCTAATTGCTTCTACCACCCCAAAAATGTTTCATAAATAAATATTTTATATTCCATTTCAATTAAAATAAATTGTTCGTTTAGCAATCGGGTTGTTACGGACTTATAATTTTAGCTATCAAGGTATTCCTTGATTCTCACGCTTGCACAAACGAAGTAATGCTTAAGAAATAGGCACCGTGTGCTCGTCGTACGATATTGGCTCACATATTTGGGTAAAAATTGCAATCGTGGCTTTTGTTAGCAATAAAATGTAAAATAAAAAGCCCTTGTCGAATTTTAGAGGCGTTTTAAGTAATAGAATTTAACGTGGTTTAGCAATTAGATTCCCTTGTATTTTATTGTTTAGTACGTTCTGTGAAGGTGTAAGTAAAAGTGGCTATAGAAGATTGTTTTTTAAATTGAGGCCACTTATCTTGGACTGAGACGGATGGGCTAGTGTGACGAATGGGACATCCTAGATAGAACGAAAGGGAAGGTTTTTAAGATTAATCGGAATGTTTCTCCTCCATTCTTGCTAAGTACATTGAAATGGTATATAAAGTCATAAGCCTATAGTTAACTGAATTGCCTCCCATTAAACTCTCAGTTGCTCTCAATTGACCATTTCGTGTTTAAGTACGATTATGAATTGTTACACTTATTACATACATACATGACTAACCGTCATCAACACGATTTCTGTACCTATTTGTTGCTTTAGAAAACCTTTGGCGTGTGTTCATTGTTGTCCGTTAAAGTACAAGTATGATACGTCATTTTTTTTCATCACATTTCGTACATATTATAAAGCTTTGATATAAAAATGAACATAACTAACAGTAGACTTGTAGACAGATTTTCTAACACAATCCTACAGATATTATGAATGCGAACATTTATGAGGATTAATGCGTGTGTGTGTGTTTGTTACTCTTATAGTCTTACATGAAGCTCACATACGCTTATTGACAATCTATAAAAATAGTGCTTCTATACTATACAAGAAGTCGCGGAGAACCTAACGGGTTACCGGGGCTTCGGCTCGACGTGCAGGAGAAGGAACGGGGTGGTTTTTAATCAGTAAGAGTCTGACACTCTCTCCTGCCTCAGCCAGGCGGGAGCATTCGATGATTGTCCCCCCTTAAAAAAATACTATACAAGAAAAAGGAAACTCTTTGTTTCAATAAAGAAAGACGAAGCCATAAGAAAACTAGATTGTTTACTTAGAGGTTAATTGTAAATAATTACTTTAAGTAAAACTGTGTTAGTTACTGTATAATCTATATCTAGCCCAAAGGGCTAAGTAACTATACCGTTTACATAATCAATGGAAACAAGATGAACAGCAGATCCGTTGTCGACAAAAGCAGGTGAGCCGCTTTTTCTGTGATACGAAAGTATGTGGGCGTCTGCCAGTCGTTAATTATAGGGCACGTCTTCCTTATTCAGATTGCGAATACTTGTGCCCACTTTTTGTTCTATGATATCCGTTAAATACAATTTAAATGGTCGTTTCATATATAGTTGAAGCTGTCAGTCATGCAAACACTTTTTTGTAGCGATGAAGTAGTTGTAGACTATGTTTATTTGCATAGTAAATAAATTGTTTGAGGTGATTGAGAGAAACTTTGAACTAATATAATATTAGGTAAAGTTAGTATTTCTTTCAAAAGGGTGCCTTGTTGACCGAGTGGTCGCAAGTGCGACTGTGGCAAGGGGTCTCGGGTTCGACTCCCGGGTCAGCCTATTACTGGGTTTTTTCTTTTAATTCTCAGTAGTACCACGGAGTCTGGAATTGCCATATACCCAGTATATGGCTCACCCCTTATTAAATAAAAAATATTAATAAAAAGTGTAAAGTGGGTGTTACATTGTACAGTGGTATAAAGTGCCGTAATGTGCACCTCTTCTACCCCTTTGGGGATAAAAGGCGTGATGTTATGCTATGTAGAAAAGAACAAAGTCAGTGATTGTATGCAGATTGCAGATTATTGGTAAAAAACCATATTTCTGCCTTAAACTGTCAAACACCGCGAGGGCACCGGTGACCGCAACCTATTGTTCTTTAATTGTGTCTATTATGACGGTACTCAAGGGGTTAATCCCAAGTTACATATTTGTGAATGCGCAGTAAGTCTGTCCCCTGTCAAACGTCACCCTATCACGACCCTTTTCTTCTTGATATCGTTCCTCTTGCAACCTATTCATCTGTTCTTTGGTCATCCTCCCCCTTTCAATCCATTCGTATAAATCCAGCCCTCGACTGTTCCCAATGATTTTCATTAATTTTCTTACCAAGAAGTTTTCAACTCCTCTGGTTTAGTGAACAATAGACAATGGTATTAGGGTTAGTGCATATTATACCTAATGAGTAAAAGCTTAGGCCAATGTGACATCTAATGCCGGAATATTGAAACGTTACTTAATTTTAAGTCTAGCTCAAATATCGTGCCATCTCTGTCATTTTACAAAGAATTTGTAGAGATAGAACTATACTTAAACACGACTTAAATATGAGTAGCGTTTCAGTATTCCGACAGAACTGATGCAGTGTCGTGTGTAGCGAATCTTATTAACCTCGAGTACTATTCTTAGGTCGTGTGGTTTTACCCCTATCTCTCTGTGGTGGTTAGAACTTAGAACAGTTTGCGTGCTGATAGATATTTTACTTTAACGAACAAATTTTTTATAATTTTCATCTCGTGTAATAACACGAGTACATACACTTTTTCATACTAATTCGAACCTATCATTTAAATTAAAACAATTCCAATTAATTCCCGCTGGGTGGTACAGGTGAGCGGCGCGGGCGCATGAAGCGTGTCGGAGCGTCCGAGCGTGCCTCCCCGGGAACCGAACCCGTCGCACCACCGCATCCGGTATAGTCTGTTAGTCACTGATAGTTTTTGCGATATAAAAAGTAACTAAATTAAATGGTTTTTTTCTTTGTCACCCTACCAGCCAGGTGGGAATAAGTTTGTCTTTTTATTGTTAGATCCTAAGCCCCTATTGACTGTATTTAACTCTTTGGTGACCAAATCATACGTTTTCACCATACAAAATATGACGCAAAAGTAAGTAGTTACTGAACCATTACCTATTTTATTAATTAACCGTTTAACTCGTCGAGTACCGGTTTTATAGACACAATTAAAGAACAATAGGTCGCGGTCACCGGTGACCGCTTGGTGTTTGACAGTTTAAAATTGATTTGCATTTTATTAACACTAAAAAGTTAACAGATCCATAAAAGTTTGCTATGGATACCGATTTCGACCGATTACCTACCGTGTAAAGACTAAGCTTTGTTCGTCCAAGTTAAAACATTATACCGTGGAGGTTAATCACCAGAGATTATGCAGATATCGTGTCTATGTTGTTATTTTTGCTAAAAATCCCATACTTTCGATTTTACTATTATTATGCAATGCAAAAACGTTCAACTGTAATTCTTAGCTCTACATAATCCTCTTTTTATTTCGAATGGTGATGTTGTTTTTCATCAATGCGGTCATTGCTCGGCGCAGCGCAGCACTGGATTTTTGTATTTATTTAGAATTTTCCACTCCGTTTCAAGTTTTTGCCTAATATAATATCAATTTTTCGCTTGAAATTCAGATCATGCAATAAGGAGATTGCTTTTCAATTTATATTATGATGAATGTGAAAGTAAGGTACTTGGGTACTTCATTGTAAGTAGACTATAAGATCATAGTCGGTTGAAGAGACATCGCTGATCTGATAATTATGTCGAAGGAAATTACTGTTATGATTTATATTGATTCCTAATCTGCATAGTTGGTAACGGTATCCTTGTGATGCCGATGTTAGATTTCTAAGCAAAATTAGTAAGATCATTTATATTACTTATAAGTTTCGCGAGACATACTAAATTAATTAGGTATTATGTTTTTTGGTTTACTTATAATAATAATATTATGAGCCTCTAGCAATTCTTGAATCTAGTCGAGTACATCGTCAAATAATTACATTTACAAACCGAAAAACATAAGAATTAAGTTCATTTGTTACATTTTTAGTTGCGTTAGTTAGGTATGAGATTTCTAACGAACTTCTAACTTAAAAGTGCTATTTTAGCTTTCAAATCGTTCAAAGAAACAGTCAAATTGATATATTTTCTATTTAAATAGGCACCTATTTAGTTTAATGATAGGTGTGACAAATTACAGCTATCAGTTTCAAACTGTAATCTAGTTAGTTTTCTCCTTTAATGATAGCGATCGATTCCCACCTTTCCATCAATTTGAAGTACCAAGGTAGCAAATGCATTATGGCGATGGCGTGTGTACGACAATAATAATTATAATTTCTAGTGCGATACTGATCGACTCATCTTATACATCATTGTTTACATGTGTCGTGATTTCCCACGATTTCGAACTGAGCAAGAACTGAACTTGACAATGCTATCGATTTTCCAACAATCACAGGAACCCATTAAGTTTTTAGTTGCGGCCACACCGTGCCGGTGAAATTCTTCAACGAAGCCAGTCAGCCACTGATGGCGAACACTAGTACTGAATTAAATTAAGATGATAGATAACATCACTTTTGTGTAACAATTCAAAAAAATATGAGAATTTTGGAAGATATACCATTGTTACTCGGTCGCGCAATAAATTTGTTTGCATAATTATTTCACAGAAATGAAAGTGTTTATTGCAGTTAAGTTGCTGCACTTATTTTCACATTAGAGTAATTTTGTATGAAACGTCGAGAGCACTGTGATATGAATGTTCTTGTTTCGTGACAGAGCCGTTGGTTCCTACTAATTGTTCTCAGGATTGTTTGGTTGATTACATTATGTAATTGTATATATCATTCAGTTACTTAAAAACATTACCAACGGTTGAATAAAATGTTTTCGAGAGAGATTTGCTGACGTGTAATTTGGAAAAATTGATATTGAATGTTTCCACAATTGCGTATATCAATTTGTATGCTTGCTTTCTTGTTCGAGTCACAGATTGAATGTAAAAGGCAATATTAGCTGACCCATAAATCGCGATTTGATCTGTCACGATCTACTTAACGGCATAATTTGTTTATGCGGGTCTGGCGTACAAACAGAAAATGTTTCACGCTACAAGTGTCAAGTAGCGTGAATTTTACTTGCAATTCATCTCGGCCCTTTACTTAATTAAACAATAACTTTTACTTTAATGATGATAATTAGCTTCGTTAATTAATTGCCGGCATTTAGACTTGCTCATAACATTGTGTGTAAGATTCAAATTTCGTTATGTTTAAAAACAAATAAGTTAGTTTTACAGCGGTATCTAGGTTTGATACTCTAGATACTATGCTGAGGACTAATGACCTGTCACATTGATGTCGTTTGCAACATATAAACCCGATACATCCGCATTATTTCTCTACTGGCCTCCGTCCTATCGCATTAACACACTTTTCATCAAAGTACCTATGTTGGATAAGCTATAAATCACTTTATCTACATCTATTTAATAAATAAATTACACTTACAAAAACACTTCAAAATAATGTAACCAATGGATATTGGGTTACATTTCATTGTGTGATTTTCACAATAGCCTAATAACCACTCTCATTAAAATTCAGTGAAAACTTATAAATAAAAATATAAACATTAAAGTACACATACCACAGAAAATACATATTTACAGTCAAAAATAATACCAAAACTTTTTTATCTAACAATAAAACAAACAATACTTACAGAGAAAAAATGTCCTTGGCTAACACAGACTATAAAAAATTGTGATCGCTTTCGGATTTTGAATACGTATGTGAACTGTTTGATCGGGTAATTCACTGCACTTCCTGTGGCGCGCACGCACAACAATCGACAGGTGTATCAGACCGCGCGCCGCTAGCGACTGCCTTCCCAGCGACGAACCGATGCTTTTCCACATCCCCTTGCACACCTTTGCAGCAAACTTTTGTTGACTTTAGGGGTTTAGTACTCATACGGTTTTCTATATCAATATTACTAGCTTGCAATGCAATAGAGTTTCTTTTTAAATCTATTTAGTGTATGAGGAAGTAAAATACGTAGCTATGTATGTTTGTTTCTGTTAAATTATAAGCCTTGACATACCGAGACTGGAAAAAGAGTGAATTTTAAGGAAATCCGTTTTATTATAAATGATGAGTTTTTAATGGAATTCGTAATATTTACAGCCTTTGAAATATTTCACTTTATTTTTAAAAAAATGTTAAGCTTACCTATTTGGTTCTAGAGCGAGTTACAAATCGATGGCAGGTATCGATCGATGCTTACATAGCATTGTGTAACATCGCTTTTTTATTTTATTACGGAAACTATTGTTTTTTACGTTTTTCAAGCAGTTACGTTTTCTTCATGGTTCACAAAGATGTTAGTGTTTTTATTTGGTACCGTCAAATTAATACGTTTTGTACTACTACGTGAATGTTCAATGGATCGATCCCGTTTGTAGTTTGATTCCGTTACAAGTCGCATTTTATTTGTAAACGTGAATCTCTAAGTATGATTATTTTTTTTAATTTAGACTGTTTCTTTCTTCTCTATTACTTGGGTGGTCTGTGGTCTTATTCGACCATTCGAATGAGATTACCGACCAACAATGTAACTAAAATCCAATTTGGCGAAGATTCTGTTTTCAAATGGACTTTCTTTGAGCATAGTTAGGTTTCTTGGGAATGGTTTTTGTAGTTTTTAATTTAAATTTTTGTATAGACTGCTTCGATTGCTGAGTGGTCGCAAGTACGAATGGTAAGGGGTCTCGGGTTCGATTCCCGGGTCGGGCAAAGTACTAGTGGGATATTTTTTCATTCTCAGTAGTAGCACGGCGTTACATGGGATTCATAAAATAAACATTGAAAACTGGGTATTACATTGTACAGTGGCATTAAGTGTCGTAATGTGCACCTCCTAACCTTCCAGGGATAAAAAGGCGTGATGATCTGTTA
Source organism: Spodoptera littoralis (assembly GCA_902850265.1). Lineage (NCBI taxonomy): Eukaryota > Metazoa > Arthropoda > Insecta > Lepidoptera > Noctuidae > Spodoptera > Spodoptera littoralis. The sequence goes on from LR824539.2 coordinate 4,887,401, forward strand.
TTTGCATATTTGTATAGAAGTACAAAAGTCGGGCCGATTTTATTATGCATAATACTTTGGTAGGTTATAATAGGTATTTCGATGTTTTTTGGTACATTCGTTTGTCAGCCAAGCGTGAGAGGCAGGCGGGCTCCCTCGGGCAGGCGATGGCCGGTGGACGCTCGGTGACCGTGACGTTAACCATATGCTACTGACCACACTTACTACAACGAAGAAGTTTAACTGTTCCTTAAACGGGTTACAAATTACTACGCACTCATTAACCGTAGAGTACCTAAAGTATCGCACTAATAGGGCAGATGCCTAATTTTTATTTTAATGTCCGTCTGGTTGATTATTTTAAATCATTAGACACGTATTTTTTATTTTCTTACAGAAACGAATACTTTCGACGATACATTGATTTAAAATGTCGCGTGACGTCACTTCTATGTTCATTTTACATATAGAAATGACGTTTTAGCCCCCTTTACTCCTAAATTTTGATTTGTTTTATTTAAGCATTGTTTTATTATACGACAAAATAAAAAAATACGTGTCTAATATTTTTTCATTAGCTTACTTACGGACTAATTATATTTTTAATTTTCATACCCTGTCATCATCCCCATTGTCAGGATAAACGTTTTCAAGGATACCTAGATCAAGTTTAAGTGGCATAACATAATCTTCTTTAATGATATTTCTATTTTTACTGCGGTCTTGATTGATTTTGAAAAGCAATTCCAATATCCATTTTCATAAAGGTTGTTATGAACAAACAGAATTTCAAAAACCTCAAAATCTTTCTATTTTTGAGTGCCTACAGAAATAGGGACGCATTTGAGAAATTACGGTTTTCTGTTAGGGTATATAATGTCCCAAACGGAGGTATATGACTAGTAATAGACGGTTCATCTAGTAAAAGTAGTAAACATTTGACATCTTTTAAGTACTCGTTCTGTGAGTACATAAAAGATGTCAAATTTACTTTGAAAGTAAAATCTAATCCCGATAGAATACAGTTGATGGTGTTCAAAATTCACGGTGAATTTTCCTCTAACGGGCAATAGTTCAGTTCAGTCATTGAAGCGGTACTTTTGATACAAACGACAATGACATTGACCAAATCGGTTCTCTGAAAGTATCAGGTCAAAGATCGTAAAACTGCATCTGCATTGTAAGAATCAGGTTTTATAACATCATATCGCCCACGGCATGGACTGTCTTATTCTGTGTTTTGCAATTTTGCGTTAGGTGGGTGAACAATTTTAAATACTTCAATATTAGATTAGTCTATAGTAAACTGAAAATCATTTATTTAAATAAAAACTTTAATAAAATTAAAACTAACTATTACTAAATTAACACAGTTATTGTCTATAGTTAGCGCATTATGACCTACTCCTATGTCGTGGTGGCCCGGAGCTTTAAGACGCCCGCCTCTCATGCATGAGGGTGCGGGTTCGAAACCTGCCAACGGCACGTACTAATGTGACTTTTTCCGAGTTATATGTATGTACTTTCTATGATTATATAGACACCACTGAAAAACGGTCAAGGAAAACATCGTGAGGAAACCTGGGCTTATAATTTCTTATTATAAATTTGTAATCACCGCATTGAGCAAGCGTGGTGATAAATACTCAAACCTTCTCCGTGTGAGAAGAGGCTTTGTTTAGCAGTGGGCATTTATAGGCTGTTGATGAAATGAACCTACTCCTAATCAGGACAGTCTGTATAAAATTTATAGGTAGGTCTCAGCTTGATGACTATAAGAATACGCAAATGCAATGTGTGGGTTCAATTTCTGCATAAAGGCACAAGCGGGATAAATTTTTGTATAATGTATACCTACCTAGTAGATTCAAAAAGTGTGCTGATGTTTAACCACAGAGCCACACGTCAAGAAAATTTTGCTAAAAATGTATAAAAAACACAAGTGTTGGGTACGTATGGGCTCTTTAAAACCCCGTTATCAGAGCTTCATCGTCTCTGTATCAAAAGAAGAAAAGCCTATGCCATTATTTTAATTCTCGTAATTAAGTTGAGTGTTTTAATTGTGATCATTTCGCCACTCGTAAACTATGCTGGAGTTTGGTGTCCTGTGGCCGACGGCTGTTTCTTTGTGGGTACGCGTCGGAATGAATCAGAGCTCAGCAGAGTTGTCACTAAAACTGTCTTTGTTTGACAATCAAAAATGTGAAATAAACCCCAATTAATTAAAAAAAAAAGAGTAAACGTCAAAAGAGACTAACTCTTATAATTGCATTTTTACATTTTGTTTGTATGTATATACATGTACTATCGGTTATATATGTTATTCTATTCTCAATTTTTCACACACACACACACACACACACACACACACACATATTCAGCTAAATTTATATTATTTATACAATTTCATGTTTATTTTTTGTCTTCATTGAGGGGCGGCACCGCCGTCCGTGAGTCACTGCAGGGTGCCACCTGAAAACCAGCGTTGGGCACAAACGTCCAACTATATGCTGAGGTGGAGGCCCTTTTGGCATTAGCACGCGCAAATTAAAATTAATATTATTATTTTGTTTATTAGATTTTTTTTATTGTTTATTCAAAATTCTGTATGTATTGTATGTATTCTGTAGATGTATTTTAATTTTTTTATATTCTTTGTTTTCTGTGCTTGTAATTGCCAAATAAATGATTTTTCTTTCTTTCTTTCTTTCTATGTGACAAGCACCTCATGATCGTCTATATGCCTCATTATTTATCACGCAAGCTCATCCCCATCAAATCGGATGACGTCACACGAACATATTCATTTGCATTCCCCCTGCACGCGACGCCACAAAAAATGGCCGACGCTAATGGCGTGCTTACAAGTGTTATGGATCGATGCTACAAAGGCACCGTTCGATTGTTCCGGCTCGTGGTTATTTACTTGCATTCGTAATAGGTGAGAGACGGGTGAAAGAGCATGAAATATCTTCATTTTACACCATCATGAAACAAAATATTTATGTTACAAAATATTTATATTATTATGTTTTCGGTTAACTCACGTAATTATTTGACGAGGAACTCGACTAGTTTCAATCCATGCTAGAGGCGGCGCGGCGACTATCGCGCTGCTACTCATAATAATATATTCAGTATGTCTCACGAAAGTTATAATACAAAATATTTAGACTAGACAGATTTATTTATTTATTTAAACTTTAATGTACCTACACAGAAACAAATGATGGTACATAAGGCGGACATTAATGCCATATGGCATTCTCTCCCAGTCAACCTTAGGGTTAAATAGAAAAAGTAAAATAGTTGTGTTTATTATTGTCAGGAGACGGTTCTTATGACAGAAAAAGGTCCTGAAAATCCTACGGGAACGGGAGAAAACGGGATTGCGCGTACGAAGTCGTGGGCAGAAGCTAGTTAACAAAAAATAAGGAACAATTAACATTAATAGACTTTATAAATATAGATACTAAAAATATTCAAAATGTATACTAAATTATGGTACAAACGACAGATCGAATTCTTGAATTTGATTCCGAGTAGTACCTAAATTATTATTTTTTCTGTGTTCTCATTGGACAGAGCAGACAGGTGTTTGGCAATAGGTTTGTTTTCGTATAATTCGTTTAAGTAGGACAGATGGCATAACTGTAATACACCCCAGTTTACCTTTCGGGAACGTCTATTTACGTACCATGTCGATGGGGTTTCTTAAATCGATCATATTAGTTCATTTAATTTAGTTGATAGTATAACTGCCATTAATTAAATTTTTAGTTTCTTACATACTTACGTACGTACTTACGTAACATCACGCCTTTTATTCCTAGGGTAGGCAGTGCACATTACGGCATTGCTAGTTTCTCAGGTGTTCATTTTAGAATTAAAATAAGACAACAGAATAACTTTAATTTATATTTTTATTTGTATCATAGTAAGGTAATTAAGTTTATCGTACATTCCATTAACATTTCTATGACTGACACGACACTTTGTGAATGTATTTATTTATTTATCTTCATCATAACTACGGCCCAGACTTTGTTAAGGCATGAGACTAGCAAGCAATGTGCAATCGTGATTGAAGCACCAGTTACCTGTATGGGAATTTTAAAATTGAATTCATAGTAAAATATTTTGTGACTGTCAGAATACCATTAAAACTGATTTTGTAGGAAACCCAAATATATAAATAGTGTGAACAGATTTACGGCCATTTTCTATAACCTATCTATCTGTAGATTTGCTTACTGAGATAAAATTTTGACGTAAGCTCCACACAAAGTCAAAATTCTATCTCAGTAAGCAAATCTACAGATAGATAGGTTATAGAAAATTACCATTAATTAATTAAAACCTTGATGTCAAAAAACCATTTTTGATTTCTGAATTTTTTATGACTGAAGACAAAAAAAACCGACTACTGTATAACATTTTGACTGTCGACAGTCACTTGAAGAAACTATCAACTCTGTATTTATATTTTGTTATGTATTTTCAATATATTCAACACGTTTAAATTACGAATCTTGACACGTTTTTGGTGACACCCCATTAGTGTCACGAAGTTCGTGACGCGGTGTATGTTTTCTTTGAATGCACGACTTTTGTTACCGTGGTGACACACTCCTTTGTTTCCATTGGTTTCTGATAGTCATCGAATTATTTAATAACACAATTGCGGCATCTAGTGTTTTATGAAGGTATGAAGTTTAACACTAGAAAGGCCGAGAATCGAAATGACCTGTTCTAGTAGTTCTAGTTCTAGGTAAATCATTATTTTATTTTGTAAGTATTTTTCTATAATAATTACATAAAGTCGCGGGTTATTCACGTGAATATACTGAAAAAAGCTATAGTAGTTTCGAACCACAAAGGGGTTCTTCCTCATGAGCAGCGTGCGCGGTCCCGACGATGTCGTGTAGTCTGTCAGTATATTTGTGAGTAACCCGCGATTTTTAGTTAATTTTTAACACATAACAGCCTTTTATCACCGAAGGGGTAGGCAGAGGTGCACATTATGCCACTGTACAATGTAACCTTCTTTTCACTATTTATGTTATGAGTCCCATGGTGAGAATTTAATAAGAAGTTAATTTTTAAATATTATTTTTTTCCAACTGAACACAATAATAATTATTTAAATACAATAAATAAAAGTCGACAAGTTTCACGCACCTAATTTTAAAAATAAAAAAGATATCAATTATCAAACTTGCAAATGGGACAAAATTGGGACGGCGGCCTTTCTAGTGTTAAAACATTTCCAGGGCTTACACTTCTTTCTTACAGTAAAATCGCTTTAAGCGCTAGTAATTTGTACAAAGTTGCACTTATTACCATAAAATAGTATTGATGGGAAGATTCAGGTGCGTCTTTATCCTAAATATTATTGCTGAGTGATTACATTAATATGCACTATATGAAGTTGGTGCGCTGGGCCAATCTGCTCCTACAGTAGTTTCACATAATTTAGTCTAGTACGTACGATATACTGTTAAACTAACACAATTCCATCACAATTACTTTAGAATATCAGTTGATTGTTTCGTTCAGCTTGTATTATGGGTAATGATCCTCTTTATAGGTACTTCTCTAAACAATTATTCTATCAACTTAAGGCTAGCATCGTTAATATTAAAATAGATTTGTTGATAAAATCTTTCAAGTTCATAACAAATAGACACCTTATGACAAATCAAAAGTGTGAATATTGTATAATATTTTATTTATTTATTTATTTATTTATGTAAGAATATAATTTAACTACTGTTTTTACTTCAATATAATATTTCTCAAAGGCTAACTGTGTAATAATTTCAATTAAAATTTAGATTTGACTAGAATTTATAATCAGTGCCTATAGGAAGTATAGCGTATAATGCAGTAATTTTAAATTTTATTAGCAATCTAACTCAATTGTTTTAGTAATGTTTGTCATTCTAGCGTATTTTGACAAACTTGTGTACTTTTATTATTATTGCCCAGAGATTTGTATAGATCGCATGGAACACGTCACCTGCGCGTCCATGAAACCTACGCGATAATATCTCGTGCGCTACGAATATGTTAATAAAACGTGGTTACAATACGTTACACGCAATTGTCAAAGCTTCCACCATGGTCTGACTACAGTTAATATAATATTTGAGCAAAATATTATCCACCCATAAATATACTAAAAACGTACCTATGCGACATTTTGCAATTCAATACATTTGACAATTGTCCGTAACGTAACATCAAAACGACTACGAAAACTGTCTTTTAACTTTACATTATTTACAAAGGCTAACCTCTTGGAATGCTATACTTCATGACATTTTAATATTTTCTACTATAACATAGTCTACTTTTTATTAGGCAAGGGACTTTGCACGTTTGTAGGCCGCCAGACGCCTTAAATTGTTTCTTATATTTAAAAACTACTTTGTAAGTCAATTTCTAATAAGAATATAATAATTTTAAACTTCCATAATTTTAATATTCATATATTAGGTATATTAGTCTAAATAAACGCTGTTTATTGCCTTTTCAATGTGTTCAAATAAAATAGAATACTTTTATATTTCAGTAGACTAACTTTGAATATCTATATTGGTCGGGTAAGATAGATAAATAAATATAATGATTTCAATATAGTTTCATATATTCCTAATCAATTGTCTATGAAATAGCTACAGAGATCTTTCCGAAAATAAATTATTTTATAAGGTAACTTATCAAGTATATGAAATTTATAATGTACGACGGCAGAAGTTTAGCACAATCCACTATTAGGAACTTTAACAAAACAGCATGTATTAGAATGTATGGCTTATATACATTATACAATACATGTAAGATTCAATAACGAAGCTATGATTCAAAATCTCCATAATATATTATAAAAAATACACGATAATATAACCGAATCTTCTATCTATATTAAATGTTTATAATAGATATACACAATATATTAAATATTCGACTTTGCAAATTAAAGAAGAAACCAATAAACATTGTGAAGATTCTCTCGAATGTCGAATGTGTTGTATATTATTATTTGTTTAATTTATTAATTTTGATAGAATGTTAAATGTCATGAAGGTACATTGACGAATTATGTTGGATAGAGATTCATATTTCTTGATTTAGTTTTTCTAAATATTTCGCCCGTAGCTCGGCATCGCCGACGGGGCGACTTGCACTTCTCCAGCTAGACCTGTTCCTTTGAGGCCTAGGGGTGAGCTTCATCCATATAATTGTTATATAATATTTGTTCACTGTGGGTTGGGTGGCCGTAGAACAGTGATACAAATAGAGCCTCTTAATATTCGCAGCAGGTCGATCACTTCTGGTGTCTTCATTGATGTCACGTTCTCATCGTTCACCTGGAAAAAAGTATTTTTTGTTAGGGCCCAAGTTAGTATTAGGTTTTAGTTATTATGTTGTTTAAAATAAAAGTTTTTGTGTAATTTGTACGTAACTACTATGAATCCAACTGCTTGCTTAGTTGGGGTAGTGGATATTCTCAAGAATAAAATCTTTTTTTATACTTGATATTTTGACATTTGGCCAAAATCTCGCCTGGTAATTAAAATCAATTATAGTTATTTATTTAAAATCTACGGCTTACGCACTCGAATTAATGGAAGTAAGCTCTACTAGTTTCGAGTAATACCGGGACCTTTTTTATACTTGATAGGTCAACGTTTAGCCACCACCACTCTTATTCATTAGCATGGTAGTGGAGCCTTCTTTCATTAATTCACGTATATTTCTATATAATTTTACCTGCAATATCACATCACCACGCCTCAGTCGGCCATCACGAGCAGCGACGCTGTCATTGTAGACCGCTGAGATGTAGCTTTGCCCCGACTCCGGATGACTCTGAACACTAAAACCCAACCGACTGTTCCAACCACGATTCAGTTCTACTGTTACGATCTGAAATGTGAGAAAAACATTGTTAGTAAATATACAAAATGGAAAATTAAATTCAATAGGGAACAATGTTGTTGGATTCTACTGGATATTGCAGTAGATTTTACAAAGGTCTAAAACATTTGGGGCCCTATTAGGGGGTTGTAGAATGCAAATGCTTGGCGATAAAAGGGACAGTGAAATTGTTTGAAAGGGTATTCTTTAAGACTTAAAAGGACTGCAATCTGACACGAGGTTACAATCTCAGCAATGGTAATTTCCTCATCCATAGCTTTCGCCATTTACGTACAAAACTTGTGGTAGTTACTAAGTGCACCATTTGTAATTATACATATTAGCTGGTTAACCTTATTGACCTTATGGTCTACTCAGGTTCCCAGGTTCTTCCCACTCCCAGGTTCTATAGCCACTTGAAAGATCATTGAGAAGGGCAAACTAACCGTAGGTTCATTACACGTGTCATCTATAGGCGGTTCAGGTTTGACGTTTTCTTTTTGGACGGGATCGGTTTCCTTGGGTTTGGGTTGGGGGGGAGGATCCGTCTTCACCTTACGCTCGTTGTCAGGCGACAACGCGACACCTTTCCATTTCTTCAAACCATTACCTGGAGAGAAAAATATTGATAATTGTTATATTGTGTTAAGATTTTGTTTGTAGGGTAGGTTACAATAACTAGATAGGCCTTCCATGTGGAACTATTTGCTCAAATGTGGGATCCATATAAGATTAATCAATAAAAATAGAGTTTAAGGTATAATAAATGATTAAATTCATATTTATGTTGGTACTCACCATCATCTTTGTGACCCTCTGAACTAGTAGTATGTCCGTCACTGCTGGTTGTGTGGAGTACAGCGCTTTGGTATGCTGGGTTTGCATGTTTGAACCGCGCTTCGTCACTCAGCAGCTCCACTGGCATTGACACTGGCTCGTCAGAGTCCACGGGGAACACCGGCTCTGGGTACCTCTGACGTGACATGTCTTCCTGGTACACGTTCGGAGCATCCAGAGTGTCGTTGTCCAAATTGTTTAACTCGTATCCATGGGGAGGCACTGGAATTCCACAAACAAATCATTTTACCAACTATTTTCATGATCACGAAAACTGTTAACAAATCGATTAGGTCTTATTTACTCCCTAAGCAGAAAATGATCTCTGAAATAGATTTGATTCAGATGACAGTTTCGCAATTTGTTAACAGTCTTCTTCATTAAATAAAGTTTCAACATTTATGAGTGCAAATGATAACGAAGTAGGAGATCACGCACATAAGGCTATACACAACACTCTTCGGGGTAATGTCACATGACCGAAGAACATCTATGAAGTGCTGTACGCTACAATGGTGTGTAAACATAGTCCAGGTATGGTTCGGAATCCGACAGTCAGTTTATACGCTGCTTTGGATCGAAGGTGTGAAGCGATGGGTTTATGATTGGACAGTGTGCGGCCGACAGTGTCTCACCTGTCAGGCTCAACTTTTGTTTTCTACAAGTGGGTGGTGCCGTGGGGCTGGCGAGGGACACAGTCCGCACCGGCCGCCTCGAGTCCTGAACCACTTCTCTATGTTCCGAACCGTGTTCTACTTTGTTGGAACTTGGAACATCTGCGTGGAAAACCTACATCGCTTAGTGTGTGGCGTGTATATTGTGTGATAAAGTGTTAAATGTGGTTAGCAAAGTTTTAGCAGCTCACTAGCTTTGTGCAGGCTTATTTAATCAGGGTATCCGGGATCCACCTGGGTGATAAATATACATCCATCTTGCTGTTTGCCATGGTAATGAGGATTAGTTAATGAACACAGAGCGGAGATAATTACGTTCATTTGTGCAAGGGCGCGTACCACGTAATGTGATTTCAGCGAGTCTACGTATTTCAGGTAATTAATAAGAAATTCAATTGTTAGATTTAATTGTATTACCTATGAGGTACACATGTATGTACGTATTACATTATAAGCATTTATAACCAAACAATTTGTATAATAGGGAATATCAAAATGAATACCGTCAGTTCGCAGATACCTATAAGCTTTAGGTTAAAATGAGCTCATATTAGTATACTTCAATCGATAATTCTGAAAATAGGTGTGGCGTCATGATTAGAAAAACCATTAGGGCTGCGGAAATTGACGTGTTATGGACAGTTAAGTGACAACGCTTTACCCACCGGGCAAAGGTTAGGTTCACCTTTAATCCATTTACGGCACTTTCGATCAGTTAATCACTTAACAAGTTTAACCTCTCAGTTTTGGGTTACAAACGTCAGAGCAAGCGACAACCCGAAACAAATGAAATTCGGTCACACTCTGAAAGTATTTCATTCGAAAGTTATCTGTTACTGTTTGCTATTTTCTCATTGGATTACGTATAAGATTAATTCAAAATTAGAAAACAATATAAATCAAATTCCCAAAAGGATCTTTTGATCAAGTCGTTAAGTCCTAATCTACCTTTACAAAATGTATCTACATAGCAATATATTGTTTAATGATGACGTCACATTAAACCAAGATGGTGGCTACATACCATTGGGCTGTTCGTAGTGGTTGTTGTCCTTGGTCAGCTTGCGGTACTTGCGGGGTGAGAGACAGGGTGATCGAGACCCGTCTGCCGCGTCAGGGGTGAGGCGCCGAGCGGCCAGGTCGCACAACATTGATACCGCTTCAGGCCTGATTGCATAAGTTTGCCTTTTCATTCTAGTTTCTTTATGAAATTCGGAGATGAGTTTCGAAGTTTAAACTAGGTTAACAATATAAATTGATGCTGGAGTACTGAGGAGCTTAACAGGATGCTTTTTTTTCAAGCATTATTGTGTAGATAGGGCCAACAAAATAAATATGTGTGTTACTTTTTGAAGTTAAGGATGAATTTAGAACATGACATTTAAGATCGATGCTTCGATGCGCTTTGATTCTAATTTGAACTGACTATAAAAGATATTTTAAAATTACTGAATTAAAAAATAATTAATAATTTAGAAGAGTTTTACCTTAGCGGGGGTTTAGGCCTATTCATAGGCGCGTCTGAATCGGTAGGCTCTTCTCTCGGTGACATTGGTGACAATGGGGTGGCTGCATGATCACGGTACAGGCGCAGGCGCACCTCGGAGCCACACGCTCGTAAGAACGCTACCGCCTCCGCGTGGGACATGTTAGACATCGCTGTGTCGTTCACCTGTACACAGGGGTTAATGACCGTCAGATGATAAATGCGGAATGTGAATAATGCTTTCGGTATGTGTTTGTGGAGCATTAGGTTTTTTAGATTGGGGTTTTACCAACTCTTTTCTCAGTGATCGCTCTTTGTAACGCCTAATTACATATAAAGCTGTTGCCCCTGAACCTCTGTTAACACTTTCCCTAAAAACGTTTTGCTACCACAACTTTCAGACACGTATATTCCATAGCAAGCATATGTGAATATGTAAAGTTTGAGGTTTCTATTTATTTAAGCGAGTAGCCACGACGTGAAACTATTATATTAAACTTGAAAGCAGATCCTAAACCCGTCTTGATGCTCAATTGCATAACAGAATCACTTTCGTTTACGGTTAATCAATATTCTACTGATCTAGTTACAGGATGGATTTTAAAAACATCCGGCTTATTAACATTGTCCGTTTTTTATTTGCCTTAACAAGTTAATGTTTGATAATAGTGTTGGACGGTTTCATTAAGTATATATTGAAGAGTAGAAGCAGAAACCAAGGGAACCTATTCAAATGATTAGAACTATTCTAATACATACAACAGAGATGGTGGCCAAACGCCATCCTGTTAAGTATGAAAAAGTCTTTTGGACATCTTATGTTGGATTGAAGTTACTGTAAATTGAATGCTCTATGGCGTCGTTTTTACGATCCTATTCTTCTTATACAGATGGATAAAAAGTATATCATTCTTTCTTCCGTATTTCATGATCATTTGTCCGTCAGTATATCTACGTTAATATCTTCTTTTATTTTGGGCAACGTAAATTAGGCAGACCTATAGTGCCATCGTTTCTTAATCATCCTAAACGAGTCGAAACATAATTCAAGTATTATTTGTACTTATTTTTGATATAATAATTTGGACAAAACATGTATTCTTTTTCAATGAATTTAGATTAATTACGATAATTGTATCAAATGAGAATTAAAATTTCCATGCACTTAACTTATTTAAAATTTCTACACCAGAAATGGTAGTATATGTGATTCCATATTTAATGTAAGACGTCAGTATACTATATACTTAGAAATTAATGTATCTTTATCTGTATGAGGAATCGGATTTGAGAACGAGTGTTCATAGTCATTACTAATAACACCACTCGATCGACATTTCGACAACAGTTGTCTTGTTTGAAATTCAAAATATTGCTATCGTCGCGATCACAACTTTGCAATTTATCGAATTGCCAATTTTGAGACAATAGCATCGTTCTACAAACAACATACCGAGCTCGTGATGTTTGTGTAAAACCGTTTCTTCATTAGTAGGACGCTGCTATTGATTCAAGTGTCTTCGGAGAACATTCACGATCGTTAGTCTACTTTCAGCTCGTTTAATTTTAATGAGTCATAAGTCAAGAATGACTGTATTATAGGTGCCTACTTATGCGTTTAATTATAAGTCTTTTGTTAAGCCAGGAACTAAAACATTTGCGAGTTTGCAACGGTTTCTCATAGCAAAAGAATAATGGGGGTGCTCGTGGAGTCTCTCATGCATTCTTTATTAAACTTGTTCAGAAGGAAGTATTCATAAACAGACTCTATGAATACCTTATAGTTGTCCTGTCGTCTCGGTGATGTGTATTATCATGGTCTTCTAAAAATGACTAAGTTTCTTTATTACTCAGCATATAATCTGGTAATATGCACAGTCTATGTTAGTATTATCGCCTTCTACAAATTACTTAGAACTTATAGCTGTGAGTAACATACCAATACATAACAATATTTTGTTAGAAGTCAGTTTTATTTACAGTAGGAGATCTTTGCCAGTACAGAAGTACCTGTTCTCCATCTTCTCTAATATACTTACAGCAACAATCCTATCGCCAGGTTGTATCCTCCCATCACTAAGTGCTGGTTCCCTCACCAGAGCTCTGACGTAATGCCCCAATGCGCTGTGGTCCTCCTTCCGAAGCGTAAAGCCCAAAGAACCGTTCACTTTGGTCATTATTATATCGAACTCCTGAAAATAAACGTTTTTGATTAATAGTGAACGTGGGTAGCGATTATGAATATTGGGGCGAACAAATGTCTATTTTTAAATATTTGCGACGCAAAAAGAATTGAATCAAAATTTGTAATTTTTTTATATTAAACTTGTATTATAGCCTTTCATTGTCTCTATGTATGCATGACGTAATAATACATAGTATCTTATTTACACGATTTGTGAGTTTATAACATTTGCAGTCAAAGAGTTTTACTACCAAACAATACTAACTAAAGTTTTACTCATACCTATCCCAAATAGCTTTCTAAAATATCCTCAGCGTAGTATTAGTTAAATTCCTGCTATAAGGAAACTATTGCCAAAACAACATTAACTCAGCCTCTTCGCTATGCAAGCGGAACTAGTGTGACGTCTAGGTATAATCGTCTGTCAGTCACCGTGCCAAATGCTTGGCACTCAACGCATGCAACTTGCGTCACTGTACTCAGTGTTCCATACAAAACGTGACAAAGGGCGCTAAACTTAACATCTTTACTCTCATGCTCTCCTGGTACATCGATACATAATTTACTTTGATCGGAATACATTTACGATGTTTTCCTCTTTGCCAATCAGTCTTAGTTTCGATGGCCGAAAATAGCTAAATTGTAGCTCGGTTATTTTCTTATAGGAGACCTATTAATGGATCCGTTTTATCAAATCCTACTATTTATGGATGTATCCATTAAATCTACTTGGTATGTATTTTAATTCTCGTAACAGAATTACAACATCCGATTTAACACCGGGATTTGAGCGTTGGCACTCTGTAGCAGGCTTATAACAGCTCCACTGCGTATAAATTAAATTTCCATAATACAACATTAGTTAAAACGAACTTACCACTGATCCGTCATCCTGTAGGCGTGAACAAAGAGCTTTATTAATAACTCGCACAGATTATATTACTGAGTCGTACTCGCATACCGGTGAAATTATACCTCATTAAATATAACGCCTGTTAACAAATGGCTCGCCTTACAAAATGGGGTCTCACGATTATAAGGTTCGGGTATTTTGATCCTTAAATTACCCACCGTACTATATTTTAAACTAAGCTTTAATTACTCGTGGAAAAATATGATGGTTAATCCATCAGCTGGTAACGCCTGAACATGTATTAAAACACGTAGCTACTACCAACGTTAATGGATAAATAACAAGAAAATTAAACTGGATGAAAATTAAAACATAAATCACAAATGCAATTAAAAAGTAGACTTCGTGACCATATCTCGGGTAGAAAGAAACGGAAATTACCAGTAATTTATTTTGAAGGTGACTCCACCAGAGCAGTACTAAGAATTTCATGGTGGTTTCTCTATATACGGTAATGAGTCTGGTTAATACTGAAGATTTGCTATTGAAGGATAAACTGTTGGAAGTTACAGTTTATGAATTTATTTATATTCTTGTAGCGTGTTCGCTACGTAAAAATGCGATAAAATGAATTAGTGTCAGATACAGTAAATTAGCCTCAACGAGAAACCCGGAAATAAATCGTTTGATCGTTAGAAAAGGAACAAGAAAAAGTGCTCATAATTTTTCTATTCTCGCGATAAGCTCGGTTCCACCTGAGTAAATATTTGTTTCGTTGCAGTATATAATCCGAGACATTTAAGGCGCTTTTAGGATATGGATGCTATAAGTACAGCTGCTGCTTAGTGAAATGTTCTCACATAAAGGAAACAGCTTTCATTCGGAGACAAAGAAACAGTTCACGGTTATAAAATATTTCATGTTATTTTATTGATGCAATACTTAGATGCAAATTTTCTAAAATAAAAGTCAAATTGTCCTCACCCCGTATTGCACGTCGTAAACTGGCAGTGGTCGGTCGAGGTCCGGCAGTCGCAGGTCGCGTCGGTCGGGCTCCGGGCTCGCCTCGCGTCGCCCGCGCCCCTCCGACGACGACGTGGTCGCGCTGCTCGTCGTCTGAGACAGTCTGGACACAACAAATGTTAAAGGTCATCTTTCACTGCTATCTATATCAGATCTCTCTGACTACAGATTGTATTTAAATGCCGTAGATCTAAGTCTAGTGATACAGCATAGAGTACGTACAGTATAGTACATACTCGTCTGTACAGGCTTCGTCAGTTAACATCCGATTTTGCGATACAATGAGATGGGAACTCGGATAACGTGATGTGGTTACTGACGTTCATGTCTCCTCACCTATACATTTGTAATCTCCAGGTACACGTACCGAGGTTGTTTGTCTGTCCTTAATGACACGAGGTATTGTACGATAACATTCATGCCACACAGAAATCTGTGTGGCTCCAGACCGTGTTTGGTTTATTTATCATGCACGACATGAGTGACCTTAGAGCGTGGGATGATCGAGGGGACAAATTACGCGAGCGTGACGTGTTATGGTTGCTCAGTGTAATGAGTGTTTACCTGGCATGCATAGGGTGACAGTTGAGGGGGTCTAGCGGCGGGAGGTGGGGCGGGTGTGGGGTGCGGGCCGGCGGTGTCGGCGGCTCCGGCGGCGTGACGCTGTCGAGCACGTCTGCTGGCGGCCGACACACGCGCAGCTCCACCCGAGGCAACGCCGTCCGAAGCACCTCGAGGGCTTCCTAGTATTAAACACACGGATTAATTGTTGCCGGATTACTGCTTAAAAGTCTGATAGCCTGACACTTCATTTCAAAGACGTATCGTGTTTCAAAACCCTGGACATCTGACCTTTCCAATGCCAGTTTTGTTTGTTGCCACAGTTTTGATATAGCTATACCTATCAAGTATTCAAAGTATAACATACTGGATTTTATAACTTTTAAATATTTTAATCTGATGAACGTTTAATTGCTAACAAAACCTTCTTCACTTTTAATTTAAAATTAACATTTTAGACAAGTACTTTTGTTGTATTTGAACTATGTAAGTATTTACATACTTGAGTTCTGAATACCAAATTCATGTCTTTACCATATTGAAATCGCGTAGAATCAAAAAAATTGGGAACTTTGAGAAAACCAGAATAATGTTAGTAAATATAATAAACCATTTAAATACTTTTCTAATAAAAGTTTCGTAATACTGATGGCACATAGCATTTTATGGATTACCTATGATATGTTTGTTATACCGCAATCACCGTGCAAAACACAATTGTCTCTATGACCTTCTACCATAAAAAGTCCACAAGCGAAAACAAAATTAAAAAACAAAAACATTTTCAGTCCGTGGTTTTGTAATTCTGTCTGAGCCTTTGGAACTAAGAAAGTAACCACAAGTTGCGAACCAAAGCAATACCGACGAAAATAGCTCGGTACCGGCGCGCCCGGCGCCCCCGCTGTCACCGATAAAGGGAACTCGAAGGGAATTAATTTCCCGAACGAAACAGAGTTAATGGCCCATTTATTTATTGTAAGTTTTGAATTCGGTTTGCTTACGGAATCGCTTTGATACGCGCGTGATTTAGCAGCATTTGTAATTTTCAGAGGTTATTCCTCAAAACGACAAATGCTGTACAAATGAGATTATTTTTCATCGCGCGGTATAGCAGCAGTCTAATATAATTTGGTGTGACTTTGCGGCAGACATTTTACAGTTTATTACATTTGAACCCGAGGCCTCGGCGCGGACCGCGTTGGAGTTTTCATAAAAGTTTTTACGTTTATAACCCAGGCTCCGGAGCGAGGGAAGTGCTGCGACAACAAATGGCATTTTTAACATGACTTACTGTTTATTTTTGTAAGCACGAGACCCTGTTTTATGTTTGTACCTTCATAACAGCTATGCAAGCAGTGCTTTGTAAAGGGCAAAGCAACACACTTAAATTTCATAGGCTCTGTTGTAATGAATATAAAATGTTGGCCGTGCACTCGCAAATAACACTGGTAAAGGTAGTCCTAAAGATAAGAAAAAATGCGCAATATGCTAACATTATTTGGGAAAATTTATTGGTGCTTGGACTTTAGCTGCCAAAGATAAAGAAGAAACGTATTTCTGTGTATAATCAAGTTTAAGGTGGTATGCAGTCGAGTTATGAGATTGTTTTAGTACCGTTAAACTTTTACGGGGGTTTTATGTACTTACGTAGGTGCTAAGTCCGGCAAGGGGAACTCCGTTGGCAGATAGGAGTAGGTCTTTGGGAGCAAGTCTGCCAGTCCTCCACGCTGGTTGAGGGGGGTAAAGTCTTCGTATCCTCACTAGGCCACCTCCGCCGCATACTGACATTCCCAGACCACGGCCATCTTTTTCAACTACTACTGTGAAGGAGTTTTCTGTTGACAAAAAAAGGAATGGTTCTCAAGGGCATGTTTTAAAATGAGACCCTAAAGTACAATTTAATCAATTAGAGCAGAGGATTCATCTCATAACTAGACAACCGAAACTTAAAATATCTTCGTTGTACCTTTACGTGAACAAACGTGGTGTGTTGTCAAGATTCTGTTTATGTTGAGGTGCGGTATGTCGAGAGGCGCTCGCTCCATCACTAGTAGTAAACTTGAGATCCGAATTCTGTTACGAGCCCGTTTTACAGCTTATTTACACTTAAAGGCTGATGTTGCATCCGAGATGTGAGGAAATAGTGTCGTACTCTTGAGGATTACGTTAATCTCAAGTAGAGCCGTCCAAATAAGAAGAAAGTTATTAACTTGTTAAAGTTTCCACAGCGTAGAACCAATAGTAGACTGATGACTGTAAAGACCTTTTCATTGAAAACATTCTAGATTATAACGTAGCTAGATTGTAGTTTCTGATATTATTATAGTAATAAAAATGTAATTTAGTTAATACCGGCTCACGCTTATGAACTGGGATTTATACAAAATTAATATTTGTTTTGTGCCGAATAATTGCCTATATTGTGAAGACCGCTTTAGGCGGACCCAAAAGAGACCAGGTGTTTTCATTATACACAAAGCAAACGAAAGTAAGTACGGCCAGTTTGGGCACATACATTGTTTATTCAGTACTTTTGGACGTGTATAAGTCCAGATTAAGCCTATATTTGGAATATAAATTATGTATAACAATCCAAAATATACAACTCTCCAATAATTGATATAGATGCCCCAATATTGCAAATGAGAGGTAGACAACTGTCGATCTACGGTCAATTTAAGTCCCTTTTAGGTCCAAAATGGACGTTAGAGTGTGTCCGACATGAATTATGCATTAGGGGAGTCCATAGCAACAATTTGGACCGGGAACGATTTCATTTATTCTGTTTTATGAGCTGCTACTGATGTAGTTCAATTTCAATGTTTTTGGAAAACACTTACAGAAATGAGACATTTTAGTATTATATCTATAAACATGAGAGTAGTTATGTACTATTACGTGATGAAAATTCTTTCCCGAAGCCTTTGCTTAGTTAAGTGGCCAACAATATCGGACTTCAAGTATGGGAGAGCCATGCTTCGGCACGAATCGGCCGGCTCGACCGGAGTGATACCACGGCCTCACAGAAAACCGACGTGAAGCAAAGCTTGCGTTGTGTTTCGTCGTGTGAGTAATTACCCTCCCGTTCCCTGATCTCCCAAATTCCTGAATCCCCAACGACCCTCAAACTCCTAATCCCCAAAAGGCCGGTAACGCACTTGTAACGCCTCTGGTGTTCCAGGTGTCTATGGGCCACGCCGATTGCTTACCATCAGGTGATCCGTCTGCTCGTTGACCGGCTTATGCCATAAAAAAACTTGACCAAATGTGATCATACGTTGGCATTTAACCGCAAAAGACGCAAAATAAATCTACTCTCTCTAACAGATTTTCAGCAAGAAATACACCATATCTGCAGAAATAGAAAGAACAACAAACAAGGAAAAAGGTCGCTAGAATATTAAATTTGTCTTTGAAAAACAAAACCAAAGGTTGAGACGTAAATAGATTCATTTGTCCGTTTGATGCTCATTCGGTATAAGTAGTTACTACCTCCAAGGTGTCCCATTTGACATGATTTGTTTAACATTCCAATATAATTAATATGCTGACATTTAATATGTGTAAGCGGCTGCGTGCCATAGGTTTAATTCACTAATGTTATGGTACACACGGCCACACATCAATCTATACAAAACTAGTTTATCCTGGTATCGCGTCGCATCATCTTTCCGCACATTTAACGTTCAGTTTATACTGGTTATGTAAAGCTCGATGTGTAGCCGTGTGTACTGCTGACTATAAATAAAATAACTGTTGTGTACCTGCCACGTATAACCATTTACTCGTAACTTATACCTTGAGTAATGAGCGTTAATGAATTTTGTTTTAAATGTAAATAGACTGCCTCGTTGGCCGAGTGGTCGCAAGTGCGACTGCCGGGCAAAGCGGGCGGGCAAATTATTACTGGGTTTAAAAAAAAATCTCAGTGGTAGCACGGAGTCTGGAATTGTGCACGGTGTATGCAATAGGCTCACTCGGCTCCCTATTACATGGGACTCATGACATAAAATAGTGAAAAGTGGGTGTTGTAATGTGCACCGCTGCCTATCCCTTCGGGGATAAAAGGCGTGATGTTATGTAAATAGATATTTAACCCCTCGAGCTTCCTTATGAGCACCCGGTGGATCATAAGAAAAAATGCTGAATGCTGCTTTCTCTTTTACAAAATCTATTATTAATGTATTATTTTTATTTTGACTGTATTTTTTATTTCTATTGTAATGATCCTTGTTTTCGTGTGCCAATGGCCAAATAAATGCATTTTCTTTTTTTATTTCTTTCTCTCTCCAAATGTCACGTGTGCACCCGTTGGATCATAATTAACGCGGACGCTCGACGGGTTAAAGCCCTAAGTCTTAAGTTGAGTGGGTTTAAGCTAATTGTAGACTATGAAGGCCTTAATATCTTTATATCGAAATACACATCTGGAAAATTCCAGTTCTAAAATTGTCAGTGTGGTGACTATAATATAAATAGTTACCTACAAGGGGCAAAATTTACATTATTAACTCGTTGAGTACCGTATTTATAGACACAATTAAAGAACAATAGGTTGCGGTCACCGGTGACCGCTTGGTGTTTGACAATTTAAGGAGAGGTGAAGTTCCTAAGTGAATACATTTTCAAGTACTTACCTATCTTATTTTTCCAGGTTAGTATGTACATACTTTTGAATTGTTAAATTGTAATATTATGTATAAAATATAGCCTTATAAACCTATATTTTTACTACACAAGCGGATTAAATTAAGGTCACATGGGCCACAGGAGAAACATATATTTGAATCATTAGGGTTTTGCTAAATAACTCAAACGGTCATTAGGTAATGCTGTCGTCTAATGAATTTATTTGGAATTCATTACTGAAATGTTAGGTTTCCAGTTTAAAATTATATCATTAACATAATATAACATAACATCACGCCTTTTATTCCCGAAGGGGTAGGCAGAGGTGCACATTATGCTACTGTACAAAGTAACACACACTTTTCACTATTTATGTTATGAGTCTCATGTAATAGGGGGTGAGCCTATTGCCATATAACAGAATTCCAGACTCCGTGCTACTACTGAGTTTTTTTTTTAAATCTAGTAAATCTTTGCCCGACCCGGGAATCGAACCCAGGACCCCTTGCCCGGCAGTGGCACTTGCAACCACTCGGCCAACGAGGCAGTATATCATTAATTATATTGTTTAAATTGTAACTTAGCCTACATGTGACCTAATTCTGTACTACTTACGAACGTAACAATATAATTTTTCTAGCCGTATACATACCGCCCTGAGGACACGGTGGAACACACGGTGGGAGAATGCCCTTCGTGGGCTGAGCACCGCCGTGTCCTCAGGGAAGTGATCGGCGATGGCGACCTCTCGCGTCCGGGCCTAGTGCAGGCCATGATGCGGAGCGAGGGGGATTGGGATGCCGTCTCCTCCTTTTGCGAAGCAGTCATGCTAGCTAAGGAGGAGGCGGGACGCGTGAGGCAGCGAAGCGCTGCCTCCTCGCAACCCAGCCATCGCGAAGGACACACCGGGCGTCGGGGATCGCGGGACGATCTCCGGCCACCGTGAGCGCGGGCCTGCGGACGGCGAGCATGGGTGGCTCCCCGTCCGACCAGAAACAGACCCGAGCGTACGGCGCGTCGCGTTCCGCGCGCGCCTCAAAGAGCCATCAGACCACCACAGATGGGGTCCAATAGGGCCGATGCCGATTCGGAGTCGCGGAGAACCTAACGGGTAACCGGGGCTCCGGCTCGACGTGCAGGAGAAGGAACGGGGTGGTTTTTAGTCAGTAAGAGTCTGACACTCCCTCCCGCCTCACCCAGGCGGGGGCAGTCATTCGATGATTTTCCCCCCTTAAAAAAAAAAAAAAAAAAAAAAAAAAGCCGTATACATACCTATTGAGTTACTTCTGAGAAGTTTATGATTTACCAGAATTCACATAAAATTATTGCTTTATTTG
The DNA here is from genome assembly GCA_902850265.1 of Spodoptera littoralis. Taxonomy (NCBI): domain Eukaryota; kingdom Metazoa; phylum Arthropoda; class Insecta; order Lepidoptera; family Noctuidae; genus Spodoptera; species Spodoptera littoralis. The sequence continues at coordinate 4,908,891 of LR824539.2, forward strand.
CCTATGTTAACCGAAATGCGTCAACTCTGACCTTTTGTTTGGTACAGGCTGGTGGGACAAACGTCGATGACGTCATTCATAGCTAACACGGTGATCAAAATCAATAATGTTGCATTCCTGCCCCCAAGAGACTGTCAAACTATCGAGTTATGCGGCACTGAATACCTGCTTAGGACACATACCTAATAGTTATGGATGTTGTATCTATAACTTAGTATAAGCTGCTATAGAAGCCATCCTTCATGACAGTAGTATTTAGAACTATATTTGAAGAGATTCAAATATTGTCTTTTATATAGTTTTCTGTCTAAAAATCACGGTAATGGTCCTTTTTTTTCAAGTACATAGATTGTTATGGGTTGTTAGTAATGATAGTGATAGCCATTATGTTTTTGTCATTTAAATGTCTGTCCTCTATTATAAATCTTTCTTTCCTATGCTTCTTACAATTATAGGAGAGCCAAGCTTTGACACGCTTGGGCCGGCTCGACCGGAGTGATACCTCGGCCTCACAGAAAACCGACGTGAAATAATACTATTTTTCTTAAGGGGGTAAAATCATCGAATGACTTCTGCCGCCTGGGTGACGCCGAAGGGAGTGTCAGACTCTTACTGACTAAAGACCACCCCGTTCCTAATCCTACCCTTCGAGCCGGAGCCCCGGTAACCCGTTAAGTCCTCCGCGGCTCCGTATCGGCATCAGCCCTATTGGGCTTCATGCGTGGTGGTTTGATGGCTCTTATAGGCGCGCGCAGAACGCTGTGATTGGTTGATTCATTGGCGCCGGCCAATCCGTGCGCCGAACGCGTTCTCGTTTCGAATACTTTAAACGTAAAACAAACTCGTACTAAGGCCTCAGGTCTGGTTCGGTAGGGCGACGATGGATTTAGATTTTTCCTTTAAGAACATTCTAATAGCACAATATATATAGATTATATATTGGAATACTTTTACTGAAACCACTTCCAACTGAACATTTTAAAAGTTTCGCAAAGTGCGTTAATGTCGCGGAGAAAAAGTTTCAAGGAAAATCATAGCATTAGTGCGGCTGAGTTTCTTGGACAAGCTCTGTCATTACTGTAACTACTGTTAAGTTTTTCATTCCACTTAATTTAATAGTTTAATAGTTCGCACGGGTGGAATATGCATGTATTATACATATAAACCTTCCTGATGAATCACTCTATCTATTAAAAAAAACACATCAAAATCGGTTGCGTAGTTTTAAAGATCTAAGCGTACATAGGGACAGACAGACGGCGGATAGCGACTTTGTTTTATACTATGTAGTGATTATTCCTACATTAAATCAGCCAGTAAGCTGCGTGGCATCGCCGCGACCACGCACGCTGCTCATGAGGAAGAGCTCCTATATTGCTGGAAACTAGTAGAGCTCTACTAGTTTAATTTTAAAATACCGTCATCAGTTCAAAGGAGTAGCAATTGTGTGTGGTAGCGGGTTGATTACATCGGGGTTGGTTTGGGGAAATACAGTGTCGACCTCGAGTTAGATGAAGTGACGATAACCACAAACGTGGTTGTACGGGAAGCATTGAAAATAGAGCTCAGTAACATATTATGAAACAAGCTATTCCAGACATAATCAGAGAGGATGATATTATTGTCAAAAGGAAAACAAATTGTTACCAATTAGTTTCGTTATGATAGAGAGTCAGCCTATTGCAAACCATCAACCACAAATCCTTTCCTACTGGTTATAGAAAGAAGAAAACAAAATAAAAACGACAACTTCGGTAAACAAGGGCATCTATAGAGACAATGATCGCTATAGATAGGCACTCATAGTGGAGTGGGCCGACGAAAATAGCTACAGTATCAGTTGGAAAGGACAACAGCTGAGTGCACTAGTTGTCCATAGTTTCGATATTGGCAAAGTTCTACGGTCACGAACTTGCTCGATGGCCTGTATTTAACGATACTAGTAATGGGCCACTCGTAATGGTATTGTCGCACTATTACTTTTGATTGGGCAAGTCTAAACAGAACTATTGAAGTACTACAGTTATTCTTAATGCAGGACTTAGGTTTTCCTTGTATGAATACATTTTTAGTTTTAGTTGCGTTGTTTAGTTAATTTTATTGGTTCATAATCGAGTCTTTGATACCGATATTAGTGAACAACAGGCAGCCTGTCTCTTGTCACATAAGAAGATCAAATACGTTTTAGGAAGCAGGTGTAAGCTTTACATTATTTATTTCATAACTAGTCGAAACATAAAAATTAAAACTAAGAATTGATTTAATCGTTTCAGTATCGAGTTCCATTAAGACTTCACCCCTGTGAGGTTTAAATTATAACAAACTAAAAACTGCAAGTATAGCAGTAGTATAGTAACTGTATAAAGTTAAACTATAATTTGTTTGTATATATAAGTTGCCGTAGAGAACACAAGATGTTGCAACGAAGTGGATATGACATCTTAAGTAATTTTGATCGAGACGTTGAGGAGAGGATTTAAATTAATCGATGAACAGACTCGAGGAAAGCTCAAGAGAAAAGCTCAGTATTATATTGTTCTAGATTTCTATCTACAAGACTTTAGGTTGAAATGTATTTTGAAAATGGATTTTTCAACCGGATCTTCTTCATTTTTTAAATAATATATTTAAGGTACCAAATGATTTAGTAGTCTGACACTGAGGAACTCAAGCTGAAAAAGTTATAGGATGGTCTATTTATTATTTTATTTATTTATTTATTTTGTATTTGTTGACGTTTGAAAAGTACCAAAATATGGTTTAATTGAAATAAATGCTTGAGACTTTGACTTTGATACTTTCACCCTCGAAGAAAAGGTGAGGTTAAGTTTAAAAAGTATTTAGTATCACTATCCATAATAATATTGCAGTAGTATCCACATACCAAGTTCATTTTAAAATTAATTACATTAATATAGTTTATATCGACGTTATTAGGTACCAATCGTTAAACTTCAGCACTATAATAACAGTCCGGCGTTTGATTTAAGCCGGTACTTGTACAGACTAATTACTTAACTATTTAATCCAAGCTTAGTTCTACGTAGCGCTTGATTAACCTTGTTACATGAACACTGGCAACCTAATTTCGACCTAGACATGGTAGCATCATGGTACGTTTTCAATTGACACGTGTCTCAGGGTTGTGTTGCATACGTATATTCGGCTCTACGTCTTTGAAATTCTGAGCTCCTCTTAGTTAATTATACTTACACCTCAGATGCATTTGAATAATAATTGTTACTCAGCTCTTAACTAACTGCATAGTTAAGGGGGTAGAAATTCTGTTATAATAGCCAGGTACAGAGTAGTTGACATAATCTGACATCTATTTATATTACTAGCTTCTGCCCGCGACTTCGTACGCGCAATCCCGATATTTCCCGTTCCCGTTCTTGATTTTCGGTAAAAAGTAAAAAAAAAGAATTGGCTAAAAAATCCTATGTCCGTCTCCTGGTTCTAAGCTACCTCCCCACCAATTTTCATCCAAATCGATTTAGCCATTCTTGAGTTATAAATAGTGTAACTAACACGACTTTCTTTTATATATATAGATAACTTTCGTGAGACATACTAAATTAATTATTATGTTTTCAGCTCACTCACGTAATTATTTGACAAGGAACTCGACTAGTTTGTACTAGTAGTAGCAGCGTGACAGTCGCCACGCCGCGGATCGCGGAATGCTGCTTATCAATATGAGCCTCTAGCAATGCTTGAAATTATAGATAATCTCATACATATATCATATCTTTAACAAATCTCTAAGGGGTCAATCGTCTCGAGGTAAGCCAGTTGCCATCAAGGTGGTGTAAGTTGGTAGATCCCCCTAATATACTTGACCTCTATATGGGGTGGTAAGGTTACTTTGAAGTGTTCATAGTAAGAACAAAACTCTAACTGTCCCATGAAACACATTTTATTATTTCATGTAAAATTACAGAATAACTATTTTCGTACCAAATTAATATAAAGTAGCAGAACTCTGCTACTTTATTAATATATACGGCTGTATAATAATAAATAACTATTCGCAATAATCTGGGCTTAACAGAAACTTTTTGAGTGGCAAAGTGAGACACTCCAGAGCTCCAATGACAGACTGAGAGAAGGAAGCTTCCGACATTTTATTAAAAACTTGAGGACATACTTAATGACATTTGTTTTCAGAATACTCATTAATTTCTTTTTAGTTTATTTGTTAAGTACTTATTGTAGCCGAACAAAGGAAATTACGAGTAGCTAACATTTACTTTGTATTTAATGAAACATGATTATGAAGTACTTAAGCATTTCAGATTTATTAAGAATCTCGTCCTAGATTATAATATTATCCAAATATTTTACCGCCTATAAGTACCTTTGTACCTGTCTCAGATTTTGTACATGGTTTATTAGTGGTTACAGTTCGCACGAAACGTTTCGCGTCAAGCTTCCTTGTGCGAACCGCTAAGAAATAGAATTCCTTGCCGGAATCTATGTTTCCGACAAATATATCTTGGGTGTCTTCAAGTCCCGAGTGAACAGGTCCTCATAGGTCGGCGTGCTCCACCGTCAGCCACATCATCGCTTACCACCAGGCGAGACTGGCCAAGATTAAAAAAAACTAAATCTACCATACATATTTTAAGTCCTAAAGTATATAGTATATTACCTTTTTAATTCCAATAGGGTAGATGGCTAATTTTTATTTTAATGTCCGTTTGGTAGATTATTTATTTCAATTTTTTTTTGCGGAAACGAATAGTTTTGAAGATATATTGGTTTGAAATGTCACGTGACGTCACTTCTATGTACATTTTATACGTAGAAATTACGTTTTACCCCCCACTCCTAAACTTTGATTCGTTGTATCTAAGTATCATTTTATTATATAACAAAATAAAAAAATACGTGTCTAATATTTTTTCATTACCTAACTGACTAATTACATTTTTAATTTTAACGGACTAATTACATTTTTAATTTTCATACCCTGTCATCATCCCTATAGGCAATAACCGACAAATATCGTAAACACAAATAGGCGAAATGCACAAATTTGTCGCCAGCGCAAAACTATTCCTCATGCAACACATACACTCATGTTCCACATGCAACTGTCCGCCTGGCAAGCCAGGCGGACAGTTGCATGTGTTTAGATAAACCGGGGTCACATACAGGCTGTTTGCTTAAATGATACGCTTGCAACCTGTTACTGTCTTGTTACAGAGTAATTGTACGCTAGATTGTGCTCACAAACACATCACATGTTTGAATGAATTGGTCATAGAATTGCTGAAATAAATAGGAATTTTTGATGTACTATTATTAACTCCGCAGGATTGGTGCTCGTATTAATGAGATTATTATGCACCAACCTGCAAAGCGGCTCGTCCCATTGTCTCTGGGAGGAAGGGTTGATAGGCAAGGCTGAATTATAATTATAATCTGTCGTAGCATTATAATTTGAAACGCAACATTATTTCTGTCTGATTTTGCAGGGTCATTTTTTTATGGCATACATAAGCTGGTAGACGAGCAGACGGATCACCTGATGGTAAGCAATCGACGTCGCCCATGGACACCTGGAACACCTGATGCGTTACAAGTGCGTCACCGGCTTTTTGGGGATTAGGAGTTTGAGGATCGTTGGGTATTCAGGGATTGGGGAGATTGGGGAAGGGGAAGGTAATTGGGCCTCCGGTAACCTCACTCACACGACGAAACATAACGCAAGCGTTGCTTCACGTCGGTTTTCTGTGAGGTCGGTTTTCATGTTTAATATGATTCTAAAATAAAGTAAGCCACAAAGATATAAGTACGTATTATATTATATCACATCATATGAGTTCCAGGCTTGGGTAAAAAAGTAAAAACACTATGAATTATATATTTGTTATAATAATAATATTATATTTGTGGCTATTATTTAGCCATTTATTTCCAAGTTAAGTGAAACGTAAAGTTGATTAGGGTAGTTCTCTTTTACATGTACGTTTGCTTGTATTTTGCGGGTAGCTGCGTACTTTATCAGGACCCGAGGGTACTTTGTTTACCTACATAAATAACATTACTGAAGTTATGTACTTCACAAACTTACTCGAAATATACTTACTAATGATGTAATATCAACAAGAACAAAGTTGTTTTGACATTATTCTCGTCTAGTTGAAAACAATAGAGAAATGGGCCGTGTTGTAGAGAATTAATTTTTAGAACATGGAAAGTAAAGTTGAAATTGTTTCTGAAGATCGTGAAAACGTTCGCTTAAACTTAAAAGTTTACTCTTAATTGTTTATCCCTCTATTGTAATATACTTTGAGAATCCATATTAGAAAAGAAGAAAGAACAAAATATATCTCATATGACTTAATTACCTCTTGTCATCGTTCCGTAAAGCGACCAATAACAATATAATATGATCAGCAATAATCTGAGTAGATCCGGGTTCGGCCAGACTTGAATAGTGATATTGGGACACGTGCGAGTCACGAGCACGACTCAGAGATCTGAGGGCCAATCCCGAATAACTATCGCATTCGTATCGTAACAATATCGAGCGAGTTAAGCGTTCTGATTGGTTGGTTCACTTGAGCCGGCCAATCAGAGCGCCGAACGAGCTCGATACTCTTACGTTACGAATGCGACACTTATTCGTGCTTGACACTCTGACCCGACAGTACCCGACGCTGTCGTTTATTACTTGCTAGCAACAAAAGTTACGAACGGATAAATAAACGGTAGGTTATTTCGCACGTCTGTACTACACATGCGGGACAACTATTACATTTGCTGAATTTCGCTCTATATATTTTGGGTTAAAGGCGTTATTCTTCCGGTATTTTGGGACCGCATAGGTAGGTATTATTAAAAGCTGTTTCTATAATATATTTATATTTTTAATATACCTGATGTATAATAGAATTTGAAGGTAGGCAAAGTGTTTCAGGTAATCGAAGCGTGTTTATTTTGTATCTTACGGTCCATAACTTTTCAAGGAGAACGCGGGCGCGGTCAGAATTTGCCTAGCGTAACTTCTTGAATTGATTCCCTAAAGTTTCCTTTTGAAATGAGAGCTCCAACGTTTACAACATATTTTATTTGATTTCTTGTACGTGATCCAAATACAGCAACATTATATTGCAGTGGAAGCTTCATAAATACGCGAAAGTACTGCAAATAAGTAATTGTAAGGAAGTTTTCTGCGGAACAAGTGTTGATAAGTGCTTTACTGTTAATGTTTTCCTGGTAGCCGAGTTGGCTTTGTTTAAAGGGTTTACTTTGCTTGAATAGCTGCGGTGCTCATTCACCTATTGCGTGTTCTGGATCACCGGCCGCAGTGACCTGCCCCGCGATGCATGCCACACCTACTAGGCTACCATAAAACGAATATATCACGTTTACACGGCGATCCTATTACTACACTTAGAATAATAGTATAATCGGCTGTGGCAGGCTTTTAACTCGTCGAGTACCGGTTTTATAGACACAATTAAAGAACAATAGGTCGCGGTCACCGGTGACCGCTTGGTGTTTGACAGTTTAAATTATTCGTACTTAGGCGATTTCAACACAATATTTAACTTTTTAGTTGAATAATACTAACCTACCTTCTTTATAGCGAGATTGTAAATCATAATCAATTGTTAGCTACTATAGCTATTCGCTATGAAATGACCTTTGTGGTATACAAAAGCGTTTCAAACAAAGGTTTAGCTCTACGTGCTTTCAAATCCGAACCATCGGATTCGTTTTCCCTTTCTATCACGTTGAGACAATAAAACAGGGCTGGAAGTGGGTATTGGGAATGCAAAACGTTTACCACGCCGCACCGCGGTTGAATCGAAACTGTTCTAGTCTACTCTCTTTGTAGACTAACGTGTCTAAGTAATTAGTACGACAGAACTTAGTTTGAAATCCGCAAATTTAAGTGAATATTAAGTTTGTGTTGTATGCAGATGGGACTCATTAGTTGCTTATATTCCTGTGCAAGTTTTCACAGAACGCCAGTGTGGCACTAAGTAACCTACGTAGTCGTTTTATTTGAATTAAATAACAGGTTGAATTTAAATTATGACACCTTAACACATTGATAAATTAATTGTAGTAATTAGGTATTGTTTAACTATCATTTCAGTGAAGCCAAGTTCATGTTTGTTTCAGTGTGCTATTCTGTAAATAACTCTCTCTCTAACAGTTACTTATATGTTAGCTGGTCTCTAACGAGCCAACACTAATTGTTGTCATAAAGCTGCAAACCTATAATGTTGTGTAATAATTCTGGTCCTCTCGTAACGTACAGTAATCCGCTGACCACGCTGATGTCCCTAAGTTTTAAGCGTCAGGACATTTCGCAAGCCCGAGACCGCCTAATAACTCTGGCTGGCACGAGTGACGCTTGGAATTCGAACGTGACGTCATTGCTGCCCATGAATAAAATGGAGTGGCGTGTTAAAGCTCGGGTAACGTGTACGAAATGTAGGCGTGGAAGGATTTTCATTAGATTAGTTCGCTTTAAGGGAATTCCAAAGCCAATTGCGGACTTTTATTAGCTTTGAATGTTGGATGCTTTTGTCTATATCATTGTTTATTGGAAATACTAACTGTCTGAAGCCCCCATAAAATGTTTTATATTTCTTTAAAAATGATTCATAAAATGAGTTTTTTGAACGATTGCGGTTAACGAGTATTAGCAAAGGAACTAGGTACCTATTTTTATAGGAAATTGGGTGGATTTAACCTTGTGCCAAAAAACTAAACAAAGAAAGTCCAGCTAACACAGTCAGAGCTAGCGAGAATACACATAAATATTCACGTCTGACTGAATTTTGCTTTTATACCAACATGCTGCGTACCTTTTCAATCAACTATTTCAATTTAGTTCAGTTCGATTGAGCGCACATGTATTTATGATATAAGGCCAGTAGCGATAGCGATCCCTAGTGGCAATAAAGAGCCAAAATGTTTGGAATTTCTACTGTCATCGAAATACTTCCACACATAAAATTTAATTCACTTTTACATTAAAATTATTTTACTAATAAAATGCCTCGTTGGCTGAATGGTCGCAAGTGCGACTGCCGGGCAAGGGGTCTCGGGTTCGATTCCCGGATCGGGCTAAGTATTACTGGGTTTTAAAAAAAATCTCAGTAGTAGCACGGAGTCTGGAATTGTGCCCGGTATATGGCAATAGGCTCACCCCCTATTACATGGGACTCATAACATAAATAGTGAAATTTAATATTTTTTTATTTTTTTTTATTTAATAGTTTAGTTGTTATTAATTTTAAGTTGTAAATATTTATGTAGTTTTAATAGTGAAAGGGTATTACTTCTGTGTGCACCTCTGCCTACCCCTTTAGGGATAAAAGGCGTGATGTTTTGTTATTAAAATTATTTGTATTGCATTAATTTTTTTAACAAACAACACACAGCAATCACAAGTAGGTAGGTATATTCAAACACAAGCTTGCAATATAATAGTGCTCGCCAACCAAAGAGGTTTACCTACGTTTGGCTAGAAACTTGACAATAACCAACATGGCTTCGTTAGCTAACGTCAGAGGAAGTTGGAAGCCGTTTACTCCCCTTTCGTAGGGGACTGTCTACTCCAAGTAATATCATAAGTACCCGTAGTTAGAACACGATGGTGCCTTCATTACCATCCGCAGACTATACCTGTGTACATGTTCAGGATAATTAAAGTTTATGAAGTTGCGGGAGGATCCTATTTAATTTAACTCGTTGCCGGCTTGATGGGCCGTATTCGTGATATCGTTGTTAATTTGATATAGACAATGAAATTAGGCGTTGACATCGAAGGTTCTACTAACTTGAGACAGGTGTGTATTTATAGAAAGTTCACTCAGTAATTGAATTTATTTTGTGGATTCCATATTACATTTTCGGCATCTTCTTCTACATATATATATAAACTGTGGATAGGCACACTTGGCCTTCTTTTCATTCTCCTCTATCAGACATTATCCTATTTTATACTTAATCCTGGTCTCTATATATATTGTATATTTTTCACCATATAATTATTTCTTTACATAATTTAAGCAAATAGTTCTATCTCGCCTCGTTGGCCAAGTAGCATGGAGTCTGGAAATGCGCCCAGTATATGGCAATTGGCTCACCCCATATTACATGGGACTCATACCTAATATAAAATAGTGAAAATTGGGTGTTACATTGTTCAGTTGCATTAAGTGCCGTGATGCCACCTCAGCCTACCTCTTCGGGGATAAAAGGCATGAAGTTATGTTATGTAGTTCTATCCATCTTTGTTGCCAGACCGAATAAAAATCTAGTTCTACAGACTACAATTACCAACCCTTTCCTTACGCGATTTTCATTTAAAACACGTCACTCCTCCAATCCTTCTAACAGCGTTTGCGAAGAAATCGTAAGGGAATATAAAGCTTGCTCATTTCCCTCAAGGCCTTGAAGAACTCTTTGAAAGAAGCGTAGAACCAACTGACACTATTATTCTTCATTCTTGTATCAATAAGGCACAAGTCTCACTGTGCTGTTTTATTTTTCTATAGAACCCCAATTAAACTGTCAAACACCGCGAGGACACCGGTGACCGCAACCTATTGTTCTTTAATTGTGTCTATAATGACTGTACTCAAAGGGTTAACAATTTTATATTCTCTGGACCGGTAAGTAAATAGGTTTGACCTGTTCAGGAAATACTATTGTTGTGGGCTGGTGCCATAGCGATATAGCCACTCTGTTCACATTTACTCATAATGCACAGTTAATTTTACCATTGAACTCTATAGGCATTTGTTTTGTTGGAAACCTTCATTTCTTTCCCAATTGGTTGCTGAACGGTATAATATGAGGGTAGAATGTGAATATCTGAATATATTGTTTTTATAATAACTATCGTGAGACATACTAAATTAACTAAAAACGAGAGGAAGAACCCCTCTGTGGTTCGAAACTAGTAGACCTTTTTTCAGTATATTCACGTGAGTGACCCGCGTTTTTAGTTAATCTGAATGTATTTTTAGATATTATGAAAAACTAACTAAAAATCGTGGGTTATTCACGTGAATATACTGAGAAAAGCTCTACTAGTTTCGAACCACAGAGGGGTTCTTCCTCATCTAGGCTGTAGGCTGCGCGACATCGCCGCGACCGCGCACGCTGCTCGTGAGGAAGAACCTCTTTGTGGTTCGAAACTAGTAGAGGTCTACTCAGTATATTTACGTGAGTAAGCCACGATTTTTAGTTAATTTAATATGTCTCAGGATAGTTATTATAAAAACATTATGAAGGACTGTTAGATTCTAAATAGTGTGATGGCGAGTTGGTATAAATAGTGCAATGAATAATGTGGTAACTGTATCCTATTAAGTAAGACTACCGCCTGAATACTGAAATCTAATTTTAAGTTGTACTCAAATATCTTGCCATCTGTGTCATTTTGCAAAGAATTTGTAGTGAACTATACTTATGCGCGACTTAAAATTGAGTAGCCTTTCAGTATTTGGGGGTTAGGTGTATAATCCCTAAGTGCATAAAGGTTAGGTGTTCAATATTTTAAAAATTTACTAGAGCAGTAACAAAAATAGATAATATTTATGAGTAATAGCGGTTAAAGCTGTATTCAAATCCACCACATTTTGAAATGAAAATAGAAGTTAAAAGCGTTGAATTTCGTTCTACACGTTATTTTCCCATACTTATTTGCATTTTACCTCGCCGGTTCCGCAGCGCACTTTATTACAGTCTTCTGTCTAACAGATAATACTCTTTTACCTAAATATACATAGCAGCCTAAGGTAAAAATTTTAATATAAAAATATTAAGTTTCCTCTCGCAAATTATATTCTAGATGAGATTTTTAATAAAGTTTTATTTTTAATAAGTAAAGGTAATTCTTCTGGGCTATTATTATGAAATATTACCTCTGAACCGACAACATGGCGTCAATTGATTCGCAGAACAAAAGAATTTTGACGTCAACGCGAGGTGTGACGTCACTCATACAAAGTTGCTCGTATCTTTGTGAGCGGGAAATGGGGAGGAAACATCAAAGTCATCGAAGTGATTGCGATTAGGTACGTTATTTGCAAATGTAAAAATATTTGTCGAATCGAAGAGGGTCTAATTTATTTTATTTTGTCATTACTGTATTTTGGGTAAGACTGGCGAATTTCGGTTCAATTTACTGGCAACACAAGGAAAATTTGAATTAAATAAGGTGTCTTATTTGTCATTTAATCCACTTAAAAACCAAATCAAACCGAAAGGAGGTAGATATTATTATTTTTTTGAAAGAAAATGTACCCACTTCATTTTGCATTGAAATAAAAATGTTTAAAATTAATGAAAGGAAACAAGACCCGAATGTCAGAACAGAATGTAAGATAATGTGTTCGTGTACATGTATATCGATTTACCGATGAAAAACACAAGGCAGTTGCATGTCGACTGAACATATCGTGAGGGAAGTAGGGGAAATGGAAATTGGAAGGAAATAGTGTTCGCAAGTAATGGAATGGCCCAAATAGCTATGAAGTTGGAAATGTTGTCCTTGTATGTGGCATTAAGTAAAATTATGTTCTAACTGGTACTAGTAAAGTATTGTTTTGATAAGAATAAGATAAAGACTTAATAAGACTGCCTCGTTGGCCAAGTGGCCGCAATTGCGACTACCGGGCAAGGGGTCTCGGGTTCGATTCCAGGGTCGGGCAAAGTATTACTGGGGTTTTAAAAATCTCAGTAGTAGCAGGGAGTCCGGAAATGTGTCCGGTATTTGGCAATAGGCTCACCCCCTACTACATAGGACTCATAGCATAAATAGTGAAAAGTGGGTGTTACATTGTACAGTGGCATTAAGTGCCGTAATGTGCACCTCTCCCTACACCTTCGGGGATAAAAGCCGTCATGTTATCTTATGTTTTGATAAGCTGTAACTGTATAATGAAATGTCGCATAGAATCCAAATTTGTGTCTTTCCAAATTGGGTTAACGCTGTGTCGTATTTGCGGAAGATACCAGAATCTTGCGTTTTCATTCCGTTCCCACTGTTTGTCTAATTAAATTACTGTTGACATTACAAAAAATCACATTGTCATTTTGATATGATTTCATATGGTACACGTTAGGTGATTGTTAACAGAAATACACATGTAAGATGCTTTGTACAATGTGTGTGCGCAGCCTTATTACCAGCCTTGTGTTCGTCGCCTAACAAGAATGACGTTTGACACGAAGTGGGACAGTGACAGCTGACAGCAGTCCGCGCTTTTTTCGATAGAATGCAAAACCTCGGGTAGATTTAATAATGTAATATTTTCTAATTGTATTAAAGTTTTATAGAAGAAAAGTTAAAGTGCTTGTTCAACTGATTAATGTAATACAGTGTCGATCTACTGAAATATTGGAAGTAAACACCTTTAATTGTCGATTTTTCTGTTTTAGGTTGGTATTGGTAATGTGTACATGTTTGATCTTAATTAATTTGTGTGTTTCAATTGATGTTAACAATAAACTTTCTGTTTTAGATAAATCAAAATTGTGCGTTATTTGCTCCTGTATTATCCTACATATTACACACATAAAATTCATTCCGAAAATGCGTACCTAATTACATATCTTTTACAACAAAAGGAATAAATTCCAAACTTTGATTAAAAGGCAATCCGTGTCCAACGTACACGGGCTAATGGCTGAAATAATGGCGACAAATGTATTAAATCGAGAACCATAAACTATCTTCTACACACGGTAATTATTCTTTAACGGCTGGATCTGAAGTGGAATCGTTATCGGCCAAACTTTATGGTAGGTAGAGGTACATCCCTGTGTGAATTGGATAAAATTTATACGTGAAATGTGAGCGAAATTTAGAGTAGCTACCTACCTACATACATACTCCCTTTGACGAGGGTGTGATCCCTCCTTTATATCAGACGAACTCATAATGAACTTATTTTGTTGAAATTATTGGAGTTTAATTGTCTACGAGCTGTTGTGTCAGTGATGATAAAACGTTGTGAATGTTTTTTTAATAATTGTGTTAATTTGTGAAAATTGATAGGGGCTTTTAACTTGGGCAGCTTTTAATTTATTAATGTTTTCATTTTAAATATCATTTTGATATCCATTATTGAATATCATTTCGTTTGGGTTTTTTTTTATAAAACGTGTCAGTTTGGGTTCTGTTCAGTATAGTTTTTTGTTTATAGAATTTGTCCCTAATTGTAATTAAACAGAGTTTATTATGGACCGTACTGAATTTTAGCCGTTTCAGCTAATTTTTTATAATATCTTAGTACGTAAGTTTGTAAAAAATATGCTTTACTTGATAAACTTTTGAATGCCAAGAGAAAGTATGCATGTAGGAACTTTACTTCCTAATTTACAAAATGAATAATAATCGATTAATACGTAAAATACCACTCCTTACGTAATTGACATTTAATTTCGAAAGTACCTATTCGTTCAATTTCATGGTATTAAGGTATTACATCGATCTTTTTAATGGTAGTTGCAAATTGAAGAAATTTTAAAAAGTATAAGACGTGTCTATGTGGCCTGTTTAAAGAGTTCACATATCTCTGAAATCATATTGCAATTATAATACATATCTTCCTAAAAACCACCTTCCCCACATACTTTGTCCAATTAAATTAACAGCCGTTCCAAGATAATACAAAACGTAATTGAATTTTTATGTTTTGTCTCGTTGTGAATGTCGTGAAATTCAAATCATTAAACTTATAATGGGTAGACTTAACTGTATTCTACACTTAAATTCACCATTAAACCAGTGCGAACAAGTCACGAAAATATGACTCATAAAATAGAACGCATAAAATAGATAATTATATTTTTAAGTGCCACCGTAATACAATTTGAAGGGAGAGCAAAAGTTAGTTGATTCTATAAGAGGACGGTGGACGGTGGCTAGAGTAGCTGTTACAAAACAACGGCACTGACCACTCAGTGTTCTCGAGTTGGCGCCATTAATTACAACCACTCGATGTTTAATCAAGAAACTGTAAGCGAACAAGTTTCCTTCGTCGTAAAAAGAGAAAATCTTAACAATGCGAAACGAACAAAAAGTAAAAAGGAATCCTGTTAATGCAGTTTGTGCACAGAGCACGGACCGGACAGAAAGAAAATTTGAAAATAATCTCGGCGAACAAAAGGGAAGAGAAATTAAGTCTATGCAAATAGAACTTGCGTCACGAACGATTGGCTATTGGGCGGAGTGCTGACCGGAGGGATAGCGAGTGCTATTGAAAGTAAGCGAACAATTCAATTACATTCGATTTCGTGGAGGCTGAGCTTTACCGCAGCATTTTTCTATTTGGTCGCGACGCTGCAAATGATACGAGCAAGCGGCGACCAGGGGAGCTCTACACCTTGCATACAAATTGAACACGTAAATGAGATAACACCCTGTTTACATGAAGGTGGGACCGTGTTACAATAAAACCGGGTAATGGGAATTCTTGATACGGCAAATTGTTTTCGTAACGGAAAATGTTTTGAGAGCGATTCCTATGTCGGGCTATGTTGGCTGTTGTTTTAAATATCTAATGTCGAAGATGCTTTCCGTATTCCTGTGTACACGGTGTGACCTTTGATGTTGTAATATGATAGGGTTGAAACTCAGTCGCAGTACTAGCAGACGTATTAAGTTACTGTACTACAATTACAATAATCACAATAGATATGTACTTATGTCCACGTAGGTTCCTATATAGTATATTCTGTTATTTAAGTACCTAATTAAGCCGCGTTGTAGTCATGTTACTTTGCTAATCTAGACTAATTACAAACGTGTACCGATCGTTTAAGCGCATCGAGAGGATCGAGTTAATTAAAAACCGCCGTCGCTAATGGATTCGTCCCACATTTTCGAGCAATATCCTGTTAATACAACATCGGACATTTCGATGTTATCCCATTTTGTTGATATTGCCAATATTCTCTTGGGAAATTGAATTACTAGGGTGTGGACTAGTCGATTTCTTTGTTTATATCGAGAGTGCTAACTTGTTCTCAATTGTGTCGTAACTTCCAAGTTCTGGATAAATCCTTAGCTTATTTCAGATCTAATAAGTGGTGTTTTGTTGAGATAAAACTATGGAGCTTTTGATAGGTTTCTTTTTTGCAGTGTTTCCTAGTTTTTCCACATAATGTTTGTGCAAAACACGAGCTCATGTTGAAGCACACTTGATTCTGCGCCCATGAGTGCACACTGCGCTTAAAATATTTGTAGTTAACTTATATTATAAGAAAAACGTGTGAAATTAAATTCTGTTTTCCAGTAGCTTTGCAGGCGCAGAATTAATATCGGCTTCAAAAAAGCCTTAAACGGTGTTCAGAGCCACAGCAAAATTCGCACTGTATTTTTCACAGGATTAGCATACGTATGAACTTGCAAAGTGGTTCGAAATTTTATTTTAGTAAAGGATAATATTTTATTTTAGAGAATTTGTTGCAGACAAGAAAGAAATTCGATCATTCAGAACATTCTGTCGTTGTGTTTTGTTTGTTTTACGGTTTTCATAACTGGAATATTCAGCATATTTGCATCGTTGTTGTAGAGCTGTCGAACCAAGCCGCTTATACTTAAAACCGTTTCTAATGCACATTTGAAATTGTTAACAAGCGTTAGGTTTTTCAATGGATTTTTATAACCATGTGTTTGTAAGAAGGAAGTAATTATACAAACACTATTACCAAGGACACTCCTATCACCATGTAAAAGAATAATTAAAGATTACTACATACAGATTTCAGTGTTAATCAAGATTCTATGCTTGTTCAACGCGCGTTAACCTTTCAACCCGGTAACCCGTAACCATAGAGTTAGTTACACAATACACTTACATCATGTGTCTAAACTACCGAACTATTGTAACAGACGGACGAAATAATACTATCATAAACACGACAACACAATTAACAATTTACACCAGTCAATATGTCCGTGTCATTTAACAAATAATTGTCGTTCGCAATTAACATCGACGTCGTAATGTTATGTCATTATTGATAGGTGAATTTAAAATGGCCGCCGCTAATGAATTGACGTTTGTTTTAAACTGTCAATATGACGATTTTAAATGGATGACCGTTATTGCTTTGCTGTTTTGGTCACTCGTTAATGACTTTAATCGTGCTTTTAATTATCTCCGTTGTGTGATATTTTAATTGAAGTTTATTTCTCTTAAGTGGACTGCGGTATATGCAATTATTTGTTTAATTCCAGATTGATTTTAGTACGTTGACCAATATATCATTGATTCATTGCTAAGCATTGTGTATTAAATTTTTACTGACTGCACGGTTGGCGCGATGTCTAGGTAACTGGCTGCCGCTTAACGTGTAGACGGTTCGATTTCCGCACGGAGCAACTCTTTGTGTGATCCACAAATTGTTGTTTCGGGTTTGGGTTTCATGTGTATGTGAACTTGTATGTTTATAAACGCACCCACGACATAGGAGAAAATCAAAGTGTAGGGCATTGCTTTCCTTTAAAAAAAAACTTAACTATAAATCGCGCGTAACTCACATAAATATGCGTACTAACTCGGTAGGAATGCTGCTCATGAGGAAGAACCCCTCTGTGGTTCGAAACTAGTAGATCTTTTCTCAGTATATTCACGTGAGTAACCCGCGATTTATTAGTTAATTTAGTATGTCTCACGATAGTTATTATAAAAAAAATTACGTTTGAATTTGAGCATCTTCCCTGCTTCGATCTTACATCAAAAAACTTACTCCCTTCATTGATCGTTTTCGACAACAACCCCTCAACTATTAAAGATACTTACTATGTCGACTTCATACTTCAATTCTCAACAAGGGACAAACTGATCTTCACAAGTTTCTATCTCAAGTGTATCCACGTGTACAAGGTACCCATCGATAAGCCGAGTTATAATTAGCCATCTATTAATTTGGTTCTGATTAGTTTTCGTTTGTGAAACAGAGCTATTAGTTCGCCGCCAGCTTATTGTTACGTATTGGGTTTGGGATAGGTAAATTGAGATTGACCTATTTGCTTTGATATACGTTCTATTACTTATTAAATCTTATTGTTAAGTATGACATTTAATAAAGTATTTTTGTTTTTAACTATTAAAAAAAAATATGTAAATGTAATCCCCTTCCCCAATCTCCCCAATCCCTGAATCCCCAACAATCCTCAAACTTCTAATCTCCAAAACGCCGGTAAGGCACTTGTAACGTCTCTGGTGTTCCAGGTGTCCATGGGCGACGCCGATTGCTTACCGTCAGGTGATCCGTCTGCTCGTTCACCGGTTTATGCCATAAAAAAAAATGTAAAAAATACCTACCTTGTTTTTAAATTACAGGGAATGAAAAATATTTTGTAATTTAATTTTTACTACATATAAACTGACAATACTTATTGCATGATGATTTAATTCAATCCGTGGTACCTGGTCAAAAAAATTTTGTTAATTTTTTGCATATCTTCTGATCTATTTTTGCTTAAAATCTAGAAATAGTGAAGCAAACAACACGAAACCAAGCAGGCACTCACAAGTTGTTCACGAACTTGTTCAGGACGAAATCGGAAGGATTTCTCTCTGATAAGGGACAAAGACGAGATTTCGGACGAAATTAAATTTTCGAAAAACTTTATCGATATTGAATTAGAGTTCGCTTTCCTACTATCTCGGATATATTTCGTGGTCGGGTCACTGACAGTTTTCCAGTAAGTGAGAATACAATAATCGAATAAATTTCAGTCTACTGAATAAATTTCAGTCTACTGAAATTTCAGTCTACTGAAATTTATTCGATTATTAAAGATTCATCATCATCAGCCGGAAGACGTCCACTGCTGGACAAAGGCCTCCCCCTTAGCCCTCCACGTCGAACGACTACTCGCCACCCGGTCGTCGGTCCACCTAGCGGGAGGCCTGCCCACGCTTCATCTTCCAGTCCGTGGTCTCCACTCAAGGACTTTCCTGGCCCATCTGCCGTCAGTCCTTCGAGCGTCGTGGCCTGCCCATTGCCACTTTAGTCTGCAGATTTTGCGAGCTATGTCGGTAACTCTTGTTCTTTGGCGAATTTCCATATTTCGGATTTTGACGCGCAAAGAAACCCCGAGCATAGCTCTCTCCATCGCACGCTGAGCGACTTTGAGCTTCTCCAGAAGGCCAGACTGGTTGAACATCCTGGTCTTTAGGCACTGAGGGATTTTCGATGAGAAGATTTCGGGTAACTTCCCGAACGCTGCCCATCCAAGTTGGATTCTTCGGGCGACCTCTTTGTCGAAATTGGACCTACCTAGCTGTATAAGATTAGAAAGATTTTAAAAATTAAAGATAAGATTAGAAAGATTAAAGATTAGAAAGATTTATTTAATACAAACTCAAACTCAAAAGCATTAATTTCTATTAAACCATAATTTGGTACTTTTGAAACGGCAATGCCAATTAGCCATTTTTATTTTACGATCAATATCTTCTTAATTCCTCATTTTGTCCTCGAATATGAACAATGAATAAATGAACATGTTACAACACACACTTACAATATTCCTAAAATACCAAAATGATAGTCCGTAATAATAAATGACTGCAAACGACATCGCAGCTCCTTTTTCGTATCTTCCGATCTCTACATCAATAATTCTCGCAGGGATCTTGTAGCTGGACCGAGCTCTTCCGAATCCCACCCTTACACTTTCAAATACACATTTATATTCACCGCTTACAGCTTTTATGTCCTAACATTCAATATATAAAAGCCAATATTTTAGGCTTCAACCCTAAAAAAGATGTAAGTACCTATTTTTTACAACTTTCTTCCATCTATAAAACATATTTACGTTTATATTATACCTGTTAAAGGTATATAAGGATGGGAAAACACGATAATCTTCAGTTTCCGCCCACACCTATGAGAAAAGGGGTAATAAAGTAAATATAATGTTCGCAAAAGCGTCTTTTCTGAGAAAGAAATTAATAGGCATCTATCGATCACTATCCCACGACTTCCAAGAGCCAAGAAAATGTATAACTATGGAGTGCAGTGCACTAGAAACCGAACGACTTATTGCTGTAATACGTATATAATGTATAGATACAGATAAAGCTGTATTCTGCCAAAGAGCAGATGAAACCGCAGCGCTTGTATGAACGTGACCCACTGAGGCAGAAACCGAATGCGCGTCTGGGGAAACACTTACGCTACCCAGATGAATTGCACTGGATCTTTAAGTTAAATTCTTCTGTTCTTTGCAGCTGTTGGTAATCTTCTTTGATTTCTTAGTTTGTTTTTGTTTAGATAGTTTGAAAAAAGAGCGATTAAAAATCATGGCG
Source organism: Spodoptera littoralis (assembly GCA_902850265.1). Classification (NCBI taxonomy): domain Eukaryota; kingdom Metazoa; phylum Arthropoda; class Insecta; order Lepidoptera; family Noctuidae; genus Spodoptera; species Spodoptera littoralis. Next base: position 4,929,215 of record LR824539.2, read on the forward strand.
GTAATCAAATCATTTACCGTATTATTGAAGTCAATAGAGCAACAAAAATAACCTCGTTAGGTTAGGTTACAACGTTGAAATAACTCCAATACGAAGCAAATTGCTCATAACATATTCATAGTGCCATGTACAGCTTTAATTTATTACCGATCTACGATTGGATTGGTTTTGTTTGATAAATGACATATAGAACAATATGTCACGTTACGCCAATGACAGTGAATAAATCACAAATCCAATATGGCGGATATCAATCAGTTCTTACTCTGATAGAAATAAACGATTAGTTGATCTTGATATCTGCATGATTAAATACACGAGTTATCAAAGACTTTTAGGATTTGAATATGCTTTTGTGGATCTGAATCAAGATAAGTTTCATCTTGATCTTTTCCCAAGTGGGTCGTAAGATGTGACAAGGGTTATATTGGATGGCTAGGAAACAACTCACATGTTTGAAGATAAAAAGAGACAAATCAGAATGTTAGATAACAGAGACATCAAAATGTGACATTTGATTGTTCTGATGAAAAACCAAACAATTCTTTTGTTGTATTATTTTCTGATTCAGTGACCTTTATCGGCAGAAATTTCACTCGTTACTTCACAACAACCTGGTTTAGTCAACACTCGACGGTTCATACACACACCGAGGAAAGAGCCACACAAACCGCGTCGTTTTGCGTTAAAAGTGGTGTTTTCTGTATTCGACCAGCACAATATGCGTGCTCAAATAGCAACGACCTCTCGCGTGTGTCAAAGGCAAACACTCGAGCTGCTTTGAATGGTGTTGCTAAGGTGCTTACTCCGGCCAAGTTATATTAATCCTTAGGGCAAAAGCCTTGGAAATGTGACTCCTGATATACGTAAAGCTGAGCTAAAACCGTGTTGAGGAAAAAAGTTTTGTTGACATTTTTATTTTCGTTGCTCAGTTCTGAATTTAGAGCGTGACTGATTTGCCGGGGGCTTAATTAACGAATGACTGATTCACGCATACTACATAGTGAATTAGTGATCATCTATTCGTTAATATTGCTCGCTAAATGTGGATCGACGCATGAACATGGTATTGCTTGAATTAATTAATGCTTGTTATCAAGTTATTGTAGGCAATATTATTTTGTAGCGCATTTGCAACTATGTTAATAATGGAGTCCGTGAAAGAGTTTAATCATTATACGATTTTTATAAATACAACAATCAATTATATTTTATATACAACTTCGATAGTGTTTAAGCCTTAAGAAACATTTTTTCGGAACATTAGGAATGAAACTACCGCTGTCTCATCATTCGTCTTCGTGTGCAAAAAGTAATGGATTAAAGCTAGTGTTATAAATCTTACCATCATTGATGAATGGGTAGATAGACCGTAGTTCCGCTTCGTAAGCCTCCAGAGATATCGCTGGTGCTATCGGAGGTACGTAATCGTCTTCTGGAGAACGTTCTGAACCGTAACCTTGGTCAAAGCCAGGATCTTGGAGCTTCCAAACTGGTTCTGCGTCGGAACCTGAGAATAAAATTGATGGTTAGATAGCTGTTAGTTAATGGCTGGCGAGTACATATAAAAATGTGTTAGAAATTATTTACGTATTGGTGAAGAAAACAAATTATTTCATTGAGAAATAATTTTGCTGAATCAAATATTATACAAAGCTAACAATATTGTCGATACTGAAGTTCAACTTGTTCTGTGGGAGCGATGAAGCAGAATTGAGCAAAGTGAATGGAATCGTATAGCAGATACGACGTCTAGTAGTTACAAGTCAAATCGATTGAACTCGAAAGCGTATCCTTACAACTTACGAATGCGGTACTCAAGTCCGTACGTTGAATCAATTGAAACTATTCAAATTTAGCAACAACTATATTTATAAATGTGTTCTTCATAGTTCAATATTCTACAGACGTGAAGTTGACCGTACATCTATTATGTATAGTTCCCTCGTGAAAACCAAAGATACTCTTTTAATATTCCAAGAAAATCACGAACCCATTGATATTTATCCCTGGAGCATTTTACAGCTTATGGTGAACGTATTATAAATACATATTACATGTAATGTATGTACGCGACTCTTGGGAATATCTTTTGGCAAACAGTAAGAATTTGTAGGTACACTCTTTGTTCGTAAATCTATACGAAACAAATCTTTATCACGGCGAAATAAGGTTTAATTTTAGATTTACTTCTACAGGATATCCGAACACAAAGTAGCAATGTTTCATGTAATATGTAAAGAAATTCTAATAATTTTCTTTTGTTACCCCGACCGTTGATTGGCATTTATTTGATCGGGTTTTAATAGCAAATAATGCGGGTTATCTTTTGTTTTTGGGGTCATTCAATTGTTGTTCCCCTTTTATGTTGTCGGTTGGTTAGGTAATCCGGTCGCCCGTATTTTGTAACGAAGTGTCCTAGCGCATGACTATCAACAAAATCCGATCAATATTTTCCAAATGACTATTTGTATACTACAGCATTTATTTAAATAGATACGAGAACGAGGCTTCGTATGAAAATAAGGTACGTATGTTTAGTTTGGAGCATATTCTTACGTGAAAATGTATTATGTATGAAGGAACGGCGAGTAAAATATCGCTTTGCGTGCTTCGGATTAGTTAGGCGGCTCTGAATATGGTGGGGTACGTTTGATTTATGTTGTACACCCCATAGGAATCTAGTCACTACTAAATCTAGCCAGTTATTTAACTGTATATTAATTTTCTATGGCCAATGGTCATTTGTCAGAGAAATGCCAGTATCTACAATAATCACGTCAAATGTGGTGTTCATGGGAATCGAATCGGCTTTATCTATGGACATATCTGACATGCGATTTTGTCATTACATGGCGAGCTCTCGTATCGTGGTATTCTGTAGTTCATTCAATCAGTGCTACGTAATAATTTTCTCTATGCACACCCTTATGTGTCTGCCACAAAATATGATATTGAAATTGTGTTCATTCTAGTGATAACCCAAACTGAATCCCAAGAATCCACCTACATTTTACCCTGTTACAAGGTCTTTTCTATGTTAATAAGTCCATTATCATATTTATATGTATTGGGTAGTTTCTATGTAGTGTTTCCTAAACAAACTGTTGTTGTGGTTATATTGTAACTTTCATGCTATCGATTCACTAGTGTAGGTTCAAGGTCGCTACTGCAGCATTCAAATACGCAGTTCTTAACCTTGCGCATAGAAAATGTAGCTTCAACTGTTAGCTGCATTTTCATTAAGTAGATTACATTGGTGATATTTGTGAATAATACGTTTTGGTTGAGGAAACGCATTAAATTAAAATAAAATGAACAAACGACTGTACCATTCCTTACGATGTCATTAAAATATCCTGAATAACCAGGTGTGAAACACGCTTAATGCTATGCTTTTTTATTTTTGGTATGAATACTAATATAACATAACATAACATAACATAACATAACGCCTTTTATTCCCGAAGAGGTACGCAGAGGTGCACATTATGCCACTGTACAATGTAGCACCCACTTTTCACTATTTATTTTACGAGTCCCATGTAATAGGGGGTGAGCTTATTGCCATATACCGGGCACAATTCCAGACTCCGTGTTACTACTGAGATTTTTTTTTAAAAACCCTGTAATAGTTTGTCCGACCCGAGAATCTTATCCGAGACCCCTTGCCCGGCGGTCGCACTTGCGACCACTCGGCCAACGAGGCAGTCATGGTATGAATGACAACAAAACAACGAGGTATTAATACTATATTTTTTTTTTCGACACATTTGAAAGAAATAATTTATTTCCCTTGATTGTATTAATTTTCTGTTAAAATACGTCCACGTGCTCTCTTAGCGATACAAAACCCCTTTGTACCCTTTGATGACGCCTACGCCTAAAAAGTAACACATTGGTATTATTTATTTTTAGGCTACCATAGCCAAAGGGTTAAAGGGCTCTGAGCCTACGCGTTTTCCTATTCACTTAATAGGTATGTGTACAAATATATAGTACTAGCTTTTAACCGCGGCTTCGCTCGCGTCACAAAAGGATAAAAAGTAGCCTATGTGACATATACCAATACATACAGCGCCATCTATACCAATACTTTTGTTTTCCCTCGGGAATATCAAATTTTTCCGGGATAAAAAGTACCCTATTATTTAATCCAACCTTCTAACTTTACGTCTGCAAAAATTCAAAGCAATCGGTTTAGTAGTTACGGCGTGAAATCGGAACAAACAAACAAACAAACAAACTCACTTTCCAATTTATAATATTATATATATATATATATATTATATATAATATAAATATAATAAATATATATATATATATATATAGTAAGGATTTGTTAAAAATTAAATTTATGTTGGAACCCTGGGAAATTCCTAAACACGTTGTATTAAAATATTGTATTACTAAGAATACAGATACGAGGTCATGTTATGATATCAATTCTAGACCCTATTTTATGTGATCAATGTTTTATGCTGGGTTCAGTGTCGCGCTGACTGCACACTGACCGTCGGCGTTGATAACCGAGCCAGATGAACTTCTAGGAACATTTCGTCTGTCAGCGCCGATGGTCAGCGTGCGGTCAGTGCGACACTAAAACTAGCCTAAATACTGCTAAACAACGAACTAAGTCAAATCAATAAAAAAGAAGTTTTGTATTTTCATTTGTTTATTGTTTTTTTTATTTGTTTGTTTACTTTATCAAATCTGATTTTGGATACTTGTATTTAAGTAAAAGATACAAAAGATACTTAATCACAATCGTTAGATGTACGATCTGGGGTGAGACATTCAAATAAATCAAAGAAATGGACTGAAAGAGCCACAACCCGCAAAGAGCTCAGGCGAAAATTTTCAAATTTGTTTCAGTAACGGCCACGGTGTCCAGTGGTCCTAGTGGGGTAAAAATAGGTAGCAACGAGCTCAAAATAGAGGGGACAAAGGCACGAAATGTGTGGACATAGGCTTGTGTTGGTGAACCTATTGCTTTGTTGGTTTTAGTGTATGAGCGTTAGTGTTAGGCTCAGTTTCGACAGAGAGTCGAAGTTTTCAAGGATTTACAGACCAAAAATATAAACTACCTATTTTGAATTTTAAAAGATCCAAAGGTAAATGTGTTTTAGATGTTTGAATATATGTGAATTGAATATGTGTGTCATGTATTGTCATTCACGGCATTTAAGCTGAGCTCTGGCCGGTTTGCGCCGTCATCACTGTTTAATTTTTTTTGTGGGTTATTGTACTTTGTCAGTGACAGTGTGCAAATAAACTATTTTTCTTTCTCTCTTTCTTTCTGTGAATTTTCAGGTGGAACAAATTATAAAGTTGAACTATGAACACTCTTTGCACTAACAATTTCAATAGAAACAAGCTACTTCTAAGTAAAATAATGGCTGACCTCCCAAGGCTAAGTTTACAGTTATGAATCTAGAGTTCTATTCAGTTTCAGGACACAAGTTTGGTAATGTAAACACCGCTGTAAACCTCCCTCGGTGAATAGTCAGCAGACCGTGTAATGCTCATGCATAATCATGATATTAATTATTTACGAATTCCTACTCGAGCTTTGCACTATCCCTTTCATTAATTAAATCTGCGTCAGCATCATCTTCTGTATTTATTTCATAATAATGTGATTAAAAATTCACGGATGACTCATATTTGTGTTGAACGTAATTTTATACCGTGAGTAGGTACTGAGTGATTCGTGAAGTTTTGGTAGGTACTTTTTTTTACATAAAACTGAATATAATTTTTCTAAGTGTTTTAAAATTACAAGCAAGCTTATTGCTATAAAATATCATAGTGTATTTCTAGTTATATTGTATTGATCAAATTTAAGATAACTGAGTAGGTACCTACATTTTCCTTAATTTCATCGAAAGAGCCAGACAGTGAAAAATAGGGAACTTTATTGAGTGTGCAATGAACGTTTGACCTCTATACATCAGCCGTGATTGACGTTTGATAGACATTTCTCGGAAATAGCTAACCTAATTCAATCTAGCTCTGAATGTCACAAACGTCGATTTCCACCTGATTCACTCCTATTATAATTAATTGTATTCTATTTACGTGAAAATGGCCGCCTAAAGGAAACATGTTTTCGCAAAAAGGTTCCCAAAAACGTCCCTTTACGCACGATGTTTACAGAATCTTCTTCGTTTGTTTACGGAAAAAGAAATGCGCAAGTTCAAAGGTCGAAAACAAAATATGGCATTTAGATGTGTATTTATTTTTTGTATTATTATTTTGGCTTCAAACTTTTATATCATTTAATATACCTAAAAGAAAGTATTCATACAATTACGACCATATAGTTCACCATCAGTTCCTTTAAAAACTACGGGATTTTTTTATGTTATGTCAAAGAATTAAGAACAAAGTTCTAATAAAACAATTTAGGAATCCGTCAAAAAGAAGGTTGCTCATAAAATGCAATCTTGCGGTGTAGAACCCGTAATAGCTGTAACCATTCATAAAGGCCATCATTCTGTGCGTAAAAAATGTTCAAAGCTGTAACAGCTTCCGCTACCATATTTCACATTTCATATTTAGCTCCTTACTCCAATAGTACGTAATGGACGACCCTCGAACGTAAGATGCGTCGGCTTATCGTAACGGCGCCGCTTTCGACGTGATTTATTGTGTTTACACCTGCACCTTATTGGTTCCTATTATGGGCACCCACACAACAACTACTGGTGATTGGCGCCTGTTTTGATCCGGAATGCTTGAAGAGTTGCTATTGGTTTTTATTGCGCACTGAGTGCGTTAGCTGCTTGTTCGGATTTATGATGAATTGTTACTATTTAAGTATATCATAAATAAAGTTCAAATCAGGAGTGGTTCTTCTATGTTTGATGGTTTAATTCATTTTATGTGATGTCTCTTACCACGAGAAATAAATATTTATATGAACTCTGTAATTTTAATTCAGCAAGATAATAAAGTAAATTGTAAGATAGTTGAAATAAGAAGAGTCTTTAGACTGTTATGGCAGAATATATTAAATCATAAACGAATCATAATCAAACCACAACCACAAGGCGCCCACTAGTCCAAACATTTCACTCACTAAAGTTGTTGAACTTGTTGAACCAGTAATTCGTTTATACTTCTAATGGTAAGCATTCAGCAATTAAGTTCAGCAATTACTCAAAGCTCTGACAGATAGCCAAACTGGCGTCTACAGAGAAAGTCAAAATAAAGTACCTCCAACTAATAATGAAGAAATAAGACCTAGGCCTATATCGAGGAACTTATCTAATTAGAACAATGAGGAATATTATTCCAGGCCAGTTTTGTTTAACATTTAACTGGTAACTGGTATACAAACAAGAGAAGTTGGGAAGTTATATTCAATAGCGGGAGAATAAAGGCTCTGGTCCCAAATCTCGGGACGTGATAAGAGTGACAACAATCGCGTCGCCTCGGTGTCTGGCTTTGAGTTAGGCAAAATGTCCAAAATAATTGCCGAAGCGCAGACGTATCGTGGGCGTATTTGTCTTTATACTGGTATCTTTTTTGAAATAGAATTGTTTGTAAATTACGATTCTGATAAAAATAAGTTTTCATTGAATTTTTAGAATGTTTTTTTGGTTTACTTATTCGAAAAAGATCGATTAATTCATAAAGTTGATCTAAATTTCGTTTCAGCAAAGATTATAGAAACTTGGTTTTAAAAAAGTTTTCCGTCGACTTGATTTCAATATATTCATCCTTCCTTCGATGTCCCAAGAAAATTTAGTTAGAAGATTAATTCAAGTCTTGTCGCATGACGTAAAAGGCGAGTCAGGGGCGCAGCTTTGAAAGGCTCAGATTAAAGTGTTCAAAGGTAGTGAAAAGGCGCGCCACCTTGCTTCGTACGTAAGAAAAACAATTTTCTTTTGAACACAAGTTTTGTCAACTAAAATTATATTACAGCAAGTTTTGCTTGCTGCCAAAACTTTCCGTGTTGTTTCAATGTTTTACGGGAACAAAATGCAAGTAAGCCGGATTTGAGGTGAAAATTGGGTAGTAACTGCCATCGGAATTGGTTTTGATCGTGTAGGCTTTTCTTTAAGAAATGATTCGGGGTTTGTGTTTTAGTCACGGGGTTTTTTATAGCTGTAATTTTTTTTATTCTGATTCAATGGTGTATTTTCCTCACGCACACGCAATTTCGTGAAGAACACCATTAAAGGAGAAGAAAAATTGTTATAAAACAGCATTGTTATAAAACAGCAACAGCAAATTGTTATACAACCAGTTTTTATTTGTCGCCTTCAGATCAGAGATAGAAAATGAATTGAGTTTCTTGGTTCAGTAAAACTATCATTGAATTTCCAGCTCAAATACATGAAGCGGTTAGACACTACGGTATTGGTAAGTTGCCGTCGAACTATGCCGTCCGAGACCAAAACAAAAGAGGTTCTATTGAAACTAAAACTCACATAAACACTCCTAACAGTTCGAATGTGAGCAAGAGAATTGAACCACATGTAGTATAGTAGCAATGCAACAAAGACTCAGTAGAATTGTTGAGTCTACTGTTCCACGCAAGAAATCGTTCTAGGATATACATAACCCTTGCTCTGTTGTTCACCCCTACCGCAATATACGCATTTCAAAACATAATAATGTACGTACAATAATAAACAATGAAGGCATTAGGAAGGGAAATATTATGACATCAGATGAAAATATAACCTACCATTAACGCGTATTTCTCCAGTGTACGCATATAGACACGAACCGCTAATGACGTATTTAATGTGGGTCAATTAATCATTCTCGATGGGAAACATATAGAGCAGGGCCTTGTTTGGTAACTGTTTAAGTAAGCTGTTACTCCAAGGGTTGGCCTCAGGTGTGCCTGATCCACGGGATAATGTATTCGACACCCCTGTAAGAGATTCTCAACATTTTTCCAGTCTCCGCTATGGAAAACTCGATAGCTTTACCTTCCAATGACTGATGGAATATTTATACAAATACCTCATTCAGGTCTCCTATACTTATCTCTATCATTTTCATATTCACGTACGTTTTCCTATTTTACGTAATTTTGTGATATTCCTTATTTTTTATGAATGCACAGGACGTGAAAAGAATGTTTCATTTATTCTACGTTAGTTAGAACTAAGAATGTCATCTGTCTAACTAAAAAGTTAATTTAAAAATATTATAGATAATGACAAACCATTCGTTTGTCATTTTTCATGGACCTTTTGTTCAAGAATGTTTCAACTTTCCACAGACATATCAATCATGTTTAAGTTCCAGTACCGTCTTCCGTTTAGCATATTAATCTCATTTTTATACTTCATGTCAAGGTGAAACTTCTAAAAGTTTTAACAATACTGTAGCCATTAGCCATATATCAACGTCGAGCGAAGAGTCTGATTCGGACGCGGGCAAATTGGGATTAATATCGGTCTTAGTACGAAAGAATTCCCCCCACATTTTCTTTTACTGATTAGGTGGCAAGACAAATCGGTTCGGATAGTGCGAAAACACGGAATGTTTTCAACTTGCCTTTTGTTTCTGAAGGGTAGTTGGACCAGGGTTAGCGCTCAAATGATTTATAGGTACTAGAAATTACGCAGTCCGGAAACAAATACGGCCAATTAGTTGTCAGTCGTTCTGTAAACGAAGAGAAGTTATTGCGAAAATTAATTTCGGAACGGACAAAAGAAATATCGAGGTCACAGAGGAATAATTTGATCTTTTTTTACAAGAAAAATATTTGAATAATTCCACGCATATCTTATCAGTAATTAATCAGATAACATTGAAGCAGTTGCGGCTTGTACCTGGTTTACAGGGCGATGCTATCTCGGCCTATTCAATACTTTGGTTTATGTAGTCGGGTCGACAATACATTCATACTTTATTGGTCTGGCATACATATTGCGGTATCAGGCCTAAGATCGAAGCTTTAATTTGTTGTTTAAACCCTGCGATGTTGTTTCATTTTTCTTGTAATACTTTTGTACCTACTATAATCTAACTATAATAATTCTTAACAAACATCACGCCTTTTTATCCCCGAAGGGGTAGGCAGAGGTGCACACAGAAGTAACACCCATTTTTCACTATTTAGGTTATGAGTCCCATGTAATAGGGGTGAGCCTATTGACATATACCGGGCACATTACCAGACTCCGTGCTACTATTGAGATTTTTTTTTAAAACCCAGTAATACTTTGCCCGATCCGGGAATCGAACCCGAGACCCCTTGCTCGGCAGTCGCACTTGCTACCACTCGGCCAGCGAGGCAGTCTATGTAATAATAATTCTTCTCATTCAATTGTAATGATTTTGCATTAGACAAATATCACAGCTGGTGTTACATTTTTGCCACATCACCAAACTATCAAAATATGAATAGTTGACACGTCATGGAAGTAATGTATTAGAATTATCGCTGGTTTTTGGAGGCACGCGATCGGCCACCCCTTCGCTCCCGTCCTTGACCCGTACTTATTCGGAGCAATGACGTCAGCGAGTTTGGCCAAACCCTGTGCCACATAACAGAAATATTTGCAGAAGAAGCACTGCACACTAATTTAATCTTTACAATTTACATGACAATTAAATGTATTAATCGGATTATTATTTGAAGATACAAATGATATGATATGATGATAGAGAAATGATAGAAATGATTAATTTAGGATTGCAAATGAATAATTACATTTAGAAAATAACAAATTAAAGCATTGTATTTTTTTGTGGATATGCTACAAAACATTGAATGTATCTACAATGTACTATATGTCGTTTCATAGTGTTTTCATTCTTACGGAATCTAAAGAGATTAACTTTTGTTTCAAATCTTTTCTCACTGTTTCTTGTTTCCACATTGTCCTCCATTCTCATGGACTTTCTGCGTTCTTGGCTGTCATGTACTGAGAACATATCACTGCGTCTGTACCAAACTGCAGTGTTAAATGTGAATTTATTGTAATTATGGCTGCAGCGTTTATCTGATGTTTGCTAGAACGAACCGACCAGCTCGACCTTAATGCAGGAGCTAACATCTGTCTAGAAGACGTTTTAATTTCATTAGTACAACCGAGAGTTGAACTAATGTAATATTTTTACCTAGATTTGGTTACAGAATAGGTTTGTATAAAAAGTAGATGAAATGGTAATGGTATGTAGGTACTCGTAAAGCGTTTTTTTATATGTTATTATGTGTATACTTTTTACGCCAATCGGTTTATATTGTCTGTCCAATATGGATCTGATTTAGTGCCGATCAGAAAACGGCTAAATGTACGAATGATGTCCCTACATTCTTTCTATGTTAATTCACTACTAAAGGGGATTTACTTGTTAGTTATTAATATACAGTAATCATTATAATAAATGTCCATCAGCTCCCAATGACCAGTTAGATCCAAATCACTCACATTTCGGAACGTTGTTACCGCTATCGTTTCTTTGTACCTTATAACCGATGATCGATGGGCCTCACATCTCTGCCCTTAGGCGTTTTTGCTGATCCTAATCGCTACCTACGCCCCGGATCCCGACTATCTAGAAAATAACAAATAGCATAAAAATTTCAAATAGCATAAAAATTTAAGTGAAATGCCGTTCCATTTACTCCATATTTTCAAACCAGATTATCTGCAGATGAGGTGCCAAGATTTCAAGAAGTTTTTTGTTCCGCTTTCAGAGACACTTAATTACTTTCTTTGGTCGTATTTTTATTCGAGTTTAAATATTTGTAATTGTCATCCATTTTTCAAAATAAACGTTCATTAACTAAAAATCGCGGGTTAATCACGTGAATATACTGAGAAAAGCTCTACTAGTTTCGAACCACAGAGGGGTTCTTCCTCATGAACAGCGTGCGCGGTCGCGGCGTTGTCGGGCAGCCAAAGTCAAAGTCAAAGTCAAAGCATTTATTTCAATTAAACCATAGTTTGGTACTTTTGAAACGTCAACAAATACAAAATAAATAATAGTCTGTCAGTCAGTCCGTCAGTGAAACTAGGTGAAGCTAGGTGCTCATTCCAAAAAGTAGATTCGAATGGAGAAGAACGAGCAAGAAACTCCATTCGTTAATCTTTTTTGCTTGACGCATTATACTAAAACTTATTAAAATTAAAAAAAAAATCTTAAAGTCTAACATGGTGCTCACATATTATTATGATTACAGCCTACTTTATAGCGATTTTTAGTTAATTTAGTATCTCACGATGCTTATTATATAAACATTCATGTTCTATATAATAATTATATCCACCGAATTTTGGTTCTGGAATTTATGTTATGTTGTCTATTGCTTCACAACCGATCCTTTTCAAAGGAAGTTCAAAATATCATAACAAAAGCTCTTTGAAAGTGAACAGAATAAGACGTAGTTTCCGCGTTTATTGTTTCAACAGTTAATTGGTACTGTTAGCGTAGATTATGAGGTAGCTAACAACTCATCTAATGAGTTTGTTTTGTCAGTAAACAGTTAGCTGGAACTTTGATTCCACTACTCCATGTAAGGAAACCCGGGTACTTTTATTTGTGTACTTGCTTAACAGATTTGAACAACTTTGTATGGTTAATTAGCGATTGTTGTGTGTGAATTTTTAGTTTCTAAACGATGAAGGTTATAGGTGTTTGAAAATGCAAGTTCATGATTACTTATTTATATTTCTATAGTCTTTAGCACCGTAGTTCAGATGATTTCAAATGAGCAGTCATTTGAGTTGAGAAAAGCGTAATTCGAGAGATCATACACGGAGACGGATACACATACGAATGTATACAAACACGTCAGAGTAGCGGAATGTGAACGTAGGTTGACAATACCAGCATGATGTTCTAGACTAACACTGGAATACGATGACAATAATTATCATAATCACTCATTATTGCTGACATAATGGTCTACAATAACTAATTATGGTCACAGATATTAAACAATTGAACAGTTCCAATTGTTAAGTAACTTAGAGAACGTAAATACGAGTATAATATTGCCTCGATAGTGGCAATCTTCGTCTTAAAGATATTACTACGAGAACGCCAGCAGTAATCGGCCACATTAATTCTGAACCCTCTTTGCACGATAAAAAGATGTAAGAACCATACGATATAGCGAGCTGAATACATATCTGACTGGATATAGATGTTATTTTGTAGGAAAAATTATTTATGTTTCGAGTGCCGAAAGACGTGAGTAGAATTTCAAGTACTGCTTTATAGATTTACCATCGATTCGAAGATACTCTTTGAGAGCAAAGAGGAATTCTAAACACGATAGGGAAGCTAGAAATGTTAGGGATTGTGGAATTACAATTGGTACTGCAAAGCAAGATTTTGAAGAAAATAGTAATAGTTTTATTGACATCATACTGTAGGTTGAAATCTAAAGATAATACGGATTCAATGCTTTTTGTTAAGAAGAGAAAATATTTAAAAGGAAAATACTTATAAACTTTAAGAAACAGAGCGTAAATAAAAAATGTACCTTTGAATTTTTGTTACCCTTTACACAAAGGTTTCTTTTTCAAAATGGCGTTGAGATATGTAATTCGACGTAGAATTGCTCAGTTCCGAACGGAGGGCTAAAGGGTACAGAAATGATTTCCTTTTGTTAACGGCTACAAAGATTAAGTTCTTTTTATTAAAATCATTTCCAGTAGAATGGTTCAGCTTTATTTTCTGAATGAAAGTAGGTTCAAGGGAGCGACTAATAAAAGGGTAGGCATACATAATACAATTGCGGAATCCCAATGTTGGAATAGGTCCAAAAATTGTTACAAGAACTTTAAACGTCTAGAAATACCCGGTTTAAGTACAGTGATTCTCCGGGCTGAGCCGTGACGCTCTCGAGTCGGATACGTAAGACTACAATTTGTTTTATTCATGCTTTTAATAAAATTAAGTTAAATTCTTTATAGTGTTTGAGAATAGAAATGGAATGAATACATTCTTAATTGAATAACCAAAAACCTAAACCTTCAATATTTCATACGCCATACAAAGAATTCAGACGAAAAGATAATTGATTGGTCAAACGTAAGCAGTATTTACAAATAATCTGTAAACACAGCAATGAACACACGGCCTAGTAGAACACATTACGTAACAGCATTAACATTTCACTCACCGGACTTGCTAACTCTGTACCGCAGACCGCGTCCGCCCTTGGGATGGCAGCGGTTATAGGTTCCGAACTCCCCGTAATTGTTGTTCACCCGGCTGTAGTCCGCCAAATGTCGGTTGCCGTCTAGGTGGTTTGGCAGGGACCGATTCCAGCCCATAACATCGCCCACCACAGATCCGCACACTGACGATTCTGTTTGAGACTTAGTGTCGCCATTGCAGAGGTCGCCGCTGGAGCGAGCTCGCCGCCCTTTCAGTCCTTTGGCGGAGTGCTGGCTGATGTTCGAGCCCATAGCGTGGCGGGACCTCACGGGGGCCCCGCCGGCCGCATCTCGCCAATCTTCTTTCTCAACGCTATTCTTTCTGCAGTTGTTCTCACCTGCAAAGAAAAAAAAACCATAATTATTAAACAACATCAAATTTAAACGATGAAAATATTGTTAGAGAAAGCAATTTTATTCAAAGATCTAAACATTTTCCATCGCGGAAAACACACAAAGAATTACTATTTCGGAAGTATTTTTTCCACGGATAGGTTTTAATTTATTTACTCAATGCGGGTGAAAATATGGCACGGCTAGGCGGGATTCAAAGAAATATAGAAAAATCTAGACCAATCTAACTGAAGCAGTATTTTCAGTTCGGGAAAATGTTTTTGTCGCTGATTTATCTCACCCATTGAGAGGAAGCAAAATCTTTTCGGTCCAACCTCAACGCGAAAACACAACTGTTTGTTGAATATTCATTTAATTCGTACACTTATTTTCGGAAACCTTTTGAACTACACCTTCACAAGAACGTTGTCATACACATATTTTACACAGTCGAAATAATATTATTCATGTTATTAATTGCCTTCACCGTCTATTTTATTACATCAAACAGATGGAAATACTTTTAGTTTAAATATAATTTCTATCGCCTTCTAGGTATACGACTATGTAGGTAGTATGTTTAAAACGTACCTGAAGCTGGTACAAACACATACTTCAATTAAATTTTGTAGCAAAACTGAGAGCGAATTTTGGGAACACGTCGGGAGTTTTAACAGTTGCTTGGAGTCGCGAAATTTCTCGCTAACTAATTATTCAAATTCACGGCAACGACGCATTTATTTGTCGATATCTGCAACATTTATCAACCGAATAATTCGATAACAGAAAGTGACATTAAAGGGTATTATGAAGATATTAGAAGTGTTCGCAGAATTTGTGAATTTGTTAATAGGTAGGCAAACTCAGTATTTCCATATTTTTTATACACAAGTACTGATCTATTTGTTTCTTTCTCAGATAAAATTGAACCAAACTGTAGTTAGATTATTCATTGTTCGATTTTCTGTTTTAAACTTGTAGTTGGCAAAATTAGTAATTGTATTCTATTTTTTTTGCGGAACGGAAGATGTTGCAAGTGTTGCAATATCTAGGAAACAATTACGCCTTGAATTTGCAAATTTAGATAAGCAATGCACGGAATATAATTAAACACGTTTCCTGTTATGTATATACTTGTTAATAGCAGAAAGTCAATAATATTGGTTCCACTAATTTAAAAAATATAGTCGATTCTTAAACAAGATATATTTTTGTATTATGATATAGCGATGAAGAATAATATTACGTAGTCCTGTGTTATGGTCAGTTGTTAGTGATTCAGTTCCATAATAAGAGTTCACATATTCATAATGGAAATCATGCATCATGCATGTATGCATATAATATCGGCATATCATTATACTGATGGGTGAGTTTACATTTCTCAGTTCTCACGCCGATTTTAATTACCGCATTGCTACCACATTACGAGTGCATTATTAATTACGCGTATCGTATTTTTTCTTAATCAGAGATAGCACTAATTGCTAGGTATAAACATATAGGCACATTTTATTGTATAGTTAATAGACTTTATCAAAGTTATTTCAGTATTAAAAATAATTATTTATAATGGTACGGTTTTCAAAGGCCTTTGCAAAATCATTATATCATTGTCATTCACAACGGTAGATTGAATAATTTTAATCTTAATAAAATCATAAGATTGTTCAAGAAACTCGGCGCGCGAAAGGGTTGAGTTTCGTCCCGAACTAAATTTCCAAAATTCATTTCCTCGCGGCGGTCTGGTAATTTCCATAATTGCTGGAAATATTTCGCCAGTTCACCGAAAATATCGGGAATATTTAATGAGATGCGGTGGCCTGTGTCGTGCCTACTTCCGAAGATTTTATGAATCTTTCACCCGCTTGGCGCGAGTTCATTAAGAGCTGCCGCCACAAATGCCAGCGCCCATGTACACACTATGTGTTGCGTATAAAATATGAATAACGAAGCGGAACGATTCGTTCGAGCTTAGCCTTTGAACTAAATGCGCCGCTCTTGTATTTGTGGCTTTATACGCTTTGCTGGAACTACAAACATGGTCTGTAATATCAAGTACGTGTTCAATATGGCTTTATCTCTAGATTTCCAGAATATTTTGATAGTTGATGGTGGTGTTAATGATGATGAAATCGGAACAAATCGTTTCCGCTCTGTTTGGTATACGTTGGGTACGCTTTAATGTTTCGAAGTCGCTTAAAAGCTTAGTCTTTAGTATACGGATTTAGGCGTCATTACCTCGTTAGTTCTGTCACTAAAAGGGTAAGCGGGAAGGTTTTAGAGTTCGTAAGCAGCTTTCTGTCAGCACCAACACGATGGTAGTTCTAGACACGGGACGCATTACACGCACATTCGTCACATCGGATTTATCCGTGGAAGAAACCGTAAGAACAGTAATGTTATATTTTCTGTTGCTGGATATAATTGAGATGGTATTGTATACAGTTTCGCCTATAATGGATAAATATAGTAGAAATGTTTTAGACTGCTTCGATGGCCGAGTGGTCACTACTCACAAGTGTGACTACCGGGCAAGGAGTCTCGGGTTCGATTCCCGGGTCGGACAAAGTTTTACTGGGTTTTTTAAACATTCTCATTGTAGCACGGAGTCTGGAACTGTGCCCGTATATATATATATGGCAATAGGCTCACCATATATGGGACTACTACATAATATGGGACTCATTGTACAGTGTGCACCTCTGCCTACCCCTTCGAGGATAAAAGGCATTATGTTAAATGTTTTAGAGTGAAATCGTTTAACAATTTGTGAGCTATCCGACCGATTTTTCAGTAATCCTTCATATTCTCGCTAAGGCTACTTTACTGGTGAAATTTATAGTTATTCCTAGGTCAACCTTCTGGCTATAAACGTCAAGCAATTATAAAATATTTTTGAATGCCAAGACGATACTAAAATAGTATTCTTATAGGTCAATTCCTTGAATAGCTTTCCAAAATTAGGTTACCAACTGAAATATGACAACTCGGAAAATGACAAACTAGATATAATATCCGGCAGCGGACGTGGCTCAGCCTAGGCTGAACGGTAAGCCTAGATAAATGGCTGGGTCCAGCCGATATTTGGTACCTATTCATTTGATGCCAACTCATCAGTTATTTACTCTCACCAAACTTCCATTACGAATTTCAACGATATTATTTCATATTGAATGTCTATTTATTTCTCAATTTATATAACGAATATCGTGTAGGTATATACCTATCTATATTAGTCACATAATCACTATCACTGCATAGTATAAAACAAAGTCGCTATCCGCCGTCTGTCTGTCCCTATGTATGGTTAGATCTTTAAAACTAAGCAACGGATTTTGATGCGGTTACTGATTATTCGTCTGAGCTTTGTAGATAGGTACTACATAGTTACATGTTTTTTTTATTTCTTATCAGTTGCTATTTTCCTGAGTGTAGCCACATAACAAATGCGCTTGAAATACACTGTAAATACAGTTCATTAAGTAATTCAGATAGCAGTTAATACTGTTATTGTAATAGACATAAACATTAACAATTATTAACGACAGCCAATTGTGGTCATGGCTAAAATCAATAATAGTTTATAATAGTTACCAAACTACTAGGCAAAAAAGAAGCCACAAAACAAGAAAAGGTTCACTGTATAGTCTCACGTACTACATTAAACAATGTCAATATAATGCAACAAAAACACACACAATACGACTTCCGTTTCCAAGTCGATCTTCCTCTTGTTTGATGCTAAACAAATAGGAGAGACACACGGGACGCCATTGTTGCAACGAACAAAAACTTCCACCAATTTACCTGTAGATATACAAACATGGAGTACCTATATAAAGTGGGTCCCATTTTAACAGAACTTAACGTTCTATGAGCATTTCGTCATGTTAATTTTCTTACTATCACATTCAGAATTCCTTTTTTAAAACTCACCGTTGCATTTTTAAAAACTCAGATTGACGATTACGTTCATCATTATAGAAATCTCATTCTACTTATGCTTTTGTAACTGACCGACAAATTCTAGGAATATGCAACTTTATATCTCTCGTAACGAGTAACCGCATTCGCTAAAATGGAATCAAGAACGAACGAAACATAACCTCAAAGTACTACAAAAGGTAATTGCTTCCATAATTACTTTTATTGGTTGGAATTGGCGACTGAAACAAGTCAAGCATTCAAAGAACCACTGTTTATCTTGATTAATAGTCCGGTTAAAATATTTTATTTAAAGATACTGAGGTCTCGGGTCCCTGAACAGGGGACGTCAGTGATTGAGTAATGACGCGCGACAATGACCTTTTTGTCTCATGCAACAGTAACGTCCTTGCTATTGTTTAAACAATGGTTGTTTCGACTTTAGATGTATTTGTAACGGTATTGTGACTGATTGA
This sequence comes from Spodoptera littoralis, assembly GCA_902850265.1. NCBI lineage: Eukaryota > Metazoa > Arthropoda > Insecta > Lepidoptera > Noctuidae > Spodoptera > Spodoptera littoralis. Next base: position 4,948,101 of record LR824539.2, read on the forward strand.
CCTGATTCGATACAAAAAACTGTTCCCAACCCACAAAGTCTTTGTAGGACTACTATGACAACTGAACGCATTTGTTTCAAAGATCAAAGATCGTTTTGAAATAAACGCCAGAAATTCAATTTGACTCACATTTAGAAATCAGTGTGATGTTAATTTGATCTATGTTTTTAATCTCTTGAAAGTAAAAGATTTGTTTATTAACACAGACAATGGGTAAAAGTGCAACAAAGTTCACACAATTACCAAAGGTTAATGTTTAGAACGATGTTGAAATAATTAAAAAGTTGAATTAAAAATACGTGGCTAATTAAGAGTTTTTGGAGCTTTTACTTTTTAAAGATACGGTTTGAGGCGGTTTGTTATGAGCGCGGGGTAGCAAGCGGTACCTACTTTTGGGGATTTATTTAACTGTCTCTCTGGAAGTAGGGCCCGGATTTGGGCCGCAATGAAATCTCGCGCAGACAATTAAGAATCGTCACAATGAGACTGCGACGCTCAGCCTTCGTCTTTATGTTTCACTAACGTTACCGTTGTTTCTAGCTGTTGTTAAGACTGTTTAGATCTGCTACGGAATTGTTATGAATAGAATACAAATCTGTATTGTTATGAAGGTTAAGATTGCTTAAATTCCGACAATTGATACGGATTTTTGTTACAAATTGTATTAATTTGAATGTCATGTTTGTAAATATTTTTTTTAGCGTAATTTTAGATATTTTACTTTTATATCATCAATCACGTTTTCTATGAAACAGTAAAATCCAGAAACTTCAAGATCATTTACGATGTAACATAAAAATCTTAGAAGGTAATGATATTAGATACTTACGATACGGTATAGAGGTACTCAGCAAGATGACCTATCTTCGTCAAGAATCTAATTCAACTTCACTCGTTCAATAAGTATAAAAGTAAATCCAGAATGAACGTAATAGGAATGAACGAAATATCTGAAGTGACGGACTCATCCAATGGAGCGGGATTAGAGACCTACTTATACCAATTTGGGACACATCGGTTAGTATTCGGAGACGCAATCAAATTGAATAAGTGCTTTAATTTCCGACCTTAGAGAATGTTCCTTTGAAAAGTGACTTCAGATTAATGATAGACATAAAATGACGCTTTAACGGGGTTTTAAAATGTTGTATGATTTGTTTCTGCTCGAAATTGATTTTAATTTTCTTCCTCGTAATATTTCTTGGAACATTATTTTTGATGTTGGCGTGGAATAATTTTACCGTAAAATAAATTTAGACAGCCATTTCGATATTAGCTTCGTTTATTAAGAGATACATTTTGTGTTTCTTGCCATTAACATTAAATGAACATTTATATTAGCTAAACGTTGAACCTCAATTTCTATCCCACGGTCATAGCAAGTTTTATTATCGTCTTACAATTTACATAAAAATAAAAAAGAACGAAATGAATGAACTGCATAACCAGCACTTTTATATAACTTGGCTACCTAGCGACTCCACGTACCAAACATGTTTACAGCTTCGGGGCAAAATGGTAGATAAAATCTTGTGTAGGATAGAACAAGCCGAGTTGCTGGCTGCACAACATTTAGTCGAGTAAGCATATTTTGCGAATAATCAAAAATCGATATGCTTCTCGATGTAGTATCGACTATCGTAAAAGACAGAGCCTGGTCCTAATGTTACACTATTACTGAAGGATGGTAAAGTATATTTTTTCTGTGATAATTATCGTTTTCGTTAACTCGAATGTTTTGGAAGGGATAAATTGGAATACGCAACTGGCGGTAAATGTCCTGATTCGGTTTTCTATTTAATGAGGATGTGAACATCGCATGTGTAACTTAGAAGGAAGTTTTTCCATTGTTTATAACATAATAAGTCTCTTTTTAGGAACTAAAACTATATACACCAAAAGCTATTACCCGTATAAATACAAAGATGTTTATAGTAGCAGAATGTGTGACAGTACTACTATAAAAACGACACCAAGGTTTATAAAATAATTTATTCGTCTGCCTTCTCCTACTGCCTACTTCACAGTCGCCAGAAAGTTCGTGCAAGAAGGGTATAAATGAGTCTACTTACGTCATTTTTGTCTAGTCTAGGGACAATTCTGAAAGTGTAGTTTAAATGTGCCTATTTTATTAGGTAGGTTATATATGTGTAATTGTTTATATACTTTTGGTGTAATTTGATATTTAGAAGATTATTCATTGTCATCATTATCATTCTTCTGCTGCTGGATCAGTCAGTATCGTATCCAACCTGTGTCAGCCAGTTTGAGGATAATTACTGTTAGTTATTGACAAAGTTTAGCATGTATTTCTACTTTTCTAGATTTTGAATTACCAACAAATATTCCCTGAGTAATTAAAGGATTTATAGAGGTTACGTTTGCAAAGTTTTGAGGTCATAAAATCTGACATATGTACACACATCACATCGAGCTTTACATAACCAGTATAAACTGAACGTTAAATGTGCGGAAAGATGATGCGATGCGACGCCAGGATAAACTGGTTTTGTATAGATTGATGTGTGGCCGTGTGTACGTGCGTATAGGCCGTTTGTTACTCCTGTGGCTGGCCGTACAAGCAATAACGCGTGTAAACGCGCGCTTTTATCTATATATACAAGTTACGTTGTATGTATGTATGTAATGTATTCCGTGATTGCCAATTCTTTATTTTGCTTTTATTAGGTCAACATGTAACGAACTATAAAAAAATCGAAATTACACATACATCTAATCGTTGTCTCATCATGGAACTTGGCAATTGAGGTTTGATGATAGGAATGGAAGATGGCTGATGAAATTAAAACTTCTCTTGATGGCATATGATTGCTTGTTTTGTTTTTTACAATGAATTGATTCTCCTTTGAAACTGGTTTAATTTGTTCATTGTATTTGCTTATTCAACTGTTATTTTAATCAACCTTACGCCTGTCTCCCATGGAGGTAGGTAGAGGAGTAGGCAATTGCGATTTTTACATACTTCTTTCGTTTCCTCAATAGTCATCAGTCTAATTTTAATCATTATCCTAATAATAGTTTGTTGTCTTGCTCTGACTTTTTAAGTAGATAATTTCATGAAGATTATCAGTTCCATAGATACTAGAAACGTGTCACTAGCAACACAGTTACGACTTTACACTTGTTGTAGTGTCAGAGGTATGTCAAGTATCACTTCGCTTTCCTATATTGATGACTCAAACGTTATGACGCTTTAACAATAGTTGTGAGAATTCTATCACATGTACGAGTACGTATTGTGTAATAATATTATATCGGAGATGGTGAGAAGTATCGTATATTGTGTCGGATATTTGTTGACGCGAATACCTTGTAGTTTTATCATACAAATTAATAGGTAAATATTGAAAGAGGACTGATCAGTAATGGGGGAAAGTGCACAAGAGATCTGGAAGAGCACCATGGCGCCCTTTAGTTTATTAAAAAAATTTCATAGTAGGTACTATGAAATCTTTAGAAGACTACACAGAAGACACACTACGTAGTGTGAAGTGATGCTCCTTTATATTAATATAATATGGTGGTACCCTACTAAATAGGACTTATAATTATAATATCACTGGTCAAGTAAAAAGTGGGCGTTCCATTGTAAATTATGCATGTATTTACTCCTTCGGGGATTCGAATACAAACAAACAAAGCCGTCAACGCGAAAGAAAGTAAGCATAAAAAGTTCGTTTGTTACACTTTAACGCCTAAACTACGGAACCGATTTATTGCGAAAAGAGACTGACGTGGAGAAATGGGGTAAGGGTGGAATTTATTGAAAAAAAGTTTTTGACGTGAGCAAAGTCGGGTATGAAAACTAGTATTCTTCAACTTTGTTATGATGTTCTCATGTATTTTTTTTATTCTAACTATGTCATTCATTGTTGTGGTTTAAACATAGTCCACCATACTTGATTAATAACTTAATCAATATCGATACTGCACACTCAAATCTTGACGAGATTACACAAGCGTTAATGTGGTACCTACAAAAAGTATAATAATATGTTAAGATTGTCAAAGGATAGATTTACTTAGCCTTTCCCATCCCTTCGGCATACAATAATGAAGGTATCTGTGTAGGTGTCCCTTTTGCCGAACGCTGCCGAATGCCAATTCTATTCGGGTTCGGGTTTCGTTACAAGGACATTGCAGTATTTCCTTGATGGTTAACACGCTTTGTATATTCAAGCAGCTACACCCGAGGAATGTTCTTTTTGGACGAAAAGGAAATCTATATTATTAACAGTATTGTTTACTATTAAGCTATAAGGAATAAAAGACTGATTAAAAATTATATTAACATATTTTGCCTGTGTCTCATTTAACAACTTTGAATAATTTTTGGTGAATCCTAATAGTAGATACTAGGTGACTGCACGGTCGGCGCGTAATGTGTCGCGGGTTCGATTCCCGCACGGAACATCTATTTGTGTGATCCACAGATTGTTGTTCCGGATCTGGGTGTGATGTGTATGTGAACTTGTGTGTTTGTAAACGCACCCACGACCCGCACAGGAGAAAATCCTAGTGTGGGGCAACGTCTTTAGAAAAAAAAGATACTGAAAAATTGGAGAAGTTCTCAACCGAAGAATATTTTACAAGTCTTTAGGTGCTCCTATTGTCGGTAAAATATTTCTAAAGATACAATTACTGTATAGCAACCCACGTCATTGAAGTACTAACAAAATCTCGTTCATCCTAACTTTTTTAATTAAAACCTCCGAGGGATTGTTATTCATATATCGTGATTTATATTTGAGACAAAGGCGGACTAGAGCTATTGCCCTACTAAAGTATTGGATAAACATTTCACATATTAACGAATTATTATTAAAGCATCAAATATTATTATCTTCAGAGAAAACATAAACGAGGGTTGTCGACTGGAAAATGGTTATAAAAAGCCCCTTTTGCAACCCTTCCAAATACAAAACTATCACATGTGAGTACCACAAAAACTGGTTTAATTTTGCGCAGAGGTTGAACATCAGAAGTTTTTGTGGCAACCCTACCGTGTCTAAAGGCTATAAATGCGTCATTTTTGTTAGAAAAACAGAATTAACGATGTGACTATGATGTTTCTGTTTTATTATCATTTGAATTAATTAATTTTCGGGCACCTGGCATGGTAAATAGTGGGTTTAGTGAAAGTTTTATGTTGCATATCCCTGGTTTGATAAATCATATAAACCGTTTTTAGGTAATACAAAGATTAAAATATTTCTAGTAGTCTGCCTTTATCTACCATGGCACTGTCCCTTAGTACACTTCGTTTATTGTAACAAATCTTTTAAATAAGATATAATAAGTATGCTGGATATAAGACTGCTTCGTTGGCCGAGTGGTTGCAAGGACAAGGGGTCTCGAGTTCGATTCCCGGGTCGGGCAAAGCATTACTTGGTTTTTAAAATTTTTTGCAGTAGCACGGATTCTGGAAATGTGGCAATAGGCTCACCCCCTATTACATGTGACTCATAACATAAATAGTGAAAATTGGGTGTTACATTGTACAGTGGCATTAAGTGCCGAAATGTGCACCTCTGCCTACCCATTCGGGGATAAAAAGGCGTGATGTTATGTTATGTTAAGTATGCAGGAGATATTATTACAGTACTAAAATATACAAAAATCATGATAATACTTAACTACTTATAACCTAACGAAAATGAGGCTACTATAGCCAGTAGGCACCTACAACATTGACTGCCCCTTTGGGAAATAACAAGAGTAATTCTTGTTATTGTTTTTATTACTACTTCTAGCTTGAACCCGAATAGTACGGCATAGTTAACTGATTCAGACACCCTTAGTTACAAATCATTGAAGGAATGAATCATTGAGTTCCTTCACTGACCCAAATTTTAACGTTCAAAGCGCCATTGTATAATAGCAGCAGTTATAATCTTATCATTGTTGTTATATAATTTGATAACAGTAAGTGCATAGGCTAATGTGGATGGGTTGACAACCACTTCACCTGAATAATATTTTGTCTACTTTTAGTAGAAATTATATTATTATGTCCCTTTTTCATCGAAAATCGACTATCGTAGTTGGTTTACTGCAAGGGCGACTAGATTTTGTTCAAGTATTCACGTCGCCGAAAATAGGGCTTTATTATTGGTAGTGGGATTTCCAGTAACAGCATTAGACTCTAAAATCGTGCTTGTCAATTAATACCCGTTTTTAGGACATCCAATCGTAAAAATATTTTTTTGTATTTGTTTTTCTCTAAATATAGAACTAGAGCAGGCCTCGTTAGCTTTTTCAGAAAAAAACAATAACACATCGGAAAAAAATACATTGACAACAATAAATAAGAGAAATAGTGTAGTCCGAACTAATAAATAGGAATATAAATAAAAAGGATAAATTAATGGCAGTCACATATTTTATCGAAACGGTCCTTTTTCCTCGCCATGAGGTATAGGATTAGTTTGTAAGAGAAAGACATGACCCCTACTTTCAATTTATTACGGGAATAAAAATAATAGGAAGCTTATTGTGAAAGTGAAAAGTTGTGACGATGCTAGTGAATGAACAACGTTTCGAATATGACAGTCCCTAGGAAAAGAAGCAGTGCATTTACTTTCTTAACTCACAATTACAATAATCTTATTGAAATGGTGGTGAGCCAACAGGATCAAAATAGAGTTTTGTCCAGAATTCGGGTTAAAACCGAGGTTTCCAAATTGAAAATCTATTATTGTCTAATGCTTCAGTCGACCTGAACTCCTCATAAGTCAAAGTTCAGCTACATACAGTTTAAGGAATCCATTAACCACACAGAAGTAACACAATACTCAAAGGAAAGTTTCTAGCGATAGGGTCATAGAAATGTAAGCACAGGCTAACATAGCCTTCTCTGGCTCTAGTGCTTCCAGGAAATCCTTCCTCACAATTTGAACTCCAAAATGCGAAATCAAATAAATGAACACGTTCCCTGTTACCATGAATTCCCAACCATATACATACAACAGACGATCTTGATACGTTAGCTCTATTGTTGATTGTGCATTTAAATTGAAATGTTACAGTACTATACAATATTTCGCCACGTGTCGAGCAATCAAGATATTGTCCGTGTACATATTTACCTATGTGGTGCATCGGAGTAGTGAAACCGATAACGATAGGTGTTCTATTTTGTTTACGTTCTGAAGGCAATTATTGGGTTTACTTGTGTTTGTTGTATTAAATGTTATCGTTGTTTTATTGTATGTTAGAATGTGGTTTTTACAAAAGTAATAATAACATGTATGTACATTATAATAGAATTTTATTTATCTTGTACTGTGCGGTTACACAATCTTTGTCAAAGCAAAAATTATCATCTGCAACCGTCAAACTTTCATTCAAATGTCACATTGTCTTACGGAGACCATCAAAAGCATAATTGACAAAAATAAGGAAGACATCATCTGTGGCGTTTTCCTGGAGGTTTATTCTTACATCACGCAGATAACTGCGAGGCCAATAGCATAAGAAAGACCAAGTAACAAGCCAACAAAAAAGTTTTAGACAAAAGAGAAAAATACACCATTCGGCCATTTAGAGACTTATGAATATTCAAATAGCTAGCCAGTCTTTATTTTTAAGGCCACTTAACTGGTGCCAAGTTTAATCATTTAATTTATATAAGCATTGTAGTTATGGTCCATTCAAAATAACATTGAGGAAAATATTATTACAGCTTAGTATGAAGCGTTTATAACTTGTTCCGTGATGGTATCTTAGCGTCTCGCGAGTTACCTTTAAAATACCTGCTCAAAACAAATAAGGTTTATGTGAATCTTTTGAATACACTGTTCCAAATACGTAAGAATCTATGGGCACATCTTCCTACGTGGCTTCCATATTTGGAGCCCTTTCATCTCCAATATAAGAAGTGTCAAAAGACTGTTAGGGCTGGCTTCCAGGGAATTTAATCCTGCAAAGTCTTCTGAAGGCTCTTAATTTTTTTGGCATAATCCAATTACTTAAGTGGAGTTCAAAAACTTTTTGCCGCATGGGATTAAGCTCTTTGCGACACCGTAACCTATTTGGTGAGAGCAAAGGGTCCGTCATATATTTTTTATCGACACATTTCGATAAGGATGGATGTTGTTCTTAAGTTAGGGCCAGAGCTCGGTGGGGTTCGGGGTGGCGCGGGGGACGCGAAGTGGGTCGCCGCGAGGGTTGCCAGGTGCGCGGTGCCCACCCAGATTGATCGGTGTTTTATTTTTTAGGTGTAAAACGAAAAAGTAAAAAGATTGCGTTTTGCGTTAAAACCTCGTGACCTTTTGTTTTGTTTCAAGTATTGTAAACTGATTACACGCTGATAACATTGTTTTCAAACTGCGACAATTTCACACTTACATTGTTTTAATATTAAGGAATTATGATTGTGGGAATGGGTTGAAAAAATGCTGGTTGTTATACAGGATCACAAATTTCTCACAGAGCAGGTGGTGCGATGCAACAGCAAGTAAAAACTGGCGAACATCGGTCCTATTTTTCCACCGACAGCCCTGTCTCAGTGATAGGTATTTATAGCATCGCCGGCACCAGTGGAATGCATCGCCCACCTCCATCCAGCAATAATAACACCACTGTCAAGTTCATTACTCACTCATCCCGATGTAAGAGCTTTGAGCCTTTATTATCGTAGTCCTAATTATAGAGTTTGTTATCTTGTAGCGGTGACACTAAAGTGAGTCATTTCCTCCCGTTTAGACGGAGACAAATTCCTTGAGGCAAGATCGTGTCTACGTTTAAAATAATATTGCCGTATTGAAGCTCGGAGCTTAGTACGTCGAATCCCACGTGTGAGAATGTTGGTGTGTGAATACAGTAGCTATGTGCACATAAACGAGTAATATTGTTCGTATTTAAGTGTAGGTGATTTGGGTATATTAGATGTTAGTGTACTGTGTACGATTAATCGGTGTCTTTACAAATTTTTAATCAGATATTCTGGTCTTGCTTAAAGCAGCGTAAAAGTCTAATTGTACTCTTTAATAAGAATAAAAACAAATGTCTAAAGAAATTAAATTTAAAAATAGTTCTTCAGTACTTAAATAAAGACTCTTCGTAATTAGTTCTCTGTTAATTATTCAGTAATTTACATTTTTATTGGACTCTAAGCACTCAGAAAGTGCGTATCTTCCAAAGGGAAGCGATCAGAATTCTATAGAAATACGACTGAAATGTATTTGTAAATAGGATATTTGGTTAAAATTCGACAGTAAACTAATTTGTATGCGGATCCAGACTTTGTTGACATGAATTTTAAAATTTTGTAAAGCTCAAACACGTCTGTTTGGAATTCGAAATGTTAGCGGGATAAAACTTTTTGGTACAACTTTTTATTCCATAAAAAAAACAAAAATACATGTATTCAATCATAATGTCTCAAACATTTTGCCTATGCCATAGCGTATATGTGTATACCCATACCTTATGATCACTAAGTATACCTGATTCACAAATCGTACGATTATGTATTAACCCGGCGGGAGTGTGGTGGGGTGTAGCATACCCCAGCAGTTGTTTACCAAGGTATATTTTTTTAACTGTTAATAACTAGATTTCGTGGCTTCGTGTAGCTGGAGGTAAGAGGTTGCGGGAAGGGTTAGTGGCCTGATCTCAGTGTTACGCCGGCTGGTGATTGCAGTTCACGTGCGTAAACGTCCGTGGGGTAAGTCACACCCCGCCACATAGTTCGCGTATTGTTTTCATATTTATTTATATTTATATTTTTTAAAGTTTTTGGATAAAAATGGCACTGCAGGCAGATGAAAGACGTATAAGGCAATATTGATGAAGTTTTAGCCGAATCTTCAGATAAATCAAGTTCTACCGAAGAATTTGATCATTGCAGTGAACATAAGCTTGAATCGGACTCGCAAGCAGGTTGTGATGACCTTGAAGTGATCAGCAGCGAGTGGGATTTGGATGACAATATTCTCCTTGATGCAAAAATAACTTGTCTGTCTCCTGATCATGCAAGTTACCGTAAATCTAAAGATGGCCAAATATGATTACTTTCTATAACTCCACAAAAGCAGTAGACGTCGTGGACGAGCTGAGCGTTACTTATAATGTGTCTCGCAACAGTAAGCGTTGGCCAATGACAATCTTTTATGGAATTTTGAACATGGCTGTTATCAATGCAGTAATTTATCTGGATAAATCTAATAAAAGAACAGGATTCCTCCATAGTTTGGGATTGAGTTTGTTGAATAAACATCTGCAGTTGCGACAAACACAAAAAGATATTCCATCTAACATTCGCCAAAGAATTTCTGGACCGATGGGGGAACCATTGCGCCCATCAGTGGAAAATAGTTCTGGACGATGTACTCGATGTGCGGATTGTACTCGGAAAAAAGATCGGAAGCCAAAACATGTCTGTGCAAGCTGCAGAAAATTACTCAATCGATCAAACATGCAATATTTTCTTGCAAAAATTGTGCTGACGGCGAGGCGTCTTACTAAAATATTCCATTTGATTCTATAAGTGCTTTTTATTATTTTTTTAAAGAAGATCTCATTTTTTGTTAATTTAGAAGATTTTATTTTGTTTTAATTATTATGGTTGATTTTATGAATATTTTAATAGCGCAAGTAAATTTGTGTCACCAAAAAGTTCTCTTATTGTTCAACTACTAAGAAAGTAATAAAAGTATTAAAAAGATGTATTTATTTGTTTAATTTTTTATTATAGGGATTCTCATTCATAATACTTAGTAATAATTTTGTACTATTTTGGAGAAATACTTAGATAAAAGACATTTTGTTGCGCGGGGTATGTTACACCCCACCACATACTCTATGTAATTTTTCCGCACCACACTCCCGCCGGGTTAAGTACCTATTTCAGGTACCCATACTATTGTATGGGTAGCTTCCTAAATTTTATTTTAATGTCCGTCTGGTACATTAATTTAAAACTTTAGACACGCATGTTTTCTTTTTCTACAAAATTAAAACTTTCGACGATACATTAATTTGAAATATCGAGTGACGACTTAATACGAGAAACTAAATAAAATACGTGTCTAATATTTTTTCATTATCTAACTGACGGACTAATTCGATTTTTGGTTTTGATACCCTGGAAACTACCCAATTGTTTTTCTACTAACTTTGATAACCAATCAGAAATACTTAAGCGTACGTTTCTAACATTTTTCGATTATATCTGCCTTCTTAAATCTCTAGCCCTTACATATTTTACTAGAAGTGAAACTCCAAAAAATTTTCTATTCAAATACCAATAAAGATTCTAAAGCATCTTATAGATAACTTTGTACCATTGGAAACTATAAAAAGTTTAAGTATCAAGAAAATAGTTTTTATACATAAAATCTATCGTAAACATGATCTTAAACGGTGAGATTTGAGAGATTGTAAATTCTCTCGGGAGACAAGTATCACTACGTTCCAATGTATTGTGGTATTTTATTTAAAACAAGTTTATTGCCTCAAATAGGATTCCTAAGGGTTTAAGATACCCAAGCATACGGCGCGTCGCGTTCCGCGTGCGCCTCAAAGAGCCATCAGACCACCACGGATGGGGCCCAACTGGGCTGATGCCGATTCGGAGTCATGGAGAACCTAACGGGTTACCGGGGCTCAGGCTCGAAGCGCAGTAGAAGGAACGGGGTGGTTTTTAGTTAGTAAGAGTCTGTCACTCCCTCCCGCCTCACCCGGGCGGGAGCAGTCATTCGATGATTTTCCCCCTTAAAAAAAGGTTTAAGATGGTATGTACTAGTTTAGAAAAAGTATAAGAATCAAAATAATTTATTTGTATGTACTCTACTTCCAATTTGGTTTTTTAAATTACAATATAATAAAATTTAAATTATGATAGACTTTATAACTAGATAATAATACACCATTATGCTTAAAACTATGAACAGAAAAAAAGGAGGACTGGAACCTACTAATATTTGTCGCGATTTCAGAAGGAATTCAAATAAAAAGAAATAGATTCTAGGTGATTCCTGGACTTCTAAAAACTCCGACCCGCAATGGAGGGATTGGGTATCAGCATATTTGAAATTGTAGTGATCACTCTAGGAAAAGACAACCTTTGTTTAGCAGTTGATGATGATGATAATGATGATTATGTAAGTTTAAAAAGGAATAATCTTTTAGAAACATGTGACTCACTGACGATAGACTAAAGCGTTATTTCCGACATGAGATAGAGTAGTGTAAAACATTAAAGCACTAAACATACAAGTCCACAATCAGGTGTTGGTTAGTTCACATAATTGCGCTATCATAGTCATTTAATACCTTGTTAAGCTTTCCCTAATTGTCGGGTATTACGTAAAACAGACAAACGGTGTTGTTGTGCACTTAAGTTTAAATTACACCATAATGTACCGTAAGTATAACGATTTTCCACCGGCTATTTCTGTTCCACTGTTTGTTTGTTTGTTACAATATTTACGAGAACTACTGCAAACTGTTATGTCTGTTATTTTGTTTCCTGCATTGAATTTTGTTTGAAATATGAATAAAGGCTACAGTTTTTTTCTGTTTTTTGCATGGAATCTAGAATGAAATGTAATTTCCAAACTGGAGTTACAATAATTCAATACCGTTTACTCCTATGAACAATATTCACAGTGATTAGGCTGATATTTGCAAGAAAATGCGGAATAAATAAAATAAAGTTGGCTTTAGCCCCTACCCGGTCACGTTTTCAAATCAAATTGTTCGTATATTCGCGTTTATACAAAGGGGTTATTGAATCCGAGTCGTGCCACCTCGGGCCAGGCTCCCCCGGGCTTGATACACCCTGGCACGACATATTTCACAACTTTGTAGTCAAAAGTACTTTGGAACTTGTAGAATTTACAAACAACGAACGTATACACAAGAACGAGAGCTAATTATGTTGAAAATTTCACAATTTTACGAAAGATTTCAAAAGAAACTTTGCGTGTATGCGATATCATGAGTTTGGAATGAGATTACGTTTATAGGTGAAGATTGAAGACATTCATTTGTAATCAGCTTTCTGTTTTCATAAGAAGATTCTAACTGAGAGGATCAGGGAAGAGGATATTAAAATCCTTTTGACTTACAAGAAAATTCTTCCACTTATTCACTGCACTTTCTAGAACAGGTGCGAGTACCTAACTAGAAAGACTGAGACTACATTTTTATAAAAGTTAATATAAGACGGTTTCAGTGTTAGACTCCAGGAACATCTTACAAAAACAATGTTTAATAAAGGATGTCGTCTTGCAAAACTGGAAATCTGATCAGTTCTAGGGATTGGTCGTCGCCTACACATCGTGTAATGTGCGGCTTTTCTCAAGTTTGCCCGTAATATTACGTATTTAATTTCAAACTAAAAGAATAGGTTTACCCATTATCTTAGGCCTACACGCCACGCCAGAAACAGGCACGACAAATATTATGACAAAATATTCGTTTCACTCCCACGACCAATCGAAGATCGTATTTACTTTTCTCGGTAATATTATTCTTATTATTGCGGCGACTCAAATTTGATCGACAGATCGTGCCTCGGAATCTTTAACAAAAAAATGAGCGAGAATTCCTTCAGAAAAAAATGTACCTAAGAGAAACCCGGAAGTGTTAGTTAATTAATTTTTAATCAATTTTTTTATCGTGACATACATTTGTTATTGACATACCTACTAACTTTTTTTAATGAAAAAACCGTTCATTTACGTCCGTAGTAGCGGTCATTAGACGTATGGAATGAATCAAAAACACACATACATAATAAATAAACTGGTTTGATAAAATCTCTTCCGTCCGGAGTCACGTCGGACGAGTTTGCACAGATGTTACGTATTTCTCTTTCTTCGAATAAAAGCCAAATCATATGTAAATTATTCTGGAATCTCGACCTCTCAGGTTATCTATAGCATAATTTAATGTTGTCTTTTTTGCGAATTCACCACCTCGAGCGAATATTTAAACGAGATGAAATTACCGCTATATGGTATACATAATATAGACTGCATGGTATGCAAATAGGAGCATTTAGATACAAGAAAATGCATTTGGATGTTTATATTACGTGTAATCAAGTCAATGTTTTACGACAGCTGTTTATCTGGTGACGAAGGAATGTTTCGTGTTGTTTATAAAATTGTGTTAAACAAGTTGATCATCTGAGGTAAAGTTGTTTTTGTCGCCGTTGGATAATGGAGGTGAAGCCTGAAGCATTATTGCATTTAATGACGCTGCTTTATATAATTTTATTTTTGCATAAACTAGCCAGTATCTGCCTACTAAATATGTACAAAAGTGATAGTTGAAGCTACCTACAGCTGTTTTACACCATTTTAATAGTGAGATTTAATTCTATCTTATAGTAAAGGAGTACAATTCCTTCAGGGAATACACACTAGTCTGACTGGATAGCTAATTAAATCACATACAAACAAAACTGCATCTTAAACCGATAGCTAAAGGTGCAATGCGACAGAAATATACATTCTTAGTACCAATGCTGTACATTCATAAACAAGTCATTTTACAAAAGAGCTTTTCTATTACAACGAGCTGCTATTACTCAGTAAACTACAATACGAATAATATTAAGAAGATACTTGGTTTCTGTCAAAACAAAACACAAGAAAATAAGTCAAGAGATACTTGGAAAATTCCGGTTCCCGAACAAGAAAACAATGAGAATCAAAACTAGCCCAAGATTGTAAGTCGGCAACCACAAAGACCGCCTTTAACCAACAGTCTGGATGGCTTTGAATACGAGTACATATTTTTTTTTACAAAATTTTCTCGTTCTTTTTACTTGATATATTAATTGCCGCCGGCTTCACACAGGAAAATGTACCTCGTTTGAGCTTGCTTGAGATTTTTTAAAATTCACAAGGGTAGGACTTAGGGTGGGCGGCGTGACTATACATTTTTATATACCTAATTGTATATTATTGTACGGTACATAGCCGAGGCGAAGGGTGAAAGTTTTGCAAAAGAAACCCGTTTAAATATTTTCGTTGAATTTTTAAGATAGGTATTGTGAAATTGGCCGTTTCAGAAACGCAATTGTTCAGATTGAAATGAATTGTTTGTTTGTTTTACTTTTCTTTTTTTTTCTTAATTTCCACTTCTTCGCCGAATGTTACCGTATATTAGATAAATCTTAAGTTCCAGGTTGATAAAATAATACTACTGGGTTGGACTTAAAACTAATCGTAGTAGAATGCACCCAATTGGAATCAAAACCTTTCAGGTTAAAAGGCGACTTTTTATGTTGCTTTATTTTATTTCTTTGAAACGTTAAGCTGATGTTACTGCGAAAGTATGCACTAATTAATGACCTGTCACATAATATGCGCTAACGAGCATATAGATC
Source organism: Spodoptera littoralis (assembly GCA_902850265.1). Classification (NCBI taxonomy): domain Eukaryota; kingdom Metazoa; phylum Arthropoda; class Insecta; order Lepidoptera; family Noctuidae; genus Spodoptera; species Spodoptera littoralis. The sequence goes on from LR824539.2 coordinate 4,963,471, forward strand.
GGATGTCATCGGATTAGTACCATAAAACCTGGTGAGATCATAGAAAAGCATTTCTATTCAATTCCACCATCATAGGCCAGTATGCAAATAAAATATTACGTTATGGAATCGCGAATACAACGCGATATCGAAAATATTTCAAAATCCAACGTCACTCACATTTCATGCCAACCTGATAGCTGTCAGAATCAGATTGTAGGGATCAACATTTTGCTGGAATAGCGCAAATCAACATATCTGGTACCAAATTGACAAAGCTCGTTTAGTTTAGACCTATAGAAATATTATACTATAAGGTAGGTTATATATACTGTTGATTTTTTTTATGGTGGGAAAATCATCGAATGTCTTCCCCGCCTGGGTGAGGCGGGAGGGAGTGTCAGACTCTTACTGACTAAAAACCACCTCCTTCCTACTCCTGTTCTCCGCAACTCCTAATCGGCATCAGCCCTATTGGGCCCCATCCTGGTAGTCTGATGGCTCTTTGAGCCATACGCTCGGGTCTAGTTCTGGTCGGGCGGCGAGCCACCTATGCTCGCCGTCCGCTGGCCCGCGGTTACGGTGGTCGGAGATCGTCCCGCGATCCCCGACGCCCGGAGTGTCCTTCGCGATGGCTGGGTTGCGAGGAAGCAGCGCTTCGCTGCCTCACGCGTCCCGCCTCCTTAGCTAGCATGACTGCTTCGCAAAAGGAGGAGCAGAAGACCTTAGGTTTTACATTCATTTACTTCTTCTTTGAATATATTTATTTACTTCTATAGAAGAAAGGTATCAGGAATAAAAATTGCCGTTTGTTGGTTGTAGAATACTTGTCACCAATTAGGTTGTGAATGTCATAAAAATCGACTAAGCAACCACAAATTTTGATAGAGATGGGGTAGCATCGCTCTTTTAAACGTGAAACCCTTTTATAAAGATGAGATTCATAGTTCAGTAGTCGCTTTGATGTTGATGTCGACTAATAATGGCCACTATCCCCACAAATCTAGAAGATACCAAATACTTTTAGTCAGTTACTAGGTATCGCTGTATCAATGTTTCATTATTTCCTTAAAGACGCGGGAGATTAGGCCAGACCCGTTTACGTAACACTGAATTAGCATTCTTCGCGAAAAGGAACGAGTAAGAGATAAAAGGAATTTGAATTGTACATTAAAGAGTCGATTGAATAAGTTTCGTGATGTATTCATAAAGAAGGCTCAATGTATTGCTGAATGCGTGAAACTCACGTCTAGGCACATTTTATTGTTCCGTTCCGGTTTTTGAGGGAACAAAAACAATGTATTATGAAAGACAGAAGCTCGATAACAATATAAAGGAACTGTACTATCTTATGTCACGTTATGCTTATTTGGGTACGTTTTTTCCAACGTGTAGCCCACGTAGGTGTTTTGTTCTTACTTTTTTGTCCGTCCTGGTATTATTGGTCGCAAACAGAGGACAAATCTATTTTCATTTACAGGGTGTTAATATGCGTTACCTACGTGTTGATATAAGTGATTTTAAGATAGAAAAAAAGACTATAACAAACAAATTTTAACTGTTGTTGTTTAAAATCAACGCATTTCAATAAAAAAGAAAGAAAAAAGCAAGGCAAAAATCAAAAAGATTTTGCGCCTATCGACCTTATAGTGAAGCTACTCATTTTAATATATTAATATCAAGAAACTAAGAAAATCTTTTTGTTTGAAAAATTATGAAGCTGACTTTAAAATAGAAACAAAAAAGAAATAAACAAATTCGTAATTAGAATTAGACCTACATGGTCATTAAAAATAAAACAATACACGTTCTAAATATAAACATTTGAATTACAAAAAAAAACATTAATTACTTGTTTCTTTTAAAATTTTAAAATAGGAATCTCTTGACGAAGGTCCCAGAATTTGTTTGTGGTTAACTGGTAAAGCATTGCTTCGGTCGCCGTGTTTCTGACAGGTCCGACATTTGGCCCCAAACATCTTTTGTCATTTGCTTTTGTATATTCAACGGAGATTTATTGAGTTTTAAAATAAATGAATTCATTATATTTTGTACCAGATCTTGATTCCTGATTAACATCCACTGGAGATGCAAGTTCAAAAGTATTAGAGTTCATTCATCTTGCTAAATCGTAATTAAAGTTTTTGGTTACTATGCATAATTCCATTTTAGGTAGTTAATTTGGTATGCTATTTCTCTTCCAAAAAATGTGAGTTATTAATAAACAATTAACAAAACTAAATATACATACTCAGAAATAGTAAATACAGCTTTTTTATGGCATAAGCCGGTAATCGAGCAGACGGATCACCTGATGGTAAGCAATCGGCGTCGCCCATGGACACCTGGAACACCAGTTCGTTACCGGCTTTTTGGGGATTGGGGAAGATTGGGGAAGGGAAGGGTAATTTGGCCTCCGGTAACGTCACTCACACGACGTAACACAACGCAAGCGTTGCTTCACGTCGGTTTTCTGTGAGGCCGTGGTATCACTCCGGTCGAGCCGGCCCATTCGTGCCGAAGCATGGCTCTCCCACACTTAAAAAAAAGTTATGACCGTTTATGTGCTTTTACTTGATTGATTGTGAAAGAATCCTCTATAATTATGTATCATACATAGTATAAAACAAAGTCGCTTTCGCTGTATGTCCGTATGTATGCTTAGATCTTTAAAACTACGCAACGGATTTTGATGCGGTTTTTTTTAATAGATAGAGTGATTCTTAAGGAAGGTTTGTATGTATATACATATTGCACCCGTGCGAAGCCGGGGCGGGTCGCTAGTAAATATATAAGCTAATTACTATACCTAAGCACAGTAATCAAAAAGTAATTAAACGGATAACAATGTGCAAGGAAAGCATGAGTTTCGATTTTCCTTAACGAAGAGCATTTTAATGGTGTTTCGAATAGATAAGCATAATTTTTCTTTATATACGTATTTTCTCTTATAACTTAGATGTACTAAGATCGAGGTAGATTTTATACAAAAATATTGATTTGTTAATTATTTTTCTTCAGAATTTTAAAATTATACGAGAACAGTTATCCAACACGAAATTAGTCCGCTACAGAGCCGCGGAGAACTTAATGGGTTACCGAGGCTCCGGCTCGAACTGCAGGAGTAGGAACAGGGTGGTTTTTAGTCAGTAAGAGTCTGATACTCCCTCCCACCTCACCCAGGCGGGAAAAGTCATTCGATGATTTTCTCCTCTTTAAAATAACACAAAATTAGTATAAACCAAACATTATAGTAACTCCATTAATTTCCTCCGAAACGATTTAAGAGTCTCATTATATTTCAATCACAAACCAACCTACGCTGCAAGTAAATAAACTCTAAAGTAAAACTGAACAAATGCGTACTTATTACCTTTTGTCTCTGGAGAGAAGCTAAAAGGGTAGTTGTAACTGAGAGGTTTTTTCATAATGCCAAGCTAGAGGTGGAATACAGAAGACGGTCAGGTCCCTAAGCTCGCATACATTATAAGTTTGATGTTTGCAAATTGAGTATTTATGACCATAGCCACGACACTCCTGTGAAGTAGAAGGAATAAGTCAACCGGGAAAATGTTCCAGAAACTTCGAATGAAAGTTTAATGTAATGAATATTGACGACTGATCGACGTTTTCAAATAAGGAAAAATGTCTCCAGCTAATTTTGAGTTATTCACCTCAATTTGGTCACAGATTTTATTTGCATCGTTAGTTTCAAGATTTTTAACCGACTTTTTTATAGCATAAGCCGGTAAACGAGCAGACGGATCACCTGATGGTAAGCAATCGGCGCCGCCCATGGACACTCGAAACACCAAGGCGTTACAAGTGCGTTACCAACCTTTTGGAATTGGGAATTTGAGGATTGTGGAGGATTCAGGGATTCGGGAGACGGGGACTAGCGTAATTGGCCCTCCGGTAACCTCACTCACACGACGAAACACAACGCAAGTTTTGTTTCACGTCGGTTTTCTGTGGGGCCGTGGTATCACTCCGGTCGAGCAGGCCTATTTGTGCCGAGGCATGGCTCTCCCACACTTACTTCTTGACCTGACTTCCTTTGACTACTTGACTTCCCAAAATGGAGGAGGTTATCAATGATCTGATGATGGGATGCCATAGAAACCGAGGGGAACTTTTCAAAATTTGTATGAGTGGCTAGAGCGTTTGTTAATTTTTTGATATAGTATTTGAAACTACTACAATTTGATGAAGGTCCGGAGTTGATCTGATGATGGAGTCAAGAGACAGCCTAGGAAACACCTCGAGAATTTGTTGAAATAACAAATTGTATTTAATTCATTGGTTATTAAAAAGTTATGATTTTATGGTTATTTGGAGGGTCCTAATTTAATATCGACTGGTCTTAAAATCTAAATGTGAAAGTTAAGTCATACATGCAAAAAATATTCATTTACAATAAAGTAGATAGTAACAATAACAAGAAATGTATAATAAAAAAAAACATCAGTTAGTTTTCGCAGAAATATCCAAATATATATATTTTTAATTGTACTGCGATTGTCTGTATTCCTAAAAGAACGAACTTAAAACAATCGGACTATTGTCACAATAAAAACATTCCACCTGATTCATATTAAAAAGTAACCAATACAGAACGGAATGCCGATACTTCGATTCCCAACACGTGCCGTTTCAAGTGGCTTTTCCCGATCCACACCCTGTATTTTATACAGCGTGTCTCTTACAGTTTGTAAGTTTGACAAAGCCGCCGATGAAAGAGACCCGTGGTTAGAACTTTAAAAAGGTTTATATATGGGTGTGTTTTTGTGAACTTTAAGAACTTAGTAGTTCGACCGCATAAGTTCTAAGTGCCTAAATATATGCACATTGTTCGAAAGCGGCTTCCTACCCTAATAGAAAAATTGGCTAGTTCGTGAACATAACGAAATAAGTATTTTTAAAAATTCTGTGTTATCTAAATACTCTAGTAGATATTTTAGAGTTATTAGGAATAGCAGCTACATAATAATATGTACCTATTACATATTAGGTATTACGTAGCTGCTATATACCTATTACTTGATAACTATTATTTGACCAGGAAAGCTATGTAACTGTAATATGACAAGGTTACCGACACAAGTCCGTGGAGAAATAAAATTTATTAATATTAAAAATAAAAAAAAATATTATATTGTCGGTACAAAAACTGTCACTAAGTTATCATTTTATACATAAACTCTTTAAACAATCGTTTAATTAATAAACAGACAGACACAGTCATCGAGTATTTTATGTTACAACAAGCAGTAAAAACATATTAATACCGTCATATAATTGTAAACGATTCTTGTTCAATTTTAAATCGAAATCAATTTCTAAATGTTTTCTCGTAGTATTTCTTGTGGAGACGGAGTTGTCATCATTGCAGTTAAGCGGTTTAGTGAGCGTCGCGACGCCGACGTCGGTAATAGATTCGTAATAAAGTATACAAGTTTTGCTGTCTCATACAAATACATTGATATTTTTGTATATTTTGTTTCTATAAAGTTATTTACAGCCTATAAAAATCATGTTTTCCTGGTATAAATAAGTACTATTAGCATTTTGTACATTTTTGCAAACAGGTAGCAAAGGCCGTTTATTTAAGTATTCTTCAAATTTTCTGAATTGTCATGTTCATTTTTGCTCGCTAAAAATATTTCGTCACCATTATTAACGTTGTCCGAGCATTTTTTGTTTATATTTTCCCCGGAAAGTCCCCAAATTCGTGCCATTCATTCTATCTTTTACCCATTTTCCTGGATCCGTGAAAATCCTATCTACATAACATCAGCCAAACTGAATATTTATTCTGTAGTTAGAATAAAGTCGACGGTGAACCGTCAAAAAAATGTTCGGCACAGCTGACGGTTACTGCTTTGAATAATTACTAAATAAATATCTGTCCATTACATAGACATTCTATATTACTTCGGTCCAAAAACGTGGCCAAAATTACTTGAGAAATATATTGGTCTTTCATTATTTTCTTCGTTAGTCGTCGAGACTGCCTCGTTGGTCGAGTGGTCGCAAGTGCGACTGCCGGGCAAGGGGTCTTGGGTTCGATACCCAGGTCGGGCAAAGTATTACTGGATTAAAAAAATATTCAGTAGTAGCACGGAGTCTGGAAATGTGCCCGGTATATGGCAATAGGCTCACCCCTATTACATGGGACTCATAATATAAATAGTGAAAAGTGGGTGTTACATTGCATGGTGGCAATGTGCACCTCTGCCTACCCATTCGGGGATAAAAAGGCCTGATGTTATGTTATTATTTTCTTTGGGAGAAGTCTAATATCAAGTATAAAGTCAACTGCATTTAATAACACGAACATTAATATATGTATGCCTTTACTTATCTATGGTTATTTATAAAAGTCAGTATCGATAGGTTTTATGTAAGCTTAACTAACCGAAGACAGGTCTTACATTTTTTTTTCTGCACCAAACTATGTACTCAGATAAATGACAACATACCTACTTAATTCATGCAAATAACAAAACAAAACTACGTCGAGACTACCATTTATTAATAAAGAAATCAATTAGTGCATAATTAAGTGGCATCACGTAACAAGTTGAAGAAATTCAAAAGTGAAATTGTGAAATGAATGTTAAACGAAGTCGTCGTAAGTTTCGCATTCGTCTATAAATTCACAATGGCGGCGGCGGGCTGGTGTCCTGACAGACTTAACTTCGTAGAAACAAATACCGTTAATGAATGCAGGAGTTCTAAGAACGTCCTCTGTGGATTTTAGTATTGACGTACTTTTTGTCTTGTGTCTAGTGCTAATTTGACTTAAAACGAGACAGAATAAACAGTTACTTTGCGTTTCTTCACTATTCTTCGGTTTTGTATTAAAATTACTGCATTTTAAACTTACCTACTTAAGAAATTTGACAAGTTTCTTCTGGGTTCCATGGGTTACATGTAATTATTGGAACAACATTTTTATTAATTTGCTTAATTCGTCATTTGAATAATCATTTTTCAAGTAATCATCACTTTGGATTTGAAGCAGCAGCTTGATATTGACATTTTGTAGATGTAGTTTGATTATTCCTCTATATTTCTATTTATTGATGAGGAAATTAATTATTTATATAATATATTTAGTATATTTGACTTCCAATCTACGAGTAAATTTGTATGTAGCATACTAGCTAAAGATTGTATATAATGTTAATTGTAGTTAAAAACTAAAAATATGACTGTCTTCTTCAGTATCCTGATTTCATCACATATATGTGAGTGAGTCATAACACTAAATCACAAGACGGGACATAACAACCCAAACTTTTATACCCTGCTTGTTAATAAAATAACAAAAGAATACTAAAGTAAACATATGTTTATAACACCTGTATAATACATTGAAGTTCTTTTAACCCCAAACAACCATAATACGGTAGATCCCACCTAATAAAGGCAACGGATTTCCCGAGCAAAGCTCATACAATGCGATTTGTTCCGCTATTTTTGGGGCAGATTTAGAATTAGCTGTCTTCCGTTGCTTTACTCTTACTTCAAAGGAATTGACAGGATTCCGTACGGTGTTCAGTTAGTTTTGTAACAACATTGTATCTTTTACTCACGATTAATTAATTTTGTTAGTAAAATGATCAATTTTACTATTGATCAGTGACTGTAAAATTTGATTACCTTTTCAAGAAAGGTGCCTAACATTGGGATTTTTCTGCTTCGTGCATACATTTTTGAAGTCATCTAAAGTGTTATCCATCTTTAGAGGAAATGTTATAATGAGTTGTTAAAGAACAATTTATCTACTAATTAGAAAGATTATGAAGAGGATACGTGCAGTTTCTAAAACATGCAGTTAATTAAGTGTGCTAATTAGGTTACAATATATTTACCTTGTAATCGGTAAATTAAACTGTCAATGAATTGGATGTTTTGGCGTGCAAAAATAATAACGGCGTGACACACAATCGAATTATATCCAAAACAATATTTATTTTCGTATTATAGACCAAATGTAAGTATCAATTTCCTTTTTGTGGAAAAAAGTCGAAGTTAAAAAAACATTTATTTAGTTACAAAAACTCGTGACAAATCAATAATTAAACATTTTCAGATTTCTTTAATATTTTTAATAAATAATTCAAAATGTTCATATTTCTTTCATATTTTTTTTTGTTTCCACATTTTTTCAATATTAGAACACCTTCTATCTATTTATAAGTCAGTTTACACCTAGTCAAAGTCTTTAAAAAAGCCTGACTTCGTGTGAGGTACTGATACTTGGTATATTAAGCGATAAGTTTTGAAACTCCGTATGTGATCAAAGGACCATGATCCAATGAGCATAGGAAGGCAAACAGAGAGCTTATAAGTAAGAGGATTTAGTAGGTCAAGGATTACGAGGGGATCTTTCGACCTCTCAAGTTTCCAACATGTATGTATTAAGACCTCTGGTGGGTCCTAAAGACTTAAACTTGAATTCTATTAATTAATTAATAAGTATGTATGGTATGTGTATGTTTGTGTGGGACTTTATCTTTGAGGCTGTTTACATAATATCTTGTCTCTAGACTGCATTGGATTTTTTAGGGAGACATTTATTGATATTTTTGATTCGAATATTTGTATGTGGAACTCGGCCCCGGTGGTACAATATCGTAAACAATTTGAAAAATATTTTTTATTTGTAAAAATAATTATTGAAAACGAAATAATTAAAAAAATATTCGACGCGTGTATAAGCAAAATTGATATTACATCAGGTTTAGTAAAATGTTTGAAAAAAAAAATATTTTTTTTTGTAAAAAATAACAATAAAAACAATTACTTAATATTAAAATGAATATTATTTCTGTTTTAGTAAATTTTTATTGCGTTCGTTAAGTTTACATATATTCATTTACTTCATAAGAACTCTTAGACAAAGCATCCATTTGTTTAACAGATCCAATTAACTGAGTAGTGTTAGGTACTCGCGTCTTTTTCTCCGAAATCCGGTATGCGGCAAAGAATTTAACTGTTTGCAATTATAACGGTAGATGACTGTGCGATATTATATAACGAAAAAAAGTAAGACTACCATTTCGCTATCGGTAAATCATAAAATGCTTGAGCTCATGTTGGAACGTACTACGGTTTATGGTGTAAGATCTACAACATTTTACGCAACTATAAAACATGTATTATTCTAACAGGAGATTTTGTTACCTGTTTACCATACTATACTTTTAAACTGTACCAACATACCTCTACAATGTTGCATGCAAGTTACAAGCTCGATTGCCTTCTATTTATATGAACCTGAGCTATAAAATTTACTTAGCCGGTGGGAACAATGTGTTCAAACAAAGTAGCTTAGGTGAAAAGCGGTCTATATATACAGCATTAACTAAATTCATATACAACAACACTCAATAAACACATCGTGGGTAAAAACCTATGACTAATAACAAACTATGTCTCAGTTACTAATTTGTTACTTACTTTATACAATTTATAAGCCACCTTGATCCTTTGCACAGTGGTCCAAAACTCGAAAAGAAAGGAAACAAAATACCACAGAACGGTTCTCTCATACACACAATACGACTATTACTTTTCACACGACGAGCACAACGGAATTCAACTATTTATTAAAATCAAACACAAATTAAGTTGTAATAAAACAGGTTATTATTTCATTGTTCACTTTCAAATGAAACTTTCGCGAGTTGTGTTAAAGTTACGGATGTGTATCGCGGAGGTTAAAAACTGAATGATGATATTGTTGCACGTGAGGTAGGAACGCGCCGGTCGCCGGCCGGCCGGCCCTGTCGACGTGAGCGGAGTACTGTCAAACTCGAACCAGCCAGCTGGTCCCACATCTCAGACACTCTAGCGGACGAACTCACAACTAACTGCCGCGCACTCAACTGGTGTAACCTTCGTTTTACCATTTTCAGCCTTCTTAACATAATTTTTCTATGTTCGAACATAAAAATTACAAATCACTTAAATTATACGATGCCCATTTTTATATCGATTAGAATTTGAGAATGCGGAAGTATAATGCGGAATTTAGCTTATTCATAATATTGCAAATAATTATGAAAATATCAATTAGATACTCTTATAAGGAAACCCATTAAACAATAGACGATTATGGAAATTTTCATAATAAAAACAAGTTAATAAAAAACAAATTCACTTCCTAAATGACAAAAATTATAATAAAAAACCTAATTTCCATTAAAATGTGGCTTAGTAGGCAAGACAGCATACTTACACCAGTTTTACCATGTTTCCATAAAAGTATAATGTCAACAGAAATGTGTATTCACAAAAGATTGTAATAAGGAGTTATCCACCTACGCTAACTGGAAGCGAGTAGGATCGCGATGGCGGCGCGGCGGTGCTGGGGGGGAGGATATTGACTCGCGCCGCCGCCAATGCGCATGTTCTGAATCATGTGTTTCTGTTTTTAAGCTGTACAAACACTGTATAAGAAAATTATCGCTAATAACCACGCCGACAACTAAATCCTTTAATACGACTCAGAGATTTGTCGATGAGAATTTTTTATGGGAATCTGCGACTTGCGGGAGCGCGCACTGGGCAAAAAGGTTAGACGTAGACCAAGCGGCCTTGACCTCGTGCGTAATTAAGTGCTGTATTTTGCAGTATTTTATAACCGTTATTAATACTGTTGGATGTTAATTTATCTTGCTGTCATGGACTAAATATAACCAGTTTAGTATCCATTCACAAATTTAAGTCGAAAGTAAATTAGGCAGATTGCAATAGAAATCAGTTTTGTATAAGTTATTCCCAAGTGATGTGAGAGAAATCAAGAAGTGCAGACAAGCTCTGAGATGCAGACATCTCTAAGTGTTGGCTTAGTGCCAACATTCCGGAGTTTTCGTGCGAAAGTCACTTTTTTGTCGGTTTTCGCCTTCTACGGCGACAGGGCAGAGGAAGAAAGGAAGCAATTACTTAGATTTATGGAATCTGAAGCAAAAACTCCATGTAGCGGTTGAATTTTCCAGCTAAAAAATGTTTTCCCAATATACAACGTCCAGCTAAACTTTGATTCAATGTTTTGTTTACGATGCCACGATTTTAGGGCACTGTGTATTTACGTACAGTATAGATAGAAATTCTTTATAATCCTTTGATACGTGATAGTTTTCGACACGTTGAAGATATAAATATAAAAAATACAATATAATGATCATTCTATGTATTAAGCTGTAAACAAACATGAAGCCTCATATATTTTATTGACAGTGCGTTATACATCTTTGCCAAATATGATTTAGATCAGTGCTTAAATATTATTTAAATTGCAGGTTTTCTTAAGACTTAAAAGAAATACGTAATATTAACAAATTAAACAGTCCAGTCAGTCAAGCAGAGCACTCACTCAGCAGAATTCCGAAAACTCGTAGAACTTAACAACACGTGCTATCTAACTACAATATGAATGGTCCGCTAGATGGCGCTTTCGCTTACTAGACCTTGCTCAAGTTACGAGCTTGAATTGAAACTGGTTTATGTTTAGCAACATAGATGCCGCTACTGTTATTTTAAAAAAATATGTTTTGTTTACTACGTTTTCTGTTCATTCTATTGAATTTTTTAACATTGTAAAATGAAAAATGAAATTGGGTGTTTTTTTTCTTCTAAATGAAGTTTATTTACATTTATTGTTTTCATTAGATCGTAGTCAATAATAAAATGTATTATACTTACCTATATATAAAGTATTTTATAACTTTTCTTATGAAATATTTTTACTTAAGCTATCTACTTGAGAATTTCTTTTCACTTAAAGGTTGAAAATTGATTTTCACGTAATTGTAAACATTAATAATTATGTGTGTGTGTCATGTCTTTTGACTTTGAGTAAGGTTAATGATGTAGAAGACGGTTCATTAAGTCACAAAAGGATAAAACAAGACTTGCCAGTAATTAAGATTTTAATTATTAACATGTGCCTAGAGTAAATTACAGCTGAACTGTATGTCAGATAGATGTAAATTACTTGTTAGAACGTGATTTGTCTTGTTTTCAGTTGCTAGGAATTAGTTCTTCATTAGACTGACTAGATCTTCTGTTTCTTTTAGTGTTTAATTTATTTTGTCCTAAACATACCTGAGTATTTATCAAAAAAAGTGTACATTTCTGAATAAAAATGTTGTCGTTAATTTGAAAACTAAAAATGTCAATAAATTTATTGACATTTTGTAGGTCTACATTATTTTGATGCTACATAGATTTATCAATAACTTATTTGGTTATTGTTCATAACATAACATAACATCACGCCTTTTATCCCCGAAGGGGTAGGCAGAGGTGCATATTACGGCACGTAATGTCACTGCACAATGTAATACCAACTTTACACTATTTTTGTTACAAGTCCCATGTAATAGAGGGTGAGCCTATTGCCATATAATGGACACATAAAATACTAGTAAAAAGTGGGTGTTACATTGTACAGTGGCACTAAGTGTCGCCATATGCACATCTGCCTACCCCTTCGGGGATAAAAGGCGAGAAGTTATGTTGTATAAGTTTTTTCGGCTCTAGATATAGTACTCACAAAATGAAAAGTAGTTGGTACTTATTATAAAGGGATGGGCTTATATCCATACACCGGGGACTGTTTCGGTCATGCTAAGGCTTTAAGGTTAAATAGGCCCACAAAAGGAATATTTAGGACATCTACTTGGCCTATATTGGCATGTGACAGGCTAAAAGGCATAATTTCGCAATTTCAGACATGATTGCGTATGTTTGGCTTGCATAAAATAGACTTAACTATGTGTATTTGTTGTTGACATTATTGGAAGTTTTTGATAAATAATTGGGATGATGACAGGGTATGAAAATTAAAAATCTAATAAGTCCGTGAGTTTGGTAATGAAAAAATATTAGACACGTATTTTTTATATTGTCGTATAATAAAACAATACTTAGATAAAACGAATCAAAGTTTAGTAGTGGGGGCTAAAGCTGAAACGTCATTTTTACGTATAAAATGTACATAGAAGTGACGTCACGCAACATTTCAAATCAATACATCATCGTCGAAAGTATTCATTTCTGTAAGAATATAAAAAATTCGTATCTAATGATTTAAAATAATCTATCAGACGGACATTAAAATAAAAATTAGGCATCTACCCTATTGTCCGTGAAAAGTGAGCGTAATAGGTTCAACTTAGCATACTTATTGGAATATACAGGAATTGTTTTAAAGCTTTAGTTAACTAACTATTAAGGACTTTATGCCGATTTTGACCACAAATCTTAATAGATGCTTGTATGAAAAAATAATATTTAAATCAGGGATCATGAAAATTTGTTAAGACATTCTTCCGATATACTCGTAAATGGCAACAATCTCAATCACTTTAAACGCTAAAGAAACTCGTAATAAGGCGTTTGATTTGTTTAGGTCTTTATAAAAACGTTAAATGACTCGTTAAGAAAAATAACTGTTATTTTACCCTAAGTAAATACTTATTCAATATTTTCGTAAGACTAGTAATGGTAAATTATCGTATATAGGCTACAATGTTTAAGTTTACCCTGTATTTGCATTCCTTGGCCTGCCTCGTTGGCCGAGTCGTCACAATTGCGACTGCCGGGCAAGGGGTCTCGGGTTCGATTCCCGGGTCGGGCAAAGTACTACTGGGTATTTTATAAATTCTCAGTAGTAGCACAGAGTCTGGAATTGTGATCGGTATATGGCAATAGGCTCACCCCCTATTACATGGGACTCATAACATAAATAGTGAAAAGTGGGTGTTACATTGTACAGTGGCATTGTGCCGTAGTGTACACCTCTTCCTACCCCTTCGGGGGTAAAAGGCGTAATGTTATGTTAGTAATGGTAATTTTAGTTCCAAGTTATCCAGAATTTTAACAAAAGGTTACTTGTTATTATATAAAGTTACCGTGTAGTTTGGTACAAAGGCCGGTAATCCGAGGCTATAGTGACAGTCAGCAATAAATCATAGATAATGGAAGGTAATGTTCTATTTACATAACTTCGCCCTTTGACTTCAACCTTATGCCATGTACAAAAGGTTTATTTTTTATTTTCTTAATATTGTTTATTAGCCTACAATGATGCTTTTGTTAGTAAAGTTAATCGTTTCCCGGTTGTACTGTCAAAAGTCAATATTGAACTGATTTCATAATACTTCGTCAATCTAATAAGCTGCAAATGATATCGCTTAGTAAATATAATATTTAATTAGGATCTGTTTTAATGGATTTTGAAATTACATCGCTTGTGTATTTTCGATATGACCTGGCTAACAATAATAACAGGAGGAATTTGAAATTTAGGAATTGTGCGAAGTCTGGTATAGTGCTTGATGTTGGGTTACAGGTTACACATAGTATTCCATTACATTGTACTTTCACTCAGCATTTTTTTTAATGGCATAAGCCGGTAAACGAGCAGACGGATCACCTGATGGTAAGCAATCAGTGTCGCCCATTGACACCTGGAACACCAGAGGCGTTACAAGTGTGTTACTGGCCGTTTGGGGATTAGGAGTTTGAAGATCGTTGGGGATTCAGGAATTGGGGAGATTGGGGAAGGGGAGGATAATTGGGCCTTCGGTATCCTCACTCACGACGAAACACAACGCAAGCGTTACTTCAAGTCGGTTTTCTGTAAGGCCGTGGTATTACTCCGGTCGAGCCGACCCATACGTGCCGAAGCATGGCTCTCCTGCACTTAATAAAAACACACCTTCTTCGTATAAAAGGCATAATTATATTTATGACGTCTTAAAGTGTAGTACCTACACGCTACCGGCCTTTGTCCGTTTGGGTAACGATACGATCGTGATTTTGGTGTTTATTGTTGTTATTTTTATTTTTAAGTCTTTCTCCTGGCTTTATCCCAAGTAGACTGCAGTGAGCACTGAGTTTTAACCTGATTCTGCCACAGATCAATAATTTACTAAGAGTGACTGCCTTGAGGAAAATCAGATGTCACTTTTTTCATTTATTATATTTAGTACTCTTTTTTTTAGGCTTTTAAATGGGGTTAAATTATCCAATGACTTCTCCCGCGCGAGTCCTACTCCTGTACTTCGAGCCGGAGCCCCGGCAACTCGTTAAGCCTTCCGCGGCTACGTATTGGTATCAGCCCTATTGGACCCCATCTGTGGTGGGCTGATGGCTCTTTGGTTTTTGTAGGCTTATGCGCTGTTGTGCATGATCAGCGGTAAACGTAGCCTATGTCCACTTGCAACATAATCTGAAAAGCATCACAAAACAAACATGGCGGCTTTGATATGATTATTAATTCTGTTTTGTGACACTTAGTGAATATTGATTTTGTTACAATGTTTATTCATTTCAGAGTATGAGCACGGGTGAGTCTCAGTGTAATTGTGTAAAATTAATTAAACACCTTTTGAAGTTTGATCTTCGTTTAGAATATTAAAGGTTTAGAAGAAAATGTTATTATGTGACATGAGACAACCATGCAGTACCTACCAAGTCTTATAATGTGGTAAAATGATATCGAATGTGTTCTTATCTAAAAACTACGTAAGTGTAGTTTATTGTTCAATTATACCATTTTATACCACAACAATACCGGCGTGACTTTGTTCGATACCTATTCACTATAAAAACATAGAAATATTGACATTGGCTTGAGATTTAGCTAACATTTCTGTTTTGGAATTACCCACTTAAAGGTCAACGCTTAAAATTGTCTATTTATACCTGTACGTATAGTCGAATGTAGACAATATTATGTAAGAAGACTCAATGGTAAATCAAAAATACAAAATGTTAGAAGTGAAGTTCCTATATTATTTTAGACTTTTGATTATTTGTACGCCGAATCAACACGGAACCAATCTAATAATAGAACGAGACAAAGTTTTGCTTTTCATTGACTGGCAATGATAATAAACAAGAACGTAAGATAATCATTAATGATTACACTTCTTATGCTATTGAATGTGCAAAATTTCTTTTTTTATCATTCACGTAAGAGAAAATAAATTCAACAGATCTAAAATAGAACGATTCAATAGCACAGAATATTTTGGGAACTGAAATAAAGTCTATTTTTCCAATGACTTGGAATGTGTAACGGGCTGTGCTAATAAAAATTCATGCTCGCACCACGTAAAACGAATTTGCAACGTGTTTTGTCTCAGGAATGTAAATGTTATGCAATAACATTTGTTTACACTTTATAAAGAGCATTCGCGTTTATTTTAAAAAGAGTGTTAAAAGTAAAGTAGGCACTTACTGAATTGAAACTTCGCGCCGAGGCTCCGTCTTTTCTCTCTCAACTTATTCCTGAGTATCCTCCTCTTCAAGCGGTTAAGTACTACGTCAGCTTCATCCACACTCTCCGAGGAGGAAGTATGAACGACTTGAAACGTGCCACTCACTGAATGTCTTCTCGTTTTCGTAAATACACCCGTGTTCCTATGCTTAGGCCCGATCTCTGATATACCACGTCTATACATTTTCAAACGTTTCCTCATTTCAGAATGTACCGCATCGTCCGGCCCGATACTAATTAATTCGTTGTCTGACGTCATATCTCCTATTTTGCAGGTAGGACGCTTTTCAAAGGCAATTTTCGAAAATTCCTGACGCTTAGGCGCCGCGCGTGAATTTGGAGCATATTCGATTGTTCGGCGGCGATGTAGAGCGAACCAATCCGGATTAGAGCTCACTCGAGCTCGTAAGCTTTTTAAGTAAGTGTTCAGGAAAGATATTTTATTGTGTGGGGGATTGTACACAACGCCGGATTTAGAACGAGACAAATTATCGTTTTCGTATACTTTCGCGCACCCGCTCAGGGTAGCGTCATTGAAAGATCGAGATTTATGAAGTACCAGATCAGGTTCGTTTTCCTTATTAGATGAAATGTCATCGATTGCCTGATTAATATCACTTAACGAAGAAAGTGACGAAAAGGGACTGTTCGGAGTTTCGATTAAATTCTCCGAATGGTTTTCCAGATTTTCTTTATGTGTCTCGGGCGATTGATTTATTTCGTTACAAGTTTCGTTGTCAGAACTTTTGTAACTGCTTATTTCACTCAGGCCCTCCGAGTGAAAGGGGCTGGTCTGGAGGCTATTTGTTTCTAAATTAGTAAAGTTGTTTAATGTGAGTTTACTTGGAATGTTTGACACACTGTTACTGCTTCGTATTAAGTAGCGTTCATTATTGTTTTTTGTGTCGTCGTTAATGTTTAGAGGTGTACGATATACTCGAGTGTATACTTTATCTCCCGAAATTGTATTGTGCTTTTTAACAGGTTTCCTGGCTATTATGTGACGGAAATCTTTTTCTTTCAATGATTGAGATGTTCTCAACAAAGGATCATCAAAATCAGAGCTTTTAATAGAAACATTCTCATCGTTTGTTTCAACGAGAAGA
Organism: Spodoptera littoralis; assembly: GCA_902850265.1. Classification (NCBI taxonomy): domain Eukaryota; kingdom Metazoa; phylum Arthropoda; class Insecta; order Lepidoptera; family Noctuidae; genus Spodoptera; species Spodoptera littoralis. The sequence goes on from LR824539.2 coordinate 4,980,862, forward strand.
TTTCCGTCGCAATCAAAAAGTTGTACAGTTGGAAATCTCATCCCAGGGGAAAGATTTCGAGTTCGTAATTCCCATTTCCTTTGATTCGGTTTTCTTAATTGTATACGAATAATGTTATCGTCTATTATAGGACCGTCACTATCACTAGATTCATCTTTACCCGCCATTTTTTTACTTTATCTCATAAGAATACAATGTGGTATCAGGAAGTATTTAAAATATTATGCAAACTATTGTCCACAAGACGCAAATTGTTTGTTTACAGTCAGCTGTTCTTATACATTCTGGCGCCATGCCAACCAAAACAATCCGGCATTCACTTCAAAATAGCACCAATGTCAATTTTGTTTTCCGAACAGAAATAAATAACGTAACGTGGTAAGGAGTTAATTCACTGAACAAGACACAACACACCGGTCACTTTCACGCACTGTAAAATGATTACTGAACATCACTCGTGTAAGCAGGCGGCTGATGTTGAAAAAGGTTGCATAAGTTCGCGTGTGTGTCGATTGCGCGGATTGCACCGTCTAATGAGTTCGACGTCGATGGTTTTAATTTGTCCGTGTCACAGATAGATCGCAGCATTGATTTTACTGGGGTCGAGTGTCGGCCCGGTGCAAGCGCGCAATTTCCTCTCCCGAGCGCTTTTCCTCCGGGAAGCACTCTGGGAGGGCCGCGCGGGTTTTTGGTCGTTCGCGACTCCGGACATTTCTGCACTGAGCGCAAATATCTGAATAGTCGAGGAACTATAAATAGTGAACGAACGAGACGGCGATCTGGCTGGCTCCCCTTGAACCTAGTAGTACGAGCGGTGTTTGTATCGGACAACGTAATCTGTGACGTGTGTGCAAGTAACAAATGTTCGCACTGACACAGTTTCCCATTTGACCAGCCGGCGCGACCATATGCATTCGTGACTAATAGTAGCGCAGATGGTCTTTATATAACCACATTACGATTCTTTGCATTCAAAGAGATTCACCTGCGTAAAACAATTTGTAATAGATATAACCGTTGAGGTGATTCGCATTACAATGACATTATGCAATCTGCCCATAACTGGTTCATTGAACAATGATTTCTAACGAGCTGGATGTTAGCAGCGCGTGAATGTGCCAATTTTATTTTTGTAATATATCGTTCCAGAGTTTTAAATATTTGACCTTCAAACATCGGTTAGGGACGTTTTTACCTCCAGCGGCGAAGCATTTCGATTAAAATTGTTGGATGAATTCATGTCGAGCGATCATTTTCACACAATAACATTCTTTTGTAAGTATTTGAACATGTAATTGGACAATATGGCGTCATTTTAGTCATTGTCGTTGGTGTTAGATTTGCATAACGTATGATTACCATATGAGAGCAAATGCCAGATTCAAATTCGGTATATCTTTATGATTGTTTATACAGGTGACGTCACAAGGTATGTGTATAAAAATAACGAGCGTCCGTGTACCTTATAAAATAATATTTTTAAAACCAAAAGGGGTATTTCATACTGCAGTTATCTCGGTGAAAAATTCATCAAAATGAACAAAATATTTCTGTGTATTGTCGTGAGAGAGCATCCTTATTACGTTCACCGGAAAACATTTTTATTATAAAGCTGCTTCGCAAGTCGAGATACAGTGTAGTGTTTTCGCAAATGAAAATAAATTACTAAGACAGTGCACAATTATAAAAAAAATATTTATTTAAACAAGTTCAAGTTTAGGACTTACATTTGTTTACTAAAATGTCTAGGGGCGGACGGCCGCCATTCTGCGTAAAATATTGACAGAAGATCTAATTAGGACTCAGTGCTACACTGTTGGCAAGAAATAATTAAGTTATTGAAAGACGAGTACTACGGTACAATAAAGTTAAAAAGAAAAAATCATCTAGTTAATGTTAGGCACACAGGAATCACAGTTGAAATGTACGGTGGGATTGTCCCAAGATATATAACTATGCATCAATGTATAATAGATTAATTTCTCCACTTTTTATTTACAATATAGACATTCGTACAAGAAAATAAATATGGAGCTAGATTACAAGGACCACAGTGTAACAAATACACTACATAAAGCTTTGATAGTCTGTGACTTTATCGCACCAAGGGGTGTTATTATTAATTGCACTTATACACTGGAGTCCACGGATCATTGCCTCGGTAATAATCGAGGCACTTCCCAACTTCTCCATACAGATGGCTTCAGATTTGTATGAACTAGTGCTGATGTGATTTAGTCAGGTGATTTGATGAATATTGTACGTGAGGTTATCGTAGCAAAAGGGTAATATTTATTAAGTAATATCTTTCCAAAGTATTACAAAATTATTGTTTGTGCCCGTCTTGTTTTTATAGTTGTGATGCTACACCTTGAAATAATTAATTAATAGACATAGTATTGTTTGGTACTTTTCAGAAAATTCTACAAAAAAAACAAGAACAATTTTTTTTTTATATTTGAAGGGTCGACTTTTGTCCACTATCTCGCCTGGTGATAAGCGATGATGCGCTCTACGATGGAGCAGTTCGTCCCATAAGCAACCTATTCACTCGGGCTTTGAAGACATCCAAATACCTTTCAAGAATAATGTCAAGAAAATAAGTTACATTGTAGACTCGTATAGTTTAGTAACTTATATATTCAGAAATGGACGGAAACGGACAAATGATGGCGAAGAATTAATTTTTAGCAATTTGGTTGACAATAATGTTAATTCCGTTATTTATTCATAGAACAGAGAATATTTGCTATTGGTGGCATTTACACGCTTTAATTTTTCATAAATATTTAAGTATTTTTTGTAAAACCAGCGAAACAATATTGGTATGACTCCGGAGGTGTGCATACATTTTGTTAACAAATAAATAAATGAAACTCGTATTTATGACATATTGTTAGCACACACTTGATTACATTGGCGTAGCAATATAAATAATTTTATTACATTTTCGTATGCAAAATGTAATGTATTACGTTTCTTTTTTTATGTACAAAATATATCTTCAATACACATAACATAACATAACATAACATAACATCACGCCTTTTTATTCCCAAAGGGGTAGGCAGAGGTGCACATTATGCCACTGTACAATGTAACACCCACTTTTCACTATTTATGTTATGAGTCCCATGTAATGGGGGCTATAATATATGACTATTGCCATATACCGGGCACAATTCCAGACTCCGTGCTACTACTGACATTTTTTAAAAAACCCAGTAATATTTTGCCCGACCCGGGAATCGAACCCGAGACCCCTTGCCTGGCACTCGCACATGCGACCACTTGGCCAACGAGGCAGTCATATCATCAATACGTAGCTATAATTGTAATAAACTACATAATATTATACAGGTACTGTAGGTAAATGAATGTTTAATTTCAACTTCCGTTCATATTATTACTTACATATTGTTGGAATAATTAATATAAGAAATTATTCTTAAGAATAGGGAACTTATAAATTACGTACAAGTAGCTTAATTCCTTCCGGAACACAATACTGTATTTATTAATTTTTATTTTCCTTACTATTTTGTGTCGGAATGCGAAGGCGTGTACTTAAGTAGAAGAAATCTTGATATCATATTTTATTATACATATTACAATAACAATGTATATTACTAAGTATTAATAAATAACTTATACATCTTCAAAAAAGAATAAAACGGTATCGATTAATATGGCTAGCGATAAAATCACAATTGAAATTGATTATAAAACTTGAGATATTTTTTGCAGTGTATACTAATTCACCCAACATTCATTGCAAGTCAGCACACTCCTAAACCAAACGAGGTATCAACAGTCTAATTGAAGAAGATAGACAACACGCATCTGTTTCTTAGCATTACCTGTCAATCTGCCAAGCTCCCAAAGAATTCAATACCAAGCATTTATTTGGCTCCCGATGAGTGCCATTTGCAATTCATTATTCAATTACCAACTTCTCGTATCCGAAAGGTAATTTGTTTAAACAAAATTGATAGCAGAAGTAATTTATTTAATTGATTGATTCAGTAATGAGTTTCAATAAGATTGGCTGTTAAATGCTCAGGTAGTTTAGTGGGAAAGCTTTGTAATTGCATCTGCCAAGTTTATCAGGGTTATGTCTGAAGTGATTTTGGTCACATTTGGGGTTTTTTATTTAAGGGAGGAAATTATCGTATGACTTTTCCCGCTTGAGTGAGGCGGGGGGGAGTGTCAGATTTTTCCTGATTAAAAACTACTCCGTTCCTACTCCTGCAGTTCGAGCCGGAGCCCCTGTAACCTTTTACGTTTTTCGTGGCTCCGTATCGGCAATAGCCCTATTGGGTGGTCTGATGGTTGTTGTGACTGTGAGCGTACGCTTGGGTCTGGCCGTACGGTGGGGTCTGGCACAACGAAACACAACGCAAGCGTTGCTTCACGTCGGTTTTCTGTGAGGCCGTGGTATCACTCCGGTCGAGCCGGCCCATTTGTGCCGAAGCATGGCTCTCCCACACTTAACACTATCAATTAATCTTAAACTTTTGAATTATGAGAGTCACAGTTATAATGGATACTGATAATCTGGCTAATCGTATGGTAAGTACCATGTGGACTAGACATTCGACTGAAAAGCAATCTGTAGACCCCTTGTCGAGCGTGCAGATTATCGGAAACTCTTTTTTCTATTTTAAAATCTCAACTATGGAGCTAATTTTCTTGAAAGCTGAAAGTGGATGCACGGTAAATGTTATAATTATGGTCATGAAGCAAAACTGTATGTTTGTAGAAATATTGTTACAAAATACATGATTTGAATTTGTATACATGTGAATATTTAGAGGTAGTTAGACGATTGCATCCACCTCAAACAGGTAAGACTAACAGACATCTATTTGTCTAGTCTAGTGTATTGTTTTCAAACTGTTATTATGCAACTAGAGATATTCTCGAATAGTTCCAATCGAGCTATTTTTAGTAAATATTGATGGCCTCTCTCAATGGGCAGCTTGCCAGCTGAGAATACATGCCATAATAGTAATTTATGGTATTTTGGGTTAAGGTTGAGAATGTGTGGAATAGTAACACCTTTTGATCGCCGGAGTGGTAGGCAGAGGTGTTCGTAAACAATGTAAAGTTTACTATTTAACATAACGCCTTTTTATCCCCGAAGGAGTAGGCAGAGGTGCACATTTGGGCACTTAATGCCACTGTACAATGTAACACCCACTTTTCACTATTTATGTTATGAGTAAATGTAATAGGGGGTAAGCCTATTGCCATATACCGGACACATTTCCAGGCTCCGTGCTACTACTGAGATTTAAAAAAAACTACTTACTATTTACTAGTAATGAAATAAGTCCCATATATTATGTGGGGGAGAATGTGTGGTACTTATTCCGTAGTCATTATCATCATTAATAGCCTATAAGTGGCCGTTGCTGACCAAAAGCCTCTGCTCGCATAGAGAAGGTTTGAGCATTAATCATGGCCTTGCTTATTGCTAAATTTATAATTAGAAATGATAAGCCCAAGTTTCCTCACAAAAATTTTTTCCTTCATTTTTGTCAATCCCTGGTTTCCATACCATATTTTTCTTCACCGTTTGTCAGTGGATTCTAGATTAGAAAGTACATATAACTAGGAAAATGTCACAACAGTACTTGCCGTTGGTGGGTTAAACCTCCTGGACACCACGACATGTTCCGTATTAGTTGGTCTTAATTGGTGTGTCATTATAGTGCTTCTTTGGTATAGAAATTCTATTACCGACGATAATTTCTTTTTGTATTAAAATTGTCTCACAATTTTGTTTTGACTAAGAGGCCAGAAAATGATCAAAATAATATCTTTGTTAGGCTTTGTGATAAGAACAGGACAATACCACAATTACTATATTACCAATGTATTGTGTTTAATACAACTAAGATTCTTATATAAAAAAAACATTTGTGTTCACAATCTTGACCTTTCTGAACTGAAGACTTACGTAAGTAAACAAAGAACGTAACAAGAAATAAGTGAACATAACAATTTTGGTTATTTATTTCAGAAGGCTAAGTAAATATGTAGACAAGTAGCTGTCTATTATAATCCTACAAATAAATTAAAGATCAGTTAGGTACTACTTTTTTAGAGCACTGTATCATCGTGCTAATCAATTGCCTCCATGTAGTTTAACCAAAATTAATTAGAAATTGTTCACCTGACTTCCTGATTTGTCGTGACAATTAATTTATTGACATTTTAGTATATTACAATTTGCCTACATTGTGTGAGACATATGTGTATTCTTCTAAATTTAATGACATTTCTAATTTATTTTCTTTCGTAAAGAAGTTCTGTTTCAATTTATTTGAATTGTTTTCAATAATAATAATAATACTTGTTTTAAATATATTTCATGGCATTCTGCAAAAAGGTAGCCCCCGAACTGTAAACAGAAACAATTTCACAGAACTGATTCTAATGATTGCAATCACTATTCGGCCGACAGTATTCTTAATGTGTCGTTGTTCGTTCGGAGTCCAAGCCAAGAGTGCCTGCTGTCGTGCGATGTTGAAAGTTACTCAATCTCCCCCACTCTTACGCGGACATAACGTCACAATTAACTGTTGAAGCCCGCCATCTTTATTCATTTTGTTGTTATTCCTTCGTTTTGTAGTAAATAGAAATCCCGTATGACCGTTCCGACATGTTTAATATTGTTTCATTACCTAATTATCGGACTAATTAGATTTTTAATTTTCATACCCTGTCATCACCCCTATTAGGTCCTTTTAACATCAAAAACAACTGTGCCTACTAAATAATGTCTACATATTAGACCGACATATAATTCTTTACGCAAATGTCAAATAGATATAATTTTAAATTACGTACGATTCTTCTTTATATGTTCTGTGGTACGGACTGTTCAACAGACTTTTTGCATCTTTCTTTTTTTCGTACGAAACAGTCCCAAAGAGTTATATGTACACTACAATACGTACCTAAATAAAAGACCAATTCACACTAACCCTTTATACCAGTAACAGAGTAAATAATGGTTTTAAAACAATAGAGGTGCAGGTATTTGTTTGATGGGCATGCAAACAGTTCTATTTGTGTCGGGCACAACGGGTAGAGCAACCGGGGTTGCAATATTGCAATAATTTGTGCTCCATGCTGGCAGGCAATCGATTCAACACTAGTACGTGCGCATATTGATATGACATGAGAATTGTAACGGTGAATATCTATAGGAATCCTGTATAAATGGATATTGATATATATCTATATTGTCTTCATAATTGAAAGAAAGTATAGAAGAAATAATTGTCTCTCTGTAAAAATTGTGGTATAAAATAGTATGGCTTTTTTTAAAGGGGGGAAAATCATCGAATGACTTCTTAAGCCTGGGTAAGGCGGGAGGGAATGCCAAACTCTTACTGACTAAAATTTACTTCCTTCTCCTGGGCTTCGAGCCGGAGCCCCGGTAACCCATTAGTTTCTCCGCGACAAATAGTAATGCATAATTATTATAAAATACAGTTAATAATAATTAAACTGCCTCCTTTATCTACATTTCAATTTCTCAGGTGAATCTGAATTGTTTAGTTGGTCCAAGTAATTATTATTGGTCCAACCTCAGCCAGCTTTTACAATTTATTTTACGATAATTCTAAGCCTATTATTGTGATTAGAGTTTACCAGTTCTTTATAACATTGAATTTATTTTTAACCTACTTTATTCGTAGAAGAACAAAAGTTTTATATTTATAAGAAGGTACGAGTAGGAACGAAAAAAATATAGGAGATCCGAATGATTAAAATCTTCGTATATGTTACTAGAGAAACGTTACGCCTACTAATCTATCTGCTTGTTCTTCCTACAGGGTTGGGTCAGCAAAATGTAACGAAGTTAGTCTTTACTAATTTGTTCGGAGCTACTGAAACGAATGTGTAACTAATCTGCTGATCTAATTGCTGGTTTGTTTGCTTAAGATATACTTATTTTTTATTTACTACACTTATATATTTCTTTCAAAAGAATACCTTGATTAACGAACTAAAAGGTACGTCAGATTCCAAGAACAAAATTACTTTACGGAAATGAGGATAGCCAGTTTCAGAATACAAGGAATTTTTCTTTTAACAATTAGGTATCTACAATTTCTTCTCCTTCTATAAGGATAGGCGAATAATAACCCATTGATTGAATTACCACAAGCAGTCTTTTAATATAGTCCTACGCAAATATGTAGCGTGTACTACTTACGGCATTGTTCCAACTGAATTTATTAGAACAAAGCACTAGTACAACATTTTAGCACTGGTTAAGGGCGAATGAAGATTCTTAGAGCTCCAATAAGCAGGCTTTCTAGATACAAATATACATCTTACAAAACTTCCGATAACTAAACAGGACTAAACTATGATAAGCGTATCCAAACTTAGGCAAGAATCTTTGAAACAACAAAGACAACAATTTGAAACAGTTACTTTACCAAAATATGTTGTCAACCAGATAGTTTTCGTACCAGTACCATAAGGTCCGAAGTCCGTAGGAAGCGCTATGCAAATTAATGTGTATTCAAGTAAGCGTCAAGTTCGCAAGTTGAAGCAAGCCAAGTAACAAAGTGAACGCAAACGAGGGGAATATTGTGTTAAGGTTTTGTCTGCTTTGATTTTGCTGTTTATAACCTTGTTTTAGAATAACATATTTTTGTAATGTCGGATAGGCCAAATACGTATATATATGAGGCTAGATAAGGCGCAGGTCGCTTTCATTGTGCATATCAGGAAGTTTATGCAAAAACTGGCAAAAACTAGGTCTGTCTGGTTTTTATGGAATAAGTCGATAAACGAGCAGACGGATCACCTGATGGTAAGCAATCGGCGCCGCTCATGGACATCTGAAACACTAGAGGCATTACAAGGGCGTTACCGGCCTTTTGGGTTTGGGAATTTGAGGATTGTGGGGGATTCGAGGATTGAGGAGACCCAGGAGGGGGATAATTGGACCTTCAGTAACCTCACTCACACGACGAAACACAACGTAAGCGTTGTTTCACGTCGGTTTTCTGTGAGGTTGTGGTGTGACTCCGGTCGATCCGGCCCATTCGTGCCGAAGCATGGCTCTCCCACGTATTTTTCATTGCAGTTAAGAATAGCACATTTGCAAAGCCAGGGAGATGATGCTAGGAATATATCCAACATTTTACACTACAGTAAGTTCTAGTAATATTTTTCTGGCATTACAACAAACTCAATTACAAATCCTAAACTGAAGAATTAAATAAAAAAAGGATCCTTTGAAACAGCATCTCGCGGAATCAAGATAAATATTCATTACGTTATTATTAAACACGATCCTTAAAAAAAGCAATTTAATTTAATGTTCAAAGTATTTTTCCTTGCTTCACCTGTAAACCACAAAGGCCGTCAAATGAAAGACGAAGGCCATTTTATTGCTTCCATTCATCAGTTTAAGCCGTTGTTTATAGGGTAAAATGTTCTCTTACCCGTGAAATGTTGGAGCTACATTATCTCGACTTTATTTGCTATACAATTGTATAACTGCCTTGTTGGCCGGGTGGTCGCAAGTGCGACTGCTGGGCAAGAGGTCTTGGGTTTATAAAAATTTCTCAGTAGTAGCATGGATTCTGGAATTGTATATGGTAATAGGCTCACCCCCTATTACGTGGGACTCAAAACATATTGTGAAAAGTTGGTGTTACATTGCATTCAGTGTCCTTTTGTCGATTAATGTGCACCTCTGCCTACCCCTTCGGGGATAAAAGGCGTGATGTTATGTTATGTTACATTGTGTAAACACACCCCTACTATTGACGGTATACGTATCTAAAAAGGTACTGAAATGTTGGAAATACATTGCCGTGGTTTGGTTCCTTGTTCATTTTGTATTGATAATGATATATAAGAATTTGTGATTGATGCATACTTTATTTTAACTTTTCCAAAATGATTTTTAAACTAGTTTCGTCGAATCGGCACTAGGTTTGATAAAGATAGCCTGACGTAATTGGTTTGCCACTTTTTGGCGAATAAAGGAGCCTTGATATGTTTATTATCTCTAAAAACACCAACCACGAGTGAAAATAAGGTAATTCCTTCAAGGGAAATCAGAACAATTTTCATTCAAACCAAATGTTATTCGAAAGCATATTGGAAAAATCAGGTTGGAAAATGTATCCAACTAACTTAAAGAAACGTAAGTGAGCTTGAGACCTTATCGTAACATACAGTGTGGAACAATTGAAGCCTCCCCGAACTACATACACAGGTATATACTTACATAGTTCCAGCGTATTTGCTTTTCAATTTCTGTAGGAACACTTATTTACCTAGGTGGCCTTGAGGGCTGAAACTTGGGAACCTATTTTAGCGTATATTGTTCCAAATTATGTTTCTAGGTTGAGTACATTATGGAGATGGACTTTTTTGGGGTATATTCACTTCTCGGCCTTTTGGCTAAGATGTGTGTTCATGTGTGTATATGATAAAGGTCTATGTACCATACTAGGATTGGTGGGATGGATAAAATTTACTCACCTTTATTCTGATTACATTTAAGTTCAGAATCGTGAATACTGCACTAACATTGTGCAATTTCAAAGCCATAAAAAGTAGGAAACATTTTAATATTCGCAGAACGTTTGAGTCAAATTCTGGCCAATGTCCAAACAGGAAGCTTTTGTGGCGATCGTTCGTTTCTGAATGACATCCCACGTCCTCTGTAATAATGGCCACCTGTTAGCCTCTGTGTAGCTGCTGTTTAGCCTTCACACAGCCTTTATCAAATCACAAAATGTCAGCCAAAGGGATTTCTTTTTGAGAGAATTGAAAAATTATTGAGAATTTTATTTTTATGTTCCATAGTTAAACTATAAGGCTAAGGGGATTCACGGTGCGATTTTCTTGCACACCCGTTGCGGTGGCGGAATGGAGGCGGAATTTTCAAAACTCACGAGATCGCAGTTTTCTACGGTTGCGACTGGTTGCGACTATCGTCCGTAATCTTGGCGGTTGATTGTCGGAAGACGGGGCGGTTACATAGTTTCCAGACCGGCCGTCTCATTGCAATCGCTTCCCAACCGATCGCAGAGCGTGCGGGTGCAACCCGCCGCGGCTGCGGAACCGGGGCCGCTGCGGGACCGCGTCCGCACCCGCCGTTGCAGCAGCGGGAGCCGCAAACAATCGCAACCGTCGTGGGCGTAAAACGCGCTGTGACAATTGCTTTGATTTTTTAGCAGCCCGCAGCCGCGGTGGGGGGAAAATCGCGCCGTGTGTCCTTAACCTAACTGCTATATTTTCAAGTAAATTATAATATGAAAACATTTGCTTGGATATTGTAATCACGCTGAAATGTTACTATACAATTGTGCCCGTTTAATGGCCCTTCCACACTTAAATGCTATGCCTGCATTCTTACCTACAAATCTGGGATAAAAACGATTGTAACCCTTGATCTCTGATTTATTGTGCGGAATTTATTTCACAGAAACTAATGACAATTGTACTCAATGTTACACTTGAATTAAGCACCAATAATCCATTAAAGGACGTTGTACTAAAACTGTCGAGTCACTAGCCAGAATAATGGGTACATTTATCAAATATTGTTAAAGAGTTCTCGATAGCTTGTGCCTATTTTGCGGTCTGATGGCTAAACGATTGATTTTCCGTGTACGGAAAGGAATGGTTAACAAAAGATTGAGTCCATACCTATTACGTTTCGATTTTGTTGACAGAATTGGGCCCCGTTAACGTTGCCACGGAATTAGATAGCGATCGATAGCTAATGGTTTTCATCGAACAGTTTTGTATAGGTTTTTAAATGGTTTAGGTATGCATGATATTATGTAACCATGGAATACTTAATGGGTTATAGGTTTCGGCACAAAGCAGGAGTAGGAACTGACATTCTCTCGCCTCACCCAAGACGGAAGAAGCCATTTGAAGATTTTGCACCCTCAAAAAATAAGTATACGTACTTACATGATTTTCCATGGTTGGTCGAAGTAAGATTAGAAGATCTAGTTTTATCTTTCACTTACAATACAAGTCACATCTCCCGTTTGGTGTAATGAGCCTCTTTATTTAATATCTCTTTAAATATTACAGATTTAAAGCACTTTTTACCCCTTTTATCACAGCGTTACGCATCTGGAACCTTCATGAGCATGAAAATAAATTATTGACATTACTGCGTATTTATTGCTGCAAGCTTTTAAACAAAATTATTATTTTAAAATATGCAACATGGAATCGTGAAGCAGTTTTAAATATTTCCATCTGAGTTTGTTGAATTGAACCCGTTCGCGATATTGTTTGCGATATTCGTATCGTGTTGACTTACTTATTGACTCTATGCCACTCGAATCTTTCGCTTCTCTATGCTACTGTTTGATCTATGAAGAGAAATAGAGTATCTACATTATATTTATGAGTTGAATACTTATAAACGAACGTAAATAGTAGGTAACCATCAAAAACGATTGCAACCTCACAAAGTTATTATTACTTTTCCTGCCCCAGGTCCACAGGAAGAAATTCCAATAGGAATAGGTGGTACCTTTGTACTTTAATTTAAAAAAAAGTTACACTTAAACCATTTAAGATCATTTAAGAATAACAACTGTGTTTTTATGATAACTATCGTGAGTCATGTCGAATTAACTAAAAATTACGAGATACTCACGTATCTGATACTGTCTATCTAGATACTGAGAAAATGCTCTACTAGTTTCGAGTCACAGAGGGCCAGTTCCTCCTCATGGGTGTTGCATAAGACCGTAGGCTGCGCAACAGCTCAAAGAATTATATGTGTTTCATTATGCCTATTTGTGTTACCCTATTTTAACAAAATGGTTTTCAGTTTCACCATATTTACTTATTCGTTCTTTTTTTGAGCAAGTAAACAAAAGACCCAACTCAAAAAAGAACGTACCCATATTCGTACTCATCCAGAAAAATAAAATCTTTCTGGGAATGGCGGTTTTACCATAATAACCCCTCTTAAGTGGCCCACTTGGCCAACGTTTAGCCTTGTCATGAGGGCAAGACGAGCTAAATTTTGCAAATATCAAGCCAAATGCAGTCTAGCGACCCAGAAATGCGGAATGTTTGGGCCATAGTTGCCATGACAACGGACGTCCACTGCACAGTATCGGTGCATTATTTGCATTTATTTAGGTCGACTACCGACTGTTCTAATCAGACGAGCGAAATTGCTTGCTTAGGTATTATTATATGCTTTTAGTAGCGATTACTTGGAACCTTAATTTCTTTGCTTTTAAGTAAGTGGGTTTAGCAATTATTTCGTTTGAAGAACAATGTTTCTTTATTTCTACGAAAAGAAAAATCTAGGTAGCTACTCTACTTATCGGTATTGTGATTACATAGGAGATTGGAGGTATGTAATTTTGTATTTCATGCCAAAGCGTTCAGAAAACTTACATAGATATATGCTGATCTTAAGACTGACATGTTACGTGCAGTACCGCGTATTTGGCAAAATACATTGTGATACCGTTAATGTATGTGATCTTTTGTAAAGAAAAACAGGCCAGATGTGCAGGTCCCTATACTTCTAAATCTTAAAAGATAAATTACTCGTTCGTATTTCATGACTCGGTATTTGCATGTTAGAACGAGATAGCAATAAAAGCCAACCATTTTCTTTTCCGCTTTAGTGCTTCGTACATATTGGTTGAACGATCTACTTATAAGTGATTGGGTATCATATAACCAATTCGTTAATGGACTCGCGTAATTTATTCGCGGAGCCTACCGTAATAGATTGTTCGAAGCCATTGATTAATTGCTGTCTAATTCATTTCGCTCGTAAAACTGAAAAGCTTTAAATTATAACCTCAAGCTCATAATGGCCGTAAATCAAGGGTTTTGACTGATCAAAGAACGAAGTTTTCTGCTTATTTTTGAAACTTAAATGGGTATGGGAATTTGTTTCTGAATTACTAAACAGGTTGCTTACTTTTACTTTGAATTTTTTTTTGTCAGGAGAAGGTTTTTATGATAGAAAAATATCCTGAAAATCTTTTGAGAACGGGAGAAATCGCGACGCGTCGTGGGCATAAGCCAGTATTGTTATAAATGCTGTAGTAGGGATGACAGGGTATGAAAATTAAAAATCTAATTAGTGCGTCAGTTAGATAAAGTAAAAATATTAGACACATATTTTTTTATTTTGTCGTATAAGAAAACAAGACTTAGATAAAACAAATAAAATTTTAGGAGTGGGAGGTAGCTACGTTATTTTAGGGAACACAAAAGTGACGTCATGCGATGTTTCAAATCAATCTATCTTCGGCAGTATTCGTTTCCGTAAGAAAATAAATATACGTGTCTAATGTTTTTAAATAATCTACCAGTACATTAAAATAAAAAATATTCATCTACCCTGTTAAGTAATATTTATGGTGTGGAGGAATTTTCTTTCCAACTAAACGTCTAATTACTATTTATTAAAATAAAACCAAAGCGTATATTTAGAAAACTATCTCCGAACGAGCTCTTTTACTAAGTCTTTCACTAAATACAAAGAATAGAATTTTCCTTTAAGAACATGGAAATACTACTTTCCTATGTATAATGGAAAATGAGCTTAACCTATTGATGTTTGAGTATGGAAGTCGTTTGAGGCAGTCTGAAAGACATTCTTTGCAGTAGAACGCTGCACAAAAATTGTGTTACGGAGGTGCATAAAAGTAAAAGATGTTAGACTGAATGTGTTCACTACGTTGCTCATAGCTACATGTATTTTGTATGGATGAATCGAATGGATTTTGTACCGAGTAATGAAGTAGTTTTGCGTCTTTGAATTCTGTGAATGCAAAGTTTAGCATCGGTGTTTTTGTTTACTTCGTGTGATTGCTTTAAATCTTGGGACAGTTGAAGTGTTTCTACTGAACAAATACTTATGGAAGTCCTGTGATTGTGTTCTATTAAATTAGAACTTACTAAACAGATAAGATTTTTGAACAATTAATGCACACTTTTAAACGCACCCACGACACAGGAGAAAATTCTAGTGTGGGGAAACGTTTAAAAAAAAGGATACCTACAGTGTACATACCATATTGTTGTATCTATTTATCTATCAACGGAACCTGTTATATCTATCTATCAACGGAAAAAAACTCTAATAATACATATATGTACTACTAGCTGTTGCCCACGACTTCGTCCGCGTAGAATAATGACTTCTGGCAGAATTTAGGCTTTTGAATTAGTCTTTATCAAGGGATATTCTACGGTAACGAATGTCGTCAGAATTGATTCAGTACCTGGTATAGGGTTCCTCCCTTGTAGATGATAGTTGATGTTCTATGTTGATTCGACTTGTTAGTAATATTCAGGCAAAATTTTAAGTAAATCCATGCAGTACTTTTTGAAATCATCCCGGACATACATAGAGATAAACAGACGAAAAAACATATTTTTGGCTTCAGTATCGATTGTAGATCACGCCACTAGTATTCTGTTAAAAATATTCAATATTCAACAAAAATATACCTACAGTTTTGACTTTTCTACGATTTTATTGTATGCATAAATAAACGAGCTCTATAAAAACTGCCCACCTATATTATGCTATCGATAGACGTGTTCCGAATTCCGCTCGCTTTCCTGCATTCGTGGTGTTATTCAAGTTTTTTTTTCTTACCTACTTCCCGCTGACCGTGGATGGCTGCCAAATATTTAGGGCGACGATCAATCATGTGAAATTTGCATCTACTATGTTCATCGTTGGCAAAATATGCTTTCAATAGGAGCTAAATTATTTGCGTGGCTGGACAGAATTATAAGTAATGATATTGTAGGTTAGATTCCTATTTTCCTTACGTTTAGTTTTGCAAAAGAAAAACTTATGTATCTTTTGCTAGTACGTACAATTCACTGATCGAAGAGGGTAAGGTATTAAGGTATATACCTTGATTAGAGAGATTTTAGCGTGATATCAATGAACACATGATACAGACTTGAAGTGAATTCAAGAATAAGCTTCGAAAATTCGTCCGTCCACGTGGAAAACGATTTTCGTCGTTTTAGATTTAGTTTTCACTAGAGCTTGGTCCATCCAAAAATCGCCGGCGGGCACTTTTAATGTAACATGCTCAATATAGTCCAACGGTACCAGCATCATTCTCTTTGTACCATACCTACGTATTTTGTGATTCGGAAAAATGCCAGTCAGCGAATTTCAAACAACCGGCGCGGCGCAATGCAATTCCAAAATGCTTGAAGTTATATTTGATTCTTTTCGTGTCACTTAATGATAAATGAATTTTGAAAATTGAAAGAATGTCACGTAATTGTGGGTATAGTTTGAATACTACGTGACGATTTGCTTGTTCAAAATTTTAGTTCATTATAAAGTCTTGTCAAGTAGTGGATTTGGTTATTATAGTGACTATGCCTAACCCTTGTTGATAATCATACCGATTGTGAGGACTACTTCTTTAACAACTTACTTATTTTCGTTGTAAGGTACATACCTATTTGAAATATTATCACGACGCAAATTTTGTTCCTACTCCACCTACGTCATCCAACAAACCTTCACAAAAGGGCAATCCAGCCGTATTATTTACCTTCCCTATCAATTTCATAAGTAGCTTCACTGACAGCGTACTATCAAACGCCTCTTCAAGAACAGGAAACGAACTTCCTAAACAACATTGTCACAACATACACCGTCTCAGACACAATAGTGTATAACTATCTGAAATAGTGCGAAATATCCGTAACAAGGACACAGGAGTGTTTCCATTTCCTCATACATTTCGCCCATTGTCGTTCACACAATGGTTCATTAATGTCAACATGGCTTTCGTTAGACGCTGACGTCTACTTAATTAAATATAAACAGTGTTATTTTACATATATTTGGAAGTCGTGTGCGTCCTGTCTCAATCGAGTTGTTGGTTTGCCCTTAAAATTACATTTGATGGGTTTTGTTCAGGATGAGGTGAAGGGTGTTTGATTATAATATGATCCTACTGAGACGTGTTATTACTTAGATCACTTTAGATTCATCCCTCCATTTAACTCGTCGAGTACCGTATTTAAAGACACAATTAAAGAACAATAGGTTGCGGTCACCGGTGACCGCTTGGTGTTTGACAGTTTAAATTATATTAATTCAAAGTCAAAATCATTTATTTCAATTAGACCACGTAGACACTTTTGAACGTCAACAACAAAAAAATTTAGAAGTGAAGCTAGTTGCTCATTTCAAGGTGTAGATTCCTATGGAGAAGAACGAGCAAGAAACTTCATAGGTTACTCTTTTTCAATCGGGTTTACAATACAATTCTCTAGTTACATAGTTTTGTTGGTTCGATTGTGTGAGAACAATGCAACATCTAAATGCAGTCAAAGAGATTGAAAAAGAAAATAACCTTGAGGACCGGATTACAAATACCTGGTTAAAGGATAGTTTATGCGCTACTAATTCAGTAGTCAGTGACTTATTACAATACACAATAGTATCTGATTAATTATAACTCACTTATTTCATTCAGGACTGTCCGTAATTTTTCCAACTCTTTTAAGGAGATGTATTTGTATTGAGAAATTTTTGTCTCTAAACTTGATATTTCCCATTAAAAATGTCAACCATGCCCCTAGACGATCTTGAAACACATCGATTGACATAAAAACATTACCATTACTTTGTTTGAAAGTTGTTCGGACTTTATTTTTCTTATAAATTCCCTATCGAATTTTCGTGGAAGGATTCGTGAGTATTATTCTTCTGCCTTCTTGTATATTAATAGCATCGTGTGTTCTGAAGAAGCAATCTGGTTGCTACTTGTTGCTTTTATAGGAACAATGGCCCAAGGGGATTTCATTGTGGGAGTATTATATTGATAGGGATTTCATATTTATGGTGTAATAATAGAATGAATGGGATCGTTATGGTGGTCCGGAGTTTTATGACCTTTTGCGAAGAGAAAGAAATTATGGGCCAATGCAATTAAGTGTTGTGAGTCTGGTAGGTATTTGTTGATATGTTTGTGAAATCAAGTGTTGATGATAGTGTTACGTGGTTCACATTTTTGTTCTGTAAATCGTTATTAAATGGGGAGCTCAATATTCTAGGAATTCACCAGGAAATATGAAAGCAAAATGATATTAAAACAAAATTCCTAACAAACCCTTTTAGACAACACGAGAACAATCAGTTTAACTTAATAAAAGAAGGCTACAAACTGTCTTAGGAGCAACGGTCCTTTTACCAGTACCGTTAGAAAGAAAAGTTTGTACAAAAGATCTTTGCCGGTTCAAAATTGAAGTTCTAGCTAACAAGCGGAAAAACGCCCGGAGCCCGTAAAAGGTTTATCTTGTTATGGTGTCCGATGTAGAAGCATTTTATGAGAATTAATAAAAAAATTTGGTCGATATTATCTGAAATTTTGTTAGTATTAAAATCTATAAAGTTTTATGGAGATCTACCCTTTTTTACTAATGCGAAAAAGATCATTGAAGCCTTTAAACACAACAGCAAATTTTGTTAAGATATAGTAATATTATGTCATAAAATCGTCTTCCAGTTTCTTACTCGTTACTTCTTATTTTGTTTCTTCAACAAAAATTAATTCATCAACAATTTCTTTATAGTAACGATAGCCAGTTCTAAACCACGTTCGTCACAGGCATGCCAAATTATTATGATTTAGTTAAGAGCCAAGTGGCATTTGGCACTGACTGACATTGCTTTTTCATTTGACATTTTAGAAATGGCACGTGTAACTGAAGATTTTCTGTTGCCAGCTTGAAGCAAAGAAAACAGACTTTTAGATTTATGACCAAAAGTCATAACAGCTCACTTCGCAACACATTTCATTTTCATTCATGAGCATAAGAACAGCTAAGTGTAACATAAGGATTCTGTGGATTAAGTCATAATTACAATTACTTGAAGTTCCTTTCAAATTATTCTTCTCAACTAAAAGGGCAACAAATAAAATTTTCCGGTCAATCGAACTGAAATATAGCTCGCTGTTTAATGCGCTGTTTTAACATTGGGTGTAAAACCTCTCTTAAACCTCGTTTATATCTCCACCGCTGCCTTTCCATTACATTTACAACGAAGGTACACACGACAAGCTATGCAAATCAATATAAACTGACCGTTGAATGTCCGGAAAGATCATACAAAACGAGACCATGATAGGCTGGTTTTGTTTAACTTGACGTGGAGCCGTATGTGTACATCGACCATGTGGCTCTTGGGTGCAAATGTCGAAAAAGGTTTTAAAAGTTAAACCGGCTGTGTTTTAATCGAATTCTCGGTGGTCGGAGCTCGTCGCGGATTAAGAAAGTAACAGATAAGCTGCGTTAGGTTTTCAAAAGCCCTTTTTATGAAACGTGAAATATAAGTAACGATGAATAACCTAAGTCTGAATGATCGCTAATGGGTGTTTTTATTTAGTTGCTAAAAATAAGTTAAGAGATTGATTTTAGCAGCGTTCTTATTTCTTGAGAAGTAAATGCGGTTTTCGTAATTTGAAGCTTCATTTGTAGGCTCTGAATGTTTTTGGGTTTACGCAAAAAATATAAGAAAGAATGATGACTTTAGCAAAAACTTACGTTATGAAATAACTAAATAAGTAATGTAAATTGGAATTAATAATTATGAAACTGGTGACTACTTTTTATCAGAAAAAGAAAATATTATCGTATAACGCGAAAGTAAGTTTAATTTTTTAAGTCATAAGGCTTATTTTTCGTTATAAACTAGAAAGTATACCCAATTATTACCCGAATAAAAGTTTGATATAGAGAGGGTAAAGGATTATTCCAGGAACACAGCCCACCTGCAAACTTTTCTCATAAATATCTCCACGACATCGGAAAGGCCTAACTAGTTCTTAAAAGAGTTCCAATTGTAATGGCGTCGTCCATCTTATTGGCAGGTCGGTTGCTTTGTTTGCTAGTCTATGTATTTATAAAGACTTAAAATTGTATCTTTTACTATGGAATACTATTTTTGGTTACTTAAGGTAAACACTATCGGTAATTTGATTTCGAAATAAATAATTTCAGTTTGGTTTAGACTTCAATCGAGTAGTCACAAGTGCAACTATAGAGTATGATTGTGGTCTCGATTTTGATTACATTTGACCAGAAAAGTAATCTGAAATGAGAGAGGAATGATATCATAACACAATACCGTACGTCGTACATGAGACCGAACTTCATCACTATCAATGAGCTGATCTTGAAATTTCGACTTATTTATTTTTTTCCGTACATCGATACTGTCATTTTAATATTATATTAAGGTGCACACAAAAACAGTAAACTCTTTTCACTCCTTTTTCCATTGTAGCAGTCTTCACAAACAAACTACATAGTGCTGATATTACCGCCTCCAGTGGCGGAGTGTCGGCCATGACACCCTTTGTCGATATAAACCCGATGTACGATTGTACAGCTTTCAATCCTTTGGATCGTCTCGTCGACGTCAATCCTATTTTTGTTAGCCCCGTTTTAGGGAGTCTAGCTCCAATGCAGCTTTGTGTTCAGAATAAGGTTGCTCTGAATTTTTCACTACGAAAATTGATTGAAATTTTCTTTTGTGGTGCTGTGATATGAACGTCATGTTACAGGTAATGTTTGTATTTGAGTTTGCGTTTGGCTATGATTTTTAGTTGATAGTTTTGGGGGATGTTTTATGCAAAAACATTTATCGATAATGGATTTATTGTCATACCCATTTTTTGTTTCTGTTCAAGTCACTTGATACTTGATACTGGTGTTAATATAAATTGTTTTACGTTCAAGAATACTGCCATGAAACGTTTTATCCTATTTACCCTAAAAACATAATGTTTAAAATATCTCTTCACACAATTTGTCTTGAAAACAAGAAATACCTGTAAAACTAAAGGACTGGCATAAATTCCAGTTTTTACGTATTCTAATAATAATAAAGCTGTAAAGATACACAAATTAACGAACGCTTCACGTTCATAAATGGCATCGCTCATGGAAAGACAGGTGTAATTCAGTTTGATGTCGACACGTGACGACGACGTGACGTATGATACTCACATGAAATGGTTAACGTCGATTTTGTTTTATGCAACTTTTAACAAGAGAGGTTTAATGAACCATCGGGCTGTGAGCTGTTATGGGATTTTACTTAAAAACGTCATGTGTACGTAGAAGAGATTTTATACAAAAAATGTAAATGATCAATGACAATGAACGAAAGAGGAGTATAGAAAACATGATTGGTGCTAATAAGGGAGTCATCAGTCAGTCAGGAGGAGAAAATGAATACTTATCATATTTAGATCAAAGAAATGTAAAAAAAATATAGATACCTTTCTGTTTTGTGTCGGTTCAGACGTTATCCAGTATATACATAAATTTACTTACATTTTCTCCCTTTTCTCTTTCTCCTTTTATCTTAAAAAGAAGAAGAAAGAAGAAAAAAGTTCATTCTTTTAAAATATTAACGAGTTTTAGTTTCAGCCAGTTGAGTATAAAATCTTTATACGTATAATGAAATAGGCATATTATATAATAGTTTCCCATTTCAGTAATACATAGCTGCGATTTCTGAACTCGACTGAATTTGACGTTGAGAGTTTTGAGATTACGTCGCTTCCGCTTGTGCCAACTCGGTTTTGCCAGCTCACTGTGCAAAAACTACGATCACATTGAGCACTATTAAATTCAGTCTAGGGTTCTATAGTAACTTCATTTTCAGTTACATAAGTTATGTTATTCTTGAGTATTAGAATTTTTTCGGGAATTAATATTAACTATAACTTTAAGAAAAAAAATTGATGTCAATTTTTGTTAAAAGAGAAAAAGTGTGGGAGAGCCATGCTTCGGCACGAATGGGCCGGCTCGACCGGAGTGATACCACGGCCTCACAGAAAACCGACGTGAAGCAACGCTTGCGTTGTGTTTCGTCGTGTGAGTTACCGGAGTACCAGTTATCCTCCCCTTCCCCAATCTCCCCAATTCATGAATCCCCAACGATCCTCAAACTCCTAATTCCCAAAAGGCCGGTAACGCACTTGTAACGCCTCTGGTGTTCGTCGTCTGTGGGCGACGCTGATTGCTTACCATCAGGTGATCCGTCTGCTCGTTTACCGGCTTATGATATAAAAAAAACAATTTTAAGAACAAAAATGTAAGTTAAAAAAAGAATGCATTTCGTTGTATTGTAGTTGATTGTAACAATGCTTCTTATGACCAGCAATAGACGCAGTAAAACTTAACATCGTGATCAAATAGTTTTTCATGTAATAATTATTATGAAATACCACGTTACAAAAAATAAAATTTCAAAACGAACGCTAACTAAATAAGTAACGCTTGGTTCAAATAAAAATGAAATCAAGGTATCACCAGCCCTTAGTTACAAGATAAAAAGTAGAACTCAGATCGCTTTTATCGAGAGCACTCAATACTTATTTAAATGGGGGTAGCTAGTGAATCCAGAAGTTAATTTAAAAACTAGACTTTACGGCTAGAGTGGTACTTTTATTGGTTTTCCTGAGCTCCACTGATTAATTTCCAACCTGCCATGAATAGTTTTAATTTTGTTCGCTTGAATAACGTTTTGTGTTTGAAAAGTTCTTGTCCTCTACGTTTAACAGAAAAATGATATTTATTAAAAAATAAAATGATAGCCTTGGATCGTAGAGTGGCCGTAAGAACCTGGATTGAGCCTCTGTATGAACTGAGCTCAAAACTCTTTCTCGGTTTTATAATTGCTTCTACAAAAATTGAAACATGAGTTCTATGTGAGTATATTTTGTATCTACATATATGTACACTTAGAGAAAATTACAGGCATGTTAAATTTGGTTATGTTAATCAAAATTAATATTTTTCCTTAAAGGAAAACGTATGTAAAAGAAAATATCATATCTTTGCCCAGAACCACCTGCAGGAAAAATCATCGCCATGGTGTTTGATTAAAATCTGATCCGTTAAATAAAAAATTAATTGCTTACAAAAACATTCAATTCTTCACTCATTCAATTGTTTTATTATTCTACATCTCTCATCTATCGTAAATAAAAAAATAAACAAGCACAATTTAAATATGTAAATAGCTACCGTCAGCGGGAAATAATTTCATGTAAACCTTAACAAAGCTTTTCGGGATTTTGAAACGATTTTGCGTGAGTACTTTGCTTTTGTTAAAAGCGAGGGTGGAATCAATCGTGTTTCAAACATTCGGATCAATTGATTTTTCTCGTTAGTGGACCGTGACTTGGTGTTTTGTTTACGTTAAATAAATTGGGCATGTGCCCGTCCCAGTTGGCCATTTATCAATAAAAACGTTCAGCTGTTGTCTGATCGATGTTTACTGAATATGACCACTTTATGTAGATGAATTATGAAATATTTTGGCGGTATTGTTGTGGTGTTAATAGATTTATTTTTACGCTCCAACGTTTTATAATATATGGCGAATAATTTGTCATTATGACATATTGTAAAGAACAAATTCTATTCTGTAATTATACTTATGACAAAGTCTAAATTCAAACTATAAGACTTAAACTAGATAACTCATTCACTGCCTTACGAACCGAATTAGTAAGCAAAATATATCAAAATTGTTAGTAAGGGACGTCACTTGCATATGGGACATGATTAATAGCCAACGCTCTTTCAAGCTTTAGATATATACAGGTATTGAATACAACATGCATTAGATATATTTATCACTAGTTCCGATTTACTTATGTTTTTTTTATAAGTCGTGAGTATTATTAAGTAAATCCATTTTTTAAGGCTAAAATAAAAGCTTCCCCCATAAAATATTTGGCTATAAAATAACACTTTGCTAACTTTTCTGAGGCATGTGAAATACTCAACGTGTATGCGAAACAACTTGAAACACTTTGTTGTACCTGTGATAAATGGATTCATAAGCAGAAAGAGTACCGGTGGCCATGCTCCGGAAAATTGTGTAGTTGTAGCCCTATAAATCTACGAGGGTGGGGCACCAGAGAATTTATGTGGGCTAAAAATAGAAGGTGTACCTCAAGGATGCATATTTGGACCAGCAAATATTTGTGGAAATTTGCAAGTGTGAAAAAGGGTTATATTTTGTGAAGTCGCTCTGTAAGTAATTATTGCGAAGCAGGTGCATTTGGGTACAGTCAACATTATTCAGGAAATGGGGTTTTGGATATAACGTTATAAAAAAACTTAACAAAATTCATATTTCAGTCATTAGGTATACGCGTACTTGTGCTACATGTATGTAGGTTGTAATTAATTACGCCGTCACTCCAAGCTGCTATCATTAGATTGAGTCGATATCATCAACCACCATTACCTTGATGGCTTTAATATGGAGCAAGTCTATAAACTCCCCAATTCTATATTATCAATTTCCATTCACTTTAAGTGATTAAAATATTGAGACTAGAGCATAAATCATTGTTCATAAAGAGTAAAGTAATTAGCTTTTATAAAATTTTAATCATGACTGTAATTTATGTTTTAAATGTGAATTTCAAAATATCTAATTGGCTTGGAATACAAACATTTTTTCACTAGTACGTAACATGCGGAAAATATACGGAAGAACGGCTTACGTTGCCGGCTATCGTATGTAGAGCTGCACAAAGCGGCTGAATTACGATAGTCTAGTGGCTTCGACAGTTCGAAATAGTTGGAGATAGTTGAAAACCACGTCATCGGTATAATACTGCAAAGCGGTTCTAAAGTTTGGTAAAGTGACGGGTCAAAGGTTTTCCTCTTAAAATTAGGTTCGATATTCACTAGTTAGTCTTTTTGTGTAAATTAAAATGAATAAGGTTTTTGTCAAGTGATGTGAGCACGTAACAATTGTTTACGTGCTTGGTTTAAGCCAATTAATCAACGTATTATAGATTTATCCGTTTGTTAATCCTCAATAGTCGGAAGGGTTTGTCCATAGCTCATTGGTATGCGATTAACATCAAATAAAATTAAAATTTATGATTATCCCAAAAGGATAGTAAGGTTATGTTTGCCAAAATCTTCACGTGCAAATGACAAACATATTATAATAAAAATGGTCATAACGTTTGTTGACGGCACACATCTATAATATGGTGCACAAAAGATTTGAGTTATGAGAACCTAGTGCCTTTGACAGTTGGCAATACTTGGCGGGAGTTGTTCGTATTGTGTTCACCGAATGCCGGTTATCATGGCTGCCCTGAGTGACGAAAATCTCTTTACCATTCTGTTGGTATTTGCGGATGATAAGTTTGGGGAAGCCGACTGTTTGCAAACGGAATTGTTAATTGTTATCATAGTTGACGGTCGTTTATGTAAATAAGGTGTTTTACATTGTAAGTACTTATACGATTTTCTAATCGTTTTCGTTTATCCACTGTATGATAACTGCAATTTTTCAAGTTTATGAACTAAAATAATGAATAGGGAGATGTTTCAGTGACAAAATTATTAATCAAACATTTTTATTTTTTCGCAGTACTTAGCTATAAAGATAGAATAATAGAAATATTCTCATCAAGTTATATGCCTGTAACTAAGCTCCTTTAAAAGAAACAATAAATTTCCAGTTCACAAAGACTTTTTATTACAATACAATACAGCGCTATTTACTAATTTAGCTTTATAGAACCAACGAGGCGTATAAATTGAGGAGCTGTTACAAGTTTCTGTATAGTACTAAAATGCAAAGTGAGTGGATGTTTTTAATCGGGAATAATATAGTTAGCAGAATCTTTAATCAGGCGAGGCGCATCCGCTGATGGTTTTCCGATTCTATTAGCCGCAAAGCGGAGGCGGTAGAGTTTGATTAAGCGGAATGAGTGAAGGAAACGACCTATTTATTAAGATCCCAGTTACACTTACTTCGGAGATCGTGCCATCTTTGATTTTATGTTCGATTTCGTTTTGTTCCAGATCTGGATTTAGGTAGCGATTACATTTGTAAGTCAATTTGAAAGAACTGTGGCTCTGTTGCTGTGTATAGTTCCAATAGGTCTAAGTATGGTAATATTTTTACTATATGCCAGAAAAATACACTGATTTTCAGTACATTTAAAAATATTTAACATTGTATAGTGTATGTAGGGTAGGTTCTCCTGTTCACGTCCATGTTACGGAACGCCGTTAAACAAGTCCCGAAAATAAAAAAAAAACTGTCATCATATAAGTAGGTAGTATTTAGTACACATCCGTTTGACCTTTTCAAATTTTAAGTATCTTACATTCATAGTTCCGTAAAATGAACGCGACCAAGCGAACTTTGGTTTCGATAAGTTTTTTTTATTTTATTTTATTTATCAAGGACAACAAACAGCAGTATATTAAATATAACACGGGTGAGTAAAATAATAGATTTAACAAATACACTCCTCACGATGTTTCCACGGATTACCATAAATCTACTTAGCAAAACACAATGGAGCAAACTTGAAGCTACAAACTATACAAACATAGGATGAGTATTATAGTGGTTGTTCATTTAAAATGTTAATGATTCGCCTTCGAAAAGTGTTCTTGCTTAGAAATAAAATATTGATGCAAACCTTGTCAACCAATCAACGTGTGAACCAATCGATGCATGGGTGAGCTTTATAATCATAGTCCTAAGTATACGCTTGACAATTCATGTCAAAAAGATCTTGAATAGATTAGAGACAACAAAAAATAATAATAAAAGAATAAGGAGTAACAATATTATTACTTTAAACAAAATAGTACAGTCATAACTTGTATTTATCATACAAAGTTTTGATGTGAAGTCGTGATGGTTCGAAAACTTTTTGTGCTGAACTTGAAAGTTAGATTGGATGTATATACTTACTGCTTATGTACCTTAACATAAATGTTTTATCGAATTTTGTAATCACGAGGATACATTCGAAAAGTTTCGTTGTTTGAAGAAAGTCTACAAGTTTCAAACTTTGGGAAATAAGGAATGATGGGTAGGATAATCTCTGTATGTTGTTGTTACACACTATTTTCTTTATTGTTTATGTGAAGTGAAGGAAATAAACGTTTCAAAATAAATAAACCAATTAGTCGATCAAACAATGGCATTGAAGTAATGAAAATAAATAAATAAACATACTTTTATGATACCATGAACAATTTAAAGATAAATGTACGAATGAATATCCAATACGTGTTTTTTATTTTAAATTCAATGAACATATTGTATAAGTCAAAAAAGAAACATTAAATATACCAACAAATTTCAAAGCACCACTTCCATTGCTCTGTTAGTTCAATATCCTAATATCATTGTTATAGAAATAAAACAATGGACTGCAAACAATTGAAAGACTCGCAATGCTCTCATAGGTTTCTTGATTGAGTGAGACCCTCGTCAATTTCACATCTTTGTCAGTAAAGATACAATGTTATTTGTTGTTATAGTATAAGATGCTCGTTCACTTCGATACACAATTGGAAAAGCTTTCATAGGAAGGGTTTCTTAGCGCACTACACGAGTAAATATACTACAGAGAACTCAAGACGATGTTAAATGGGATTTTATGTAGGGTTGATACGTTAGTTTTTATCTTCTGAAAAAAAAATAAGGAAATTGAATTTCTCTCTTTTTCTTTGCGTAATGATAAGTCCTGATTTATTTCCCTGATACGTAGTACTTAATCGTTTCTATGGTTACATAGCTAGTCTCTGGTTTTCTTCTATAAATTCTGGCTTGCAGGAGTTGCAGTAGCTGGATAAGCTGTAGGTTTGATAAAAAAAAAATATACATAAGAAGCGAGTAGGTGACGGATAAAAATTTTAAAGTGCGAACTTGATGAATTTTTGTTATAACTCAAAAGCATTTACATTTTTTTAACCTAAAAAAGGCTTCATTTTGTAAGTTCATGTTGATGTATCACTATTAAAATTATTTCTAAGGATATAAATATGGAGCTCTGGCAACAAACATACTTATATTATAAAAAAGCTGTCTAGACATAAATTGTACAAAATTGTGAGTAGTTTAATTTTGTAGTCAACGTTTTCCTTTTAAAATGCACAAAAAATAGATATTGCAAATAATGTGCATTTTGCCACCTTTTATCCAGGGTAATGAGATCCAAGGTTTAGAAAAATGGAAACCGAAAGGAGTACATTAAAATCTAAAAAAGGCTTCATTTTGTAAGTTCATGTTGATGTATCACTATTAAAATTATTTCTAAGGATATAAATATGGAGCTCTGGCAACAAACATACTTATATTATAAAAAAGCTGTCTAGACATAAATTGTACAAAATTGTGAGTAGTTTAATTTTGTAGTCAACGTTTTCCTTTTAAAATGCACAAAAAATAGATATTGCAAATAATGTGCATTTTGCCACCTTTTATCCAGGGTAATGAGATCCAAGGTTTAGAAAAATGGAAACCGAAAGGAGTACATTAAAATCTATAAAATTGCCGATTTTTAAATCTGGAAAACATTCTAGGTACAACCACCAAATTACTGAACTATATAGTCTCCACAAGGCGTAAATTAAACTGTAGGTTTATTTTCACATCATTTTTATAAGTAAGATTAGTAGAAAAAAAATGAATAACCTTGCCAGAGGGATCGAGTATTCAGGCCAAAAAATATTGAGGATTTTTCCATGCTCACACAGATACATAATCTTAGCGTGCCTATCAGTTTATTTACTCTGTGGAAAGCTTAGTCTCCACAGAGTATTTACTCACGTGTATCTGAGTGGTGGGAACCGTCGATCTTTATTCGATAGAGTGAAAATTGACAGAGAGATAACTGTAAAATCATTTTCGTTTTTCCTTATTGGATCAGTAAGTGATATCGTTACGATGGTATCGATTACGTAGACACGTTTATGTTTCGTATTCGATTATTCGCTTTCAATTATTGTCGTTTGTCTTTTGTAGAATGGCGATTTTGGTTGTGTGGTTGCAAGTTTGATGGTTGAGTTCGATTTTTAAATTAGGTAAAGTATAAATGAATGAATGAGACTTTTTACTTTTTAAGTTATTAGTTTTTAGGGCTTAACTTTTTACCCAAGAAACGCTATTTATGTAACATTTATTTTTCAGCAGTTATGAGTTTGTAAATTTCGGACTTCACGTTAGAAACACTTTAAAAAAACTTACTAGAGAATTAAAATCGAGACTGCTTGCTCGGCAGTCGCGCTAATGACTAACAAACGTTAAGAAAGTCCAGAACAACAATTTCAGTTTTAACATGTGACCTCAAAAATGAACTCTACGATATTCAGCTAATAGTTGTCAAAGCTATATAAATTAAAAGTTTCAATATCTCGTAGTTATAACATGAAATTGAATTCAACCGTCTTCGAATCAGTGGGGACCAGGGAGTCAGCAAAGCGCAGCGGTAGATAATTCCTAATATCAATGGATTTCCAGTCGAGAAGGCACAACGTCGCATCGCTCCTCTGCGATTCCACTTTATTCTACAGAAGCCTTTACATTAATTGCTGGTTTAGTTTTAGCCTTCATGTAGGGAAAATAGAGCTTATTTTTCCTTACACGGTGTTGTTGTATTATCAGTAACGGATCGTGTAGGTAGAAAAATGTGGTTAAAGATATAACTAAGGTATTTTGAAATAACAAATATGCACCTACATACGTATTTCAATAGAGTCTGATTTGGGTTGTCAACCTTTGGTATTAAAGCGTAATTTACCCAGTATAAGACCTTGAATTGAATTACTGATTTTTTCATTCTAGTTTCAGAGTAGAAAATATGTGTAAAAGCTAGTAGATGAGCCTGGGACATTCCTAGGACTTGTTATCAAGTTTCCTTTACAATATTAAATCCGACTCAAGTACACAAAACTTGAGCTAATAAGTTTCAAACAACAATTATTTCTTCTGCTTACTAATTAAATTTTCTTTTAACAAATAAGCGAAGATCTTGTAATCAAGGAAACGGATAAACTATTGTTAGTTTATTTTTTTTAAAGTTCCTATTTGTATTGTTGCCTCGTTGGTCGAGTGCTCGTCTACAACTATGTTTGACGGACATGTCAGAATCGCTTGAATCAAGTGAATGAAGGGTGCACTGTTATGTTGGTGGATTACAAAATTATAGTCGGATTTATTTTACTTGGGTTTATTACAATAATGTACAGGGCGCATGACGTGTACACATACCAGAATATGACAGATAGACAGCGACATTAATGACGAGTGTCCTACATTATAATTATAACACATTATAGTAAGGGGTCACTACTCACTAAATAGTGATGTTAATACAGACTCATAGATACATGCACAAAATAGAGAAGTCTACTAGAATTGATGTTGATGATCGTATGGTGAGAATGACATATTAATTAATACCTCTAGGTATAAATAAGAAATTTGGCTATTACTGTTGATAGATTAGGTATACGATTTTTAAACTTCCATTATTCTTATTGAATGATTCATTTAAAATTATGTCGGTAAATCATCCATCCATCTCATTGATAAAAGACTAAAAATATAATAGGTAATGGAGAAGTGGGCGTAAGGACCCACATACGGGATAGCGAGACGATCTCCGGCCACCGGCACGGGCCTGCAGATGACGACCACGAGTATCTCGCCGCCCGACCAGAACCAGACCCGAGCGTACGATGCGTCGCGGTCCGCACGCACCTCAAAGAGCCATCAGACCACTATATATGGTTCCCAGTAAGCCTGATACGAAGCCGCGGAGGACTTACAGGGTTGCCGGGACTCCGGCTCGAAGGGCAGAAGTAGGAACGGGGTGGTTTTTAGTCAGTAAGAGTCTGCCACTCCCTCCCGCCTCATCCAATGTAGGAGAAGTCAATGGGTAATTTTACCCCCTCAAAAAAGGTCCTACATACATTTCTACGAACATTTTCATGTAATACAAATTATTTAATTTAATTCACGGAAAAACCCAATTACTGTACTAATTTTAGATTAGATAATTAATTATAACAGCGATTGTATTAATAGATTTCAACGAAAAAGAAATGTGTTAAAAGCTGTTAAAGTCAAGTCTAATTACAATCAATTTGCAAGAACCCTTGAACGAACTTCGCCTTAAAACAAGTGTTAATTAAAAATGGAATCACGACGTTCTTTTATTACGAATTCCTTCCTTTTATTGGAGCCGGCATTAGTGTTATGGTCGCGAGATTTATTTAACAGTTTTGCAACGTTGTAGAAACATATCGCTTTTCAGTTTGTTGAACACAAAACAATGTCGTTGATTAACAAAATTAATACAGATTGTCCGGAGGTTTAAGACGCCTGCTTCTCATGCATGAGGATGCGTGTTCGAAACCTACCAACGGCAAGTACCAATGTGACTTTTTCCGAGTTATACGTACTGTCTAAGATTATATTGAGATCACTGACAAACGGTGAAGGAATACAATCGTGAGGAAACCTGGGCTTATGACTTCTAATTATAAGTTTGAAATCGCCAACCCGCATTGAGCAAGCGTGGTAATTAATGCTCAAACCTTCTCCGTGTGAGAAGAGGCTTTGCTCAGCAGTGAGCATTTATAGGCTGTTGAATGTGATGAATACAGATTAGGTCATTTTTTTACAAAAGGTTGTATCACATCTTTTTCAGGATCTATCAAAACCACATTCATAAAATAAACTATAAATGTCGTTTTTGAAATTCTCAGAAAAAAATTGCATACATTCAGTCACAACCATACAAAAAATACTATTTGTTGTAACATAACATAATATCACGCCTGTTACCCCTGAAGAGATAAGCAGAGGTGCATATACTGCCACTGTACAATGTAACACCGACTTTTCACTATTTATGTTATGAGTCCCATGTAGGTTTACGGGTGAGCGTATTGCCATATACCGGGCAAAATTCCAGACAGTGTTACTGATGAGATTTTTTTTGAAACCCAGCAATACTTAAAAAACGTAGCTGGATAGGATTTAAGATTTAAGTTACATAGATTTTAATTTTGTTACCTAAGCACTATATTGTAGGTAAGAAACAATATTTTTAAGTTAACTCGTCGAGTACCGGTTTTATAGACACAATTAAAGAACAATAGGTCGCGGTCACCGGTGACCGCTTGGTGTTTGACAGTTTAATTTGTAAACTAGAAATGTAAGGCTATTTTATTTTATTTATTTATTAATACTTTGGCCGACCTGGGAATTGAACCCTTACTCG
The DNA here is from genome assembly GCA_902850265.1 of Spodoptera littoralis. Taxonomy (NCBI): domain Eukaryota; kingdom Metazoa; phylum Arthropoda; class Insecta; order Lepidoptera; family Noctuidae; genus Spodoptera; species Spodoptera littoralis. The sequence continues at coordinate 5,013,015 of LR824539.2, forward strand.
GCATTCGCACTTGCGACCACTCGGCCAATGAGGCAGTTATGGTAACATAGTAACTCCTTAATTAAAACTACTTCTAGTCTTTACATCCATTTCCAATTTACTGTCTCTAAGGGACCTTCTTAGTTGCAACAACTCCGTCTGAACAGTTCAAGCCATTAAGTACCAACGTAAATACCAATTACATAGATTTAATTAAAACTAACTGCTTGACGGCGAGTCGTTATAATCCAGAAGCACTGGACGGCAATGAATAAATATAAAGACGGATAATTAAAATTTAAACCCTAAGATCTTGGTTTAAATAAGGTTTAAAATAGTTTTCTCGGCTGCTTTGAATTATTCCTAAGATTAGTGATAAGATTTGAGTTGAGATAGTTATTGCCTAGTTGGTTTAAGGGTTGGGTTCATTAAATAATTTGTTGTAGACTTTTCTTCTTGAAATACTCTGTAGTGACATGAAATCTGGATTCGTGAATTGGGTAAAAGTTGATAAACTATTTTTGGGGTACTACTAGACGTAATATATATAAGTAGGCTCACTCTATTGCCATATACCGGCCACAGTTTTAGACTCAGTGCTAGAACTAAAATTTTTTTTCAAACCCGGTAGTTCTTTGCCCGACCCGGGAATTGAACTCAAGACCTCTTGCACGACTGTCGCACTTTCGACCACTCGGCCAACGAGGCAGTCCTAAAAATTTCAATGAAATTTGAACGAGTGTCTCAGTGTCTGTCTATGTAAGTACCTCCTAAACAGAAAGCACCAGAAAATGAATTACGTATAACATCCAACACTCAATTGTAAACAGCTCCTCAACAACGATCACTTAACAAATGGAAGTCACAACTCACAGAAACAATTAGTGAAATTGGGCGAGAAAGAGCATTGTTTTTTAAGTCTATTAATATTAGTCTTCGCCGGACAAAATAAACCAATATTGCGGTGGACACGGGCTGAAACAATAGCTCTCTGTCACTACGACGGAGACAAATAGACCCGGAGGGGAAATAACCGTGATCTGGAGCAAGGCATTGCCAATAAATTTCTTTTTAAAACCCACTGAGCTGTTGTGCCCGTTAATTCTTAGTTCGACCTTAAGACCTGTTACACTTTACGACACTCATGCTGGTAACAACAGTCAAGTAGTTTGAACTTGATGTTTAGTGACTAAATTTTATCGTAGCATTAACGTTTTCAATTTATTGGTTGGGAAACGTTTAGGAGTGCGCACTAATGAGTTGAGTGAGTTCCCTAATGTGTACGGTTCGACCAATCGACCTTTAATTACGTTTACTCTTCAGGATTTACCAGTCAAACATTGCGCATAGATAGGTATTATCGGACAAAATTCAAGTCATTTTTGAACTGGCTTTTCACCAGTCCACCTAAGTATAGCTAGAATGACCTTTGGCAATAAACCAGGTACTGTTCTTGGTCAAGAATCGATATTCAGTTGTCATATTCAAATAACATAAGTATGGGAGAGCCGTGCTTCAGCACGAATGGGCCGGCTCGACCGGAGTAATACCACGGCCTCACAGAAAACTGACGTGAAGCAACGCTTGCGTTGTGTTTCGTCGTGTGAGTGAGGTTACCGGAGGCCCAATTACCCTCCCCTTCCCCAATCTCCCCAATTTCTGAATCCCCAACGATCCTCAAACTCCTAATCCCCGAAAGGCCGGTAACGCACTTGCAACGCCTCTGATGTTCCAGGTGTCCATGGGCGATTGCTTACCATCAGGTGATCCGTCGGCTCGTTTACGGCATATGCCATAAAAAAAAACAAAAAGATATTCGATTTCCAATATAGACTTGTAAGTAATTCAAGCCGCACGAGAAAAATAAGTGTAATATTTTGTATTTGTTATTCACATGGTATTTTCATTTCTTTCCAATATTGTTACAGTGAAGGATATTAGGTGTCGAATTTTTTCGTATTCAGAAAGTGTTCATAATTGGCCAAATGTTAGGTATGAAACACACAGAGATATTTTATTGACTTGTATGTTTGTAAATGCACCCGTGATACAGTACAGAATCCTAGCGTGGGCTAACATTTAGAAAAAGATTTTTAAAACATTTCTGGACATAATTTAATAGACTATGAATCGATAGTTTTGCTGATAAAGTAATGATCAAATACATCCTAATGCTTTTTATAGTAACAAAATTTGACGCTCCCAAACATGCACAAAGAACATGCACAATTGGAAGTGTAAACTTGGACAGTCAAAGGGCAAGCAAATGATTCTCGTCGTTGTCCGTCTTTGACGTCCAAAGACGAAAAACATTTGCTCTGTGTGCTTCACGCTTTACATCAGCAGAACATTCCGTCTGATTTCCATTACACAGTTGATATTTTCCATCAAAATGATCACGTACTTGCCTATCGCACGTCTCCTTATTATAAACATGTTCTAAAAATATGTTGTCGATTCATTCCTTTACAATAAGTCGTATTTTTCTCTCATTTCATTTGTGTAACAATTTTCTTCTCGCAATTACACCTTCGTAGGAAAGGTTCGTTCGGATTCATTAGTGTGCATAAAATGCCAGTGTTGCCACGCGCAACCTACTTCCGTACGTGGCGCGTGGGTCGTTGTAAATATTTGCACAATATCAAGGGTTGCCAGCAATATAGCGCTATAAAGAAACGTCAAATTGTAATTATGAATGAGTCGGGTAAAGGAATAAATGTCAAATCTATCAGTGAATATGTTATAAGTAACAATTACGGAGCGGTCAAACGATAAGGTCAAAGTTGACGATAGAATTGAGTTAGGCGCGAAAGGATGGTTCTTCTTGTTACCTACATATGTATACATACATACATTAGGTAGGTGAGATTTTACCTTGTTACGTAAATAGGTATGATTTGTGACATTGAAAATTTTATATCATTTATTGCACGAGATAAACATGTTCTGACATATTATTTGCTTTAGTAAGCACAAACTAATGTCAACATTAAAAACTTTTAAAAGCATAAAATACTCAACAAAAATATTTCTGTAGGTGCCTTTATGTCTCTACACATCCCTTATTAAATGCGCGCCCTTCACATTAAAGCTAAATTTCCTTTGAACGCCGGTAAAAATCTACAATAAAGAGGTTTATCGCTTAACGGGCAACAGGGTAAATTGACAGAGTGATCCTGTCTGTACGCGCCCTAATGAGAGGCTGCGTGGGCCGATACATTCAATTATATCTATCCGATGTACCACACGCTACGCTCACTATACTAATTAATACTATTTAAATACCAATATAAAAGGGACGATAATTCGTTTTTGAAAAAACAGTTTGGTTTGATAAAGTGGAAATGTAATGAGTTATCTTTTATATTACAGACAAATAAATGTTGATAAACATTGACTTTAGGTAATGTAGGCAAATATTCAATAATCTGGACGTTACTCTATGCCTTATTTAAATTAAAAACACTTATTTATTTAATTTGTTTTTATTTATTTAAATCAACACACCCTAATAGGTCTTATATTAAAGACACATAATGCGATAATGTTGTCACTTAATATAAAAACTTATAATAAACATTGTTATAACACAGCCATACATATTAATTTCACTTATCCCTCAACTGCATAAGTACAACTAACAACATCAGTCGTTACCTTTATGAACTCCGCTAATGAGCAACAGAAAATATCGACTTATTGTTCAACGCTGTTAATTATTTAAAATAATAATAAAAAAATTAACCAAACGATGGATCCAGGTGTATTGTAAAACTGCGACCAACCACCAATGCCAATGCAGCGACATCCTTTAAATGTTCTGTACCTTAACTGTGACTTCGAATTCGCTTTACAAGAATGGGTAATATCACTAAACCAATTTCAGAAGAAGATCTTTGCTCCCCACTAAACATTTTCAGACTGATGATGATGATGATGAACCAATAAATAAACATATCACTAACATAAATAATTTATCAAGTACCAAATACAAGATAACATTTATGTACAATATGACCCAACTAGAGGCCCGTGCAAAAATGTTCAAAGTATTACTTCCGACCGGTTTTACGTACTTCAGATAAATGTATTTCCGTTATCGTTTCCTTATCCGGAGTCCACACGTGGACAAAGTACCGCCAAGTATATTATGATGGTCATATTTTTTCATAGTACTATGTAAACTATAGTTTATGTCAACAAATAAGGCCGTTGATTGTTTTTCTAGGTCAGCAAATACAATTCTATGAGAACAATTCTTTAATACGTATTTTTTGTGTATCTTGAACCGTTTTCAGAGAGCACGCAACGGAAGGCTTCAAAGATGAAATAATTTCTCCTGTTTTTTACCACTATATCTTTGCTCCTATTGGTCGTAGCGTGATGTTATATAGCCTATAGCCTTCCTCGATAACTGGACTATCCAACACAAAAAGAATTATTCAATTTGAACCAGTAGTTTCGGAGATTAGCGCGTTCAAACAAACAAACAAACAAACTCTTCAGCTTTATAATATTAGTATAGATTTGTAGTGTTATACTTCAAAGACCTTTCTGTGAACCTTAATCTGGTAAATATCATTTATAATATTCTGTTTTAGTACAAAAATGTTCACTAATATTATTATCTTAATGCTTTCCGCTTGGATTTCTTTGTTCACTTCGTCATAAATCGTATTCAACGTTGTAGTTTTAAGATGGCTCTTTTTTATTGCAAAAGACAATTTCAGCAAAAAAACCTAGCCTGGTACCCTAGATAGTGAGAATAGTGCGCAAAGTTTTAAATACTATCATTTTGCGAAGCTTTTATGCTGGTAAGAAGGAGGTGGGGCACTCCGGGCGGTCGGGGATCGCAAGACGATGTCCGGCCACCGTAAGCACGGGCCTGCGGACGGCGAGCATGGGTAGCTCGCCGCCTGATCAGAACCAGACTCGAGCGTATGGCGCGTCGAGTTCCGCACGCGTCCCAAAGATCTATCAGACCACCGCGTATGGGACTCAATTGAGCTGATGCCGATACAGGGCCACGGAGAACGTGAAAGGTTACCAGAGCTAGTAGTAAGTAAGTAAGTACTAAAGTATTTATACTTAGGAGAAGGTTTTAGTATATTAATTACCTGACTACAAAAAAAAAGACGGGTTCGAAGTCGTTTTTTAAGCGTAGTTTATGAAAGAACTAGCTTTTACCCGCGGCTTCGCTCGCGTCACATAAGAATAAAAAGTAGCCTATGTGACATATACCAATACACACAGCGCCATCTATACCAATACTTTTGTTTTTCCTCGGGAATATCAAATTTTTCTAATCCGGACTTCTAACTTTACGTCTGCAAAAATTCAAAGCAATCGGTTGAGTAGTTACGGCGTGAAGGTGGAAAAAACAAACAATTAGTAAGGACTAGCTTCTGCCAGCGGCTTCGCCCACGATCCCAGGGGTAAAATGCCTATGTATCACTTCAGACCATAATCTACCTATATATATAATTTTTAGAATTAATATAATTTTAAGGAGAATATTTCCGTCATACATGATTTCTATGCAGCTTTAACCTATAAGCCTGCACACGCGACGGAAGCTTAAAAAATGGAGTAACTTCTCCCGTTTTCCCAATATTTCCCTTCACTGCTCTGCTCCTATTGATCGTAGCGTAATGAAAAGTATACTATAACCTGCCCAAGAGTATGAAGAATAATTGTGCCAAATTTCGTTAAAATCCATCGAGTAGTTTTTGTTTCCATAACGAACATACAGACAGACAGACAGACAGACAAAAATTTTACTGATTGCATTTTTGGCATCAGTAGCGATCCCTAACCACCCCTTGATAGTTATTTTTTAAATATATTTTATGTACAGAATTGACCTCTGTACAGATTTATTATAAGTATAGATTATTCGATTAGTGAATTCTATTATAATTCTATTATAATTATAATTCTTCTTTACCTTATGTTATACAAATACTATGAAATTAATTTCTTTATCGTAAATTTTGTACGTAACAAAATAAGTGTAATTTTCACTCGACTATTTTATTACAATGTCAAAAGTTAGCATAGCAGCCTGTCTTACAAATACTTCATCCGCATTCCCACAGGGATTGTACAGAACATTCTTGCTAACACATAAATATTTAAAGAATGTCCTAATATAGCTTTGTCTCCGCAGCCACTTAAGCACGTCTGAATATTCAAAATCGATGTTTTTATTGTGACTCAAGCACAGAAGTTTCAAAGAGGAGAAAGTAATTTGTCTTATAGTCAAATTATCCTCACGTAGAGTTCAAAGCTCTCCAAAGTGAATTTTGTTCATTATCATCGTTAAAAATAGCATCCAAATTTTTTGTCCCACTAGTTGGTACATTAAGGTCCAGAATGCTGTGCAAATAATCTAATTGGCAGTATTGTGTGAACTTTAAATTATTGTTCAGTAACTAAACAGTTAACGACTTAACGAACTGTGAATGTAGATATTAGTGTTTCATTTTTTCTAAAACAATCGTTTTTATGAAACGAATTTAAGTACAATTTCTAAAGCGTTTCGTGTTAGTTCGAGTGAATCGCTAATGTTAAAAAGAAATCGGTCTTTTATCGTTCCGAAGGACCAAAGTTTAATTATCATTATGAGGAAATACTTGACATTAAGATTCGATTCGATGTTTTTCGACGACAAATAAATCTCATAAAATATATCCTGGCAATTCTTTATTTCGTTCGGAAGTAGGCTTGTAATCGTTTTCCCAAAAATATCGAGCAAGCTAATAAAAAGTAATTGAAAAACTTTTTGATAGTTAATAGTCATTGTTCTCAAACACCCATAAACTACTACCAGGCAAAACTTGAAAGCCAAATTATAGTTCTAAAGTTTGAAATACCTAGAAATTTTTCACTGGAACTATATTAGCAAAATGTTCTTATTCGACCTGGAAGTGACGCTAATAGTAGCCATTAAAAGAGCCCGCCGGCGCGGGAAGAGCTCAGAAAGTATTATTTATTATTGTAACACTTCTTTTTGGGATCTCTAGCTTTTTGTGGAATAGTATCAAATTATTTCAGAACTTCATAACATTATTAAAGTATCAGGATCCTTTTATTAGTAGTTGTTTGTTGTATTCCATGCTTTATTTCTCCCTCATCGTGGTCCTAAAATCACAAGACGATTGATTAATTTCAAATCTTTGTTGTAATATAAAACATGTTGCATAAATTCACAAGGAAAAAGCCTTGATAATCTCCCAGTGTAGAACCATTATCCGTGTCATATAATCAGGCTACTTGTACTCTTTGTAGACCTATCACCCTCCTATAAGAGATAGCTAGTTAAATAAGGGGGAGTTTCGATGTCATGTGTACTTTACACTTGACGTACCCCCTGACGTGTGGTGTACAGTCAACGTGGCATCCATGACAGGTGATTGTGACGTCACAACGATTGGCTCCCGAGAAATAGAAAGGATCCCGATATTTATAGAACGAGAAACGATAGGGGCATTGTTTTATCAATGGCAGTTGAAATATAAAAGCACTGAAAGTGGGAAATTCGATGGGTGAAATTTACGTGCCTAAGAAATTTCAAATAACGCTTTGACTGTCTATATTACGATTTTGGTAAGATCTTGTTTGTTCTCAATGCCTTAAAGTGAAACATAACAAATAAATAAAATAAATAAATAAAGGAACTCGCTCTATGTTATGAGACCAACATACCTTATCAAAGGTTGAATATTTTGTCATAATATCGGGCACAATTTCAAACTCAACACGAATTTAACTTTTTCTTGAATTTAAGCTAAAATTATTTGCTTTTCTTGCAAGCAACGACCAAAATGGTAACAGGGGAGCAATTAAAGATGAAAGTATTAATAACATCGATAGCTCAATCTTGCTTTTACTAATAAAATGTTCATGGCCCTCAGTTCTCCAGTTTTCGCAATTTAATTGAGTTATTAGAACCGTATAAAGCAAAATATTAAAGTTATCGGCGATCGGAAGCGGTCTCGTAAATTCTGCAGCCATTTTTGTGACGATCGCTCAACTATAAGTTAGTTACGACTGTCGATCGTGCACAGCATTGAATTTGACTGGAGTATTATTCAATTATAGTTTTCCAATGGTTTTTAGTGGAACTTTCGGTTCTTATTTTTTTTAGTATTGTGACCATTTTTTCTGAGTAACTATCAATTTATATATTACATCCTCTTATTACATCATCATTGAGGTTTAAGACGGCCTCTTCTCATGCATGAGGGTGCAAGTTGGAAACCTACTAACGGCAAGTACCAATGTGACTTTTTTCAAGTTATATGTACTTTCTAAGATTGTTTAAACACCACTGACAAACGGTGAAGGAAAGCATCGCGAGGGAACCTGGGCTTATAATTTCTAATTATAAGTTTGTAATCGCCAATCCGCATTGAGCAAGCGTGGTGATTAATGCTCAAACTTTCTCCTCGTGAGAAGAGGCCTTTGCTCATTAGTGGGCATTTATAGGCTGTTGGTGATGATGATATTACATCCAAAGATATTGAACAAAGGCGGACATACCTAGTCTCTTGAATTAACGAGTGTGGCACCTGGCTACTATAGACTTACACGCAGAATACACACACATTTACACGAAGGAAATCTGTCGCGTGACATGGCCCGTCATTGCACTTCATACATTACGGTGTTGCAAGTAAACGCACACATAAATAAGCCACTGACACATTGGTGCTTCAAATTTTCTAAGTGATATTACGTCACCCTTTTTTCAACGTCCTTGATTTCATCTTGTAAAATTCCAATAGCTAGAAGTGCTTATACAAGTTTGTCCGTTGTATATTTAGGTCGTCAATTAGTTGTCTAATCTCGATCAACGTTGTAAACACTGTGTGCTGGTACCTCCATCTCTTTATTTGTAATATTCAAATGAAAAGAAACTCTCAGAAATACTTTTTAAATTGCCTTTCTGGCGACTTTTTTTGCTTCTTATCATACCCATTGTGGCCAACTGTTTCTTATTCACGTTTCCGAAGCATTTTTCAGTTTTGATATTACAATTTTCGGCTCGAATTTTAGAGTATGATAAAATATACGACTCTTTGTTTGAAATATACCATTTAATGGCTTTTTATTTTAATAGCTCAGTATTAACGAAGTGAGTGTCGCCGTTTTGTGACGTAACATTATTTAAATGGTACAGACCGGTGATTAATCTGATGGACGCGAAACATTTTAATTACGAGCCGTGACTACCATGATATTTACTTCATACGTACTAAAATTTAGTGAGTTGTGATTTTAATAAATCCATCATTGCCAAGTTTATTCTAATCAGCTTTTAATCAAAAAACAAAAACACGCAACAAGGTATTTAGGGTTCCAAAAAGTGGGCTTAGGAAATCCGCCTCGTATTCAAGAGGTCCTTTATAAAAAGCACAATGCTAACATTGTACGCTTTCCACGATTCGAAATGAATAATGACGTTTCACCGAATGCCCCGTGAAAGTGATAAATTGCTTTATAATTTCGTCGGACTCCCATTATAGGCTCTATCATGATGATGCGTTGTTATTGTTTGTGGGTAAAGGATGAGGGTTGTTCTGATTGTGTCCCACTGTTGTGCAATGGGTTTGTTTCCTTTAATCATCCTATTTTTTATTGTGTAGTTCAGGTGGGTTTACCACATAAAAATACACTTATTTTACCTCATTCAGTTTTGATGTTTTTAATAAGCCTAGTCTAGTAATTTTCGTCTAGCCAGGGATATGAAAAAAAAGGATTATTATTTTTTATTTCAAAGTACAGATTACTGAAATTTTGGAAGGTATTGCTGTTTTCGTTGTTTGAAGGTATTCTGTCATGGCCGATCGATGGTGTTAATCCTAGTTTACTTGTATGCTAAATACAGTACTCAATAAAGTACTGAATACGTGATATAGGTAAATATTCACAGAGAAACACAAAACTTTCATTTGTAATACTTACGAGTTGGGATATAAATGGTATTTTCCCAAAAACATGTTAGTAAAGAAAACGTGATCTGTTCAAAAGTAATTGCATTTCTGAATAAGCTTCTCAAAGATTTTTTTTACAGATTTCTGAACCGAGACTTTTAATTGCATCTTCCTTAATCTTTTTCGTTTTCTTTTTCTAGATTCAAGCTTGAATATTTCTTACTAATTAGTGTTCCTGTTAGGTATTTGCAGATCTGGTGTAACGAAACGATAATAATAATTATGAAATGAACCTTTTGGTACTCTAATTTTAGATAATTACTAAAAAGAGAATAAGTATGTAGAAAAACAGCCCGGTTGCCTTATTTACTTTAGCTAAATAAGAAAACACAATCTTTTTCCTAACAACTTAAATTATACTTGCTAAAATGTAAAAACCGGTCGATTGTTCAGTACCTAAGTAAACGTTGAATTTACGAGTCTAGGTAAAGAATGTTCTAGAATAAAAGTATACGGTAACAAAATAAATACAATTGCCAATTTACCAACGCCAATCCCACATAAAGTTGAAATGGGGGAAACATGTGAAAAGGTACGGATTGTAAGTAAATTCACCCACTAAATATTTAGGCTACATTCTTCTAGGCAATATTAAATTCTCTTGGAGACGTTGGATATTTATTTGCATATTTTTTCGTTGTAAAAGTCTTTTCGTTTTGTTCTAGTTGGGGAACAAGGGTTAGGCTATTTGCTTAGTGTCTCAAGGTCATCAATCAAGTTGGGCATTCAATAAGTTTGTTTAATACAATTATTGAAAAGTATTTACTGTGTAATAGGTAACAAACATAAGCGATGTTTGGTAATCTTGAACCGTCTAAACTGTGGTTCAATGTGAATGCCTACCGTGCAGATAAAGACACACTCTCTTAGATAGATCAAGGTTCAAGTCCAGCAGTGAATAATGACGGATTGTAGATGATTGGAAAAGTATTATCATTAGTTGAAATTGGAAGTACATAATACTAGCTTCTGCTCGTGACTTCGTATGCGGAATCCCGGTTTTTCCCGTTCCCGTAGGATTTTCGGGAAATATTTTGATTCTAAGCTACTTTTCTAGAGATTTTTAGCCAAATAAATTTAGTCTTTCTTGATTATACTATAAAAAGTGTAACTTTATTCTGGTATCTGGTAAATTTATTCTGGTTCAAAATGTTCATTTTCCCACCCCATTGAAGCTTGTTACATATTCTGCAAGGTTGCATGTTACCTAGCCATCGCACGGTCTGTTGAACACTACTTTATCAGGAGTTAATGGTTCTCATAAGGAGTAGATAGTCTAGAATTTTTATGTTATCAAGAATTTTTATTGTTTTTCAATAATTTTTTTTTGTTTGGACTTTAAAGACTTTATAATTTCTATAAAATGACGTCAAAATACTTCTTTAACATACATAGGTACCTCGTTCAACTCCTGTATTTTTTTATAAATGCTTAAATTATAAATAAAAGTTCAATCTCTTGCAAAATTAATATAAGACTTTGATAAATATGATTATCTAAAATTTACAAGTTTCAAAATAAAAATGACATTTCAGTTAGAGTACCTAGGTACTTATAAACACGTACTAAGGTATGCCGACACCCACAGTGGCACGCTTCGCCGATGCGAAGGTTTAGCACGTGGCAGTATTCTTGATACGCCCACTCACATGGGAACAACAGTATAGAGTTTACGTAAACTCTTTGAATAAAACCGTCTTATCTGCGTTGCAAGGTTTATGTTTTGTTTGTAGTCATTTGGTACACGTTTAACAAAAGCAGATAAATATTAAATACATATCTTATTTTTGAGATAAATTATGAACTACTCAAGTGTGGGAGAGTCATGCTTCTGCACGAAAGTGCCGGCTCGAGCTGAGTGATACCACGGCCTTACAAAAGACCGACGTGAAACAACGCTTCCTTTGTGTTTCGTTGCTGGATGCCCAATCCCCCTCCCCCCGTTCCCCAATCCCTGAATCTTTAACAATCCGCAAATTCTTAATCCCAAAAAGTCGGTAACCCACTTGTAACGCTTTTGTTGTTCCAGATGTCCATGGGTGACGTCGATTGCTTATATCATCAGGAGATACGTTTGCTGGTTTATCGTCTTATCCTATAAAAAAAAATTGTTTAAGGTGGTAAATCTTTCTAAACCATGTTTATTTTTCTGCAAGTAACTACTACAACTCAACTCTATCTAAATATTTTGGTGAAAAGTCTTTATTTATTCCATTAAATTATGCAATGCGTAGTTAAAAAAAAAATAAAGGTGGTAGAAGTTTTGATTTACTTAATCGGTCATTGACACTGGTTAAGCAATTATAGCTTTTTTTTAAAATAATAAGATACTGAAGTGTAATGACGGAAGAACCAAAAGCTAATTGAAGTCAATCATTACGCCTAGCGCCTCTTCGACTCAAAAAACGAGAAGTAGAAAGAAATACTTTCCAAATGACAGAATCACATTTATTATCATACTAGCTTTTACCCGCGGCTTCGCTCGCGTCACAAAAGAATAAAAAGTAGCCTATGTGACATAATATACCAATACACACAGCGCCATCTATACCAATACTTTTGTTTTTCTTCGGGAATATCAATTTTTCCGCGTTAAAAAGTACCCTATTATTTAATCCGGACTTCTAACTTTACGTCTGCAAAAATTTAAAGCAATCGGTTGAGTAGTTACGGCGTGAAGGTGGAACAAACAAACAAACAAACAAACTCACTTTCAGATTTATAATATTAGTAAAGATTTCAACCATTTCTATTGTCGTTCGCATAATGCATGAGTTTTCGGGAAAGCATTGTCCGCACAAACAGACCCGGGTTGCATTCCGCCATTTGTAAATTCCTGCTTGACGCAATTTGGCATAATGCCCGCCAGAGGTATTGTTCTTGTTGAAAGGAGAACTAGGTGTGTCATGGCTGGAGATTTACTACGTTATTAATTCCTCGCATATAATATGCTGATAAAATAATATTTCAAAAACGTTTTATAAGCTACTGAACCTCATAGTACATTTTTATACGCGTTTAAAACAAAGAGGTTACAGTGTGACAAGAACTTGTTTTGAATAGAAAAGTTCTTAAAGTGTTCAAGATGTTTTTCTTAACAGTACCGATATTATATTTAGTAAACACTTTAATATTGTGTTCTTAATTACGTCTAGTGTTCAGCAGACTGAGATCTAATCTATAGACTTTCAAGGATAATTATTGGATAATCAATTACCGCTGTGGATAGTAGTGTGTGTGTGTAGACTGTAAGATAAATAAGAAAATAAAAAAGAAAGAAAAATATATAAATTATACTGATACCAAATGAAAAAAACCAATACTAAATTTTACGAAGTAGGAATATTAATCCGCTCTCAAAATGCGACAGTTAACATCCTTTCATTCTAAATGAACATCTAGAAATAAGTGTGGGAGAGTCATGCTTCGGCACGAATGGGCCGGCTCGACCGGAGTGATACCACGATCTCACAGAAAACCGACGTGAAACAACGCTTGCGTTGTGTTTGTGAGTGAGTTTACCGAAAGCCCAATTACCCCCCTCCCCAATCATCCCCATCTCCGAATTCCCAATAAACCTCAAATTAAAAATCAAAAGGCCGGTAACGCACTCGTAACACCTCTGGTGTTTCGGTTGTCCATAGGCGGAGCGGCGGCTTACCATCAGGTGATCCGACAGCTAGTTTACCAGCTTATTTCACAAAAAAAAGAATTCGTACCATAAATCAGCAATTAACAGAAGTTGCATAATAAAATAGCCATCATGTTCTGTTTTTAAACATACAACCTTTTCCATTTATCGAATGATATGACTTTGTAAGTAAGCGGACTAGTGGTTGCATTCCAAACCACTGTCGTGTGGCTATGGTCAAACAGCCACGTCGAGTAATGAATGCACCGCTTTATCTCAGCGCTTCAGCCTGGATTTATTCCCAAATGCGAGGGACAGGATGAAAGGTCTTATTTTTACGTTATTGTCACCATTTTGCGGTTTTCAAACTTGATATTTGATGTGGTCCTTTTTCTGTATTGTAGCTGGTCCTTCGGTTAAAACTAATTCTATGGTAATTGGTATGGTTGTGTAATAAATAAATATGTTCAGTAACATACATGATATTGTTTTTCATGAATATTTATCACACGCATAAAATTAATCCGTCTGCGGTGTCACAGAGCATAAAGTACTGTTGATAAATATTTACAAATGTCATAAAGGTCATTTATGTTTTAAAAACTGTTACTATGACGATCAAACTATCACACAAATTGCAAATGTAGAATTTCTTGTTAGGTGGACGACTAGGTTAATGGATATTTTAGTATCGAATCTTCAAGTGGGACTCCGGAGATCCATAGTATTATAGAGGTAGTAGATGAGATTTTCTTGGTAGATGACCAAATTATGGTAATTGGAAAGATACTCAATAGTGTAGTTTAGTGTACCTACCTTTTTCCTTTAATTTTTAGGAGCTAAGGCTCCGGCTCCGCTTACGCTGCTTGGCTGCTTGCTTAATAAACCGTTTCATTCGAAGCGATTACTTGCGGCACGGTGTGAGAACGCTGTTACTGTAATGATAAATATTTCTGACAGAGAGTCAAAAAACTGTCTTTTTCATGACAATTGGTTTATGGTAGGCATGTAGTCGTGCGATGCTACTACAAATTTTTATTTCTATGTAACATCATTAAAATTTTGAGCGTTGTTGTAAAGAGCTATTAATTCGAAACATAATCTTCGCATGATCTAATGTGGGAATCATGACTTCTGACAATGTTTGTCTCATCGTATCATTTCGTTACAAGTTTCCTAAACTGCCATTTCATACAAATAACTCCTTCACTTTGTCTGCCATAACGGTTTACTATATTTGTATTGTAACTTTTGTGAGACATACTAAATATATATAGATATATGAGCCTCCTAGCATGGCTTGAAACTAGTCGAGTTCCTCGTCAAATTATTACGTGAGTAAGCCGTAAACAGCCGTACAGTAAAAAATTGTGTCACAAAAAATGTTATCGCAAAAATTATTCAAAACAGCCCAGAAATGAAAAGGTTAGATGTATTTTCAGTAATTCAGGCCACGTTCGGCCTGTTAAGTGCAGGTGTTGGGTATGCGTGGAAAAAAATGGCCGCCTCCACGTCGCTTTGTTTCCTTCGAGGCAGATTTACATCATAAATCCTTTTAATTACGACACAGGATCGGTTTGTTTTTAATGTGTTTTATTTGTTTTCGGATTTCACTGTAGATTTATGTTAAAGTTCAGAGCGTTGTTCTCGTTAAGGTGAACGTAAATCAAAATGGCGTAACACTTTTTTAATCTTCTGTCATGACATTTGAATAATAATAATAATAATAATAATGCCCGCAGGGCACCTTGAGGCGAGGTGACGGGCATTAGCGATCCCGCGGGCTACCATCATCCCGAGTGCTCCAGGGAGAAGTCACCGTTCCTTCTTCTCCGGCTTGCCTTAATTGGCTGGCTGGAGTGAAAGATGACAAGGAACAGGTCTCCCACCTCTGGCTTGCCTTCATTGGCCGTCCAGAGTGGAGTCGCGAGAGCAGTGATCCTGCTCGGAGGGTAAGAAACTATTCGTAAGTCGCGAGTGGGCCAGGGATGCAGGAGGCTTCGGCTGGAGCAGATGATCTGAGTAGAAAGCGGTGGTAGTTTCTTAACCCTTCAGCCACTCACATTCTCGTTGCCCCTCTGTTGCTATATCTAGCAACCATTCCCGGGGCCCGGTCAGTGAGTTGGCGAGTCTCCGCCTGCCATTTTTACGTGTAAAAATTACATTGTTTCGGCAGGTGCCATAGTCATCCATAGTTCCTAATTTACCAGTCCACAGCAACCCATCCATAGCCCTACCTTTATTTTTTTTTTCCATTATCCACAATAGTCCTACACTAACCGGGGACTGTCCTTGGGTGCATTTCCATAGTGCATACAGGGATAGTCGCCGGTTTGTGTGTCCATTACATTTATATTAAAGTTGTCTAAAGGGCCTCTGCGCAGTTGGCTTCGGCTCCTCGTACGCCTCCCAAATGACCGGGACCCTGTGGTCCCGTGAATGGTAAAGACATACATAATAATAATAATAATAATCATTTATTGCAGACCATGTCCATATTCTTGTTAGTAACATTGAACTTAAAAACTAATGTTAGTACACATTATATATATGATTTAATAGGTAATATACAATTTACAAAAACAGAGACAGACAGGACAACACAAAATCATGCCATTAATTATAATATTTAATTTAATTTAACTAAAATGTCAATACTACTATAATTACGGCGCAAGTCCCGCGGAGAGTCTACAACATCTATTTACTATTGCGCAATCCAGTCGGCCAGATATCATTTTCAGGATGCTGTTGTTGCTACCCCTCACCCTCCGCACTAGGGATGTGCATCTCTTACGCATTACTGTATAAAAACAATCTACGCGGGCTTCTGCAAACATTCCCGAGGCACTACAAAAACGGGGCAACCCCATCAGCACCCTAAAAGCGTTATTATATTGGACTCGAAGGGCGCTGTATGCTTTTTGTGTAAAATGAGCCCACAGACCGCACGTGTAGAACGAAGTACAATATGCACGAAATAAAGCAACTTTGACTTCAGTCGTACAGCGCGCAAACCTGCGGGCAATCATGTTAGCCCGTACAGACAGCGCCCTTCGCTCCCGTTCAATGTCCGTATCATCCTTGAGATCGGCAGTCAGCCAGTGCCCCAGATATTTAAATTGCTGTACTCTCTGTAGAGGAACACCATTCAATTTAATAGTAGGCATCTGGATAAATGCACCGCCTCCGCCGGTCCCAAAGACCATAACCTCACTCTTTTTCGCATTGTACACAAGCCCGTGCTGCAGCGCATACCTTTCGCAAATCCCTAACAATTTGCTGAGACCACAGGGTGACGCACTCAACAACACCATATCATCGGCATAGCTAATATTGTTCAAACACACACCATCTATATAGCAACCTAACCTAGTGCGGCTGAGCTCCTCTAATAAGTCATTCACATACAGGCTGAAGAGGGTGGGCGATGTCAGTCCACCTTGTCTCACCCCGCACTCCAGCCCGTACACGTCCGACCTGACTCCAGCCCATCTGACGCAATTGACCTGGCCCCTGTACCAGTACTTGATGATATTAATAAGTTCTTTTGGCAATTTCGTATTACTGAGCTTCTTCCACAAAACTTCGTAGGAAACCAGATCAAAAGCTTTTGAGAGGTCGAGAAATCCAGCATACACGGGCGTTTTTCTATCCATATAATATCTGACAGTCTGCTTAAGACACAAGATAGCACTATCTGTAGACAATCCGGGCCTAAACCCGAATTGATTATCATGAGGTTGTATACATTTATTTAATTGCGTATTAAGCAAACTATCAAACACCTTCGAAACAATCGTCGCCAATGATATAGGTCTATAGTTATTTTTATCGGCCATATCGCCAGTCTTGTTTTTCGGAACAGGTACTACTAGAGTCCTCAACATTTCGGCTGGCAAATACGCGTGACTCATGCACAATGCAAAAAACATGGACAATGCTCTAGGCAAATGCGGACCCGCGTATCGTAGATGCTCAATGCTAAGGCCATCATGGCCGGGGATTTTCCTTTCGACATTGAAACAATTGTTTTTTCTACCTCCTTGGCGCTAAACCTTGTTTCCAGCTTCATTCCAACCTCAACATCGAGCACCCACGACGGTGGCCCCAGCGGCGATTTCACACTGAAGTGATTCATAAAGATATCGGCAATCTCTTTCGAATCACTCACTCCGTCGACGCACACAGGAAGGCCAGGCTTTGCATTTAACTTTTGAGTGGCCTTCCAGAAGGATTTAAAATCTTGTTTCGAGTGATGTGAAGCCAATAAATCCATCTTAATCTGAGTCTCATTATCTTGACACCATTTCAATCTGGATTTAAATATTCGCCTAGTTTCACACATTTCCTCATATATTTTACCGGCAGTTGGTTTGCCATACGACACCCAAGTCAAAAACTTTTGCCTGGCCGTCCTGTGTACGTCGCTTACATGTTTATTCCAGCCGACTACACTACGCCTACGCTTCCCATTTCTGATTACCCCGCTGATAGCCGCTGATTCACTCATAGCAACAATAATATCATTATACATTTTGTCAATGATGGGCCTATGTTCTAAGATATTACAACTTTTGTCAGCGCATAGTTGGAGCTCGCATGGAAAATCGACCTGTCTTAATTTGTCATGACAAACTTTCCTGTACTTGCCGATCTGTTCAGGGCTTCGTTCACCCCACACTACTTTATTTTGTGTACAGGCGCAATGACTACTTTTTTGTATTATAAGCTCCAAATTACATTCCACAAATACAGGAAAATGGTCTGACCATAAAACATCATAATGTACACAAAGCACCGCTAATTAGTTGCAGCGCTACACATCGACACAACTGTCATTTACACAGTGTACATGTGTGCGTAATTTCATATAACTGTATATAAAAATATTCGTCCACCACGTTCACATTGGTATTTTCATTCTTGTGTCGGTATACGTATTTTTATAATTTAATGCATAGGTAAGGTTAAAACTATTTACAATCATTGATATGACCCGACATTTTCACTGTCATTATCGTAGTGCTCGTGGTCGATTGGTTAATGAGCACGCTTTTATCGTCTTTCAAGGATCAATGATGTGGGTTCTATTCCAGCTAAAAGTTTATTTTATTTTACCTTGTTATTTTTCTTATTTTTTTTTTGTTTTTTGTCATAAAATATAAATATCAGGCTATAAAAGAAGCAAATGAGTTGGTAAATAAAACAATACTATTTTTTATTACAATTAATTTATTTATTATACAAATATGTTGTTTTATATTCAATATTTATATCTAATAATTAATTATATACCACATGTTAAGTTTAAAGTTCTTTAAATCATAATTAATAGATATGACAATAAACCTCATAGTCGAATCGGGAAATATCATGCGGTACAGCGGTAATACGATGGCAGCAACATTTTTTATTAAGTAATAAACAAATACAACATTCTTGTTTTGTAATTTAATAATATAATGTATTATTAAATTACAGTTTTACAGTAATAAACTAGTAAAACATGTAAAAAATTACACTGTCAACATAATATTTCTTGAAATGGGCGACTTTTTGTCGTTTGAACTTCCATTAATTATCTATTTTACGACGGTTGTTATAAGGTTCAATATTCAGTGGGCTGTATGATAGTAAAAAGAATGTGACGAATGCTATGGAACGATTTTAACTTTCATGACCTTTAGAATCAGGGAAACTTTAAATTAATTGAAGATGGGCGTAAATATAATATGTCAATCAAGTTCGAAAGCAGTTAAATAAATTTGTTAATGAAAAATTAAAGTAAGTGAATAAACATGTTGAATAGAAAGAAATTATGACAATTTCTAACCACAAAACAATAACATCACTTCACCGTATGTTCTAGACAGCATTTTAATATTCTTAAAAAAATTAAACATTATTTTATGTTAATTTTAATAAAGGCAGAGTTTGACAGGCTCAATAATTGATTCCGAAATCAATACAATCACTGATCCTACAAGGCAGAAGGTTGCAATTCGTATACCTTTCTCCATCTTTTCTTCACAATATTTTACGCCCATCCTTATCCGACTTGAAAGTCTTTTCGTCGCTCAATATGATTACACTGTTCGCCCAATCAAAATTAAAAGTCCTAGCAAATTCTTAGCGCTTTTGCTGGTGAACCACAGATAACAATATTTTCTTCTCTGGCTTCCTGCGCCTTAAACCAGAATGCAGGTGTCTCCGTACAGTTTGTATTAAAACATTCAGTGCTGTCGCTGTAGTGCGGGTTGGCAGGAACGGATCAGCCATGTGCCTGGCTACGATGTCGTAGTGCCGAGCCGATGAATTTGCCTTTGGTTTAGGCCCACGTCGACGATGTTTAACGTCACCGGTCTCCGCATATCTGTGCACCCATAACTGCATGGATCTCCTCTGTTGATACCAAACAAATAAGTATTTAAAATACCAGGAAATACTTTACAGGAATTAAAGTTACTTAAAAATAATAATAAATATAAGTGAACACAATGTTAGAATAATAATTTATAATTAAGTAGTGGCGTAAGGAATAAAAATCCCTAACCAGATATGTTTTAAAGAAACACTCCTAACAAAAACAAGTCAAGTTACAATACAATTAATAATAAATTATTAATATATCTTTATAATATTGAACTTCATAATAAGTTGCAATAATTATTTTATTCTAGTGCAAAAATTGATAGGTGTGTCGAGTTACAAAATGAAATAAATATTATTTAGAATATCAACGTGGTATCTTATTTACTCACCGATATCATTAAACGCCTTGCTATTTCAGTTATTGTTAGTTATGTTTTGCTCATGCAAAACAATGGTTTCAGCCTTTTTAAATGTTGATAGGTGTTGGAACATCTTGTAAAAATAAAAATAACTTTGCACACGAATATAAGTAGTGTAGCAATAAACTATGAAATCCTCATAAATTGACAACTAAGAACGCAATTATTTTGTAAGTCGGGTGATTTGAAAAACATGTTTTAAATAGTCGGTAGTTACTTCATAAGTGTGTAAAATAAAATGACTCGAGATTTCTATGGTCGCCACAAACATTGCAAATATACTCAGGTATCGAACCATTAAGAAATCACAGTTAATTACTTTTTTACTGTTTTTATCTTATTTAAGTTGGTTGAAATGCATGAAGCAAATTAGATTATTCTAAATAATAAATAACTAGAACTAAAATATAAATAAAAGATATTATAGGTATAAATAAATCTAAAGTATTTACTATTAAAATTAACATAAGATTTAGAACAATAGGAAATGAAAAAAAAGAAAAGATTTAATTGTTTCTAATTTCAAATTTCAAATATTTGATAAATTAATTCTAAAACAACATGTGAATGTTGGAATCGATCCGGCGGCACTTTACTTGACAATTGGAGGCGATAACCATTGCGCCAAGCGCGCTGTAGATGAGATCATCGAAATATTATATATCATTCAGTAACATAAAATTACAATGAGAAAGCACTATATTTATATGGGTATTGTATAGCTCGATCGTTCATTATTTTTGATTTCGATTTATTCAAAGTTTGTTATGAGTAATTTTATCTTTACCCTCGTTTTTATTTAAACTTATTTACTAAATTATTGCGTATACCGACACAAAAATGATTTTTAAATACCAAGATGTGTGTGATAGACGAATGTTTCTATACATATCTATTGATATGAAATTACCCACACATGTATATTGTGTAAATGATAGTTGTGTCGATGTGTAGCGCCGCTAACTAATTAGCGGTGCTTTGTGTACATGTACCCCCACAACTGAACACAAAGCTGCTTTGGTCACAATACAATGATCTAGCCAACGTTTAGAGCCGTGTGCCTCACTTATGAAAGTATACGCACCAGACGCGATACCTAACATGTCTGTATCAACACATGTCCACTGCTGTTCTGCACAAAAACAGCATAGCTCATTGTAAAAAGTCTCTGTAGGGTGTGCATTAAAGTCGCCTAATACGTAAACATTTTCGATACCCATATTATCTATGATAGCACTCACCGTACTGATAGTGTCCGTGAACTCGGGTAAGTTCGCAGGCATGTCCGTCGGCATGTACACACTCATCACTAAAATTGACTTTTCGTCCAACACTATTCGGATTGCACATATACGCGGATTATCACATTTCACCACCGACACATTCTGAAAAACACTACGCCTCCATAGAATGGCCACTCCGCCGTAAGGCCTACCCTTCAGCATGCCACAGGTAGTGTCAACTGCCGATGTCCCCGTACACCCGAAGTCGCCATCCACTCCATTCAAGTATGACAACTCGTCTGGCAGCAGCCATGTCTCTTGAAGGGCTACCAAGTCCGCAGTCTCACATAAACGCCGAATATCAATAAGTGAGCGCTTGATATTCTTACAATTAAATGATACAAAATTATGTGTCTTATTATGATGCATTTTTATTTACTTTGTTGCCGATAACAGAGCGATGTGATCTGTTTAAATTCTTTGGTTTAAAATGCACAAATCGTCTGAAGATTATCCCTCGCGGCCATAATTCATTATTCAGAAACATGTGTAATTTGTTTTCCGATACAAAAAACTTATAAGCGTTATATTTACTATCTTTTCTAATCGAGATCTTTTCTAATTGGACCTTTACACTTGTTCTATTAAAGATGTAACTTGTTATGTCAGTTTCTAAAGTGTCCTTATGTATGTTAGTAATAAAATCGGTATTTCCCTGTCTGCTGACTTGAAATTTCCTTGTTCTATAGATGTACCGATTTTGCCCAATAAGCGATTCCTAGGTTTAGATTTGTATTGTACTAACTTCCATTCCTCTCCTGTATCGTTTCGATCCCGCTTAGCCAACGTAGGTGCGCCTGCCGGCGGCGACGTTTGTTTACATTTACTAACTGGTTGGCACAGCTGTTCACTCGTTTCCTTATCAGTAGATTGCAATGACGTCAGACGTAACGGTGCATCGGGTGATTTCTGCGGGCTCGGCATTTCTTTATTGCAACTCACTAAATCTGCAGTTACCTCCACAATAGAAATGTTAACACAGTTTTGGTTTCTTTCGCTTTTAGAGTATTTTTCCATGCCCGAGCAACTAGATTTTTGTATTTCTGGTTCTTCTATAAGGTGATCAGTCGATTGATTAACAGGATCACTTTCTGTTTCTCGTCGCGACTGCGTATCACTGGTAATAGATGATGATAAGAATTTTGTATTCTGGAATTCCTTCCTCAAGTCATCCAACTGCTCCAGAGAAGCATACGTATCCTTCATATTCTTGATCTCAGTCTGCACTAACATCAAATCCTTCAGAAGTTTTGACACATCCAGGTGATCGAAGGTAATGGGTGGCAGCAACTCCAAATTACGAGCCACGAAGACAGGCATCACATCGATGTCTGTCACTTTGAACAGGTGGATGATGTCATTCAAAATCCGATTTTCTTTTCCCTGTCCTTTACGAACTTTTTGTCGCTTATCTGACGGTAGTGATTCAAACAGTAGCGAATACGATTTCTGTATTTGATCACTCGTAAACGTCGAAACACATATTCGCACTAGGCTGTCTTCATCTATTATAGATATTTTATTCTGCATATATGCTAACATTTCATCAATCACAATATTGCAATTGTTACACTTTAATGTATTCGTCATCTTGCCGAAACCGAGAACACGTCACACTCGGGTGCGCGCGCGCGAACGAATCCGCGAATAGACTGCGATAGGTTTCGTAATCGTTTTTTGTTATTGAAACCTATTTAAATGTTTTTTTAGGTAGATATTTTCCAAACAGTGCCTTAAGCCATATGCCACTTTAGCGCTTGTGTACAGAGAGAGTAGAAAACTAAATGTATGGGAATGACACTGTCAAAATTTACGTCAATCCCATATAATTTGGTTTTCTATTCTACAAGTAGACATGCGCTAATTGACATTTGGCTACAGCTGCAGGCAAAACTCCAAATCATTTAAAGGCTTAAGACGAAACCCAAAGAACATTCATGTTTCAGCATAACAAAACAAATAAAATTTAATGTGACTAATCTTGTTACTTTAGTTAAGTCCGTAATTCTAATATTTGTGGTTCCTGATCTAGCTTTTGTAAATAAAAGGCTTGTGGTTTAAGCCAGCTGGTGGTTTACCGCGCCTTGTCGCGGCTGGCCGCTAGTATGCCGCTAAAACAGGTCATCTGATCCCGATTCCAGAGGACTGGGATCACAATGTCCCTTTTTATCGTGTATACATGAAACAAGTGAGACTTGATTTTGTTGCTAAGTCAACAATTTATATAAAATAAAATAAAATATATTTTTTTCAGGTGATCCTAACCATAACCATATATTGTTACATTGTTATTGTTTATCAAAATAAAAATAAAAGTAAATTCATTAAGTAATGATACAATTAAGTTTAATGTTGGCATTAACTGAGTTAAGTATTGTAGCGACACATGTCACATGACAGCTCACGCACATAGATGAACAACAAATTAACGGATGACGTCACAAAGATCCTACATTGCACATGCAAAGTTTACATGCGATTTAACATGGATAGAAAATCCTAATGAACAACTGATGGGCAGAAAGCTCGCCAGGCACGATCAACTCGCCTGGTTGGAAGATCCTCCTTTTCCGATCTTAGGGAACTATACCATCTGTTGCCTAAAGTATTATTCACAATTAATATTTTATTAATTAGAATATTCAATAGCATTTTGGGACATTGTCAATACTGTTCTGCTGTGTTATTTAGTTACATATTGAAATTAAAGTTTTTAATAAGTATTTACCTAATCAGAAGAGTTTCTAGCAACAGACTGAATTGACGAAAACTATGGAAACTTTAATTAGAAAACAAATAAATTGTTCATTCGATTTATATTGTAATCCTTTCAAGATTTGCCTGAAATCGAGAGAAGTTCTAATTTTATAAGATTGCGTTAGCAAATACCATTACTAAAGCCTTTGTTTTACCAATAACGAATAACGAATAAAAATTGGGTTAAAAAGAACTGCCTCGTTGGCCGAGTGGTCGCAAGTGCGACTGTCGGACAATGGGCCTCGGGTTCGATTCCCGGGTCGGGCAAAGTACCTCTGGGTTTTTAAAAAAATCTCAGTAGTAGCACGGAGTCTGGAATTGTGCCCAGTATACCTATGGCAATAGGCTCACCCCCTATTACATGGGACTTATAACATAAATAGTGAAATGTGGGTGTTACTTTGTACAGTGGCGGGGATAAAAAGCAGGATGTTATGGATGTTTAACATGGAATATCAAAAGAACAATTTGTGTGTTTATTTTTTGTGAAAATTAAGTAAAAACTACCTTAACTTTAATTTTATTTTCACATTACTTGAGTTAAATACTCAATTAATGTGAAAATTCATTATACCTATTTTTCAAAAGAAGTTGTATTATTGGTATGATTCCATTTAAACTTTCAGTAATAGTATAAATTCAGTGGTAAAGATAAAATTTCGATAAATAACTAAAATTGTCATTAACTGTATTATCAACGTGGAAAGAACGTGAGCCAGAAAAGTAAGTTGACTCAACTTCTAAACTAAAATTATTGACTTTCATTTATAATACGTCGATCGCTTTCAAGCACGCTTTGAAAGGAAGAATTGACTGTTATAGGAATAGGGTCAGCCTAATATCGGTTGAGACAACAAAATTTCTCGCTCCGGCTTAATAAAGGTTCAGCTTTTTATCGCAATCTGTTTGAGAACACGGAAACAGTTTTAGGGGATTATGAAATAAAGTGAAAAGGGCATTTTTCGTGGAAATTGTTCCAGCGATTATTTCAATATTTTGGTTACTGTATAAACCTTAGATCTTAATTGATTTAAGTAGCAAATTTACTAAAGTATGTGACTTATATTAAATTCATAACATCACGCCTTTTATCCCCGAAGAGGTTGGCAGTGGTACACATTACGGGACTTAATGCCACTGTATAATGTACACCCATTTTTCACTATTTATGTTATGAGTCCCATGTAATAGGGGATGAGAGTGTGTAGAGACTCCATGATTTACTGAGATTTTTTAGTAGTATATTGCCCGACCCGGGATTTGAACCGGAGACCCTTGCCAGTCGCAGTCGGCAGTCGCACTTGCGATGGCCAATGGGTCAGTTTATTAAACTCATACGATAAATTAATGGTTATATTAAACATATTATATATTACATAGAGAGGGCAAAATCTGATATTGGCTACTTCGTTTTGTGTGTATTGGACAGCGAAACCTACCCCATGTTTGACGACCTATTAATTATCTTGAGCCATCTTGATCAGCGAAGATAAGGAAGATAGGTATTTTATTTCACTTTTATCCTCATAACCTTTAGGAGGAAATCCGTAGACACAGCCTTGGGAAGTCCAGAATATTGGCATGTAGACGATTGTTACACTTCTCTTGTCTTATTGCTAAAAGATGCTATTAAAAGTTTGTATCTATTTTCAAGCACCTTTGGCGCCAGCATGGAGTTTAAGTAAATTAAGCCTCTATATGGATTTTTTTAAATAACTGTCAAAAGGTTTGTAATTGACTCTAAAGCCAAGTATATACGCCTTCAGTATGGCGATGCCACAGATAATTTATTGGAACAAAAACAATTTTTGTTCTTATTACCTATATCTTGCTGAACCTAAATATAGATATTGGATATTAGTTTTACCTCGTCATGCAGAAAATAAGCATTAAACCGGAGATTTGATTTTTTTTGTTGATTTGGTGGTCGTGGACGGTAGTAGTACGCTACAAGGCTAATCAGACTAAAACGTTAAACGTACGTGAAACATTACTTATTTTATAAAGACTTAAGCGCGATTTAAAATTAAGTAGCGTTTGAGCATTCCGACATAAGACTTTGAAAAAATGTATTACTAGCTACAATTTCTCCTCAATTTGAATAAATGCTTGAAATTGTGTAAATAACCTAGTTGTATTTATGATTATACTAGCGACCCGCCCCGGCTTCGCACGGGTGCAATATACATGTATTATACATACAAAACTTCCTTAAGAATAACTCTAATTATTAAAAAAAACCGCATCAAAATCCGTTGCGTAGTTTTAAAGATCTAAGCATACATAGGGACAGACAGACGGTGGATTGTTACGAACGGCTTTGTTTTATACTATGTAGTGATTTTTTATTAGACAATGTAACAGATACTAATAAAGCTATAGATGTACAATAGAAAATAGTATCATGTTAATTAATTCAATTTCTCTGAAAAACAAAGCAGACTCACCTACATAAAGTGGTTACGCAATAAACCAATCTTCTAGATTTTTCTTATTGCTATTCCAGATTACTTTTGCTCTCCCACGCAACTAACAGATAGGCTGAATTTTGTTTTCGTTTCATTACGACTAGAAGTAGGTACTTGGCCCATTTTGTTTACTGGCAGACTTGTCCTTACAATTTTATTACATGTATAGATAGACTGATTCTATGACACAGTTTTATGGGAGTCGATTTACAATCTTCGTCGTAACACCCGTAGGTACATTAAGTGCGTCATTAATGGCCACTTTAGTATTATTGACGTCTCTGCGAGGAACACAGTCGCTTTTACGTTTCGTAACCATTTTTGCGTTTTATGCCCGTGTCATGAACCCAGTTTGTATGTGCTAACCTTTTCAATTGTTCCCGTTAAATTTATTTCTTTTTAAGCTTTAACTTTGTGTTGTTGGGTTTAGATACACGGCTTATATTTGCTGTAGGTATTTGTTGATTGCTATTGACTGCACGGTTAGCACTGTGATTACGTGATCTGTTACTGTGCAACGTGTCGCGGGTCCGATTCTCGCGCCGGCCAAAAAGTGATAATGGCATTTTTTGAATAAAATGACCGGGTTAACTCGGAGTCAGGAAGTTCGGCAGTGTTTTACTCCCGTACCTCACAAACCACGTAAAATCCCACCGGTCGTGTTTGTCTGTCGTCCCATTGAGTTCAGAAAGTGAGGGAACAGAGAACGCACCTGTATTTACGCACACACTTGAGCACTATAATATCTAGTCTAGTATCTAGTACGCTAGCCCACTTCTACTGCTTAGGAGTAGTCTAGGTAGACAGACTGGCCAATGTGATCGAAAACGATCGGGACACTTATTTATTTATTATTTGAACTAGCTTTTACACGCGGCTTCGCTTGCGTCACAAAAGGATAAAAAAAGCCAATGTGACATATACACACAGCGCCATCTATGCCAATACTTTTGTTTTCCCTCGGGAATATCAAATTTTTCCGGGATAAAAGTGCCCTATAATTTAATCCGGACTTCTAACTATACATCTGCAATTCAAAGCAATCGGTTTAGTAGTTACGGCGTTAAAGTGGAACAAACAAACAAACCCACTTTCCGATTTATAATATAAGTAAGGAATAAGGATGATTTGATTCAATTATGCATCATTTAACTGGTGATGAGAATATCAAATTGATTCATCTTTTACATGGAACACATACATCACAATAACACGTAAATTATTTGAGATAGCCTTTTTCCTCGTCCAATTTCATTAATTTAAATATTAATTAATAACATTATCTGTGTTTTTCTTCTAAAGACCGTACTTTCTAATTATAAGTTTATAATTGCTTCCGTATGCCTAAACAGACATCGTGTTCGGTTAGCTAAAGTTCATCTCCGTTAACGGGATTCTGTTTAGGATCAAACAGATCCTCTCCGCGCCTCAGCGGGCACGTCGGGTAATCGGTGTCGGATAGCGTCAGCGAATTGATTTTTAGGGCGTGCGAAACTTCTTGCGTTTCTTGAGCTCCTGGTACCTAAGATGGAGTACTGGGTATGAAAATTTTGGTCAAAAAGAAATTATTTTAAGCAAAGAATGATTTTATTTGGTTAATTTATAACTTCCAGTGTCTTCTGTGAACTTAGTACTCATGAATACCTACATAATTCCAATTTTCCGTAGTGAAGGGTTTTAGCAAATTCTGTACTTATTTTTACACTTTTTCCCGTAATTTAGTCGTTACCTACTATCAATGTTTGTTAGGCAATTTATATTAAAATTAATTCATGGAATTTCTTAAAATGTAATGATTTTCACTTTCGAGTTTTCCTCTATGAAGTGGTTTACCAGCAAATGAATGAAGTAACTTATAACTTATTATTATTATAATACATTTTTATAAAAATATTTTTGTAAGCCATGAACCATGAAAATGTCAAATAAATTACATGATTTCGAAATATTGCCTTTTTCCGGTATTTCTTTTGATGTTAAATTAAGTAGAAAATAAATTGACCTAATCCGTAATGGGAAATTCCCATGATTAACTTCTTAATGTAGATATGTAGATATATCTTTTAAATTCAATTGGGAGATGTTTATATAAACTTTTATTTTGAAAATAATATTAGACAGAAATGAAACTAAACAACATTTTGCAATACCATGTACAATAATGCGATGCAATGTCGATCCGAATATTGATCTCTACTGGTGTTGTTGGTCTGGAAGGTAGCCCATCCAGACCAGAACTTCAATGCTGAAAGGATGGGCAATGATCGCTCACCATCAGGTAAATCTGTCTGCTTTATTACCCACTCCTAGATGCCCGCGACTTCGTTCACGTGGATTAGTAACTTTGGATAGTTTCACAGGTCCTCTCCCGTAGGTGATAGCGTGATTATACCTCTATGTAGCCTAATGTTGACCTGACTTGTTTGTAATATTTATGCAATGCAAATGCCCTAAGTATTCTTTTAAAACATATTCAATATACAGTTTTGACCTTTCTACGATTTTAGTATTATTATAAATGTATAGATTTCAGTTTTAATTGCGATAACTCATCAGCGAGGTAGTCGCAGGCCAGTCACTGTTTTCACAGTAATAACAACTAAACTTTGAAATCCCTTATCAATTCTTATTTATCAACTATCCTATGTAATTTATACTTTTAGTAATAATTATAAATGTGGTTAACTGTAGTGTGTAACAAGGTACCTTCTTTTGTTTGGAAAAATTGATTAGACGTATTGTAATAAAAATTGTATGACAAGGGCACGGATTAAGAGTCCGTGGATAATTAATTTGTAATATTATATATATAAAAAAAACTATCCTATGCATTTCTGAAAAGAATACCAACCAAAACATTCTATAGAAAACTAGCCAAGCCTTGATGGAGACTTTGAAATTTCGGATTTTAAGTACCTACCTAGGTATGTGATTATAGCTTACTGGATGATGAAAATTCTGCGTTATATATACAAATAGGGGCCTGAAAATGCGGCGAAATGGCTCCAGTAAAGAATGGTACGGCAATGTTTGCTTCGCGCTAGACTTGGCGGGGGCACTGCCATGCCCTCAGATCTATATTTTTACTCATGTTACCGTTAACTAATTTTATCTAGTAGTATAGATCTGATCTAATGAGAAAAACAGACAGATAAGATTAGTCAATCAGACGCCATATTATCTGTGGCTAGAAACAAAGAGGACACAAATTGAATTTATTATATTTTACTTCATAAAGTCACTTCTAAGAATAAGTGAGATAAATATCCATTCCTCGGGCCAGAACAAAGTTCCTATTGTCTGTACATATTTAAGCGAAATTTCTTCGAATTGGTAGGCGTGTAGTACATTCTATTTTTCATCTTACATTATTGTTAATGTCATGTTATATAGGGCTAGACGCGATCTATTCTTATTATGCGTAGGTATACATAAAAGTGAATTAGCGATATTTTTACATCATTCTGTATGTTGTTTTTGTAATATATTACAATTGTAGTAAATAATTTATTAATGATAATGATGCTAACTGCCTCGTTGGCCGAGTGGTCGGAAGGGGTCTCGATGCCCGGGTCGGGCAAATATTAACTGAGATTTTTAAAATTCAATGGTTTTCAGTTGTCCGCAATAAAAACAATTCAATTTAATTTAATTTAAAAAATTCTCTGTAGTTGCACGAAGGCTGGAATTGTGACCGATATATGGCAATAGGCTCACCCTTTATTACATGGGATTTATGACATAAATAGTGAAAAGTGTGTGGTGTTACATTGTACAGTGGCATTAAGTGCCGTAATGTGCATCTCTACCTACCTCTTCGAGGATAAAAGGCGTGATGTTATGATGTTATGATGACGATTACGAAATATTTTCCTCAGCATTTTCACACGGTTCATTGGGACAGCTAGAGTTATAAATATATGTATTAGGTAAGTATTTAAATCAAGTTAGGTACTCACTTAAATAATTTTTCACTAAGTACAATAATTATGTCGTGGTGGCCCGGAGGTTTAAGACGCCCTCTTCACACGCATGAAGATGCGAGTTCGAAACCTACCAACGGCAAGTACCAATGTGACTTTTTCTGAGTTATAATATGTACTTTCTAAGATCTAGACACCACTGACAAACGGTGAAGGAAAACATCGTGAGGAAACCTGGACTTATAATTTCTAATTATAAGTTTGTAATCGCCAACCTGCATTGAGCAAGCGTGGTGATTAATGCTCAAACCTTCTCCGTGTGAAAAGAGGCTTTGCTCAGCAGTGGGAACTTATAGGCTGTTGATGATGACAATAATTATGTATCAAAACGTGAAAGAAACTCCTACACCGTCGTTATTTCCTCAAGATTTTCCCCTTATGAGTCCTGATTAAGGCACAAAATATCGAGATTTATCGCTTCATTAACGAGCAATATGACTTTAGATATAAATTAAAATGGAATCGGAACGTGCTTGGATTACTTAGCTTAACTTACTTCAGTATTCCTAAGTTGTTGTTCATTAACTTGTACATAGGATTTATTGAAGACTTTTGATTTATGAAAGCATTGTTAGAATTCTAATTTAATGTCAGAATTAAGTTGAGTAAAGTATAAAAAGAGATGAATATTTATATATGTCTAATAAGAATTCAACTATAAAAAATTATGAGTTACGTAAATACATATACGGGGAAAAGCTCTACTAGTTTCGAGTCACAGAGGGACTCTTCCTCATGAGCAGCGTGCGCGGTCACGGCGATGTCACGCAGCTTACTGACCGCACACGCTGCTCATGAGGAAGAAGATGAATCTTTTCTTTTCAGTATATTCAAGCGATCAGCTCCTAATTTATAGTTTATTCAGCATGTCTCATTTACCTATAGTTCAATTTTTATAATTTACAATAGTTATTATAAAAACATGACTCATATGTCGATAGTTATTATAAAGAATTAAACTATAGATAAGGTACTTACACAACACCACTTCTTCTTTACTTCTTCCATGCAAAACTGACCACGATACTCCTTATTCAGTTACCACAAGCAGTTGACCAAAAAAGCATTAAATATAAAACCAGTGTTAAATAATTCATCTGTGGTAGAAGGTTACCCGCAGTGACCTCCAACCGTCTATGTAACTGACGTGTGTGTCCAGCCATGTAATTCAGTGCTCACATTTTCAGCGACAATGTATTGAAATGAATAGCCCATTGAAGATAGAATATAATACTAGCCACTGAATTTTGCCGCAAAAAATTGGAACGAAGAAAGGTTTCATCAATGATAGTTCTAAAATTGAATGATTTTTTTTCAACATTCTGTCTATAAAACAGTAATAGCATTATTCTGTGTATTTAAATTTTTGATCAGTCAAAGTGGTACATATTTGGATATTAGATTTTAAAACATAACATACATACAACATAACATCACGCCTTTCTTCCCCGAAGGGGTAGGCAGAGGTGCATAATATGACACTTAATGCCACTGTACCATGTAGCACCCACTTTTCACTATTTTAAGTTATGAGTCCCATGTAATAGGGGGTGAGCCTATTGCCATATACCGGGTACAATTCCAGACTCCGTGCTACCACTGAGAATAAAAAAAACCAGTAATACTTTGCCCGACCCGGGAATCGGACCCGAGACCCCTTGCCCGGCAGTCGCACTTGCGACAGATTTTAAAATCTTCCATAATAAGAAGAGTTTAGTGTGAATTTGGTCTCAGTTTTTCAGACATAGTCTCATCCTTAATTACCATTAAATATTTTTATTAAATAACAATAACAGGTAAGGTAAGTGTTCAATTAATTCACCACTGCCCATCTTTTCAAGGAAAAAGTGACGTCATATTGTTATTAAATCCAATTCCCCGCAGCAAAATCAACAAATTAAACAAGAGCGTCGTTCTTATTAAAAAAAAATAGAACACAATATATTTATCAAGCCGAAACAATTATTACGAATTTCCTTCCTATCAGAATATTGGTATTTTATTAATTTCGGGCCAAACGTGCCGCCGGCTAAACAAAATTGATTTTTTAGCGTACGAAGTTCTTTTTTAATTCTCTGTCAAGCCAGAAGCCATCCGTCAATGGGGAAAATAATGTGAGGGTTTTCAATAAAAAAGCTTTATTAAGGCCACCATCAATATTTGTAGAGGTTATGTGTTAAATGGTTTTTTGACTACATAAAATTAAAGTTCAAGGTCTTTGAGGCATTCTAACTGCTTGCATGTAAGTGTGGGAGAGCCATGCTTCGGCACGAATGGGCTGGCTCGACCGCAGTAATACCACGGCCACATAGAAAACTGACGTGAAGTAACGCTTGCGTTGTGTTTTATCGTGTGAGTGAGGTTTATTAAATATTAAATAATAGTTAATTATTATAATAACAATATTTTTATGACTTACATAAACCAGTGCTAGTCGTTACTTGCCAGTGAGCGTTATTTCAGCATATTTACAATCAGCATTGACAGAGGAACTAAAGCAGCATGGATCCACTGAAGATAGCAACTCTGCCAGAAATGATGCAGTATTTCATGGACAGAATGACCAAATTCGAATCTGACCTACAGAAGGCACCGGCTACATCAGTAAGTGATCTGGCAGCGGACTTCGGCATCTTCAAGAACCTGATTTTGCAGACCGCCAAATGCCTTCAGCGAGAAATTGAAGTTGTGGCACTGGATGCAGATACACAGGAGATGCGAAGGCGACGAAAAATACTGCTGCTACATGGTGTGCCAGAGCAGACTAAGGAGGAGTTGGCGGAGGTGGTGACATCAATTGTACGGGGCAAACTGGGCATCGTTGATTTTGCTGCAACAGAGATTAAGCGGTGTCATAGAATGGGGCGTCAGCAGGACGCGGGCAAGCCTAGACCCATATTAGTCAAGCTCACTGATATGATAAGACTATGGATATGAAGCAAGTACGCAAAAAACGTGCCTACTAAAACTTCACTTGGTCATCTGTAATGGCGGATAGAACTAGGGATGTGACTATTGAAACTGTAGAAGTATCGATATTTTGGTATTGGTTTTAGTTGATTTATCGATAACATATCATTATTTTATGATTCATCTGGATTTGATTTTTATCTAGCTACTAAACATTACTAAAAATATTAGCGAAATATGTTTAGCAGTTACTGCGTTCACTATCACTCCGGTCGATCGTGTCCATACATTCACATCATACCTTTCACGATACATATGTATCGTAATTTATGAAAAGGATTTACCATCGACTGGTTAACATTTACATTCTTAAGGTTAAGTAATTTTTGAGGGTTGAAAAATAAAAATGTTCCAAAGTACTCATAAAACCAAGATTTATAATATAGTGACAATATCTTTGTATTTTTCGTACTGTTTCCCTGTAATGTAATCTGCAAACCCATCTTTCGAGACGACTCCAGAGCTGGTTCCAAGTTCATTTTCATGCACAGATCTGGCTAGAGGCTGCAACATAAATAGTATAATTTAACTTACTTGATCCAATCGAACAGAGATTCTATAGATACTGTACTAAGCTCTAAACGAAAATGTTTGTACATTACAATGATAGTGATAGATAGCAGAGGAGTTAGATTTTATTTGTTTGCTTCATTTGAGTCCCTCGAGCGGTATTTGATAAAAATACAATTTTGAAAAAATTGCTTTTTCCACAAGTATTTTTCCGTATCTTATATTGTACAAAAATTATTCATCTATTGTATTATTTATAACATTACGTAGGTATTGATTATGGTGGAATATTGTCGATAAAATAAAATTTTTGACGAGTATTTAATGTTTTTGCATTTATTTTGTCATTATGTCAAATTAATGCACTTTATCATTCAGAATTTTGGGCTCGCTGCCATTGCAGCGGTAAGACCCCTCTTTGAGGAGTGGCTTGAGAGACGCTACGGCGTCCTCACCTACCGCCTGACGCAGGTCCTCACCGGACATGGAAGTTTCGGGAGGTACCTGTGTCTGATGGGGCGGGAGGAAACGCCCGGGTATCATCACTGCTAGGGCCGCTCTGAGGACACGGTGGAACACACCGTAGCGGAATGCCCTGCGTGGGCTGAGCACCGCCGTGCCCTCAGGGAAGTGATCGGCGATGGCGACCTCTCGCGTCCGGGCCTAGTGCAGGCCATGATGCGGAGCGAGGGGGACTGGGATGCCGTCTCCTCCTTTTGCGAAGCAGTCATGCTAGCTAAGGAGGAGGCGGGACGCGTGAGGCAGCGAAGCGCTGCCTCCTCGCAACCCAGCCATCGCGAAGGACACACCGGGCGTCGGGGATCGCGGGACGATCTCCGGCCACCGTAAGCGCGGGCCTGCGGACGGCGAGCATGGTCGGCTCCCCGTCCGACCAGAAACAGACCCGAGCGTACGGCGCGTCGCGTTCCGCGCGCGCCTCAAAGAGCCATCATACCACCACAGATGGGGCCCAATAGGGCCGATGCCGATTCGGAGTCGCGGAGAACCTAACGGGTAACCGGGGCTCCGGCTCGACGTGCAGGAGAAGGAACGGGGTGGTTTTTAGTCAGTAAGAGTCTGACACTCCCTTCCGCCTCACCCAGGCGGGAGCAGTCATTCGATGATTTTCCCCCCCTTAAAAAAAAATCATTCAGAATTTAGAATAGTTTTTGTTCTACTTGTACGGTAAAATTATCGATACGGGAACAAACATGTACATCACTACTTTTCAATGAAAAAAGTTTTAGACGTATTTCAACTAAAATTAATGAAAATAAGCACTGCATTAGTTAGAAAAGTATTGTATTTAGTCAATTTGCAGCAAGCACACTTGAATAGTTTAAAAAACAGAGATATTTTAATGAAAAATAACAGTACTTACCGATGCAATGTTACACCTGCCGGTTTAGTGATATTTTTAGTGTTACATCCCATAACACTACACCCGGGCATAGTTCTTCTCACTAACCAATAATTTCTTTGTTTACCACGCACAAAAATAACAGGAATTCTACAAATTTTCGTAACAAAATATTATTGACCAATGCTTTGACAGCTGATGTACCACTGACATGCACTGATAACAGCGACCAAGATGGCGAATTCGGCAGAACTAGGTATTTTTGATGACGTCAAAAAATTATTGCCAGAATGACAATAATGTGTTGTCTCTTTCTGCATAAGCAAAGAAACATAAGTAAAAAAGAAACAACAGTATGTTTATGAATTTACCGTCGAGATGGATCTTAAATTCTACCCGTAGACAATAGTCACACATCTATGTTATATATCTATGGTCAAGCTGCAGGGGCAAAAGATGCATGATGCACTATGGCTTGCTAAAAAAAAACTGAAAGGTTCTGGCATTACGATGTCGGAATTTTTAACAAAAATCAGACATCGGACTTTTTTGGCGGCCCGTGCAAGATTTGGCGTAAACAGCTGCTGGACGAGACGAGGTGATGTATTCGTCTTGGGTCCCGATGGGACAAGGCATCGGGTGGTTACCTTAGGAGACCTGGGTGCTATAGCAGATCCCGAGGTGGTGCCTGTCAGGGCTCCGGCGGTAGCAAAGAAAACGGCGCGGCGTGCAGCAACAACAGCCAAAAAGTAGCATCATTGATGCCTCCCCGTCCGGGTAATAGTACTGTGCTTCCTTTGAAACTACTCATTGTTTAATTTCTTAATTCTCTCTTCCACTATCGCACTGTTAGTTCTACCTTTTTCTAATTAATATTTAGTTTCTTCAACTATGACGGTGATTTTAATTTTATCTATT
Source organism: Spodoptera littoralis (assembly GCA_902850265.1). Lineage (NCBI taxonomy): Eukaryota > Metazoa > Arthropoda > Insecta > Lepidoptera > Noctuidae > Spodoptera > Spodoptera littoralis. Next base: position 5,049,666 of record LR824539.2, read on the forward strand.
TACAATATTTACAACGTATTCGCTCCTGAGTGACAGCAGTAAAGTCAAGTAACAGTCCACAAACGTCAAATTCACTTCACCTCTAATGTCATATGTCAAGTTGTAAAGAATAAATTCTCGATAGTGATATTTTTATTTCGAGTATTAGCCTTTTCAGCACTAGGGTGGTATTTCACCTACTTAAATATTTATATAAATATATTTTATTTGTTTTTAATGTTATTTTTTGTACATGAAAAGGCATGGTTGCGGGTACATTGCCTGGGCTGCAATCAATTTATGTGTTGTTTTATGAATTTGCTGTCTTTGTTGCATTGTACATTTTTATGTTTTTTTTTTTTTATATGTATTCCTTATTTTGTATTTTTTTTTTTTGTTTGTTTATTTTTATTCCTTAATTCTTACTGACGCTCAGCTGGCGGGTGGATGACCTTTTTATTAGTTGTTTGTTTCGATTATTATTTTCATTCTATTTATTTTATTATTTATTTATTATTATAATTTATCGATCAGGTAGTGTAGCTATATGTCTAACATTTATGCTGACTCTGATAGTTTTTTGTCTACGGAATCTGATAATGATAGTTTTTCTAGCATACCCTCTCTCTCCGAATCTCTTGAGACTCACTTCTCTAGCGTACCCAAGTGTTTTAATGTAGTCCATATCAATGCGCAAAGTATTCCTGCTCACTTTCCAGACATGCTGGCCAGCTTCGACCGTAAAAATATCCATGCTATCCTTGTTTCGGAGTCATGGCTGAAACCATGTCTACCTTCCTCCTTATATTCTCTTCCTGGTTTCCAGCTTATAAGGAACGACCGCAGGGCTGGTGCTGGTGGAGGTGTGGCCATATACCTTCGTGCGAACATTGTGTTTTCAATCATTGGTGTGTCTTCACAGCCGCCTCCGGCACATGCCGGCGAACATCTGTTCCTGGAGGTTGATCTTCAGCACACGAAGATACTACTCGGTGTTTATTACTGTCCCTCTTCCCGCATAAATTTCTTCTCATCCTTCGAGCATATTTTAGAAAATCTTACTCCTAATTACAACCATTCTATTATAATGGGCGATTTTAACACGTGTCTTGCCAAGCAAGATACTCGAGCATCATCTTTTCGTTCCATAATCCAATCATGCAACCTAACTATCCTACCACTAGCTACAACTCATCATTTTCCAAATTCCACACCTTCTCTTCTTGATTTAATCCTTGTCTCTTCACCTACACATGTCGCTAAACATGGTCAATGTTTAGCAGACTCCTTCTCTTATCATGACCTAATATTCCTTTCATATAGAATTCGCCCTCCTAAAATTAAGCCTAAAATCCTTCTGCAGCGCAATTTTTGTGGTATAAACATTGATGTACTCCGTGAGGACGCTGGTGGCATCGACTGGACTGATCTAATCGAGGCGGAGAGTGTTGATGCCAAGGTTGATGTTTTCACTGGGAAAATTATTGAATTGTACGACAAACATGCTCCCATGCGCCCTGTAAAGATCAAGCATCTCCCAGCTCCTTGGTTGACAGACGACATCAGAAAGATGATCAATAAGAAAGCTGCAGCAAAAGCCAGATTTAAATGTCAGCCCAGTGCAGAGAATCGAGCGAAATATGTGGGCGTTCGCAATCACTGTAGTAGGATGTGTAGGGAGGCGCAACGCCACTACTTTCATAAATCCGTCAGTGATGAGGACCCAGCGAAGATTTGGAAATTTCTGAAGTCAATGGGAGTTGGTAAAAATCATGACGAACCTTTTCCAAATAATTTAAATATTGAGTCGCTAAACCAGCATTTCTCATGTTCTTCTTCCTTTAACTCTACTGTTAAAGGGAACACACTAAAACATCTTTCTTCTTTACCAACCCCTGAAAACTCTCCTTTCGTATTTAGTCGTTTTACCGTCTGTGATGTTAGGAAGAGTGTAGAATCAATTACATCTAATGCTGTAGGTGCGGATAACATTAGCCGTAAAATGGTGCTACCTATACTCGACGAGATTCTCCCGGTCATCACCCACATCCTAAATTATTCCATTTCCTCCGCAGTTTTTCCATCACAGTGGAAAGATGCACAGATTACGCCACTGCCCAAAAAACCTAATCCCAAATGCTACTCAGAGTACCGTCCTATCTCCATCCTACCATTCCTCTCAAAGGTCCTAGAACGTCTTGTACATAACCAGTTAAACTCCTACCTTCTCCGTCATCAACTCCTAAATCCATTCCAATCCGGTTTTCGTCGAGGCCATAGCACTACAACAGCACTTGTACATATTGCTGATGACATAAGACTCGGCATGGAGAATGGAAATCTGACAGTGCTCTCCCTACTTGATTTCAGTAACGCATTCAACACTGTCGATTTCGATGTCCTTCTCGGTATTCTGCGCTCCCTTAACATATCTCCAGCGGTAAACGATTGGCTTCAGAGTTACCTGTGTGGCCGTCGACAGCGTGTCCGAGTGGACACAAATTTCTCGACTTGGCGTAGTACTGCTGCTGGCGTGCCGCAGGGTGGCGTCTTATCTCCTCTTCTTTTCGCAACTTTTATTAATTCCATCTCTGACCAACTTCTATCTTCCTACCACCTTTATGCAGATGATTTGCAGATTTACGCGCAGGCACCGCTCGAAGAACTCTTGGAAGCAGTCAAAATGATAAATGCCGACCTGACTTCAATATCCAACTGGAGCTCGACTTACGGGTTAAAAGTGAATCCAGCAAAGACTCAGCTCATTGTTATCGGCAGCCCCAGACAGATAGCTAGAATTAACTGGACGCATATTCCACCGGTCACGTTTGATGGAACTACAATCCCGTACAGTAAATTTGTCAAAAATCTGGGTATTCTCTTTGACAGCACTTTGTCCTGGGCTCCACAGATTCAAGAACTGAGTCGCAAAATCTTTGCATCGGCGGCGTCCTTAAGAAGACTTCGCAATTTTTTACCAATCGCCACTAAAACTGCGCTTGCTCAATCTCTCCTTCTTCCCATCTTGGACTACGCTGATGCCTGCTACCTGATCTAACAGAGGCACAACTGGACAAACTTGAGCGTCTCCAAAATTTCTGTATAAGATTCATATTTGGCTTGCGCAAATATGACCATGTCTCGGATTTCCGTAACAAGCTCAAGTGGCTTCCTATCCGTCTTCGCCGGAATACGCATATCCTGTCACTTCTTTACAGTATTCTGTACAATCCTGCTACGCCCTCTTATCTCAAAGAACGTTTTAAGTTCCTTCATGACGCACATTCAAGACACTTGAGGTCTACTGCGAATTTGAGATTGGAGATGCCAACACATACGACTGCCTTTTATGACAAATCCTTTGTTGTAGGAGCCATTCGACTGTGGAACGCACTTCCATTATCAATAAGACGGGCGCAATCTTTGGATTCGTTTAAAAGACAAGTAAAAGATCATTATCTAACACAGATTCAATAGAGTAACTGCTACCGCATATCCGTATGTATGTATGTATGTATCTGATTTTGTGTATGTATGTGTATGTATATATATGTATATATGAGTATGTAGGCATGTATGTATGTGTGTACATATTGTATGTATGTATCTAAACTGTTCTGTCATATCCATTGTATTTAATTCAACACTATGAACTACCCACATGGTATCTGCTCTCACGGTTATTTATCCATCCTAAGGTTGCCTGGAAGAGATTGCTGTAAGCGATAAGGCCGCCCATTGTGCAACATGCCAAAACTATTTTTTTTTTTTACCTACCTACTATTTTCTTGTTCGTGTCTTTTGTAAGTGGTGTACAATAAAGTGTTTATTATTATTGTGGTCAAACTTTTGTTTTTCTCGACATTTTAGGAATGTCGGTAATTTAATGAAACCACGGGCCTAAGCCAAGTGAGATTCATTTAATTGATTCGGTTCAATATTCGCGTCGTCTTGTAGGAATTTGCGAACTATTCTGCACGTGTTTAGGATTGTGGCTTTTTGCATAGTTATATACGTATTTTTAGGTAGTTCAATTTGTTGTATGTAGTGATGAAGGTGTGTAGGTATTACGCCGGTGCTAGAGAGCACCAGAGGCACAATGTATACTCTGTTCATCTTCCAGATTCTGATTATTTCCTCTTTTAAATCTGTATATTTATGTATTTTTTCGGTTATTGTTTTTTGTAGGTTGTGTGTGTTAGGGACTGCTATGTCAATAATGTATGTGTGTTTCTTCTGTTTATCTATCATAGTTATATCAGGTCTATTATTATGAATTGTCTTGTCGGTTAAAATTGCTCTATCGTAGTATATTTTGTGACTCTGATTCTCCAGCACCGGTTTGGGATTATATTGATAGTATGGTTCGTTAGGCGGTAAAAGATTACATTTTATGGCTAACTTTGATGAATAATGCGGCAACTTGATTGTGTCTATGGGTGTAGTCAGTTTGAGCTAAGTTTGGGCATGCACTCGTGATGTGTTGTATATTTTCAGCTGCGCGATGACACTTTCTGCATTTGTCGTTCTGAACAGTGGGGTCCTTAAGTATATATTTTTTGTAATTTTTCGTATTTATGACCTGGTCTTGTATGGCTATCATAAAGCCCTCAGTCTCTGGGAAAAGAGAACCTAATTTTAGCCATTTATTCGAGGCGTCTATATCTACGTGCGGTTGTTCCAAATCGTGCAGGTGTCTTCCATGCAGTTCCTTGGAACGCCATCTATTGATTTTGTCGGTGATATGATTTTGAGGGGTTTTATAACTGATGTTCTTGTTGGATAAATTAAGTGGGGTACAGTTTCTATCGAGATCAACTATCGCTGAGTGCATGCTGCTAGTGGTGATTTTACTGAAGAAAAAATTCCTAAGGTTTTGAATTTGACCTTCCCACAATACATTTAAATCTATGAGTCCTCTTCCTCCTTTTTCCCTCTTTATCGAAATTCTCTCAATTGCTGACTTCGGGTGAAGGTAGTTATGCTTTGTTAGAGTGGTCCGGATTTTAATTTCTAAACTACGGATATCTGTACGTGTCCATTTTACAATACCAAATGAGAATGTTAACACAGGAATTGCAAAGGTATTAATAGCTTTAAAAAGATTTTTTGAGTGGAGTTGTTTTTTACATATTACATTAAGTCGATTTGTAAACTGTGTACATAAATCTTTTTTGATTTTAATGTGATCTATAATGTTAGACTGGTGAATGCCTAAGTATTTATAAGTTTCTGTAGGTTCCATAGATTCAAATGTATCAGGTTCGTCGACATTGTTAACAGTACTTATTATTTTGCCTTTTTGAATGTGTAGTATGCGGCATTTATCTAGACCAAATGACATATTTATGTCTCTACTAAATTGGGAAGTTAACTCTATCAGGGATTGTAAGCAATTGTTAGATTTTGCAAATAATTTAATATCATCCATATACATGAGATGACTTATGGCTGTATCTGAATTTAAGCTATAACCGTTATTTGTATTATTGAGTAGGTGAGACAAAGGGTTTAAGGCAAGGCAAAACCATAGAGGACTGAGAGAGTCTCCTTGAAAAATTCCATTTCTGATATGAATATCATCTGTGGTGATAGTATCTGTACCATTAGTTAGGTGTAGGGTTGTTCGCCAATCAGACATAGCATTTCTCAAAAAGTTAATAATGGTAGGATTTATTTTATATATTTCTAAGATTCTAAGTAGCCAAGAATGGGGAACGCTATCGAATGCTTTTCTGTAGTCTATGTATGCTATGGATAAGTTTTTCTTTTGTGTATGAACATATTTTAAAATGGTAGAGTCTATTATAAGCTGTTCTTTACATCCTCTATGATTTGGCCTACATCCTTTCTGTTCTTCCGACAGTATATTGTTTCGGTGAAGATGACTATTAATTAATTGTGTAATAAGTGAAGTAATCAGTTTATAAATCGTCGGTAGGCATGTAATGGGGCGATATTGGGAAGGATTCGACGTATCGTTACTTTTAGGGAGCATGTAAGTGACTCCTTTTGTAATAAAATTAGGCATTGTCTGTTCACCTCTAATGATTTCTGTGATGTTCTTAGCTATAATGTGATGGAGTGTGAAAAACTTTTTGTACCAAAAATTATGAATGTTGTCTATGCCAGCCGCTTTCCAATTCTTCATTCTTGATGTGACTATTGCAACTTCTTCTGGTGTGATATCAGCTAATTCCATCTCTTCTGTGTCAATCATCCTATCTCTCTCTTCCTCAATCCATTTTGCCTCATCATTATGGTCGTTTCTTTTTTCCCATAAGTCAGCCCAGTAGTTTTTGAGTTCATTTGAATCGGGGATTATATTGTAATTATTTGGTATTCTATTGCCTCGACATGTTCCATAAAAGTTTTTCTCATTAGTTATGAACAGTTTATTATCTTCTTTTCTTTGAAGAGATTTTAAATATCTTGCAAGACGTTGTGATTTTAGAACTAATTTTTGCTTTAATGTATCTAAATATTCTTCTGGTCTTATGTTATTTGGTTCATGTATAGTATGTACTTTTGTTTTTCTGAATATCCTATTTACTGTTTTCAATATTTTTCTAGATCTATTGTTGTTAATATATTGTGTCAACCTACCTATATCTGTTCTTAAAATTTTTATATCTATTTCAAGTCTTTTTTGCCAAGAAGGTTTATGGTTTCTACGAGATTGAGGGGATGGGTTATGTGTTCTTATTTTGTATCCTAACTTTTCACAAATAACGTACGCACTGCAATATATTAATGTATGTATACCTAACAAATCAGAGTCAATAGAATAAAATCGGTTTAATATTTGTTTGTTAAATAAATCAACCAATCCATAGAGCTTTTTGTTCCCTCTAAGTTTTGGTAGCTTAGGACGTGCTGTTGGATCTGTACCGGTGTATTGAATAAGAGTAGTTTCAAGTTGGTTTATCAACTCTTGTGTATATGTGTCAATCTCGGTCGTATCTCTAGGTTGCGTGATCACCTGCTGTGATAAAAATTCCTGGGGGTAGTTTGTTTGAGTGAATGCGTGTTGAGTGAATGTTAAGTGTTGTGTGCATGATAAATTTGTATCTGATGATTGTGTGTTTGGGTTTGTGCTATATGTATGAGATTCTATGTTTAATTGTTCGATTGGTTGGGATGGAATGAACGATTGTTGAATAATATTATTAGTGACTTCTGATGTATTTTCGACATTGAAATTCTCTCTTGCTTCTTCTTCCTCTAAAGTCCTGCGGACTTCTTCTTTTAGCTGATCTAAAGTGTCTTGGGACAGGCGCTTGTTTCTAATTATTGTTCGCATTTGGTCTGATACACGCTGTTCGGAAACTGATACTTGTGGATATTGACGTGAGAATAGTTCGTGCAATCGTTTCCTATATGTTGTCATATCTGTCTCTAACTTTGTTATATAATAATAAGTTCGCATGATGAATATATTTACATCTTTACTCCAAGACATGCGTACTCTTGGTTTACCGGCCTTGGTGGACGCAGGTAAAAAGGTATTAACCTCCCGCGCAACATCCAAGGCTGGAATGAGTGGGTCTCTAACCCTGACTGTAGGTGGTGATGAGTTAGGCGACGAAGGTAACGATTGCAATGAAGGGGTATATGAGATGGTACTAGGACTATACGGTTCTTTTGGGAGATTTGTGACATCGTCATTAAGACTATCAGAATATTCTTGTTCGGCTGTGACCTGTTTGTTGATGGGAGCCCGCCTGCTCAACTCCGCACCACTGACGGATCGCATGCTGAAACACCCAGCGTCAGCTCCAGGTGTGCCCCGGCGATCGCCCCCGGGAAGCGGCCCTCTCAATTTTCTCTTTAAACGTGTCTCCATGATGTATGGGTTTCCATTGCCATGTTGGCCGCGCCAGTAATTTATCAATCGCGTGTCCGCCCCCCCCGTGAATCAGATGGTCGATTCGGACGTATGGTTGGATTTTGGGGGGCATTATTATTATTATTATTATTATTATTATTACCGGAGGCCCAATTACCCTTCCCTTCCCCAATCTCCCTAATTCCTGAATCCCCAACGATCCTCAAACTCCTAATCCCCAAAAGGCCGGTAACGCACTTGTAACGCCTCTGGTGTTCCAGGTGTCAATGGGCGACGCCGATTGCTTACCATCAGGTGATCCGTCTGCTCGTATACCGTCTGCTGGTATATGCCATAAAAAACATTTATTGATACCAGCATAATAAATGTGCAGTTGTTTAAAGAGAGGAATGCCTCTCTATGTTACCTCTGTATATTATAATGATAACATACCTAACAAACATAACATCACGCCTTTTATCCCTGAAGGGCTTGGCAGAGGTGTACGTTATGCCACTGCACAATGTAACACCCACTTTTCACTATCTATGTTATGAGTCCAATGTTATAGGAGGTGAGCCTATTGCCATATACCAGACACAATTCCAGACTCCGTAGGTACTACTACAGAGAATTTTTACTGTGCTCGACCCGGGAATCGAACCCGAGACCCCTAGCCCGGCAGTCGCACTTGCGACCACTCGGCTAACGAGGCAGTCATATTATAAGTCTTTCTATTATCACATACATATTTTAATTTAGTGTAATAAAATTTAATGTTCAAAGTTCCTTATGAATTTAGTTAGGTATCAAAAGTAAAAGGGTTACAATTAAACTAACAGTTAAGACTGACGTGCTTAAAAATGTTGATCTATACATATAAATAAAATTGGAGTGTCTGTTTATCATATTGAAATAACCGCTTTTTACTACATGTGTATGAATATACCTACGATACATATATCAAAATAGCAATTAAAATTTTTGTTTGTCTGTCTATCAGTTTGTTCTGGGTAATCTTTGAAATGGCTGGATCGATTTTGACGGCATTTTATTGGCAGGTAGCTAATGTATTAAAGAGTAACATTGGCTACTTTTATTATAGAAAAACGCAGTTAAAGTTGCGGGTTCAGCTAGTCTAGAATAAAAATATATCTTTCAATCTCTTTAGTGAATTTGCAAACTACCAAAAACCATAAACTTTAGTGATATGCCCCGGAGAGCACATAACCTTTATAATCATTGCCTAACTTTACAGTACATAACCATGACATTGACCGTAGAAACTAGACACTTACCGCGGTACTTACCATTCTCATATAACCCTTGAAATCCCTACGGAATAAATAGAGATACACGTAATACTAAGATCCTTCGTAAAAACCTCGTGACGTAAATGTGAGCCGTACCTAATCGCTGTCCCTCAGCTGACTTTTACGACATACGGACTGACAGACGAAACATTACGTTTTCTTTATACACATCCAGTATTGAAGGAAATATGTTCCCAATATGTTTCTTGAGATAAATCCAAAAATATAGGGTTTTTAGATCATCCTGTTGACGCAAAGAAATTTATTATTCGCCGTCGCATCTCTATCGATGTTCAGTATATTTTGTTGTGCCATCGATTTGCCGTCAAACTCGTGCCGTAGCGCAGGTGTGCTCGAGAACACCTAAAATTATCTTGACATTTTATTGGCACGAACCTCGATTCTGTTAATTAAAATGTCTTGGGTACATTTTCCATTACGAAGTGAGTTCGATAGCGATTTTCTAAAGAAATTTATGCAATGGAAGTTAGGGAGAGCCTGTTGTGCTTTCTTTGAACTTTTAAAATGTTCTTCGGTGGATTTATATTTAACGCTTATTTTTCCCCTTTTTAATTTATTTGGAAATTGAAGGTGGATTCTAAATTGTTTTTCGGCGTTGTAATTAAAGTTTTATATTTCATGATGGTAAAATCTCTTCCTTACGCATCATGATGTTTATTTTCAAATGAGATGTCAGAGGTACATGCAATAGGTGTTACAACAAATATCTTTTATAATTAATTACTTATTCAATACATCCAAGTTTCGGACTTTGAAGAATAAACAATAACAAGAAATAGTATTTTATTTATTTATTTACACTGTTTAATGCCTAGTGGCATTCTCTGACAGTCAACCTTAGGGTGATACAGAAAGATTATTAGGTATTCTATGAATTATAAAAAAAGGACAAGTACTTCAATATTTTTACATTTCAAACTCACCTTTTCACCAATAAAATATAAAAAGTGTAGCTCAAAAAATATCCTCCAAACATTTTCGAGCGACCATTTTTCTAGAAAAGCAAAGAAACAAAAAAGGATCGCCCCGTTCATTCTAAATTCAAAGTGTTAAAATGTTTGCCGCGAAATGTACGGGAAGTCGGCTGACGTAGCCTGTCAGTCTGAGTCACGTGGGAGTTGCTGGTATAGTTTGACATTTTCCGTACATAAAAAGAAAATAGTGATAAAATATTTGTCGGCACACATCGTAAGGTTATGCTTTCGGAAGGTCAAAATGATTTATATTATGTTCTTGTATCTTTGGTTCTAATGTAAATGCCCTTCGTGTGTGGGTGTTAAGGTAATATGTTTTATGTATACAACCAAAAGGCAGGCAGACGAAGTATTGTTATAGGGCTTTCGGTTTCAAAATTTTCATCAAAAGCAAATCTAGAACTGTTTCCGAGGTATATAATATTTCCTTATTACACAATACTATCATAATTAGCTTAAAATATTAATACATACATACATACACATCACATCAACAGCCTATAAGTAGCCACTGCTACCAAAGACCTCTTCTCACATTAAGAAGGTTTGAGCATTAATCACTACGCTTGTTCAATACGGGTTGGCGATTTCGAACTTATATTTAGAAATTATAAACCGACCTTCACCGTTTGTCAGTGGTATCATATTAAATATTCTTAGAAAGTACATATAACTCGAAAAAGTCAAATTGGTACTTGCTATTGGTAGATTTCAACCCGCGCCACATTTAACTTTAAGCCTCCGGGCCACCATGACATACTACTTAACACTTCTGCTTCTTAACAAGAAACATATGAATTCTGTATAAGCATTACCTGCTACTTAGACACCCAACACAATTCCTTTCAATTTCACACAGTTCTAACTTCACCATTCCATTACATGTTTCCAAAAATAAACCTTACCTTCTTGACAATAAACTTCAGTTTACCCTTTAACAAAATAATTATAATACTGCAAAATGCGACAGGAGATTTCTAAAGTTGTAGGGATTATTTGGATGAATATTGTTGAAACTTTTGCTCGCAGTCACAGCTGTTAGGATTTACAAAACAATAGTTACTTCTATGTCAGTTTAAGAAAATAAGCTACATTGTTAAACCATGCTGTAACTATATTCGTCAATAAGGATAATTATAATTTAACTAGCTTTTACCCGCGGCTTCGCTCGCGTCACAAAAGGATAAAATGTAGCCTATGTGACACATACCAATATGCACAGCGCGGAACGTGGTGGTTTTTAGTCAGTAAGAGTCTGACACTCTCTTCCGCCTCACCCAGGCGGGAGTAGTTATTCGATGATTTTCCCCCCTTAAAAAAAATTAAATAAATAAATACACACAGCGCCATCTATACGAACACTTTTGTTTTCAATCGGGAATATCAAATTTTTCCGAGATAAAAAGTACCCTATTATTTAATCCTAACTTCTAACTTTACGTCTGCAAAAATTCAAAGCAATCGGTTTAGTAGTTACGACGTGAAAGCGGAACAAACAAACAAACTCACTTTCCGATTTATAATATTAGTAAGGATAAGGATTTTAGTGTTACTTTTGTACGACCTGTATTTACCTAAAATAAAGGTAAACAAATTGCTCAGTTGTCAGGTTATTATAATAAATAAAACAACAAAATTATATTATGACGACACTGCCTTAGTGCATTTTATTAATTACATTATTATTATGCGTCCTCAGATAACGCAAATATAACAATAAATTCAAAACAATGCATTAATTTCTTCTATACAACTACATTTTTAAAAATTGTGTATATTTATATCACATAGTGTATGTTTTTGATTTTATACTCATTACTATTCAAATTTTGAAATAATTTATTTATCTTTTTTAATTAATATTTTTTATGTTAAATTTCTTTCAGGTACCTACGCACTATATGAATGGGGTTTGAACTACTGAAACAAATAGAGATGAGAATGAATTTCATTTTCTTCATGATCTACGTTTTCATTGCCAAGTTTTCGAATGATTTATTTAAAGGGTGCCCAACAAATACTTAATGAACTTAGCTGTCGAAGTTTCCAAGAATTCGAAACGAATTCATTAATGTTTCGGTCTGTAAAAGTATCTAAAGAAATATCTATTATGTTGGTAATTAACTCGCTACATTCATGTTTTAATTAGTACTAAGAAAACCATCTTTATTCAAACGCGGACAACATAAACATCTTGGATTTAGACCAAAAATAAAAGAATATATTCAAACATTTCTTCTCCATAGAAAATTATGAAATATTTTACTTTTCACCATTTTTATACTGAATTTTTGAAGAGCGAACCGCACCCACTTTATTTATCTTTGTGTCCGCACAAAGGTTTTTAAAACTCACTCCACATAAAATTCAAGTTTAAGCCCTTTTTAAATTTAGAACACAGAGTCGAGATCATTATATAAAAAAAACTAAAACTTATAACACAGTTGACATAATTTAAAAAAGAACAGTAAACTACCGACATGTTGAATATAATAATCGGTTATTAAAATTAATTACAAGAACACGAATCACTTAAACAGAATGATATGAAAGAACCTTCGTAACATGTATTGTCGTTTTTTATTATAGTAACTTCTTAAATCTAATGTATAAACTATTACTAAATATTTGTGTTAGTCTATTGATATTTGTATCGTTATTCAAATTATTATCTTAATTACGAATAATTGAATGTTTTCGACGCAAGCAGTGAAGCGTTGTGATTTAGGCCTGTGACAATAGTTAGGGATATACGTGTATTATAGGTCACCATAGGAAGAGATAAAGGGTCTTAAGAGCGAGCTCTGACGTCACTGCTTCTGAGAAATTCAATAGTACGTTGATCTTATAATAATTGGTGGTGAGCACCTCCATTTGAGCCCATTGTTCCTCAGAAATGAATAATTCACTATTCAATCTAGGTATTTTTAAATGAATAGGAACAAAGGTTTAGGTCGACATCTAGTCTATTCATTTGTATTTCTGACTCTGTAGTAAATACTCAAAATTCAAGATGGTTCTTGCACGGTTGGTGCGATGGTTGGATAACCAGCTGCCGCGCAACGTGTCGCGGGTTCGATTCACACACGCAACAACTCTTTGTGTGATCCACGAATTGTTGTTTCGAATCTGGATGTGACGTGTATGTGAACTTGTATGTTTGTAAACGTACCCACGACACAGGAGAAAATCCTAGTGTATGACAACGTTTAAAAAAATAGCATGTGAGAAATTACGTCAGAAATGTGAGTGCTTTTCTCTAGTTTTCTAGTTATGTGATGTGCGTAAACTCGCTCTGAAGCCCGGAAATAGACAAGCTTATGGGATAAGCCTCCAAGGGACTGTCGCGTCATATTCAGCGAATGATAATTTAGACAACGTTCCACGCTTCTAGTTTATAAGATAAAGAGAAAATGTTCATGGCCGCAATAGTTTAGAATAAAGATATAATTTTTTGGTATGATATTTTATACAGGGGTTTAATTAGCAGGAAGAGTTGTCGAAACATCCAACAATACATTTTTCGTAAAAGCCAATAACACTTTACATACCTATTCAGAACACTCATAACTAAATTAGGCAGCCATTTTGAAATCTTACAATACTTCCATTAGTAGCAAAGACGAACTAAGAATTAGCATTACGATGTTACCTATTTCATACAAATATTGTAGCAAGCGAAACGTATAACTAATTCATTACACTAATTAACCATTTATCTATAATTCAGTCACATTCATCTTATACAAGCACTTGCATTATATTTGCTCTGAATATTGAACACTTTACATAACAAATTATTTACTCATGCGATTACATAGGCGTAATTCAAAATTGTTGATGCATGTTACATTCATTGAAAACGGAACTCTATTAGGCTATTGAAAAGTATCAAAATGTGTCAGCATATGTACTCCAAACTGCTATGCTCTCATATTACCATAGACAGCTTCAAGTATTCAATAAGAGTGTTATTGACATTCAATTTAGCGTAGCTTTGCCGTGTATCAGTGGTGTGGATAAACCTCTTTTATTGTGTTCTGACTCAGTTTTCCAACTATTTACGTGTCTATTACCTATATATTTGCGGCGTAGTCCCCAGTTGTCGCAGCTCCGTGACGTGGCCCCTAAATCCGTCAGCGAGTGTAACGTTATTGGAATCCCCAACATAATTGATTCAACGTACTCATGTGTTTTGCGCGACGCAGTAGCGAATATTAAAATAAAATATTAAAAAAATATTTAGTGCTACTTGTTTCTAATACTGCCACTATTTTTATTACATTTCAATATACACGGCTTCTATACATTTATTATTTTAAATTTTGCATTACAGCTCTATGTTTATATATCTATGTCTTCGTAAAGTGCAATCGAAAGAGGTTTCTGTTTAGTACCCATGATACAGACCAACTCATTTACATCCACTTGATTCCCTAATCCACCATCTTAGTCTTTATAACAAGAATTTATTTAAAACTCGACTAATTGGTAAAAAATGTCTACATTTCGACACCTACATTCTCATAAGGCTTCTTCGTTATAAACTCCTACGTTGATCTGAAACAATGGAAATGTTCAATGAGTTACATTTCAAGGCATATCTTGAGATAAATCACTAACTTTTCAACTGAGAATATCTTACAAAGTTGTGTTAAATTTTAACGTTCGCACTGATTTTTATTTGAAAAGTTTATTGTTCGGAGTTATAGAGTTCTTAGTTCAGGTATCTGAATATCAGTTTGAGGTGTTAATAATGTCACGTCGCGCATCGTCTTCGAAAACTATGATATAAAAAGTTCGAACGTGTTTGAATAACAGATATTTTGTCAACTTTTCATACATCTCGTCACAAAAGTAGTCTTTGAAGAAGACTACTTTATAAGTCTATCATTAATTATCTTTAAAACTTTATTATAACGATTAATGAGTATCAAGACGTAAACGGGAGTAGATATGCTAGTTTCTTGTACTTATAAAGTTATTAAGGATACTCACATAATATATCAGTGCTTATACTACACCACATGAACAGGACAGCTGCCCTTAGCTCTAACGTTGTCTAGCGGCGGCGCAATCACCACATATGTGTCTCGACTGGTAGGAACCTCAATGTCATCTCCTGCGAACAGTGGGGGAGGGGGAATGACGTCATCGTCCACCTCATCCTCAGTGACCTCAGCTCGCTTGCTCCGGCCCGGCATGTAGTTCATAACACACGTCACAGCGATCAGGAACAGAAAGAATATGAACACCACGTCGAACATGATTAGAAAATTCAGCATTACAAGTTGCATGTCACTGGCTAACTCCCCTCACATTCTGCGCGTGACGAACCGATTGATATTCTCATTTTACTGCATTGTTTTTGGTGTTTTGATATCTGGAACAAAAAAAAAAGCGTTAAAGAGCGAGTACTAGTAAGATAACGGTCTGGTAAGTCTTGGGGTGTCCTCAAGGTGGATGTAGGCTTTTCGCAATAAGGACGTATTTAAGAGAGTTTAATCAACCGACAAAAGCTACTAGGCTACCCTTGTACATACATTGAAGTTCAATGACCGAACATTTGTACGTCGAACACAAAAATAATCCCTAAAAACATTACCGATAACAGTAACATTACCCATTCTCGGTAAAGGTTTAGGTAAATACTCGAGTTCTACAACACAAACGAGGGTAATACAGACAAATTAACAAATAAATGTTCCCCTTACCAATCCTATATGCTTTTCCGAAGTCTTATACTGAAAAATGATCCGTAAAACATCGAATTTTCCGCTTCGGAAATTCTCGTGCGGTCCCGTTACATTGTTTTCACGCGCAGTTTAATCTGGATTTAAAACGTTACAAAAAGAATTGCCTGCTACCTTTGATACTCGTATTTAATACGGACCTTACTTTCCGGACGGCCGCGACCTCTTCACGTTTTAAAAAACCATACATTTTAATCAAGTGCCTTTACGATTACCGGCCTAAGTAACACAAATAAATATTTATTTCTGTTTCACATTTGCATGTTAACGGAACGAAATAAATCGGGTGGAGAGTAGATTCATTCCCTTTGTTCGCGTAAAAGCTGTAACTTGGAGATTTATGTAGCGAACCTTTCATTTGACAGTATCTTATGTGTTTTGTTTGTGGTTTATGTAACACCTCGTGTCGAATATTTTGTGATACGTTGGTTCCAGGAAAAATAGTGAATTTTGTTTAGTGATATTAAAGAAATATTGTATTTTTTGCGCTTCAAGCCCCGTCTAGACGTGTATTTACATTCTCTGATTGAATCTAGTTTTATATATAGTATATAGTCGGCCCACCACAAAATTCTTATGTGAAAAGGAAACTGTGTGTGCTTTACAGGCTTCCCAGATCGTGAATAAAAACAAAGTCTAGCGGACTTCAAAATAGATTATTTTCTCTTTATATGCCGACTTTAAAGAAAACCGTCCCTATTACTAATCATCCCCTATTACATGGTACTCATAAAATAAATAGTGAAAAGTGAGTGTTACATTGTACAGCGGCATTAAGTGCCGTAATTTGCTCCTCTACCTATCCCTTCGGGGATCAAAGGCGTGAGTTATGTTATGTTATGTTACGAAAACCACGACATTATAACTTCACAATAGTTAATATCATACATTCATAATACTTTACGAATTCATATAGGCACACCTAAAATTGTAACGTATCACACTCACAAAATTGCCAATTCTATCTCCAAAATTTCTATTAAGAGAATAAGAAAACAATATACCAAATAATATGAAACACGTTTCCCAACAAAAAAGGCCATCCTTTATCAAATTGTTACTTGTAAAAAGTTCTATAAAGTTTCATACATTTGCGTAGCCGAAGGGAAGGGCAAATGTTTTGTCATTTGTACAAAATATCAATTTGATACAGAGGACCAGAAGTTTCGAAGAACAAAGTTTTTTATATACACATCTATATAACGTTGCGTAGATACTTGTAGATAGTTCATTCGTTGTGAGTTATATTTAGAAGAAAATGATAGGGACTTATTTTTCTAGAATGAATGTTAACATTTACGCAAATAAACAATTTATATTCTGAGTTATTTTTAAATATGAACGCCTTGTAGTTGTTATTTATATTGACCTTTCAACGTATTCAAAGTATAAACTACACATATTTTATGATGAAAATGGAACATTTTATTATGAAATGAAATTATCAAAGTTTTTAAAGACCTCATAATTTTAAAGCAGCTGGTTGAATCTATGAAATTCGACGGTAACACTCTGTAATTCCGTTTTCTTCGCTCGACTAATATCCGTTGGGCTAAAACAATGGTCTTCGGGTCCGCCCAACTTTTATGTTCGTCACCGAACTCCAACTTTCACGAATATTACGACAGCATTTGATTTCTATAATTCATAAATCTTGTTGATTTAAGCCGTGGGCCCACGGTCGGTACTGACAATTTAATTTGTGGCCCAAATCTGTTTAATGGCCTAAAGCAAACATCTAAACTAATTTATGGATGATTCTCGGAACCTGTTGAACTCTCGAGAATTTGTTTTCGCGGTTTTGGTCCTTGTTAACTGCAATCATTTCGAAATCTACGTATTTAAGTTGTATCTCTCATGTACGGGTATATTTTTATATTGTTTCATTCCAAAAAAAACACGCCTTGTAAACGTTTCTTTTACTATATATCACTGTACATTCAGAAATATAAAACCAGACAATCTTAAGTTTCCTCAGATCATAATATCCAGCACCTGTGCTATCTCATACCACAGGTAAGTCTGAAAGCCACTTAACCATGAGCCATGACAACACAATTACTATTTTACAACACCTAACATGTGTAAACCGCGAAATTTTAAGCACTTTAATGCCTAACGAGAGTATAACAGCATTTTAATATTCTACCTCTAAACAGTTTAAGCTCATTAACTCCAAGGTTCATAAGCGTAAGAGTGCTGCGATTTACGTATTATCCCTTCTAAGGGTCTTAACGAAGTTACAAGCTGAAACATTAAACGTTAAGCAGGTGGAAGGCCCGAATTATAAGGGGCTTGTGGCCGTAAACTAAGTTAGCCGTAAGAAAATGTAACCGGCTAAGCGGTCAAGAGCTTTTGTTGCTCTCGGTCGACCAATTTAATTTGAGGTTTTGAATTAAATAATATACGTCGAAGAACGTTTTATGTGCTTGTAAAACAGGGGTTTACCTGTTCACAGGACTTAAAAGTAAGGCTATATATATATACTAGCTGTTACCCGCGACTTCGTCCGCGTGAAATAACGACTTCTGTATAAATTGGGTTTTTTAAATTAGTCTTTGTCAAGGTATATTCTATGGCTGTACAACTGGAACAAATATCATCACAATCGATTCAGTACCTAGGTTATATTTATTGAGAAATGAATTTATTTTCGTGGTTTCTAAAATAAACAATCCCATAGAGGTTTTACCCGTATAGTGCCCGTCTCGTGAAGTTTCACTATTCTATGTTTGCAAATCAATGTTGAATCGCATTTCAATCAAATAGATATAGTGATTTTAACAGCACAGTTCCCGGTTTCGTGGGTTTTTCGGGTTAAAAACTTTTAGATGTCCTTTCCCGGGTCTCAAACTATCGCTGCGCCGAATTTCACCAAATAGGTTCAATGGTTTAAAAGGTAAGAGCCCCTCTTTATTTCAACGTCCTTGGTCCTGGTTTTTTAGCGCATAGTTTCCGTCATTTTGGGATTTCCTCTCTCCTATAATGTGACCTGATATGTACCGGTGCGACGTGCGTTACTATCGCAAACATTTAAATGAAAAAATAGGTATTCTGATATTAGGTTAGTTACATATGATACATGTACTTTAATGTTGATATTAATGTCCTCTATAAGACTTAATACATCCCTTGGCTCTATTGTCCATAATTTCCACAGCGTAATCAATACCAGTAATATAAGGAGTTTTTTTGGTAGTTTTTCACACATCGGGTTGTCATTACCTAAAGGAGATATTTTTTGAGGTCGGAAAATCATCCAATCACTTCTCCCGCCTTGGGTTAGGTGAGAGGAGTGACAGATTCTTACTGACTAAAATCCACTCCGTTCCTACTCCTGCTCGTCGAGCCGGAGCCCCGTCAACTCGTTAGGCCTCCCGCGGCACCGTATCGAGCATCAGCCCTACTGGGCTCCATCTATGATGGTGTCATGGCTCTGTAAGGCGCGCGCCGTATGCACGGGACTGGTTCTGGTCGGGTGGCGAGCTACCCTTGCTCTGCGTCTACAGACCCGCACTTACGGTGGCCGATGAGAGTGTCTCCCGCGACGGCTGGGGCGTGAGGAAGTTCATTCCCTCACACGCTCCGCTTTCTCCTTGGCAAGCATAACTGCTTCGCAGAAGAATGCGACTGCATCCCAATCCCCCTCGCTCCATGGCCTGAACCAGAGCCGAACGCGAGAGGTCACCGTTTCCTACATCCCTGAGAACACGGCGGTGCTCAGCCCATGCAAGGTACACCGCCACGGTATGCTCCACCGTGTTCTCCGGGCGGTCCTTGCATTGATGGCCTCTCTAAAGCCACTTTTAAAGAGGGGACTTTCCGCTGCAATGACAGCGAGCCCAGCCCTCGGTTACCTAAAGGAGTGTTTCGCTGTGTAAGTGAGGTTACCGGAGGCCCAATTACCCCTCCCCCAGCCCCCCCAATCCCTAACAATCCTCAAATTACCAATTCCCAAAAGACCGGTAACGCACTTCTAGCACTTCTGGTGTTACAGGTGTCCATGGGCGGCGCAGATTGCTTACCATCAGGTGATCCGTCTGCTCGTTTACCGGCTTATGTCATAAACAAACAGCAAACTATCATAGTGAATTTGGCCTTGACTAAACTTACTACATATAAAAAATACGAATTCAAGTAAACTGAAAATATTTTATTCGTGGTTTTATCTCCTTAGACTGCTGTCAACCTCTTTGCATACCTTAATATTAATACCATAGTATAAAAAAAATCTATGACACATTGACTTTGTAAACTCACTTGTCACACAAATGTCAGATGACTTAAGAAATGTATACTAATAATATAAATTTGTATGTGCTTGTTTGTCTGTTTGTCCGTATTTCACAACAGAACGGAGTCAGGAAGGTTTTTGATTTGAGATAGTTGAAAAGATGGAGAGTATCATAGGCTACTTTTTGTCTTTTTTTAACCCCCTTCCACTTCCGTGAAACAGAGGTGAAAGTTTGTATGGGGTATTTTGCAATTTTCAATGTGGAAAGCTAACAATTGGTATGCGGGTTATTTGTGACCAGCATAGAATCGTGCATCATTTCATTTTTTTATTGTAAATCCTTCCCACCCCATTAAAAGAACGCGAGAGAAGCCGCAGACAGAGGCTAGTCTATGAATAAATTGTATTCAGTCAATTGAATTCGTATTTTGTCTTTAAAATCCCTGATCCCTGATGCAGCTGAATACTAATATTATTCCTTGAAAACCCACAGAACTTCATTTTTATATGTTGATGCCAAAATATATTATGAAAGTAGGACGTCATAACAATTACAAATCATCAGGTTGGTTACCATAGTAATGTTACCTGTCAGATATCCGTTTTCAGGTTTTCAGATAAATCGTAATAATTATTCTTACAACAACCCCTTTTTCGCGATAAAAAGTAGCCTATGTTTTATCTCGGGGTCTAGAATATCTGTATACCAAATTTCATTCAAATCCGTTCAGTAGTTTTGGCGTGAAAGAGTAGCAGACAGACAGACAGACAGAGTTACTTTCGCATTTATAATATTAGTTAGGATTAGGATATATTAATCGCTTTTTGAGATGTACAGTGAAAATTATTACCGACTGGTCATTTTATTTAAGAAAGATGTATGCAGCTCTTTTTTGTTCAATAAAGTAAATAAATTGTCTCATAATTGCTATGTTATTTGGTAAGACCATTTAATATTTGATAATAATTATATATTTTACCAAAAGTATAATAATTATTCGTCGTGGTGGCCCGGAGGTTTAAGACGCCCACTTCTCATGCATGAGGGTGCGGGTTCAAAACCTACCAACGGCAAGTACCAATGTGACTTTTTCCGAGTTATATGTACTTTCTAAGATTATTTAGACACCACTGACAAACGGTGAAGGAAAAACATCGTGAGGAAACCTGGACTTCTAATTTCTAATTATAAGTTTGAAATCGCCAACCCGCATTGAGCAAGCGTGGTGATTAATGCTCTAAACTTCTCCGTGTGAGAAGAGGCTTTGCTCAGCAGTGGGCATTTACAGGCTGTTGATGATGATGATAATAATTATTTGTATTTTTTTTCATAACATAACAAGAAATGTTAAAACATCTTTCAAAGACTCAAGTTTCTTGAAAATTCAAAGGCTACAGAAAAAGCAGGTACCTACGTGTCCTTCTACAAAATTTCTATTGTTGCGTGAAATTCGTAAATCTCAATTTACGAAGTTTAGAGCCGTGATGGACGAGGGCTAAATCTATTCGGATTTTAGACAGAAAAGAGGTGTCTTACGTTTTTCAAGTTGCCAAAAGTAAGTACTTCGGTCTTCAAGAAGAAAACTGTATTTTATACTCTAGAAAGTTCTTGATCCTTTTGTGAGAAACTCGAGTATATTTAAACGATAACTTTTTGACTGATCTAAACGACTTTCAATTGATTGTAAATATTTTTTATGGTTTATCTATCACTAGACTGACTGTCTCGTTGGCCGAGTGGTCGCAAACTGGGTTTTTAAAAAATTCTCAGTAGTAGCATGGAGTTTGGAATTGTGTCCGGTATATGGCAATAGGCTCACCCCCTATTACATGGGACTCATAACATAAATAGTGAAAGTCGATATAAAATTTTTAGTTAGACTCGTAGTCAGATTTTGGGATTTTATTGATATTGTTTCTTTTTACTGATTTTCTCTACGAGATCTTTTCCCTTTTAGTTACATCTTTAGTTTTATTTACCAACGTATAATGTGTGGGAGAACCATGCTTCGGCACGAATGGGCCGGCTCGACCGGAGTGATATGGCCATACCACGATCTCACAGAAAACCGACGTGAAACAAAGCTTGCGTTGTGTTTTACTTTTACTCGCGTTAGTGAGGTTACCGGAGGTCCAATTACTCTCCAGTCTCCCCAAACCCCGAATCCCTAACAACCCTCAAATACCCAATTCTCAAAATACTGGTAATGCACTGTAACGCCTCTGGTGTTTCAGGTGTCGATACGGACGCCAATTGCTCACCTGATGATGATTCGTTTGTTCGTTGATATAAAAAAAGTTTAAAACATCAATGGACAAATACCTAAATTGCAAATCTGCACTAGTTAATAAAGTTTACACGGGAAGTCCAATCAATCCGTTTCCAGGTATCGATAGTAATGAACCAGGTACTAAATAACTAGCTGTAGCTAACTAATTCACACCTGTTGTTAATACGTGATGCCATTACGGTTCTCGTGGTGTCCCGGAGGTTTAAGACGCTGGCTTCTCATGCATGAGAATGCGGGTTCGAAACCTACCAACGGCAAGTACCAATGTGACTTTTTTCGAGTTATATGTACTTTCTAAGATTATTTAGACACCACTGACTAACGGTGAAGGAAAACATCGTGAGGAAACCTGGGCTTATAATTTCTAATTATAAGTTTGTAATCGCCAACCCGCATTGAGCAAGCGTGGTGATTAATGCTCAAACCTTCTCCGTGTGAGAAGAGGCTTTGCTCAGCAGTGGGCATTTATAGGCTGTTGATGATGATGATGATGATTACGGTTCTCATTAGACTGTGTCAGCAGCGCACGGTTATCGATTTGTTTAGACACCTTTCCTACGGGATATCGATTTAACGTTTGTGTTTTTACAATCGATTGATTGAGAGATAAGATAGTATATTTTGCATATAGTGATGCGGACGAGTACTTTGACGCCTAATTTAGGGTATAATTAATGTTGTTTTCTTTTTTTTTACTTTCTTTTTGTTCAATAGTTTAGTTGTAGTTAATTTTAAGTTGTAAATATTTATGTAGTTATATATATATATAATTTTGCATTGTAACTTGCAGTTGATACCAATATTTATGGCATATGGTAATAAGGCTTATTTTCAAAGTTTAGTAGTCAAAGGTACAAGATTAGTTACAGTAATGTTTTTAGCGAATTTCCATTATTTTACTAAATTAAAACTCTAACATTTAGAGTCAAAAAGCTAAAAATATATGAGCTCCATATTATGTATAATCAAATTAATATTTGGTTATTACGTTCTATTCAGAAATTAATAGAGAGCTTTTATACTACTTTTGTCGTATAATCGAGGTCATTAGGAAGATTATGATGAATTCAATTAATTTAATTATGTTATTATGATTTTAATGGCATTGTCTGATTGGCCATACTCATTCCACACATTTGGTTTAATTAATTTATTTATATATGCTTTATTGTACACATTTAATTAGCTTTAAAACAAACAATTCTAGTAAATATGCGTACAATGGGCGGTCTTATCACGCAATGGTCATTTCAGACAACCTTTGGATGGAAATATTTATAAGAAACCAAATGTCCCCACATATAGTTAAGTGTTTAAAAAAAAGACAAAATAAAAATAGTTACAATACAACCTACAATAGATATCATATACTAGCAATATATAAAAAATAAATACATAAATAATATATACATATTATATTTATGTTTCATATTAGTATGTAGTATTGGTATGTAGTTTATGTACTAGGATACCTTTATACATATGTACGTACATTTATCACCCTCGTTTTTATTTATTTTTTTCGATAGATGAAAACTTCTTTTGAAACCTACTGTAACACTTCTCTGCATCACCCTATGGTTGGCTGGTAGAGAATGCCATTCGGCATTAAGTCCGCCATTGTATACAGTTGTACATAAAGTGTTAAATAAATAAATAAATAAATATATAAAAATACAATAAAATATGTGTGAGTGCGTGTGTATGTGTGTGTGTGTTTGTTTAATGTCACATTTAAAACATTTTCCACTGAAATAAACTATACTTGGATACTTATTTATTAATTTGAATGTTTGTTATACGTACGAGCTTAAGTAATTCCAATTTCGTTCGTTCTTCTCTACTCGAATCGACATTTTGGAACGAGCGCCTAGCTTCACTGACGGACAGACTGACAGACTATTATTTATTTCATATTTGTTGACGTTTCAAAAGTACCAAATTATGGTTTAATTGAAATAAATGCTTTTGAGTTTGAGTTTGAGTTTCTTCATCGGGAATCTTGACCAGGAGACCAGAAAATAGAAAGAGCTAAGGGAGAGAGTTGTTACACTAGCATTTTTGCATCCAAAATCGGAGTATATTTCATCAACGGCCTTCAACCCTTCGGAAATTGAAATTGCACGATTCGTAAGCAAATTTCCCGCAAACTCGTACTTGGCTATGGGCGTTGGAAATCTTGACAGGGCTGTCACACATCAGCTTTATGTCACTCAGTAAAAGGGGGTGGGGGGAGGATCCCCAACCCTTGGCGTCGTTTCTGTCGCGTGATTGTAATCCCATCCCATCACATGTGTTTTGTCTCCAAACAATTTCTGTATTACATTCTTCGTTCGCGTTGTTTTTGTTAACGCAACCTGTGTTAGGTTTAAAGCAGATTAACAAAGTTTTCGTACACTGCATGTATCGCATGGCAAAATTAAAATGGATGGCACGATGGTAGCTAAGAGATATTCATATTAAATATTTCAAACTTTTAAAAGACTTTGATGTTTTATTCATAAAGTTGGAACACTTATGTTTATTTTAAAATGATCTTTAATTCAACTAAATTAAATCTAAAATTGTGGTAACTTACTGTGTCGTTAACTTGGTTAGGACGTAACAGTTATGTAGAGTTGAACAGGACAGTAAGTAATTGTATGGTACACCACATCACACACTAAGCTGAGACGTGTTACGACAATGTATCACTGATTGTGTGCCCTGTAGTATGTTGTATGTCAATCAGTACGATACATTTAGGACAATTCATTCACGCATTCATAACCAACATGGGGGTAGGCAGAGATTATGGAATGGCAATTATTACGATTCAGTGAAGTCAAGGTTATCAAGAAATTGTATATAAGTTGCTACGTTAGTGTAAGATAACAAACGAATATTGGATTTATTTTAGAAAAAAATAAAATTGTTTTTGCTGAGAAGTGAAATTTTGTAATGAATTACTCTAACTTGCTTAAAACGTAGTATTATGTTACAAGATCATTCCTTACAGCATGTATATATTGAATATGACTTCCTATCCCAGTAAAGTTGACTGAACTCAACACACCCTTTGAAGGTGTGTGTGGACAGATGACGTCATCATGCTTTTAAACTTTATATTTGGAACGTCACACCTGTCAAACAATATGAGGCGACCTAATAGTTTAATGTGTTTTAGGCCTTATGCTACTAATACTATAACTGGAAAAGGTTGGTTAGTTTATATTGAGCATAAAACAGTTTTTATTTACTGGTTATATTTAGCTGGCCCCATTTGTTTGTTTGGGACAAGTAATTGGAAATTAGCTTCCTTCCTGACGAGAGATCGATTTGATATTCGGTATTAATTTAATATATATACTAATTTTGTGCAACATTCCGACACACACCACTAAGTGGTAAGTGCTCAAGTGAAGCATGCTTCTGTGCTTGAAATTATCAGCAAGCATGTCTATTAAGATACTGTTGCAACATCCAGTCATTTAAAAGTGATGGGATCAAAGCTTGAGTTTATTTATCTACATACAAAATATGTGTTTACTTGTCATGTGTATATCACTTATTTATAAATTACTATGTAAACTTCTACATACGCGTGAATTTTTGTTAATTAGTTAAGGTATAATTTATGTTAGTAACTAATACTGTTGAGGTAATTAAACTATTGCCAAGCTCAGTCAATTAACAATAGACTTTAATTAGTCTAAAGCAATATTGTAAATTGTTTGTTCTGTGTGGTTATTTAGTGAACTACGAAATATATTGACATCCGTCAATTTAATAATAATCACACCTGAATTTCACTTTCAGTATTAGGTAGAGAAGTGTATGTAGTGAGTGAGTGTAATGTACTTTACATTGTTAAATTCTCGGATGGGGCTGAGGCTGGGCGATCGGCTGGACAGCGTATTATGGTTTCAATATCCGCACATATTTATTTTTTACATACATTACATCACACCTTTTATCCCCGAAGGGGTGGGCAGAGATGCACATTACGGCACTTAAAGCCACTACAATGTAACACCCACTTTTCACTATTTTATATTCTGAGTCCCATATGTGGTGAGCATATTGCCATATACCGGGCACAATTCCAGACTCCGTGCTTCTACTGAGAATTTAACCCAGTAATACTTTGCCCGACTCGGGAATTGATCCCGAGACCCCTTTTCCGGCAGTCGCACTAGCGACTTCTAGGCCAACGAGGCAGTCGCAGTAAAATTACGGTATATCTTTTAATTTAATTGCAGTACCAATAGATCAAGAAATCTGAATAATATCTTACTAAACCAAGTCGGTAGTTGTATCTCATATCACTTTACTAACAAGGCAACTGAGGCAGGTTATATCT
Source organism: Spodoptera littoralis (assembly GCA_902850265.1). Lineage (NCBI taxonomy): Eukaryota > Metazoa > Arthropoda > Insecta > Lepidoptera > Noctuidae > Spodoptera > Spodoptera littoralis. Next base: position 5,076,401 of record LR824539.2, read on the forward strand.
ATGAAAAGTTAGTTAATATATTTCTCAACATTACGTTAGAAAACTTAGTTCTCAAAGAGCTATGGACTATTAAGAAACTATTTTTCCTTCATCCAGGTCCCTCTATTCACTGAACCTTCGCAAGTAATGAAGCAAAAATAACTTCCCATAACTTTTCGACCATAATGAAACTATCGATTATCGATTATGTAAAATGGGACGTTTCTAATATCGAGATATTTGCACACGTTGTGTGTATATCGTGCACGTGTATTGAATTTATTATACATGTTTCAGAAACCTAAGGTCTATTGTTTTGGAAGAGCTAGAAATTACTGTAATGTTATTTTAGGTTGAAATTTGAACTTCTCATAATAGTAGTAATATGAAACCCGTAGTTTACCACTTACCTCTATACAGAATTACTAGAACAGTATTGTATTTCGTAGTTAGTAAGTTGCTACGCTCCGTGCTACGGCGTAGCAAGTGCGTAGTGTGCTACGAGAAAACGAATATGCATTTTCTGCTTACGAATTTATTTTCCTTTTGTATACTATGTTATTAATTGGGCATAACATGGTATTTTTAAGGGAAATCATAGCAATACTCAACCCAGTCAATATTAAAGTATGTTTGAAAACCTTTTAATATTCCCCATGATTATATTTCATATAGGATCGTGTTTGGGTCATGTAATGTACGGAAAAGTAAAAGTCTCCCGGGAAATCATAGCTACGGGTAATATATCCAGGCGAGTTACTACGTACTCGAACATATCCATAGTATACATTCAATCTAATCGCATTACAAACTATCGGCGTGCAGTTTTCCCTGAATACATCAGAGAGAAATTCCGTCGACTCATAGGCTTTCGAGGGTGAGGTTCTCGTATTGTGATAAATGGCCTCTCACTTGGTTACCCGATCAGCTTAGTCATTAACTACAATTTGTATAAACTTTGAGCCACCGAGACGTGGGTTCATACCATGACCTCGTTTCTGTTAGGTGAGTTCCATAGTTCATTGTAAATCTTTCATTAAATAGTTGTTGAATATCATTCAAGTACGTAAAATGGACTTTACTTAAGAAATGCTTTGAACTTTTTAAAGTAATAATTAGTCTGAAAGTGTGTCCTGTATATGGCAATAAGATCATTATCTGTTATATAATGGGACGATGACTATACGAGATAACTGATAAAAAGTGGGTGTTCTGTGCAATTCTGCCTACCCTGTTGTGAGTATGTTATGATATTATGCCAAAAATAATTTAATAGTTCTAATAATAGTGACCAATTTCACTTTACGACTCGCTATCTTATATCCATAGTATAAACTTACCTTAACTCTTGGGATGCAATATTTGCTTATTAAAATTTAGGCTCACGCCAAATCCGGACTTAGAGATTGTTAAACGGAACTATGATGAGATACCTGCCCTTAAACTGTTAACTGCTTTGAAATTTAGTTTAAGGCATTATTACTGTAGGCTTATAATATTCTGGAGTTATAGGAGGGTCTGAGGAATGCAGTGAGCTGTCTTAACTGACAGTAGCTATTCTAATTAAATAACAAACTTAGTAGAATTCACGAATTACGTAGGATACCTTAAGGTACCTTGAAAATAGAGATGATGGTCATCACTCATAGTCAGTCGTCATGACTAATATTAAGCGCCCACGTTAAAGGTATGACCCTTCAAAATCTTAAACAAAAGGCTTCACGTGTGTTACCGAGGTATTATTGTTATGACTAGAATGTTTAGTTGTGTTGTGTTTAATTGTTTTAGTTTCTTGTATAATGTATTACATTTTAAGGGTCACTGAACCTGCTTTAGTTGTTATAAATAACGTTTGGGAAGTGAATATTGAAAGACCACACTTTGTAGCGCGTAGTGCGTAAAAATTAACATACATTAACATAACATCACGCCTATTATCCCCGAAGGGGTAGGCAGAGGTGCACACAGAAGTAACACCCACTTTTCAGTATTTATGTTATGAGTCCCACGTAATAGGGGGTGAGCCTATGGCCATATACCGGGCACAATTCCAGACTCCGTGCTACCACTGAGATTTTTTTTAAATAAATAGTTTTTTTAAAGGTCGGTAAGGCACATGTAATGCCCCAAGGGTTGCAAACGTACATAGGCCACGTTAACCGCGTACCATCAGGTGGACCGTTTACTTTTTTTGCCACCGTAATGGTATAAAAAGAAAAGAAAATATGTAAAACAATTTTACTGGTAATAGTATTTAAATACACTATAACAAAATAGGTACCAATTATAACTTAAGACCATTGTTTAAGTATACGTAGGTAACGTCGTGGTGGCCCGGAGGTTTATGACGCACTTCTCATACATGAGGGTGCTGGTTCGAAACCTACCAACGGCCAGTACCAATGTGACTTTTTCCGAGTCATATGTACGTTCTAAGATTATTTAGACACCACTGATAAACGGTGAAGGAAAACATCGTAAGGAAACCTGGGCTTATAATTTCTAATTAAGTATAAGTTTGAAATCGCCAACCCGCATTGAGCAAGCGTGGTGATTAATGCTCAAACCTTCTCCGTGTGAGAAGAGGCTTTGCTCAGTAGTGGGCATTTATAGGCTGTTGATGATGATAGTTTAAGTATAAGTTTGACATCAACCAACCACTGAATAAAAGGCGTATGTTTACTAACCTCATTTTTCATTTAGACACAATACATTCCTCATACTACGAACTAACTTACAAACATGTCAATTACCTAAAGGTTGTAATAAATGATCCTCCTTCAGTCAGGAGGTCGACTAAATTAAACAATACCTACGCACCTACCTATATAACTACCTACGTATATATTTCACATTGGAAACTCACTTTAATATACAAAATGGAAGGTCTTTGTCTCGATACGATAGTGTCTATGAATGACAGAAGGGTAGAGGTTCAACCATGATGCTGCACTTTAGTAATGATGTGTTAAAATGAAGGGATGAATGGTACATTTACGATAGCGGTATGAAAAGCGATATTTGCTTCTGTGAATAAAATTAAGTGAGGCAGGTTGAAGTCGAAACTTTTAGTTGTAATTAAAACTATGAGTAGCCAATATTTGCATAAAAGAATGTATTTTTTCATTCTACGCATTGCTTAGAAATGGTATAAAGGAATCCTTAACAGTGTGCCGCTTTGCTTACCACTCCAAAATATGAACGTTATATTCCATTCAGTACAAAGAATTTAAAATGAATTCACATTACTACTGAAGGAACACGCTTCCACAACATTATTAAATATGCAAAAGTCTTAGACAACTCTTTGTCAAATGTCTTAAAGAAGAAATAGAGGCATTATTTCCAGTCAAAGTAAAAAGCAATGTAGAAAATATATTTAAACATATCTTTTGTTACATAAATAAGGGTGTATGTGTAGGTGTTCGCAAACACTTCTATTGAAGATACCGTACAAATAACAGGTTTTATTAGTATAACAAAACGCTAAGTTTATTTCCAAGCTGTATACGAAACCCAATCGGAATGAGAACACCCAGTGCATAAAGTTTATTACTCACGAACTTTTTGGAACATTCAAGCAACGTGTAGTAAAAAGCCTTGTGCATGTATAGGTAGGTGTTACAGGCCTTATTTTACTGATGGAATGGTACCACCCTGTGATAGTACTGTCTGATGCGGTCTTAGCGAAAGTACAGAATATTGCTACCGAGAAATATATGTATGTACGACCATTTGTGTGTTCTTATTTTGTGGTATTACGGAAGTGTTTTGAATTATTACTGTTTTGGTTGAGCGAAATGTTTCGGGGATTTGTATATGTATGGCTCAAAAATAATGCTTAAAATCTGTGTGGGTTTTAGTTTTGTCTTAAAAAATGTTATATGCCCTTATTTTATATTTCAAATTGTACCTATTTAAATGTGGTTGTTGGTGGAACGTGATCCGAAATATAAAATTAGGTTATTCCAAAAAAAAAAAATCATGTATTTTATTGTAAGCTAATTTAAAGTGGCCTCGACATTTCAAATATTAAAATTAGAAAACTTTTAAATTTATACTTACATGTAGCTAACAGAAAAACGCTGAATAAAAACTACTAACATTGGGTTTCTTAGACATAAATATACGCCTACGACTAAAATAAACAACAGCGTGGGAGCTAAGATTAACTACGTTGAAATGTAATATGATAAAATATACTATAAGCAGTTTAGCTAAGACATTTCTCAGAAAATACGAATTTACTTACGGTACTTTAAATGATATTTTATAAATAGAGTACCCGTAAGATTTTATTTAAAGAACCGTTGCCCCACATGTTTATTTTCTCCTATGTTGTGGGTGTTTACAAACATACAATTACACATGCACATGACACCCAGACCCAACAATTTGTGGATCACACAAAGAGTTGCTCCGTGTGGGAATCGACCCCCGCTACACGTTGCATAGCATATCAGAAATCGTTTAATCACGAACTTATACGCCATTTTCCTTAACAGAATCATTACTTTTTAGCCATAGCTAAACCTTATTCAAATAGGATCGAATTTATGATGCAAAATGTAAATACTTAAATACGAAGGATCAAAGAAAAAGACGTGTTGAATGAATGAAAGAATGAAGCAGTTGGTATTTCAATCATGGAATTCATTCACTTGTTCATTCGTCTTTAAACAGTTTTTTACGTCGCTGATCACTAAACGATTTAACCTTACTGGGAAAAATATCTGTTGTTCAATTTGAAGAAAGAGCAATAATGATATATTTTATTATTAATTTATTAATAGTACGGAGACTTGAATTGTGCTCAATGTACCTATGGCGATAAGCTTGCCCTCTATCACATTTAATCTGTAACTTAACTATTGGTGAAAAATGGATGTTACATTGTAAGTATCATGTGCACTTGTATGTATTTTTTAAAAGCAAATAAAGAAATAAAAATTTTGAAGAGTATACGATTGAATGAAATGGGAAAATGTGTTCTAGATTCCCTACCTAAATTGCTGGAGCTATCAGTTTTTCTAGCAATTTCAATGCTGTCCCTGTCCTGTCACAATATTCGAGGATCATATTGCTATAGGCATAGTTTGTACCATTGGATTTTTATCATATTTCTGACTAAAATATGTTACGTTTAGAGACAGCTAAATTTCGCCGAAGGGAGATTGTGGCAGTTGCTTTTTGCTAATAATTGTGAATTATGGATTTTAGTTTTTTTTATGGAATAAGCCAGTAAATGAGCAGACGGATCAACTGATGGTAAGCAATGCCACGGCATTGCCACCGGCCACTCATGGATGCCTAAAACTCCGTTTCCTGTACTTCGTTTTCGGCCTTTTGGGAATTGAGAATTTGAGGATTGTGGGGATTCGGGGATTGAGGAGACTGGGGAGCAGTAATTGGGCCTCCAATAACCTCACTCACACGACGAAATGCAAGCGTTGTTTCACGTCGGTGTTCTATGAGGCCGTGGTACTCCGGTTGAGCCGGCTCATTCGTGCCAAAGCATGGCTGTTAAAAATTTTTACTTTTAGAAAGTGATCTATTTTGTTATGTTTTTTTAATTAGAAGAGTATCTGAAAGCCTTGAAGGAATTTATATCGGTCTCAGTGACAGGATTTTGGACAATGCTTGCAACAGAATTTATAAAATACTAACTTCTGCCCGTGACTTCATACGCGCAATCCCGTTTTCTCCCGGTTCCGTTGGATTTTCATGTTTTTTCTGTCTTAAGAACTTTTTACTAATAATAACAGATACAACAAAAAAAGAATTAGTGAAATCGGTCCAGCCATTCACGCGTGATGCCGTGACCAAGGAAAAAAGGGATTCATTTTTATAAGACTGCCTCATTGGCCGAGTGGTCGCAAGTGCGACTGCCGGCAAGAGGTCTTTCAAAAAAATCACAGTAGTAGCACGGAGCCTGGAATTGTGCTCCGTATACGGCAATAGGCTCACCCCCTATTACATGGGACTCATAACATAAATAGTGAAAAGTGGGTGTTACATTGTACAGTGGCACTGTACAATGTAAACACCTCTGCCTAACCTTTCGGGGATAAAAGGCGTGATGTTATGTTTTTATATGTATGTATGTAGATAAGCAGTACCTGTCAGATATTGTATCACAAGTTCGATACATACATGGTACTGACATTTTGTGGAAAAACGTTTTAAACATTTACAACATACTTGGAGTGCACTATCCGTTTCTCTCAGTTTTACGACCTAACAAATGGAATTCCTTCCTATAGACACCTATAGATCGAGTACGTGATTCTAGTGCTTAATGTTCTGGAAATAAAGATCTTTACCTGAATTGCTTTATTTATTTATTTATGTAGTGTACTGCTATTGATAAGGTAGTTGTTTAACAGTAGGTACTTAAGAATATTAGAAATTACCCATCAAGGGAATTTAGTACCAAAAATCACTCAGCAGTTTCTCTGTCTTATAATTTTTTTTTCTCTTTACTATTAGTTTATTTTCCGTACCTTATTTTTCGCAAATGTTCTCCTTAAACCTTAAGGTTGGACTGGTAGAGAATGCCATATGGCATCAAGTTCGCCTTATGTGCCATAATCAAATGATGTACCTACATTAAAGACTAAATAAATTAATAAATAACCTGTCCGTAACAGTCCACTGTTAGATTAGGCCTGAGCAAATACATAATTTCAACTACCGTAATTTAATATTCAAGAAATAAAAATTAAAATAAGCGAATTGAACATCGCAGTTTACTGATTTCAAGTTCATTTAATTACAAGCTGTTGCTCACCACTTCGTTCGCGTAGAATATAATTCCTAAGGGAAAGACTAAATAAATAAATACATATGTACAACGTAAGAGACACTATAACTAACTAACTAAGAATGTCTCATGATTATTTAACGAGATATTTATAAACTTCAAAAAATATCCTTGTTTATAGAGTTTAAATTTCGGTTCCGTCACATGAAATAAAAGCAAACATCTTAGTCATAAAACATTGATAGCTAATTCCCACCTCTATCGACATCACGTGACGAACATGCACAAAATATAAGAGCGGTCTTGGCGTTAAAAGAAAATCACTTGACTCCACTTCACTGCGCCTTCCGAAACCGACGCGTAGCAGTATCGTATAGCCATCAATCACGCGATCTTCAAAGTGCCTACAACGAAGTTTGTATTAATAGAAGTGCCTACAACGGAGCTTACATTCAATTAACCTATATACGATATTCATGTTTCAGTGCCTGTAATTGCTTTAGCACTAATTAAGACTGTAGGCTTAAGATTTGTTGCGAGAACGTAATCGAGTTAGTCTTCAGTGTAAACTTTGATAGCTATTTGTCAGTACAGATGGTATTTATGATACAAGTTGTTAAAGTTAAGCTGTTTGTTGTAAACTACCGTTGGACTATTTGATCTTTGTTTATTATTGATAGGAAGTATGGTGACGCTAAATTAGACCATATCACATCACTTTTTTGGCTATACCGACAAGCATGAACAAAGACAGATGACTGTTAAGGACGCGAAAGAATTATGTATGTAAGAATCGTAGCAATTGGTGTTCCATAGCCTTTGCCTACCACCATGGGAGACAGGAGTGAGGTTATCTATATCTTCTGGCTATTATCATAAAAGCCGACGTTTCTTTTCTAACTTTTTCCAGTGAATAGTTTACTATCCGTTTTTTGTATTAATAACCGAATTGCAACTGAATACTCTAAGGTTATTTGTTTATTTATTTTTTTGGAAAGTCTTGAAGTATAAGATTTCAAATAATAATATGTATAAAAATGAGTATCTAAACTTCTATTCCCTCGCACACATCGTTAGTATATTCGCCGCCAGAACTAAGTTTCAAACTTTACCGAATCGATAGACTTTTAACGAACAATAGAAGGGTTCTATTATTTCCTAAACTTTACTTTGTTTAATTAAATACACAGACGTAATTAAAACACAAACATTTACACGGAGACCCAAAATTAGATAGTTTGTAAAATAAACAGGGATACATAAACAATTTGCTACTTAATTAAGTAAATATAGAGTTTAAATTACATTGTCTTATCAAACGGTGTTTACAATTAGATTCGAATTAACAGTGTCAATAAATATGTGTAAGTTTATTGTCTTACGCGCTTGATATTTATTGGTACTTTGTTACTTACATGCGTTTGTGTGTTATTTGAGATTAATTAAACAATTTTGTCGTTTACTTTACGGCTATTTATGTGAAGCTAGCTTTTGTCGGCGTCTTCATACGCGCAATCCCGTATTTCCCGTTTCCATACGATTTTTTGGGAATCCTTGGATTAAAATCCTATGTTCGTCTATCAGTTCTAAGCTACCTCCCCACCATTTTTCATGAAGTTCTTGATTTATGAATAGTGTACAACACTACTTTATTTAGATGTTGTTCGTAGACTTAACATAATGATACGCCTTTAAATCCTAAGGACTAGGATAAGGTGTACGTGTACAAAGTGACATCCACTTTTCCCCAGATAATGAGTCTCACGTAGGGTGAAGCTATTGCAGGACAAAATATCAATATCTGTGTTGAGTATACCATATAGTCTTTTCTCATAAATTCGTTTCATAAAAAAAACAAAAAGTCGCGATATTTGCTCGACAAGCGAATCGATCCACTAGGCAGTCAGTCTATTGCATCGGCCGAATTATATCGTGTGCGTATTCGTAAACAAGAACTTATAATTGTATTAATTAATAATAAATTGTTGTTTAACTCGTCGAGTACCGTATTTATAGACACAATTAAAGAACAATAGGTTGCGGTCACCGGTGACCGCTTGGTGTTTGACAGTTTAATAAGCTTTCATAGCCGGATTATGTTTGGTGTAGTTTTAGACAGATATAGAAGAGACGGCAGGGTAAATTCTAGTTCATAAATCCGTACAAACTTTAAGTTTTAATTAGCATAAATATTTACATTACTCTTTATTCTATTGGAGGAGAATATCTTTTCGAAAGATTATTTGGTGATAAAGGGGTCAAGCGACAATATTTCTCAGCCATTTTTAGTTATTTTCTTTACATCAAGGCAAATTCAAATTCGAACATTACCCCCAATATTAATAGAGTTTATTTTAATATATTCAATACCACAGTACTTACAGGACAATGTACGACAAGTGCCTCTAGGGGTTCCAATATTAAATCCGGTCGAACTATAATGAACCCTCTCCAATCACAATACATTTATATTGTATGGGAAATTCCTATGAGATTTGTATAAGCGAATATGGTTGCGTAAGTATGACTTATCATATATACACGATAGATTTGTCAGAAAAAATAGGCGAAAATTAATTTTACACAGTAAAAAGTATAAAACATTTTCGGCCAGCCAACCATTGGGCCGTGTAGTAAAATGTTAGCAAGTTCATATAGATTCATAACCATGAAGACACAACAGTGTTTCAATCTTTACTCTGCTGTTTCTATTTGTGTGCTGTAGATGTTATTGTGACTCTTTAGATATTATTTATCCTATAATTGAAAGAAATAAATTGAAATGTCTAAGAAGTAATAAAAAACAGAAGAATACAAAAACAATATCAAAATTAATTAACTAATGTTATAAATCCGAATGTTTGTTAGTTTGTGTGTTTTTGTGTATGTTTGTATGTTTTTTATTCGATCACGCCAAAACTGCTGAAGGAATCGGAGTAAAATTTAAAGCAGGGATAGGTTATATTCTTCCATAACACATCGGCTATTTTTGATTCCAAAGGAACACGGGCGACGGCGTGGGCAGAAACTAGTCTATACTTATAATAAACCCGTAGAGAGATCAATTCTGTACATGAAATATGTATATTTCCAAAATAACTACCAGGGGGTGATTAATGATAGATACTAATGCCAAAAATGCAATCATTAAAATGTTTATATGTCTGTTTTTCTGTACGTTCCTTATAGAAACAAAAACTTCAGATGATGTTTGCCACAGCCATAGAATATATTGTGCAGAATTAATGTTTTTGAATATTATTCTGCCAGAAGTCATTATTCCACGCGGACTAAGTCGCGGGCGAAAGCTAGTATCAAAATAAATGATCATTACCAACAACAAAAATTCAAATCCACACATAGTATACCTTCCACACATTTAAAGGACCATAATAGCTATCCATATGCAGAATAATTTAGCTAAAATTGAGTCCGTTATCAGCGTTTGCATCAGTTGGAATAGCTTGAAAGCCAGTGTTACCTACATAATAGACTGGTTCAATCATTGAGACTATAATCGAGGGTAATCAACGCATTGCTTGCCATAATTGTGATTAGAATGTTTTAGGAGATTGGTGTTTAATCGAGTCGAGTATTTAGGCAGTGTATGCTTGTAGGTATTGTATGCTATGCTTAATATATTAGTTTGATTTAATTGAAATTGTTGCGAAATTGAATTAAAAGAAAGTTTTTCGTATTTATTTTGTTTATTGTGAACTTTGTGTTACTGATATTTATACTGAAAACATGTTTCTTGGAAATAAGACATTTAAATTAAATGTTATTATAACAGAACACGAGATATAAAACTATGTACTTTAGTAAAAAGAGGTATACACCAAAGTGTATCACTAAAAAAAATAAGTGCTATTGTGCACTCGTTAATTATAAAAAGCAAGTTCATTAAAACGCTGAACAGTTTTGAAAATACCGTCTTACTCAGTTAAACAAAAACGTTAAAGTTTAAGTTAAGTTTCCTAGATAATATTTACGTTTCGCTGCACAAAACCAGAAAGAGGAGAATTCTTTGTGATGCAGACTACGGGTGTAAAGAACGTCGTGTTGAAAGCTGTCTGACTTCTCTTTGTGGCACTAACGCCTAATATAAAAGTCAAAATTACTACTGAAAGAAGAAATGCTATGAGACAGGCGGAATGTTTATTGTTAGCAAGGAATGTCTTTGTTTATTTATTATTGCTTTATTTTTGTTTAGTGATAACTAGGTCAACTATATTTATGTAAATAGTTGTTTTTGTTTTTCTTTTATATGATTTTAATCTTAAGTTGTATATATTTTATTATTAATTTAGTAATAGTTAATTTTAATATTATTTAAATTTTTATTGGCAATTTAATAAATTTGTTACTATATTGTATACAGATCAGTTTTTTTTAAGGGGGGAAATCTTCGAATGACTGCTCCCGCCTGGGTGAGTCTGGGTGAGGGTGATGCAGTTCAGATTGCTAGTTTAATTTCTTTTTAAATATTACAAAGACGGATGTATGGTTGAAATTTCAAAAAGATGAATGTCTAAAACTTATTGTATTGATTATCAACTTCTCTATAGTGAACTGTCTGGTAGAAGGTTCGCTGTTGCTGACGTAATATAATGTTAACTAAAAATCGCGGGTTACTCACGTGAATATACTGAGAAAAGCTCTACTAGTAGAGTTAGCTAGTACTCTAGGAGTAGGCTGCGCGACATCGCCGCGACCGCGCACGCTGCTCATGAGGAAGAACCCCGCTGTGGTTCGAAACTAGTACAGCTTTTCTCAGTATATTCACGTGAGTAACCGGTGATTTATAGTTCATTTAGTATGTCTCACGATAGTTATTATAAAAACATAATATAATGTGGTAAAAACGTTTCTCAAAAATAGATCTAAAATCTAATGAATAGGGTTGCACTTAATATAGTTCTGATTCAATAACTTAAATGCTATTACTAGTCTTGAGGGAAAACGAACGTAATGTATGTACCTATAGGTATGATCATGAATCATTGAATGGTTATAATGGACCAATAGTTACTCGAGTAGTACAACTAAACACAACAGGTATTACATACTAGTACACAACCTAAGTGCAAAGTTACTAATACTCACATTAACGAGTTACTCTCATAGTAACAGTTTATTCAGCACTGAAACTTACTTAAAAGTTAACAACATTATTGTTACAGTGCTAAAGACCTACTAAATACGAGAAAAAGACAAAGTATCTAATTAAAATGCATACCGGAGCAACTCGACTGCACGGTTGGTGCGGTGGCTGGGCAACCGGCTGCCGTGCTACGTGTCACGGGTTCGATTCCCGCACGCAACAACACTTTGTGTGATCCACTAATTGTTGTTTCGGGTCTGGGTGTCATTTTGTATGTGAACTTATGTATATGTTTGTAAACGCACCCACGGCACAAGAGAAAATCCTACCGTGGGGCAGCGATTTAAAAAAAAACTGTATAAAGCATGGATTTATACTTTGTACCTTTTTAGTAAGTCATTTTATTTTTAAAAGATATTTTTTTTTAATTATTATATTTTTCGGCTTACTCACGTAATTATTCGACGAGGAACTCGACTAGTTGCAATAGCAGCGGGACAGTCGCCGCATCGCGGGTCGCGTAATGCTGCTCATGAATATAAGCCTCTAGCATGGCTTGAAAGTAGTCCAGTTCCTCGTCGAATAATTACGTGAGTAAGCCGAAAAATAATAATTAATTTAGTATGCTCACGAAAGTTATAATACAAACAAACATACGTATATGGCAGAAGAGCCGAAATACCAAGTAAGTGCCAAAATAAAGGCAAGAGAAAAATAGACATACTTTTCTTAAAAACTCCGCCTCTTCCATCAAAATATCCCTTGGGTCAGAAATGTAAACTTGCAGGTCAGTGTAATGGTGACATTATTGTGGGATCATTAACCTAATCTGACTGTTACACGTGGCCCCTGCATTTTATGACTTTGTGGCTTTATTGCATGCAATTTAGTATACCAAGCTATGGGACCCACCATATTGAAATAGGAAATTGGTTTTTTAAAAACCCTTTTAATAATATTAACTTGGAAGTATTACAGTAACTATTTTTTTAAGGGGGAAAATCATCGAATTGCTTCTCCCGCCTGGGTGAGGCGGGAGGGAATGTCAGACTCTTACGGACTAAAAACCACCCCGTTCCTACTCCTGCACTTCGAGCCGGAGCCCCGGTAACCCGTTAGGTTCTCCGCGGCTCCGTATCGGCATCAACCGTATTGGGCCCCATCCGTGGTGGTCTGATGGCTCTTTGAGGCGTGCGGGGAACGCGACGTGCAAAGAGTGACGATCGATCGGTAGATGAAGAGTGATGATGAACGGTGATGACGTGGATTATGATAACTATGGTATTAATATTAGGTACTACAACCTTAACCTACTATCATAGTAAAAGTTATGGAAGCCCTAAAAGTATCCTTGTTATAATCTTCGTTGTTTCTTGGTGATTCCTTTTTGCAGTTTCACATGGCAACGGCTTATCCCGTACTTTAGAGATTAGCTAGTCAACATTGACAGTAAGATTCACTGTCGTAGAAACGGTCTATACTCACGTACCTTCTTTCATCGAGTCTTACCTTATGTCGCGTTGTGAAGAAGGTCAAAGACTGAGTAATGATGCAGAAGTCTTATTGTGATTTTTATTCATAACATAACATTACATCACGCCTTTTATTCCCGAAGGGGTAGGCAGAGGTGCACATTATACCACCGTACAATGTAACACCCACTTTTCACTATTTATGTTATGAGTCCTATGTAATAGGCGGTGAGCCTATTGCCATATACCGGGCACAATTCCAGACTCCGTGCTACTACTGAGAATATTTAAAAACCCAGTCATACTTTGCCCGACCCGGGAATCGCACCTGAGGCCCCTTGCCCGGCAGTCGCACTTACGACCACTCGGCCAACGAGGCAGTGATTTTTATTCCTTCAGGTATTGGGCAGCGATAGTATACTTATTACGGTTATTGTTAGTATTCATATTCTAAACTTTTTTCTTTTAACAAATTACTTTATGGTGTAATTGAAAAATTCAATATGAACCGAAAACTGAACATCAAATCTTCTGCCTCACATATTACAAATAATGAGATTTTGACTTGAGTAGTAATTTCATTTTCATCAACAACAGTCGGTAAAGGTCCACTGCTGGCTTATAGATTACCTCTTCATAAGAGACTGCTATAATCGCCTTTCTCAGGAGTAACAAATACCATACAAATATCAAAATAAACGTTTATATTTTGTTCACATATGGTTAGCAAATATTTTAAGCTTCCCTAATCCCTATACAAGGTCTTAGTAGTCCCTCTATCTTTATTAACATATCGTAATTTGCATTAAAGTTCTCAGTATCGGAAATTTCATATTCAATTTGGCTGATTGAAGGTTTAATGCATAAGCAGTGTTTGAATATGCAGCAGTGTTCAGTTCGATTACTGCGATATTTTAACGTCTGGTTAGTGGCAGGCAAAATATACATAATATGTAGTTGAGAATTTTCTGGGCTTTAGAATCGTTATATATCCTTTTAGTACAAAGGCAGAAATACCACTTTCCACTATTTATATTATTTAGACTCAATCGAGTCTCCGAAACCCTGTACTACTATGATTATTTAATAAAATAATGAAAGAAACCAAGAATACGTTGCCCAAACCAAAATTCGAGGCACTTTAATACAAAAAACAATATCTATGTAAAAATGTAGATAGTGTGTCTATTTTAACTGCTTCACTGGTCAGATGGGCGCGTCTGTCAGACTTGAGGAAATTCAATAAAAGTGTCCCCGAGTCAGGCAAAATATTATTAACCAATTTAAAGGGAAACTGAGATTACGTCCGGTTCTTGGCAATTTATGTACCTACTCGTTCTTGTTACTGATAAAACTTGAATAAAATACTATAGATATTATTTATTACAGTCTTTTTCTACAAAATTATTCCTTGTATGTTATGAACACAGTACAGATTAATAAGTATGTTTACCACGTACCTAAGTTATTTTAAACGGACTGTATCAAAATTATTCAACAACTGCATTTGCCATATTTTAGTCAGCGTGAGTTTTGGGACCATTTTATAAATCTGCGAACACAATGGCATTATGAGCTTTTCCAATTTTCACTGCTTTTATGAATTACGAAAGCAAATGCGAGGTTTGAACATGGTTTGGGTAACTATTTAAATTTCTTATTTAAACTGATTATTGCTCAAACCTTCTTCGTGTAAGAAAAGGCCTTTGGTCAGCAGTGGCCACAGACAGGCTGTTGATGTGATGGGATTTAAACTGAAAGAACACATTTTCTATTGTCGTCTACTTTTTAAATAAATATCTACTCTGTACCATACACTTAGAGTAGTATTATCTCTAAATAAGATTCAGTACGTGGAGCAAGTTAATATCATTTACAAAACGACAATTATTTTGTTATATTTATCAAATTTTAACCACTTACAAAACATATTACCTATATAAGGAAGATTCATAATTTGTCACTAGTCTTATCTACGTACGAAGACACGTACAAACTGTTTCATTAGCAAAGCCGGCATCAAGTTCCACAGACATGAGGGATTGCGAGCAACGTTGTCTCGAAACCCTACCAACATGCAAATGACAGATTCATGTGCAATTAAGATATTACCCTATTCATACAGGAGCAGGAATGATTTTTCATTGAACACAATCATTTCACAGTTAACGCATCTGTAGTAATTATAATATCGGATTAAATGCCAATTAATATCTGAATTCTCCGCTATACGAATGTCTGATGACATTTCGAATTGTATTTTCGTCAGTATGAAATAGAGTATGTTTTATGTTGGATTTTCGTCAGTCGAATGATTGATGGTTTATGTCGATCCCTGTTAAGGGTGTGTAAGGAAATTACTATCATTCCAACCCACGCACGAGGGCTAAGTGGTTAAATCCATTTACTTTCAAAATTTTGTTAGATTGGTTAAGTAACTGGTCTTTTTATTCGCAGTCGCAAGTGTTGATAAGTTTTTGAAAATGGCATTAAAATCTCATTCATTCTTTACATATCAAGGCAACAAAGTAGCTTCCATGTTAATCACCGTATAATATCTCTAGACGAACGAAAATTTACATCTCTGGTTTCCAAAAAACAGAAACGATCTCTGTTCTGTAATTAAAATGTATTAATTAACAAAATCAACATTACAAAAGCTGGAATTCCATCCAATAATATCTATAAAGCTGGGAATTAGTAAGTTGCCGTCAGCCCAGAATATTAAGTGCAGGCAACTATTTATCGCTCCGAATGGAATTATTATCACGTCTCCAAATATAGAGCCTATTTTTGGAGGTGCGAAATTATGTGCCATGAATATTCATTCGGTATTTATATTAATATATTGCCTGTTTCGTATTACTCGGATTAATAAGCCGTTTTAGTATTCGTCTCTGTGCCCATTCTGTTTTTATTATTCATACATTTTCATTTCGTGTGAATTTTTAAATAGATACCCTGGATAGTAATGAGTTCATGAATTATGTAGGTACTTAAAATACAATAATTTATGATGTTTAATATTAATTTATCTGCGAAACTGTAATTTTAATAAACGTACACAAAAATGACTTTTAAAATTAAGGATAGAAAATACAAAGAAAAGATGTCATCTTTTCTTTTTTTTAAATTGATTAATTTTATATAATAACCAAATTATTCCAAAAATACATAAAACACCCTTTTACCTCTCACCCGAAAAACCTACATCCAAAAAACTATATACGTAAAACTCATCACTGTACCTTAATCTGAGTTCTAAACAACACGTTACACTTTCATTTCGTCCGTTCAGTTCGCGTGCCGGAGTCGCGCCGTGCGCGTCGGCCGAAGTCGGTCGGCTGACTAGCCGTGCCGGCGTGCCCCGCTCCCACCCTCGCTGTTTTGATTTACAAACACCAGCCAGTATGTCATGCAGTGTTCGATATCCGGCCAGCGAGAAAATTGTAATAAAGAGCCTTTTATTGGTAGTTGATGGTTTTCGGTCCTTTTGGACGTACCTGAACAGTGGGGATGGTCCTTTTGGTATGGGTGAAAATTTAATGATAGCGTTTTGATAATCTGTTTAGTGCAATTTTATGTGTGTTTAGTTCGATTTATTTAGTTATTTTGCTCGGTTTTTAATTTTATGTTTATTTTGATGTTTTCACAACCTGGTTAAGTTAATTTTGGAAGTGATATTAGCGTTTTTCGGTTAAACGTATTTTAGCAGGAGTCATATCAAAAATGGATAACTCATTGAAATGCAAATGCTGTAATTTTTAACCATTTCTCATTTATCCAAAAGCAGTTGTGATTTTTTAATCTTAATACAAGGAGCTGGCTATAGCTTATTTGATCCAAATGGTTCCTTTTTGGAGCAAAAATCAAAACAAAACAAATGGCATTGTTCGAGTTTGCATCGAAGATGGTTTTGTTCGATACTCACAGCGCGGGATTGTAATTAAAGCCTTTTATTATTTTGCAATTCCAATGAAAATAGCTTTTTGAGAAAAACGTGTTTTGAATACTGCACGGGACAGCTGTTTTAATTACTTTTGAAGCTATTTTGTAAATACATTTTTCATTATTTTAAAGTTGAATGTAACGATTAATTGAGGAATAATTGATTTAATTCAATGGAAAAGCTATTTATTTGGCATTTCTTCATTTCTACCCTTGGCACTTTTTTATTTATTATTAAAAAGTGTCTGTTAACATAACATAGCATTACATAACATCACGCCTTTATCCCCGAAGGGGTAGGCAGAGGTGCACATTGCGGCACTCAATGCCACTGTACAATGTAACACCCACTTTTCACTATTTATGTTATGAGTCCCATGTAATACGGTGTGAGCCTATTGCCATATACCGGGCACAATTCCGGACTCCGTGTTACTAATGAGATTTTTTTTTAAAACCCAGTAATACATTGCCCGACCCGGGAATCGAACCCGAGATCCGATCCCCGGCAGTCACACTTGTGACCACTCGACTAACGAGGGAGTCAGTAAAAAGTGTTTGTTAACTTTCTATAAATAAGGTACCTGCAACGTGAATTTGCATATCCTTTCAGTTATTGAGTTTGTCTGTTCGTACACTTAATTTATGATTAACTATTAATATATCATACAAATAACAGTCGTATGACACTCTTAGCGGTTAGATTATAGGGTATCTGTTTAGTCTACAAAGAGATACAACCACAGATTAGCTACGAGGAGCGTACCTAGCTTAGTCATGTGCGGTTGGAGCTTGCGGCTGTGTCTTAACCACGATTTTCTCGAGCTTCATAGACTTCCTATAGTAAATAAATATAGATTATAAAGCCTAATTGGTTAAATACTTATGCAACGACCCTGATGTCCCATTTTGAGACCTAAATATAATAATTAAATAAGTAAATTTTCAAATTATCGGTTTTAAATTGTTTTTCATTATGCAAAAGGGTTACACGAATAATAGGACCATTTGAGTGTAGGCTTAAAATTTCCCAAATAGTGCACTTTTATCCACCTTTTATGGGAAAAAGGGTGTGATAAAATTATAAATGCTAGAAGAGTGTTGTAATAACAGGCGTAATAAATAATACCTTTTAATTATAATTGAGTTAGAGAACAAAGTTTCAGAATCAGTGACAACAGTGTAATTGATCGAAGCCTATTAATAGTTTCCATAACAAAGTTAAGATTAATTTTGTGTGAAGTTTTGTTTAATTTGTAACTTCAGTCGAAACTCCTGAAACTTGCTCTACATGCTGCGTAAGGACAATTAATTTGATAAAATAGACGGACAGTTGACCGGGATTCAATTTGTTAAATAGAACACTGTTGTATAGCCAATTTAGAAGTCAGATATCAAGCTAGACACAAGCTATATTGAATTTACAATTACATTTAAAAAGCAAATTAGAAAAATTGCATTATTAGTTAAGGGATATACGGTATCTCTTTATTTATTTTATTTATTTATTTATTACACACACAAGTTAACATTACAGGTTTAGGACCCAATGCGATAACAAGGTATTATTAAATCTAGCGACTACTTACACCATATTAAACTTATACTAACGAATAAAGTAATCCAAACAATTACAGAGAAAAACAAACCTTGTATTAAATTTAATAAAATAAAGACCAAATAAATAGTATTATTATTATTGTCTATCTATAACATAAATTATATAACAGAATCTTTGTGAATTCACTCGGCTGACAGGTAAAAACATCTATTTGCTCGTGCACAAGATTTATATTACGGATAGCTTGCGTAACCGCGGCTTTCGCCAGTAAGTTCGTCCTAGCCACCGGCACCGCCAACAGAGGCGGGCGCCGCCGCCTCCTTACATAGTTGTCAGGTACCCACAAACTGATTCTTTGAAGAACATCTGGGTTATGTTCCAATCCCCGAATCAATTTCACCAAATAGGTGGTAAGAGTAAACTCTCGACGCACCTTCAATTGATTGTACCCGACCATACCCAGCACAAATAACGAGGGATACATCAACGGATACAACGGGTACACTCCATACAGCTTCCAATACAGGTGACGAGTGAATTTGTTCTGAACTCGTTCTAACATCAGAGAGTACTTATTTTCATGAGGCGCCCATATCATTGCGCTGTGCTCCAAATGACTTCTCACTAATGCGTCATAAAGGGCCCGAACTGCAGAGATATTAGTGAAATCTCGCGTTTGTCTCAATAAAAATCCTAGATTTCTATACGCCTTCTTACAAATTTTCATTATGTGCTCACGGAACAACAACTCGGGAGTCATGTAAACTCCCAAATCACGCACCTGTGTGACTCGTTGCAGTGGTGTATTTTCAAGCCTGTATTCATGTAGCAGAGGTGATCGCGCGCGAGTGAAACTTATCGTAGAACATTTTGACTCGTTAAAATACAGCTTGTTTTCATGACTCCATTGGACTATCCTATCAATGTCATCCTGTAAGCACTTGCAGTCTGTTTCCTTCGTAATTTCTAGGAGCAACTTTAAGTCATCTGCAAATAATAAACAAGAGCTATGTTTGACGACTTGTGGTAAATCATTTATCATAATTAAAAATTCGAGAGGCCCCAAATTACTGCCCTGGCTTACTCCCGATCTCGTGTAATAGGGATCCGATTCCCAACCATTGTAGTCGACAAACTGCTGCCTATCTTTCATGTAACTGGCAAAAAACCGAACTAACTGTGGCTTGCACCCAATCTCAACTAGCTTCCTTAATATGATGTCATTATCGACGGTGTCAAATGCTTTTCTAAAATCAAAATAAGCGGCGTCAACCTGCACCCCAGCATCTACCGCTGGCACCAACCTTGTCATAAAGCTAAGGAGATTTGTTGCCGTGCTACGACCCGGTCTAAATCCGTGTTGTGAGTCCGAGATCTGTCCATGTATCTGTGCCTGTAAGCTACGCTGCACAGCTGACTCAAACACCTTAGCCGGGGATGACAACACTGCACTTTATATTTTTTTATTTACTGAGTGAGTATCTAGTATACTCTTTATGTTTTTATCTGGTTGAGAAGTGTCTAAGCAAGCGTGTTGAGAGAAAAGCCTCCAGCAACTATGAAAATTTTGTGTCTTGGAAAAAAGACACACAGACTTTCGTATTTAATAGTGTTGAAGTTGGCATACATACATAACATCACGCCTTTTACCCCCGAAGGGGTAGGCAGAGGTATACATTATGCCACTGTACAATCAAATGTAACTCCCACTTATCACTATTTATGTTATGAGTCCCATGTAATAGGGGGTGAGCCTATTGCTAATATGGCACAATTCCAGACTCCGTGCTACTACTGTGAATTTTTTGAAAAACCCAGTAATACTTTGCCCGACCCGGGAATAGAACCCGAGACCGCTTGCCCGGCAGTCGCTATTGTGACCAGTCGGTCAATGTTGAAGTTAGCATTAAATAAAAAAGACACATGCTTATTTTGAAGTTTAATTTATCTATGTATTTGACTTATAAAACTCAAGTTTCATGGCAAACAAATAAAGTCATCAATACTATCGACAATATTCTAATAAAAGAACCACCCAATATTCCAAACCGTACGTATATCGTATCATTCCCGTGTCAAATCACCGCATCCTGCAGTTTGATGTTCCATCGCGTCGGTTGCACCCTTGCGCAGTGATTTTCAAATCGCGTGCTCACTGACAATATACGTTATACGTCATGGCTCACGAACGAACGTCCCTCCGAACTTTCGCTCTGATTACTCTCCTAAATTGGGAACTGGAATATTGCACGGGCATGCATCATTGCATTTGATAATGACTCTTTAGCAGTCCAATGTGTCTCACGATCATGTGTAACTGTGGAACATAATGTTAATATGATCTTCATATTTATTTCTATTTAATAATTCATGTACACATAAATAGCACAAAGGACAACACGTATACAAAATTCGAGTACATAGGCGCTATTTATTCTAATTGAGACAGGAAATATAATTTACTTTAGATATAATTAATAAACTTTAGTTAATTTAGTATGGCTCACGATAGTTATTATAAAAACTTAAGAAATATAATTATGATTCGGGACGTATTCGTATTTTATTTTTCTAATCGGGCGGCGTGTCTCTGAGATATTTTCTTAAGAAAAAGTTTGCACTCACACTAAGATTTTCTCTTGTATCGGTATAGCACCACCACCATACCACACCAAGACCCATCGACTTAAGTCACAGAGCTAGACATCAATTAATCTGAGGCTTTAGTACAAATTTATTTTACGTTTAAATTAATCGAAACGAGTACGCGTTCGGCGCTCTGATTGGTTGGTTCACTGGGGCCAGCCAATCAGAGCGCGGAACCAACTCGTACTAAGGCCTCTAAAGAGATGCATAATTATGAATTTAAAATGTTGTTAATAATTCAGAATGTTGTATTCAATAAGATTAAGAACTTGAACTTCATTACTCATAAGAATTAATATGAGTAATGTTAGTTTTGACTTGTTTGCAAATGTTCAAAATAAAATAAAATTGAACTTTAAAATATTGAAATTTCGATTTCGATAACTGATACCAATAGAGGTTTTAAATTTTAGTCTGGTTTTACTCAAACGAAAATATTTTACAGTGATTTATTGCCATCAACCACACGTTTTAATGTGCTATCATTTTTAAGTTAAAGTTTTCTTAGAAGACTAGATTATTTTAATATTTTCTTGCACATAGATAAATTTATGTTTGAATAATATTTGTACTTAAAATTTTAACAAAAAAAGAGTTCATATGCCTAGGACACCCTATTGGATTTATGTTACCTAATATTTTTATTCGTCAATTTTATTACGTATGTTAAATTAATGTTTTACACGTAAAATTACGTACTGTATTGTAGATTATAAATTCACTGTTTATTAATAATTTCATTTATAAATGACAACAATTCCCAAGTTGGTCCTTTTGGAAAACTATTTCTTTCAAATGTGGTCCTTTCTATTTACCGTATCAAAACACACGATAAACTACATCAACGGATATTGTATTAAAGACCAACCCACATTATTTGTTTGATAACAAAATTGAATGCACAATATTTCCATTTACACGACGGTGCAAAAGGCAAGTTAGTTTACTGTACTTACTTCGTTCGCCCAGTAGTTCTAGATTTCAAGTTTATGTAAACACAATGGTTAATATTACTTTATCTTTTTGAAGTTTCTTTCCTACAGTGAATTATGTATTGGTCTCAAAAGACCAACTTTACGTATGCCTGAAATTGACTATTTGATTAAATAAACGGTAAGACACAGCAAAGGAAAACATTTAAAAAGATTAGAGGACGAACTAAGACAGCAGGCCCCAACTGGAAAAGAGTGGCCCGCGACAGAATTCAATGGAGACAGCTAGGGGAGGCCAAAAGGCACACTGAATTAATAGATATACTGTAACCTTTTAATAAAAACTTAATCTATAAATAAAGTGCTTTATTATTATTTGATTAAATATTATTCACAGTAAGCTTCCATTTTATGAAAACAAAAAAATAAAATAGAGGTAACAAAAAAAAACAAAGAAACTTTTATGAATTTACCTTTTATTCCTTTTTGTTACCTCTATTATATTCTTTTTTACCTCTTTGCGCATTATGTCATCAACTACTTTTCTTGAAAATATTTGCATACCTATACGCAATTATAATATGAAGAAGTATTTATGCGAGCATCGCAACGAGTAAAATCTAATACTACATAATTGAAGCATAGTCCCTCACAAATTTGTTTCTTCTCTATTTCTTTGCCTAAATTATTATCACTGTTTCGCAATAAAGTTCAAAATTGCTTCGTAAATATTACATATCAGATATATCATATAGATATTAATATATTGTATGCTAAAAATAATTCTTAAGATATGAATGCACGCTTCTACGTTTTTTTTCATTACAAATTCAATAACACGACTGGCAAAAAGCAATCATATGAAATGATTTGCACATCGTATAGAATATTATATTCCAATATGTCATTCTAAAGACACAGAGGATTTCATTTAGATGCTTGTCTCATTTTCTAAACTTTCTAGTACTTTACGTCAAATAATCTTTTTAGTGAAAAGACTTTGTAAGTAATATGATTAAAAAGTACGCTTATCAAATGATGATCTAGAATCTTGGCTAGATTTATCATTATAAAATAATAAAAAGTCGATCTCCTTTTTTGAAATTCAGAATTAGAATTAGATAGGCTACACATTTGATTTAAAGCAATCATGCGATCTTCTTTTAACATTCGAATAAAATGTCTCATCGATGTAATCGAGTCACAGACGAGTTCACGAAACAAAGACTTTATTGTGTCAACAGTTAAAATTTATTCACAACATTATTTCGAACAAAAACAATAACAAACCCTTGAGCACATCTCATTATCCATTTTCTTAGAACAAGCATACTAATGACGTTTCCGCGCAGATATTTTAAAAGTATCATCAAATAGAGAGTGAAAGGGACAGAAACATTAATAAAGTCGGGGAAAAAGGCAGTATATCACGTTGAACTTGTTGCGTATCTGTTCTGTGCTATGAAGTAGCTGCTTATTTTTCTTTTGAGTTTTCCTAACCGGGTTGAGGTCGACTGTATTAACTTTTAGATGCCTGTTAGTATTATACTCGTAACATCTGGTGGAAAATAGCTTGTGAATCAGTGTAAGAGACTTTGACATATTATGTTGGGGCTTAAAATGTCCTCTGAAATAAAGACAGTCTTGATAAAATTAGTTCATTCATTTATAGTCTCCGGTAATCGTAATGTTATCCGAAAGGGTTTCGGTCCGTTTCGCAGTATGGCAGCGACGAATTTCTTCGAAGGGAACAAAAACTGGAAACGTTTTCCCAGATAAATTTGCAAATTTAGCAAACCAAGAGTTTTATTGTGTCGCTTGTCACAACAGATCTCGTCTCGTCTTCAGGGTTTAAAAGTGTCGTTTTCTGTGTAAAAATAATAGAATAATACTTGTTGACGTTTAGAAAATAGGGTGTTACAAAGTACAATGTTGCTTTTTGTTCTCAGCTCTCGGTGAAATGTTGTTCTCATTCATGAATTTGTCATCATTTCTTGTTGATACTTTAGGGAGCTGTTCTCTTTTTTAAGCTTCTTTGTTTAGTAGTAATTTAGTTGGATATTTGATGTCAAAATTTAGAATTTTTTATATTTATGAAACCACAAAAATGTCTTTCCGAATTATGAGATAATCGTTTTATTGCCTACTTTAATTAAGACGAGGTATAATCTTCATTACAGTTATCAACGGATTAATTATCTTATTCCGAGAATTTAGGAGTTACTTCATCGTTAGGTGTATATATTAATATTTTCTTTCCTATAGCAAATATTCATTTATTTATTCGTCTCAGAGGTGGTGTATACTAATATAAATTAATGCTAGGCTCTTAAATCCCGCTTAAACCCACATAGGCAGCAGTTTTAATTTATTTCAATTAAACTAATTCAGTCTAAGTAGTTTAAGTCTTTTTGCGGATCCTAAGACCGACTGTTAGGTTAGTTTGATTTGTTAGTCAAGTTAGTTAGGTTATTTAGGTTAGTCAGGTTAGTCAGGTTAGTCAGGTTAGTCAGGTTAGTCAGGTTAGTTAGGTTAGTCAGGTTAGTCAGGTTAGTCAGGTTAGTTAGGTTAGTGCGCTAGCACTTGCGCTCTTTAAGTTTCAATGGTCCACAAGGAATAATTGGTTGTTTAGGTTATAAAGTACCTACGCGGATTTTTACCAGATTGGGCCTGTCTGGGATTAATACCAGAGTTAAAAATGTCTGGCTTTGTTGATTTTTTTTGAACTGTTATCTAAAATATTTAAATATTTATACTGACTGATGTTAAAAAAATAATTAAACGTACCTAGTAGATTAATTTGTATAATGTCAAGTCCTCAATGTTTAGCACAATATTTAATACTTTTAGCATACCCTAAGTAGTCCATAAATAGTAATTCGGTCAATGCCGCAACAAAGAATCAAGTATATAAAAAAACATTAAAGATATGGTCAAATTACAACATTTTCCACACAATGGAGGTCCTAAGAGGGTCAGTAGAGTGATTGTCAAGGAAATTCTTTGGTTCCATTAATTATTCCCTCATCGTTATTGTTTTTAGATGCGCACGCTGTCAGCCATTGTTGTTTAAATTAAATCAAATGGTGTTGGTGACATTCCTGGATCGCGGGTCTCTGGACTTTGGTTGATGGTGATATATTTTTGGTTAGTTATGTGTGTGTATGTGTGTTTTTTAAATGGATATGGTATGATAAATATAACTAACAGAACATAACATCACGCCTTTTATCCCCAAAGGGGTAGGCAGAGTTGCACATTACTTACGGCACTTAATGCGACTGTACAATGTAACACCCACTTTTCACTATTTATGTTATGAGTCCAATGTAATAAGTGAGCCTATTGCCATATACCGGGCACAATTCCAGACTCCGTGCTACTACTGTTTTTTTTTTTAAAAGCCCAGTAATGCTTGAGACGACCGACGAGACCTCTTCGCAATTGCGACTGCCGGGCGGCAGTCGCAATTGCGACCACTCGACCAACGAGGCATCAAATATAACTAAATGTGTATAAACTTATTTTTTACTTTATTGTATTGTTGTTTTATAACTACGAAGTGTAGTCGTATGTAGTGAATTTGAATGTAATTCCATTATAATGATAATTTAGTAAGAAATTCTAAGGACACACGTTCTGGATTATTTAAAAAAAATTAATGAATTATGTTACATGTGCAATTAACAGAATCAATATCAAAATTATTTTAGAATTAAGGATTATAACAATTTATTATAATTAGGTAGTATTTTGTTTTATAAACATTGCTAAGTAAGTCCAGAGACCTCCCAAACGAGGTCAAATATAAGAAAGTCGTGTTTTCACACATTGTCGTTAGAAATACACTGACATTATGCAGGGTGCGGTTAGAGGCGTAAGATATGACGCAATTACCTACCTGTAGAGTCTGTGGTAGATAGATTATACTTATACACGTTTATATTTTCAAATTATTATATCCACAAACGTAAATTGTACTTCTGCCTAATCCTTCATGGATGAACAGTAGCATTATTTCTAGAAAAAAGTATTTAATTTGATACCTTTAATTTGATATTTATCTTTTCATGTTATCAACAACACTATGGCAATTCGAAACCGAATAATTTTGCTCAGAGCTATAAAATAAGTACGCCACAGTAAATTACTATTACCTACAACATAATATAATATTCACGTCACAATAATTCATAATATAATACCCACTACGCCATTTACCTCATTTTCCCATTACTTAATTATACAACAACCTTATTTTACGAAGCGGAAAAATGAATAACTAAAAAACTTAAAGAAAATTTCGTTACGAAAACTATTTTGCGAAGAAACTAGCGCCACTCGGAACTGAACCTGTAAGTTGGTCGACATATAAATACGTAAGTCTAACGAAGCTTTCTTTACAAGAAAAGTTTATTCACCCAGTTTTTATTACAGAAATAATGCTCAAGTATTTTACTAGAAATGGTCTTACATAAAGATTAGCAAGCTAAAAGTAGGACATTGTGGGTGCATGAGTAATATTCATTCGTACACTCTGCTAGCGCCGAAGTTCGTGTCGAGAGTCATAAAGGTTTGCCAACATACAGTTTGTATATGTACTGTATAAAGCCTGGCTGGAAATAAAAGTGACAGGAAAATGCACACGTGTTTTTTTCTGGCTTTTTTCTTTCAATGCTTCTAGACGTGTGGTGGGGACTAAATCAGAGGTAATGTGTACGATTGTAGGATTGTTTCAATAGGGTAGACGCCTAATTTTTATTTTAATGTCCGTCTGGTAGTTTATTTTAAATCATTAGCCACGTATTTTTTATTTTCTTACAGAAACGAATAGTTTCGAAGTCGCGTGACGTCACTTCTATGTACATTTTATACGTAGAAATGACGTTTTAGCGCTATTCGTAAACTTTGATTCGTTTTATCTAAGTGTTGTTTTATTATACGACAAAATAAAAAAATACGTGTCTAATATTTTTTAATTACCTAACTTACGGACTAATTAGATTTTTAATTTTCATACCCTGTCATCATCCCAATTTTAATGATTATTGAAATATACCCTTTACCCTAAATGATCTTTACGCCTATATCATACGTATATTAAGTAGTAAATTGGTCAAGCCTTTTGTACCCAATAGAAGGCGATGAATTTTATGGACCGAGCATTAAGCTTCGTGCTTTAAATATTAATCTTTAAAACTCTTGAAACCGAATAATACTTGACGAAAGCTAGTACTAACTCAATACCTTAAAAACCTCTCCTCAAATAGTTATCCCATATATTTTTAAAATATCAACATCTCGATCTAATTTAAACGGAATCAATATGTTTGTTTGCCGAAGAACTAGTGGATACGTGGAGGATTCAATTGACTGGTCAACCCTAAGGGAAATAATTGTTCAGTTAAGTAAATATTTACTTAGGAGTACGTAACAACATATCCTTACGGTTGCCCGACCTTTTGGTATACGATACGATACGTGTGATTTCGATTTAAAAATGTTATTGTATGAGTCAAGAGTGTCATGACTCACGAATCCCCGAAGGGGTAGGTAGAGATGCACATAGAGAGGTAACGCCCACATTTCACTATTAATGTTGTGAGTCCCATGTAATAGGGGGTGAGTGGGGATATCGAGAGTGACATTTGTATGCTATATAGGTAGTGGCAATATTTCTTTGTAAGTCTCAGTAGTAGCACGGAGTCTGAAATTGTGACCGGTATATAGCAATAAGCTCACCCCCTGTTACATGGGACTCATAACATAAATAGTGAAAAGTGGGTGTTACATTGTACAGTGGCATTAAGTGCCGTAATGTGCACCTCTGCCTACCCCTTTGGGGATAAAAGGCGTGATGTTATGTTATGTTGTTTGTAAACACGCCTTCGCTATTGGATCTACAGAATTCGACGAAGTATAAAATATATGAGTTTAAAATTTTTGGTCAAAAATGAGTGTAGCGTTGTACCTACGCGTGTGTGCACACTTCTGCATACTTTCTCGAAGATCAAAAAGCTGGACTATAGCTCTACTATAGCTCCAGCAGCAAATTCGAAACTATAGCTACAGAATGTTGAGAAGTTATAATTAATTATATAACAAGGAAAAATCTTCGTTAAGTAAATCTACGTAGGTACTGTATTCCGCTGAAATTAATGAATGCATATTTATTACGAAATAATTTCATTCAAATTTCAGTACCCACATAATAATTGGTTGACCTTTAGACGCAACCCACTCGCTTACTAATTGGGGAAATGGGAAAATGCAGATTTCTTTTTCTTTTTTCTTTTTAAAAGAAACGTTGCCCCACACTAGGATTTTCTCCTGTGTCGTGGGTGCGTTCACAGACATACAAGTTCACATACACATAATGACACCCAGACCCGGAACAACCATTTGTGGATCACACAAAGAGTTTAGTGTTGCCCAAATGCAAGAACAAGACGAGACTTAGCCAGTCTTGGTCTTGGTCTTGCGCCAATACACCTGGTCTTGGTCTTGGTCTTGGTCTTGCGCTCCCAGTCTTGGTCTTGGTCTTGGTCTTGCAGCAAGAGTCTTGCAAGTCTTGCAATTACCTATTAGTCTATTACTATTTATTAAAGTTTACTTTAAATCTTAGAAAAACGTATTAGAATTGGAACATTGTGAGCTTGAATTAACATAGCCATAGTAAAGATCAAGCAGATTAATAAATAACTGAAGATTAAGAAATATAATGACTAAATGTACAATAACAGTACCTAAGTAATTACTTTAAAACCATATAAGTAATCAATATTATAATATACCGTATGTAGAAAACTCTTATACATTTATTTATACAACATACTTGTTATCGTCTATACTGACAATGTACAAAAAATGAGCAAAATCGGCCCAGTAGTTAAGCCAAGAAGTGCATTTTTCTCTTTGAGAAAACGTAAACACTCTTTAAGTTCATTGACGCAGGTCAATGCACTCCAATGCGCGACGTTGCCACTTTTCCTGTTTCGGTTTACAAAATGAGAAAAGAATTGGTATAATCCTAACCAGACCCAAAATAATATGATAAGTTTGTCACTGCACCGTCCACTAATCCACATTTTAAAAGAAATAATCGCGATGAATCTTTAATTTACACTGTAGGTACGCACATTAAGCTATGCTAAACCAGTATAAACTGATCGTTGAATATGAAGAAAGATCATACAAAACGAGACCAAGATAAAATGGTTGTTGTTCTTGTAGGTACTCGCCGTCTGTGTTAAACTATTTATTTGCCATATTCAATGAAGATGTCGATTCACGAGTTTGATTGAAAAAAAAAACACCTCAATTCCATTCGGCTCTTGATTTGAAAACTAGAAAACACGTTTTTTCAGTTACGCTTAATCCGGGCTAAAACACGTTTAGTTTACGCCTTAAAAAAATCTTTAAACGACAACACGGATATCTCTCACTTGTTTAATTCATTTAAACACACATCACTGATCTTACTGTTGCAATTTTCCATAATTCATTTACAGTTACAATTACAATTTATTTACTTGCACTCAGAAAACCAATCAAAACAAAATTCCGCGTAAAGCTCAAGTAGGTATAAATTGTTTTGTTTGCAATGAAGTAGTAGTTCCTACACGAACCACGCTTACACAATGGTTGGGTGGCGGCGCTGGTGGCAGTGAAACCAACAGTGAAATTGTGCAAATATCGATTTCACAAAGAGTGTTTGGCATTTTGTAGTAGTTCGGCAATTTCTCCATAGATGGCACTATTACAATTTCTTCAAATTATGAATCAAAATTTATTAAAATTACGAATTTATTAAGGAGTCTGACATTTGTATCGAATTAATGAGTGAAATTACGTATTTATTTACCTTTCTATTTCGATTACCACATTTAAGAATCTCTTTCTGCCAATATCGTCTAGTTGACACGGAAATTGTACAAATATCGATATCACAAAGAATGTTGTAGTAGTTCGGATTTTTTACCATAGATGGCACTTTTTCAAAAACCAAATTATGAATCAAAAATTTATAAGTTTAGAAATTCGTCGAAAAATACGAAAGTACGTATTTATTTACCTTAAATAAATACGAAAGTACGTATTTATTTACCGTACGTATTTCTAAGCCGATTATAACATGTAAGAAAGAGAAGATGCGAATATCGTCTCGTTGACACGCACTTGTCAGTAAATAATGAAGTAGGTAGGTCACAGTTGTAATTGTTCATAACATTATTGCAACCAAATGTCGGGTAGTTAACCGTTATCAAATATTAATTTAATAATTTAATTTATTCTTCAAAGATCTTTATTTACGTAATAAAATTACGTAAATAAGTACCTACATCGGAAAACAAAACTAATGGGTACAGTGGCCAGCAGATCAACGTACACATCTGACAAATTTATTAACTCGTCGAGTACCGGTTTTATAGACACAATTAAAGAACAATAGGTCGCGGTCACCGGTGACCGCTTGGTGTTTGACAGATTAATTGGATTTTCGACTTTATGTCAATACGATAAAGTTGAAGTTACCGTACCACTAATAAATAGGTGTAAGTACATCAGCAGTGCGGTGTATGTAATAGCCGCACCAGCGGTCGGTTTCTTTTGACGGCTTTTGTCAAAGATACCGCCGCTTGCGGCGGCATCGTGAAAGGGGTAGTTTCCCTTTCAGTACGCCGCGTTTGTGATCGAATGAGTTTGAAAATAAAATTTGTTCATCAGTTCACTGCTAGACTTCCGGGATACTGTGCTTTTCGCTAATTTCCGACGGGTTACGCGCGCGTTGTGCTAAACGATTGTTGTTTTTTTTTGTAATTAATTATTATTTTAGCTCTTAGTTTTTTTAATTATTACCTAGTTTTCTTTACTGTGAACCGGACACTGACATTTGTACTTTTGTTAACTGTGTATTTTATTTTATTTATTTAACTTTTAATTGTGTGTTTACGTGTGTCTGTGTGTTGTGCCGAAATGCCGCGATATTATTACATGGTGAATGTCATCGTTAGCGTCGGCTCTGCGAACTTATCGGGGGAGGTACGGAGCATCTCGTCACTGTTCGACTGATGTTTGTACAAAGGCTTAGAGAAAATCTGCCCATAGTGCCCAGCCCAATACCCATGATGGAGCTTTGCTGGTCGGCAAACTTCATCGATCTTGGAACAAAGGGTTTTAGCCTATTTCCGCAATAACCCAACCTGCAGTCTTAGGCAAGCAGAGCGTACGTTCCGTTATCGTCCAATGGTTCACGAGTTCAAAGAGTGAATGAGCCCCGTCACTGCAGTGTTACTCCCAAGTAGTACCAAGCCGCGACACCCGTTCCATATTAAGCGACGTTGCCGCTCTTCTGAGGTCAAGGTACGTTGTTACACAGAGTGTTATACTTTCTTGAATCTATTTTATTATTTGTTTTGTTTGAAAATTTCACTTTTTTAATTTAAGGTTTTCGTCTAAATCTTTGGTCGCGTTATACTTCTGTGTAATAATACTACATTATAGTTCATTTATTGTTTAAGTCCGTGCCACATTGTATACTTACTAGAATGAATTAATATGACATCTACTATCTATCCTTACCATTTTATCCTAATCATAATACTACTTGCGTGATCAGTATAATGTATTCATTTTCATTCTAAGCACTCTGAAACTTATTTATTCTTTGGAACACCTGTAGGTACTCTTAAAATTCGATATTATTTTGCATGAGTATACCTACGCCCTATGGCGGCAATCAAATAGTGTCAAATGTTATGATTTCGGCGTGGCGGCAACGATTGTTTTAGATTTCAAAAGAAGCCGCCGGCGCGTGTATCATAAAACCATGTACTTCCGAAAAGCGGCAAATTTCTTTGAGAAGTAAGTACAAAACCTTTGATGCCGCATTATCAAAGTGCCGATGGTTAAAACATAACTATGCATGCACTCAGTTTGATTTTAATAGATATTTTTTTATTCGCTATGTTTATGGTATTAGTCGTAATGCGCATAGGTCCAGTTTTTCATATTCTTTGATACAGTTTTTTGCGTCTCATAGAATTCCTAAGCGTACCTACCTATACACCGAACTGTTACACCTAACTACTCAGTGCAATAGCGCTAAGTCCTAGCTGCAAGACGCAAGAGTCTTGCAGGGTATGTCTTGTTCTTGCTCAAGTCTTGCACGGTCAGTCTTGGTCTTGGTCTTGCTAAAAATACGCGGTCTTGTTCTTGGTCTTGGTCTTGCAAAAACGCAAGAACAAGACCAAGACTGCAAGACCAAGACTGAATTTGGGCAACACTAAAAGAGTTGCTCCGTGCGGGAATCGAACTCGCGATAGGTTGAGCGGCAGCCGGTTGCCCAACCACTGCACTAACTGTGTTGTCTAGATTATATAACCATTGTTATTATTTGCGTAACTTTTTTATTTTAATACCTCAATGAGACAATTTTTTTTTTATTGGCAATGAGTTGCCGTTTGGCCAGTGTTTCGCTTGATGGCAAGCGAAGATGCGGCCTACAGTACAGCACGCCTGCCCATAAGCAACCTATTCACTCGAGACTTAAACACAGCCTTTTTAACACTACAATTTGTTACATTTCCTCTTCTCACTAAAACATAAATAGTAGAAAGTGTTATTATGTTTCAGTATTCCCAAATTTCTGATCGAAGTCTAATTTGACATGGTTTTTTATAAAAGTATAACACAAATAGACAATTTCAAACAATCCTACCAAAAACTCTGCCTCTGCCTGCCTCATTGGCCGAGTGGTTGCAAGTGCGATTGCAGGGCAAGGGATCTCGGGTTCGATTCCCGGGTCGGGCAAAGTATTACTGGGTTTTTAAAAATCTCAGTAATAGCGCGGAGTCTGGAAATGTGCGCGGTATATGGCAATAGGCTCACTCCCTATTACATGGGACTCATAACATAAATAGTGAAAAGTAGGTGTTAGGTACATTGTTACAATGTACCTGTGCCTACCCCTTCGGGGATAAAAGGCGTGATGTTATGTATGTATTTGTGCACAATTTAAAACAATATTAAGAAGACCAAAACAGCTCATCCAAAACTGTCCAAAAGGGTACAATATCAACTATGTTAATTTTCTATAACCCTTTAAAATGCCTCAGGGATGTTCCGTAATGACTATGAGAGTAAGCATAACATCAACTTTGGTGTAACAGTTTTTAAGCAACGAGGAACTATGAATGGTCATTATTAAAACGCTTTTACCGAAATTTAATTCAGCCTTTGTTTGGTTAGGACCGAAGTGGTGCACTGTGCCAACAGTTGGATTCTCGTCAACTTTCAAATTAGCGAAGTAAATAAAGTTAACTATACACTGACTTAGCTTTTAGTTTGTTTATAGAATAAGTGTGATATATAAGTTTTATTTTGACTTTCGGAAAGTAAATATTATTGTATGTAATTTTGTTTACTGAGTAAGGACTTAAGGACTGCCTCGGTGGCCGAGTGGTCGCAAGTATGACTACCAGGCAAGTGGTCTCGGGTTCGATTCCCGGGTCGGGCAAAGTATTAATAGGTTTTTCAAAAAATCTCAGTAGTAGCAAGGAGTCTGGAATTGTGCCTGGTGTATGGCAATAGGCTCTCCCCCTATTACATGGGACTCATAACATAAGTAGTGAAAGAGGGTGTTACATTGTACAGTGGCATAATGTGCACCTCTGCCTACCCCTTCAGGGATAAAAGGCGTGATGTTATGTGTAATTCTGTTTTGTAGTATGTTTATATCATAACTTTCTTGAGACATACTCAATTAATTATTATGTTTTCTACTTATATAGGTGACTACTTGACTAGGAACTCGATTAGTTTCAAGCTATGCTAGAGGCTCATATTCATGAGCAGCATTCCGTGACTCGCGACGCTGTGACTGTCGCGCTGCTACTGGCTACTCGGCGGTGATTCCTCATTATAGTATATCGTGGTAGTCATTCCTCGTCAAACAATTACGTGAGTAAGCCGAAAACATAATAATTAATTTATTTAGAAGTACACTAAACTAAAGACGTCTTTTATATCACTACATAGATTAAAACTAAGTCGTTTTCTCTGTCCCTATGTCCCTTTGTATGCTTAAATCTTTGAAACTACGCAACGGATTTTGATGCGGTTTAAATATGAGAAAGGTATATTATGTATAATACATGCATATTGCACCCGTGCGAAGCCGGGGTCGCTAGTAAAACTGTAAGTAACATCTTTCTATCTTTTTTATGACAAATTGGCGAACTACAAGCTTTGAGGGTTTTGAGAACACCATTATAATACATACATTTGAAATAGATCTCTAACACAAACAACATAACCCACAAATTACTATAAATGATTATTTTACAATAAAATCGAGTTAAACGTACCTTTTAATGTGCCTTTGATTACCTCGTCAAAGAAATCTAGGTAATAATTTCAACGTAATGACATTAATGGCCGCGGTTTATGTGTATAAAGTTTGTACTGGTCCTTCGGTAATTGCCTTAGAGGATACAAACGTTTTGCTTCGTTGAATTTATTAGAGATATCAAGGGAACTCTTAGTTGAGAGATCACATTATTAAATTATTTACTTGAATTTATCTAAACGTATTGCATAATTTCAAATTACAATGTTTTTTTATGGCATAAGCCGGTAAACAAGCAGACGGATCACCTGATGGTAAGCGGCGTCGCCCATTGACACATGGCTTTTTGGGGATTAGGAGTTTGAGGATCGTTGGGGATTCTGGAATTGGGGAGATTGGGGAAGGGGAGGGTAATTGGGCCTCCGGTAACCTCATTCATACGACGAAACACAACGCAAGCGTTGCTTCACGTCGGTTTTCTGTGAGGCCGTGGTATTACTCCGGTCGAGCCGGCCCATTCGTGCCGAAGCATGGCTCTCCCACACTTAGATTTGGTTTATAGATTTGGAACATTTTCAGGAGAATATTAAGGGCTTAAAATATCCTATTACCTAAGAAGAAGATTGCAGCTCTGCTTGCATTACATTGTGCATACCTAACATAATTCTTCGGGTAATATTCGGTATCTGTGGCACAAAGTTAAAGCTGTTAAAGTCATTAAAATGCAATGCTAAATACAAAAATCACTCCATGTCAATTACGCTATAGTTTACAGTTCAACGACTTCACGAATAAAAAAAATATGAACCCATATTCTATTTCTTACTACCACTAATTTATATCCATTTACAGCTATAAATTACTGCATACATTAGGCCAATTCAGTGATTCATACACGCACTGCAAATACATTCAAGGAAGGCTGGCAATAATTTGTGTAAAGTCACGCGAAACGAGTGCTGGGTAGCAAAAGGAAGTCGAACGTTTATTTTGATAAGGCTAACGTAATAATAGAGTTAGCTTGTCCTGTGTGTTATGGAAATCGGTTTACATATTACTGGGTCGATAGTAGTAATAAAATAATACATGGTAAATCTTAAGTAAAATCGCGGGTTACTCACGTGAATATACTGAGAACACCCTCTGTGGTTCAAAACTAGTAGAGCTTTTCTCAGTATATTCACGTGAGTAACCCGCGATTTTTAGTATGTCTCACGATAGTTATGGTAATTTGTTTGTTCTCCATTCAAATCTACACTTTGGAATAAGTATCTAGTGAAGCTGACGCTGGCGGACTGACGAACTATTCTTTATGTCTTTATTTGTTAACGTTTCAGAAGTAACTGTTTATGGTTTAGTTTGACTTTCACCTGAAAGCAACACATTATGCCATCACATCATAGAGGTACAGTATGTTTCTTTTCGATTCATTTCGTGATTGACGTTTATGTGACCATTATCGATGTACCCATATCTTCCTAACTTCCCTCTAGTCCATTTAAACACTATTCGCAATAATGCAGCTGTAGCCAAATGCCTTTTTGCGCTTGTCTACTTGTAGAATAGATAACTAAATTATATGGAATTGACGTAAATTTTGACACTTGTCAGTGTCATGTAGGCAAGTGCTATAGTGGATTTTGGCTAAAGGCAATGGATAGAAAAGTCAGATTGAAATTAACATTCGAAAAATTATGCCTAAACCAATGTCAAGCAAGATCATACAAGGTTTGTATTAATATAGATCCCTATATACATAAAACCCCAAGCGGTCACCGGTGACCGCTCTCCCCTAATATTACATTACATTATAGACCTTATTACCAATGTTTAGAGACTACTTTTGTATGACCAAATTTAGGGGATGGATTTCAACGGGTTTGTATATTCTGAAAAGTCTGTTTGATTTCAACTCATTCTCCTTCAGACGTCGTGATTATGCAATCAAAAAACACACGTACAAAACAAAGACCCAAAAAATTAATTATAAAATGCCGCGCGAATGTTGTTCAAAAACATTTTATGCCCGTAAAGACATGCTTTGCCCCGGAACGCTGCATTATATTGAATATTTTCACATGCTGTTAGTTAGAGGAAAATATAAAAATGCTTCTATAACACTCAACTTTTCTGTTATAAACTTGCTAATATAATGTTGTTGATGAAAGTACAGTGTTGGAACTTGTTTTTAATAAAGTTCTTTTTTTTTTCAACCTACTTCAAAAAAGGTGGAGGTTCTCAATTCGACCCATAATAAAATATATCTTAGGTAATGGTCACAGGTACAATCCAAATTAAGTAAAAACGCGGGTTACTCACGTGAATATACTGAGAAAAGCTCTACTAGTTTCGAACCACAGAGGGGTTCTTCCTCATGAGCAGCGTGCGCGGTCGCGGCGACGTCGCGTAGCTCACATAATTCTCAGTATATTCACGTGAGTAACCCGCGTTGTTACTTAATTTAGTATGTCTTACGATAGTTATTATAAAAACATAGGTATAATCCATAATAAAATTGTAAACAGCTTAATAATGTTAGATATCTATTAAGGTTTTAATGAATAATTTTCTGTAAAACTTGTGGCACCGACTTCTCACCTATCAGTGGATGTGTAAGCTATATGTAAGTACGTATGACCAATAATAGTTATATTTTGCTTTTTAGTTTTTACTTTTCGTTTGTTTTTGTTTTTGAAGTCGGTTTTTTTTAAAAACAGTTTTTTATATCTCACCTTTCCGATAGAATAAATAGCTAGAATTTGGTATTTCTATCTTTAGATGTTAAACTATTTGTAGTAGCCATTGTCAAAAGAATCCTTTTGTATCGTATAAAAACCGGAGTCAAAAGTAACCAATTCTAATCGGATCCCAAAAGGTAAGTTTGAAAAAGCCCTCAGCAAACCCTAAGACGGTTACCTACTATAAAAATAGTCGACGAAGGACGGTAGGTCCGCTCAGAAATGTATGGAAAGGTAAAAATAACAGTGCAATGTGTGTCACGTACATTTCAAACCATTTGCTTATTATTAAGAGGAGTACCTTGCCCTCAGGACGTGCCTCCCGCTCCGTTTAGAAATTGGGTCGGCCCTCTCCCTATAAAGTAGGCACCATTATGAAACGGCTTACGAATAAATCGATGACTCGTTTTTCGTCACAGACTGTGTGGTATTGTTGTAAGAACTAGACGGTAAACACAAACATGTTATAAGTGGAAATTAAATATATATATATTTAAGACCCTGCTCCAATAGTGAAGTGTGAGATTATTATCATTAAATATCAAAACTAAGAATTTTTTTTTTATTTAAAATAAACTTAAGGTAAAGGCACCTAATTCCGCGCTGTTTTTAACATAACACGAAAGAACATTATAAATTAAGTATTTATCGGACCTTTGTGTACAATTTTATATTTTTATCAGAAGTGTTAGCTATCAAATTTTTTAAAAATATTTGCAGTTTGTCAGTAGAAGGTTATTGAAGCTGATAAAATAAATAAAAATATAAAAAAGTCCGAGGTACCTTATTCCGATTTAAAAATCGTAATTCCGATGCATTTGGTTCCTAATTCCGAGTATAAAATTAGAAAGGGAACTATGTAGGGAGAATTATACATGATGTTTAAAAGTCAAATCTGTTTATTTTTTATATTACTTAAATCAATTCTGTTTTTGTTTATTCTAGTTTTATTCTAAACCCTGTTTTTTATTAATATTATTCCTTAATCTTATAAAAATATAAAAATGAATTAACAATATCAAACACACTCTCCAATTTTATGTATTTGTATAGATGATTAGTATTCTTTCAGTTACTAAACGCGTATCTACTAAGCAAATAAAATAATGAACACTCTGTATTTAAACAGGGTCTTAACTAACTTCGGAATTAGGTTCTCATGTAATCTTATTCCGACGTAAATACATCGGAATTAGGTACTCATGTAACCTTATTCCGACGTAAATACATCGGAATAGCGTTTTATGATGCTAAATCAAAGTTTCTAATTCCGAGTACTAAAAAGTAAAAGATTTTTTAATATTATGCAAATAAAATAATGTATAGTTACAATATGAAAGGAAAACAAATATAAAGTACATACATATAATAACAGAACACTTATAAAACCTAATGTCTTCACTAAAATCTTCTATACAACGTATTAATAAAGTACCTGTACAAACAATTTTTGACCTGCTATAATTAGTAAATGCGACGCCACGGTGTACCTCGGAAATAGATTATTAAATGTATGAGTTATTCATTAAGTCAGAACTAACACATTAAAGTTTATAATCATAAAACAGATACCGAAATTTAAAAAAACTAAATGTCTTTAAATTTGTTTTTCCGTGGTATACATCGGCTTTTAGGAACACACTAAAATATTTTGCACCTAATGCCGCAGTATTTTAAACACTTATTTTCTTGCTAATTTGCAAATAAAATACTCAAATCTTAAGTGTTTTCGATAAAAAATATTATCCTTTCAATATTTCAACCTAAACGAAAACTCGCGTTGTATAAAATTATTACGTAAAACACTATTTGGCAAATCGTAATACTCACGTGCATAAGGTCCCAAATGTATGAAGTGTGCTTTCGACGCCGCTCCCCGCGGCAAAATGACCGATTATTTTACAGTTTGACCATACTAAACTCTCCTTTGTATAAATAAATATGAACAGATAATTATTAATTCATTATTTTATCATGCAGACCATAAATAACTAGTAAATTGCTTTAAAAAACTGTTTTTCTAAATACATCGGAATATGATGCCATTTTTAGAACCCCTCGGAATAAGGTGCATTTACCTTAACTAAACATAGGTAATAATAATATATGATCTAGTTAAAGCGATCGACGAATATAATTTAAACTTAATTAGTGTGATCTTTAGGTTCCTAATAAAACGTGTGTTTTATTACAAATCTAACCTTTTGTATGGCGAGTTTTTGTCAACACTTAGTTACGACGAGTGACGTTCTACATTTCTATACTGATGTTGCTATGACGTATTTGCCTTAGTTACTCAATCAAAATCCTTTTTGGAATAACTGGAATTCTTTAACCGGTGTTAGAAATATTTGTCTCACACATATGTATGTCTATCAGATTCAGGGAAATAATTCACACATACTATTTTCATCGAACTCGATGAGCTTGTCTACCTTGACGTAATCGGTGTACATTTATAGAAAAGAAAAGCAACAAAAACATACCGGCCAAATTGAAAACCTTCTTCTTTTTGGGAAGTCGGTTAAAATAGGGCCCACTAAAAATTTTTTTTATATATGTCTTGAAAAAAAGTACATTTTGACCAGTTGTTATTAGAGTATACTTTATCAATTACTATAATCGACCTCTCGATAATTTTTAGCACACACATAACTAATTACCACAAGACATTTTTTAAGGATAAAATAACTATGTAACATTACCTGTCTATCACAAATAATGTAGCTCAATCTGTCAATGCCAACTCGAACCTAAGTAAAAAAATATACGCCTAAATATTTCGGACGCCATGTTTATTTTTATCTAAATTGCTTTATAAATTACAACGCTACACATTTTGGAGCCTGGAGAGCACTTTTCATATTAAATTAATTGTCGCATCACACTTTGACACAGTTTGACCTCACCCCATTGACGTCACACAGATCACAAAGGGAAAGAGATATTAAATACAAAATTCCCGCTTACAAAGCTGCTTTTTTTAATACCGAAAACCGTTTGATCATTTCATTCTTGTTAATGCTTAAGGAGTCGGTAGATACAGAAGTTATTTATAAATTACGCACTCATTCTTTAAAGAAAAAGCCCTTTTAAAAGTGTTACATTTTTAATACTAAGTGTACGACAGTTTCTTATTTAAAGCAAGCTTATCCTAGACTTCGCAAGCCACAGGTGGGAGAAGAAAGCCTTATCGAAAATTGAAATTTATTTTACTACGCGAAAATGGTGTTACTTTATGCTAAACAAGATAGAAAGAGAATGTTTTCGCTGTATTTTTGCAGCAGTTCTGTAAAAGATACTTACTTAGCTTCTTTATATTTCCGTTACTCCTAAATGTCTGAATCGATTTTGATGTACAGTGTGACTTGTATAAATGTATCATAGAATTCGTTACTATGTTAAAATGCGTGATATTAATCACGCATTTTTATCCCCGAAGTGGTAGGCTGAGGTTAATACATATTACGGCACTTAATGCCACTGTAAAAAATGTAACACCCACTTTTCCCTATTTATTTATTTATTTATTTAAAATGCTTCATGCACAAAGTGGACAAAAAGGTGGACTTAATGCCGTAGGCATTTTCTACCAGTCTGACCTTTCATTTATGTTATGAGTCCCATGTTATAGGTGGTAAGCCTATTACCATATTATATCGGACACAATTCCATACTCCGTGCTACAACTGAGATTTTTTTCAAAAACCCATAGCCCTTGCCCGGCAGTCGCACTTGCGACCACTCGGCCATCGAGGCAATCTATATTGATAAACACAATTTCTATTTTGTATTATAGGTACTTCATTCCACTATTTGCAGTTACCCACGAACATAATCACGGTATCATCACTATACACAACTACATACCTACTGGGAGCTTATAACCAAATGGTTAACAATAATATTATAATACCAAATGCAATAGCACAATCCCAATTAATAACAAGAGAAATAAACCAACTAGACCTTTATCATTTCGGAAGCCGATTAAATCTTCAGTCCCATCCATTCAACCCTTTTGGGATCCATAAGGAAGGAAGGCATCCTAATGGCTCCATGCGTGAATAACACCGCTGCCAATACTTTTCTACATCCTGAACTTTAGACAGCTGTCGATTTGGTAAACATACGGTATTTTATTTATTTTTCATTTTATCATTGTATCATTTTAGATACTAAAATGTTATGTTCGTTTTCTTTTTTATCGATACAAGGAAAATACACGTAAATACACAATAGGTAATGAAAAGCAGTTTGTTTCATAATATGTTCAAAGTCCATGTTGAAATTGAAATTAATGTAGTCCATTAAAATAAATATACCTAACAACTACAGAAAAACAAAAAATTGAATTTGAATCCGTAAACAAATCATCCATTCCCGATACTTTTTTGACTGAATGTATATTGTTAAGAATATATGTTAGTTTACATTAAAGAGGTTAAAACACCAAAATAATAATTAATATACCAAAAATAATTTACCATAGGTAAGTTTTCTTTTCAAAAAGCTATATTTTGCATCTTGATAATTTTATAGGATAGATGAAATAATGATTCTACTTGAAAGAAATCTAAATAGTATACAGGTGAAGTGACAAACAAAAAGCTAGATACAAAAGTAAGCAATAAACATACATAATGAAAGCAAATGTCTTAATATGAACTAAGAACAACAGAACAAAATAGAGTACAGTTGGTATGTCTAATTTGGTCTAATTGTACTCTATAATTTATTCACAGTAATTTAAAACAAAATTAATACAGCCATGTAAAATGGCTACAATTTTATATAACGTTTATTTTTTAAAACAATATCGGTCAAGAATCTTCATAAAGTTATTTTTGTATTCATCTCAATAAAGGCACTTTACTTTGAGATTCTTATAAACAAAAACAGTGGACCGAAAATAGCCTTTTAACCCTAAAAATAGAAGAAGAAACGAGGAAAACAAAATAAGGAAACGTTCACACAGATTGGACGGAAAATGAATGAGATTTAGTCAAAAATATTGCCTCTAACGAACATTACAATTAAAATGGTTTATGTACTATGAAGTATTTTTTTAAGGGGGAAAATCATCAAATGACTTCTCCCGCCTGGGTGAGGCGGGAGGGAGTGTCAGACTCTTACTGATTAAAAACTACCCCGTTCCTTCTCCTGCACGTCGAGCCGGAGCCTCGGTAACCCGTTAGGTTCTCCGCGCGACATGTACTATAAAGTATAAGGGTTATCCATTCAGTGAAAATGATTTTTAAATGAAATAATTGACATACATTAGGAAATTTAAGGGATTAACTGTTGGGTAAAATGCTCCATCGAACCCTATGCCCGGTAGTCGCACTTGCGACCACTCTGACAACGAGGCAGTCAATATGCAATGGCAACAGGCTCAAATCTTATTACATGGGACACATAATATAAAATAGTGAAAAGTGAGTGCTACATTGTACAATGGCATTAAGTGCTGTAACCTCTGCGTACCCCTTCGGGGATAAAAGACGTGATGTAATGATATGTAAAATGCTCCATGTTTGAAATTTCTTCTGAATGAATGTTCAGTTTTATGATATGCAAACAGTTGTACCTTTAGAAGATGAACTTTTTTTTATGGATTAGGAGGCAAACGAGCAGACGGATCACATGATGGTAAGCGATCAGCGCCGCCCATGGACACCCGCTACACTAGAGGAGACACAGGTGCGTTGCCAGCCTTTTAAAAAGGAATAGGTACGCTCTTTTCTTGAAGATTTGAACGTCGTAACTTGTTCTAACAGTGCTCATAAGTTAAACCCTTAGGTACTAATGAGAGTTTCGAACTTTACTACCCAAACATCGAATGTTAACGTTAACAATCACATACGACCATAATAACCATAACGATTCTGTCAACGTTAACCAAACACGAGTTAAATGTGGTTATCTCTCTTAATCAACGTCGCTATAAATTTTCACAAATATTTTCATTTAAATTTTGAGAGGCTTTATGGCCAAGTACGTTCGTGCAAAGTATGCGAGTCTAATGAAAGACATTCCTTAGAGTTCGTACGAGTACGTGTCACGTGCATAAACGAGAAGGTGTACTGGATCAATTTTTCGGTGATATTTTGACCCTGTTTTACAACACTCTATGCGTAAGATCCTGGAACGGCATAATACAACATCACGCCTTATCCCCGAAGTCCGAGTCGGGCAAAGTACCTACTACTGAGTTTTTTTTAAAAGAAATACAAGAGGTTTTTTTTAAAAAAAATTAGTAATAGCACGGAATCTGGGAATGTGCCCGGTATATAGCAATAGGCTCACCCCTAGGCA
This sequence comes from Spodoptera littoralis, assembly GCA_902850265.1. Classification (NCBI taxonomy): domain Eukaryota; kingdom Metazoa; phylum Arthropoda; class Insecta; order Lepidoptera; family Noctuidae; genus Spodoptera; species Spodoptera littoralis. Next base: position 5,120,211 of record LR824539.2, read on the forward strand.
CATGGGACTTCTATCAAAAAACAGTGAAAAGTTGGTGTTACATTGTAGAGGTACAGTGGCATTAAGTGCCGTAATGTACACCTCTGCCTAAAAAAAGCGTGTAGTTATATGTCATGTCTCAATACAACCAATATAATATCATACTAAATGATAATATTAACTTGCTACCATTGCCTGTTCATTAATTTATTATTTACGCCCTTCTATTTGAGATATAAGTAAATATATTTCTTGTTCGGCTTCCTTATAAATTATTTATCAAAGTACCTATTGTATTTTCTGGGTAACGAGGGAAAATAAACAAGAAGCAATCACCTGTCTCCACGAAACTCTTTGAACGATGCTAATGAAAGTGAAACACATTAAGGAAGTTGTTAATTTAAATGCTAAAGGAGTCAAATCGAAGAATTTTCTAGAAAACCATGACGTCATAGTATTTGAGTGTGACACAATAAGTGCTTACCTATTTATATATTCTTATCAATTAAAGACTGGGATAAAATTTGAAACGATAGGATGTGTGGCTTGTCTTTTGATAATTTATAGGTCCATATAGTATCCTATATTATTATACTATTCCATAGGTTTTTCGTTATTGGTAACCAACGATTGGTAAGTCCCAATCATTGGACAAAATACTAATCATCCATTAGGTACGTTTTCATTGTTTAAAAATTTTTTTTTATACTTGATTAAAATTTGTTCAGTATCCTTTTTACAAGTCCTGTTCTACATTCCTTCCTTTGTAACCAAAAAGATTTTGTAAGATTAAAATAAGCGAGACCCAACTCGGCCAACTCCCTGTCAGGAACAGTAGCCTTTCTAATAGATTCAAGTTCTTTTTCACAAAAAGAATAACAATAATTTCAATCTCCATTGTGAATTAGATAACCTCAAAAGTTCAGAACAGGTAAAAATGAATTTTGTACAATAACAAGCAATGCTTTTAGTGTGATTATGTCGTTGAATCTTGCTTTTTGCTCGGCTCCAGCATTATTAGAAGTCATTCCTGGCACGGAGAGAATTGTGCAGTAATGGGTACATAACTACAGTTCTGCAATATGTAGGCTGTGTAGGCACAATCTACCTACTCCCGTAATGATACCATTGTTTCAAATACTCTGCGGACATAGTTGACGTTTCAATACTAATTAAAATTTATTATTCATGTTTTTTTCTAAGCTTTGGTTAATATTTCGATTGTAGTTTTTGTAGCTATCTTAACAAAATGATCGTAAGTGCTTATTAGTCCATACGAAAATGAATACTGAAATGAAATAGGTAGGTACTTCTTCTTTGCCACATTTTCCAGTCATAATTTGAGTTTCTAATAACAAATTACCAAAAATAAGTATTAATAAAAACAGGGAAAACGAATTACACTTAACACAGGCAATTTTTATTCAACCTACAACACAGCAATTAGGCGGAACATTTGCATGAAAATCTCACTAAAACGAGCTGTTGTGCCGCAAAATATGTAAATTACTATATTCATTTCATTAAATTGAGAGTTCGCAAATAAAAGGCGAAATTCGAATTCGTTAATAAGCTGTACAAATCTTTTGTCGAAATAATTTCAACATCATTCGTAAGCCATAAATATCCTTACAATAAATTGTAAGCAAGACGTTGTTGCCGTGCGACTGTTTGCTTTAATTTAACCGTAGGCGCTTATTACTAGTGGGTAATAATGTAAAGGTGGTTCGCATTAAAATGGCAGCAGTAGAACAATTTTTATAGTAAGAGCTTTGTTTATGAATTGAATTGGCAATTGTCATGTGAATTAAATTTGTAGAAGTGATTGTGGAAGTCGGTACTGCAGATACTTAAGCTTAAGATTTTTTTTTAAGGGGGCAAAATCATCAAATGACTGCTCTCGCCTGGGTGAGGCGGGAGTGTCAGACACTTACTGACTAAAAACCACCCTGTTCCTTCTCCTGACGTCGAGCCGGAGCCCCGGTTACCAGTTAGGTTCTCCGCGACAAAACCTTAAGTTTAAGTAGGTGTTTGATACACAAGAAAAAATTTCTGGAATGAATAGAGGATATTAAATTTATTGTTTATGCAATCATATGTACAATCTGGATAGTGTGAAAAGAAGTACATTTTTAATACAAATGGTACAGAATTATGATTATTTCCCTGACGCTATAAATATCAAAAACATTGCGATAAAATTAATTTACCTATCTGTCTATTAACAATTTTAGGTAATTAATGTTAAAATTAAACATTATTATTCGCAAAACAGAGTATCCTACCTTATTAAATAATTCGCAAATGAATTCTGACACTATGGCGATAATATAGGTGTGTAGTCTAATTAAATCAAATGAAATTATGAGTATATTTCGTAATAAGTAGCTATGGACTATGAAATATGATTTCGTCTCAGTCCAGTTGTGCGATTCTGTAACACACCAATTCGATATCGAAGCTCGATAGAAGTATTTCGAACGTTATTAGACACTTAATTTCCTATCCTTATTCTGTAGGTAGATTACTAAGAAGAATAAGTAAAAAGTTTCGATATAGGTACTTAATGTGTATAGAGTATACAAAACCAAATTTAAATATGTTTATTTTCGAAAGTTCTTTCGAGCTTTGATATCGAATTGACGTGTTACAGAATAGCACTGCTGTTCTAGGAAAACAGTCGAATAATTCGTAATTACTTGGAGCGGGTGTTAATTAAGTAAATGGCTGACTAGTGCAATTTGAGGTAACGCAATCTGTGCAAATCGCATATTTTGTGGTGGGGTATGGCGCATGGCGTATGGCGCCAAAGATACGGATCTAGCATGGCGAGCCGAATGACCGCCGACCGCCGACCCCTGTTTCGCTCATGCTATGTGACGTCACTAGTACTTATAGTGTTGCTTCCCTATCGATATCGATAAACTGAAGTAAAAGCAACTATTAAAACTTCCCTCAAGTTTCTCTTCATAAACATTGCTTTCTGAATTTATAACCATGATTGATAGATATTGAGATTTTGGGTGAGCTGTTCTGATAAAAATGTTGTATATAAGCTGTATTTATAAACGATGTATTACAATATTTATATGAAGATTTCATAATATGAATGACAGTAATACTTAAATGTATCACATATAGAGAGCGATATTTTATTACATATAATTTATAGATATATAGTACAAAAGAATATTTACATCAAAGCAATCTACTTACAAACTCAACATTTCGTTTGCATACATTCAAGTGGATAATTTTGGGGTTATTATTGTCATTGCTCTCCTGAACGATTACGTAAATTTTGATCCTCTAGCTGTTGCTTTTAATGTGTAAACTAGAATTTATTTTAATTTACTTCCTTGAATAAAATGTTACAGTGATAACTAACATTTTTGAACAGTTATGGCTGTACGTTTCGTGGTGTTTAGGATATCAGCTGTTGTACAATATATCGTAGGACTGATTTTCACACAAACCAATTAATTATGTCGCCCACCGATTGTTGTTACTACTACTAATGAAAATTAAAAAGAAATATTTTTAAAACCGATCTGAAAAACAAAATCAAAATAATATCAGAACATAACATAACATCACACCTTTTATCCCCGAAGGGGTAGGCAGAAGTAGGTGCACACAGAAGTAACACCTACTTTTCACTAATTATGTTAGAGTCCCATGTAATAGGGAGTGAGCCTATTGCCATATACCGGACACAATTCCAGACTCCGTACTACAACTGAGTTTTTTTTAATCTGTCAAACACCAAGCGGTCACCGGTGACCGCGACCTATTGTTCTTTAATTGTGTCTATAAAACCGGTACTCGACGAGTTAAAACCCAGTAATACTTTGCCCCACCCTAGAATCGAACCCGAGACCCCTTGCCCGGGAGTCGCACTTGCGACCATTCGGCCAACGAGGCAGTCAATATCAGAACAATTACTAAAAATCTGTTACTTTGATATTTCTTTTGACACAAAATTATAAACAATCATATCGATAGTCCGAAGTATCGACTCTTTGAAGCCTTATAACAAATCGTGACTTATATCCGAGTTCGCCTCGGTACTCGGTCGTTATAGGTAGGATGGACGAAATATAGAAATTGCAATCTAAACTAATTATGCAACAACAGCTACCAACTGTACCTATGTATATTATAGTAATTATGTTACCTATAAACTAGAATGGTGTAATTATAACACAACATGAAAGTTATGTTCGTAAAATGATGGAAAGTTTAATGACGTATTCAAAATCTCTATTACTAGGCTTGGCAGAAACTTAGGACATCAACATTAGATTACATTTTTTATGGAGCAGGAGGTAAACGAGCAGACGGATCACCTGATGGTAAGCGATCAGCGCCGCCCATGGACACCCGCAACATCAGAGGAATCACAGGTGCGGTTTGATGATTACGGTTTGAATTCATTAATTTCTAAAATATTACAAATCACTGCCTCGTTGGCCGAGTGGTCGTAAGTGCGACTGCCGGGCAAGGGGTCTCGGGTTCGATTCCCGGGTCGGGGAAAGTATTACTGGGTTTTTAAATATTCTCAGTAGTAGCACGGAGTCTGGAACTGTGCCCGGTATATGGCAATAGGATCACCCCCTATTACATGGGACTCAACATAAATAGTGAAAAGTGGGTGTTACATTGTACAGTGGTATAATGTGCACCTCTGCCTACCCCTTCGGGGATAAAAGGCGTAATGTTATAATGTTATTACAAATCACTTGTATAGAAATATATACTTAACCTTTAATTACTGACGTGGGTGTCTCACAGACGGCGTGTTCACGATATATAAGAATTTTCAAAAAAAAAAACGTCCAAATTGTATTGTAGCTAAGATTGTAACATATATATATTTTTAAGTTGTGCGAAATATTTATATTTTAAGGTTAATGAATTTGAATCAAAAACCGCTGATTTTATTCGAAAATGTTGTTTTTTTGGACTTCCTTAATAGAATTATACACAGGACAGATCATAATACAAGTAAATATTGTGCAAATCAGTAAATAAAAGTAATCCATTTCGATTATTTATTAAGGTGTTTGATAAACGTCACGTCATCATGTATGGTATGAGTAAACCACGTCAGGACTTGAAGGTTAAGCTAATTTTACGTTTGTTGATTTGTCCAGGAGCAACAAGAGATTGTATTAGCGGTAACAATTTTAGGATTTCAATATTAACATCACATTTCAGTATCCTGGTCCAGTATCCAAGTATGCTGATAACTGTCCTTCCGCCTGCAACTTTACCTGCTTGGTTGTACAGCAGTAGAAGTCTTCCAGCTGATAATTCAACGGATAAAACAGTTAAGTACTCGTCGTATTTTAGGAAGATATGTAGTTTTATTTTTAAATAACTTTGCCCCGCTCTAGTATTCTCTCCTGTGTCGTGGATACGATTACAAACATATAAGTTCACATACACATGACACCCAGACCCGGAACAACAATTTGTGGATCACACAAAGAGTTACTTCGTGTGGGTATCGAACCCGCAACACGTTACGCGGCAGCCGGTTGCCCAGCGTCAAAGTGCGGCCGTCGTAGTCGCTTTCAGTATTTGAGTATTATTGTACAATCTATTCATATTTTATCGTAAAATCTATTATATGTTCGATACATACGACTAATGATCTCAAAGGCACAGTATATTTTTAGTTAGACAACACTTTTATTAGCAATTGATGTTCAATGTAAATAACAAGAAATATAATTAATTCATCATCATCATCATCAACAGCCTATAAATGCCCACTGCTGAGCAAAGCCTCTTCTCACACGGAGAAGGTTATCATTAATCGCCACGCTTGTTCAATGCGGGTTGGCCATTAGAAACTTATAATTTGAAATTATAAACCCAGGTTGCCTTACAATGTTTTCGTTCACCGTTTGTCAGTGGTGTCTTAATCTTAGAAAGTACTATAACTCGGAAAAAGTTACATTGGTACTTGCCGTTGGTAGGTTTCGAACCCGCATCCTCATGCATGAGAAGCGGGCGTCTTAAACCTTCGGGCCACCACGACCTTTGAATATAATTAATTATTATGGTGTATTTATTTGAAATAGAATTAAATACACTAGACAAAAAATTTACAATCATGTTCAATTTGTTCCTTAATATGGATAATTTCTAAAGAGCTTATAAGATTAAGAAGGGAAGCCTTACTTTCTTGTAAGACGGTTACCTACTTATGGTCGATTTATTCGCAGTCCTCGTAAGAAAACATCCAAATGTATCTCAAGGTGAAACGAATTAATTAAGGTTTTGAGAATAATATGTACATACATACAAGTAATAGTAACTATGCTTCTTCCAGCTATTAATAGAAACTTGAAGATATGATTTAAAATATGTATAAATCTGTTATATATTTAGATTTTTTTGTGGTATAAACCGGTAAACGAGCAGCCGGATCACCTGATGTTAAGCTATCGGCGCCGCCCATGGACACCAGAAACACCACAGGCGTTACAAGTGCGTTACCGGTCGTTTAGGGGATAGGGAATTAAGGAATGTTGAGAATCAGGGAAGGGGAGATGGGTATAGGGTGGTAGTAGTTGGGCCTCCGGTAACCTCACTCGCACGACGAAACACAAGCGTTGTTTCACGTCGGTTTTCTGTGAGGCCGTGATATTACTTCGGTTGAGCCGGATCATTCGTGCCGTGTATGGCTCTCCCACACTTAAATCATTTTATATAACATCCTTATAGTAGCTAAATTTATCAATAGACAGGCTATTGAAGATAACTCTTGAATGAACGTTAAACAATGATGCCTCGTTAAATATGGAAAATCCTAATTATTTTTCACTGATAACAAAATACATCCTTTGCAAAGTTTATAAAATAATATTAAGCGTGAGAAAATCTATTCAACGCAGAATTCCAATCTTTATCTAATATTATAATGGCTATGGACTTCCTGGTTCCTACGACCGATAACACGTCTCCTCACGCCGGTCTAACGCACAATGATACATTCATAGATTAATAAAACCCGATTACGTATAGAATGTTAACCCTAGGTTACGAAGCTTAGACCGGACCACTCCAAAACATTCCTGGGACCTGTATAGGCAATAAAGCCGCGTAATTACGAAATAACTTTGTACCTGTATTTGCTGCGGGACTATTTATTTAATCACTTTGACGGGAAAATAATGGTGAGGGCAAGCACGACGGAGTCCCATCAAAATTGTACGAGGCCAATCTATCGCGAACCGTGTTGCCTATGATGGGCCCTTGTATGCCTGTGCCGGGATTAAATAATTTCCGAGCTGGTCCGTAATGGGCATAGAATAGCCTGGACAGTTATTTTGGATAAAATGCCCGATAATAATGCGGTTTTGAATTTTGTTCCTGGATTATAATGTTTCGTAGGGTAACGTAGAAGCGGCTGGACTGCGAATTACAGATTGGTTTGAATGATTTTGTCTTCGACTGAGAAACAATGGCTTAATCATAGAATTTGCCAAAGTACCAACTAGGCAAAATGTTATATTTTAAAACTATACGAGTTGTTTATATTAACTTTCGTGAGACTTACTAAATTAATTATTATGTTTATACGGTTTTCTCACGTAACTGTTTGACGAGGAGCAGCAGCTCGACTAGTTTCAAGCCATGCTAGAAGCTCAAATTCATGGGCAGCATTCGTTGAAACTAGTCGAGTTCCTTGTCAAACAGTTGCGTGAGTAAGCCGAAAACATAATAACTAGTTATACGAGTTATCAAAATAAAGAGTGATTTTAGAAAATTTTAATTAACAGTAACTTTTAACTTATGGGGAAAAGTTAGATATACCATAGATCCTCGACGAACTCCTTCGAGCCCAATGTCATGTTATGTGTGACGTTCAAACTTTTATATTTCGATCAAACTTTGACTGTAAAACAAAAAGGTTGCGTTCAATTTACCTAATGGATGCAAATGGATGTCACATCCTACCATAGCGAGGTTTATAGCATTGCAAATTTATTTTTATCACAATTTTCTACTAGCAAACCCATCTTGGGGTCGTAACATAACGTTAAAGTAAATAAACATATATCATTAAGTAATATTTATTTATCTTTATTTTGCGAAAGTTGTAAAATTATATTATTATTTGATATCTAATATAAGCAAGTAAGAGGTCCTACTAAGTGGAAGTTAAAAACATTTTAGCTTGATGAAACTTTGATGACTATGAATATTATGCAGTACTTTCAAAACATACGACATAAACAACATAAGACCTGTTTTGATAAAAAGTATCGTGAGACATACTAAATTAACTAAAAATCGCGGGTTACTCGCGTGAAAATACTGAGGACCACAGAGGGGTTCTTCCTCATGAGCAGTGTGCGCGGTCGCGGCGATGTCATAAGTAGACTGCGCGATATCGCCGCGAACGATTTTTAGTTACCATAAAACCAATCGGAAATGAGATATTAAAATCTGAATCATTGTATTTAGTAATGATTAAACTGATCTATAAATACCATAAATAAATGCAAAATAACCGTAGCCTACATTTGTTATAACTACACCGGCGATAAAGCAGATAAAAAACAAATTTTTAGTCGTCCATAAGACAAAAACACATGAATATTTATTATTTGTTCTATTACATAAATTAAAGATTACATTGTCTAATCTTGATTAACTTAAGATAACTGCCTACTCGTTCATTAGTTTCTCATATTTTAAGATGATAATTGCCAAAATGGCGACAAACATAGAGATGTCATACCAAAACCAGGAACAAGAAATAGAAAATTAATTTAGTGAAAGCACAATTTAATTTGCTCTGAAAATTTTGTAGAATTTTGACAAATATTCCATCAGATTTAATATAAAATGTCTTCATACTTCGTAATGCTTTTTACAAGTTCTTGTAGTCAAATACCATAAGATAGGTTCCTCTTGTGTATTTAATTAGTACTTCGAAACTAATTCACATTAAATCGAACTATATAATAGCACTTAGCAAAAGGTCAGATCCATTTTCGGTCAGTTTATTTTACCCATTCAATTTAACAAACCTCAAAAAGAGGTATTTTAAATTCAAATAAGTTCCAGTAACTAGTGATGTGACCAACTGACCACTGATTTATTCGATTGCTCATAAACAAGTGATTCACGTTCATTTCAATTTGGAAACTCATTTCACATCGGGGTGATAATCGAATGTCATTTAAGTGTAGTTACTCATTTCATTTAGCCATATCAAGCTGTCATTTCACCTAGTTTGCCACTAAATTACATTATCACAATATTATTTGTTGGATTTTGTAATTTGTCTGCTTCATTGGCCGAGTGGTCGTAAATGCGACTGCCGGGCAAGGGGTCTCGGGTTCGATTCCCAGGTCGGGCAAAGTATTACTGGGTTTTAAAAAAAAATCTCAGTAGTAGCACGGAGTCTGGAACTGTGCCCGGTATATGGCAATAGGCTCACCCCCTATTACATGGGAATCATAACATAAATAGTGAAAAGTGGGTGTTACATTGCACAGTGGCAATGTGCACCTCTGCCTACCCCTTCGGGGATAAGAAGTAATTTGTCGTGAAAATAGACGTTTAAATACGTAGTGAGTAAGGAATTTGAGCGATTAGTTTGGTGCGTGTTGGTTAACCCTTGGACAAAATTATGTATGTTTTGACTTAATATCTAAGAAATAGTGAAGGGTGAGTGGTTGATGTAATAGGATAATTATAGAAAGAGTGACTCATATAATATGTAGGCAATGAAATAAATAGTAGAATGTTATAAATGCGACTACACTTCACCAATAAAATACCGTGTTTGAAAGCCAAAACCAAAAATAGAACAATCCAAAAATAATTACTAAAACATATTTCATCGCGTACATTGACAAGACTACAAGTAATATGCCTTTATACCGTCTCCAATCTACAATAACATGTTTTATTCACCGCTCATTGTTTCTCAACGATCAACTATTTATTTCCCGTCTTAACTGACAGATAACGCTTGCACCGAAGTACAAACTGGTATATAAATATAGTAGTTTTTAATAATTCAAAGCGTCAAGTCGCAATCACTTGAAAGATATTGATGTTAGCCTCCGTTTTGCAGTAATCGGTGATTGGCTATTCTTTGCGCATCTCGATTACTAGTTGATTGTTTTTTGTTTCGAGCGTATTTGAATATAGAATGTTTTTAGACGGATGTTGTCGATATGTACCTATGTTTGTGTGATATTTATCGATGTTTTGTTATTAGAATTGGTTTGTACTTCACTATTAATTTGTTAGGGTCATCAACTTGCGTAGGGTCGGTGTCATAGTAGCTTACCTGTCAGAACTTAGTGGTCAAACGTCACGTCGGCCAACCAAATGTAAAAGAAAGAAAAGATTTGGCTTCTAAAGAGTTACTTGCAGAAGTGTACCTATACAACGTACCACCTAATTTTCAGGTATAGGTACACCATGTTCATACATTGCTCTCGCACAAGTCTCAGTGCTCTCGCTCAACAAGGCAGTCAATTTTATAATAAACTAGCGGATCCAACAGACGTCCTGCATATCCACTTGAATGTATAAACAAAAATTCATTCAAATTAGTTCAGCTGTTTAGGATAAATAACCTAAACATCGACTGCAGCGCCATCTGCCGGACTGATTTGTGAATCTAAACCATTCCCAGATCCCCTTGAACACACACAAAAAAAATTCATCAGTCATCATCAGTCCAGTCGTTTGAGAGAAGTTCAGTGACATACACGCTCACAGAAGAATTATATATATAAAGATAATTAACTAAGCAAGCATGTCTAAAAACTTCTAACATATCCTGACATCCACAACGGAACACTTATTCAATTCAAGTCAAGTGTACCAAACTGCAAATCCTCAAGAACTTCCCGGATTATGTAATATGAGGAGGGAAACGTTTCCTTAAAGACTTATGGTGTTAATAGCTTAATAGATATTTGTTCAAGTAAACCGTCGATGTTTGTAAATCCTGTCTTAGTCACGTCTAGCCACGTTTTGTACGTAAATACGTCGGTCAAGCTGGATTAACGAGTTTTGTGGAGACATACTTTGTAGATAAAAAGTTGTTCATGTAATTATGTAATGAGTACGTCTAATAAACTGTTAGTAATCTGATGCTATGTTTACTTATATGCTAGATTTAAGGAATATAAGAATTGTATTACTGTACTGGTGTTAAAAGAAGTCGTTATTTTAAAAAGGTATGGTCGAGAATTGTTATAAAAGCTTGATGTATCATACATATATCATAATTTCATACATAACTATTGTCGGTTATCCTTGTCAAAATACCTATATTGATTCATTGAATTAATTTTATACCGCCCTAACATGAAACCTTATTAAAACTAATTTGTATTTGATTAAAAACCCAGGAACTGAAAAACAAAAGAAACAAATGTCTAGTTCTTAATTTAAAAACTCTGGCTACCTGTAACGCAATTTAAGAATTCTTAATTTAAAATTAGCTGACACGATGCTGTCAGTTCTCAACCGACTTCAAAAACAAAATAAAGAGGTTTTACTCATCGAAATATTTTTAAATAACTCTTTTAGTCTGCAGTATGTCTGTGACTAATCGATTTTCTAACAATCGAGTCTAATTTATTTGTAGACGTGAGATAACTTGCTTTGTCTAGAAGTTATCCTTCAAAAATCTTTGGGGATTAGCTTTAAGTCTACCTGTCTACCGACCTAATCTTCTCCGCTGTCAAACTACCGTGTTAAAGTCTAGTTTCTTTTTCTTTTTATTAAGACATAATGGTCTTCGGGTTTGGAAAGGTTAGACTAAAAATAGGGCTTACATCAGGCGTAGGAATAAGATGCAGGTAAGATCTTTTAGTAATGCGAGGTTACTGGAACATTTTGACGAAAAAAACCAGACTTGTTCTATTAAATTACTTTTACAATAAATCAAGAACAAAGGGTAAGTTTAGAGAATCACCTTGATTCATTATCATTTACATTTACAGCCCACTGCTGTACTGGCTTCCTCTAAGTACTGTTACTTATTTTGGAGACTTGAAGTAAGATTCGGAATTGACATAATTTCCATGTTCCACCTGGTTACTATCAAACGTGTAGTCAATTCGTTGGTTCTAACCTTCTTTAATTATGTTCTGTGGTTCTAAAGCCACCCCGAGAAACGTAAGAGTGATTGTAAAAGTTTTCTACTCCATTCTCTGTTCGTAGTACAATTTCATTAAATACAATATTCATAAAGTTCATCCACATCTAACAAATGTTCCGCATAACACAACAACGACGTAAAACAACAACAAAATTGTCGCGGAACAATAAAACCGCTAGGTTAGTCCCGTACCTTTAAGATCGCTAATCCGGACATTATCTTAAATGCCCCAACATTAAGTGAACGACCAACTTTACCGAGCAAAGACCTGGGACACTGCTATGACGTTTTAGAAGTTATGATGAAAAGGTGATTTTGTCTCGCTCTTTTAGAGATCTCTGTCTCACACAATGTAAAGTTGGAACATATATGAATAAAGTATGACATAACACAACTGCTATACTTTGAAAAACATGTGTGTTGTATTTAAAAGGGGACGAGGAAAATAATTGCTTAACATGTAACATACTTAATTACTGACTGACTCTTTGCCCCAAAGACATTTTTTTAAATCATTAAACGACTTCTCCCGCCCTGGTGAGACGAAAGGGAATGACAGACACTTACTGACTAAAAACCCAAAACACGTGACCATGTTATGTTATAATCGACCCAAGGACTTAATCTGTCAAACACCAAGCGGTTACCGGTGACCGCGACCTATTGTTCTTTAATTGTGTCTATAAAACCGGTACTCGACGAGTTAACCTCTAATCGTGTTTGGGTACCAAGCAGTATTTTATAAACTCACTAGGCTCACTCTCACTATCCATTTGTAAGTAAAATAATACACACTCCGCATGCTACAGATTCAGTAAAACTGTACAACAGACGTACCTACATAATTCTCGTAATCGCCGTCACGTAGCAATGTGTTAAGACCTTAAATTGCGGCGTGTTTAGATAATGGAATTATGATTAGCACGATTCTGTAATTGAATTGAAACTGCGAAGTCCATTGGCCGAACAAATGGCTCACGTCTACCAGTGGTGGAGTAATGAAATTCAACAGAAGTAATAATTTTAAAGTGCGTGGGTTTGTATACGTAAAGTTATTGTTTTATTCAGTGAATTATTGTGTGTTTGTTCGTTCTTGTTTGTTGCTGTGCAAGTGTGTGAGGTGCTTTATAGATTTGCGTGGTGTTAGAATTTATTAAATGTTTTGTGATTAGTTTAATTTTATTGGTTGATTCGATACCTACTTTAGTACGACTGTGGAATTAAAGGTTCTTGGTTTTAAATGATAACTATTGCATTTAAGTCTAAGTCGTACTTCTAAACTGTAAACTGTAACCACTTTTTGATATAATTAAATAATAATAATTATTATGTATGTATGTCTTTACCATTGCCGAGACCACAGGGTCCCGGTCAATTGGGAGGCGTCCGAGAGGCCGAAGACAACTGCGACTTTAGACAACTTGAATCTAAATGTAATGGACACACATTATTATTATTATTTAAAAGTTTAAGCTCAAATATAATGATGCTATTGTAAAGTGCCATAATATTATAAAATATTTAACAAACCTACGTATAGTATGAATGAAGTTATGTATCGATACCTACAAAAAGGCGAAATTAAATTACAGAAGTTCTATTGCAGAGATTGTTACAGATCAAACATAAAGACGCGTAAGCTAACTATTGTACATATACCCCAATCTCTGAATCCCCAACGATCCTCAAACTCCTAATCCCCAAAAAGCCGGTGACGCACTTGTAATGCCTCTGGTGTTCCAAGTGTCCATGGGCGACACCGATTGCTTACCATCAGGTGATCCGTCTGCTCGTTTACCGGCTTATGCCATAAAAATATGAAGTTTTATTGCAAAGATTGTTACAGATCAGCCTAACATGAAGACGCGTAAAAAGAAACTATTGTACATGTACAATAAACTACAATTTAATTCCCCATAACATAAAGTACAAACAGCCATATACAGATTCAAAAGAAACTTTTCATCTAACTATCATTTTCATCAATTTCTATGAAGCTATTAACATTAAGATCTTGAGTCTCCTTTGTGGGTACAATATAAGTATTGTATAATCGATTATAGAATTTATGTTCTTACAAAAATGGTATAAAATTCATCCCATATATGCCTCTGTATGATATCGTGTGGTTGAATCTTCGCTTCTTTGGACTCTCAGCAACTTTTCACTTCGCTCGAATAGTTGAGAAGTTCAATATTTCAAAGTGAAAAGTTGTAAAGTGAATTGTTACCGAGGAAACAAGAAGGGTGGAATATTTTTTAAGTATCATAAAATAATTGTTAGCCTAAAGATGTAAGTTTTCAAAGGTGTGGTGGTAATTACGTTATCGTGTTCTATGAAATTATGTTTTAAATTTCATTAACCCATAGATCCCCAAGCGGTCACCGGTGACCGCTCTCCACTACCTACATTATAGACCTTATTTCCAATGCTTAGAGACTACTTCTGTATGAACAAATTTAAGTTATAAATTTCAGCTGACATTAAATTTTGTAACGTTTTAAATTGCTGCGCCCTAACAGGGTAATGTACTGAATTTGTTGTATGTAATATGTCCTATTATTTGTACATTGTGCAATATGAGTAAATAAATAAATAAATAAATATTATTTTTTAATGCTTTTGCCTTCAGATACCTTTTACCTTTACAAAAGCTGGGTATAGGGAATGTTAGGCTGCCTCGTTGGCCAAGACGTCGTAAGTGCGACTGTCGAGCAAAGGGTCTTGGGTTTGATTCCCGGGTCGGGCAAAGTAGGTACTACTGAGTTATTTTAAAAGTTCTCAGTAGTTAGCACGGAGTCTGGAATTCTGCCCGAATTATGGTAATAGGCTCACCCCCTATTACACGGGAGTCATAACATAAATAGTGAAAAGTGGGTGTTCCATTGTACGTACAGTGGCATAAAGTGCTGTAATTTGCACCTCTGCGTAACCCTTTCGGGGATAAAAGGCGTGATGTTATATAATTTCGCTACTAAAGTAGCCCATATTGTGTTGCTTTCATATTAACCGTCTTATTGTTTGTATATTAAAGTTTACTTGTTTAAATATTTAAACCATATTCTAAACCGTCAATAAGCAGGAAGTAAAGCCCGCTATTACGAGTTAGATTATAGACACAAAATCCAGCACCAACACATCGTCTATTCAATATTAATGCTCCTTACTTCGTTAACACAAAACAGGACTAGCTTAGCCCCCGCGGAGCTGGCCCTACAAGGATATCTCTAGATTGGAGCCCTGTTCTAATCTCAAACATGATATCTAGGATTAAATACTGCTATTCGTTTAAAATATGGCCGATTCCCGTTTAGCTCGATTGTATTTTCGGTCCTAAGTAAATATAATATTAAGGGATACTGTTTACGACGCAAAATGTGTGCCATATTGAATCATTTTTTCGGAAGATTTCAATGAAAGGATTGGTTGTGACGTTTTATGTGATAAGAATTATATTTTCGGCATAATAATATATTCATCATCTATATTTTAATTTTTTTATGGTATAAACTGGTAAACGTGCAAACAGATCACCTGATGGTAAGCAATCGGCGTCGCTCATAGAAAACTGGAACACCAGAGACGTTGCAAGTTCGTTAGCGACCTATTGGGATTAGGAAATTAAGGGGATTCAGGGATTGGGGATGGGGGGCTAGATAATTGGGCCTCCGGTAACCTCACTCACACGACGAAATACAACGCAAGCGTTGTTTCACGTCGGTTTTCTGTGAGGCCGTGGTATCACTCCGGTCGAGCCGGCCGATTCGTGCCGAAGCATGGCTCTCCCACACTTAAAATCTCTCTCATTTCATATCTCCTTTCTACATAAGAAACATAACAGCATTTTTTTGTAAAGAAGTATTTAAGTATACACTATAGATACATTTGTACTTATCTAACTACTATACAATTATACATTTAGTTTTGAGTACCTTTTTTATGATGACGTGGGGAACCATCGAAAGGCGCCTAGCTTTTTGGGGAGAAAGACTAGGGAGGGATCCGTACCTCAGAAAATCGCTGGTGGCCATCCTCAGTACCTTACAAACTTAACAAAATTAATTAAGAATCGCGGGTTAGATACTCACGTGAAACTGCTGAGAAAAGTTCTACTAATTTCGAATCGACATCGCCGCAACCGCGCACGCTGGTCATGAGGAAGAACCACTCTGTGGTTCACAAGTGCTTCTTATATATAACGATTTTAGTTAATTTAGTATATCTTACGATAGTTATTATAAAGACAAACTTAACAAAAATTAAAATTTCTGCTATTTAGTAAAAGACATTGTACATTCAGGGATCTAAATGTACAGTGAAGGGGGTTGACTGTAGCCTATCAACAATCTTACCTGCACCTAACAACCTAACAACAATCCTATTTGCACCTAACAACCTACCAACAATCCTATTTCACCTAACAACCTAGCCCTAACCATATAGGTACAATATATACTTATATATATAGTGCGGGATGCCTGTTACCATGAGACCTAAGGCAACAGACGGACGGTGGGAAGGATGAAAGGTGTATAGGAAGGGATTTTCTCACTGCCGATCCGCAGCCTCACGGACCGACCAATAACAAAGGCTGAGTGATGCCAGAGCTATCGGTAACTATTTATAGGCGCAGTAACAGTGAGAGGAGTCGATGGTCTCGTCGAATGAAACAGCGTTGCTCGAAGCGTAGAAAGAGAATTTATTAAAGATTTACATGCTATTTATATTAATATATTTACATGTATAGGTGTATTACTTATACGAATGCATTTGTGTGAAACCGCGTAGATCAACACTGTTGCGACACATAACTACGATTGAGGTTGATTCTGGTTCATCGCGGTCACTGCCCTGCTGCGTCGGCATGTTCACATCCTCGCGTGAACATTTTGGCGAGTCTCAGAAGAGTAGGTCTTCAAGGTCTTCATCTCGTAGAGAGTCGGCTGCTGCCCCGAGGAGCCGGCCGCGCGTAAGTGTGCTGCTGCGGTCGTGGTGGCGCTGCAGGTAGTTCGTCGTGGGAACTGCTGGCTGGTGCTACCGTTGTCCGTCTTGACGCCGCCATAGCACGTATTCTGGCCACAATTTGTGGAGCAAAACAATAAATTAATAAACAAATACATAAAATTACTAATAAAGTTGTAAAACTAATAATATAAGTTTGTGTATTGATAGTGGTCCAAATAGTGTTATCTAAGATTGTTTGTTCGTTCATTTCTTCGTCTACTACATGCTTAAATATATCTTTAGAACTATCTAAAACTACTTGTTCTTTTGAAATATCAGTATGTGATCTAATTACAGAATAATTATTATCGAGATGAAATAGAAGGGGTCTGCTATAGGACGCTAAGACATTGACTGTGTGTACTCGTTTAGCTACTAATGTAGTGGCCGTGGTTTTAATAATACAATTTTCTGAAATTTGTATTACTCCAATGTCATGGATGAAACTTTCTTCTCTCTCTCTCGCATACAATGGACACTGTCTCTGTTTTCTTCGTGAGGTATATCCAAGTGTTTTTCATTTGAACTTGTTTCCAGATAATATTGTTTTTGATGTTGTAGGTTCTCGTAGGGCACGTAGAGTTGTCATCTTTTATGATCATGCGAACAATGCAATTTTTATTTAATTGCATGTTTTTGACGGCCGCAGGAAAGCAGATAAAGTTGTTGAGTCTATGTAAACATTTGTTGTATTCGTCGTCAGTTAATTCAAAGTATTTCTCATTGTTGTAATCTATAGCTATAAATGTCTGTGAAATATCTATGCCTGTGAATGAACCATCCTGGTTTTTCATTGGTATGGGAATGACGTGCATAAAGGTATACTTCGTTTTTTCTGTAATCGGAAAGTACGATAGCACTGTAATATGTGTATCGTTTTCCGTTAATCTAGTGTCAAGTACCTGAGTCTGCATGATATGAAGATTTGACGGTATCTTGCTGTTTGCATTTGCAATAGTATCTGCTATGTTTTTTGGAGAAAGCACACTGTATACTGTCGCTTTCATGATGTATATTTCCATTAATCCTGAGTAGTAATCATTGATTTCTGTAATATAGTTGTATGCCAATTGGTACGATTGCATAACTTGAATTTGTAGGTGATTACCGTCAAATGATTTGTACCATCGATCATGGTCATTAATATAACTCAGAGCTTGATTAAGCTTTGTTTGGAATCTGTCTAATTTTCGTTTAATTTTTTCTTCTGTTTGGTTCACTGTCGATACTGTAGTAATCATGAATTTTGTCTGATGGTTTGCTGCGTCTATAAGCTTTTGTTGGTTCTCTTGTAGTGACCCTAAGTTTCTGTAAACTTCATCATTTACGCCGAATATTGAAGTCATTAATGATCCTAACAACCCTCTTTCTTTCTTGTACTGGTCATTTCCGTTAAATATTCATGTGTCCTTTTAAATTTTTCTTCTTCCTCTTGTAGGTGGTGATAGTACTGATCGCAATGTGTGTTGATGTTGTTTTCGAAGTGTAATCGCATAGTGTTTTGAATTCGTTTAAAACTTTTTCTGCCATTGCTAAATTGTGGTTTAACGTGAGTCTTTCGTAGGTTGTTTCTATTCTAAAGGTTCCTCTGTCTAACGAAGCGTTTCCCATTTGCTCTATATATAGTCCTGATTTTAAGTTTTTGTTTGTATATGTAGTCGTAGCTGGAGTTAAAAGTTGCAATGTCAGTAATAAAGTTATAACCCAATAATGCAGCTTGCCTGTCGATTTTTGCATAGCACACTGGCTATGTGTTTTCTTGTGTGTATTCAGTCTTGCTAAGTTAGCTTGCGTAGGCGCTGTTGTTTGCCTACTTCCCGCTGTGTTTGTGTCTTCGTTTACTGGTAATGGTATCAAAGTATGTATTGATCTCTTTTGGTCCGTCCCTTGTGATCGTTCGAGGGTTACCACTCTGGTGGCGCCATCATGTCCAGGGTGAATTTCTTTTATCCTCGCCAAGGGCCATTTACTCGGGTTTATGTTTTCGTCTTTAATTAGAACAATTGCACCGACTTTTAAGTTTTCTTCGTTTGACTTCCATTTATATCTCTGTTGTAATTGGTGTAAGTATTCTTTTGTCCAACTATTCCAAAAGTCTTTTTTCATCTTTTGTATATGCTTCCAGCGGTTTCTGAGGTCCGTATTTATGTTGTCTATTGGGTGAGGTACGCCCACTGCTTCACGTCCAATAAGAAAATGACTTGGCGTTAATACTATGTTATCGTTAATGTTTTCTGTTTGAATACATAATGGTCTTGAATTCAGACATGCTTCAATTTGGTGAAGGAATGTCGATACTTCTTCATAGGTTAAGGTGCTGTCTCCTATTACTCGTCTTAAATGGTGCTTCATAGATTTTACACCAGCTTCCCATATTCCGCCGAAGTGTGGCGCTGCTGGTGGTATGAAGTGCCATTGTGTGCCTATGTTAGTTAATGTATTTTGAAACTGCGGTGATTGAGTGATTTCTAGAATTTCTTTGTATAGGAATTTGGCTGCTCCCACGAAGTTCGTTGCATTGTCGCTGTACATGTGATGCACATGACCTCTTCTGGCCATAAATCGTCTAAGTGCTGCAATAAACGACTCTGTTGATAAGTCTCCTACCAGTTCTAAGTGGATGGCTTTTGTTGCAAGGCATATGAAGACTGCTATGTAGCCTTTATATGACTTGTGACCCCTACCTTTCATTGATCGTACTTGTATAGGTCCTGCAAAATCACATCCTGTGTGGCTAAATGGATATGATTGTGTCACACGTGGTCTTGGTAGTGCTCCCATTTTTTGTTTCGCCGTTTCTGCTTTGTACCTGATACATTTAACGCATTTGTTTATGTAACTTTTTATTTTTCGTTTTCCGCCAATGATCCAGTATTTTTGCCTTAAATATGATAGTGTGAGTCGATTTCCGCCGTGTAGAGTTCTTAAGTGTGCGTCATGTATTATTATTGTTGTCACGTGATCGTTGTAGGGCAACAATACCGGGTGCTTCTGATCATAGGGCAGTTGGGAGTGCTGGAGTCTGCCGCCTACTCTGATAAGTCCATCGTCATCTATAAACGGATCCAAACAGGACATTTTGTTTCCTTTTTTCAGTAGTTGTCTTTTTTGTAACATCTGGTATTCTTGTTGAAAGGCGTCTTTTTGTACTTGTTTTAAAATTTGTTTAGTTGTGCACTCTATTTCTGTGCAAGTCAGTGGCGCTGTATTTTTTCGTCTTCTTATGAATCTCAAACAGTATGATATAATTCTCACCATTTTAGTGAAGCTGGAAAATCGTTCCATGACATCATTTATGTTTTTAGTTTTTATGGTTGTCTGAAGGCACCGTTTAACTTCTTCAATCGGCTCTGGTATTATTTTTGTCGGTATCAGTTTGTTTGTGTGAAGCCATTGCGGACCGTTCCACCATAAGTCACAGTATTGCAATTTACTGGGCTCAATGCCTCTTGATATGACGTCAGCAGGATTATCTGCGGATACAACATGATTCCAGGTGGCTTTTGGTAATGTTTGTTGTATTTCTGACACTCTGTTTGCCACAAAGGTGTGCCATCGGTCTGCTTCCCCTTTAATCCATCCCATTGTAATCATAGAGTCAGTCCAACAATAGATATATACATTTTCGCAATTAAGTGCTGACTTTACTTTGTTTATTAGTTTTGTCAATAATGCTGCAGCACATAATTCGAGTCGAGGCAAGGTCGTTTTATGTTTCTTTGGAGCTACTTTAGATTTGGCTTGCAATAATGACACACGATATGTTGTGTTGTTGACCTTTGTTCGGCAGTACACTACCGCGCCGTAGGCCTTCTCCGATGCGTCACTGAATCCATGTAATTCAATAGGTACACCTGTCGTATATTGTAGCCATCTAGGTATTCTTATTTTTTCGATATGATGTAATTGTTGTTGAATGTGGGTCCACTTCTTATTTATGCTTTCTGGTACTTGTTCATTCCAGTCTATGCCGCTGATCCAGATCTCTTGTATAAGCAGTTTCATAGTTATTAGTACAGGTTGTAGCCAGCCATGTGGGTCAAATAGTTTTGCGATTTCAGAAAAGATATTTTTTTTGGTTGGGTTCTCGGTAGTTGTTATAGTTATTTTAAATTGGAAACTATCTTCGTTTGGTGCCCAAATTACTCCTAGTGACTTTCTATTTTCGTCTAAGGGTAGTTTTATCGTTTTGTCGTCCAAATTTTCTACAGGGATGTTTTCTAGCAATTCTGCGCTATTTGATGACCATTTCCTTAAATTGAATCCGCCAGCACGTAACATATTTGTTAATTGATTTTGTAGATATTTTGCTTTTTCTATGCTTTCATCTCCCGACAATACATCGTCGACATAGAAATCTTCTAGGGTGATTTTACTGGCAAGGGGGTAGGTTTTTTGTTCATCTGTTGCTAGTTGTTGAAGTGTTATTATGGCTAAGTATGGTGCAGCAGTGGTACCATAAGTCACCGTAGTTAACTCGTACTCTTCTATTGGTTGATTAATTGTCCATCTCCATAATATTCTTTGAAAGGGTTGATCTTCCCTATGTATTTTTATGAACCGGTACATTTTTTCTATGTCTGCCATAAACACAACTTTGTGTTTGCGCCATCGTAATAATATAGTAGCTAAGTCTTGTTGCAATCGTGGACCTTTATGCAAGTTGTCATTAAGGCTTATTTTTGTATTCGACTTGCTGCTAGCGTCGAATACACAGCGTAATTTTGTAGTCAGTGCATCTTCTCGTATTACAGGTTGATGCGGAATGTAATATTTCCCTTCATAATTATTTGTTTTGTTTACTTTTATCATATGGTTCATGTTTATGTATTCTTTCATGAAGTCATTATATTTTTCTCGTAATTTTTTGTTTTTCTCAAGTCTCTTTTCTAGTTGAATAAGTCGGGCGGCAGCTTTTTGACGCGTATTCCCGTACTCTAAGGAAGGGTCCTTGAACGGGAGCCTGACCGTGTATGTCCCATTTTTATTTCTTTGAGTCGTGTCTTTATAGAATTGTTCACACTGTTGGTCTTCTTTGTTTAATTGATGATTTTCAGTGATGTCTTCTAGTTCCCAGAATTTATTAAGTTGGATTTCGTCGGCACGAGTGATTAGACTTAATATTTTTATTGTATTGCGTGGTTCCGTTGAACAAAATCCCGACAATATCCAACCAAACTCTGTATTTTGACTGATAATGCCGCTGTCTATTTTTTCGAACCCTTGTAACAGTATTTTACTATATTCTTCAGCGCCTAAAATTATGTCAATTGGACCTTGTTTATAATAAGTTGGATCAGCAATTATTTTGTTTTCTATTTTTTGTGGGTCCAGTTTTTGCACGTTTTCTTTAGGCACTGATGACGTCAGTTTCGGTAATACGATCAGCGATGTTGATAACTTGTATTCACTTGGAAACCTTGGTTGAAGTGTGACGTCTATCATATAGTTGGAGGTCTTTGGAATGTTGTCTGCAATACCATTAATTTCGGCTTTTATCTTTTGTTTCGGGAACCCTAAGAGTTGAGCCACCTCTTCCGTGCATAGTGAGGCTTCCGATCCTTGGTCACATAAAACTCGCAGTAATAATGGTGTGCCGTCGAATGTTTTTGACTGTACTAAGGCTGTGGCTAGAAGTATAGTTTTGTGACTGTTATGGCGTTGCGTAGCTGCATGAGTCATAATTTTTTTCTGTTATTTGAGACTTGTGATCGTATGTCGTTGATGTACCGGGTTTTGTTACTTGGTTAGTATTTTTGGTGATACTATTTTGCCCTTGTTGTTTTGCTAATAAATATTCATTTGTGTTTCTGTGCAATAGTGTAGAATGTGCCTTATTGCATATTTCACAATGTTTGTACTTATTGCTGATGCACTCTTTTTTTGCATCGTGCATGAGACATACATAACACATTTGTTTTTCTTGCACTTTACGAATGCGGTCATTGACAAGTAATGCCTTAAATGCTTGACAATAATGAATATTATGGTCTTTTTGACAGTACCAACAGAGTCCTTTTTTTTCTTGCCAATTAGTTTTTCCTTGCATATTTGGTGAGTATGTCGAATGCAAATCGTTTGTTGTTGTCATATTGGCGCTTGATTCTAAACTTTTGAAGCGTTTTTCTAAGAACTTCATTAATTCTTTAAAATCTTGTAACTTGTTTGGCTCCTGTAATTGGTCTTCATATCTCATGTTGGTGTCAGGGTCCCACTTACGATTTACCATTCTGGTTAAAATTGGGCTCCATGTTGATATATTAATATTTTGAGTTTTTAACGCTTCCAGGCTTTCGTTTATGCAGTCATGCATATTACGTAGCATTTTGGCGTTTGGAGTCTGAATTTTGGGCAGGTCTATTAATTTATCAATGAATGTCTGTGTTATTTTTCTTTCGTCTTTGTATCGGTTTTCTAACAGTGTAAGCGCTGCTTTATAGTTGACCTCGTTTACTGTCAAATGCTTTATCAGCTTCTCCGCGTCACCTCGGACATGCGTTTTTAAGTATTGCATTTTTTCTGTTGTGGAAATAGTACAGTTTTCGTCAATAATTTTCTTAAATAGATCATAGAATGAATTCCATGACTCGTAATTCCCAGCGAACGAAGGAATGTTAATTCTTGGTAACTTAGTAGGGTGATTTCTGCTCGTTTGTACTGTTTTGTCGTTGATTTGCTCATGTAAGTCTTGTATTATTTCCTCGAATTGTTCTTGTGCGTCTGTAAAGCAATCATTATTGAAGTATTCGTCGTCGATTGTACTTTGCTCCATTAGTAATTGTATGTGTTTCTTCTATATCTTGAAACAGTTTTTCTAGATTATTAATCAGAGCTTGTAGTTGCCACGCTGGTTTTTGTTGGACAACGGCGGTCTTTGCAGTCTCAATTTTCTTCTTAAGTTGGTTTAGTCTGTACTTTTGAACGAATAACTTTGGCGAAATAGTCATGTCTTCTTGTTTATCATCGTTTATTTTAATGTCGCTGACTTTTTTAGTCTGATGTAGCTTGTCTTCACATTCTTTCAAGTGATCTATAACTGCATCATACATGGTTTGTATATGAGTGTCGAAATAATTAAGTGTCAAATATTTGTGAGTCGATAGAATCTCTTGGTCTTGTAGAAGTCTATGGTTCTGCGATGCTCTTTCATACACGCTGTTCAATTTTGCTCTTCTTTCTGTTATGTATTTTTGATTTTTCCTTGATGATGAGTCCTTTTTAATGTTATCCCATGTTCTTTTTAATTCAATATAGTCGTTTTCCTGGCTTTTGATGAGTTCGTTGATTCTAATAATGTCCATTGTCTCCCGATTTCTTCTTTATCAATCTTCTTTCTTGAGCGTCCCTAGTCCCTACCCTTTTCCTAACCCAGCTACCCTATTTGTACTTGCCTCTCCCACACTCTCGGCTCGGTATTTATGCGCCTTCTCAATGAACTGGTGAGATCCGCTTGTGGAAGGCCAGTCACCGAATCGCTACCGACGAGAGATGTCTACAGGATATAGCAACGTACAGTATCTATCTGTCTCAGAGTGCCACAAACTGATGCGGTTTTTAGTACACCAGCCTGTATCTTCTGAAACGTGTCTGTCTGTCTGTCTATGTCATAGTCCTAGGGGGGACAGATAGGGCCGCGGATTCAAAATGCTCGAAGGACCAAATGTACATTCAGGGATCTAAATGTACAGTGAAGGGGGTTGACTGTAGCCTATCAACAATCTTACCTGCACCTAACAACCTAACAACAATCCTATTTGCACCTAACAACCTACCAACAATCCTATTTCACCTAACAACCTAGCCCTAACCATATAGGTACAATATATACTTATATATATAGTGCGGGATGCCTGTTACCATGAGACCTAAGGCAACAGACGGACGGTGGGAAGGATGAAAGGTGTATAGGAAGGGATTTTCTCACTGCCGATCCGCAGCCTCACGGACCGACCAATAACAAAGGCTGAGTGATGCCAGAGCTATCGGTAACTATTTATAGGCGCAGTAACAGTGAGAGGAGTCGATGGTCTCGTCGAATGAAACAGCGTTGCTCGAAGCGTAGAAAGAGAATTTATTAAAGATTTACATGCTATTTATATTAATATATTTACATGTATAGGTGTATTACTTATACGAATGCATTTGTGTGAAACCGCGTAGATCAACACTGTTGCGACACATAACTACGATTGAGGTTGATTCTGGTTCATCGCGGTCACTGCCCTGCTGCGTCGGCATGTTCACATCCTCGCGTGAACAGACATATTGTACCTGAGTTGACTGCCTCGTTGGCCGAGTGGTCGCAGGTGCGACTGCCGGGCAAGGGGTCTCGGGTTCGATTCCCGGGTCGGGCAAAGTACTACAGGGTTTTTAAAAAATTCTCAGTAGTAGCACGGAGTCTGGAATTGTGCCCGGTATATGGCAATAGGCTCACCCCCTATTACATGGGACCCATAGCATAAATAGTGAAAAGTGGGTGTTACATTGTACAGTGGCATAATGTGCACTTCTGCCTACCCCTTCGGGGATAAAAGGCGTGATGTTATGTATGTTTTTGAGCTTTAATTTTTTTTTGTAATCGATTTATCACATTATTTTGTTCAGTACCTATAATATTATAAAAGTAGTGTCAGTATTCAATAGTATTTTCATCAGCACACCCTATGGTTGAAGGTTTTATTCGGTTAATGACTGGATTTAATTGAATAAACTAATTAAGGTTAAACTTAAGTCATTTACGTTAATCACTTGGACTGGGAAAATGGTGATGGTGAGCAAAAAGTTTTCCAACGACTGATTTAACCCATTTGGGACCAAATGCAAACTACACATAATTTAATAAAAAAAACTTTATTAACTCAATGATATGACGCCCACAAACTATAATCAGCAAAAAAAATTCAAAAAAAATTTTTAGAAGTATTAAAAAAAAGCCGTCCTTGATTGGGGACAACGGTCTCATGTGTAGTACTTTTCGAAGTAGTAACTGTTGTCGACACATAAGGTTCTAACGCATTATTTGCATTGATATCACAGTTTTTTTTATGATGAACTGCGTATCGTAACAGATATTAACTAAATCTCTGCGGAAAATGTCTAAATCAATTTGATGTGACGCGCCTATATTTTTTTTTGAGGGTATAAATCATGCATTGCGTTTTCCGCCTGGGGGACTCTTACTGGCTAAAAACCAACACGTTCCTAATTCTGCTTCAAGCCGAAGCCCCGGTGACCCACTAGGTTATTCATAGTAGTCGGGCATCTGTCCCACTGAGCCATCTCGATCTAAGGCGGTCTGATCTGCACTTTGAAGCACGCGCGTAACGCCACGCACCTTACAGGTACAGGTCTGGTTCTGGGCGGTGATCTGTTCTTGCTACTATGACTGCTTCGCAGAAAGAGATGTTTTCCAGTTCCCCTCGCTCCGCACCACAGCCAGAACCTAAGCTGGACGTGGAAGATTATCGTCGTCGATCACTTCCCTGAAGACACGGCGGTGGTCAACGTATACAGGGCATAATGCTACTCTATCCTCTGGGTGGACTTCGCTGTGACGACACCAGAATACAGCTGGAGGAAATGCCCCTTACTGCTGAATTCTGGTATCGGATGCGACGCCTGGTACTGTAGGTGGACTTTTGAATCTTCGGTCTTGATGCCCATCAGATTTTAGAATATGAACGCGTAAAGATATGTGGGAATTGGTGATGCTCTTCGTGAATTAGCGTCTGTTGTCACCAAGTATTAGCTATAACTAAGTTTAGCCTATAGGTGACCTTTATAAATTGGAAAACAAAATACAAATCAGGTATAAATGTTTTAAAAATATACTACAGATGTGCCCATTGTCCCCATACGGGGACACCATCATTTTTTCTAACTTTCCCCTAAGCGGAATTGAAAGTATAAGAATATTCTTCAATATTGTTTTAATTGACACTATAAGCAAGCAATAATCACAAAAAAGTTTTATAAATCTACATAATAACGTACTATAAAACGCCTCTGCTTTCAATAACAATTCCCATTTCACTTCCTCTTGATAAAATTGACAATATGACCCATTTTTTGTAGCAATTTGTCAAAAGTTCTAATAATTTTAGGAAAGTACACTACTCCTCATTATAAATACCCATGAAATGTGAAGATAGCTAAAATAATTAATAACCAGCGGGTAAAAGAAAACCTGTCCCCATATGGGGACGGCGGGCTCAAATGGGTTAAGTCAAGCCATTTTATACAACGATGTTTAGTACTTTGCTAGCTTACGTATAAATAAAATAGTTGGTTTTGCATGATTTATGTCATGAGTACCTAATATTTTTAACATGACAAAAGACATTATCATCAGCACTATTGAAATATTATACATCATGGGCATATAACCAAAAATATTCTAAACCAGCTGTAGCCCGCGACTTCGTCCACATAGAATATGAATTTTAGAACACAACTTTTATTGCTTCGATTTTTGAAAATAAATGTAGCCTTTGTTGTAATGTAATCTTGTATAATCGGTTCAGCCATTTCAGAAATTAGCCAGTACAAACAGACAGACTGACAGTAAAAACTGACGGTTATTTTAATATTTCAAACAGCACTCCAATTTTATTAATCCGTGTAGATGTAGATATAGTTATACTTAATAATAATTTAAACAAAAGCTATGATCATAACATTGGATTTACACAACGATCCTCAATCGTAATTGTTCTTTCTTAACCAAATACCTACTTACATAACAATATTAATTTAATACTATCTCATTACTTTCTTTGACGACTCAATTCTCATATCGATTTAAATCTCTCACCATAATAACGATTCTGAACAATGCATAAACGGACATATATCATCATCATATCATACAATTTAACGTTACTATGATACTTGTGTAACAGGAAACTCCGATTGGACCTCCCTAAAAGGCGCGCCTCGTTTTGATTAGCTAAGGCCCGAACAGCTGGCTCTTCCCAAAAGGCAATGAGGCCCTGTGGTAGATAGACGATTGACGTTAAACTAGAATAATTTGCTTGTAATTGAGGCCATATTAATGTATCGATTGTTTTTATTTCTGAAAAAATAGAACAGAATGGAATCTGGGTAGATAAATTGCACATATACCTACAAAGCAAAAGTTACGTTATGAGTCCCATATACGGAGCAGCGGACAACGTAACGGGTCAACGGGACTCCGGCTCGAAGTGCAGGAGTAGCAACTAGGGCATGTAAAACCGGAAAGTCATCAAAACCGGTTTTGAACATCGTTTTTTTGGTACCAAAACCGAAAACCGGAGCTAGGTCCGGTTTTATCAAAAAATCCAATGTAGTTAATTTAAAAAAGAAAACCGTTTTTTTTAAATACCCACTGAGTCTACAAATAAAACAAATTGTGTGATTCACTTCTTTTACATCCAAACCATAATAATTGTACCTACAGATAACAATGAACTTATAATGTATAAAAATTATTTAACTGAGATCAAATCAACAACAAATAAGTTTTTGGTATCTTTGGAACCTATTAAGTCTGCTATCAAAAATAATATATTTTAAACATAGAAAACACAAGTAGCATCTTTAAATATTAAATACAGCCAGCCACAATTACCAAAAAAAAACATTATTTTTGTAACTTTGAAGACAAACTACAAAATAATATTATTTTAATATGATTCATATTGCACTAAAAAAGAGATCAATAATCAACTGCGGGGTGCAGGCTCGGAGATGTTCGCAGACCCATCAAGAAATATCCAAATAATTACTGATGACACGGGTCCAACTATTTTAAAATCGGAGATATTACGTGACCAGATAACATACCCATATTACCCATCGAGATTCTCAAGCTATTGGAGGAAGTACTTGACCAATTCTTCAACAACATTTACGAAACTGGCATTCTTCCACATGACTGGCTAAAGTCTACGTTCATTACAATACTCAAAAAACAAAATGCAACAAAATATGGAGAGTACCAGATGATGAGTCTAATGAGAGATGTCCTAAAAGTGTTCTTAAACATCATACAGAACAGAATAAGAGTAAAGTGTGACGAACAACTGGGAGACAGCCAATTCGGATTTCATTCTGGTGTAGGCACCCGTGAAGCTTTATTCGCCCTCAACGATCTCAGAATCTCCATCTCTTCGAAAATGCAGAGAAATGCAAACGGACGTGCTGATAATATGTTTTATCGACTACGAAAATGCACTTCATTTAGTTAAGCATCAGGCGGGGGTAGTGGAGGGAGGCGTGAAAATGGGTGGATGCAGGCTGTGTTCGGTTCGGATACATTTAATGCCTCAATATTAATTATTTTTGTAAGAGTGTTTGAAAAAAATTTGATTAAAACAAAATGTTAATTGTTACTTAATAATGGGAAAACCGGAGCTGAGCTCCGGTTTTGGCTCTCAAAACCGGTTTTCAATAATCGTAAAATTTTGGCCGATTTCCGGTTTTGCGCAAAACCGGAAAACCGGTTTTACATGCCCTAGTAGCAACGAGGTGGTTTGTAGTCAGTAAGAGTTTGACACTCTCCCTGGCTCACCCAGGCGGGAGAAGAGATTCGATGATTTTCCCCCCTTAAAAAAATGAGTACCATATAATAAGGAGTGATCGACATAATTCCAGTCACCGCTCTATACTGAGAAAATTTCAAAATACTGAAAAACCAATAACATTCTTCTCAACATGTAATTTTTCAAAATCAAAGTCAAAATCATTTTATTTCAATTAGACCAGAAAGGCATTTTTGAACGTCAATTAAAAAAATTAAACGTGAAGCTATTTGCTCATTTCAAGGTACATTTCATTCCTATGGAGAAGAATTAGCAAGAAACTCCACAGGTTACTCTTTTGATGATTCCTTGTTCGGCATTCATACATACAGATACTCGACCAACGATGCAATTTAATATTCTTAATGACTCTTTTCATTATCTTTATGACGACGTAACAGTAATACTTTCAGGGAAGACCACCAAGGCACAACAATAACATGCTAGCATATTTAGTAAAATTAATATTCACTTTTATGACAAAATCATAAAAAATGTTACCACACAAGTGCTTTAATGGAAAGAGATAAAGACAAATGGTTTTTTACTATAACTATGTGCAATAAACATAGAGGCATTATATACTGGCCTAAATCTGTGTGTAGATAAAGGATTGGCATAAAATTGCCTTTACGTATGTACATTGCCACATTTGGGATTGGTTCATAATAAATCTATGTACAGAAGGCCACTACAATTGTAATTTATAAGGCAACCAACTACCAACGGATTGTTAATCTTTCGTTGGAGTGACTGCATAGGAATGAGTCCTAGATTTGGTTCTGGATTTAGATTAGGGTGTCAGCACCCTATTACATGGGACTCATAGCATAATATTGTTGTCGCGGAGAACCTAACGGGTAACCGGGGCTCCGGCTCGACGTGCAAGAGAAGGAACGGGGTGGTTTTTAGTCAGTAAGAATCTGACACTCCCTTCCGCCTCACCCAACCGGGAGCAGTCATTCGATGATTATCCCCCCTTAAAAAAAAAGCATAATATTGTTGATCATACTAAGCACCCCTTTTACGGGAAAAATATTACAAGGGTTAGTTTGGTTACTAAAGGATAGTAACGTAAGCACATGTAGATGCAGTCTACATGTGCTTACTGCTTGACTTGATTATTGTTTGACTAGTTTTTATCCGCGACCTCGCTCACGTTCCCATGGAATAAAAAGTCTATGTGTTATTCCAGAACATAATCTATCCCTGTTCTAAATTTCAATCAGATCCATTCAGCCGTTTTGGCGTGATTGAGTAACAAACATACACACAATTAAATACACAAACTCAATTTTTCTTAACTTTCGCAACTTCAAAACTTTCGCACATATCTATCTGCATCTGCATATTTAATAAAAATAAATCCCTTTTTTCCTTGGTCACGGCATCACATGTGAATGGCTGGACAGATTTTACTTGTACTTCTTTTTTTGTTGTATTTGTTATTATTAGGAGAAGGTTCTTAAGATAGCTAAAATCATGAAAATCCTACGGGATTCCACGTACGAAGTCGCGGGCAGAAGCTAGTACCTAATTAATGTTATAGATCCGTAAGTTTGTTAGTTTGTGTTATTAATGTAATATTACTACTTTATACCTTTACTGTGGTCGACGTCCAATACTCTACAAGATATTATTACACTGAACGACAGTGGCAATGTATCTCTTGATAAAATTAATTTAGCAAGTTGTTATTGCACATTTTGTTAATATTATTATTATTTACCAGTACAGTGTCGTTCAGCCCAGCCGTGTCGTGACCACTACAGCTAAGTAAGTAGTTATAGGATGGGCAGAACTGTTACTTATTTAAACAAACAGGACAACATTCTAAATTCTGTCAAAGTTAATCAAGTTTGGACACGGTAACACCTATTTGGTTGCTGTTTTAATTGAATTTTGTAAACTAATCGGTAGGAGGTCGTTTTATTGGAATAATTAGTCATTGATTATTTTGTAGACTTTTTTTTTTGTAAATAGATAATACACATTTAATCACAAACGTTGGCCTTATGTACAATGCAACATAATCTCTTTCGAGATTTTCTGTGCATCGGAAGTTGCTTTCTCACTTATCTATAATTCAACACAATAGGTATATATATAATGTGATATACATCCAATTACATAATTACATCCACAATTTTCAGAAGCTACAGTATATTTTTATATTTGATTGGTCGACGTTTGACCACTACCTCGCCTGGTGGTAAGCGATGACGCGGTCTACGATGGAGCACGTCGTCCCATAAGTAACCTATTCACTCGGGCCTTGAAGACATCCAGGTTTATACCCTTCAGGAAATACAGGCTCTGGCAGAGAATTGTACTCCTTAACAGTACGCACAAGGAAATAGAAAATTGACAAAAATCCTTTACACCCACAGACGTATTTCTCCCGTGATCTAGACAGCTATTGAGGTATTATATTTTATACCGTGTAGTATTTTTTACTGAAACTGTGCATTCATCATTAAGTAACAATTTATAAACATATTTTGTTCAACAATGATTGTTTCGTTGACCGAGTGATCGCAAGTGCGACTGCCGGGCAAGGCACGGCAAAGCATTACGGGGTTCTTAAAAAAAATTTTAGTGGTAGCACGTCGTCTGGAATTGTGCCCGGTATATGTCAATAGGCTGATCCCCTATAACATAGGACTCATAACATAAATAGTGAAAAGTGGGTGTTACATTGTACAGTGGCATCAAGAGCCGTAATGTGCACCTCTGCCTTCCTCTTTGCAAATAAAAGGCGTGATGTTATATTATGTTTCTTCAACAATTACTAACATAGGAGTATCTCGCATAAACATTGTCTAGAGTAAGTAGAACAATAGTCGAAAAGTTTTATGTGAATGTAGATTATATTCAGGAAGTACATCAGACAAGTACTTACAATGCAATGTAGTATTTTACCTAATAACTGGCTTATATAAACACAATCATCGGGTCAGATCTTGCAACTAATGATCTGACGATGTTCAGAAAGACTAAACAGTTAGATAGAATCTACACAAAAACGTTTAGTAAACCTTTGTACTATTGTCATTATGATATTTATTTTTGTCTTCTCGGTGTATTTAGAAAGATTTTGGTAAAAATTTCAGGACCCGAAGGTAATGTAGGGAGTAACGATTACCGAACCTATTACCGGCCGTAAAGATAAGCAGATGATGCCCAAGTCCGGTCAGAGAAATGCTAAATAATTTTCCTTATAGCTACTGTTATCGATATAATGTAAACATATATATATAAGCTTATATATTATTTGCCTTATGTAAGTAACGTTATACATATCTATAATTATTATATTAGTTATTATGATTCGCTACTAGCCGCGACTTCGTCTGCGTAGAATATGAGTTTTAGCACATATCTTTCTTTGTTTAAATTTTAAAAAATAATAGTAGGTATTATATAGAGTAACAGTCCGGTAAAATCGGTCCAGACATTCCAGAGATTAGCCAGTGCAAACAAACAGACAGACGAAGATTATAAAAAATGTTATTTTACTATCTGTATCTTATGTATATTTACGTGTGTAGTAAAAAGCGGTTAGTTTAATATTACAAATAGACACTCCAATTTCATTTATCTGTATATATAGATGTATATAGAATAGTTAGATGTCTGTATAGTTAGATGTATATATAGATGCAATGCGCACCTCTGCACTTTCCAGGGATAAAAAGGCAGGTTATGTTACGTTGTATACATGTATAGATTTGTATTATGTAACGTTATACATGCCTATATTAAATTAGTTACTATTAACCTCTATTAGGCTTAAAGTTTAACCCTGGATTAGAATTAAACGCCCCTTAATTTTGTCATATAAGTTTAAAAACTTGCTATTAGCAAGGACAGTGATTAATACTCATTTCTTCTCAATGCACACTGCCTATCCCTTCGGGGATAAAAGGCGTGATGTTATGTTATGTTCTTCTCCATGTGAGAAGAGACCATTGCCCAGCAGAGAAACGGTTATAGGCTGATGATGATGATGTAATAAAAGTTTGCAGTCATATTATGCCAGTTCATGGTACAAAATGTAATATGTCTATATAGAACCTAACATTTGGATCCTTTGATATTCTTCGGCTTACGATAAGGATATGAAGTCCTTTAAGGGGTTGTGTAATTACAAGCCGAGCGGGATCGACTTGCTTCCTGAATCCGAGGATAGAAATAGGTACAAGGGATATTCAACTCTATAGAATTATTTCGATGATTTTGTAAAAGTTGATACGTATGAGGAGGGTGTAGGGTTTAAACTGTCAAACACCAAGCGGTCACCGGTGACCGCGACCTATTGTTCTTTAATTGTGTCTGTAAAACCGGTACTCGACGAGTTAATATGCATTGTTGGTTAATATTATTATTGAATGGTTGTAGACTGGTTTTTTAAGGATTGGAGGGAAATCATCGAATGACTTCTCCCGCCTAGGTGAGGTGGGAGGGAGTGTCAGACTCTTACTGACTAATAACTACTCCGTTCCTACTCCTGCACTTCGAGCCGGAGCCCCGGTAACCCTTTAGTTTCTCTGCGGCTCCGTATCGGCATCTGGGCTGATGCCCACGCGCGCCACTGGTCTGATGGCTCTTTGAGGCGCGCGTGGTTTGTTAGTTTTAGGGTCGTTCGAAACTAACTGCTAAGTTCGAAATTAAGATATTTTTATGTCTGGCTAAAAAGTTCCGAGTCAGGGCTCTGGTGTAAATTTCCCGCTATTACATGCTTACTGCCTTTCTACTACGATTATGTATATTTTTCATTTCGGGAAAAGAAAAGTCGTCGTACAGAAATTAGAGACACAACAACGATGTAGCATAGTCTCTGATTTGACCGCTGTATCAACACGCTGTTAACTCTCAAGTCTCAAATTCTGGGTATCTTGCAAAGTTACTGTTGATGGCAAATAAACCTAAGTTGGTAGCGACACTTTCGTCGTCACCAACTAAGGTTTAACGACATTTCTAGCTTCCCAATTCTGGGGGTACATTAAACTTAAGACATAATGTAAAATAGTTTATGTTATTATGTGTGACATAGTTACGTATTCTCTCTATCCTTTGATGGTAGGTCTAATTTGACATAAAACCTAAAAACCTATGTGGGTGTATGAAGTTACAGTCATAATTTAACTGAATGAGGCGCAGGCGGTATTGTTTCAGAACTCATAAACACCATATTCAAAGTTTATTGTTAATAATGCTTGCATAATATATAGTTACAGATAAGTATATAGGAATATGTAGCAATTGAGACTTCAGACATCGGTATCGTGGTCGAATATCGTGGTGACCCGGAGGTTTAAGACGAGGCTTCTCATGCACGAGAGTCCGGGTTCGAAACCTATCAACGGCAAGTGATAGGTAATGTGACTTGTATTTTCTAAGATTATTTAGACGCCACTAACAAACGGTGAAAGAAAACATCGTGAGGAAACCTGGGCTTATAATTTCTAATTATATAGATTCCATTTTAAGCAAGTGTGGTGATAAATGCTGAAACCTGTCAGTGTGGGAAGAGGCCTTTGATCAGCAGTGGGCATTTATGGGCTGTTTATGATGGTGATATGATTAGACTTCAAACGACTTATGGAACAGAAAAGGTCTGGAGACCATGTATACATGAACAACATGACTTCTCTGGATCCAGAAGGAGGACGGACGATCTAATAAAGTTGGCTGGAAGCCAGTAGATGCGGTGGCTTCCAACTGGTCGGGGCGACTCTTATGGCTGATTTTATGATGATGTATTAGGATTTGATTGATATGATGACGATTAGGTATACCTAATATGTCCTTACCTTCAAGAAAACGAAACTGTTTACAGTGTTTAGCTAAGATACCGCCTTAAAGGTGTCCCTGGTTTGCTTTGAAGCTTTGAAGTGAAAGACCCAAATGCATTTTTAATTTGAGTAGGTATTAGTAATGTAAATGAGTGGGCAAAGTATTACTGGGATTTTCAGTAGTAGCACGGAGTCTGGAATTGTGTCCGGTATATAGCAATAGGCTCACCCCCTATTACATGAGACTCGTAACATAAATAGTGAAAAGTGAGTGTTACATAGTACAGTGGCATTAAGTGCCATAATGTGCACCTCTGTCTTCGAGAGAGAATAAAAAGCGTGATGTTATGTGAGTGTGTTGTACTAATACTATCTATTTCTATCCGACTCTTGATTATGATAAATCACCTCTCATCAAAAATAGTCAATTAACCTAATAAGTAATGGCTAAAAAGTAAAACAAGTAGTTAATAAGTACTTTAACATCGAGAAACACGTCACGTCGCGTTTGGTAATCACAGTAATAAATGCCAACCGCTGACTTTCAGGGCACAGCAGTTATGGCGGTCTTTAAAATAAATTAACACATACTTGTTTAATGAATATTAAATTTATTTTCAAATCAATTTATTTCAATAACGCCCTTTAATAAATTTATATTTAAATTATGATTGAAATTAATATTTTTATTACGCACTCTGTTATTTACTGTGCTGAGAGTTTTGCTTATGTAATAATGGACGTTATTGATATGTAATTTATAGGTTGTTTTCCTATACAATGTTTCTTCGAAAATAAATGCCTATAATAATCGAAATATTGGAATGTTCCCGATGTAGGACATCGTAACACTTTAAAAAGTCTCAAGACGATCAAGGGCCTAGACGTAGGCAAAGACAAGAGTTTACGACAGTTCACTTTACCTAACTTAGTTCATTAGGTAATAACCAGGCCCACTATAACTAACCCTTTAAATCCCCGTCGTTCTTTTATAAATTCTCACGATAAATTATACAAAATCCACGAACACAAAAAATACTTCATAACTGTACCAAGGTTGATTAATTCACAGATATAAATCTTATCTCAAAATAAATTCGTTAAACAACCTTCTTGGTAAATAGTTTCCAAAAATATCTAGCAGGTCTTTTGATAAATGTGCTCTGTAACGTCGGTGGAGTAAGCCGAGGCGTTTCAAGGAAGTTAAGGCCTGTCAGTGCAGACAGCTTCACATCAAGTTATATAAACCAGTATAAAGTGGTCTTTGAATGTAAGGAAAGAAAATACAAGGCAAGACCACGATACAATGGTTTGTATAGCTTTATGTGCGGCACTGTGTACTACATTACCGGAGAACTACATCATCGTGTTCCCGAGCTCTCCCGATGTTTCCCGAGTTTACCCGACGGATATGATTAATTGATAGTGTTCAACAGATTCGCGAAATATTGGATCTTGATTTATACATTTGATACTTTTTATCGCTTCACTCGTCCGCAACGGATATTAACAAACCTTATCTTTCGTTGGTTTTTAAGAAAAATGTTGCTGTATTTTTTACCTTCAATATTTTTAAACGCTTTTGTACCTACATAGATAATTTATTGAAAAAAAAATACTTTAAAGTAACTATTTCTATCATATAGTATAAATAATATCTCGGCTAAATAATACTGATGGATGTTTGGTCTTAATCTTTCACACGAATTCATACAGTTTCAAACACTTTCCAGTTATTTCAGCTGTTTGTTCGTTTGCAGATTATTTACGCAAAATCAATTAAAACTGTCCATAACTCAGGTGGCCAGCAACATTTACATACTACAGTTCAAAAGTCAACATAAACATACATTGACATTTTCTAACTAAGTTACATATTGCAGGAATAATAAATATAGTGACTAGTTTTAGTTCACACACTGCAGTGACCAAAGATCATGAATTTATTGGTCGGAAAGTGTCACTTTCTAGTCTTACTACGCTATAAAAATTTATACTTCTTTGATATGCATGTGAAATCTAGTAAATCATTTGAAAATCATTTGTTATACCACTATAATTCTGGTACTGGTACCACAGCGCCATAAGTTTTCTTGTCATAAGATGTCTTGAAATTATTGTCCAAATCATGAGTAGTAAGTACATACACATAACATCACGCCTTTTATCCCCGAAGGGGTTAGGCAGAAGTGCACATTATACCACTGTACAATGTATCACTCACTTTTCACTATTTATGAGTTCCATGTAATAGGAGGTGGGCCTATTGCTATATACCGGGCACATTTCCAGACTCCGTGCTACTACTGAGATTATTTAAAAACCCAGTAAAACTTTGACCGACCCGGGAATCGAACCCGAGACCCCTTGCCCGGCAGTCGCACTTACGACCACTGGGCCAACGAGGCAGTCATCAAGAGTAGTACTTTTTTAGAAAACAGGTCCAAACAATAAGCAATATTTTTTGGATCAAACAAAGATCCTCTTAATATTTATAAACCCATTTCAACCACAAACAAAACAACATTGACACACACTAATAACTCCCAAACATATCCTCATTAAAGTGTAAAAAAACAAGCACTCTAAAACATTACAGACTCCGTAATGCACCAATTTGTTCCATTCCAATTCGTTTGGGCAGTTCCTAGGATCGTTAAAGTAATGAATGGCATGCGACGACACTTTTTGAGCGACAAGTGAACCGATTCCGACTAATCTCGACTGTACATCACTCCTGACAAGACCTTATAAAAGTCATGCAAGCTCCTGATTAACAGGGACATTCTTTTTAACGATAGTCAAAGGAATTTACAGAGAACTTTGTGACTAACTGTACTTCTACAGTCTGGGAGTTATGTCGCATTGACGATTTTATGAGCAGGACGCGAACTCCGGATTTTAATTGGACGCGTGAGAATTATGCTTTTAAAACTAGATTCTGTTTAATGGATATGGGATTTTGGTGTTGTTTTCGGAACAGACGTTGGTTGTTCGTCTAACGGATTTTTATTTATTTATTTATTGCAAAATGTACTTACATAGCGGTATTATACTACTAGTACAGTATATCACCCTGTTAGGGCGCAGCAATTTAACTTATAAATAATAACTAAATAGTGATTTAATATATTATGTACTTATTCTATTCATTATTAACTTATTTACTCACTATAAACTTATTATTATTAACTAGCTTCTGCCCGCGACTTCGTACGCGTAATCCCATTTTTCCCGTCCGCGTTCGTGATTTAAAAAGTAAAAAAAAAAATTGTTTAAAAAGTATCCTATGTCGGTCTCCTGGCTCTAAGCTACCTCCCTACCAATTTTCAGCCAAATCTATTCTGCCGTTCTTGAGTTATAAGTGGTGTAACTAACACGACTTTCTT
Source organism: Spodoptera littoralis (assembly GCA_902850265.1). NCBI lineage: Eukaryota > Metazoa > Arthropoda > Insecta > Lepidoptera > Noctuidae > Spodoptera > Spodoptera littoralis. Next base: position 5,159,101 of record LR824539.2, read on the forward strand.
TTATATAATTATATATATATAGATATAGATTTTTGTTATCACTTATACACCTATATGAACCGTCACTATGAACATACAAAGATTTTTAGTCTTTGTACGTTCGTACTGACGGTTTTAAGTGTGACTGAGATTGCTGACTATGAAAGTTCGGATTTAATCCTCCCATGATATCAGGTTTCCGATTCCAAAGATTTTAGACATTGCATGTAGTCTAAAATTATGGTTAGTCTACGTCTAGACACAAAAAAACTGGTGAAGCGTGTATACTATTGTAAACTCAGACAGTCTTCTGCCAATCTCTTTGGATATGAACATGACATTTGAGATATTAAACAATTACATAACAACATAACATCACGCCTTTTATTCCCGAAGGGATGTACATTATGCCACTGTACAATGTAACACCCACTTTGCACTATTTATGTTATGAATCCCATGTAATAGGCAGGCCACAATTCCAGACTCCGTTCTACTACTGAGAATTTTTTTAAAACCCAGTAATACTTTGCTTGACCTATGAATCGAACCCTTGCCCGGCAGTCGTACTCGCGACCACTCAGCCAACGAGGCAGTTATATTAAATAATTGTACTAGGTATTAAAGACATTAATTTCCCTAAACATTTCTCGCAATCAATTTAGGATGGCTGTCAACCATTGCTGCTTTATCTAATTTACGTTGGAGCGTGTCAAGTAAACTCGTGCTTCAACTTCGGCTGCATCTGATGTCGGCCATGAAGTCGACTTCAACTTGTTAAGAGACGTACTTGAGATAACTTGAGATGCTGCCAATAAGGCTGATGAGGGTGTAAATTCAATATCATCTTGAAGCCTTGCCTCGTTGGCTGAGTGGTCGCAAGTGCGACTGCCGGGCAAGGGGTCTCGGGTTCGATTCCCGGGTCGGGCAAAGTATTACTGGGTTTTAAAACAAATCTCAGTAGTAGTCCGGAGTCTGGAATTGTGCCCGGTATATGGCAATAGGCTCACCCCCTATTACATGGGACTCATAACATAAATAGTGAAAAGTGGGTGTTACATTGTACAGTGGCATAATGTGCACATCTGCCTACCCCTTCGGGGATAAAAGGCGTGATGTTATGTCATCTTGAAGCTTTTATATGCTGAAACCTTGACTTTGTAAATATTTTTTTTAATATCTGGTTTTCCACGTGCCCATGGTTGACGCCCATTGCTTATCATCAGTTGATCTGTCTACTTATCGATAAAAAAAAACTGAAGTGTTTCTCTATGTAAATGTGAACATGGATGGTTTGATTGGAAAATAGTAATCGTGGAGTTTCTTTGATAGTCTTGAAGCTTATGACTAACTGTTAGGCCTTCCGTGGTTGTTTATGTAAAAACCGGGGCCAATCATTTACCTTGCTCTTAGAGGAATGAGTTTGTTAAACACCAGCAAACCAAAATCTGTGTTGAACTCATGACATTACAGAGTAGCTAATCACCTAAAACTCAGTAGTTTGGTACAGTTACCAACTGTACATTTACAATAAATTCAGTTATAAAAGTTCATAAGTTCATTCATTAGTAGTAAATCTGACTAAAACTAAAATACTACACGCTTATGGCGTTCCGATACCAAATATACGATTGTAAACATCATGTATATCAGACCACAACGAATGAATTGAAATATACCATTTGACATTTGCTCGCGTCGATAATTGGGGATCTCGGTTCAGTGAACAAATAAATCAGTGCAGTGATTCCAATATATCACGGTAATGCAAATGGACTAACTTTCCAAGTGCCATACCTATTACGTCACTCGGTATTTGATCCACGGGGGCGTGGCGTGCGTGCGCGCACTGAGAGTGAAAGCTGAAATCATCACGACTTCTGTACAGGTTGTAAAATAATACATAATATACATCAAGATCTTGTAGTGATATGGATTGATTAATTATTGTTCTTTTGATTTATTGGACTTCACCAAATAAATAATGTTCAATGTAATAATTAACATAAACATGTGATAATTATCAGACGACTCGTGAACTCTATTGCTAGGGACTTTGACAAATAACAGGGTATTTAACACCGAAAAATACACTAGACGTTATTACAGATCCTATGCTTCATTACAGACCTTCTATCATGAAGGTCTAATTGGGTACCTACAAATTGGCCGATCTAGTACTTTACAGCAATAACTCGAGTGTCCTGGTTGGTCCAACTTATATTATTCAGAAAATATGTACATACATACATGTAAAACTAACAGTAAATAAATCTTAGATAGCACAATCTCATTCAATAAGTTCATCTGTGGTCTCTTTTACAAATATTACGCTCGTGATAATAATGTGACAATGCTACGCTTTAAATTGAAAAGAAATGACACTTAAAGTATTTCTTTTTTCTGAAAGTGGTTCACTTGTAATGGTAAACCACAATATCTTAGTGGCGTATTAAACATTAAACGCTTTCTAATGTATTACGTAAAAGTAAGAGTCGTTTACTTTTATTGTTTAACTATTTTGTCAGTGCAACGTCTGTTGGTGTAATTGAAGTTCATGATTAATGTGTGCACTTTTATTAACGTATGTTACAAAAGGATTTTGTTTTAATTTAATAACTAGTTCACGATTATTAGAGTCCAAATCTCTATTTTTATTGTTTTGGTATGTTTTTTTTTTTTTTTTTTAAATATTAAAGATTATTTCTCCACGGACTCTAGGTCCGTGCCCTTGTCATACAGTTTTGGTATGTTATGACAGTTGTGTAATGGTTTAATGCAATTTGCCCCCAAGAGGTAGGCAGAGGTGCACGTTACGGCACTTAATGCCACTGTACAATGTAACACCCATTTTTTACTATTTACGTTATGAGCCCCATGTAGGGTGTAAGCCTATTTGCCCTGTACTGGGCACAATTTCAGACTCCATGCTACTACTGAGAATTAAAAAAAATATAAGTAGTACTTTGCCTGACCCGGAAATCGAACCCGAGGCCCCTAGCTGAAGTCGCACTGTTGCCTTTTAAGGGCATGCACCGTAAATGCTATTTATTTATTTATTTATATCTTGTTTTTATTAATTTTTAATTATTGTGTTTGTATTCTATTGTCACTGTTTTGTTACATGTTGTCGTTTCTTTGTGTTTTTTTTCTATATCTGTATAAATAAGTGTATTTATTTGTTCTTTTCTTTTTTAAGTTTGTATTTTTTTGTATCTGTGTGCGGTGCCTACTGTCGAATAAATGATTTTTCTTTCTTTCTTTCTTTCACTTGCCACCACTCGGCCAACGAGGCAGTAATCATAATTCGTATTCAACTTTGCGACTATTGGATCAACAAGGAGCTGATTTCTATTCCTAAATTCGACCATAACTAATTCATGATTAGATTTATATTAAAAATTGATATATTTCAATGTCCTACGCATATTGAATTTCGAAATGTGACGTGAATTAGATTAGATTATGCAAAAAATAGTTGGTACCTAATAAATGAAGTGTTGCAAGTAAAATAAAATAAATAATGTTCTGAATACGTGCATACAATTTGGGTCATTTTTTTAATAAGTAAGGTGTTTTTTCTCCTATGTTGTTTTAGAGGTGGGGTGAAGTGAACCAGTGTCGTTCGTAACAAAGGGTGTTACGTGAAATTATTTCTGTACTACGACCAACTGGCCTTAATCCTTTAAGACAATTTCACTTTCTAGTGATTTTGTAAGTGGATTTATTTTGTAACTAGCTGTTGCCCGCGACTTCGTCCGCGTAGATTAATGACTTCTGACAGAATTAATCAGAATCAATTCAGTGCTCGAGTAAGATTTACCTATTTTGAAATGATTTATCGTAGTTTCAATAAATAAATAATCCCGCAGGGATCTTACCAGTACAGTGCCCAATCACGTAAGGTTTGGGTAATAAAAATTCTATCGACTATTGTTGTACGCGAATCTCTCTAAAATAAGTTCAGTGGTTAAGAGTTAGAGAGCCCTGGGGCATTGACGCATAGTTCCCGTTCCCGTGGGACATCTGTGATAAATACTATCAAACGTTACCCAGGTCCCAAATCATCGTTTTACCGAATGTAATTCTAAAAGATTCAATGATTCTACATTCAATGGCTGAGAAGATTTATACAAACTCTATTCCCTATTTTATCCCTTTAGGCCTTTAGGGGTGGAATTTATCATATCCTTTAGATATTATCCTAAGTAGATACCTATGTCATAGTAACTTATATGCAGCAAAGTCTTAGCCCAATCGGTTAAAACTGGCAAAGTATCATACAAACTTTCACCCCCTATTTTACCCACCTTGGGGTGAGTATGTTCAAAAACCTTTCTAAAGGGACGTTTACGTCATAATATCCATCTGCACGCCGAATTTCAACCCGATCGGTGTAAAACTGACAAAGCTTCATACAAACGTTCATCCCCTACATTACCACATTGGAGGTGGAAATGTTGGGGATGCCTACGTCATAACGTCTTCCTGCATGTCAAATTTCAATCCGATCGATTTAAAACTGACAAAGTCCCATACAAACTTTCATCCCCTATTTTACTCCCTTGGGGGTGGAAATCAAAATCCTTTCAAAGCGGATGCTTACGTCATAACATCTATCTGCATGCCAAATTTCAACCTGATCGGTTTAAAAACTGACAAAGGCTCATATAAACTTTCATCCCCTATTTTACCCACTTGGGGGTGGAAATTATCAAAATCCTTTCACAGCAGATACCTACGTCATAAACATCTATCTGCATGCCAAATTTCAACCCGATCGATTTAAAACTGACAATGTCTCATACAAACTTTCATCCCCTATTTTACCCACTTGGGGGTGGAAATTATCAAAATCCTTTCACAGCGGATGCCTACGTCATAACATCTATCTGCATGCCAAATTTCAACCCGATCGATTTAAAACTGACAATGTCTCATACAAACTTTCATCCCCTATTTTACCCCTTGGGGTGGAAATTATCAAAATCCTTTCAAAGTGGATGCTTACGTTATAACATCTATCTGCATGCCAAATTTCAACCGATCGGGTTTAAAACTGACAAAGTCTCATACAAACTTTCATCCCCTATTTTACCCCCATTGGGGGTGGAAATTATCAAAATCCTTTCACATCGGATGCTTACGTCATAACATCTATCTGCATGCCAAATTACAACCCGATCGGTTTAAAACTGACAAAGTCTCATACAAACTTTCATCCCCTATTTTACCCCCATTGGGGGTGGAAATTATCAAAATCCTTTCACATCGAATGCTTACGTCATAACATCTATCTGCATGCCAAATTACAACCCGATCGGTTTAAAACTGACAAAGTCTCATACAAAATTTCATCCCCTTTTTTACCCCCTTGGGGGTGGAAATTATCAAAATCCTTTCACAGCGGATGCTTATGTCATAACATCTATCTGCATGCCAAATTTCAACCCGATCAGTTAAAAACTGACAAAGTTTCATACAAACTTTCATCCCCTTTTTTACCCCCTTGGGGGTGGAAATTATCAAAATCCTTTCTTAGCGAATGCTTACGTCATAACATCTATCTGTATGCCAAATTATAGCCCAATCTGTCCAGCGGTTTGGGCTGTACGTTGATAGATCACTATGTCAGTCAGTCAGTCAGTCAATCACCTTTGAATTTTATATATATAGATTTGGGTAATTGTACATTTTTGTAATTATGTTATGTATACAGGGGAACAAGTTTAGCAAAAGGTTCAAAACTAGGTTAGTGAGATATAGTTTGAAGTTCTATGATGTTTTTAGGCTAACTCATGACCATTACTTCGACTATCGGATATTTCAGTAATTAAATGCAATTCAAAAAATATTGATCGTGTTTAAAAATTGAACGAATACATATCAATACAGCATCTAATATTAAAAACAAGCTTTCTTAAAAACAGGAGATTTAATACGATAATATTTGCGATGGAATTCAACTTCAAATATTTATATAGCAACATTATTAATGTTCCAACCTTGAGATTGGACAGAAAAATGTCGATCAAAAAGCAAAACTGCGGAAATTAAAAATGTCGAAGTATGCAGCTCCGGATATAGAGTGGAGTCGATTGCACACTCGATTAAAGTGTTGTCACCCAAACACTAGCAGAACGACTCTCACAGCTTTTTATCGAGTTTTTTGACATTGGTGCTCGATTGATTCCGATTCGAGTTGCATTCGGTTACAATGGGGGTCGGTCATGGCCGTCAGAAGCGAGTGGTGTGGACAATCTGGCGTTCCAAAGCCTCCCATGTAAATTAACAATCCTTCCTGTTAATGTAGGGCTGGACTTTAAGTGGAAATTACCAGATGGGTCCCGTCCTGCGAGAGCCTGGCTTGGGGGCAACATCAAAGTTACTAACGAAATAAAATTGGCCCTCGGGCCCCGCCTGTATTCAATCCCGCCCTGCTTCCTGTGATTAAAAAACTCATTGGTTTCGTTAACCAGATTCATTTGCCTGTCAGACTTGTGTCGTACGAAGTACGTGACAAGTTACATAAACAATTTTATTGCGCCGTCAATCTCGTCTGATTTATTGTTAGTGTTTTATAATACGTTGTCTGCTTCGTAAAATAAGAAAAGCTTTAGGAAGTACAGTGAGACTAATGTCCAAATACTCAAACACCACTCAATTAAGACGCACAACATGTAGTTCTGACACTACAATAGGGATGATGACAGGGTATGAAAATTAAAAATCATATTAGTCCGTAATTTAGGTAATGAAAAAATATTAGACACGTATTTTTTATCTTGTCGTATAATAAAACAATACTTAGATAAAACGAATCAAAGTATTGGAGTGATGGCTAAAACGTCATTTCTACGTATAAAATGTATATAGAGGAATGACATACACAGAAATGACGTCACACGACATTTCAAATCAATATATCGTCGAAAGTATTCGTTTCTGTAAGAAAATAAATAAATACGTGTCTAATTATTTAAAATAATCTACCAGACGGACATTAAAATAAAAATTAGGTATCTTCTCTATTTTCTTCTATAATGACAGTGATGGCAATATATACGTACAAGTTAAAATTGAGTAGCCTTTCAGTATTCGAGTGTAAGACTAGAATCGAGTTGTAGAATCAAGTAAGCAAGCTAGCTAAGTAGACGGATCACGCTTCACTGGCCATTTAATTATATGCAAAAAGTATGAGGACCCGTATCAAATTAAAGAATAGAATAAAGGTTGGTAACTTTTCAATTGTAATTGTAATACTTTTGAATAAGATTTTTAATGTTTTTGCTGCCTCGTTGGCCGAGTGGTCGCAAGTGCGACTGCCGGGCAAGGGGTCTCGGGTTCGATTCCCGGGTCGGGCAAAGTATTACTGGGTTTTTTTAAAATTCTCAGTAGTAGCACGGAGTCTGGAACTGTGCTTGGAATATGGCAATAGGCTCACACCCCGTACACACTCTGTACTTTTATTGCATCTATCGTTCATTATTTTCCTTTCATTAAATTTCTGAAGTTTGTTAGAGAGATTTCATCCTTATCGACCCTAACAATCGTATATTGAGTTTACTTTAATCCCACATTGTAAACGCTATGTTATTCTTATGATATGATGCAAGTTATTTCTCATTTCTACATGTTTTGTTTTCCAGTTGTGTAATTTGTCAGAAACAATAAGCCTGATTACGTTATCAATGGATTGACCACAAGATTGTTTAACAAGTCAATAATTAAAAGAACATTGAGTAAGAACCACAACTTTTACAAATTGAATTGTCTTAATGAACGCAATTGGGGTGCGGTGCCAGAAGACCTCCCCGTGGTGCACCCTGGGTGCGGGCGACAGTCTCCCTAGCGGGGGTGATAGGGTTGGAGTGACTGTCGCCCGCAGCAGACTTCTGGACTGGGCGGGCGAACCCGATAGGGTTCTGGAGGCGGCGGGCTGTGTGCGGAGGCTCATAGCCCGCGCTTCCGAGGGGCGTTTCTCCGCCCGTCTCTCTGGACATAGCAGAGAGCGTGGCGTAGAGGCAAGGGCGGTGCTCGTTGTGCACTCACCCTGCCAGCGAGCAGCATCGGGACACAAGCTGTCCCCGATTGCAGCCGTCGATATCGTAACCCGTAAGGAGGTCACGGTCATGTTTTGTGACTCTGAACGGGACGAGGGTCTTGGCTTGGTCGCCCGGACCGCGAGGAAGATAACCTCTATAAAAAATTCCTCTAATACTAAGTTCTGGTGCGCGGCGAGAGTATGCATGGCTGAGGAGTAGTGTCAGTCGCGAGCGCACCCCCAGCTAGGGGACCAGTGGAACCTCTAGTTGGGAAACAAATGAACACTTACCCAGGTACAGGGGGCACTGCCTGGGTGGACCGAATATTTCCCCCATACTCGTGGGAACTGTATGGAGAAAGTAAAACCTAAAAAAACAAAACCACAACTGTCGGAGGAGGAGAGTGCGGGTGAGCTTGGCTCACCTGCAGACGTAGTAGAGGGGAGCCTAAGGGGCTCTGGCGCCCGTGGGGAGACGCTGGACACATCTAGCGTGCCCCACACACGGGCATCAATTACGATGGTGTCGGACCCTGAGTCCGACACATCACTGGCGGATCGGCTGAGCGTGAGCTCGAAGGGCTCACGCCGTCGCGTGACGGGGACGTTTAAGCGTCCCAGGCTGGAGGAGGACGCTTCGTCCCCGTCCTCCGGCGCGCAGGCGCCTCCCCCTAAAGTCCCAACGGCGGCGCGGGGTAGGGGCGGCAAGGGCGGCGGTCGCCGGAAACCGGCACCAGTTGCCTGCGTGGAGTCAGCCGAGCACTGGCTGCGGAGGGCAGGGCTCTCTCGAGCGCTGCCCGTTCAGAGTCCTCCGCAGCCGAGATGTCCGGCGTGGAGGTTTCGGAGGGCGAGTCGGGCTCCGAGAGCGCGAGCGGCTCCGGGCACCTCCGACAGGCCATCACGGAGGTGCTCCATAAACTGGCTATGGGGAAATCCCAGCCGGTTAGGCTCTCCCTCCTCAGGGCGGCGGTGGCCACTATTACGGAGGCAGCCTTGGAGCAGTGCGCGGTGCCCACTGCAGAAAAGGTGCGCTCCGAGCTGGGCGAGATGCGGCGGGAGCTGGCGCGCTTGGCGGCCTCCAATGCGGCCCTGGAGGCCGAGCTGCGACGGCCAGGGCCGAGCTCGCCGCTGCTCGCGGCAGTCACCCCCAGCCCCCGGCGGAGTCCGACGTAGTCGGACTGCTGCGAGCGGAGATGGCTGCCTTCCAGCGACGTTTTGACGTGCTGGAGGGCAGGCTTTTGCGCCCCCCGCTCGCATCGAGCCGGGCCTCCCCGCCCGCGGCATCGGGCTCATACGCGGCTGCTGTGGCCAAGCCTCCGACCTCCACTGGTCAGGCTGGCCGCGGCCCCCAACCGCCGGCAAAGGCGCGGGCGCCTCCTCCCGCGAGGCCCTCGGCGCCCCCGCCGGCGCAGACCCCAGCTGCGCCGATGGCGCCTGCGCCCACGAGGCGCAAAAAGAGGAGGGACACTCCAGCCCGGCAAGCTGGAGTTGCAGCAGCGGCGGCGGAACCCACCCCGCGAGTGGAGGACGGCGGCGGTTGGCAAATCGCCGGCGAGGCGAGGAGAGTCGCCAGGGAGGGCCGAAAGCGCCGCAAAAAGGCGCAGCGGCAGCGACGGCAGCAGCAGCGCAGGGAGAAACGCGCTGCTGCCTTGCTCCTCGCCCCTAAGACCGCGGCTGTAGTTATTACACTGCAGCCCGAGGCGGTCAATAGGGGCGTTACCTATGGTGACGTCCTCGCCAAGCTCAAGGGGGCGGTAACACCTGCGGAGTTCGGGGCCCCGGACGGGTTTGCGGTCAAGGTGACCGCTACCGGAGCCCGTCTACTGGAGGTCCCCGGCGCGGCCAGTGGCCCGTCGGCCGACGCCCTGGCTGAGAGGCTTAGGGCGTGCCTCGGGGCAGACGAGGCCCGCGTGTCCAGGCCCACCAAATGTGTGGATGTCCGGATATTGGGCCTGGACGACTCCGTCACGGAAAGTGAGGTGGTGGCCGCTGTGGCCAGGACGGGAGGGTGCCCTGCTGACCAGATCAAGGCGGGCACCATCCGTCCGGACAACTCGGGGCTGCGCACGGTGGTGGTGAGCTGCCCCGTCACAGCGGCCAAGAAGCTGAAGGAGGGCAAAAGGCTCTTGGTGGGATGGGTCTCGGCGCAGGTAAAGCTGCTCGAGACCCGGCCTCTGAGGTGCTACCGTTGTCACGTGGGGGAGCACGTGAGCGCCAAATGCACCTCAGAGGTGGACCGCAGCGACTGTTGCTTCCGCTGCGGTCGGCCCGGTCACAGGGCCGGCTCCTGCACTGCCCCGCTGCACTGCAACGCATGTGCGGCGGCTGGCAAGCCGGCCAATCACCGGGTCGGGAGCAAGGGCTGCTCCCCTCCTGCCAAACCCAAGGGCAAAGGTAGGCCCTCCGCCACCCCTGCCGTCTCCGCCGCCGCCGCCGCCACTGCCGCCGCAGTCGCCGCTGCCGCTACTGAGGAGATCGGAATGGACTATCAATAATGGCTCCATTCCGCCTCCTCCAGGCGAATATTAACCACTGCGCCGCTGCTCAGGATCTCCTGCTCCAGAGCATGGCGCAGTGGTCGATCAATGTCGCCGTGGTCTCCGAGCCGTACTTTGTCCCGCCCAGGGATCACTGGGTGGCGGACCTGGACGGCTCGGTGACCATCATCTCATCGGCCGCCGCCGGTACCCCGACTCTTGAGGCAGCTCAAAGAGGCCGGGGTTGTGTCGCAGCACGGTTCGGAGAGCTCGCTGTGGTGGGCGTGTACTTCTCTCCGAACCGAACTCTCGCCGAGTTCCACAACTCCTTGATGGAGTTGGTCACAGTCGTCGTCGGGTTCCGTTCCCTCCCCGTGCTCGTCCTCGGGGACTTCAATGCCAAGAATTTGGCTTGGGGTTCCCGGTTCACCGACGTCCGGGGTAGGATGGTGGAAGACTGGGCCCTTGAGGCAGGCCTAGTCGTCTTGAACCGGGGTTCTGTCCCTACGTGCGTGCGGATGCAGGGCGAGTCGGTGGTGGACATTTCGTTCGCCAGCCCTGCTCTGTCACCACGTATCGTTGACTGGCGTGTCATGGAGGAGGTGGAGACGTACTCCGACCACCGGTATATCCGGTTCAACGTCTCCGCCGAGTCCGCGGATCCGCCGGTCAGACAGGCCCCATGTGGCCCGCGTTGGGCGCTGAAACAGCTGGACCGGGAGCTGCTCCTGGAAGCCGCCATCGTGCAGGCCTGGGTGATACCACCGGTCAGGCCTGCCGACATTGACGATGAGGCCAAGTGGCTCCAGGACGCCATGTCCAGGATCTGTGACGTGGCGATGCCCCGGATCCGGTCGAGGCAACAAAAGCGCCAGGTGTACTGGTGGTCGCAAGAGCTGGCAGCTCTACGCAAGGCGTGCACTGCTGCGCGACGCCAGTACACTAGGCACCGCAGGCGCCGTCTCCGTCCTCCAAATGCGGAGGCGAGAGAGGCGGAGTTGTATGAGGGATACAGGGCGGCGAAAGCCGTCCTCAAGGCGGAGATATTGCGGGCCAAGGAGGAGGCCCGCCGGGAGATGCTGGGGACTCTGAATAGAGACCCGTGGGGACGCCCGTACCGCATGGTACGCGACAAGCTTCGCGCTTGGGCTCCCCCGCTCACTCAGAGTCTCCGGCCAGAGGTCGTTGAGGAGGTAATTGGCGCCCTGTTCCCCCGGCTGTGGAGGGGCTTCACCCCTCCGTATATGACTCCGCCCCCTGCGGTGCCCGACGCGGGCTATAGCGACGACGACGACGACATCATCCCAGAGGTGACCGAGGCAGAACTGAGAGCGGCGGTGCGCCGGATGGGCGCCAAGAACACCGCCCCAGGACCCGACGGCTTGCATGGCAAAGCATGGGTCCTGGCCTCAGAGGCTCTCAGGCCTCGATTAATCGGTCTCTACAGCGCATGCTTGGAGAGAGGCCAGTTCCCGCTGCTCTGGAAAGCGGGAAAACTGGTCCTCGTGCGGAAGACGGGGCGCCCTGCGGACTCTCCGTCCGCGTACCGGCCCATAGTGCTGCTCGACGAGGTGGGGAAAGTCTTCGAAAGAATCATTTCGAACCGCCTCGTCGCGCACCTGACGGATATTGGGCCGGACCTATCGGACGGCCAGTTCGGCTTCCGCAGAGGGCGCTCCACGGTGGACGCCATCATGCGCGTTAGGGACCGGACGACGGGGACTGCAGTGTCCAGGGGTAAGGTCGTAGTGGCGGTGTCTCTGGACATCGCCAACGCCTTCAACTCCCTGCCCTGGAGCTGCATCTTGGAGGCACTCCGATATCATCGGGTGCCTACCTACCTCCGTCGTGTAATCGAGGCATACCTGACGGACAGGTCCGTCATCTACCCCGGTCACCGGGCGAGTGGAACCGGCGAGAGATGTCACGCGGTGTTCCACAGGGTTCGGTTCTGGGGCCGCTCCTGTGGAACATCGGTTATGACTGGGTGCTGCGCACCGACCTCCCGAACGGCGTTAGCATGATATGCTACGCCGACGACACGCTGGTGCTAGCGCACGGGAGGTCGCACCAGGCGGCGGCCGATTTAATGGCGACAGCGGTTGCGACAGTCGTTGAGAGAATCCGGCAGTTGGGACTCGAGGTGGCGCTCCACAAGTCCGAGGCCATGTGTTTTCATGGCCGCGGGAATGCGCCACTCCTGGTGGGTCTCAAATAATGGCGGGAGGGGTTACCATCGGCGTCGAGAGCGATGAAGTACCTGGGACTCGTCCTCGACAGTCGATGGAACTTCGTGGAGCACTTCCGACGTTTGGCTCCAAAGTTGGCGAGGGTGGGGGCTGCGTTTAAGCGCATCCTCCCCAACCTCGGGGGGCCAAACGCCTCCTGCCGGAGGTTATACGCCGGGGTCGTGCGGTCCATGGCCCTCTACGGCGCCCCTGTTTGGGCGCCGAACCTGCTGCAGCGGCCCGCTCGGGCGCTGCTTATGGCACAGAGGGTCATGGCGATCCGAATGATCCGCGGATACCGCACGATCTCTGGGGAGTCGGCGAACCTCCTTGCCGGATTACCGCCGTGGGATCTGGAGGCGAAGGTGCTCGCGCGCGTGTATCGCATGCGCGCGGAGGCACGTCGCCGGGGCGAAACTCCGCTGCCGCGCCAGATAAGTGCGTGGCGGGATGAGCTCCGGCGCGATCTCATGGCGGAATGGCAGCAACGACTGTCGCAACCGAGGGCTGGGCTCGCTGCCATTGCAGCGGTAAGTCCCCTCTTTGAGGAGTGGCTTGAGAGACGCTACGGCGTCCTCACCTACCGCCTGACGCAGGTCCTCACCGGACATGGAAGTTTCGGGAGGTACCTGTGTCTGATGGGGCGGGAGGAAACGCCCGGGTGTCATCACTGCGAGGACCACCCTGAGGACACGGTGGAACACACTGTTGCGGAATGCCCTGCGTGGGCTGAGCACCGCCGTGCCCTCAGGGAAGTGATCGGCGATGGAGACCTCTCGCGTCCGGGCCTAGTTCAGGCCATGATGCGGAGCGAGGGGGACTGGGATGCCGTCTCCTCCTTTTGCGAAGCAGTCATGCTGGCTAAGGAGGAGGCGGGACGCGTGAGGCAGCGAAGCGCTGCCTCCTCGCAACCCAGCCATCGCGAAGGACACACCGGGCGTCGGGGATCGCGGGACGATCTCCGGCCACCGTAAGCGCGGGCCTGCGGACGGCGAGCATGGGTGGCTCCCCGTCCGACCAGAAACAGACCCGAGCGTACGGCGCGTCGCGTTCCGCGCGCGCCTCAAAGAGCCATCAGACCACCACAGATGGGGCCCAATAGGGCCGATGCCGATTCGGAGTCGCGGAGAACCTAACGGGTAACCGGGGCTCCGGCTCGACGTGCAGGAGAAGGAACGGGGTGGTTTTTAGTCAGTAAGAGTCTGACACTCCCTTCCGCCTCACCCAGGCGGGAGCAGTCATTCGATGATTTTCCCCCCTTAAAAAAAAAAAAAAAAAAAAAAAAAAAAATGAACGCAATTAAAAATGTCTCATTTATGTTACAAAAGTTAGCGAATAAAGTTCAAATTGGCGTAACTTTGTCTCAAAGAAAAGTTTTATTACGTTTGTTTTTGGCATGTTTGTTGTGAAATTATGCGTACAAAATGTGGTAATTTCGCATAAAACTTTGTTATATTAAGTAAAGGTTTTATACAGTAGCTCATATTTGACATTATTTTATGACTTTCTTACAAATATTTCGTAATAAGTATTATTTTTCGCTCAAATACGAAGGCAAATAAGACGATGTATGTCGATATTATTGTTATGATATTGCCCGTAGCGTTAGCCTTCGTGGAATCTAGTTATATATTATTCTCATTATTAGGATAAGAAGATAAACGTGTATATTTGTCTATCTCAATAAATGTCTGTGTAAACTATACTCAATATATTATTACTGCTACTGACTTCAGAGGCCTTAGTACGAATTTGATTAGTAGTAGCAGCGCGACAGTCGCCGCGTCGCGGGTCGCGAGTTGCTACTCATGAATATGAGCCTCTAGCATGGCTTGAAACTAGTCGAGTTCCTCGTCAAATAATTATGTGAGTAAGCCGAAAACATAATAATATATTTAGTTTGTCTTACGAAAGTTATAATATAAAAACTATACTCAATACAATTTCATATCGGATTATTCAATGATAGGTAACACTAATGGTCAGTGTATTATTGTTTGTTTTCACATGAATGCATTTTAGCAGTCAGAAGCAAACAGTAGTTACGTGCAGTTTCTTACATGGTCGGCAACTCATTTGTGATGCCTCTAGTGGTTCAATTGTACTTAGACAATGTTAAACAACCAATCCGTAATTATTGTTGCTATACTAATCATAATATATACTAGCTATTTCCGCGCGGTTTCACTCTGCTTAGCTCATATTAGTCGTAGCGTGATTTTTTACAGCCTGTAGCCATCCTCGATAAATGCGCTACACAACACAAAAAGAATCATTCAAATCAGTCTTGAATTTACGGAGATTAGCGCATTCAAACAAACAAACAAAAAAAACAAACTCTTCAGCTTTATATAATAGTATAAGATAAGATAAAAACATACTTACTAATAATATCACACACACGTAAAGTAAATCGAAGACTTCAAAGTGCGGTTCACAGATAACAAATCAATATTCGAAGTTCATGCCCGCCACTAATCAAACTGACTCGATACGGGCAATATTTATCAAATCACTTTAACTTTTAATGGGTATTTCGTGGAGCGTAAACTTTGGCCTGGTAATTAATACCTTATTAACGACAGCGAAATTATTATCTATATCAATAAAAAATAATTTCTGTTCGTTAGTCTCGCTAAAACTCGAGAACGACTGAACCGATTTGGCTAATTTTGGTCTTCAAATGTTCGTAGATGTCCAGAAAAGGTTTAAAACGTGAGAAAGCATGTATAATTTTTTTTTATTGAGGCGGTATAGAGGTAATGTTTGCAGTAGTCTA
This sequence comes from Spodoptera littoralis, assembly GCA_902850265.1. NCBI lineage: Eukaryota > Metazoa > Arthropoda > Insecta > Lepidoptera > Noctuidae > Spodoptera > Spodoptera littoralis. The sequence continues at coordinate 5,174,608 of LR824539.2, forward strand.
TTATTTTTATTTTTAAGATCTTGTCGTTTATTAAAGATATTTTTCTACCTATGTCGACTAGTGTTATTATGAATAAAAATTTATTTATTTATAATAAATTCTTGGGGTGTAAATAATCGCCTTATAGAGCAAGAGTGCTGTAACAGCTTGATGCCAATTACAAGCGGTGTGTGACGTTAATGGCGGTCAGTCAGTAAGTCAGTACTCAGTGGGTCGATACAGGGGTGACAGTAATAAGCGTAACAAGATGAAAATTGTAAATTAAACGGTTGCGCTCTCAGTGGCAGTTTTTGATAGAGTACTCACCTTATTAGCTATACTCCGTCTGTTTAGGTAGTTAACTATTTGTAAACAAACCATAAAAAGAGTTCTTTATAGTTGACATTTCCATGATTCAAAGTACTTCATAAGAAAATAAAATTGTTTCCCTTTTTACGACAGTTTTCTCTATTAAATGTTATGTTTCTGTTCCTTTTCACTTATTTCTTAGTAAATATTATATATATCTGCTTGAGGATATTAATTTAATAACATTTATTAAATAATATAATATTTCATGACAATAGACACCATAAAGAGCCTAAAATCCCAGGTATCCAAAACCCTTCTATAAGAACGAACCAAAATAATGTTGTCAAATTAAAGAGTACAACTAAGATGTAGCGCGACAATGAAAGTAGCGTGTATTACGTTTAGTCGGTTAATCAGGCGCCATTGACAGCTCTCACGTCGTTTGCGCTCGCGTTCCTATTTTGTTGAATTTATCTTGTTTCTTTGTTTTGTTTTTGTTATTAAGTTATTTAAGTTTAGGTTATTCATCGTTTGTAATTAATGTGTTCAAATATATTGAAGAAACTTGGCTCAAAGACACATATCCATACAAGAAAGAAATCCGTACATCAGATTCAGAATAGTTTCTATTTAAACATGATAATGAAATAGACCCATAGGCTAGGCTCTTGTACGATTTAGGCATTTGTACTTGTATGTGTGTGTATGACAAATGAACGATTTTAAAGTGATTTTAGTTAAAATTAAAACACGAGAAATATTTGAAGTAATAGTAGGTTAAGTATCTCTGTGTCACGTGGTTTTCTTTGTTTACCTTTAGTTAATTACCTAAACAGATGGACTATAGCTACCGTATTGCTGCGCATAAAAGGTGTCCCAGAAATTCACATTATTTATTTATTTATATGAACAGAACGGTACAAAAAACCAAATATACTACTCAGTATATATACCTACAATTGAAAGAAAGAAAACTTTTAAACACTTAATTATGTCTTACTTCTTTCTTTAAACTGTCAAACACCAAGCGGTCACCGGTGACCGCGACCTATTGTTCTTTAATTGTGTCTATAAAACCGGTACTCGACGAGTTAATACCTAACTATCTTCAGTTGGCTGTACGGTTGGGCAGCTGAAAATAGTTAGTTTGTTCTTCTTTTTGTGTTATAAACGTTGCTCCACACTAGAGTTTTCTTCTGTGTCGTGGGTACAACCATACAAGCTCACATATACATGACATCCAGACCCGGAAAAATAATCTGGTGGATCACACAAAGAGTTGTTCCGTTCGAACCCGCGACCACCGCGCTTACCGTGCAGTCAGAGTCAATAGCATCACAAGATTGATTCTCACTTCTAGCGAAAATCATGAACTTAATCTGTTTAAGACTCAATGGGGAGCTAAAACCTATTGGGGAAACGCCCTAAAAGAAAAAAACCAACTACACTTAGCATGACTTTGATATCTGGGACATTTTGTATAATTTATCTCTTTATGTAGGTATGTAAATTGCAAATAGACAATTGACTTTAAACGTCGCGCGTCTTTATAATACAAGCAACCACATGATGATGATGATGACGGAGATGCACAGCGTAAAAATTGCACTGGATAAGTATCTGTGTTACATTTATATTTCTGTATATGTTTACTGTACTTTGTAATTACGATACTCTTTCTACCTAATATTCTATATACAAGGCGTCGTTTCAGTTGTTTTCAAAATACAATTAAATTATGTTAAACAGCAAATTAAGTTCACGAAAATTCAATTTTAAATGTGTTCTCAAAATTTATCAAAACACATTTTAAAAAAACGAAGGCTATGTTTTTACGACTATGAACACAATTTTGTTTCTACAACCTGGTATTGTTTTGTGATTTATTGCTAACAGTATAAATGTCAATTTTAGATAAATGGTACTAGAATATTTCAACCGTATCATTGTACTACCCTTTGTAATATTTCTAGTATTAATGTATGTGGTATTTACAATCTGGTCCTTTTGATCGCCATTTAATATAACAAAAATAAATGATGATCAATTAAAATTGTAAATCAAAATCTTTAGAGTTATTAAAAAACCTCAAGATCAAAACAATAAAGCTCTTTTTACACAGCACTCATAATATACAATATCACAGTGTATGTCAACCCACGTGACATTGACAACCTGGTCCTTTTATCCGCTATTCAGAAAAACAAAAAAATACTAGAATAAGCATCCTGACGACAAGCAAGGAATGTCACTTTAAAAACTATTTGAAACCGTTAATACTAGGAATATGGATAATCCGGACAGCCCTGGTTCACGCATCAAATAGGCTAGTCGGCATTCATTTGTCGCTTCGACGTCGCTAAGTAAAGTCGTGTCGAAAGTGAGAGCAAGACCGGCTTGCAATTAAGCAAGTAATTAGTACCAGACAGGGACAACCATCTGCGTACATCTGCAAATAGCTTCCGTTTAAATTCCTCTTTAAATTGTTCGAGGTTTATTGGTTAGTAAATATGAATGCTTATATTTTTATGATTGCTACTTCGGTCGTTAACGGTATTGGTCCTACGTGCTAATCGTTTTATGAATTGAAATTCAGAAGGTAATTGCAATTTTATTGATCATTTAAGGTGCATGGACGTCTTAATATAGAAATAAATAACATTAATTACTGTTTTAGTAACATTATTTACCAATACAAAATTATTGAGCAGATGGAATATTTGTAACCAAACATTTTGTGTATTTAAACTTAGAATATCGATTCTATAAAAATTCGTTTTTATTTCATAGAAGTATACTGCGTTCAGTACGTAGGTGTTTCAAACGTATTTAGAAACATCACTACCAGTATCAGGAGGTACCATATTAACATAGGTACATACATACATATTTTATTCATTACCCACCTTCAACTTCTTCCAACTTTCAAAAAAAAATATTCAGATAAAGAAATAAAATATCTAATTTTAGTACAAAGTACGCAATCCGAAATTCCAATAAAGTAACCAGAACAAACTTCATACTCCATGTCTGTATAACTTGATTTGTGAAGGGTCACAGATTGGGACCTTTCCCAAGATCATGTACACATACCCTTTAGGGATTTCTTTTTATAACTTTTTTACTATTAACATCCCGAGCCTTAATTTATTTGCTTCCCTACTGAGTCGTCCAATATCCAAAACGCATTTTCAATGAGGCATAAAAAGGCCCTATTTGTATAATAACATTATTAAGAATTGGGTTTATGAATGAGTAACATTTTAAATTTGTTGCAATGAATCTGAATTGCTTTTATGGGTTGAAAGACCAGTCATATATTTAGAGCCTCCATATATGGGTTAAATTTTGGTTGATAATACTAATGTTAGTACAGTCTCTATATCGCATTAGTTTCAAGAGAATTTTGAATTTAAATACTCGTTGGCCGAGTGGTCGCAAGTGCGACTGCCGGGCTAGGGGTTTGATTTCAGGGACGGACAAAGTATTATTGGGTTTTTACAAAAAAAAAACTATCAGTATCAGTAGTAGCACGGAGTCTGAAAATGTATCCTCACCCCCTATTATGTAATAGGGTCTCATAACATAAATAGTGAAAAGTGGGTCTTACATTATACCTCTACATACATTGGCATTAAGTGCTGTAATGTTCATTACGGCACAGAGGTGCACATTTGTCTACGCCTTCGGGGATAAAAAGCCGTGATGTTCTGTTTGAATTTAAAGAATTATAAACTAGTTTTTAAACATGAATACTTGTTATTGTATTAATTGAAGCGTCGTAGCCATGGATTGGAGATATATAAACAGTAATATTTCGTTACTCAAAGCTGGTCTAGAAGTAGCTATGAGTAAACTACGTTACACATATATATAGAATAGACATAGTCCTAACAAATTTCACTACGAACATTCGCAATGAAGCGGCAATTAGATATACTATACATAGATATAGATTCATTAAAAATAAATATTTTCTTAAGACGACTGTCTTTAAGCAGGTTCTAACTTACAACGGTATCATGACGGAAATAATACTATAACCGCTATAATAGACAGCCATATTAGCCAACACAGGAGGATATTATTAACACACCAGGCCTCTGATTATTTTATTAAACTCTATTAACTAAACTGGCAAGAAATGCTAGCTGTAAATGAATCTATACGACCATTTAAACGCATTGTTCTGTACATCGTTTTAATATATACAATTACATATGATTTGAATATAGCACAGTCAAGTTCATCTTCATTAACCTTTCTTGAAGAAGTAAGAATATGTTAAGTGTAACGTCTATGTAATTAATACCAGTTATAATGAAAGTCCCTTGTAATAAGGGGTGAACATATTGCCACATTGTACTTAACCCTATAGCGGGCTCTATTCCAGATTTCGTATATTCATACATATGTACATAAGTTCACGCCTGTCCATGGGCGTAGGCAGAGACTATGGAACGCCAAATACCACGATTTCCACTAACATACCTCTTTCGCTTCATCAACAGTTATTAATCTTTTCATGCGTGCTCGTCGGTTAAGGGTACTTTTAATTTGACCCTTCTTTAATATATCGCCTATCTGGTCAGTATATGCCCGTCTAGGGCGCCCCCTACTGAAAGCCCCATTCATATCCGCTCTGTTTAGTTCTTTCGTTACTCTAATTTCAGGATGGATCCTTCCTCCATGTCCAAACCGGCGTAACATTACCTTTTCAACATCCTTGTTACTACATCATCTTTCAATTTCACCCAAAAAAACGGATTTCATGTTTCCATTTAGAGATATAACAGACACAGACAGACTAGTTTCTAAAGTGCTTAATTACGGATTAATTGAAATAAATGCTTTGACTTTGACTTTGAATTCAACTGCAGATCCCTTGCTCAGCATAAAAATGCAAGAGAATATAAATCTTCTACAATAATAAGCACATGAACAAATGTTTCTTTTTTTAAATGCCATACATTCAATAAAACCCAACATTTAAATTATTACTTAAACTTATAAGGATTGAAACAATTTCTCAAAAGCAAAAAGCATTCTCTTAGTAGCCGTTAATGTCACCTACAGAAGTACTTATACTTTTTTTGGAAATTAACGTAGGTGTTAAACATGTAGGACATTAATATTATCCAAAATTTAAACTATAGGCTTGTTCTCTGTATGTAGTTTTACGTAACATAGCCTTTCATAGCTGACAGCCAAGATAACTTTCAGTTCTGTTTAGGCCTATTGTCCACGACGAGACATTTGACGAAGGTATGCATCCTAGAAAAGATAATACTTGCATCATGCTTGAAAACAACGAAATCTGTCCACGGAGCGGCAATTGTAGGTTTACAATTGCCGCTTCGTGGACTTTTTTCAGATGGCTACCTATCGTCATTATTTTGTAGGTTGCATGCATATGGCAAATAACACGTCATTATCAGTAATTAAGTTTACACTATATAGACCTGCGAAAACCTTTGAGTTATACTTAATATATTATAACGACTTTCAGACTGATATAGGTACTTAATAAATTACTGACCTAAATAGTAAAAAGCATCTATTAATGAAAGGACCAATTAGATAAGCGGTAATTAGTGAACTGACTTTGTCTAATTGAACAGGAACATAACAACTTTCACGCTCCGTATTTACATAAGGTGTACGAGGCGACAAACTCAATATACTTTATATGGAAGTCCCCTTTGACCACTACATAAACTAATTATAATATTACAAAGTAGTCCTATGGTAGTCCTATGTATGGGTAAAATAATTAATTATTTATTTAGCTCTATTAAACTGATTTGACTTCCTCGTTGGCCAAGTGCGACTGCCGGGCAAGGGGTCTTGGGTTCGATTCCCGGGTCGGGTAAAATATTATTGGTTTTTAAAAAAAATTCTCAGTAGTAGCACGGAGTCAGGAATTGTGCCCGGTATATGGCAATAGACTCATAACATAAATAGTGAAAAGTGAGTGTTATATTGTACAGTGGCATTAACTGCCCACCCCTTCGGGGATAAAAAGGCGTGTTGTTATGTTATATGTTATGCTCTATTAAATTGATTAACTAGAGAAGATTTTTTATTATTTGCAGTCATTAGAAAAGCAAAGGATAGTCCATAACATATTCAATATTATCAAATTTCACAAACCCTAGTTACTTTTGATTCAATTTCGCTGAAGAAATTCCAGTTACACCTATAACAGATAAAACTATATTCCCACACAAACAGATGAACAGAGAATATTATACGATACCACTTATTCGTTAGTCAAATATAATCCCCAAACTCCATTTATAACTTACAACACTCAAGGAAGCATGAATAACATAAGTAAACAGGCAACCATATCGCAAAACTGCAAACTAAAATACAAAACAATTGCTTTACTAACAGAAAATCCTTAGAAATATTATAAATCGGAAATTGAGTTTGTTTGTTTGTTTGTTTGTTTGTTCCACTATCACGCCGTAAATACTAAACCGATTGCTTTGAATTTAAATTTGCAGACGTAAAGTTAAAAGTCTGGATTAAATAATAGGGTACTTTTTATCCCGGAAAAATTTGATATTCTCGAGAGAAAACGAAATTATTGGTATAGATGGCGCTGTATGTATTGGTATATGTCACATAGGCTACTTTTTATCCTTTTCTGACGCGAGCGAAGCCGCGGGTAAAAGCTAGTTTCCTGATAAATTTAAATAACAAGAGAACCAGTAAAGTACGTAAGGCATATCTCAATATAGAACCTTGTATGTTGGTCTGCGTGAACGCAACAATACTCCTCAAATGGTCTCTGGGAACCGATCTTCAGGCAATAAGGAAATTGTTGGAGGCTCGCACGAAAATCACAGACGCGTGAGGCCAACACCCGAGGATCGGTAGCCCTAATGATAATATTCTGACGTTATTAGTAGCCCTGCATATGGTCAAAGTGGCTGCAGATTGTGGGTAAAATATGTGTATGAGAATGTAAACCCACGCGTGTTAGTTCTAATTGAGAGTAATTTAAATGATCAGTGCATAATATTACCGTCTCTATTTGCAGTGGAATCTGTAAAAGAAATTGTCTGCATGTAGTTTTCTAAAAGTATATTCTATGCTAAATAAATTTCCCTGACTTCTTAAAGATACATTAAAAACCTCTGAATAATGCTGTTTTTCTGATAATTCACATTCTCACTAGCTAGTTAAAATGCCTTATATTTTTATATTATGCAAACACTTCCACGACACATGGAATAACATCATGCCTTTTTTTATCTCCGAAGGCGGGCCACATAAATACAAGTGACACGAAGTTGTAGGCAGAGGTGCACATTACGGCAGTTAACGCCACTGTACAATATAACACCCACTTTTCACTATTTATGTTATGAGTCCCATGTAATAGGGGGTCAGCCTATTGCCATATACCGGGCACAATTCCAGACTCCGAGCTACTACTGAGTATTAAAAAAAACAGTAGTTCTTTACCTGACCCGGAAATCGAACCCGAGACCCCTTGCTCGGCAGTCGCACTTGGGACCATTCTGCCAACGAGGCAGTCACTTTTACCACGCATACAATACTAACAGCTTAAAAATTAACATTATTATCACAACATGTTCTACAAAAAAAAAAGAAGGAAAAAGATCGTAAAGCAATTTACACGCAGAGACATAATAAGTAAGAGAACAAAAACCGTTATTCTGATTGATTCCGCCTTTTATTGACCGTTTTGTTCATATGGCGTAATAAGTAGCGGTTCCATACTCAATGACTTTATTTTTATCACCAGGCTCGAGTCAAATAGTGTCAATTGAACTACATACATTTCAGTTAAACGGTATCTAATTTTATTTAATTGTTTCGTTTGTCTTGTGATTGTGACCAGCGTTTCTAGTCCCATTGAATTAGGCATTGCAATTTTTATTGCCATTATATGTGACCAATCTTATTATGACTGATCTGATATTTGAAAATTACAAAGTTCTCCACTAGCCACATAATCTGTGTCCATTCCAGAACCATATTGTGTCCTTAAAGTAACATAACATTCAGAGGCAGGGGTGCACACAGAAGTAACACCCACTTTTCACTATTTATGTTATGAGTCCCATGTAATAGGGGTGAGCCTATTGCCATATACCGGGCACATTTCCAGACTCCGTGCTACTACTGAGATTTTTTTTTCAAAAACCCATTAGTAATTTGCCCGATCCGGGAATCGAACCCAAGACCCCTTGCCCGGCAGTCGCACTTGCGACCACTCGGCCAACGAGGCTGTCCTAAAAGTATCGAACGAAAACATAGTAAACACTGCAAAACTTGCAAGCAACAACAAACCATCTCAAACTACTATTTAAGAACATCTAAATTAGCTTCACACAGACTATTTCCTTAGCTTTCAAACAAGGCAGCTTGTTCCCTTATCTAGCTATTACACAGATTGTTTTGGACGTAGAAAATTGCGAACAAAATGATTTGCCCAAGACGTGAATACGAGATGCATCCTGAGTATTCCTGACACGGTATTCATGTGCACGCATCATACATTTGTTCTTTACATGCACGGGTGCGAGTAAAGGGATACTGGCCTTTAAATCAGCGATAATAAGTAAAAATATTCAAGAAAGAGTGATTGTGTTACGGAGAAGGAGCCCTGTCAGTTTGTGTACATAAAACTCGTAGTGCAATTGTCGAAAACTAACATTTTCAAAAGAATTTAAAGACAAAGAAAAATAACAAATTCTAATTGTAAAACTTAGAATAGGAATTTGTAAGGGTCAGCATTTCTCAACACTACAATCTAAGTGTTTGCCTGTCTGCCGATGCGAAGATATGGGCAAACATACTCAACAATAGCGCTTTGATGAGTACTATGTAGTCTGTGTACTACATCAAACTTTATCCTCCCGAGTCTCGAACTACACAGATTTAATCTATTCATCCCAACTTCGACCTTAATGTAATCGATACCAGTACCTACTAATCAAATTATAATACTTTCAATAGACCTTGAATTAAGTAGAACATTTTAACTTTATAGCAATTTGGCTACCTAATTGCCATATTTTTTAATGTCACATAAGCCCGCCTTTATCTTGTCACTGTTCTAGAGGCCGTAACCAAACATGTGCTGGAGACATTGTGACGACTGTGCACACTACATCTAAAACGTCACTAGGAAACAAATCCACTCTGTTGGAATGTCAACTTTATGCCTTACTAAGGAAAGTTTAAAGTTCTCGAAAGTTTTAATAGCACAGGACATGGAGTCAGGAAACTGGATGCACTAGCTGAAGTGACAAAGACAGGCACCCATTACATGAGAACTAGTTCTAACTTAGCTTTTAACTTGTTGGCGTCCTCGTGGGAAAATATAAATTACGTTCGCTATGATTATTCATGTTACATATAATTACTGTTATGTCGTCCGTGACTGATGATAGACTGATGCAAAAACTCTTAGCTAGGTGGTTTAAATATACACAAGGCTAGGTAATTATTGAGGGATCTCACACTGGACTTCCATAATAAGGATTCCTTCATGCTTCACTTGATATTCTTAGCAATATTTTTAAATCATTTTATCATAAACTTTCCTCAACTTGTTGTAATTTTCAATCCAGAAGTAAGTACGTATCTATTTTTGTGGACGACAATGCATTTTTGCCAAATAATCTTAGTCCATGTGAATAAGAAATAGACTGCACATATTGAAATTTTTTCTAGTTTTGAATATTGAAAACTAGTTACTATGATGTTCTCATGAATGATGTTCACCCAAAAACTAAAGGCTCAAAATGTGATAAAATTTGGAATAGTTAATATACAATAGCACCTAGCAGGCCGCTGGGTTTTTTCCCTTTTCTCTCGGAACAAGCAACATAATGAAAATCGCAACAAATTGAGCGACGCATACTACCGAACTCCATACAAAACTTTATCACCAGCAACCCTAATAAAACTCTTCAATCTACCGAGCAAACAGTAAACCATTAGCCTACGAACTGCACAACACTGAACTAACGTCCGTCCAACTAAAACCGTCAAGTCTAAATACGGAGCATCGCGTTGTCGTTTCAATGGCATTAGTTTGTTGTTGTTCAGGCGCCTCGTCTGACGACGACGTGGACATAAGGACTTTAATAGCAAAACAACCGATATTGAACATTGAAATTTCATATTTTCTAGAGGATTCTGCTATGCAAGTACTTGAATGTCTTTTGTACATATTCATTTTATAAATAACACTGAGCTATGGCTTGTATATAAGTGTTATGCTAATTCAACTTTTGTGGTAATGTTGTGCAATTGAAAGCGTCCGGAATGCAGTGGATGAATGCACTTGCGGTCAATAGGGTAGATGACTAATTTTTATTTTAATGTCCGTCTGTTAGATTATTTAAAAACATTAGACACGTATTTTTTATTTTCTTACAGAAACGAATAGTTTCGATGATAATAATTACATATATTGATTTGAAATGTCTCGTGACGTCACTTCTATGTACATTTTATACCCGGAAATGATGTTTTAGTCCCCCATTCCTAACTTACAAAAAAATAAAAATATACGTGTCTAATATTTTTTCATTACCTAACTGACGGACTAATTACATTTTTAATTTTCATACTCTGACATCATTCCCATTACAGATTTTAGTTCATTGAAGTATACACTACACAAGTATGTTATTAATATTACTAGAAGATTCTGTCATTGAGTCTTAGACCAAAATACCACAAAGTAAAAAAAATATTTGTACCAAAATATTGTACTTTATTCTTCCCACATAGTTTACATTGTGTCAGTCTCCTGACCTATATTCAGCTTCATATTGCATTCCCTTCTGAAACTTTTATATGAAACACAACTTTTTCAAACCTTTTGTAAACAAAATATGTATCATAATGTTCATAACAAACATACTTCAAGTTTTACTTAAGATTAATATAATATGACACTTGCATTTGTTAGTCGACATGTTATCAAACTTTAGTGAACCTAATATTATAGAACTCAATATATTATTTTCAGTAGTTTAATGGTCTTAAGTGAAAAACTCTGTACTCAATTTGAAGATTTGAAAGTTTTGTAATAAATAAGAAAATCATTAGGCTTTGCTCACTTTTAATAAACCTAATGAGAATTGATGAAGTACTAATATAGACTACAGCTTCTACTGTTACTCTTCATTAATATTATAAACTTTTCTGACCTCAACACAATAGCATGTTTGTAACATAAAACACATATCAACTAGGTAATGAAGATACCCATCGCTGCTGTGTTCTTTTACTATTTTTGCTCGCACTCCATATTGAGATAAAATGGCAGCAAAATTCCCTATACATAGAATGACCCGTGAACGCAATGTCCACAATCCACATACAGATATAGAAAAGGAATGATCTTACAAAGAATGTGAGGTGTCTTTACGACCGACGTACAGAATAGGGTCTCTATTTCAATTTACCTTTCAACAAGCTTACCTATCTTGTTTCTGTGTGACGTTTTGGCGCCCAGAGTTCACGCTCCGCGCTGCATAATCCTTCCTTTCGTCTAACTAATAAATTCAGTCAGCGTTACTCCATTCAACATCTAGTTTATTTCCTTTCCTTCTAAAATGTACGCACTAGATCCAATCTTTTACTTGTTTTGGTCCATATTAAAACTTCATGCTACTGTTTCATTCCGTCCCATATTCCTAACTCAACATTATAAAGTCTGAAACTGTCTCATTCAATAACCGCTTACCGTTATCTGTCAGCGTTTGTATGAAGATTGTATAACAAATCTCTGTTTTTGCTTATCTGATGAAAACAAGCGGGCTAATGGGCGTATGAGATCATTTTAACGGACCATTGTTCCTACGTAATATACAACAAAAATTATTATATTGCACCTACTATTTTTTGCCACTTACTTGCCGTTTTGAGTGTATCGTGAGCTTAGATTGAGATAGATTTCTTATGAAACGGTAAAACCACTTTTCTGCAGTTCCGTTCGTTTCGTAAAAACTAGATTAAAAATGTTACCTAACCGAAGATACTAGGGTACCAGAAAGAAGTAGGAGGCAATCATTTTTTACAATTGTGAGAAAAAGTCAATGTATGATATCGGAGCCTATTAAATTTAAATGCCAAAAGAGAAAACGTGTATTAGACGCATGGTTACATTGTTTGCGTATATCAGGTTCTCACAATCGACAACAAACATCGTTCGTCGAAAAAAAATGTCAGACAAATACTTTTGTGAGAGTTTTCCTCCTCTGTGACTACAAGACCGTCTCGGAGTTCTTCATTTCCTTTCCAAAGGTTATTTTTAAAGGTAAAATATCTCTGTTCTGGTAAATACGGACTGCTCCAGTAGAATAGACTTGCAGAACAATGTACAGCGACCTCGCAGTCTGAAATTGAGCTTCATGTCTCTCGCAAACACAAAGTAATGTCTTAAAGCACATCTGAGTTAATCCAGAGAAATTCTAAAAAGGATTGTTACGACGAATTGAATAATAGCCCAAACTATTTGGCGCCGACTGTCGAGACAAAACCATTAACGCTTTTGGTATCGCTAGAGTGACCATAAATATTGAAAATTGTTCGTTCGAGTACGTAATAATTTGTTTTAAATCGGCCCAACACGTTGTATAGATGTTGGTTACGATCGTTTCAATGACTACTTATGGTAAAGCGAGTCTTAGGAATCTAAACGTTAGGCAACATATATTTTTGCCAGTAGCTGCTGGTAGAAATTGATGTGACATTTAATGACTGCTTATCACGGTATCTGAACTTTGCGTTCCAGATTACGCAGAGGATTTTTCGTTTGTTGATGTTTTACCTATGATAGTGATATAACTATATGTGTACCTATCTATATACATTGTATATAAAAGAAAGTCGTGTTAGTTACACTATTTATAACTCAAGAATGACTGAATTGATTTAGATGAAAATTGGTGGGGAGGTAGCTTAGAACCAACAGACGCACATAGGATACTGTTTATACAATACTTTTATTTAATTTATACTGAAAACCACGAACAAGATCGATAAAAAACGAGATTGCGCACATGAAGTCGCGGGCAGAAGCTGATAGCAAAACAAAAACAAATCTAAACTTTACAAATGGCCACTTTTACGACATTAACTACGAGTATCTAAATAACAGGCCAGTACAGATCGTAAATCCGATTCCAAAGTAAAGCTGAGCTCTGATTGGTGAGAACATAATTAGTGTGGCCACTAATTGAATATCTCCTTACTGCTTAGTCGTGAAGATATAGATAACTGCTACAGACTGACCATATATCTTGGGAACGGAAAATTCGTGAGTTACACAAACATATCGAAGTGTTTACTAGGAAATGGTAAATGTTTTTGAGTTTAACATTAGTTAAGTAACAGGCCAGTTTAAATTAGTGCTCAGGTAATTATTGTGCGCTTTCTAGTTCAGGACTTACATTGTTTTGGTATAATTATGCCTTATGCCTTAGATATAATTCTGCTTTTAGTTTTGTGTATGTTGTATTGTGTGTTTCCAAGGTAGACATAGATTTTAAAATAATGGGTTGACTTTAATTTGTTTTGTGATATGATTTTTAGTCTGTTTATTAATATTGTTCGATATAAATTATGTAATAATAATTTTTAAATTGATAAATAAAGGCGGACACAGTCTTTTGAAACAACGACTATGGCATCTGGTTACTATAGACTTACATGCAGAACACACACACACATTGATATGAAAGGCATGTATCATTTTTGTAAACCTGGTAACGTGGTAACCTATTATACACGCCCACATAAATAACCCATTGAGATTTGGTGCTTCAATCATTTTTAAGTGACATTAATGTCCGAATAGTGGAAGGCTACTCAATTTTAACTTGTGCTAAAATATCGTGCCATCTCTGTTATTTTAAAATAATTTATAGAGACAGAACTATACTTAAGCGTAACTTTGAGGATTTCGACATAAGTCTGCCTTTTTTTCAATGTTCTTGATTATTTCATTGATCGAGTAAACCTAAGGAAGATTTTTGTGATTTTTGGGTTTGACAAAGACGAAGGAAATATGACTAATGGTATAGTCACAGTATACAGTGGAAATTCCAACAAGGCTTTTTTTAAATTAAAAAATTGAATTTAAGAAGTACTTAATTTCACTTTATACGAATCAAAGCTGTCATTAATATAAACATTACTCATATTTTGTATTACACCATTTGTTTTCTTTATTCAGCTAAAATTAAACAAAACATGGTACTAGTGTTACATGACATGCAAAATTCATGACGTTGACGTGATTTGACACAAATAATGTGAGACAAATCCCGTTTTATAGTGCAATACGGCCACCCTACAGCATCACGTGCCAATCTAGATACCTAGTCTAGGGATAGGGATGTTCCTTTAATCATTTTCAATGAAACAAAATCTAATATTAAGCACCAAACCTTTCGAAAATATATTTTAACCCTTTGAGTACCGTCATTATAGACACAATTAAAGAATAATAGGTTGCGGACACCGGTGTCCTCACAGTGTTTGACAGTTTAAATCCTAAAGCCATTATTTATATAACAAACTAGCGACTTTGGTTTGAAACAGTTGTTGTTGTTAAACACAATGTTCTTTGATTTTGCCAGAAAATTGTAAAAAAATGTTGTGTACATTGTTTTCTACATAACATCACGCCTTTTAGCCCCGAAGAGGAAGTAGGCAAACGTGCACATTCCGGCACTTAATACCACTGTACAATGTAACACCCATTTTTCCCTGTTTATGTTATGAGTCCCATGTAATAGGGGGTGAGCCTATTGCCATATACCTGGCACAATTCCAGACTTCGTGCTACTACTGAGACTTTTTTAAAAACTCAGTAATACTTTGCTCATATCGAATCCGAGAACCCTTGCCCGGCAGGCGCACGGCATGTCTAGATCAGAAATACCAAAAAGTATCAGGTTTTTTGTATAAGTATAAAAAAATGTTACGAGGTACGAAAACTTAAAAAGATATAGGTATTATCTAAGATATTTTTTTACACTGGTTAGAGAAATGAGGAAAGGCAATTTTACAACCAACAGATTTATTCATTGTTAACACATAGTACGTGTGTCTTTTTAATGTTATTTTACACGGAAATCTTGTTGGTATAGCTTTTATGAAGAAGTCATAAATTTAATTTAGCTTTCACCTTTTATCATTAATCCCAGTATTACATCAAAAGTTATCTCTAATGATATTTTTAATGAGACATAAAGTAGTAATCACTATGACACACGTACTGGAGACCGCACATCACATTACCTTAAATGGTCAAAAATCTTTAAGTCATTATTAACTTTATAGCCAAGTGAAAATGGTTGAAAATCAAATAAAGACGTTTGATACTATTGTACCTATAAAGTTGACTATAATGAAAAAGAACTCCCACTTCGTTAAATTTTACGATGCCTCTTGAAACACCGCTAGTCTTCAAAGAATCTTCTCAAAACAATCAAGCGGTGAACAACGAAGTAGCAAAACAATTCCCATAAGAAAATTATGATATATGAATAGGGATGCGCCCTAACGTACTTACATCGACATCGCTGGGGACTGCACTAGCCGCAGTACAATTCATATTGCATGTCCAGTACCATCGCTCACAGAGAACCGGCGAGTACGATGGATCCAAATACTTTAAACCCACATAACAAAGAGACTTATAAACCCGATCAACCACCCACAAAATGAAACTCTATTCGTATAATCTGAGAGTGTATTTTCAAATGTAAATAGTCAGTGATATATGCAAAAGTGCATGGTAAATGTAGCTCTCAACAGAGTAATAGAAAAATATAAAACAATTGCATAAACATCAACAAACCGACAGACATACCACGACTCCTTACCGAGTCAGTTCAGAGGTGACCTCTAACTAAACAATGGCTCACAATATATGAGGGAACGAATCAAAGAGGATGCTATTAAAAACTTAGTATAGGAAGTTGGAAGACTGCGAAGTTTATGGGAGAAGAAAAGTTTTCTCAAGACATTTGAGCATTAAGTATTCCTTCGGAACGATAATTATAGATTTATGTATGAGCTTAGGATATGTTGAAACGTAATTCATGTTAACTTTTGTGTCTTTGGAGTTTGGTTGATGTGAAAATCAACGGTTGGCTAGGAAATCGTTATTGAAGTTTGGGAATAGAGTTCTTACAGAATAAACGTGGTTCTGGTGGTGCATCCACATCTGGCGAATGCTCCGCGAATGCGCAGCTGGCGAGCCGTTCACGAGCCACTCGCGAGCTGCGCGAGTGCATTCAATATTATTATTTATACGAACCTTATATGACTTGAGGACCAAACCATTGCCGTGACTGCACGCGCGCAGCTCGCGCGCAGCTCGCGAGCGTCTCGCGAACTACGCATTCGCGGCACATTCGCCAGATGTGGACGCAGCCTCATGAATGTCAATGAGATGAGGTGCAATTAACAGATAACACGTAAAATTATGTGTTTATTCCTTAAAGCATTAGAACATATTATATGTAACAACAGCTTTTCGCTCATTATTATGCTATAGATGGTTGGCAGACCACAACTGTGCGCTTCTCACGTAGCTTTCTGCCTAGCACAGCAAAACTGTGGATTGATCTGTCGTCGGCGGTATTTCCGGACAGATGCGACCTTCAAACCTTCAAGAAAAGAGCGTAGGTATTCCATTTTAAAAGGCCGGCAATGCACTTTTGACTCCTCTGGTGTTGCCCCCATGGGCGGCGCTGATCGCTTACCATCAGGTGATCCATCTGCTCGTTTGACTCCTTTTCCACAAAAAAATAGGCTGTGATTTTTTATTTTTCATGACTTTTTATTTTTTTTCATTTATTTTTTATATTTACGTTTTTATCTTATAAAATGTTATACTTTATAGAACCCGTACCTAAAGTCTGACTGTGCCAATTGAGATACACCAAGATATTCATCTAGCCAATACTTCGAGTACAGAATGCACCGGTTTCGTAGAACTGGCTTACTACCAGCTTCCGTGCAGGGTGATAAACATTTGATATATTTTGGAGTAGATTCTAAGAACATGCTTTGTAATTAGAAATGGTCTAACTTAACTTAATTTTGTAAGTGTTATTTTATGTCAATATTAAGGTATCGCGTCGCAACACGTCAACGCGTACCATTGAAATGTCTGTTTAAAAATGGGTTTGTATTTTATAAGATATATTTTTCATTAAATGTAATAAATGAATGAAATTAAATGACCCACTTTTTGGAACAAACACCTAGTTTCACATACGAATTACAAGATTTATTTGACTTGTTTAATAATAGAAATAGTTCAATTGAATGATGGGCGGTGTTTACTATAAGGTGATCCATCTGCCCGTCTCCCTTTATTCCACAAAAAAAAAAGATATAATTTAAGCTCTTCTATTTTTTCATACAAGACTTTAGAGATAATTTGAATACCAATTGTTACAATGAATTCTACATATAGGACTTCCTTGATTCCCTTCACCTTTGAGCAGCAATATTTTAATACTCCCACAAACCCCTCACTTAGCGAGTTAGCGACCAATCTTATGGCCCCGCGTAATGCACACCAATGAGGCGCAAACATAAATTCTCTTCATTAGGCGTTCCGCTGCACAAAGGCACCGTGTTTACTGTTTACACGTGTTGTTAACGTAAACATTCGCGTTTACGGTTTACACACAGTTAGGCGCTTTCTATTGTCTATCATAGTACGATTAGTACAGTTTTGTTTATGAATAAACTGGTGCTGACTTGATACCTTGACGGTTGGGGTCGTTGAAAGAGTCACATAAATGGTTTCATTGTTCTCACTCTGGAACTTGAATTTTTGTAGGAAATAGAGATCACATTTTTTCAAAACGTTTTGCACCTAAAAGTTTAACTGTGTTACTCTTTAGGTGGTGATGGGTTACCCTGGGGTGGAACTGATCACTTACTTATAGTACTTTATCAATTGATTCATTTGCTTGCTAGCTCCTATACTATGCACAGACAGTAAAATATCTTTAACGAAACATTCTCACATTTGATTTGTGTAATTTTTAGTAAACACAAAAAATCATTCTTTTCCGAAATAAGTTCACATATCACGCCAATACCAAGCTATTTTCGATTACCAATAGAATTCCTACCTCAGATACTAATAGCGTATTGCATAATAATAATAATTTATACCAGCATTAGCCATCCCGTGCAATGTGTGGGTGTTTTAATCGAATGACAATCAATACGTTATTCGATAGTGAAAGTATCATATCAATCGATATTTGAATCGAATGACTAATAACCGGTACTACATTTATAGCTTATCGATCAGAAATGATGAAAGGAGAACTCATAGTAGTTGATTATACGTGTACAGCTATGTGAGGATTTAGTAAATAAGTAAGATTTTTCTATGAAATATTTTAACATCAACATTTACCATTCGCAACAGTCTGCTATATTTTGCTTTTGGTAGGTTAGCCTTCTATCATGGTGGTCCGAAGGTTTAAGATGCCCCCGCTTCTTATGCATGAGAGTGCGGGTCCGAAACCTACCAACGGCAAGTACCAATGTAACTTTTTCCAGGTGACTTTCTAAGATTTTCTAGACACCACAAACAAAAAGTGAAGGAAAACATAGTGAGGAAACCAATTATAGGAGTTCTAAATCACCAAATCCTCTCCATGCGAGAAGAGGCCTTTGGTCGGCAGTGGTCACTTATAGGCTGTTGATGAGATTGACCTTCTAGACATAAAAGGGTTTTCCACAATGACTATGTTTGGCAGGCGGATTGGATATCGCAGCATAAACGGTTAAGTTTTATCAGAGACCGGAGTAGCCTACTGCCCAGTATCTGTTAAACGTAGCCTTTTATTACCATATCTAGGAATGGAATTCCTTGACGGAGTCTTTGTTTCTCGTCTAATATGACTTGGTGTCTTCAAGTCCCAAACAGGTTGCTCATAGGTAGGTGTGCTCCATCGTCTGCCACATCATCGCTTACCACCAGGCGAGATGGTGGCCAAACGTCGATCTATTAAGTTAAATAAAAAACAAACATCGGCTTTTACCACTCCTATAGGAAAAGTAAGGTTGGTTGAGAAAAGTGTTCGATCCCCGTATGTTCTCACAGTTATTAAGGTTCTTATATCAGGTCCTTAGAACCTAAAGCAGTAAAATAAAAAAGTTATAAAATATTTTCTAGTAAAAACCACTCGAGTTATATTTTCTTTTAGTTCATTCCACATAGTTTCCTAGTAGTAAAGATCAGACTTTATTAACTTTTTAGAGCATTTATATTCCTTACTCTTGTAATAAACCTAGACTTCATTTTTTTTTGTAACGGAGAACCTAACTTGTTACCGGGGCTTCGGCTCGAAGCGCAGGAGAAGGAACGGGGTGGTTTTTAGTCAATAAGAGTCTGACACTCCCTTCCGCCTCACCCAGGCGGGAGAAGTAATTCGATGATTTTCCCCCTTTAAAAAAAGACTTCATATTTTGACCTAATATAGGTTTCCAAATTGGTAATGTGGTAGTATAGATTTTTTTTTCAATGTTGGTCCTATAGATTAGTAAAGTTGCATATTAAAAATATCACTTGAATATTTTCCATATTTCCTGCAATAAAATCTTTCAACGATACATTGTAAAAGCATGACTGCACGTTGGCGCGGTGGCTGGGCAAAGGGTGCCGGGCATCGTGTCGCCGGTTCGATTCCCGCATGGAACAAATCTTTGTGTGATCCACAGATTGTTGTTCCGGGTCTAGGTATCATGTGACATGTATATGTGAACTTGTATGTTTGTAAACGCAACGACACAGAAGAAAATCCTACTGTGAAACCACATAAAAAAATGTAAACAAAGTACCATTAATAAGTTACGATACAACAGCCGTACAACGCAACAAGCTACTGTTGTCAGTTGCTGGCCGGGTTGCTGACTCCTCGCGTGACTTCTCACATTTGTAAACGACTGCAACTAGTCGCTTAGAGATAACAGGCCCTCCGAGTGTCTATGATACTCGCCACAGATTGTCCCAACTTAATTTAGATTTACTTAGAACAATTTGTATTCGATTTATTGTTCGTATTTTGAATTTTAAACGTCTATTTGTTGTTTTTTTTTATAGTCGTGTATAGGATTAATGTTGCCAGTTTATCGATACTTCGCATCGCTACTGACTTAAGTTATTTACAAGTCATACGGTATTGTTTATGTTCTTCATTTGTTATTTATATGTGTAGTTAGTATTGTGTAATTAAAATAGTTATTTAATGAACACTTTTTATTACTTCTCTTTCTAATGATTTGGTTTCTTTTTATTGGAATCAACATTGAAGTTAGACTTTAAATATGTTTTTGATCAAAATGAGGACGATGACGATAATGTTAAATCGTCTTCTGTCAACAAACACAACATAACATCATGCCTTTTATCCCTGAAGGGGTAGGCAGAGGTGCACACAGAAGTAACACCCACTTTTCACTATTTATGTTATTAATCCCATGTAATAGAGGGTGAGCCTATTGCCATATACAGGGCACAATTTCAGACTCCGTGCTACTACTGAGATTTTTTAAAAACCCAGTAACACTTTGCCCGACCCGGGAATCGAACCCCGGCCCCTTGCCCGGCAGTCGCACTTGCGACCACACCTGCGAAGTCGCAGGTAACAACTAGTCTGGAAGAAAGTTATGAAGGAGTGGAAACTGTATTAATTCTTTTGGTATTATAGGCTTATTACATTGTTGGTATAGTTGGTGATTATATTATCCTGTCTGTTGGACAGGGCAAAGGGTCATCTAACATAATTTTGATTTGATTCTAACATAAGATTGATTTAAATTGGTACCCGGCAACAGAATACGTATGTACCTAAGTGTTCATCTAAATATTTACCTTGATAAACTCCACAGAGAATGTTGTTTTCAACAAATTCTCAAAATAATGACAATAATACTACAATCTGCTCATAAAGCACTTTTTATTTTATAATAATAACAAATCTATTGTATGTGACAGCACCTACAGCTTAATCGAACAAAATATTGTTACGGCTGCTACTGCCTCCAAGTTCTATTGTAATCTTATCTATGTAATGTCTGTAACACGATGCCCATTTACTTAAGACCCCTCGGAATTGCACTCATCTCGTAGAAAAAATGGGCGTACGCGACGTCTAATACCGCCATTACGGATCCCGATTTATTGGACATCGATTGCGTTTTACAGTCCCCATACATCTTTTAATAATATCTCATCATATTAAAATTCCGATGCAATGTCAATGCTATTACAAACGTCAGTTCAATGACCTCTCATAAACCTTCATATTTTATCTTTTAAACGTAACAGAATCGATTATAAGTCACGTCCAACATTATTGATCAGTTACGTTCATCGGTTTATTGCGTCAGAGTGACTCGTCACCGCATCTTCAACCGCAAATTGAGATATCGGCATAACCGGTCAACCGCGCGTTGCACATATATTTAAAATATTCACATTAACCTTGCCTCGGGCATTCCCGAATGGTGAATTCAAATTTAATAATACATCTAGTACGATTTCAATTTAAAGTAATGTAGACTCACGTGTTGCACCTCCATCTCCTTTACACTGTAATGACACCAAATTATGTCCCATAAATTTTGAAGATGGGTAATGCATACCACTATAAATATTACCTTAAAGTGGTGATTTACCCGACTGACGGTCAGTCGAGATGGGGTTAAAACTCAGTTTACTGTCTAAATAGTTACTAAGTTTCTTAAAAGCGTTGGAATGGTACACTAAAATTTCTAGTAATGGTCGTTGACAAAGTTTTTTATGCTATTAAGATTCTTGTTATTGATAAACCGAGAACTGTAGTTAATGTAGAAATTGATACGGGAAAACAATATGCTCACGGACTCGTTGGTCCAGATAATAATAATTTAATGGATCGTTAGAACAAAATAACTGTTCGTGTGCAGACAGAATAAGGAAGGATTCGTTTTAATGTGTAACATATTATGTGACCGCTTATGGCTTAGCCGGTGAATTTGTATGAATTTCATGTTTGTGCACTAACGTAGACAGGTAAAATAAATCCTTTATAGGCGACCGCTGATCTGTTATTAGATAAAAATGTTTCGTAAGATACCGCTTGCAAAACCTGTAATAAAAGTGCCGACAAAGTTGTCTGGACTTTTTTATTTCTAAGTTATTTAGGATTGTACTGTGGGATGTGTAGTCGGGGCTCTAGTGACGGACAGTGCCAGAATATCTCCGAATTTTGGTTTATGTTGATGAGTTCCAGAAACGTGTAGGTGGGCCAGTCCCATTTGACAAGGTCAATGCTTCGTTACCCTTCGGTTATCCGTCGAAGGCGTCAAATGTAACGGATTATCGTCAGGTGGGTTGACATCTTATTGACTTTTTTCATTTGGGGCTTTACGATGAATGATTTTAATTTTGTCCACGGAATAGGAAGTTGAATTGAATCATTCCTTGCCTTACCTTTCTTCTACTGGAAAGGAGGGTCTTCATGCTTTTAAATTATACATTTTCCATTGTATTTCACTCCAGACGGATATTCAACAAATCTGCAAAAGAGAAAGAAACAAAATAAACAAAAAAATACAACAAAAGGAAATTGAAAGCAATCAAGAAAATATCATCGTTCAACTATTTGCCGCTACTCAGTCCGTTTCGACGGAACCATTTCAATGTGGAGTGAGAAGTATGGCATTCCAGAGGCGTATCGTTTGACCTATCTTAATGGATCCCACTTCGCTTAAGGCACCAAAAAACTCAAGGATAACGAACAAAATGAACGTCGAGCGATAAAGCGCTGCTTTTTCTTAGTTGTGAGGTGTTTTTTTTTACTAAGATTTAATTTGTTTGAAAGTTTTCATATAAAAAGTTTGGACGTGACTAGTAATTGGTAGATTAGTGTTGCTTATCATTGGTCGAATAAACTAGATGTGGTATCGAAGTTTACAGACAGAATTAAGGGTTGAACAATATCAACATTAGATAAAAGGAGCACCATTCGACGGGTACAGGTTTACCTGATTGCCTCGATGGTCGAGTGGTTGCAAACAATACTGTAAGCAATGATTTTGATTCGATTTTCTGATAGCATGACTTGGTATTGATATTTTTTATTTACATATTATCACAGATTTTGAAAAAAATATCATTGACGATTTAGCATTTTAAGTATCAAGTACAAATAAAATAATTATGTAAATCAATGAAACATCGCTTCAAAGCGCGGACATCGCTAGATTTATTCACAAAAGGACCTTTACAAGGATGCTCACTATTAAAATGTAATAAAAACCAAATTCAAAAAATCTTACAAGAGAAAATAAAACAGCTTGTATAGTCGTAAATTTGTGTATCGGGTTTGGCCTAGAAGCGCATATCGGTTTATGGGTGGACCTCATCGAGTCCTCGCGATAAATTCATAGTATCGTGAGCCAAGCGGATAGCCAATCACAGTCATAATAATAAAGGTTAGAACCAGCTTTATTCATTTGTGAAGTCGCGTGGGAACCCTTTATTTGTATCACATACTAAGTCCCACTCTTGGGTTTGTTTTTTGAAATATTACAATGTTTATTTGTACAACTTATTTTAGTTTCCGAAGTTCCGATTTAGTAAAAATATAGAGAAAAAAATAATTATTTTAGCTGGAATATGTAAATGTATCGTTTACTATTGAACAGAAACCTTATTTTAGTTCTCAAGTACATTTTTTAATTACTTATACTAAGGGATTTTTTATTAGTCTTTAATATAATTACAAATAAATATACTCTCACTAAATATATGAAATTACCTATTATAATATAAAACTTAAAATATAACTAACTAAAAACTAAAATATGAACACCTTAAAAAAAGTAATAATAATAAAAATGCTATCTTAACCCTTTGAGTACCGTCATTGTAGACACAATTAAAGAACAAAAGGGTGCGGGCACCGGTGTCCTCGCGGTGTTTGACAGTTTAAGGCATCAAAAAATCTTGGGGAATTAAGTACTCAGGTAAAAGTCAAAAGCCAAAATGGGTTCTATTTTCGAGTTTTATTACAAACAGACAAATAGTTGTTCTTTTTAATACAAGTGTTGACAAGGACGATCGCAGTATGCTAGCATGAGAGAATTGTGATTGGCGATTGAATCATGAGTAAATTACGCAAATTATCGCATATTTTAATTCCTTATGTGATTCAACCTTGTTAATTAGTAGCTTTATATGGATACGTAGTAGTGTAGTGACCTGTATAGGCTGTATATAAGTAATTTGTAATAATATTTGCAACCAATTAGGTAAAGTTTCCTAATTTGGTAGTGTTTATATTATTAGCTGCGGTGATTCTTTGGAGATATACTGCTTAAATTAGAAATAACATAACATTACGCCTTTTATCTTCGAAGGCGGTGCACATTACGGCACTTAATGCCACTATACCGTGTATCACCCACTTTTCACTATTATATGTTATGAGTCCTATGTACCCCCCCCCCCCCCCTATGGGTTAGCCTATCGCAATTAAGGTACCGAGCACAATTACAGACTCCGTGCTACTACTGAGATTTTTAAATGGAAATAAAATGTATGAAATGTCACATTGAGTGGTTAATACAGTTCATTATCTACTTACATATCGTGGTGGCTTCGTTTCTAACCTAATATAAGGGTACATTTATACGTATGTATGTATGTACAAATTCGTCTGACTGCACGGATGACGTGGTGGTTGGGAACTGGCTGCCACGTAACCTGTCACGGGTTCGATTCCCGCACGGAACAACTCTTTGTGTGATCCATTGATTGTTGTTCTGGGTGTGTATGTCATGTGTATGTTTGTAAACGCACCCACGACACAGGAGAAAATCCTAGTGTAGGGCAACTACCTCTAAAAAAAGTTACGGTTGTATGACAATAACACACAATCATAAGGAGTTAAAAATAAAATAGCCAAGTTCCGTGACGAGTGAAAAACCGCCTGCGCACAAAGATGAAATCGACGCGAACGCAACAAAGTGCAAGGTTGTTTTCCACTTCATAACAATAATAATACACCATAATTATTTTAAATGAAAAAAGTGAAGTGCCCACGATTCCGTGTCAATCAAGTTATTTTTAAATACTTGACCTTTTATGACTTTTAGTTTTTATTTCAATAAGTGTAATAACACCTAGATGGGTACATTAATCATTTTTCCAGGATATTATGAATGTTGGTTCTTAAGAGTGATAATGGATTGTTTTTAATGGGATAAGCTGATAAACGAGCAGACGGAATACCTGACGGTAAGCAATCAGTGTCGCCTATGGACATCTTCAGATGTCCAACACCAGAGCGTTACAAGTGCGTTACCGGCATTTTGGGGATTAGGAATTTTAGGATTATCGGGGGTTCAGGAATTGGGGGATTGGAAGGTTGGGGGGGTAATTTGGCCTCCCGTAGCCTCACTCACACGACGAAACATAACGCAAGCGTAGCATCACGTTGGTAACCGGCCGCTAAAAAATTTGTAAAATTTTGTGTTTCTCTTTTTCGTATTTAACCTCATTGATCGAGTGCCTGTTTCTGATACAGAGGTTTCTTGAATTTGATCTCCTAAATTCAAGATATATTGATTGGACACCTTAAGTTTATACTGATCAAACCAAAGAGATAGTCAATAAAACCAAGTAACTGTACACGAAACTACTCGATTTAGACAAATCGAGTAGTTTCGAGTACTTTAAACTTCAAATCAGATCCAGGAAAACCATTAAAATACAATATGAAACTCATCAACTAATTTCACAATTGTCAGTTGCAGTAACACGTTACATTGCAACGTGTAACGAACATTGGACACCGCAGTTACACGCTTTCGTTCAACTTAATCATAATGATGGTACGTTGCTTCTGATTTTATGCATGAACACACGCCTTTCTATCAACGCTAAGGGATAGGCTACATGATTGAAATTTAGTCGATATTACACACCCTGTATATCGATTTACGGGCTCGTAAATTTTCGGAAATGCGTGTCTATGGTTGGAGATTGATGTTATTGTTTCTGTTTGTTTGTTTATTTGTTGTTTGATTAAAGTGATAGTGTTTTGTTTTAGCTGTGTGTGTTTGGCTTTATTAGCGCTACTAAATTCACTCCTTGTCCTAATGAATAATTGCTAGCTATACTTCCACTGAAGAACACATTCACTGTAGAATGACCTTCTTCTAAATAGGGTTTGTCATAATGTTTAGTTAGGTTTTTGTAAGTTACAAGTGTGCTGCTTATAGTCTTAGGATATTCTCGGGGTAGGATTTTGAGAGATTTAAGTAAATAAGAAAGAAATCTTGTTCTGAATGGCGTTTCAGTTAATTTATACATAACAATTATGTATTAAAACTTCCGTGAGACATACTACCTCTATATTAATTAATATGTTTTCGGCTTACTCGCGTCATTGTTTGACGAGGAACTTGACTAGTGTCAAGCCAGGCTAGTGGCTTATATTCATTCGCGACGCGGCGACTGTAATGTAAGACTGTAATAATATAAGGAACGATATAACATAACATCACGCCTTTTATCCCCGAAGGGGTAGGCAGAGGTGTACACATTGTAACAATGTAACACCCACTTTTCACTATTTATGTTATGAGCCCCATGTAATAGGAGGCCTATAGCCATTTACCGGGCATAATTACAGACTCCGTGCTACTACTGAGATTTTTTGAAAAAACTCAGTAATTTTTTACCCGACCTGGGAATCGGACCCGAGACCTCTTGCCCGGCAGTCGCACTTCCAACCACTCTGCCAACGAGGCAGTCAATAGTCATAAGTAACAAAATAATACTAATTGCAGACTGTACTCTATACTGACAATCACCTTCCGAAAACAATATATTTAATCACCGCTCATGAAATATACATTTGAACACAATCATTACTACATCAATTAGTTACAAAATCTGTACAAAACATAAATAACACATACATAGTAATCACATCCTTCTAGACTCACGACTCAATCAAAAATCTAGGTCACAATAGCGACACTACAATGCAGCTAATGCAATGTGTGGATCATTTTAACTCAAGATCATTTCTCATCAAGATCAAATGAGTGGCTGACATAAATTTGTTCACTTATAATAAATCTACATTATATAACATACGTAATTTCACACCTTTGTTCGTTGAGTAGGTAGCTTATCATAATTATGTATGTAATTTAATGTTACTTTGTTCAGTCTAGGATTTTTTTTGGTTCTTAAACGTTGCCTCACACTAGGATTTTCTCCTGTGTTATGGGTGCATTTATAAGCAAACAATATCACATACACATCACATCCAGACCTAGAACAACAATCTGTGGACTATACAAAGTGTTATTCCGTGCGGGAATCGAACCTCGCAACAACAACGTGCAGTCGAATTAAACCAGAGATTCCTTGGTTAGTCGTTACACTTCTTGTAGAATTATAGTGAACGAGATAGTTCTAAAGTTATTTGAAAAAATCTCGATGAAATAATCGATTATAAAGTGACGTACATTGCGTAACATTTTACGGAGACTTGAGCAATTGCACAATGGTTTTAATAGTTTTTGTTTTTTGCCAATATCTCAGTTCCGTGCTCGTAATGATTTAGTCTAAATGTGAATTTGATCTAGTCTCAAAGAAACAGTTTTTGTGCACTAATTTTTAATGGATATTGTAAGAGGAAGTTAGAAAAAGTAAAATTAATGGCCGAATAAGTATTGGAAATCATCTGACAAACGAAAGAACGATTGTCATATTATGAAAGTATTGGATCAAAGGTGACAAAAATACTTAAGAAATAAGCTTGGGTGGTGAAATAGAAGGAAAATTTCACCCACGGATCTTTACAATAAAGTTGCCATTAAAATTAAAAAAAAAACAACATTAATTATGATCCAATAAATGAATGATTCTATCTATATTTATGCTGCCTCCTTTTTTAACTTAAAGATAGGTACAATTAAGGTTGAAATTCGAAATAGTGTGCCATTTTGTGCGGCCATGTTTGCGGATTAGATTTATCATCGCCATAAGGTGACCTCCATGACGCTGGAGGCTCTTGCCAACGTTCCCATACCACAACACTTGGCAAGGATCTGTATGGAACCAAACGGTTATTAATTGATATAGACTGTGGTTTGCGTTAATAGTCTCAATTTAATTTACTGTTTGACTAGTTCAGAGGGCTTGTGCTTGTGTTATGAGATAAGACGATGTGTTTACGTCACGAAATTATACTCTGTCGTGAAATAATGAAGTGATTGATAGTAACCATAAGCAAAACATGCTTAATTCGCTGTCATATCATCTCCTTATAAGTAACACTAACGAAATGCACATACAATATTATGGCTTGATGTAGTGCAAAATTACTAATTTGATATACGGCATATCATCATAACAAGTTAAAGCTATAAACATTTACATTTGACCAACATCAAAGCCAGAAGAGACGAGACTCATTGGAGGTTCAGAAGCTTGCTTTGACTCCTCGGAAGGCACGCTACTTTATTGCATTAACAACAAATTATTGGTGTACAACGCTATCTTAAAACTGATTTGGTTATATGGCTGTCGATTTGGTCAACAGCCAGTAAGTCCAACATCACATGCCTCAAAAGGGTGCAAAACAACATATTGCGTGTCATTGCTGGTGCTTCGTGGTTTACTCGCAACTCAGAGATCCACAATTATCATGAAATCTCGACTGTCGTTACTGAATTTTTTTTTATTGCATAAGCCGGTAAACGACCAGACGGATCACCTGATGGTAAGCAATCGGCGTCGCCCAAGGACACCTGGAACACCAGAGGCGTTACAAGTGCGTTACCGGTCTTTTCACATCGGTTTTCTGTGAGGCCGTGGTATCACTCCGGTCGAGCCGGCCCATTCGTGCCGAAGCATGGCTCTCCCACACTTAATTAAATAGTAGAAGAAAATGCAGATGTTCATTAAACTATAACATTGACAATGTTTGATTTGTTGAGCAACTTAAATTTATTATATCATCGTTTATCGTTATTTTAACAAAAAAAAAAACAAACCATTTACCAATTTATAACATTACGGGATTTTGTGTAGTATCTATCTATGTAGTTCAATTTTTTACGTTCGTACCGCAAAAAGCGGGCGTGCTTCGTCTGATTGATCACATTTATCATGGCGTTTGAGAAATGACAGGCATCAATAATCGACGTTTTAATCCTTTCTGAACCCACGCGAACCATTAGCGGATAAAAAGTGTAGTGTCACTTGTACAGATAAGTGAAAGATTAGCATCTGGGACCGCGATGTTTATTTAGTATGATAAAAATGCGTGTAGGACTCATCTGTTAGTTAAGCAGGTAAGATGAAAGCGAAACGTATGTAATATAACCTCTTTGGATAAATTACACTCATTACATTGTTTCGTTTACGAAAATGACATTTTTACTGTCTTAAATCTCCAACCAAATTTTGGAGACAAATGACATTTAATTGTCTTTCGCACTGATATGATAAGACTAGTCTTTCGTGTATGAGATTGACACTGATTCGACAATTTATTTCAAAACTTATGTTCAGCCAAGCCAACAAAGTGTAATATCACTACATAGTATTAAACAAAGTCGCTATCCACCGTCTGTCTTTCCCTATGTATGATTATCTTTAAAACCATGCAACAGATTTTGATGCGGTTTTTTTAATGCATAAAGTGATTCTTAAGGACGGTTTATATTTGTATCCGCGCGAAGCCGGGACGGGTCACTAGTAATAAGTATAGAGGAACAAGCCAATAATATATTGACTTTTCTAGTCATTTAGCGACATCGCCTTGCAATTAAATGATGATATCATTTGTCTAAGAAGGCTGGAATATTAGCCATATACCACAATAATTACTACATAGATTTATACGCTATTTGAAACTTTGATGGTTGCTTAGACACCACAAGTATTATGTTGCGCAGTTTTTCTCTGTACATGTATACATACATATTATGAATAAAATAAAATCATCAAAATTAATTCTGAAATCGCAATTATGTAACTTTTACACCATATTATTAGTACTAAGATGTAATCTCTTTTCTTATGCCACATCCGATCTATAAGCAATAGATATAGCATCCCACCGGTCCGTCTCAAGTCGTTGGCATGTAATTATAATCTCGTCATTTAATATATGTGATAAAGTATATATTTTACGATTCTATCGAATGCGCGGGCGTCGTACATTGAAGTGATGATGGACCTTTTAAACGGGATATGTTAGGTTTAGTTTGAGTTAAAAGCGGTGATAGATTTTTGACAATTTTGTTTTTTTTTTAGAAAAATCATCAATCAAAAATAGATTTACCGAAAATATTAAAGTATGCAAATGCACAATGATTCTCAAACTCACAAAATTAGTTTTTGAATTATTTTTAATACTTTATTTTTGTATCCACCTTGTTCCAATTTGTACTTTAAGAGGCTTTTAAAAAGACTCAGAATTTAGGTGAACTTATGTTACAAATTGACAGATTTTTCTTCGGAAGATAAACAACATAGTATACAATTAATATCGATTCTAAGTCAAATAAAAATTGCGACATCCATTTTAACCAATGTCAAATGTCACCCAATGAACTCAACCATATACCAAACTAATGATGACCATGTTGTTCAACCATATCCGATTCAAATCTCAATGTTCATACAAGTATAGAGCAAACAGTAGACGCTATCATTGTGAGCAGAGATCGACTATAACGGGGCTTGTTCCAGTCTCCAATGACTTCTATATGTTCTGCACAGGCTTGTTGCAATTTATTAGACACAGTTCTAATCTCCCGCAATAACTGAGATTCCTATTAGTAAAGTCCAATTAACCTGTAGCTTGAACTGGAGATCAAACTTAGGACCATAGAAACGTTAGCGGACCGCAGCTTGAAGGTTTTGACCTTTCGAACAAAATTGTCCACGTAAGTTATGGATTTGTTTTGATGCTTTAATATTGTATTTGTCTCGTCTCTGTCTATTATACCTAATGATTTGCTTATTTATTAAACAAATTAATGTGGGTTTGATGTGGGTAACATCTCATTATGTTCCGTTGTTGCCCTTAAACTCCGTCACAATTTTAAAAATCAGTCAAAACAAAACAAGTTTAATAAAAGAAACACATCGTTTAACTCAATTCTGTGGGACATTATCGCGTAGATCATACATTATGTCGCTGCCGCCCGTATCTTAGATCTCGTTATCTAAAAAGTGTGAAGCTCGTCCGCCCCCTCGCGGCTCCATCTCTTCACACCTAAGAATTCAATTAATCTCGACGCGCACCCGCTTCGCTGGCCACGAGATTCGTGACTAGTAATTACTTTTTGTAACAAAAAGAAAACAAATCCATTCTGTACTCCCCCGCTTGTTTACGAAAATAAAAAGATATTCTAACCGAGTAACGGACCAACAGAACAATGAGCGATGACATGAAACTCTTCCTAAACAACTCCTCAATAAAAGGGATATCTTGTTACAAGAATATTGTACTCCATTTATAATAATAATATACGAAACAAAGGCGATAACTAGCAAGGAGTAAATTACGAACATGATTTACGTTTACCATTCATCATTTGAGAATTAATCTCCCCGTTTCTCGGCATCGCCTGGAGATATTTCAATATAGCCCAAAAGAATCCCATTTATTCGTAGGTACCTGCCGACTTCGCCTCATATTTCTCCGGGAATAACAAAGGCTCCGGGATCAAGGCATGACCTGTGGGCGCGTTCAGCAACAAGTTGTAAAAAACTACGCGCACGAGAACGCAAGTCGCAAATGAAATCGAAATAACGTAACGTCCAGTCTCGGCAAGGTCTCGCGGAATGAGATACGGCCTTTTGATTAAGCATTGTCGGGCAGCCGACCCGTGGAGTCGCTCCACAACACTGCCTTCATACTTTATTTATGTCTTTATATTTATGGCATTCTTCCATTTGCAATAAAGAAGATACGTTTTTCTAAGCGCGTGGGGCTATCAATGATTACTCCGTTCGCCTTCATTTACATAAATTATGTATATCACAAATTTTTAATCTCATCTATTCTCGTAGTCATTATAATATTTATTAGCTACGGAAAATTGATTAATATTTTATTTGTGTCTTAATTAGAATTCAAATGACATATTGATGGCTAATTTTTATCGTCGTCGGCATCGGCGAGATAATTCTAAAGCGATTATTCATAGTTTGATAGGTGGATTTATATCGAGCAATAAGCTTTGTTGATTTGTTTTCAAGGAACTTTCAATGTTACGTGCCCTTTATTACCTTATAATGACATTTTTAAGGTGGAGGGGTTGGCCATAAGTCACGCTCTGGCCCCGAAAAGAAGCAGACCGCCTTCTGTTAGTAATTACATGCAAGTCGGCGGACGCGTAGCGTAGGGTTCTCCCCTGTGCTTACATCACGCGATGTGAGCCTTTCGCAGAACTAAAAGATGTTTTAAAACCAGTAGCTAGTAGCATCGACCTTTTTACTCAAGAAATAAACTTTTACATCTGAGTCGTCAAATGGTTATTGAAGTTCAGCCTTCTAGATGTTGGAGTTACTAAACTACTTATTGAACTTTCAGATGAAACTGAATGCATCGAGCTCGATTTGTTAGCTCCATTATACATGTATCTTTTGAAATTATACTCCAGTTCGATCTTTATCGTCCGTACCTATGTACTTGACGTGAAATTTATATCATTCGATAAAGGAACCCTGTGTGGCGGAGTTTATATTCGAAAGTTGATATTAGCGTCAACGTAAAGTCTACTCTGAGGGTTTTAGAGGCGCATAATCCAGTCGTTACAAAAAGTCGACACTGCGATAAAACGTGCAATAAGAATAGGTCGGGCAGAGGTAGTATAGTAAGTTTTCATGTGTGTAAGCGGGCAGCGGGCGAGCCAGGCCGGGCAGGCCGGCGGGCGGCGACTTGTCCTCAACTCGGTAGCCGTGGCCGGTTCTCGTGGCTCGCCACTCTAGTACGGCACGGGCGGAGTCACGCAGCGGACGCGCGCCGCCACAACTCGGCGCGCGCATACACACACGAACATCAAAAACATTTGTTTCATACAAACTTTTTACCGGTGTGTTATTAACTGTGTTTGACTGTTTTGTACGGAGGTTTGAGTGCACTTTGAGTGACTTGGGGACGTGATAGGATTTGGCGGGAGTCTGGAGGGAAAGTGGCAGGACGGAGGCGCGAGCGCGCCCTCTTTTACATAATCGTTGATAACTGGAGCTTTCGTAATTGTTGCGTGATAACAGTAAGTACAGTATAGTGTAAGAAAGTTTCTGTCTTAGAAGTAGAATTACTTTTATTTACTTTTGATATGCATTGAATACTTTGTTTTCTTTCATTTAAATATAGTTTAATCTGTATCTGTACTTAAATTATCATTATCTGTGTATTTTTTTGTTTGCATGGCGCATGTCAAGTTAATGTTGATTTAAACTTATCTTAACTTGATAGACGTAATCCTCTTATCTATGAATTAAGTGGTCTTTTAACTTTTAAACTGCGTCTCGCCTGTCTCTTTAGTAAATAAACAAAGATTTTTGTAAGTACCGACATATTTGAATATTTTAGTTCCACTTTTGAAATTCTCTTCGTCGGCTTATGTCATATTTACGTTCATTCTTATCTGAATTTGGAATGGTTCGAGTTCGAACCTATAATGAAGTTCGTTTGTATATACGACCTTTTTAGTTTATGTAAAATTTGAATTTGAATGGAATTTTGTACATTGAGCTGTTTTCAACGTTTGGTTAAATAGGTTAGGGTTTGTTTTGCAATGAAAGATATTTGTCGATACATTTCATACCAGATTAATTCCATAAATTAGCAGTTTTATGATTTATTGCGGCTTTGTAATGGTACCGCGGAATATTGAGTGACATTGATTTCGTTTTTAAATGATTTATTTATTATTGTTTATTTGTGCGAACCGTATCTCGGTTCGAGCTTAGTAATCACTGCGCACTGTTGTTGATGGTCTAGATTCGATTCTCATATTTTAATTTAAAGTTGAGATATTTCTGTCATCTTCCTTGTCGTTTTGATTGTTAACCATAGATGGAGAATACCTACGGAATATACGAGTTCGATTCCGTGTAAGCTTCATATAAAAGTGAACCACTTTTCGTTCAGTATTTGTATAAGATTAATGGCCTGTATTTAATCTAATTAAGATTCGATATAAAATTTAATTTATTAATGACTTCCTGGTAAAAGAGTAGCAATTTATGGCCAAAACCAAGTGAAATTCGTATTTACTTAGTATTACTGAGGTAATTAAAAATACCGGAAATGCTCTAATCCTAGCCCGGAGCCAAACCCAGGACCCCTTGCTCAACAGTCGGATTTACAGACCAATGACCCCATCATCAATATTAACTTCACTACGTACATCTAAACTACACTACATATAAAACAAGATTAACTACAGCCAATAAGCCGACGGGGATGCTCGACGCTAGACCAATCACGTTTGATGGCGAGATCGTGGCCCAGTGTCGCAATTGAAAACGGCCATTATCGGCCACTTATCACAGCTGACGTGCCGACTTATCGTGTATAGGCTACAATATTTAAGTTTACCCTATATTTGCATTCATTGGCCTGCCTCATTGGTCGAGTGGTCGCAAGTACAACTGCCGGGCAAGGGATCTCGGGTTCGATTTCCGGGTCCGGCAAAGTATTTATGTTTTTTTTTTAATCTCACTTATAGCACAGAATCTGCAAATGTGGTATAAGGCAATAGGGTCACCCTCTATTACATGGGACACATAACATAAATTGTGAAAAGTGGGTGTTGGCGTGATGTTAAAAATAACATACATAACATCACACCTTTTATCTGCGTCTATATATGTTGTGTTTAAAATAAAGTTAAAAATAAAATAAAATCTATTCATAATAATTCAAAAATTCTAATTCAATTCAAAAATAAAGTAAAATTATTCTTATAAAGTTCGATGCTTGCACTACGACATTCCTATCGCAGGCGAAAGGAGCTCTATACATATTATTATAGGAGTACATCTTATTTCTATAAACACAAATACTTATCATTATGCATCAAATTGCGTCAAATATATTGCATCAAAAGATCTTAATATTAACAGTCTAACAAAATCTTTGTTATTATTTATATATCCCTTGTAACCATAATTATAACAATTATTAAAACAGATCTACAGTAGGAATAGTGATCCACAACAAGGTGATAGTCATGCACGTGCGCATCCCAGTGAGCCAATCACGAAATCGTGCGACACCCCGCTATCAAACTGTTTATCATTGTCCACTGCGCTAGTGGTGTGCTGGTTACTTTCTAGTAGGATATTAATATCATTAACAAACTTATTCATACCTACTTTAATGAATATTGTAAGGGTAGAAGAATGAGAGTTCTTTCGGAAAATTTTTGAATAATTTCAGTCTATAGCATTGTATGACTATACGAAACACGACTGACTTAGAAGATAGACGTTGCTGCTGGGTTGATTTCTATGTATAACAACTATTTGTGCTATCTGCCTGTAGTTTTTTCATGTGCATTCATGACATAGAAAACAATAACCCTAGTGGGTTAACTAAAATCGTTGTAGCAACTAATCTAATACCAGTCAGTAGGCTTCGAGATATCACCACGACCGCGCACGCTGCTTATGAAGAAAGCCCCTCTGTGGCTCAAAATTAATAGAACTCTTCTCAGTATATTCACGTGAGTAACCTGCGATTTTTAGATAAACCTAGTGACACAGTGCTTTTAAAATGTTCAGAACATTCCAACCATATATGAAGACAAACATCACTGCAACTATTAAACTAACTATAAGGACACACAGCAGTACTTATAATTAACCTTTTGGCAGATCTTTTACAACTCTAACAATGAAAGGAAAGAAATGAGTAATACAAAGCACTATGTATGCCTCCGGCCATCTCGCAATGTAATGTAAATTACGCGATGTTGCAATAGTTGCTTACACCCGAACTATCTGTATTCTTTATCTATGTCCATTTCTGTAGTGAAGTGCTCACTTAAAGCACATATTGCATAAATATTC
Organism: Spodoptera littoralis; assembly: GCA_902850265.1. Lineage (NCBI taxonomy): Eukaryota > Metazoa > Arthropoda > Insecta > Lepidoptera > Noctuidae > Spodoptera > Spodoptera littoralis. The sequence continues at coordinate 5,211,068 of LR824539.2, forward strand.
AATCGATAAAAATCTTCAGATAAGTATAAACTAAAAAATATGGAATATTTTGGAGATGATGAGAAAACAAACTAAGTTACTATAATATATATAAAGATATATTACTATATCAGGTGCTATTCACAACGATAGCACAAGAACAAGAACGTTTATTTACACACACTTTAGTATGAAAATACATCTATACTAATAAGATCACTTGATTTTAATTAATTAGTTGAATACCACGTAGGAGTGATTCCACGGCCTCACAGAAAACCGACCTGAAACAACGCTTGAGTTGTGTTTCGTCATGGGAGTGAGGTTACCGAAGGCCTAATTACCCCCCTGTCCCTCCAATCCCCGAATCCCCCAAAATCCTCTCCTCTGGTGTTTCAGGCGTCCATGGGCGGCGCCGATTGCTTACCATCAGGTGACCCATCTGATTATTAACGACTTATCCCATAAAAGAAAAATTAGTAAAACTGCAAAACGAAACTTTTTTAATCACATTTCATACATAGTTTCCTAAGTATAGTAACATAGTACAACAGTGGTACATGATAACCTAACCAATCAACTTTATGTTCTACAACAGAACAGCATAGAAAACCTAATAAGACTAAAAAGTATGATGCAATTCCGCTCATAACCAACAAAACTACTCTTATATCATTTCAATACATTGTTACCCACTAACAGTCAAATAAACAGACAGACGAACAAACATTCCCTTAGTGATGTTGCAAAATTGGTCATAATACACCGACTTCGTGATTTGTATTTGACCTGAATGTACACTCTCAGTCATCGTGGGTCTCTCAGTGACGGCTGAGTACTGGTTTAATACCAAATCAATCGTCACGTAACATAATCCGATCGTTACTTAAAAGGTTGTACTTACAATGTTAAGCTGGTTTAAATGTATTAAGATCATTCTCTACGTTTCGTTTCGTTTTGTTTTATTGTCGTGTTCGGTTTCCAAATATTTACTGAAAAAATGTAATAGATTTTTCATTAGCAAAGAATAAAAAATACATTACATGTTAATGATGTTTTAAAACAGAAGATGGCTTAACAAAAAGCTGCAATAGTCAGTAAAATAAAAACAAATCGATTGTTAACGACTAAAACATCGACTAATGTATCCCATCCCTAGTTATCACCACAATGGCGTCCTCTCGTTAGGGCGCGACACTGGCTGCAGCCGCCTAATGGCACGTCGTGCTGCCAATTCCTAGCTTAAGGCTCTTTCACGACCAGCAGGCGTTAGCACGCATTAGTTTAAATGTGTTTTCTTTTATGGCAACACTAAAGATGAGAGTGTTGCCAGCTTAAGGATTGTTGCACGTTTTATTACTCCAACTAAGTAGTTTTATTTTTAGCTAAATAGGATATGTTAGAAGTAAACAAATAAGTTAGAACTTTAGGTCAGAACAATCGCGAAAAAACATGCAAAAATTTTACAAGAAATACAAAATTTTGTGTTGAATAAAAATCCCATTTGTGTTTATGTAAATCGCCAATAACTGCGAAAATATTTAAATCACAAACAAAAATGTTCAAAATTGTCTAACAATTTTGTAATAAAAGCTTCCAGTCTAATTGTCTCGAGAATACTTGCCTCGAGAGATCGAATACAATCTAAGGCTGTAACTTTGTATGTAAACACAATACCATGAAAATTTTTACTACCAATAAATTTTAGCTCTTCGATTTATATATAGTCGTAAAATGTAATCAAGAGAATTGAGCGCGAAGTTTTTTAGCAAAAATTGCATCGCTAATCAGTTAGCATGCGCTTGCGCAGCGCGTTGATGTCTTTTGTATGGAAAAGGAAGTTGCTCGCGCAGTTTTATTGTTGCCAATTATTATTGACTTTTTGCTTTTAATTGAATTTTTTATTATTAACGTGAGATTCTTGCGTGTCTCTTAAAGGCATAGGTATAAGACTAAAATAAAATCGAGTGGTTTTTTAAAGCTTATTGCCATTATTAAACAATTTTCTTTGTTATAAGAAATTATATCAGAGTTTATGTGATGTGCACATTATGTGAACTCCCACAAAGTATTTATACAGTTACATGTAAGGTTTCACATAAAATCATGTAATAACTTCATAAGGACAATACATTGACCAAATCTCAATCCGTGTAGGTGCAAAATGTCATACTTTTCCTTAAGAGTTCCTACATGAATTTGTGCCACAAAATATTGCATTTAATTTGACACCTATTTGCATCAAAATAAAGTACAAATTTTATTATTTTCTAAATTTAGATATTACTTTATTATTTGAAAATCCTCGCCTGCATACCACGGCCTACGCGGATTATTTAAACAAAGCAGATATCGTCCCATTACGAACAAGTTATGGGGCCTTTAAATGGTCAATTATATTGAGTATTGGTTAAGTGACTTTTCTCTTTGTGTTTAATCACTTCAGTTAAATCTTGTCCTATTGCTGTTAATGTAATTAATGATTTGTGTATAACATTATTTTTTCTTCCTTTGGAACCAAAAAATGTAAATTTTATACGTTTTAATTATTATTTCTGCACTTTTTGGTAGAAATATCACGAGACTGTCTTTGACTTGATTGATTGATGCCGAAATACTGAAACGTTACTTAATTTGAAGTCGTACTTAAATATCGTGCCATCTCTGTCATGTTACAAAGAATTTGTAGAGATAGAACTATACTTAAGCACGACTTAAAATTGAGTAGCGTTTCAGTATTCCGACATGAATCATAATATAAATGTAATAAAACTAAACAAGGCCTAATCCTTTTGGAAATAAAATATTTGTCTCGTATATTGGTTATTTTATCTGGATATTAACTCCAATTGTAATAGACGAAAGTGTTGGTGATAGAAAGAAATGAGGTGATAACAGAATGTCAGGTAATGATAGGTGATGAAAAATTGGAACAAGTGAATGAATTTGTGTATCTGGGATCACTATTTACGAGAGATGGAAAGTGTGACGGGGATATTGAAAGGAGAGTGAAAGCGGGAAATAGTGTTAATGGTGCTTTACACTCTGTAATGTCGAGTAAAATAATATCCAGCAAAGCTCGACTTGCTGTAATGCAGTGTGTATTGACACCAACGCTTATGTATGGTAGTGAATCATGGGTGTGGCAGAAGAAGCATGAAAGCAGGATTAATGCGGTGGAAATGAGAGCCCTGAGAAGTATGTGTGGACTAAAATTGAGTGATCGAGTGAAAAATAGTGTTATTAGAGAGAGGTGTGGATTGAAAGACGATGTAGTGACAAGGATTGAAAAGGGAATGTTACGCTGGTTTGGACATGTAGAAAGGATGGATGAAAGTAGAGTAACGAAAGAAGTATACAGAGCGGATATGAATGGAGCCGTCGGTAGAGGGCGCCCTAGACGGACATATAGTGACCAGATTGGTGATATATTAAAGAAGGGCCAAATTAAAAGTACCCTTAACCGACGAGCATGCATGAAAAGATTGATGACTGTTAATGAAGCGAAAGAGGTATGTAAGAATCGTAGTAATTGGCGTTCCTTAGTCTCTGCCTACCCCCATGGGAGACAGGCGTGAAGTTATGTATGTATGTATGTATGTAATAGACGAGACCAGATATTATTTTATAAAGTACTAAATGAACTGTAGACAAACTGTCAATCAGCCGTGAACCGTCTGAAGGTCAGTGGTCACACGTGCCACGAAAACATTATAAGCTCGAGTCTTCCTCGTGTTCACCTATCAACTGCAAATGCATGTCATGGCATATGTTGAATAAATAAAACATATTGTTATACATATTACTGAAATCTATGATAAATTAAAACTATATAATGATATAATTTTCAGCAACACTTAAAAAATTGAAGTTGTGTCAATAAATAATCTTAGTTGGTCATCTCGTTTGAAAAAATTAGATGTCTAATTTGTAACATATTATGGTTCTGAATATTACCTAGGTAATAATAGACCAAATCGTATCTCTAACAATATTTTGACCTTTAACAATATTTCTGAACTTTAAACATAATAATTTTCTTATATAACTAACTAAGCGCCATCAGTCAAGTTAATGTTAATGACACTTTAAATTAACTCAATTTAAGTTAACATTATCTTAATACAATCGAAATTTTTTTTTTATCAAATTGCAATCTTGGCACTTATGAATAGAAACTGTGTAATCTAAGCTAGCAATCTAAAGTACATATTAACCATTGAACTAAGGAGATAAGTTTTTATTCGTACTTAGTATGTAGTCTAGCCTTCGACTTAATTTGTAGTTCTTTTTGTTACTGTATTGAAACTATTAAGTCAAAGATACAACCTAAATCCGACTAGATAAGTTGGTAATAATAAATACAAGACCAAACAGGCGACATAATGATAAAGAGCTAAACGAAAAGCACTACGGTCCACGAGGATACTTTAATGTGTCTACATTTCTAGAAGAATTTGAAGGAAACAAAAGAAGTATGCTTAAATCGTAACAAAGAGGACATCGTGACTGTATGGTTTCTGACCACCCCGTCTGGAGTCCATGTAATATTAATTTTGAATTCTAGTTTTTTACCCACCCCATCTGCATTATTTTACTATAGATAAAATCATCTAGTTCTAGGTTCTGCCAAGTAGCTAGCACTCATTATGAAGCACACAACCAATTACTTTGTCCATAATCAATTCTGTTTTAGGGTCGCCGTCGCCCGACGTCTGACCCCACTGCCCTTAGGTCAATCTGTAACCTACATTAAAGTACCTACAATATAATATAAGGTACCCTAATATAGGTTCCTAATCTCTAACGATCGGGCCACCGAAACAAATCTAAGGAAGTACGTGATTTTACGTAATAAAACACTTCTGAATGGTCAGGTTAGCCTGTTTTTTGGCGACTGCCAACTTAATCTTACGATCAAATATAGGTCGACGGTAATTTGTTAGTTTTTTATTTAGATTTGTATAATATATCAATGTTTGTGTGTGTTATAATAGAAAAGCACGGCAGTGAAAATTAGGCTTGTATTTTCAAGGTAAAGGAAATAATTTACAAAGTTCAATATAAGTTTATTTTATTTAAAATGTCTACATATTGATACAATTAAGTATTGTCAAATCTCAAAGTACCTACGATAAATTGTAGCAAAAAGACTCAAAATACAATATCATCAAAATTGTCTATATCACTTTTCAATACAACTTTTGCTGAAGTTACACCACATAACTAAAACTTCAAATTGGCTTCCACTTCACCAAAAATGTTATGAAATATGTAATTTACGTAATACAAAACTGATTTAATACCTAATGTCCAGTTAGTATTTTTGCTAAAACCTAATCAGTTAACAAGATGTAGGTCGAAGGCTATTGTTTTCCATTATTCATGTCCGATTGTTCTAAGTTTCTGACGGAAAATCGTTAACGGTGACTCATTAAAGAAATTCGACCGGTATCGAGATCCTGCTACTCGATAACTAAGCTGCAGTATATCGATTGCGAAGGAATGTTCGATTTGAATAATATTTTGTATATCGATTTAAATCGGTCCATTGAATTCGGTATTTAGTGCGGCGCCTCTGTGAAGACTGGTACGCATCATGTTTGTGTCATTTATTTACATTAGGAACTTCTTTTTTTACTTTTAATAGTTCTTTGAAAATTGATTGGAATTTTAAAAGGCATCCTTTAAGCGGTATAGTAAACGTTACATCTAGTTTTTAAATGTATTTCGAGAAACAAATTAAAAAACAAAAGAAACCCTTTGCTCTACGATGTTCCTACAGGATGTGCATTCTTTTAAGCAGTGTTTTCAAATATTTGTTCCGGACGGGCTTCAAACAAACGGCACGTATTGTCGTAGCTAATCGCTCAGTCACTGTCCGAAGCAGATTCTCGAAGTGTGGGACTACAACTTCTGCCTTTATATTAATACATATTCTTTATTACTTAAAAAATAAAAGTAATTGAACTAATTGTCAATAACAAAAGCCTAGCCCTTACACCTAAACACTATATTCTAAACTTATCAATTCGAAACACATATCGACTAAAACCAGCGTCCTTGAAATACATAAGTTCAAACAAACAAATAATTTTATTGTGACACGCACACATGTGCATAATAATACATACATTCATTGATTCAATGACCTCTTGGACGATCGATAGCAAAGAAGTCGTTTGAATTGACCGCTGAATGTAGGACAAAAGTTTTTAATTTATTGATGAAAATGTACTTAGATACTGGCTTGCAAGGAAGTAAGCCATTTGAGTATAGCAATATTTCATTTATGCTAATAGTAGATGATACATAGTTGATATTATTACCTAGATATCTAGTTGAATATAATTAAAATTATATTGTGTAAGTAAAGTAAGTCGTGGTGGCCCGGAGGTTTAAGACGCCCACTTCTCATGCATGAGGGTGCGGGTTCGAAACCTACCATCGGCAAGTACCAATGTGACTTTTTCCGAGTTATATGTACTTTCTAAGATTATTTAGACACCACTGACAAACGGTGAAGGAAAAACATCGTGAGGAAACCTGGACTTATAATTTCTAATTATAAGTTTGACATCGCCAACCCGCATTGAGCCAGCGTGGTGATTAATGCTCTAACCTTCTCCGTGTGAGAAGAGGCTTTGCTCAGCAGTGGGCATTTATAGACTGTTGATGATGATGGTGATGATGAAAGTAAGTCGGATCTGTTTGTAAAATAGTAAACACGATACGATACGTCAGGAATACTTAAAAACTATATTTAATATTGTTGAGTGTTTTTTTTTTTTACTTTTCATTTAAACTATTGTTTTAATTAATCAAATGACTTAACAAAAGCATAAACAAAAAGCCTTATTTCTTCACAAACATCAAACAACCCTACAAACAAACCAAAAATTGTCAAACAAACAGTTAACCCTCGAAATGCCACGGTGTTTAATTTGGGAAACATTGAAGGTTGCGTTACAAGTGTTACGCTTATGATTTGAACGTTATTGGTCGCGTCTGATAGCATCGAAATGATTTTGTAACCTTCAGGGCGAGTGGTGGTTATCACGCGACGGGCGACGGGTTAAATCGCGGCCCTTTGTCACGACTGACTTACACATACATGTATCATTTTATACAGCATGTTGTAATATTTCTTACAGGATTGTGCTCACGTTTTTGTGTTGTTTACTAAATTGGTAAAAATTCGGTAACATTAATATTTGTTTGTGACTTCTGGAGATTTTTTTTTATTTTGTTTTCATTTACTACCTCGTTGGCCGTGTGGTCGCAACTGCTACTACCGGGCAGAGGGTCTTGGGTTCGATTCCTGGGTCGGGCAAAGTATAACTGGGTTTTAAAAAATCTCAGTAGTAGCACGAGGTCTGGAATTGTGCCCGGTATATGGCAATAGACTCACTAAATAGTAAAAAGTGAGTGTTACATTGTACAGTGGCATAATGTGCACATCTGCCTACCCCTTCGGTGATAGAAGGCGTGATTTTATATTATGTATGTGACATAATATAATTTCATTTTCAAAGTAATAAACGGCTTAATTGGATTAAGCTCCGTTTTGAAACAGGACTACTGTCAAATTACAATTTCTCCTAGCTGACTAACAAGCCAAAGTACTTCAAGTGCCTAACATAGTACATAATATGAAGGAAGAAATAATTTTATACTTAGAGAGGAAGTCTCAAGCTAGATATAGTAGACATATCTTCTAACTTCCATGGTCATGGAAAGTTGTGTTTGCAACCGTTGCTTAAGCTTAATTTAAGCTAAACATTCAAGGTGACATAGCGCTTGTTTTGCTTGAATCGGTTGGGGGTACCGAATTTGTGTGCGTGTGTGTGTGTGTGTGTGTGTGTGAGGGTGAGGGTGTGTGTGTGTGTGTGTGTGTGTGTGTGTGTGTGTGTTTATTTGTTTGTTTAATATTGTGGACATGGTATAGTCCAGGATATAATTGAAGACGTGATATTACTTGATACAATTATACAAACGAACTTTCTAAGTCGTAAATATTACGTATTGCAACCTCCTTTCTAAAGGTAACTTAAAGAGCAAACATTCAGAACGATCAATAAAATTGGCAGTAACCGATTGTCAGCAATGATTATGTACTTCGTTATCCAGTTAAATGTAGTTTTAAAGAGTGACCAAAGCACCTAGTTCGAGTTAGTTTTATATTACGCGATTGACTCGTTTATGACATTCGGCGCTCTGATTGGCTGCTCCAAGTTACCCAACCAATCAGAGGGCTAAACTTGGTAACGTTAATGTAAAAATAACTTGTAGGACCCAGACATAGTCATCGATACCTCAATAATATAATAAACACGAACAGATCTGATGGCTTTTGATTTTATATTGACGGCAGCTAACAAGAACATTTATTACAAAGACAAATATCAATCTTAATTAGATTTGAATAGGAACTAATTTAAGGTTTGCTTTTGATTGTCTGTCAATTTTGTGCTGGACAAATTCTTTCGAAATACAAAGGTGTTTTAAATAAATGAATTTATTTTTTTTACATCAACCTGTATCTTAGTTTTACTTTAACATGTCTTATTGCCGATTAACGTTAAGAACTTGTAACTTGCTTTATCAATGAAAGTATTGTAGAAAAATAATCAGCGATAATAAAAAAAGAAAAATTGTATGTTCATGACAATAATACGTCATTAAAATTATTATTATAATGTTATCTTACAAGTAAAAATTACTAAAATGTTGATTATAGGTACCTATATCTTATGAGCACGAAAACAACACTATCAATACAAAGGAAAATAATCTATATGTTATACTTCAATCTTTATTAAAGTACACACAGTATCATCATATCGTTAAAAGCTATATTTCTTCAGCATTGAACCTACTCACCTTTGACCATTATGCCATGACTTTGAATTCTAGTGGGCAGTTCTCGGAACTGACGTCATTGTTCGATATTTTCCACGAAACTACGATAAAGTTGGTTTTTCATACTACAAAATGAAACTCATTGGATGTACCAAACAGAATAGTTCTTTCTGGTCAAAAATAAAATGATATTCATAACCCATTTTAACAAGCACTTTTAATAGTTAAAACTAAAATAACCCGCTGATGCATCAATAAGCTTTTTAAGGAAAATTACTGTATTTCAAAGCGTAAACTATACTTTCTAATACAAAACTATACTTTCTAATACATAAAAAAATGGGAACAACTTTTTACGCCAACATTTTTTAAATACTACCTAAGTAACAAAAAATGAAAAATGTCAACAGGAAATTGCGAAGCGAAATTGTTATAGCACAAATAATCAGATTAAGATTTCTGTAGGTCAACCAATGTCACAGTTGCGTGGGCATACTAAGCACTAAGCCTGGTATAGAGGCAATTAATGCTCTATGGAAATGCCCTTAGCCCATCATTAAACCCTGAATCACAGGCCATTTCATTTCACGAACATTTTACGTCATAACTCATGAATAATGTGACCTTTATGTTCTGCTGTACTGTGACGTCATGGTATATTTCCATTCTATTGCTTTGATATCCTTTTTGATGATTAAATTGGTGATGGTTGGTGTTATGAATTCGAATGTGTTATTCATATTTTTGTGTTGTCATCTTGGTTTTTTTATCTAACTCACAAAACCCCCTAATACATTGTATTATTCCTGTTTAATGAACATAACATAACATCACGCCTTTTATCAAGCAGTAGGCAGAAGTGCACACAGAAGTAACACCCACTTTTCGCTATTTATGTTCCAGTATGAGTCCCATTTAACTCGTCGAGTACTGTCATTAGACACAATTATAGAACAATAGGTTGCGGTCACCAGTGACCGCTTGGTGTTTGACAGTTTAATAGGGGGTGAGCCTATTGCCATATACCGAGCACATTTCCAGACTCCGCGCTACTACTGAGATTTTTTTTTAAAACCCTGTTATACTTTGCCCTACCCGGGAATCGAACCCGAAACCCCTTGCCCGGCAGTCGCACTTGCGACCACACGGCCAACGAGGCAGTCCTGTTTAATGTTGCTTTTAATAAACATGTAGGTAGTATGTGTTATCTTTCTATGAACAATATATTTCACTATCGTAATAACGTTCAACTTAACAATGGTAACTATAAACAATATATAGGATAAATTGATTTAAAAAAAATGTCGAGAGTCAAAATCGCGCTATAGTTAACATCCTTGACTCGAGATTCTGTGTATGCGGTAGCCATTTTCCATACTCTTATAACCCACACTTACTTACAATACGCACACATTAATCGGGTTTTTAGTCTTGATCTAATAGTTTTATAATGAGTACACATGTCTTTGAACACGCTATTATAAAATACTTTTTTCTTTTTAAACCAATTACAAACCCTTACAAGGCCTTCGTTATAAACTGGATTGATGATTTGACTGAATAAGGAAACGTGTGACGACTAATAAATTATTACTCAGTACCAAGTAATTAATGTTATTAATAAAGACCTTCCAGATTTCTTTCAGAAGCAATTTGATTCTGAGTAGCGGACTGATATTTATGTTTATAGGTAAACAATATAATATAATATTACATTAACAAAAATATGTAGGTAATTAATTTCCTGATGATACAAAGTTGTATGACGCGACGTCAAATATTATGAAAGAAAAAAAGTGTCTGGATTTTTCTTCGTGTTCGAATATTAAAATGAGATTTTTTGAATTTTTAAATTAATAAATATAATCCAACTGATCAAAAGTCATTTCCGACCTTTCTTTTTTTGATGACGGGGGAAAACTTCGAAAGGCGCCTAGCCTTTCCAACCTAGATATCACTCTGATGATATTTGATATAAAAGTACATATAGTACACTTTGACCTCATGATGGTTATTCATGTCCAATTTTATTACCATCTCATTTTTGTAACTACACACAGTACCGCGAATTTCTACGTACTTATTTACAAAAAAGTCGTGCAAACAATGCCACACATGGGCCTAATTAATGCTAGACACACCGTCTCCCTCGCGATACACAGAGATGTGACAGATACACACATAATTCCAGAAACAATGGGTCTCGGAGCTAAAAAAATGTATCACTCCATCGGCATTTCGTTAGCCTTTTAAAATTCCATGCGCGTTTACTGACCATGGCATTTTTCGTTTAAATCTGAGAGGCAAAATGCTTGGGTTCCCATGTTTTAAGGCCGACAACCTTCCATGTACCTTAGATACTCGGAATGTTAGGAATCAATTTTCCAAAGAATTTTGCTGTTAAAGATTTCGTATAAATTTTCCAGCTACTATTAATAGGCCGTGACGGGCCAAAACAAACTGTGGGCCTCATCTAAGTAGGAGGGTTAGCCATAACCCTTATCTCTACAATACATGGCAGACTGGTCATAGATCACATGTAAAAAAGTATCGGTTTCACTGAATACTACTATTTCCTCTCTGTCAAAAGTAAGAAGAAGAAATATATGGGAATACACACGGCTTAACTATAGCAAAATATCCATCTAAGCATAGCAAATGTCGCGGAGAAACTAACGGGTTACCGGGGCTCCGGCTCGACGTGCAAGAGAAGTTACGGGGTGATTTTTAGTCAGTAAGAGTCTGACCAGATTGGCGATATATTAAAGAAGGGCCAAATTAAAATTACCCTTAACCGACGAGCATGCATGAAAAGATTGATGACTGTTAATGAAGCGAAAGAGGTATGTAAGAATCGTAGTAATTGGCGTTTCTTAGTCTCTGCCTACCCCCATGGGAGACAGGCGTGAAGTTATGTATGTATGTATGTAAGAGTCTGACACTCCCTCCCGCCTCCACCAAGCAGGAGCAGTCATTCGATGATAATATAATATTTACTCTTAGTTGCTGTTGAAGTAAAGCTTTGAGTACATCACCGAGTTCATCTTATTTACCTATTTTTTTTTAAATAACTTTGCCCCACACTGGGATTTTCTCCTGTACCGTGGGTGCATTTACAAACATATAAGTTCACATACACAAGACACCCAGACCCGGAACAACAATTTGTGGATTACACAAAGACTTGTTCCGTGCGGGAATCACCAACCCAGCCACCGCACCAAACGTACAGTCAATTCCAATATCATTCTTAGCTACAATCTCTTACTTAACTAAAAACCACTTAAAACTACACCAACAAATGTCATGCCAGATATAAACGTATCTGCTTATCAATTCCAGTTCAATAACTGAAGAATGTCACCACATGTTTAGTTTTAAATGCAATCGTCGAACTACTAACGCATTGCACATGCAAATCTGTTCCAATTACATGAATACTTACAGAGCAGGCACTGGTTTTGCATAAAAAGTAAACAGTGACTAAATTGCAATAGGTTTGCGTGTGTATATTATGTACCATGCAATTGCCTAATGGACAAACTTTAATGAACTATTGCTCTATTTCTTGGTTTAATTTCGTAGTAATTAGAGTTATACCTCTGTTTTATTATTTTTTCTGTCTCGGGTCGGGCAAAATATTACTGTGTTTTTAAATATTCTCAGTAGCACCGAGTCTGGAATTGTGCCCGGTATATGGCAATAGGCTCACCCCCTATTACACGGGACTCATAACATAAATAGTGAAAAGTAGGTGTTACATTGTACAGTGGTATAATGTGCACCTCTGCCTACCCCTTCGGGGATAAAAGGCGTGATGTTATGTAATGTTTTAATTTTTAAGGTTTCCCAAGTTTGCCAAAGTCTTTTTCCTTGATTGCTAAAATCCCCTGTAAGAATGACAACGCCTTAATTGTAGTCAAAACAGCCTCAATTAAATGTACTCGAGAACTTTTATGGAATCAACCAAAATCAGAATGAACAATGCTATTCTTAATAGATTTTGTTGTTTATTCTGATTGATCACTAATTCTATTAATCTGTCAAACACCAAGCGGTCACCGGTGACCGCGACCTATTGTTCTTTAATTGTGTCTATAAAACCGGTACTCGACGAGTTAAATTAGGACCTACTTGTATCAATTGAATGTATCCAATTTGTTTCCGAGGAGAAACATACGCAATTCTCGTCTTTATTTAGCCTGTACTTTTCTTAGAATCGTTAAAACAAAACATTATTAGGACCCTAACCGAACAACCAAAAGGTTCAAAATCGTGTTTTTGAACGTTCTAAGTAAAATCAAATTGTTTCTTGTCATCATTAGTTGGTACACTTAAGACTAATTCCTTTCTAACAAGATACTCAGTGTCTGCAATTACAGTATTGATCTCTTCAGATTGATAAATTACCATTTGAAGTTCATCTGCAGTTATATCTGGACAGCATTCACAGGAATAACTGTGTACGATCCTAGTACATTTTTAGTATGTGCAATATAATTCAAGATGACATTATCTGAGTTAGCGTTAGAGTGCGCCGGCGCCGCCAAGCCGTATAAAATAATGTCTTACCATACGAAAGGTGAACAACACAGAAGTACCATTACATAGGAAGAAATATTCATAAAATACTTTATGACATCAGAAAATTTTGCAGTCCGTTTGGCGGTCAGAACTGACTGTGATTAAAGTGTGTCGTGTAGTTTGGACAAAAAATCCTAAAAATGCTGCCACTAAAACCAGACTTCACAATTCTCAAAATGTTTTGATAGAAGAAAGTTGGTTTTCTGAATCGCCTTATAAGTGGCGAGGCAAGGCCGATAGGCTCGTTCGGTTCAATTAGCTACCGTCAGTTAGGCGTATGTGGCAAATGCACCGCTAGCTGCCAACTAATTAATTTATGGGGCGTTGTTGCCTGATTATAGTCTAGTCAGGCAGTTCCACTGATTCTGATTATAGTGCTAGAAAGTTCTTGAAGAAGTGCCAACTTTCGCGATTTCTTTTGTGCTTATTTAAGTGTTTGCTTCATTCATATAAAATTCGTAGATAGCTTTTGTAAATGTAGACTGAAGTTATCGATTTCCTATATTTAACTATATGACGCATTTAGTTTAGATAATTCTATGTATGGTATGAAATGTTGACCAATAAAATATAACTGTATGTAGAAAATATTTTATCTTTAATGTTTCAATTAAACAATATAACTCTCATACATATAATAACATTTCTAATAATACCCGACTACATATTATCAATAATTCATCAGCCAACGATAATTAACAATAAAACTTGTAAATAATACGCATCAAGCTGTATTACTCAGAATTGCTCTATGATTTCATACAATAAAAGCCGCTTTTTTTTTTACAACTTTCATAAATCGCAATTCATGTGGTCGTAGGCTCCGAAGCCATTGCAATAGTTGTGCGCCGATAACTCATTCACATGCCCATATAGGGTAGGCAGGATTGCAGCCGAGGGAACAGCTTGGAAAATGCGGATAGTAAAGCTTCATATTTTCGTTTTGTACAAAAAAATGAACGAGATATTACATTCTGTTATGTAATATGTCTGGCGCCGTGAAGTGACATGATAGTGATCTGGAGATAGAAATTATAAAGTCTGCTGTTTATGCTAGTTGTTTCAGTCTTCCTTGCAGAGTGTTTGTGTCCATCTTTGTTGGTATGGCTGGCTATTTTCAATTAATGCGTTATTTTTACGTCGGGTTTTAATTATACTGCGGTTTAAGGGTGTCTCATTAATTGTTATATGGGCTTAATGATCATTTAGCTGATATTCAGTTAAAAAAATGTCTAGTTTTTTTTATGAAATGTTTTACATTAAAAGCGACACGATTTATATCGTGTTGACTAGTAAACTAAAATTCATGACATATTTTTATACGAAACAAGGAAATGTGTGTTACATTTCAAGTTTGAGACGATCCAACTGGACGATATCTGTCAGTCAGTTACTGTTCACTACAGTCTTATTTCATAGTGGCTTTTCTGAACTATCTTACACAGTGACTCAGGGAAGTCTAAACCAGCGTGTTTGAATTAAAGATGCGTGTTACATCCTAAACGAGTACTATGTCATTACGTGAATGATGTATGGCTGGTCTGCGGTATGTAATGTGTCTTACAGTAGGCATTTATTACTACTGATGCTGTATTCGTCATGAGACGTGATTGCGTTGGCGTGTTACACTTGAATTAGTTTTGACTGGTGAGAAACATAATTTATTGTGTGAGAAAAGTGAGGTGTAGTTTATTGTATAGTGTTTTTAATCACTTTTTCTATGTTATGACTAGTGGTATATACAAAATGCTTTAAATCACTTAACAAACTATATAAAAATTTGTCAATGCAGCACTACACATAACAACGAAATGTACCCGATAGAGATAGCTGGTTGAGGAAATGAAAAGGAGTTACGATCATCAACAATGAGGGGAAGTTCGAGTATTATATCAATGAGTACCTTAATAATTTCAAAAAAATCTAAATCTACTTCTGAGTGGATGTATTCACTAAACCACGCAAAATAATAACTTTGGTAACTTAACTATTAAAGACAACCATAACAAACCAAAAATAACTTCCACATTTTATTTGATCCCTAACCTAACCCAATAAGAAGTGAAACAAACAAATATGGCCGCCGTACGATTAACATTTTTACAGTAAGTCACGTCTGAATCATCGGGAATAACGTCACGCAACGCATTGCGCAACGTGTCCCGTAACAATCAATACGGTTATGAATAAAACATAATCTTGTTCGTACAACATTCATAGGAACAATACGGTAAGTAGATAATATGATAGCTTGATATAGGTACATATTTATGTTATTATGTAATTTTCATTCTGTGGGTATAATTTTTTGTCTGCCTCCTTGGTTCAGTGACTGTAAGGTAAGGTTCACTGCGAAGTTTTCGGAAATTCTCAGTCGTAACCTGGAGCCTGGAACAATTCCCGTTATGTAACAGTAGCAATGCAGTCTTCTTCTATTATAGGGAACTATATTCAATAATATAAAACATGTAACTTAAATAACGCACATTCTGAAAATAGTTTGTTCAGAATCGATAACTGAATCGATTTATATAATTTTTAGTATAGGTAATTTTTATCCCAAAAATAATTAAAACTATGGAAATTATTGTCATATTAACCCTGTATTGTTAAAACAAATCGAAATGAACCGTAAGTCAAAGCAATAAGACTTTAAAATTGCAGTTTTATTTATATTCATACAAATTCTATCATTCAATACAAAATAAAGAAAAATAAACCTTATGACAAGATCCTTAAGGATGCATATACTATACATGTTAAATTAAAAATTTAGTGTATGTATTATGATTATAACATAATATTCTAATTGGGGTGTTTGAGGGTGTGCGTTAATTATGTTACATATCGTTACCAAAAATACGTGATAGATTCATACAAAATAAGTATTTGAGAATAATGTTGAAAGCTTGAGTTATTTATGTCTGTTCTAACTTGGTACTCACACTTGCGACGAGTCAACAAAACATACATACCACGAATAAACATAGACACACCGACCACCTAAACCCTAAGACCCGACCACCATAAATACGAGTACTTATATACATATCTCTATATAATCGTAAACCACTAATTCTGAGGAACATAATATACCTATCTGTATACAATTCTTGACTCCAAATCAATTACAGTTATGCAACGACAGCTGTTTTGCAAATGACAGCTTCATGAGACGTATGAAGGAATGTGGCGAGCTTGCATGCTTACACGTGTGATGTGTTTATTTACTGCTATTAATACCTTAGAACAATGCTAGGATATTTGGATTGTGGTAATAGTGGTCATAAAGTCTATATGTGCAATTACTATGCAAGGGTTTTTTGAAGATTAACTCAGATATTTTTTCCCTTAATGCCACTGTGCAATGTAACACCCACTTTTCACTAATTATGTTATGAGTCCTATGTAATAATATTATATTATACTATTGCCATATATCGGGCAAAATTCCAAACTCCGTGCTATTACTGCGATTTTTTTTAAAACCCAGTAATACTTTGCCCGGCTACTCAGCCTATGAGGCAGAAGATGGTTAATGCTTAAAAAAATCTAACAAAATCGGTATATGTAGCATTTATCTGAAATGTAGTGACTAAGGACATCCATAAGATTTCCTTAGGTCAAAAGCCCTTAGAAAATGGTCATTCATTTCTCTAAAAAAAATATCATAAAAGCATTTCAATTACGAAGACCAATCCAATAACGGACCAAACATTCATGTAGCTTCACTTGTGTCACACTAAACCGACACTGCCATAGTGCTGGTACGTCACAATAACGGTTTATAATCGATTTATCGGGTTCCCACTATCCGATAATTGTCTTTACCAATGTCGTTCACTCGAAATGGATCGTGGGTGCCGGTATTACGGTGATCTTCCACGCTGTCACGTGGTCAAACTGTTCTAAAGGGTTTTGAGTCCTTAGATAATGATGGTTTTCGATAGACACGCCCTGCATTGCATAGAATAGAATAGAATAGAATATAACTTTATTGTACACCATTAATAATACAGTACATACAGAATAGGAAATAGCTTCGTAATATTTGTAAAAAAATAGTTGGTGTCACATTTATTGAAATTAAAGATGAAGAAATACTTTATTGAAATGTCAAAAACAATACTTTTCTATGAATTTTGTATTGGATCGCAACGTATGACGTCATCATATTTCTGCCTCAAATAGCATACTTATTTCCTTAAAATTAACGAGAAAAAATCCAAAAGTAGGTAAATTGTCAAAACAATGGATGAGATTATGATTATTTTTAATTATTTATTGCATTGAAAAGTTGAAACAATTTATTTTAATCCTAGGAAACTAGCCAATTATGTCCAGTATGTGCAACTCTGCCACTTTAGAGGTAAAAGATTTGACGGATGGTGATATGAAGTGTATCTATGTAATATTTTATGAAAAGATCTCTAAACTACGACAGTTATTTAAGTTAATTTGTATTTTTACTTTTCTAATTTGTTTCTTTATTTGTTCACAGGTATGTATAATCAGTTGTTTGAGCAGTAGTAATTACAATGAAGAACGTCTACGAAACTGAATAGTTTAAAAAGGTATACCATTCTATGTTTCTCACATAAGACTTAAAGATTAACTGGAGTTACCAAACTAGGAGATTTATCAAACAATGTTTTGAAGAAATTCATAAAATTAATGGTCGTTTACATTTAGCCTAATCATATAGGTATTATTTTATTTTATGTTGTAAATAAATATCTAACTATAATCTATAAAACAATCTATATCATTATGTATTTGATATTCGTAATGTCATTGGTACCCGTACAACACAAACTAGAGCATATCATTTGTCGATAACAAAAGCCGACCGATTTATCGATTGTCAAAAATTTTGATGACAAATACCAATCCTAATTCCATATCTACCTCTATAAACCGTTTTAACTTGACAAAAGCTCAAAATAGCAATTTGTTTTTACATAAATTTTACAACAGCCTACAATAACTCAGCCATTTTATATAACAGATACTATTATTGTAATAGAAAACAAAACTTTTTGCCACATACCGAGGTCGAAGTTTTTTGAAAAAAAAAAAATCCATTTATTTCCATGATTGAACATTGTTTGTTTTTTACCATTTACATACACATGTCGAAGCGAACAAGAATGTCGTAAAACCAGTATAAAACAAATTCTTATTACAGTGGACTAACTCGTCGCCAATTTAATTAATTTCACAAGAAAACAAAACATTTAAAATATTCATGCCGTTTTCACCGAAGGGCTGGATTTGCATATTTCAGTACGAGGGTCCAAGTTTATTGGTGGCCGTGTGTGGTCCTCGGTCGCTATGGTAACGAAGCTATCGCGGTCAAAGCGGATCGCCTTACCGCCTTAACTGATGGACACGGCTAATTGTTAGGAGCGGCGACGTTGCCAGCACTGACACCACACGCTTCTAAATGTCACTACACGACCGTTAGTTTCATTTCTTATCTGATCCCTCTCCAATTAAGCACAACTAAGTACTACTTGGGATCTCGTAAGCGATAATTATACCAATTTATTCGAAATATCAACGAGAACATGGAGTATTTTTATCTCACCGCTGCGACTAACACGGCATTGCGATTAACTCTATGGTTTTAATTGTATACGCTTTTACAAATAGTGGATGTCACGTTAATTCTTTACGCAATTGCTTTCACGACTTTACAACAATTGGTTTCGGTACTTATCTTTAGCCACCGTTGACCCGTAGCAACCTCGGCTTCTCTTTTGTAAATTAAACATTTCTGTCCTGAGAGACGTTCAAATATATTGAGATGCCGAGAAACTTAAAAACTAAAAAAAAACGAAATGAAGGCTTTGCAAACGAAGTAGCAAAGGCAAAAAAGCCAGTGAGAAATTGAAAAATAAATTAGAACGATACTGCTTCTTCTACGAAGCGAAGTGAAATACTAAAGCTATTTGTAAAACCCAAACTAAAAAACATTCTCAACTTTTTGTAATTTGTTTTGATTAATAGTTTGAATTTCTTTACATTATTTTATTTTACTTTGAGTTAAGGTCAATGTCCATTAGAGCGTAACATTGCACGCATCGTGGACTTTTTACCAGCATGCATTGGAGTTGAAGCAACAGCCCATGTCAACGTTCACTGATGAAATGTCATGTTTTATACGAAATTGGTATTTATTAGGAAAAAGTTTCACGATACGCATCAGTTAGTATCGGGTTTAATAGAGCGAATTTTTAATTATTGCTTAAGGCGTTGCAGATTTTTATTACAAAATGCATTTAATTAATAAAACTAGATCAAAGCACAAACCGTCGTCCGCTGCTAATCTAACTTGAATATCCTTGAATTAATTAAATAAACATATGAACACGTACCTCGTTTGTGTCATAACCTGCAATATTAACCTTTTTATGGGACATTTTATATGTACCGAGGTAATTTTATTACTCTGTTTAATTAAATATATTTTATTACAATTACGATAAACATGATTGCTGACTATGAATATCAGAGCTCAGTCAACATAGGGACCATATAATGTGTCTAATAATGATGAAAAGAAAACTTGCTATTTCTAGGGGCTTTTTTTTAAGGGGGAAAATCATCGAATGACTGCTCTCGCCTGGGTGAGGCAGGAGGGAGTGTCAGACTCTTACTGACTAAAAACCACCCCGTTCCTTCTCCTGCACGTCGAGCCAGAGCCCCGGTTACCCGTTAGGTTCTCCGCGACAGTTCTAGGGGCTAATACCCCTGAGACATTTTATATTTATAGTGCAAAATGGACGTGGTATTACAATAAATTTACGAATCATAGAACAATTCCACTATTCAACTGAAATCACGTTCGTACGTTTGAACAAAACAAAACATGAACCACTAAATATATTTAGATTGAAATAGTAAACATCACGCAACTTAACAAACAGGTTACCGGTCTAACAATTTAGGTCATAGTAACTAATTAAAAACTTTTGTTACACACGCAAAACTAGCCTTGTTAAAATGTCCAGTGAGCCGCGTAATCGCTTGAGTTTTTTTAATAATATAATTTATTACAATATAAATAAAGTTCAATGTTTTCCGTGATTTTGTGGGAAATTAGGCTCTTTTTAAAACTGTGATGTAATCATAATATAGTGGATCAGTGTCCTACTTTGTTTAAAGCGTGTTAGTAGAGGCGTAGTATTATGTTTCTTGTCAGATTTTACGCAGTACAATGAATTAATAAAGTATAAAGTAATGAGATTCGTAATTATGATGTTGGTACGAATTTAATTTGTGTAAAGTTTTTAATCAGTATTATTTCTTTCATGACGTTTCTTCGTGTTTGCAAAATCATATTTGTTTCTTTAATTATATATTGGTTCTAAAACTGTATTTTATAAATGTATGTTGAGTATAAATACAATAAAAATAATATATCACTTCTTATAGTACTTAGTATAAAGTATAGTACCTTAACTTTTTACCTCTCATTGAAGATTAATTTTCTAAGACGAGCTCAAATTAAACTGGTCCTCTTTTTCTGCCAATACGGCCTATTGTCCCTATTATTAGATGGCTCGATAATCTGTTCCGTATAAGGCGTTAATTCGTTCCGGTATGCGCTGGATCCTTTTAAAAAACCGATAGATTTTATATCAGATAAGAGATGTTGTACTTATTTTTTAAAGATTTCATTAAAACTGCCTCGTTGGCCGAGTGGTCGCAAGTGCGACTGCCGGGCAAGGGGTCTCGGGTTCGATTCCCGGGTCGGGCAAAGATTTACTGGGTTTTAATAAATTCTCAATAGTAGCATGGAGTCTGAATTTGTGCCCGGTATATGGCAATAGGCTTACCCCCTATTACATGGGACTCGTAAAATAAATAGTGAAAAGTGGGTGTTACATTGTACAGTGGTATAATGTGCACCTCTGCCTACCCCTTCGAGAATAAAAGGCGTAATGCTATGTTATGTTATGATGTTGTGTTCATTAAAACCTATCCAATAGTTCCGAATGATTACACAGCACATAAGTGAACAGTATTCCTATCTCAATTCTGAAGTTAATAAGGATTTTACAACAGCGCGTGTCGTGCCAATTTTAACTGTATGAAATATGAATCTAAACTCATAAACATATTTTATATGTAAACATAAATAAAGACCGATACTTAAACATTGTATTAAGTAGCAGTGCATAAAACTGGACATTTATAACGCAATAATTTAACGTGCACGTGCATATAATATTAAAATATTCTTCAAAAATAATTGCTGTTTTCCCCATTCATTTTACGGATATTGTTACTCGTGTCACGATATTTTTATGATGGCATGTGGTTGGATGTTTTTTTTATTTGTTGACGACAATTAATGATTGCAGAGAAGCAACAGAAGTGTTTGTGAATGTCAGTAGCGGCTTTACATTTCCAACTAAGAGCTTTTTGTAGAAATATAGAACGTCAATTCTGTTCTATAAAAGTTGACAAGAACAATTATTATGGATAGTAATATGTGATGATGTTCTAATGGTCTTAACCCGGCGTTATTGAGGCAGGGTCAATATGACCCTGCACGTTTTGCGTACGAAAAATTTCTTAGAAATAATTGCCGCACACAACCGTCTGTCTCAGTAGCTGCAGCTAAGTATCACCCCCACCCTTCGTGTACCTCACTTTAGTCGTCCATCGCTCGAGCAAGGAGCAACACGTGTGTGAACCTGCGACCGGGTAATTATGACCCAGCTCAACGGCGACGTTGCTGCTTTGTGCCATATATTTTTTTTAATATTTTATTTAGTTTGGCTTATTTACGCTACTTTATTTTTAGATAACTATCTAATATGGACCCGGAAGAACGTGAACGTCGTCGAATCGTAGCGATACTTGAAGAATCATCAGATAGTGACAATGAACCTTGTGCATCTGATTCGGAAAACGAAGATCATGTTAGTGTTCGTAGTCAGGAAAGTAATACTGATCAAGAAATTAGTGACAGTGAAGAAAACATTCCATTGCAACAATTACGTCAATTCAATTCAAGTGATGAAAGATGGTACTAAATGGTACAAAACTCCTTTCCGGCAAAATGTCCGCACTCGAAGCGAGAATATTATTACACAGCAGCCTGGAGTAGCTCAAGAAGCAAAGACGGCTAAATCGGAATTAGAATGTTGGCAACTTTTTATACCGGATAATTTGCTGTAGTTATATCAGTTTTTAAAAAACTTGGGTTTAACTCTCGTGAAACACCATATTTCTTTACGCAAAGATTCAGTAAATCTTCCTAGGGAAATGCGCAAAAGAATGATAGAATTTACTGGAGAAACATCTGGAGAACCTCCTGCAAAGCTCACTGGTGTTCGAAGAAGGTGTCAAGATTGTCCCTACAAAAAAGATAGAAATACAAGTCATATATGTAATACTTGCCATAAGTTTATATGCCCTCAACACGTAGTCTCTTATTGTAAAAACTGCAGTGACAGTCTAATTAAAAAAGATTGATTATTCGAAAGTTCCTGATATTTTTGTGATTAATATTCCAAAGATAGAGAGATTAGGTAGTATAAATTTGATTTAAGTATATTTTTGTAAGAAACGATATTGTTTTTTGTTGATAAAAAAAAACTTAGAAGAGAGTTAAATTTTTATTGTATAATTAATAGTCTTATTGAAAGTTAAAAATAAAAATTACTTCATTTATTAACAATGTGTTTTATTGTTGCTACTGATTATATATACACTTATATATTATAAATATCGAATAAAAAAAATTACAAATCATTTTATACTAGGTAAAATAGTAACAATTGCAACAGGGTCATAATGACCCACTTCAACGTTAGTGTAACTTTTTTCCGCCACAATGACGCCGGGTTAATGAATGAACTCGGATGCCGAGATTTTCCCAGTCGGCTACAACATGGAGTTCTTCAAGAAGGGAGTACTTAAATAGGTTTTTCAAGGGTCAGCATGGTGCATGTAATGCTCCAAGTGTTGCAAGCGTTCATAGGCCATGGCAACCACTTACCATCAGATGGGCCGTGTGCTACTTTTCCCACCGTCGTAGTATAAAAAAAGTATACTCTAATTACTCTATTCTGAGATCTAATATTATTCTATAGAGCTTTATCTAACATTACTATTTCATACCAAAGTTTAGCCATTTACTTTATACTAAGAAATATCATCTGAAACTTTGTAATATACAACTTAATAACAACTGCACACTGTACATTTTAACACGTATATAACAATAACAATTAGCAATAACTATTCTCACGTCTACTTATTGAGCTATCAATTGTTTTATTTTCAATCATAAAACGCAATATTGTGTGATTCTATGTGGCAGTGAACATAAATGTAATTATGTGAATATTATCGACATTATATAAATTGTTATTGCACCTAATCATGGCAGAATAATTCAATAATCATGTATGATTATTATCTTGGTATTATTTAGATTGAATGTTGTAATGAGCATTGCTTGCTGAAGGTCATTGCTGCAATGTATTAGTTAGTTAGAAAAATATATTGTCAAGTTCACACTGTATGAGTCATACAAACTCGCAATTCAAATAGGTTTAAATATATTCGAAGTTATAAGAAAGAGTTGACTAATATTTTTGAACAGTACGAACTTATTATTAGTTTAATATTTAGTGAAACGTTTTTATTTTTGCTTCGACTAACAACAACACTGCTCAAAGCTTTGGAATTATAAGCGGTTACTAATTTTGGTTGATTATAAATTAGTTATAGCAACTGTAATTTTCATACATGTACTTACATTTTATAATAACTATCGTGAGACATACTAAATTAAGTTAAATCGCGGAGTATTATATATATATATAGTATATATATTGTATACGTGAATATACTGCGTGACGTCGCCGCGACCGCGCACGCTGCACATGAGGAAGAACCCCTCTGTGGTTGGAAACTAGTAGAGCTTTTCTCAGTATATTCACGTGAGTAACCCGCGATTTTACTTAATGTACTTACATTTATATACCAGTACATTGTACGTTTATTCATAGAACCCAACTACTTACATTAACGAAACCAGTTTTACAATACGTCTATATCAATTCCTAATGGCAAAGTTCAGTAATAAAAGTGCAATAAAAATGGCGGGTAATGCTACACTGCTGTATTACAATGTGGTGCATATTATCTTTCCTTATTATCTTTGTAGGTACTGTTATGAAATACTCTGAGAAATGGCTACTTAGTATTATTAATGGGCTTACTCAAGTACGTACTGAATTTATGATAGGTATCTGTTATTGAAGGTGTGTAATCATTTTTATATTATTTATGCTTATGGTCGCAAGTGCAGACCAGGTAGTCAGGCAAAGTATAACTGTTTTTTTTCACCCCCTATTATACGGAACTCATAACGTAAATAGTGAAAAGTGGGTGCTTCAGGGTACAGTGGTATTAATTGCCGTGATGCACCTCTCTATCCCTTCGAGGATAAACAGGCGTGATGTTATGTTTTAAGCTTATGGTTGGTTTTTGGTCAGAGATGTTAAAGTGTGAATATTATTAAAAATATGTATTAAATCTGTGTAATTATGATTTTTTTTATTCATTTTGAATTGGTCTTATCTTAACTTCTTCCATTCTTCCATGTACTGCAAGGTATTTAGTAAGTATCATACAAGTGATTAAGGATATCTTGCAACAATATAATTGCATGTTGCCATCGAGTCGTTAGCGCTTGGAGCAATAAACTTTTTTGACTCGGTCATTGGTAGGGCTGATACATAATGTATAGGCTGGAGTTATTGCTCCTATGATTGAGTTCGATTTATAATACTTCGGTTTGATGACTTGTAATTGGAGCTGGCCTTCTGAATAAATAAGAAGTAGGAAGTGTTTCAGTTTATTTAGCAGCAGAGGTCACAAGTATGATAATATTATCTATTTCTTGACGTTAAATTGTAATCTAGTCTTTATTTATACTATGTTAAATACTAAAGTTAAACATTCTGGAAGAAACTTAGCATTCCTAGATTTAGCACTCATTCTTATACCACTTAGCTTTGGCTCTGTTTAACTTTTATCTCTATCAAGCTAAAAAACAAAAACGAAAACAATTCCTAAATTCATAATTTTTAACGTCTATTTTCGACAGCCCTAACCACTACCATTTGCTAAACTCACATATCGTTGACACTTCATACAAAACAAAACGCTCATTAGTTCGTAAGTACGAGATTGTCTCCCCAAGTTACAGCAATGAGTCACTAGCGTGGGTGATAAGTATTAATTTCTTGTTGCAATAGTAGGTACCACGGTTCACCATGCCATGAGTAACTAATACATAATTGATCACTTTAAGCTTTGGTAAATATGAGTTACGTTTGATTTGATTAGATGTTGGCTTTTGAAAGGTGAACTGGCTTGCCGATTGGTTTTAGTACCTGGCGTTTAATGATTTGATATTTCTCTTACGGTTTATTGTGACATGTCCGTCAGAATATACATACTTAAGAGCTCATAATTGATGTTATTTATACATAATAACATAAATATTAAAGCGTTTATTTCCCAGTACCCTTAAATAGTAGAAGTAGATATTAAAATGTGTATTTTTTTTTCTTATAATCCAGGTAAGTATTATACCAGGGTGAAGGCCTCCTCCAGTTGTTTCCAATTCTCTTTGTCTAATTTGAGACATAATGAATGTTAAATCCAGGATTTTTAAATGATAAGTGTCGGATAGTGACTTCAACTTCTGTTCTGTGCTGGGTCATAATATTTTGTTTTGGTTCAGACAAACATCCTGTTTTTATTAATCTGCACTTAAATATTATTTGAATACCAAAAAACCACACCTCCTGTTAATTTAACAAATAACATGACATTGGTGCTTGAATTCAAGATCATTTACACCAACCTATATAACAATTTAATAGTTCGGCACATCAATAAAATAAGGCATAGTTCTCAATGTCAACATTCCACTTTCAACGAAATTACAGTCGCGGTTTACATCGTATAAACGTTTATTGAGATGTGCGGTTTTAATTTCCTACGTGTTATGGTTGATATTGTGCCGTACGTGAGGCCACGACCTTAGTTCCGCTCCAATTATGACGAACAGGTGAGGAGAATCGTCATCTTCACGCTAACTGTAACTAGAGCAAGAATTCACTTTAAAATAATCATAACAAATAAATGTTGAAAGTGAAATTACTTTTGGGTTTGTAGGAGATCAGATTATTATTAGAGAAGATCATGATTGTAGACGCTGTTAGAAATAACTTAAGCTGGAAATAACTATGGAAAAGTAAGTAGTTAATTCTTAGTACATTATACAACGGTAATAAGAGTATTATCTTTACATGTTGAAAAGTATAGTATGGTAACTAAAAATCGCGGGTTAGTCACGTGAATATACTGAGCCTGTAGTAGGCTGCGTGACATCGCCGCGACCACGCACGCTGCACATGAGGAAGAACCCCTCTCGAAACTAGTAGAGCATTTTCTCAGTATATTCACTTGAATAACTCGCAATTTTTAGTTACTTTAGTATGTCTTAAAATAATGAATACATATTATTCTTTTTAAAAGTTATTTTCCAACATTTCTTTTAAATTCTATTCAAAATATTTAAGAGTACTTTTTTGTATAAAACTTAAGTATCTCTGCTTTTAATAAGAGTATTAAAATCAAGTTCGTCAATAATAACGAATCCATCATTATACGATACATTAATAAAATCATCGCCCTAAGCTTACCGCGTTTGTCAAAATTAAACACTTTTGCAATGAATCGAAATGAAATTACCAATGACACGGCGATTATTGATATTGCGTGATCCAATTCCCTTAATGACTATTTGATGTATGTGACGTATTTCAATAGTACTATGGTATAATATAGCTTGCACAATCTCGTATTACATTTAGCATCGAAATTAAGTGATTAATGATAAGTTTGATTGATAAATATGTGCAATGTAGAAGTAGATATATGGCGTGGGTATTACATGGTTTTAAGTGTTGACATAAAATATAATATTATAATGCTATGTTAACTAAAATCGCGGGTTACTTACGTGAATATACTGAGAAAAGCTCTACTAGTTTCGTAGTTTATTCACGTGAGTAACCCGTGATTTTAGTTAATTTAGTCTGTCTCATGATAGTTATTATAAAAACATTATAATGCTATGTTTGAAATTGTTGTTCTTGAAGACGTTGCTTATGTTTATGATTTTCTCCTGTATCGTAGGTGAGAAATAGGCAAAAAACCTTTGCTTTACTTTACTAAAACACTTCTTAGCTATTGTTTTCGAGACTAAATCGTTACGGAATAGTTTAAATAATCATAACGTCTTCGAGTATAGATGTCTGTGTCTAATACTAGGCCCGATATAAGGTAAAAAGCTCGCTCCTTATTACTCGGTCCTAAATAATACAACAGACCAAAACGATAATGATCTGCTTGTCCCTTCTGAATTAAACGTGTTGTTATGTTATCAAGCACAAATCAAGACAGAGCAGTATGCAGACAATTTCACAATCGTAACTTTTTGGTATGTCAGTAACTTAAAATATGGAATACGGCAGTGTGAAAGTTAAAATCCTTCTTGCCACACATCTGAATAAAACTAGTTTAAACTGGTCTCTCTTCGTATAGTGTTTTCGCACATTTGACGGTCAATTTATACTGGTAACTCATAGCTTGATATGCAGTCATATATACAGGTAAGATCCTTAAACATATCTGACAGCATTCTCGAAGTTCAACGTCAAACTTATAAGTAAAAATGTCCGCATATTTAAGTAATTTATATTACAAGTCATTCATCATTAATTTAATACGTAGGTAACATGCGTTAATAATCTCGTCGGAGCGGTTTACTTTAGGTAGGTACAAAATTAAAGTTAAATATGATATCATGACAATATTTCATCAAAGTGATACTGGTAATGGTAAACACACCCATAGATATTATGGGTTTACGAAATTTTAAGCAGAATATAAATTAGCTTGACGAATTACTGGATCTCTCGATGAGCATTATTACCTAAGCTAAAACTCCAAGTATAAGATCTGTAAGTTACAACTAATAAATTACATTTAAAAGTTGTGCCCGGTATATGGTAATAGGCTCACCCCCTATTACATGGGACTCATAACATAAATAGTGGAAAGTGGGTGTTACATTTTAACAGTGGCATTAAGTGCCATAATGTGCACTTCTGCCTACCCCTTCGGGGATAAAAGGCGTGATGTTATGTAAATTACAAAAAGTAAGTGTATTTACGAGAAATAAATAATGCAAGTTCTACACTCATCCTTTCGAAGACATACTGCCAAGATTATATGCTATGTATGATTATAAAAATCAATGACTAAAAACGCCAAATCAAACGGCAACAATGTAGTTCTAAACATTCGTTTAATTAACACACCAAGTTATCGGCAGTTAGGGGACACAAAACGTGAAACTTTTTATCTCAGTACTAAGACTTGGAGTAATTTGCATAGTTTAACAATTACTTGGCACATTCTTTCGCAAGTGTAGCCACATCTTGATATCGTTTGCTAACAAAGGACGGGGAACTCTTCGCTCGTTCGTGACTTCGCTTCAGTTCGGTACTTACGTGAATGTGTTGGAAATATCTGTAATGGGTATATGGAGGCATATGTAAATAGTTTTGCGTAGATAGTAATATTGATTTGAGGTGATTTTGAACATTTCTATGTACAAATTAACAAAAATCGGTTTATTATGTTGTCCCTAGAAAGTAAGGTGGTTTAAAGTCTCTGATGACACATTACAGACTACAGGCTTGATACAAGTCGTTGTCAACCGACCTATCTGGATGTCATTGGGGTGATCTTGTTTTAGCATTAGACGTCTTGTTGTTGATATACTGATAATTCCTGAGCCTCTTGTTCTTAAAATACTAGTTTAATCAACCAACCAAGTTAACCAACAAGACGATGATACTAATTCAAAACCCAACGTAGAAATTGAATTCACAGCCTACGCATAACAGAAATTAATCACCCTTGCATAAACGCGTTCGTGTTTACATACAAATAAAATGCAAATTTTGTCACTTCTCAAGTCAATCTATGAGTCATAAGAAACAAAATTGCGTACTACAATATACTAGAATGGAAATTTAAATTTATTAATAAGCATTAAGATAATGTGATTCGGAATCCGGCGCCTACGAAGTGCTACGGGCTAGGCGCATCATTAACTAATTCAGTTTTCGTCAGTAAACTCGTTTTACTCATTTCGCATATTCATGAAACGAATTATTTCACTTTTGCGGTTGACTGATCATTTAGTATTTATGAATATTTTGAATGTGTAATGATCAAATTCCGATTTAATGACGTGGTTTAGGATTTATGTTTGAGAGATGTCTTTTAGATCTTTGTTTACTTTTTAAGTTGTATTATTATAAAGCAATACAATGTTAAACTGTCAAACACCAAGCGGTCACCGGTGACCGCGACCTATTGTTCTTTAATTGTGTCTATAAAACCGGTACTCGACGAGTTAAGGGCTCTTCTTTTAGAGCTGATTTATCGTGAATGTTTCCAAAGTCTACATGCACGCTTTAACTCTTTCAGTTTTAGTAGTCACTGTAGCTAACTACCTACCTTTTCCAAGAAATTACTTTTTTTAAAATAAGTATATACTTCATTTCTTTGCTTTAGGTTTTCTAACGCTGAAATATTCAAACGTCACTCAAATTTAAGACGTGATTAAGTATAGTTCTGTCACTACAAATTCTTTGTCAAATGACAGAGATGTCACGATATTTAAATACAACTTAAATTTGAGTATCCTTTCAGTATTCTGGCGTAAGCAATGGAATTAAAAAATACATATTCTAAACCACTTAAATGTATGACTGAAAGAGTCAAAGAAAGGTAGGGTTGTGTGCTTTGAAATTTGCAGTTGAACCTTTAAGCGGTAAACTTTACAGTCATAACATAAAGTGTAAGACCTAGATACCCCAAAAGGCAAAAATAAACGTAAAATCATAATCCATACACCACAAACCTTTCTCCCATTTCTCATTCCTTAACCGTCTCAAACAACCTATATTCCATCATGAATTCTCCGTAAACGAAACAAGGCAAGCAAAATAAATAACATTGTTATCAAACAGTTTTACTGTTAGCTACGAACTTGTGAATGTATTACCTAAATGTAGGCATGCCACAATCGGAACTCGAACCTATGACCTCACGACAGAACGCCATTCTCGGTAAATTGAGGCCTTAATAAGTTCTAGGTAACCAAGTATAGATAATTTGCAGTTCGCCTATATTTTAAGTCTTTGATTGGTTGTTCGGACACCCTGTGGTTTGTGGAGCCGGATATGTATTGACTGGGTTTAATTGTGATCGTTTATATTGTACCAAGTAATTAGCGTGTAAGTTTATTGGTTACCTAACTGTTGGTAGTATAGCTATATTATTTACATAGTTTGTATTGTATGGAGCCGCGGAAGGCCCAACGAGCTGCCGTGGCTCCGGCTCGAAGAGCAGGAGTATGAACGGGGTGGTTTTTAGTCAGTAAGAGTCTGACACTCCCTCTCGCCTTGGTAACGCACTTGTAACGCCTCTGGTGTTCCGGGTGTCCATGGGCGAAGCCGATTACTTACTACCAGGTAATCCATCTGCTCGTTTATGGATTATGTCCCTTAAAAAACCAACAATATCAAGTCTAAAGCCACTCAAAGTTACCTATTCAAATGACCACTAACCGAAAGGTAGACCATACCCAACTATTACCTATTATTATATATTTAAATTCCTTTAACTATTAAAATTTAAAACAATAGACATAAAGTTAACCTTCTTAAAATTAGCATAACAATAATATATAAGTTACACATGAAATGTTATATGTTATTGCTCTCGACAATTTTCTAAGAATACCTCGTAAGTTATGAGATGTAAGCAAATAAACAGATGATGGAACATGGCTTGTTTTATGGCACTTCAGCTCAATATTACTTAGCTTTAAATAATGTAATGTATAGAGCAGTGTAGGTAATAACGGGAAAGTATGAATGTTAGTATTTATTGAAGTTATATAGTGTTTATTTTACTCGATAAGTACTAAATTTTAGTACTTAGTAATTGTTGCACATAGCATAAAATATGATTCAAAAAACAAACAGCTGTAATTACAGGTACAGAGAGATACATACAGACAGACATCTGAAGTATCTAATGGGCTTTTTTACCACCCGTCCTTAAACCATCTGATAACCAAAGAGTTACTTAGCGTAATATACCAGCTATACTAACACACACTTTTACAGTTAGGTGTCCCTTATTGATTGATGGAAACCAAAATGTCGATAAGTGCCAGCTATCTTAACTAAATGGTAGTTAAAATTGAAGGGAGTTTGATGGAAACGATGTCAGAATCGCATCCTGAATTGTTAAAAATGATTGAATAATACTCAAAAATAAATTTTAATATTTATTTATTTTTGTTTCCTCCGCCTTTAGACAATTATTTACTCAACAATAAAGGGCTGACACGTAGTACTCGAAGCTTCTTAACTGTCGTCGTAATGAACCCCGTCATTGCGTTATAACATGGCTGACAATTCACACGTTCACAGACAAGAAATTACTGCGTGGGTAGTCACTTGTTTTAAGTATAGACACCAGCAGGTCAACCTAATCCGATCTGTCAATTTCCATCATTTAATTTTCAACTCTAAACCAAAACTGTAGAGTTGAAATTCTATTAATAGAATTTGACAGAAACGGGTAGGTTGATGTGATTCTACGATTCTACCATGGTAAGATTGAAATCTTAGTTGCAATAAAGACCAACGACAGACGATAGACAAGCACCGATGCTGTTTGTAGGGAAATCAGGATGAATTTATTTGATGTCGACTGGCCTAAGACTCTTGTCCAATTTAAAATCGATCAGTACATTTCCGGCCCTTCTTGGATAGGTACTTCTTCGATTGTAGGTGTTGATTATTATCTAAATTGTTTCCAAAGGTTGTTTGGTGAAATTAATTTGTCGTACTGTGGTGTTGGTTTGTGACATGTGACAGTGTTAGAAAGAGGTTTTGATGTGAATCGGTCGATATGCAGAGTGTTAAAGCTTGTTTTACTATTGGCGATGGGCACTAGTACTTTTATAGATGTACGGCCGAAATTAAAAACTATCATAATCACGATTTTGACAGAAATTACATGCAACATATGTCAAAAATCGACCCTAATCAGTCTAGGTTATTCGATAGTGACTGAAAAGTAAGTACAATAAATAATGGTCACATTAATTACGTTTTATATGAAAAATGTAAACTAAGTAGGTATTTTTTTTCAGCTCTCTCAAAAGTTAGTTCACCACGCACTAATGACGCAGACTTCACGCCTAATGGTTTAATTTTTTAGAGCAATCGTCAGATGTAATGGCGTCGGGTATAGTGTTGTGATTACTGAGCCATCAACCTTTATGTAACGTTTGATAAATAATAAATATGTAAGCGGTAACCACCCGCTGTGTGGTATCGCTTTCAACAGCTATTTTTTTTAATAATTATTATCACAACGAATGAGCAAAAAGTTTTCGCAACACTAGTTTTGTTTGTTTTATTTTTTATTAGATACTTTTTTGAGGAACGTTCTCACAGTGACAAATTCAAATTCTGTCAGTTCGAATTTGTCTTTTTTTTATTTGTTATTCAATCTGTGGTCAAATTAGTGCCTTATGTTGTTTTAAACTTGTCGTAAAACAAATTTAAATGCTAATACGCCATAAATAAAAATTGTTGAATAGTTTCATGATATATCATTACATTATAGTTGATTTTTGCTGTTTAGCTTGAATATTTGATTTAATAAAATGTAAAAGTTGTTATTATTCTATCTTCCTAATCTTTTAAAAGACAACTTTATAATTTGTAAACAATTACTAAGAAGTTTTTACTTTAAAACTTACTTACTTTACTTTTACTTTAAAACCACGAATAAAAGTAAAAACCACCGTTATAAAATTACCTAATCCCAAAATTGCATAACCGAAATTATCTTCTCAAAATTTTATACGCACGGAAATATTAACAATACAACCACAGATTACTGCGGATCAAATTAGAAAATACGCGTAAAGGAACCTTTGTATTGCGCGTAAAGCGAAAGCTTAAACATCTCTATTGTGGCTTAACTCTGAATGTAAGATTTCGTTTATTTCTCGTCAATAAAAACTCAATTTTATCTGAGGTCTACCAAGCTACAAGGAAAAGTTTGTATCAAAAGGAAACGTCACATAATATTATTATCTAATGGGGTAGGAAAACGGAGAATGTAGGTAGACATATCTTATTCCCGATACAATTTATACCTATAAGACTTAACAGACGGCATGTGAAATGACAAAATTCATAGGGCAGGCAATCGTTAAAACATTTTAATCACCATCATTGGAAAATCGTGGTAGTAATTTTTAAACGGATTACCTATAAGATTTTCTAAAACATAACACACACACACAAACAAAACTAGTTCTACAGTATAGTCACATGATTAGATAGTACCTACTGCATGTATAACGGAAGAAATATTAGTTAATTAGAGTAATATGTACAAACTTTCAAATCAATATGATATCCTGTAATTAAGATAGTTCTCAGGTACCGTTTAGCAAGAGATTGTAAGTGATATCACTCACTATATTCAAGTATCACTGTTAAGTTTTTCAAACAAACAAGGGATATCAAAACTTATCCCTAATGTCCCCATGCCATTCTTATCCTTACTTATATTTGATCTAAAACTGTCTTTTTTCTAAACCTAGGACGAAATTCATGTAACTAAGAAAATGCTTACACATAGGAAACTTACTTGTGTTTAGTTTACCACAAAATCGAAATGCTAATCAGAGTTAATTTTCATCAAAAAGCACTGGCCTCATTATCTTATAGCTCGCAAAGATTGACAGGCGCCTAGTTACTGTCGTATTACGTATGTAAATTCCTGGCGTGGGCGGTCCTTGCGCTCAACACCGAAGGTGCACTTACAGAGCTAAACCAAGCTAGATTTATTTCGTTCCCGGGTTATAACTTAGGCCAATACGTGACCGATGCTCACGCCTACGCTTACATAGAAATTATCCACGACCAAAACGTTATCAACAGTGAAATGGTAGCGTATTTCACGTATCTAACACTGCCGGGGTCAGCCACCTAATATTGGCTAAAGGTCGGTCGCAAAAGGTTAGTTCCTGTCGCCCGCGGCCGGCTTTCTACTGATTCTAAACTAGTGCAGTTGCATGGAAAGGTCGTGCTGTCAAAAATGCAGCTTTCTTACTTACATAACTGGACACGGTCAACAGATAAATGCATGTAGCAACTGTTTTGTTCTAAGGGGAATTTCATGCAGTTTGTTTTATACGAAGTTTTTGTTGTCTGATTGTTTCGTTTTAGGTCAACTTCAATGCTATCTTATAGTTAAGTCAACACCGTAAAGTTATTTACACCCGCATTTCACTGGGCTACAGAATTATGCATAAATTCTCGAACAATGTAGTCCTGAATGCATTGTTGGAGGCAAAACGATTATAACGCATGAAAGCCGAATTTAATTAAAACACGCTCTTTGAGTGGCGGTGATGAGGTATTTATTACGTCACCATGAAGCTTAAAATATGTTTGGTACCATACTTAACGTTTATTACTCAGCTGAGTTAGCTAGCTACAATAAATCATTTAGTCTTTGCTATTGATTGATGCAAATTATATTAATGTTGTCAAACGTGTTCAACAATCTGAACTAATGAACCATTCGATAGATTTATAGCTTCCTTGTAAAAATTTAATGATACGCCATCATATTTACATAATACTTATTGAATTTATAAAAAAAAACATGATTAATCTCAAACAGATTAAAATACACAGTCGAATAGTTTAAGCTTTTTTTGAGATTGGAGCCAATCGTCGGCGTCAAACGTTTTTGCGAGTCGACTGCGAAGCGTGAGACAAGTAATTTATACTAGTCGGAGTGTTCAATAAACTGTACCCGGAACTCGGTGATGATATGAAAGAAAAATCCATTGAGCGTCGGGAGCCACGCTCGGCGCGGCATCTAGCGGCCGGCGGAATGAGCGCTATGAGCACAGCCGATGAGAAAAGTTGGAACGTCTGTACCCACATTTCATAAGCGGCTTAGCGACTTTAAAGGACTGCGCGCTGCGATAGCCGGTATTGCGTACTGTCTCCTTAAATGGCAGATGTTTTATTTTTGTTGCATTGTGCGCGGATGCGGATTTTACGTAAA
The DNA here is from genome assembly GCA_902850265.1 of Spodoptera littoralis. Lineage (NCBI taxonomy): Eukaryota > Metazoa > Arthropoda > Insecta > Lepidoptera > Noctuidae > Spodoptera > Spodoptera littoralis. The sequence goes on from LR824539.2 coordinate 5,246,801, forward strand.
CTTTCTACGAATACGATCCCGGCATGTCATTACATCACGGAACGACTTAAATGGATTTTAAACGCTGACGATTACAACGACCATTTGTGGAACAATTAAATGTAAACCTTTGGTGAATTTGTGTGATACGGTCATTTTTACACTTTGCCTTAGTTACTCCTTTTATGACAAACAATTGCTTGTAAAACCTCAAATTAGTAGACTTAGTCGAGTCTCAAACTCTTGTGCGCAAGAGGATATTCTTTATGTTTCTACGTATACTTAAGGAAACTGGTCGTTTCTTTATTAAATCCAGTTTCTCTTCATTCATATTATAGTAAATATCATTTACAAGAAACAGCTTCTGTGTTACCCTCGTTATTTTAAATGAAAACATGTCTTGTATGTTTGCGATGCAAATGTAAGCTTTGACTTGTTGCGTCGTAAGAACTTAAGTAATAGCTACAAATGTGAGGACTGCTCTAGTCTATTATTCTAAACATTAAATAATTATTTATTAAATGAACAGCTTCTTATTCTAATTGAAAAGACCATGTCTGTTTATGATTAATATGATAGATATTAAATGCGTTATAAATGCATTCCTATTCTTTGACATTTTATACTCTTTACTAAATTCAAATATTGACATAAACGTCAATGTCTAGTCCCACTCACAGTAAAGTTCGTTGATCGAAACTAAGAACGCCCATGCAACGGAAATCGACGTTGTATCATATTTAGAGCCCTTCCCCACTATTAAGTACAGCCTCTATAGAACCAAGCTTCCTTATTATCTAGCCACTTTCATTTTCTACTCTAACTGGTGTTAAACCACTATTTTAGACCTCACAATTTCCTTCCATAATTTATCGTTCTAGTTTTCCCTTAATTACATATCTAAGCCCAATCCCTGCTCTAAATTAATCAAATAATTCACCGACTCCAAGCTTACCGCTTCAATAAATGTCATAATAAAATTAATTAATACACTGTTGTGTATTCGGCGAGAGGGATTAAAATACAAATTCAATTTACGTTCTGTTACAGTTGTTGTACGTACATTTCGTTCGACAGATTTGTATTTACACTTAATACATTCATTTGAATGTATAAATGTTAAAAGGACCACACTTGAGACCAAAATGACTTTAGTATGGTCCTTTCAAATAGTAAATTCGTCTGCCATGTGTCGGGTTACAAAATTCCATTGTGACGTAATATGTTACATACGATAATGTGGCCAAAACAACAATCAGTGTGGCAATATCTCGGCCAGAGTAGGGGTATCAGTGGATCCCGCCCACAACGTGCACGTATCGTAAGTAAAAGGTGTTCGAAATATATCGAAACCGGTGCGGAAAGCTGCTCACCTTCGGTCGCAGTTCCGAAGTATTCCGAACGTACGCGTAGAATGAACTCTCATACAAATATTGTGCTCATTTTCTTTTTGCACGCCTCGCCAAGGTCGTAACGACTGAACAAGTTCATTGAATCACATTCTTGCATTTTTAATCGTGTGTTTTTATTTTTCATTCATTATAATTCGCCGGCTGCCTTGTCTGATTGACATACCCGTTTTATGTTCTTGTGTGACGATTTATTACTGCTATTAGGTAATTTTACTGTCGTACAATGTGATTCAGAGGTATAATAATACTAAACATAGATAGCATCTATAACTTCATTCACACAGCATTGCTAAAGATATCGTAAAGATTAATAAAGTGTAAAATGCCACGTTTTCAAGCTAACGGTTATTTATTAAGTAACTCAGTTCGCATTTGATTTCGAATATGATAACTTATATTTATCATTACCGAGCCTAGGAAATTTCTAGATTATAATTCCGTGAACTATGTATTCAGCGTTCAACAATAATGAATACAATTACACTTAAATTGTTTAATTAAAATTGCTGTTCGAAATGGATTGTAATTGCCGTGCGTAGTAAACTTCAATAACACAGAAACAGGGTTTACAGTGAGCGCTTAGTAAGTACTCAGTTCCTTCGAAATAATTAATTGAGCAATTGTAACTTGCCTACTTAATCTCGTGCGTCAGATAGAAGGGTTGTGATACCCTGAGCCTCTGATAAAGACTTAATTACGCGACACGTTGCGAAAGTGGTTCGGTACCAGCATTCTCATATCTTCATCGGTGCTACAAAAACTGGTTGTCAGTTGCAAAACTGTTGGCACGTAAATTTGCCGCTGCCCAACAACAATGGCGGACTGTTACTGTAAACAAAACAAGTAAAGCATTAGCATTCAGTTACGAGACGAAAGGCGTAGTGTTGCAACTGGGTGTAAACCGAGAATGTAATTAATCGATATTTATTCGATTATTCTGTCAAATCGATCAATTATGTAATTTGAATACGGGTTTTTGATATAGGTGTTAGGGAAGTTTGTTGTCTACTTACCTAAGTTTACTTAACTTTCATTCTAAGTTCTTTATACTTGAATAGCTACAAGCATCAAGTTCAATCTTGAGCACAAACATCTGGGAACAAGTTATTTTCTCACAATGAAAACGCTGCAAATACCAACAGGATAAAATAAACTAAAAAAGTAATTATAACACAGTATGATCTAATTTATTCAGACATGTGTTCATAAATACTAAAGCCGTTTTTATTACCGGATGGCTGCAGTAATTATAAAATACACGGTCATTTGAGATATGGGATGACCATGAACAAAGTTCGTGATTGATTAAAAAATAAATCATTAAATTAATTATAACAAATTAAATGACAAGTTGATAATCGTTAAAGCAGTTGACGAGTTTCAAGATGAATAAGTATTTGCCTAAAACGATAACATCCTGTTTTTCATGGACGAATTGATAAAATGTTGGTGACTTAACATCGAATTTCATATTAAGGCTTTCAATTCTCAAAAAGGTAAGTATCCAATGTAAAAAATTAATGAATAAATAAAAAATCTACCCATGTATTTCGATCATGGTGATAAGTCTAACTATACTCGTAGGAGATATTATAGTGCACAAAGACTAGTACACTCTCTGTTGCCTTCTCTGAACCTGATGGGATAGCAGACTCGAGGATAATACGGTCATTTTACTTAAAAAATGCCATTATCACATTTTGGTCGACGCGGGATATCAAACACGTTAAACGAGCACCGAGGAACGAGCACCTAGCTTGACTGATGGACAGACATGACAGATCTATTTTGTAAAAGTATCAAATTATGGTTTTATTGAAATAAATGCTTTGACTTTGTTGCACAGCGGCCGGTCTTATAAACACTGCGACAACTGTGCAGTTATTTTTTATGGGATAAGCCCGCCACAACCTCCCAAAACCGCTGCAACTCCTGTGAGCCAGGATCTACAGTAGATACAACCATGAAAACACCGGGACACTGAAGTCCGGCGCGTCTCAGGGACATGAGGAACTGTCTTGGTTCTCGTAACGAAGTGAATCAGAAGATATTATAAGAGAAAAAGAAATAAAACGATAGTTTCTAGTTTCCTCAGTGAATTACTGTAGGAGACAGAGTGAATTAAGCCTAAAGGCACAGAAAAAAGAGACTGTACAACTGGGTGAACTGTGCAGTTAGTGTAATATTTGCTTCACAGCAAACTAAAGGGTATAATTGATACAGAAAGTACATAATACCGTGTTCACCATATGTCAACTGAACTTAAAAATTCAATAGTTCGTTATAATAAAAGTACTTTTAGTGATAATCATCATAATGAATGGTGTTGGGCGTGCAATAGGTCATAGGATCATGGTTAGTTGAAACCATTTGTCCTAATGACTGTTGAGATCTGACTTGACAAGTAGACTTGAATCTGATATATCTTACTACTCATTGTGAAATCGTACCTTCAGGCTGTAGGTACAAGATACATACCCGTGTGTCCCGTCTTACATCAAATAAATTCGAAAGTTTAAGATATATGTGTATATATGTGTATATGTACAAGGCATGGTTTCTCATTTTAACGCCGAAACTGCTGAAAAACTTGGATGTTTGCCATGAATATATTCATTGTATATGCATAAATTTATGACAAGTAATTAGTAAACTAACCAGAACTAGCGTGGCTGTTATTCTGTAAAAAAACAAATACGATAGCGACGAATCATATAGTAAAATATATAAAATTTCTTCTAAAAAACTAACATAACATCACATAACAGAACATCACGCCTTTTATCCCCGAAGGAGTAGGCAGAGGTGGACATTATGCCACTGTACAATGTAACACCCACTTTTCACTATTTATGTTATGAGGCCCATGTAATAGGGAGTGAGCCTATTGCCATATACCGGGCACAATTCCAGACTCCGTGCCTACTATTGAGAATTTTTTAAAACCCAGTAATGCTTTGTCCGACCCGGGAATCGAACCCGCAACCCCTCGCCCGGGAGTCGCACTTGCGACCACTCGACCAACGAGGCAGTCTTCTCAAAAACTTTGTGCCAATAATTTTACCTTTCAACGTATGTACAAAGACATAAATGATTTATTTACTGTCAAAGTTTCTGTTTAATAACCATGTCGTGAGTAATTAACCGAACAGTTACGAACGGACAACATGCTTACATCACAATAAACACTTCGAATTATAACCGTACAAAATACGAACAAATGACACGCCTTCACGTGGTACTCATATTGCAATTATATGCAGTAGTATAACTGCTTGCAACAAGTTATTTTGTGTCTTTATTAAGTCATAATAAGTTTATGACTCTCATAAATTTCTTTCTGATTTATTTTGGTAGCTGCTTTTTTTCTGGTAGCTGGTAGGTACCAGCTATCAAAAATTTTATGATTACTTACTTAACTTAAATTGATAAAAAAATAAATAATGGAAATAATCTCCAAAATAAACTCAGTGATTATTACCAGCGTCATTTTATAATAGATACAGATTATCAATCTTTACGTATTTGAAAATAATTAAATAACGAAAGAAGTATACAGAGCGAATATGAATGGGGCCGTCGGTAGAGGGCGCCCTAGACGAACATATATTGACCAGATTGGCGATATATTAAAGAAGGGCCAAATTAAAAATACCCTTAATCGACGAGCATGATGAACCGAAAAGATTGATGACTGTTGATGAAGCGAAAGAGGTATGTAGGAATCATAGTAATTGGCGTTCAATAGTCGCTGCCCACCATGGGAGACAGGCGTGAAGTTATGTATGTTCGTATGTATGTGAAAATATCTAGAAAAATCCTATTTTTATTATAATATAGCTTTCGAGAGACATATACCTCGTCAAATGGTTACGTGAGTAAGCCGATAACATAATAATTAATTAGAAATAACCTTTTTAAAGTATTTGCAACCTTTAGATATATTGAAGCTTAGATCATAATTACTTGGAAAACAGAGCAGACTACTAGAGTAATGTTAACTTACTACATTTTCTTTTCCATCCATTTCTTAGACTGCCAGCACAATTGATTCGATCGATCAATCTCACTTTCACAGTCAGAACCTCGGGACCATATTAAACTCCAACAACATTTTTAGGCTGCGACTCTGAAGTCTATACCCAAAATATTCTACTTTTCTTATAACTGTATTTATTTTGTTAATAGATTGACTACTAAGTCGTTGTATGAAAATTTAAAATGTAATTAGTCCGTCAGTTAGATAATAAAAAAATATTACACACATATTTTTATTTTGTCGTATAAGAAAACAATACTTAGATATTATAACCGAATTAAGTTTAGGAATCGTTAATCGTGACATCACTCGATATTTCAAATCAATATTATCGTCTAAACACATAACATAACATCACGCCTTTTATCCCTGAAGGGGCTGGCAAAGGTGTACGTTATGCCACTGTACAATGTAACACCCACTTTTCACTATTTATTTTATGAGTCCCATGTAATAGGGGGTGAGCTTATTGCCATATACCGGGCACAATTCCAGACTCCGTGCTACTATATCTTTAAAAAAACCAGTAATACTTTGCCGGACCCGGGAATCGAACCCGAGACCCCTTGCCCGGCTGTCGCACTGGCGACCACTCGGCCAACGAGGCAATCAGTAGTAGTAATCAGCAGTATATCGTCGAAATTATTTAATTTTATAAAAATAAAATAATCTACCAGACGGACATTAAAATAATAAGTATATTACCCTGTTAAGACATGTGTTGCCCTGTAGTTTTTCTGTAACAAAACTGCGATACGACTTTAGTAACTCATATAATCTGTACCACGTTTTTGCTAAGTACCTATTTAGTTTTAAAGTTAGATAAGAATTGTTTGCTGAAGTGCCTGTTTCCAGTACCGTTAGCTTCATTTGCTTGGTAAATAGAACATCCGTAATACTCGGAACAATGACCGGGATTATGAGAACGATAGTTGTTATCGGATATTTTGTTGTATGCTTTGATTTTGGTCTGTGTGAAACTGTTAATGGGGTATTAGTTTGTGGTAGGAGTTCGACTGCCATATCGAATCACTTTGTGTGATCCACAAATTGTTGTTCCGGGTCTGGGTGTCATGTGTATGTGAACTTGTATATTTGTAAACGCACCCACGACACAGGACAAAATGCTAGTGTTGCCCAGCATTTTTTTTTAATTAAAAAAATGTCAACAACCCGTTTCAGGCCACAACTGGACAATGGCTTCCACTACATGAAAGGGTTTACTATCTCCATCTCCTCACTTGACTCTCTTTGAACGACAGTCTAAAAGATACGGGTTTTTATTACCTCTATATGCGCTAGGTAAAGAGTAGATGGTTAAAAATTTATACTTTGTTTAGGATAGCCAATACATACTTGAGTAACATTATAAAATCACGCCTTTTATCCCCGAAGGGGTAGGCAGAGGTGCACATTATGCCACTATACAATGTTACACTCACTTTTCACTATTTATGTTATGAGTCCCATGTAATCCATGAGTTACACAAAATAAATCAAAAATATAACCAATCAACGTTTCTTTTACTACCATGTTGATTTAGTGGTCGCAGGCGCGGTTGTTGGGCATGTACTATGTCGAAGTAACTTTATTACTTTATGAATTCATAACTCTGTCTGCTATCGAGGTGGAGACAGAATTATATTATTTGTTCAATGTAAGGCTATTTATGTACCTACCAAAACCCCAACGATGTTTTCTCACATTATACACAAAAAGTGTTATGCACATTACCCTATCACACATCACATCAACAGCCTGTAAATGCCCACTGCTGAGCAAAGCCTCTTCTCACACGGAGAAGGTTTAAGCATTAAACGCCACGCTTGCGTAATGCGGGTTGGCGATTACAGACATATAATTAGAAATTATAAGGCCAGGTTTCCTCACGATGTTTTCCTTCACCGTTTGTCAGTGGTGTTTAGATAATCTTAGAAAGTACCTACATATAACTCGGAAAAAGTCATATTGGTAGGTTTCGAACCCGCACCCTCATGCATGAGAAGCGGGCCTCTTAAATCTACGGGCCACCACGACGCATGATGGCAATACCTTATATGAATAAGCAATCTCAATCCTTTTCCCATACCAAAATCAAATTATACTTGTAGATACAATGCACATAGCTTGGTCCCAAGCAATAATTAGCCTAGAGAATTACAGATTATATCTCCCAGCATTCATTGGTACCCGATAACATCGTGGTAACAACGATAGAATCGTGACGATATCGACCAAGTTCGACATCAAAGTCTTTCTCTCAAAATAGAATCTCAGTGGACATTTATTAGTTGTTATAGATAAATAAATGTCAATAATTTTAACTCTGTAATTGGTTTTGTTGTATAATAACACTGTTATTTAAATTTAGCCTTAAAGTCAGTTACAAGTAAATTTGATTTAAAATTATCTAGCCTTTAAGTGCTGGTAAAATATCGAATTATTAGCCATTACACTCGTGACAGTAACAGCTTGTAAATTAAGACGTTGTAGGATTAAGTTTATAGCGCATTTAAGACTTATGCATGTAGTCTTTGAAGAACACATAGAACAATGCTAATATTTCAATAGTCAAAAGACAAAATCACTTATTTCAATTAGACCAGGAAGTCACTTTGGACGTCAAAAAATATTCGATTCGGGGATTGGGGATTGGGGAGACTGGTGACGGGGGTAATTGAGGCTCTGATAACCTCACTAACATTGCGAAACACATCACAAGCGTTGTTTCACGTCGGTTTTATGTGAGGCCTTGATATCACTCCGGTCGAGCCCGCTCATTCGTGCGAAAGCATGGCTCTCCCACACTTACCTAACTATTACAAACTTTTTGAATTCTAACAGCTGTTTAACAAACTAGCTCTAAGGGTTCCTTTACACAATTCGTTTCCAATACACTACAACTGACAATAACATCGTTTTCACCAGTTTCAATACTCTAATCTGAAAGTTCCGCGTTTACTAAACGCAGGCTCCCATTGACCATAGTTTGGCTTGGACAGTACTCATTACGCATATCCAAAATTGTATTTATTGGACTAAGTTTGGTGAGGTATGCTGCAGTTTAGACCGCTCGGCACGTGCGCCTGTAAGGTACTTGCAATCAGCTTTAGGGTACATGTAAAATATTGAGATACTTCGACAATAATTATTAACTTTTAATACTTAGATTTCAAATCACATTCATTATTGTAAATGACATATGTAAAACTGTGGCTGGAAGAACAAGAAAATTACATACATTAGTTATGTAACATGTATTTCTAAGCACACAAACAGATGATAGACAATACTATTGTATCATACCTATTCAAAACATTCAATGAACACACGTTACTCCATATGTGGAACAAAAGGTTAATTAATAATATCAAAAGCGTTTTCATACACACACTCGATTAATTATGAGTCAAATGACATCAGTATTCTTAAATCATTGCATATACTATGAGCTTTCGCCGCATTATCTAGGCATCTGGGCGCGAAGACAATGGCGCGCGCATGCGTAATGCGTTATCTCGCATCTACCTCTTGCTACACTCTGCTCTCCTAATGAGGAACGGTGTTCCACTTCTGGTGCAGTGCTAATTGAAACTAGACTCAAAACCAAACTTTGCTAAGAGAAATTTCTATTTGGCTAATAAATGCTAATTGATTAATTATCACGTTTGAAATCGTAGGTACTCAAAGGTTCCCTTTGTTTCAGGTGGAGTAATAACGGTAGCCGTGCCTCCCAAAGAATGAGGAATAAGCAACGATGCTGGAAACGCTGCTTTGGCCCCGACACACAGAAATCAACAGGTAGGTCTACTTAACAAACAAATTCCATTCATACTTTATTTTACGACTTTGTAGAATAGTGGAAATAATTCAGTAAGATAATGTGGGTTTTTAAAACACAAATCACGTATAACCTATGGAGAAATTGCTGCAACACGAACTAATCTTGGCACATGTTCAAGTAAGCTATCGATGTGTGGATGGGAAATAGTATTTCTATAGAATTCTTATAGAAAACAAAGTACCTACCTACTACCAACCAACACACGATTAAAGTGAGAATTGAATATATACACTGGCATAATACTAATTCGACCAAAACCAACATTCAAGTTACCTAGTAACATAAAACTATAACAATTGTAACAACCCATGTACAGCATTAGCTCTTTATCAAAACGTTTTAGTGTTTATTTTAAGAGGACATAACGGTGTGTCGTTAGTGGCACATATTTTGATAATAGTGTCCCGCTAGCTCTCAATATAAGTCGATACCTAGTAGAAATAACTTACGATATATTGTGGAAATTGGTTCAGAAACTCACGTATGGTTCCACAGAATTGTTTCTTGTTAAACTGTAAACATTCGCTTGTCAAACAATAAAAATATAATAGAAATTGTATTGGATTGTCTTCGGGATATATTTCTTCTTGGTAAAGGGTTTTCAATTTGCTTTTCTTAGTATGTTTACTTACTAATCGAATTTCTTGGAAAGAAACACAATGTAGAGAAAAAGATGATTGTCCACACGACTTTATGACTGACATTTTAAAATGTAACATTTCTTTATAAGGATAATGATAGCTAAGAGGATAAATTGTGTGTAAACTGAGACAGTATTTCCTTCTCCTCGCAGTGAAACACACACCGTGTAACAATGCATTTGCGCATTGTCATATCCCGCCCACGTAAGCCCGTATAATTTCACGATTTAAACGCACCGCCTTACGAAATACATCTAGGGGAGTGCGACGATAAATAACCAACAAATTAATCAGTTCTCGCGATACGTAGTACACGTGCGACGGTGACATTTGCATGCCTGAGAAATGTTTACAGCTTGTTGAATCTACAGTCCGTAGGAAGTGAATGAATGCGGCGGGCCTCGAGCGTTTAATCAAAGTGCGTTGTGTGATTCTATGTCCATACGCCAAAATATCATGATCTTTACACTCGCTTAAAGTAACTAACCTGTTGATTTCCTTCACAAAGTTCGATAAACTTTGAATTTCACAATTGAATAAAGTTTGCCTTAAATCGACTTAATGACCGGTCTACAGACTGTTGTCAACGATTCGAAGAAATAAACAGCAATTTGTTTGAACGCAGTGATCAAATTTGACGTTCACCAAAACTTTGCTAAATAAAATAACAATTACGGCTTTCCTAATCATTCCTATTGTTAGCTTCGTGTGGCTGTTTAACTCACAATTGAATTATACGAGTAATTCCGGATGGCGCTGACTAGATGCTGACTGGTTTTCGAATTGCGGATTGGAATGAAATGTGAGCCATTTCGTTAGCAAATAGCTCTCGCAGACTGCCGGGAATGTCGCAGCTCGTTCCGAAGACGATTTGGCTTCCAAAATATGGAATAAGATGGCAACCTCATAAAGTTATGAACTCTTATTGTCAGATAAACGGTGAAATGCTTGTTTTGTGAAAGGATTCAATCAGTTTTCTTTGAAAAATATAATAAAGATTGGTTTGTAGGAACGAATGTAATGAAAAAGATTTCATAGTTTATTAATTCGTACTTTTTCTTAGGGTTTTTGTCGCACAATATTTAGCCACCAGATATATACCTTATAGGTAATTCAGACTGCCTCGTTGGCCGAGTGTTCGCAAGTGCGACTGGCGGGCAAGGGGTCTCGGGTTCGATTCCCGGGTCGGGCAAAGTATTACTGGGTTTTAAAAAAAATCTCAGTAGTAGCACGGAGTTGGAATAGTACCCGGTATATGGCAATAGGCTCACCCCCTATTACATGGGACTCATAACACAAATAGTGAAAAGTGGGTGTTACATTGTACAGTGGTATAGTATAATGTGCACCTCTGCCTACCCCTTCGGGGATAAAAGGCGTGATGTTATGTTATGTTGTTATTCATACTTTTACGACCTTAAACAAATTTCTAATTCACAGACATAAAACGAGAAAACATTACAATTAACGTAAACCTAAGACATAAACATAAGTTTGACACCCTTTAAACTAGCTTCTGTTACAATTAGTAATAAGGAAGAAATTGCAACAACAAGGATATTACTGTACTTAAGTTTAATCCTTATATATTTTAGCGAATTGTCTATAAATTGTTTGTAATGCTAAGCACTAACTGTTTGACATAACATTTGATGAATGTATCACCAAGTTAATAGCTCATTAAGATTGAAAGCTATTGTTAATACTCTCATTATTTCTTAACTCGTCGAGTACCGGTTTTATAGACACAATTAAAGAACAATAGGTCGCGGTCACCGGTGACCGCTTGGTGTTTGACAGTTTAACTATGAATACTTAAATAGAGGTAGTACACAGTACTCATATTTCAGTTGGTAAACAAATCACAATAAATCTGGTTTTAGCCTACACAGCTAGCCAACTACCACATTTAAATTCCAAGCTTTTCAATAAGTCGAAAACTTAACGCCTGCCAGAATCAATGAATTGTCGCATTGAACGTTTCGAAACTTACTTTCGCAATGTTTTATCTAAATAGATTTACTCAATAAAGTATCTTTTACCTACCTAGCATTCTGTCCAAGGGTTTGCCCACTTGGTCAATGTAAAAATAAAAGCCTATATTATTCTTCAAGCCTCTTGACGATTTTAGATACAAAAATAACTACAACATAACATAACATCATCACGCCTTTTATCCCCGAAGGGGTAGCCCTTCGGCGATAAAATTCAGACGTCTGCCTACGCAGAGGTGTACATTATACCACTGTACAATATAACACACACTTTTCACTATTTATGTTATGAGTCCCATGTAATAGGGGGTGAACATATTGCCATATACCAAGCAGATACAAAAATGATAGTACAAAAGGCTCCATTGTGATGTAAAATAAAGACAAACAAATATTTTTGCATTAATATACTTCTATATTATTTAAGATTGGGTTCTTGTAAGAAATTCAGTTACGATGAAATCGTCAGTTTCTACGTAACCTCGTACCAAAAGTATGACGAAACTATATGTTATCGGAGGCAATAATTTATTGAACGTATCTGATTTATCCTTATTGGTTTATTGAAGCTAATCCTATTCAGAATAGATTGTTGACAAGATGTTTCGAAATTATCTTCGAAAGTGAGTGATAGGTTTATGAAATTGAGAATAAATAGAATTATAGTTGTTCAAATACCTTTTAGAGGCAAATTCTGTACCAAGCATTGCTTAATGAATACCAAATTTTTACAAACATAAACTTTGCGTTCTAAATTGTAATTTAGAGATTATGTATGCAAGTCGTAGCATTTCCCTCTCTATAAACACCAACCGCGACCAACTACATTTTAATCAAACAAAACCAATCATAAATCTCAGATAAAATCCACTTGCACAGCGATAAATTGCTATTTTCGAGTGAAGCTATTATTAAGTAAGGCATTTAAAAAGAATAGAAACAAAAGTGGTCCCCGGGGCAAGGAGCAATTAATGGCGAAGAGATTAACCAATAAATCGAAGCGAGCTTGCTACGGTGTGCCGGTGGGGCGACAACCCAACGACTTTGAAGTATGAAGGACTACAGAGCGTTAAGCAAGTTTCTGTTGTGTTCTAGAAATTTCGGAGGTGGTCTATTAATAATAAAGAGTATTTTTTATCATCTCACGTAATGAGTCCACCAAAATACCATTACAATGATGTGACCTATGTTAGCAAGGTATAGAAAAAATCCAATAATTAAACTGAAATTTTTATGATCTACCTAATATGTGCGTCCAATTCGTGGTTAATTATCAACTTTCTTGACTAGAACAAAGTTTTTTTCTCGGCAGTCTGAAACTGCAATTATACACAGCAAGCTATTATTATTATTAAGCTTTTAAGTAATTACTTCATATTAAAAAATATTCTTTTATTGCCAAAGGTCATAATGACTTCTATAACTTAATTCATACTCGTAATGGCTGTCGCATCCTCGCACCACCGTACCGTCGTAATGACGCCCGATAATCGGAGACATCCTTCCCGGGACCTTTGAGCTCGTTCCAAAGGAATTTTCTATATTTTTGTCGAGCAAAAAATTGAGAATTTTAACAAGGGGCGCATCAAAACCGCGCTTGCAAAGCCATTAAACTGGAGTGTTTCTAGATTTATACAGAAGCCTCGGATAATTGTTTAGAGTTAAGTTGTTACGTTTCAATGTAACGAACGACTGCATCTTTATTTATTTCATAAATATTTCTAGAAGATTCTCCGATAACTTCGTACATTCGTTTCCGTTAGCATCATAATTGTATCGTATATAAAGCAGATACGGTCTTAACTATTGGCGTCGCCCAATCTTAACGTCAACGGAAACGATTGTTCACAAGCTATACCAAACTCACTTTCCATAAACGACCGATAAAAAGTGAAACATTCAATAAATTATCCGCTATAAACCAACAGTTATAAATCGTCCTATTTAATTCGGAATCGGGGCGTTATCGCAATCTTTTCGATATTTATTAGCGATTCACCTATCGTTGAGTTTTTTGCGCAAGTCCTACGGTATTTTCCATGTGTAGTCAATGATCGTGACAAGCCTAATTGACTAACGTAGCCTGAGATCAGGCGGAACACATGCAAAGCCGCGCTTGTCACATCGATTTACCGCATAAAGCCCTCCGTGCAATGCCTAAAACGTCCTTCCGTGTAAACTGGTTGCTAGACCAACGAACTGCCAGGGTTCCCTTTTCTGTACTTTCTACCAGAGCTGCATAAAAGCAAGGATGCTGCCGTAATTATTATGATATGGAAACTCTGATAGTTAACTGAATCACATTCTTGAAAGAAGAAAGAAAGAAAAAGCATTTATTTGGCAAATGACACACAAACAAAGATTATGAAAAATAAAAAAATACAGATACTTACATAAATACATAATATTAATAGCAAACATAAAAGCATAAAGAAAATAACAGAAATCATCAAAATATAAAAAAATTCCGTTCTAACCTAACAAAAAAACCAAACAAAATTCTTAAATCGAAAATGTTGCCAGACCCTATCAAGATTTGAGTATCAATTTCAGAGATTTCTACTAAACATTCGCGCTTACAATACCTAAATGAACCAATCAAAATAGACGTATAAATCCTTTGTTCTTAATTAGATCATAGATAAGTACTTAATTGACAGGAGATTGATACTTTGATCGTGAAATATGGCGTGAATAAAACAAGCAGTAACCTAACTGTGCGGACTTAACTAACGGATTATGTTTATCGACGAAACACGATTACCGTTAGCTGTTTGAACTTTGTGTCTCTAAAAGCTTAATGTTCACATCTGTAGGTTTTCTGTATAAGGAAACAGAGTTTATATTTCGAATGACATCCTTCGGGAGCAATGCTTCTAAAATTACATGGACACTGTACGTGTATGGCACAGGAGAAATATTTAGCAATGCGCATGGTCCTTTTAAAAACTGTTGCACTTGGGCCAATAAGTAGCAATAATGTAATAATTTTAAGGGATAAACAAAAATTTACATCTACGAAGAATGACCCAAGTAGATCCTTTATCAGTTCTTTATCCTCTTTAAAATCTTAGAAATCCAAAATTAAATTAAACTTATTACATAAATTATTATGATTTCGGCTTACTCACGTAATAATTTGACGAGGAACTCGACTAGTTTCAAGCCATGCTAGAGGCCCATATTCATGAGCAGCATTTCGTGAACCGCGACGCGGCGACTGTCGCGCTGCTGCTGTGAGTAAGCCGAAAACATAATAATTTATTTAGTATGTATGTCTCACGAAAGTTACAATACAAACTTATTGCATTGCAATACAAACACAAATAAATCAACAAAAAATGTGTATTGCACAATAACCTTCAGATTAACAACAAAAACTCCATAGCTACCACACAAAAAACAAAACACCATGAGTCAAAAACGATTACACGAGTTCATACCAGTATGAACTAGATTTAGTCAACCACCATATGAATACGAATATGAGGTAACATGAATGAACAAACTTGTTAAGACAACCCTGTTGGATATGCTCGCCTCACACAGCGTGCTCGCCATTCCACTCCGACGGCAATTATGACTACTAGCACCAGTTACACAACATTACATACGCTTTGAAAAAAGTAAGGACTGGTCTCAGTATCTTCTAATGCCCTATAATATTTTAGGGAACAGAGAGTATAGTTCCCTAAGATCGGAAAAGGAGGATCCTCCGACCAGGCGAGGTGATCGTGCCTGGCGAGCTTTCTGCCCAACAGTTGTTCGTTGGGATTTTCTATCCGTGTTTATTCGCTTGTAAACTTTGCATGTGCGATGTAGGATTCTTGTGACGTCATCCGTTGACATGTGGCACGCGTCGCCACATCACTCCCTCCCAAGACCGGAGGTCGATTCCGCTGAGACTGCTGTCGATGCTTGAGATGAGTGGCGCCAGAGCCGAGAGAGAGTGTAGAACGTCCCTAGTTCCAGTGGGTCGGAACCGTGCCGCTGAGTGCCCAGTGAGTCGGGTCAGCGGTGCAGGGTGAAACTCCAGTGAGTCGGAGAGATGAGTTCGCAGTGTCCCACGGTGAGTCGGGGAAGAGATGCTGCGAGGGTAGGTGCGTAGTGGCCGGCATCTGCGTTGACGGGAGGAGATGTCCTTCAGAACCGTGTGCAGAAGTGCTGTGCCTAGACGCTGGTGAGGCCGTAGGGAAGAACCAGGCTGCACAACTTCGTTGCAGGTGATGGTGGTCCCTGATGAGGCCGAGGATGCTGGTTGGCTGCGAGTTGATTACCGCTCAGCGGAGAAATGATGAATGAGAGGGATGGCGATACGGATGACGGTGCTAATCTGCTCCGTGAAGTGAAGGTTGTTTCCGATCACGTCGGGGTCACCACTGTAGGGAACAGAGAGTATAGTTCCCTAAGATCGGAAAAGGAGGATCCTCCGACCAGGCGAGGTGATCGTGCCTGGCGGGCTTTCTGCCCCAACAGTTGTTCGTTGGGATTTTCTATCCGTGTTTATTCGCTTGTAAACTTTGCATGTGCGATGTAGGATTCTTGTGACGTCATCCGTTGACATGTGGCACGCGTCGCCACAATATGTACTAATATAAGAGTACTAACTAATAGTTCGCTTAAGTTAAGGGAGAAGGGTTTGTCTGCTTGCTTATTACGTTGAGTGGTTATTGGAAAAGGAATTGTAGTAGGAAATAGGCTTAAAAGTCCGTATTTACGACCTTATGATCTTATAACATTACGATATTATGATGAAGTATCTGATATGTGAAGCGTTAGTCATCGTCTACAATTGTGCGTTTTTCGCGAAACTTTCTGTGGACAAAGAAAATTAGAAAATCAACATCGAACAATTTTATTATTTTAGTAAATGAGTCGATACCTACTAATCGAATCGGTTATCAATCGAGTCAAGTTCATAACCCTCATCAAATTTTACTTTTCATAGATTCACTAATCATTTTTATTTGACATTCAACCAGTAACTTAATCAATATAGATAATTCCCATATCATGTTCCCTATCGTCACACTAATGCATTAACTACTCCCCCATTAAAAAAAATGTATTAACTTCTTAATTCGATGCCTGGGTTAGAAAAACTAGGTAGGTAGTTTAATAGAGAGATTCCCTGAAGCTAAATGTGATGTTAAATTTATGTGTGGCATTCAACTGTTTTTAAGTATATGTGTTCATTCAGTTCTGCTTATGTTTTACATGGGCCTCATAAAATAATTACCGCACTGACATTTTGCTGCTAAAAAAAACTTTATACATAGAAAATATCACTTAACTAGATGTAAACATGACAAACCTGTATATTTATGAACAAACTATAATAAGTCTTATATCCGTTTCCATAAGAACTAAATCTAAAAGGTAGTACCAATACTTTGTTAACAATTACAAGTACCTAAACCGCCCTTAACCAAGCCCATGCGATATAGTTTCCGATTTCTAACTAAAGTAACATTTCATTGCAATATTATTGTTAAAACTAATCTAAGTTGTTCTAACAATTAGTCGATTGTCTGCTATGAATAGTACCTACGAACGGTTTACAACCGGCCTAAGATTGTTTACAACTCAAATATTGGTTGAAAACTTTGTTATTATTTGTATTGATAGTCATAATCTAGTTCTTGTAGTTCGTTTCGTTTATAAGACTACTAGCTTTTACCCGCGGCTTCGCTCGCGTCACAAAAAGATAAAAAGTAGCCTGTGACATACATATCTATGTGTCCCTCGGGAATATCAATTTTTTCCGGGATAAAAAGTACCCTATTATTTAATCTGGACTTCTAACTTTACGTCTGCAAAAATTCAAAGCAATCGGTTTAGTAGTTACGGCGTGAAAGCGGAACAAACAAACAAACAAACTCACTTTCCGATTTATAATATTATAGTAAGGATGTAAAGGTGAGATTACTTGAAATGTAAAATAGGTGGTAAAGAATTGGGTATCCAAATGAGTTTTCAGTTGTTCAGAAAGGTTGTTAACACTAGTTAACAATCTTCCAATTTTGCTATGATAACCACTAGGTTATCACAATAAAATCAAAGGTACGATACAAAATCAATGTGTATAATAGAAGCCTATTTTCTAACACTAATGAATAGTGTTGTTCAAAAATAAATACTTCTTTTCGTTTAAAGTATAAACAACGGAAAAATAACCTCAATATACATCTTTATGTACAAACTTACATTATACAAAATAACTTTTCATACTTTGGTAATGTATACGACATTAATTTCGCATAAAATATATTTTACGTGTTAATAATAAACACATCTTCACACGCAATTAATTAGTTGAAGTGAATACTTATTACATTAATAATTAAATGAGTTTGTTGTTCAAGTAATTGAAATCAAGCCGGAACTTTCAAAGGTGTCTCGTGTCTGTTTTAATTAATGCGTTTGCCGCATCATTAATTATAATATGTAAAGCTTTGCTTCACACTATTTCTTGCTAAATTATGAACAAAATATTATAATATTTGATTATATTTTCCGGGTTCTATCCACCTTAGGACACCTTTGTTTCTCAGTTTATGATGGTGATAATCCTCTACTTAAGTGTTTTTCAGATTATAGCCTATAACGTCACAGTTTATGTATTTAAAGTAGAGATATAAGTACCTATAGACTGCACGGTTAGTGCGGTGGCTGGGTAACCGGCTGCCGCGCAACGTTGCGGGTTCGATTCCCGCATGGACCAACTTGACTATTTTGGGATTTGGGTGTCATGTGCATGTGAACTTGTATGTTTGTAAACGCACTCACGACACAGAAGAAAATCCACACTTGGGGCAACGTTTTAAAAAAAAACAAAAATAAAACAAATGCAATTCCAAACACAATGCTACACTGTTCGAATTTCGAATTTCAACAACTTAACCATTTAATGTCATTTAAAACTTCAGTATTAATAGGAGCTTTGTGCTAGCTCTGATGCTAGCTGTACCCCTATATCATTATTACATATATGCACTTATAGAGCCTTATTACTAACAAACTAGTATCTGTCTGTACATGTCGGAGCACTGGCTTGCATCATACCAAAGTTGTCAACTACAAACGACAAACGTTGTCGTTGACAGCAGACCACGTCCTGTGCCCTATATGTATGCTTATCGAGTAACATGACTCGCTAATCGAATAGAATAACAAGAACAATCGATTAGGAATTCGATATGAAAATTCTTTGCGATTCGGAATGTCACTCGGTGTTGCTCTGAATAATGAAACACATTTTGTAAATAGGGGAAGGAATTTTCATGTGTCGATTTGTCAATGTTGTTTCTTTAAATAAGACTCTTATTGTGTTTTTTCCAAAAGAAATACCACTCAAATATCTGCCTAGGATAACAAAATCTTTACAAACCCGTTGAAAATCATCCCCTAAATTTGTTCATACAAAAGCATTGGAAATAAGGTCTATAATATAGTTAGTGGAGAGTGGTCACCGGTGACCGCTTAGGGATATGTGGGTATAACGCAAAAAATAACTTTACATTTATTAGTTTCATTACCATTTTAAAAGCAAAGCTCAGTCACAAGCAACCCAAATAAATTACTCACAAAACCAAACGCTCAATGTTTATCCACGTATCTTATCCGAACAGGGGACAAACGTCAATACTTAATGGCAACTAAACAAACATTTATTCATGGACACTCCACTCCTTAGTAATCCCGCACTATAAGCACTTCAAACTTTATTCTTATCGTCTCTCATAGCGGTGTCAGTCCATTTCCCTTTGTCAGACAACTCTGACAATGGCCTGAGACTTTGACAAGGGCCTGCTGACGTAATTATACGTGCAGGCGAGTTAATTAGTCCCTCATTGAGTTCGTATTACTGTTCAGTCATGGCGGATAATAGCCAGGCACTCGCGCCCTCTCCATGCAGCTATACTCGTCGATAGACGATTTGATAGTTGAGTCAATAATGTTTCACAATAACTTGCGATCTCGCCAGATTTTGTCAATTCCCATTGAAAGAGAAACTCGAGTTAGGGAAATTGGATTTAGACTTACAGAAATTGTGTAAGCTTTACCGTCATTTCTCTTTATTCGTTTCAATAGGACTGTTGTAATTGGGTTTCCGTGTGATGACTAAACTTTATTATATGTAGATAATTCGCAATTAACACAAAAAATGCAAAGGAATATAAATGCAATTATAGTGTTTCGCTACACTACACGAGCTTCCTTGCACGCAATGGCAAACAAAACATGAATCTACACGTTACCACAATTTCACGGGTTAAAAAACCGAACATTCCATTAACCAACCATTTAGCCTTAACATAACTTCTATATAATTCAACAAATTCCACATAACTGGAAGTAGGAAAGTACGGACTTTGGTGCATTATTTCAAAGTGCATACCTACATAATTTATGCTAAGTAAATGTTCGAAGCGAGATTTACAGCTGTGGTTTAATTGTTATTCTATTAATGAGTTTCCAAACTATCGAATGTTGGACCACACAGAGTGTGAAATATTTCACGAGGTGGTCACGATCTATCAGATTACTTACGATACTACACCGATATTGTTTTATCGGAGTCACTTTACGGATGTACGATGGATTGGATGTGATAAGAATGCCTGTGCGCATTGCATTTACGAAACATCCGGTGAACGGACAGTTCACATCGCCATCGCTGTGGGCAGACACGCTGCATTGAATTTGATGAAATAATGCACTAACTGTAACATTGCCACCAATAAATAATAATAGAAAGCAATGATTTACGTGTATTGCGTCTTTTATCGCTGGACTGGATTGAAAATACGAATAGTCGATTGATTTAAAGCTTCAGATGTGAAGTTCTAGTGACATATAACTAGAACTACTTATGTTATGTTTGGTTAATGGTGTCTTATGAGGGAACGTGGTATGATTTAGGGCATAGCACTTAACCGAGGGCGATTGTAATGTGTAGGACTATTATGTATCTACGTTACATTATGTTTAGGTTCGATTTTGTCAATAGTGCCATGGCGCCATTAGACTAAACGTAAATAAATCTTTACTCAGTTTATCTGAGAGTAAAATGCATTATACCAACAACCACTAGTCTCCAGATCAATTTAGACTCGGTTTTATTGCAAAGATTCTAGCTTGAACCACTTGAACAACTTCATATAAAAGTTTTACTGCGCAATAATATCGTAGATTTACTAGATAAGGACCCATTATGGGCGAGGTTGTGGAAGAATAATAATAATAAAGGCTTTTAATGTCAAACAGATGTATCAATTCCCACAACGATGAATACTCTAATCATTTGTCATTCATGTGTACATGAACCAAATATATAACATAAATAAGTTACATAGCAATCAGCTTTTATTCCTTTAAAGATAGGCATTAAATTGGCATGCTAAAACAGCCACTTTTCATTGCTCTTGCACCTTAAATGACGGATGAAACATCTCTTGCCATAATATATCGGACGTAATGCACGATCTATTCATAATTTACCTATACCTGGAAATAGTACTCAAAACAACTTACTCTACTATCGTGCTTGTATCAAAGCCAATCAATAACCTACAAAACATGAATGAAATACCCCATTTTACATAATTTCCACACAAACGTCATATTTGTAGTCCACAACGGTGTGTAATGAATGGTATGCAACGCTTCAAATCTCTGAGAACTGAATGTTTAGCGTCAATTATCGCTTTAGCTATAGTTCAGTCCAACGTGGGTACCGAACTACCGATAGGCCATTGACCTTGGTGATTGGCGTTTTTCACTGAGATGATGTGTGCAAGTAGAATTGTATTGCTAGTGCTATTAGCATCCGTTATTACCATTCCAAATAAAACAAATATTTATTCTATTCTTAATATAATGAGAGTCGTAATGACCGTAGTTTCGAATTAATTATTGGCCTCATTGGTTAAGTGCTCGCAAATGTTTCGGCTAAATTCTAATTTCTGATTAGTCGAAATATTATTACAATACAGCATAAAGTATTTTGAGTGAATCTTATAAACCCTGGCGCATGTAAGCAACTTAATTACATACTAAAACATTGAGACTTTACTAGTGAAATCTAGCTATATCAATAAGCACACTCCTGCCTACTCTTTAATACAATATCAAGTGTTATATTACAAAATAAACAAAGATTGATTGGGCCGCCATTAACCTTACCACCTACTGGTTAACATTTGAGAAACAAGAGCAACATAAGAGCTATTATTACAAAGCTATCTTACCTAATTTCAAACAATTTGATCATAAATTAACATACATTTACTAAGGAATATAAATTAATCTAAACAAGATTCTAAGCAATAGTGGAAAAGAACTAATTTACATACAAAGAAATTTTAAGGACCACCCAAGTTTGTTCCGTGTACTTTTATCACTTAATTAGTTTTTCATCATTGTTACTTTAAAACGGTAATAAATGGGTAGCACACGTTTGTATATAATTTATTGTACCAATCGTTCTTTAGTATTGTATAAAGTTTAAGGTTATATAAGAGTAAGGCTTGATTCACAATTGAGTACTTGCTAAATAGTCAAATTCAATACTTTTTTCGAACTGTCAAAAACTACAGTTTTCTATGAATTTTGTATGAGATTGTGTATTGTGACGTCATGTTTTTTTTAGCGTCAAATATAATACTTGTTTCTTAAATATGTGCTGAAAAAATACTAAAATTAAGTTGGTCATAAAATTAATTAATGAAATTGTGATTACTTTTTAGTATTTTATTCTATTGAGCAGTCGAATTAAGAAAAGTACTCAATAGCGGGTTTTTAATTAACTAAAAATTATGAATTACTCACGAGAATATACTGAGAAAACACGACCGCGCACGCTGCTCATGAGTAAGATTCCCTCTGTGACTCGAAACTAATAGAGCCTTTCTGAGTATATTCACGTGAAAAACCCATAATTTATAATCATGTGTGTAGACATTTCTCACGATACGTATTATAAAGACTTAATGGATATAATTCGAAGCTCAGTTAAGTGGATTAATCGCGTATCTTCTTGATACAACATTACCACAATCAATAAGTTAACTAATTACAGTTTCATTGGGATAATACACAATTGTTAAACAAAAAAAATACCATGTTTAATCATCTGTATGTGATTGGATCTCACAAATTTTCAGGTTTTATCTCCGTTTTAGACCCGAAGCATCAAAACCCCACTCACTCAAAACACAAAACACAGAAGCTCAGTATTTAATAATGTATGTAGTAGGGAGAAGTCATTCGATGATTTTCCCCCGGTAAAAAAAGTACCTCTATTTACTTTAGTAAATACTATCAACTTACATTGTGTAGAGATAAATATCAATTTAACATGTTAAGTAATACCTATATAGATTGATATTTGTTGCGACTTTGCTCTGTTGTAAATTGAGTCTTACACTTCATAAAACCATATGTCATAGACGTGTCGAAGGCTAAGATTTATAGCGAAAAAACAACTAAAATTCACGACCTGCATTCATTTCAAAAGTATCATAAATCATACATGATAATACCAAACCAGACCAAGATTGTGCTATGTATGTTGGTTCTCAAAATTATGTATGTATGTGTGTATATAGTCGCGTGTTCGTAATATATTCATATTGATTTCATAATACGTAACAGTGTGTAGATATTTTTTATCTATAGAAGAATTATTATCTAAAGATCTCATTGATTACGTTAAAACGTGTTAATTGCCATGCTTCTTCCATTAAAGATAGGTATTTATTTATCTGAAAAACCAAATCTTATGGATTGTATTGAGTAATAATTGAAATAAAGTAGCTATGTTTTTTATGGTATAAGCCGGTAAACGAGCAGACGAATCACCTTATGGTAAGCAATCAATTTCGCCTTTAGAAACCTGAAACACCAAATTATTTCATGTATTTGTCTCCGAATAAACACATAGAAAAACCAAGGGATCTAGAACGTTTGGGAAATGTTCTAAAGCAATAAAATATTATACACACAAATCTATCACTATTATCCAATTTAAAAACCAAATATTCACCCGAAACTCAACAGTTACTTAAACTTCTAACCACAAAACCAACGAAGCAATATCTAACTTACAAATAAAAAGAAACGGACCCGATCCTGTTCTAATAGATCATCAGATAACATTTATCAATCAAGATCACACGACCACTGTAATCACTTATTAATTGAACACACAACTGACATTATTAAAACCATCATTCATCATTGCGCAATATAAAACGAAAAGTCTATTGCAAAATCTATCAGTAAGTCAGTCAGAAGTGGTCTAAAGTCAGTAGTTTCGAGATCAGTGAAAATATTATGTAATTCTGGTTCGCACATCGTGCTATACAATTCCAGTTTGTCGTGGTCTCCCTTTGTATCACCTTTCCGTATATTGGACGGTCAGTTTACACTGGTTTGTATAATTTGATGTGTTGTTGTGTGTATGTTCACGTTGGTCATTGTCTTAGTGACCGGTTTAACTTGTAGTTGTAGGGATAATTGTTGTCTATCTATAAATCTGTGTGTTCAAAAACAAAGTTATGTTACTCTGTTTTCGATAGAAAATGGCTGGACTGATTGTCGTAATGTTTGGGTGTTCTGATGATTTTAATCGATGTGATTTCAATTTCAAATCTGAAAAAGTGCACATTTTTATATCCTCTAAATTATAAGGAAACTAAAACGTTTAAGTAAGTCTTAGTCTTACATGTAAAAACTAGGTGACTTCAAATAAATGCAAGAGATTTGTTAACTAAATCGCGGTGCGATTTGTGCTGCGCGACATCGCCGCGACCGCGCAAGCTGCACATGAGGAAGAACCGCTCTGTAGTTCGAAACTAGTAGAGCTTTTCTCAGTATATTCACGTGAGTAACCCGCGATTTTACTTAATGTAGTATGTCTCACGATAGTTATTATAAAACTAAGAGATTTATATGACCAAAATTAATGCTTCAAATGTAATAATTTGTCGCGGAGAACCTAACGGGTAACCGGGGCTCCGGCTTGACGTGCAGGAGAAGGAACGGGGTGGTTTTTAGTCAGTAAGAGTCTGACACTAGAGGTGGGGGCAGTTATTCGATGATTTTCCCCCCTTAAAAAAAATGTGATAATTTAAAACATTGACTTCTTACTTACTTCACATCTTCAGTTAAGTCTGAAAGTTCCATAAGAAAGTCAATTATGTAAAACTAATCACGCATGCATAATTGCCTCGTTAGTTGGCGAGCCTTTTAATGCCATCTGTATAAATAATCACCAACTTTACTAGTCCTCCATCATAATACAAGGTTATTAAAATTTCTCATAAAGTCAGTTTAATACTGTATTGTTATGCCTCTTATTCCAGGAAGAAATATCTAGACAAAGGTAAGAACACTTTTATATCTACAATTTAATTGTGATTGAAATCGTTTGATAGAAAACTGCAAAACAAATCAAATCACTTTAATGCATCTATAGTGTGAACAAGGTTGAGCCGCGAAGAACCTAACGGGTTACCGGGGTTCCGGCTCAAAGTGCAGCTGAAGGAACGGGGTGGTTTTTAGTCAGTAAGAGTATGTCACCCCCTTCCGTCTCACCCAGGTGGGAGCAGTCATTCGATGATTTTCCCCATTAAAAAAAAAGTGTGAACATGGTTGTATACAATTTTTTAACAACGTGATCTAACTATATAAGTCCACAACGATTACTTACTATACAAAATAGCAAAAAGAGCAATAATACTTGTTTTTAAAGCAAAATTTGTACTTGACAAAATAACAATAGGTTCGTGCAACAATTTTAAATCATAGAGCAGGGCAGGATTACTCAAATTCCTTACAAACTTGCTAAGTTATTCCTATTTGAAATATATAGATTAATAGTTCGTTTGCATGATGCATTGTCTCTCCTAAACCACTAAACCAATTTCGATGATCTCCCCACCAGAATAGATAAAACACTGAAGACGTATAAAGGTTATATGTAACGAGCAAAACCGCAAGCAAGATATATACCAAAGATTTATATAATACACTTGTATTTCAATTGAGTTCAAGACAATAGCTCAATAGATTTAGATTTAGGTCGTTTAACACTGAACACAATGCATAAATGCTGACATGACAGCTTTAGGAACAACAGCTTAACTATTGGGTTTACGACGATTGATTTTGTTTAACTGTAACTAGGTATAACACCTTTAATTTTAAACGTAATCGTGTTTTATCAATGCTTTATCCCTAATAATATAGAATAGATACATGAAGCCTCTTCGCTGTAGGAAGACGTTGTTTTTCCGAACGACGAAATTAAGAAGTTGACTTTTAAAATTTTACTAACTGTAAATCGCCCTGATGCGCCATTTTAGATGTTCATAATATTTCCGTGATCATAAACTACTCCATTACTCAGATTGGTAACAAATGAAATAATAAATTTGTATTTTAAAATCGAAGTTCTAAGTAACATCATGAATGGCGAAACTTAAAATGTAAGTAGCTAAGATACAAACAGCTAAAACGAGGTTCCTACCTGAATCAAACATGAACTCGTTTCCTACTCAATAAACAATTGATTCCCAATGTATCTATCATAGCGAGATTCAATAATATGATACGAAGTGACTGTAAATAATGATCACAACACAATGTAAACAAAACAATAACCAGTATCAAATCACGTAATACTGGAGAAGGAATCGAATTTATTTGTTTGAAACAATCACGCAATCAAACAAGCAGCCAAGAAATCAACTCACGGTGACCCGTCTCTCCATTAATCAAAGAAACTAGGACGTATTCTATTAGTTTATCCACAAAGATTGCAGCGGACAAAATTAGTTATCGAATCGAAAATTATAAGAACGTGCACATAAAACCGTTGTAATGATTACACTCGATAGTTTGTGACGGGAAACGTAATACTCTAACAGGAATTCTAATGAGAAATGAAATGTAATGGGAAACAGTCGTCAATAAAGGCTTGGACGACATTAAATAAGTATTCATTTCTCGATTCAGTTCGATTTTATTAGAAGCGAATTGGATACCGCATTGATTAAGAATATAAATTATTATGGAAACTTCGAAACAAATCATTGTAAAGTCAACAATCAACGAAACTATTTTATTATCTCATTATCGCAATTTACATACAACTAATCATTAAAATCATCAACGTATTTATTAGTTCTCATCTCCATTAAGTCGCCATCATTGACACAAAATGAAAAACTGTTAAAGCAATACGTCAAGACAATTTATACCGCAACCGTAATGGAGTTATTACGGAATAATAACGAAACAGCTGTAAATGAACCTGACTATTGTGGCATTAGCTATTAGCAAACCACTGTGACACCTAAATACGACGTCGCTGATGAATTTATTGCGCGAATTACTATTAAATATGTCTAATACATCTAACAATGTGATTATAATATCCAGCCATCGTGAATACATTAACGACTCAATCAATGCTCAAAATAAGTACCGCATAAAACTGCTCGTAGAATGCACAATAACGCTATTAATTATTAAGAATTTAGTCGTCGATCGCAATCGCGCCTTCGACGCACGTAGCTGGTCACAAATCTCACCCAAGCCATTACTTACTGAGCCCAAGCTCGCTACTGCACTATAACTATTTTTAACATCCGATATATCTCCTGATAAATCACTTCTCCATCTGTACCATATACTATGTGCGCTTTACATAACTCACGTGAATGTTATTTATCACACGCCCTTAGTAAAGGAAAAATATTTCAAATTGCACGTCTTTCTGGAATTCAGTGGCAAAAGATAAAGGTGTTCAAAGGAATGTCGCTGACGTTGCCACTGCTAAGATAAAACTCGGCGAAATTGCGAATATTTTGAATTTCAAATAATCTCTACGAATGGTTGGTATTCAGAAATAACTAAGTTTATACCCTTCGGGTGCATACAGGTGACTTATGTGACAACTATGGCACGAACTTTCCTAATGCTTTCTTTACTTATCCGTGTGCTCGGGCCACGATGTGTAGCGGTGCAGATAGTGGTCATTCCTCAACGCATAAATTACAGATCTCTCGCGGAAACTTCACGCCATCACGCTCGCCCCGGGCAACAACACAAACACACAGATAATGCGCTCAAATCAACTGTAGGCAATAATTCATGGTGCAGTTTAAAATTCACGTTTGCACATTAAAGCACGCAACGCAATAACGAGTCGCCTGATGTGCTTGATGGCAGGGTTTCACACGCGAACCGAAACCGTGTGGCCACTGAGACCATAGACAGATAAATAAAATCCGTCAAAACATCCAGTCGAATGTCTCCTTGCTGTTAATTTAGATTCAGCTTCCTTATAAGGCTCTTTTTAGTTTCAAAGCTCAGACAAAATTCATAACTGTACATAAATTACACTTTACACTAGTCATGTCGACACGCAATTGCGTTTATCAGTAGTTTTCCAATAAACAACGCATAATTGAAGGTTTCATATTTGCTAATAGTTCCGATAGACTTGTTATTCTAGGCACGCAGCTAACAAAGCGCTGCGCTGGCGCAAGGGAGATAACCGGCTGATAGTCCTCCGCGCACCAGTTACGCATGCTCAATGATAACTGTAAGACGCGATACCATAAACTTTTCCCATGGTACATGATTTTTCATTAAACTGCCGTATTATGTTACTTTGTGTGGGGTTTGGAGGTAAGGGTCGCTCCCGACAGGATCGTTTGAGTTCACTTATCAATTTCCCACAAATCGACAGTCACGATTTCACATGCAGGCAGATCGGGATCAGGGACTTTTGCAAAAAATGGTATGTCGTGCAAAACGAACAACATGCTGTTGGAGTCGATAAGACATGAGAAGTGTAGATCGAGTCGGTACTTCATAAGAATATAGTTCACAATGTGAGAATTTTGGTTTGAATTATATGTAAATCTATATTTAGGTCCCTTATTCTAACTTCTCAGCATCTTCCGACAAAACTCAGTGTGCCGTCATTACTCAGATATTTATTGCGTTAGCTTGTTCCGCAAACGCTCCCTGCGAGACATCGTCGCGTCGTTTATGTTAATTTATTCGCATTTCAATGAGACGCCTATAAAATGGCATTATGCATTATCATGTCTTATTTTTGTATTAATGTTCTACGGTGTAACGGCGGTCTCATTTTATCGAAACTATGTTTACTGAATAGGATGATTTCTGTACTTAGACTAGTGCATTATGGCAGTGGTTGGATGAGAAAATTGGTGATATTGTCTACATGTGTTTTAAGAGGATTATATTGTCACAGTGAATGAGTTGAACTACCCGCGAAAGTTGGTCCATTCATACCAACGCGAGTATGCTCCGATTTCATAAGCGTACGACGAATAAAATTTGAACCTGAATACAAATAGTCTTATTTTTTCATCGTGACTTATCACTGGAATCTAATGCCCATATGTTTGGTTAATATCATGAGGGATTGACGGTATAAACAGTAGTTTATTTAGTCGACCCACATTACATCGTAGCATGAATTCATAATGAAACTGTTACTTAGAAATTTGGATCACCTAAATGTTGGTTTGGCCATGAGTCATCAAGATAGTCTACTGAAGTGTTTTCGTAGAATTTAGCTGTCCAGTCAGCGCAACTTGTTTGAAAACTATTGAAGGTTATTGGAAAACTTAACGTAGTGGTGTAAAAACCTTTATTTATTTATTTATGAAGTACTTGAGACCTTTTTCTCTACTTCCATCCATATTGTTGTTGGTGTAATTTGGATTAATAAATTACATATTTTTAATTTTTATGAACTTTAAATTAATTACTACTGCCTCGCTGGCCGAGTGGTCGCAAGAGCGACTCTCGGGTTCGCTTCTCGGGTCGGGCAAAGTATTACTGGGTTTTTTAAACATCTCAGTAGTAGCACGGCGTCTAGAATTTTGTCCGGTGTATGGCAATAGGCTAACCCCCTATTACATGAGACTCATAACATAAATAGTGAAAAGTGGGTGTTACATTGTACAGTGGCATAATGTGCACCTCTGCCTACACCTTCGGAGATAAAAGGCGTGATGTTATGTAAATTATTTTTTTTTTACTTTCAAATCCCGAACAGAACTTGATCTCTAATGGAATCAGGATCAATACGCTGGAGGTCCAAAGTCACAACGAATTAAAAATTCCTGTTACAACATCATTCTACCTCAAATCCATCATTAAACAAAATTCAAATTCATTTTACTACCAACATCAATGCCTTCCCAATAAAGAGACTTTCTTTTTCTAACACAGAATTGTATCACATTTCTCAGATCTATATGTTCACCATTACGGGGTCATATACTCACAAAACAGATGACTTTTTCTGGAATCTGAGACAGCTTCGTATTCAAATGACATACCGGATCCGCCGCCCACTATAACCTCTTTTCTGTAGCTACCAGATCATGTTTCATAACTTTTAGTACTAATTTGGGATATCGTTGTACATTAACTTTCATCAAAACTCCCACTTTCATACGGAAAGAGCCTATAAAATAGCCTAAAAGATCAAGATAAGTTGCACATAAAATTATTATGATTCCTGCAACAAGTTAGAATTACTCCAACATCGTTATTTAACCGTTTAAAATGAAAAAATGGTCGATAATTATCCATGAGTTAAGTCACTAGTACATATTTGGTCAATTTTCTGTGAGACGTCAAATCGACCGTTTGAATCCCACGGTGTTACGTAAACCGTGTGGTTTGCGTTACGTTTGTGTTGACAGTCCGTGTTTCACTTAGTACACACGGTCATTGTTCAACAAATATAAACAAGAACGTTGTCGTGTTAATGTGTTAAAGAAAAAGATTGTTTTTCTTTTCGGTGCTTTTTTGTTTAATCACAATGTTTGCTTGAGACGATACAGTTAAGTTTTGAAGTGATTACTTTTGGAGAAAAATATACATTCTACGGCCTATGATGTAAGAGCACGTGTACAGGCATAAACAGTTCATACAATGTCACCAGCATGTTCTGTAAAAGCTAAGCTTCAGACTTAAAGATTCCATTTAGGCTCAACTCAAATTGAGAGAACTGTACTTGATCCAGAAAGAGAACTATAATATCATTTTAAGCAGCTACACATAAAAGCTCTCACTAAATTCAATTTAAAAACAAAGACCAATAAACGTCATAAAACCAACACATAAGACAACAATAGCAAGCTTCATTTAAATGTTAATATCAACAAACAATGATTAACATGTACATGAGCGGATATTTAGTCGCTTCATTATCCTATGACCTGGCCAACATTACCCAAGGCGTATGTAAACATGACGGGCGGTCCTCAGCCGAACCCAATAAAGCATAATTAATAACTGGAAAGTTTGTAGTTCATTGCGATAGCGTTACCTAACCACAGTTCACTAGAGAACAATACTGCCCACCATTTACCAACGGACTTAAATGATTAGCTTCTGACATAAGGCGGTCACAGCGAGTCTTGGATGCCTTGTTAGTGCAAATGAACAATAGCGACACAGGTACATTTAGCAGACGATCGCTGTTAAGATTAAGCAACGACGGTTAAGCTTTAACCACATTCGACTAATTCAAAAACGCGTCACGACTGTTCTGAATTAAAAATTAATGCTTTATCGAACCGACCGACATTCTAAAACAAGGAGTTGACTTTCAATCGCATTTATGAAACAGTGATGTCTTGTTGCGGAAATAAAAACCTGCTTGGTCGCGTTTCTGGATTCAATTTACTAAGTGATCCGATCTCAGATCATTAATAATGTTGTAACGGGTGAAATGCTTGCAATAGTTATCTCCTTGTTGTGTAGTGACTTTGGTTAAACGGCCTTTGTGCAATTTGCAGGCGTGAGGCGGGTTTGTCAAGATGAATCGGTGTCTATTCATCTTGCTTGTATCTTTAATAGATATCAGTTTAATAAGCTCTAAATTGTTTTTGAACTACTTGAATTTAGTTGGTAGTTTTACTTTTGTTTTTGTTACGAGATGGATAGCTTACGTATGTACTTGTATTGTGGGTTACTCAGTGGCATGGAAAGTGAAGGAAAAAATAATTATAATCTGATTCCGGTCGCTTAGGTGGCTCAAGTCGACTAAGCGCCTTACTCGCTCCCACTTGACCGCAATATGCTGTTGTGGGGATTTACGATGTACTTAGAAGTTCTCCGTGAAATATTCAATTTTCATTGTTCCATTTAATTATATTTTAGCGGTAATTGTTTTGAATTTTAGTACAGGAAATGGTTTGTTGTGCTTTAATTTTAATTAGCTTTGCCAAATTAACAATTAAATGCGTATTTCTAGACTCATTTGTTAAAAAAACATACACCAAAAACACGTTTTCTTTATAAAGATGTTTTTTTTTTTGTTCTTTTTATAACTCTCGAATAAACAACTAAGTCGATTTCGCCTCGTGGTCACACCATCTTAAGTATCTCTTTACTTATCCAACACAATCCATTTACTAATAGCATTAAAATGGATTCCACCACAAAGGCTTCGCTTTCTATCTGTTACAAATCGTTGAAATTTGAATAAGTCGACTAAGAGCTTATTAACTACCAACTTTAAACATTAATTCCTTGTATCGAGTGGTGGTAAACCAAACTGCTAAGGATTTTGATTCTCAGGTGCGGTAAAGTGAAATATGTGTAGTTTTGCCCCTTTAACTATAACATTGGACCCATAGTGCAAATAGGCAAAAGTAAGAGGTAATATTTTAATGTGTCCATAATGTTTTTAGTATTAAACAAAAGTTTATAACAAATCCTAACTAAATCCGTACTAGGTACAGTAGTACCAAAGAAAGTTAGTAATTTTAATAGCTAACTGAAAAGAGCAAATGACTTCAAGTGAACCTTTAAATTTTGTACAAAATTATAATGAAATTTCGCCCTTAATAATGAAATGGATGCCTATTGAATTGTTTCAAAGTTCTGTGTTAATAAACTTTAATGGACTTGACCCTTTTTTGATTGAAAGTGCTAAATGTTAGCAGCTGGTTCTAACTGTGATATTGCTTTAACAATCGCCGGTTCTCAAGCCATTCCCGTGTAATTGAAAATGAACCTTGGAAATATAGAGCGGAGAAAATTAAATCCTTTGTTCTTATTAGTTTTAATTTAATAATGTATTGTTCTAATTTAAAGTTTAATAATTTAAATGTTAATATTGATATTACTAATAGTGGTTGAGTTTTGTTAACTTAATGGCTTGTTGCGGTTTAGCATATTATACATTCAAAATACTTGAGTTTACCTATTGTAGACCAAAGTAAGTACTAACGCGTGCAAGGAGGCCCAGGTGGGCCAAACATTAAAACCTTTTTGGCTTATCAAAAAAGTCTTACTAATTATCTATTGTCAATATACATGAAAGGTTAAATCAATTTCTCACAAATGCATTTTATGAATGAATGAATTGCTCCAATAAATAAACCGCGAACACTTCTAAACCAACAATTTTCAAATTCAAATTCAAATTCTTTATTCCGTTCCACAATGTTTTACTTAGGTGGTAACATAGAATAATACAGTTCATTGTGGACCCTGTCGGGCACAGCAAGGAAATATATAATTTAATACAAAAAAAAACTACAAACTAGCATTACAGAGTCACAATACATTACATAAACAATATTAGAGCATTTAGATATAATTTATACAAACAAAAAACAAAAGACCAATTATACATTATACATAATGTTAAAATTACAGTCCAGTTAACAAAATTTGTATTAATATTAAGAATCAATGTTTAGAAATTATACTGTCATCAAAAAAGTCTTTAAGAGTGTAATAGCATTTATCTATTAATTTATACAAAATACAAACCTTTGACGCCATACATTAACCCCAAATGGTTGAGAGATAACAATTACTAGGCAGTTACAACATTTACACTGTTTTGTTTGGGGCAGCTGCGGTAAGTAACCCGTTGTTCTAGAAAAGTACAATAGAACGAGATTAATTACACAATAATACTTTAGTTTGCGGAAATAGAAGTATGACTTAGGTCACTGTGAAGAAAAGGTCCTTTTTGGCCAGCTTTACCAAGCTCCTTCTTCAAAAAGTCAAAAATAAAACTCAGGTTTGTGACTATTTAATACCATTTTTTATGGGATAGATGGTTTAAGCTACTAGCGCTACCTATGTACTTACATCAGCAATACCAGAAGAGTCCCAACTGTAGGGTAACGTTTTAAAAAAATATGGTCTTAAAACTAAACATAGACTTTGTCTAAATCATCAAACATAACCCTTTAAGCAGAAGGTGTACGTACTGGTAATTATCAAACTACAAATAAAGGCGATTGCATCAAAACTCAGATAGTAATTCTAAACTAATTTAATTTTTTGTTAAAAAAAAAATGGCAGTAGGTACATCATAATGAATATAACTAAAAATCGCGAGTTACTCACGTGAATAGCCTACATCCGTAGAATGCGCGATATCGCCTTGACCACGCACGCTGCTCATGAGGAAGAACCCCTCTGTGGTTCTGTGGTTCGAAACTAGTAGAGCTTTTTTCAATATATTCACGTGAGTAACCCACGATTTTTAGTTAATTTAGTATGTCTCATGATAGTTATTATAACGAATTTAAAATTAAACAATATTTTTTCAAACGAATTGTTCAGTTCACAATCCAATATGGCCATTATCAGTTCAATCTTCACGTTCACTCAGTTGCGTTGTGCGGATAACTTCAACAGGTTAGCGTATTGTTGCTGGGTTATCTGTCTACGCCATAAATAAAGTAGTTCAGCAAATATGGGCATTGAGGTGTCACAATAAATATGCAAGCATGTTTTACTCTTTATCTTGATTCACTGTTAAGTATGTAATTATAGATATATGATATACTTTTGTTCTATTTAGTTGCGGTATTCCTTATCAATACGCAAAGAGCAATTAATTACTAAGGTATTTTAATTCATTTTGTGTGAAATACACAATATTTTGTTGATGTCATCATCGTCATTCTGAGTTTGTCCACTGCTGAACAAAAGCTTCCCCCCTTAGTTCTCTACGTCCATGGAAAATACTATGCACCTATATTCAAATTCAAAGTCAAAAGACGTGAGGCAATCCCCACAAAAAGAACACAAGGAGTTCTCAAAATAAATCACCATGAAATCTTGCAAAACGACACTGAAGAGACAAGAAGCTTTCACTAAAAACTGAAATCCGCATTCAGATTCATACAATTCAAAGTAGGGAAGATAACACACCATCCGTCTACTAAGCTGATTTACTAAGGTCTCACAATAGCTGGCCACAATAAAAGACCCCGTCTCAGCATTAAAATAATTCAGACTTCAACTACAAACGTGCTTTCTGAGGGCACCAGTGATTAAATATAACCCTTTTGAGATTTATAAGTGTTTATTTCTAGCTAAGCTAAAAGTTAAAGGAATCCAGCCTTTATATCCAACCTTATTAATGTTGTTTGTAAGCAAATGTATTGTTATACGAGTAGGAAACTGTATGAAAAATTTATGGATATCTCGCAAAGGATCACGTTACTTGGCCACGAGGAGCAAATACTGCAAATCATACCGTGCGTGTCCGCGCTAATGGCTCCTTGGAACTTTGCTCTAATATTCATGACTTGAAGGAAGAAGGCTGTTCAGTAGTGTTTAACTTAGATTGTAATATATAGGTGTATTGGTTTACGCATGAACTCAGGTATCGGTTCAATGTTCGGCCTTCATTACCCGACTATGTTTACTATCCTATTTCATTTCTCACATCAGACAGGAGACCCAGCTTAACCAAAGTCATACGCCGTCCGCTATCTAAATAATGTTTTCCAGTACTAATTATGCCAATATTTATTATAAAGTAAAACAATGTCTATGAAAGTAAATTTCAAATGTCAGTCGCTAACGGTACAGTAGGTGCTTATTATAATTCGTTGCGCACTCAACGCTCACTACTATCGCAGCCATTATACTCTTAACAAGAAACAAAGCTAGACCGGATAAAAGTAAATGGTAGCCGCATAATTTGTCAATGATTACAAAGAGTTCAATCTGCGGCAAGGGCCTAGGACCATAAATCATAGGCGCAGTATTGTTGGCGGGCGGACATACGACAGATATTACGAAACTACAAGTTTGCCACAAAGCTCCGAACAAGGCTGCGGCTGAATGGCAGGCCCTAATTAACTGTCAAGTAATTCGACATTACAACCATTTGCTCGATACCGTTTTAAAATTTTTCATGTTAACCTGCAATTAACCAACGATTATACGAACATGTAACAGCCAGCCATTACTAATACAGGTAATAACTGCACGAGACCTTTGTCCGTTCCTGCATAATCAAGCGAGCCCGGTCACAGTGATTAGTGCATTGTCAGATAGTGCTCCCAGCGAGCGTTACCGAGATCAGGCAAGATGTTGCGCAGGCGACGATCGGATCGCGTTCGCACGCATATTACGAGCTGGCTCGGCCGCGGGCGATACAGCGACCTAACAGTACAACGGCCCTCGTGATTAGACGCCCCACGATAGCGCCCATTGTCGGTACACGATCGGCTCTTGTACGTCTTGAAATTGCGGAAATGGACACGGCTAGCACCCACTACACGCTAGCGGGACATTTCAATTGCAGTCCCCTGCCTTCGAGCAGTGTAACACATGGGATAGATTCGGCGAGGCCAATTTATATGAACCTTTAACGGTGCCGTTTTATGCTCCGAGTTACCTTTGACTGTCGCATCCAACCCGTTATTGTCCTATATATCATCGTTTTTATGTCAAGTGTTTTATTCCTATTTCAATTCTAACTTTCAATTTAAAATCTTTATAAATGATGTTTATGGTTGGATACCATTACCGGTCTTGGCTTCGTTAAAGTCAATCAGTTTGTCAGAGGCCCTTAATGTTCATCAAAATCACGCTTGCTCGTTTCCCTATAGTAATTTATAACAATCCTAAATCCATTTAAGACCCTTCAACATCTTTAAATTGTTCGATAGTCGTAAAGATGTGACGTAAACATATTAGTAAGCGTCAAAGTGTCCTTGTTTACGAGCTGCCTAATGAGAAATGTCATCGGGCAAGATAAAACGTGCGACTGACAAAGCGCCGCTTAGTGCTGCTTTCCTTGTTACCAGGCTCTGGAAGAATATTTCTATGAAAAAATTCCTACTAGAAAGAAGTGTTAAGAATTTTAATTAAAACAAGTCTGTAAAGTTCGTAGATCTATCACGGCAGGATAGACGTATTCAGTTAAGGCTCGGAGGAACAATCTAGGAAGGTAAAGGCCCGCGGTGGATGCTATTGCTCAATTGCCTCTCGCAGGCTCGGGAATGCCTCGCAATCGATACAGCTGGAAACGGCAATATCTCAATGCCGACACTGAAATGCAATTTTGCCGGCTATACTCTACCAATAAACTATCAATTATAATTATAAGTTCTATAACTGACGTGATTTGGCAGTTAACTATCGATATATTAATACTTGACACAAATTCCTTGGCAATTATATCAAATTTATAAATGGATATAAACACAATCCATCGTCAGATATATTAAGGTTTCGAAGTACAAATGATATGTTTTCGTAGCCGCCACCGCTCAGACCAGTTTTTCATAGGGTAACAAAAATAAAACTAAAATATTTACACTCAGACGTATTCAACAAAAACTCCCACACCATCAGAAACAATCAATCTTCGGAGCACTGAAAGGAGCCTCAATCAAAACAGAATACGGAGAAGCTGAGACCGGATAAAGGGTCTTATAAATCATAAAATCAAGCCTCCATTCAAAGCGGTTTATTTGGGCGCGAAGAAAAAACGTTTGACCCTTTATTCCTTTGAGTATTGTTAACTGTCGAGACCCGAGGGTGCATCTCCAATTTGTCCTACATTCGTATAATAACCAAGGGCCCAATGTTATTTATGGGCTCATTAAAAATTCGATAATCACACGGGTTTTTATGCGTTGAAAATATTTTTTTCTCTACGAAGGAATAACACGAGAGGTCCGAGTGTCGGAATGCAGTTTCAATCGTGTACTACGATGCGTAGGACGTTTTTAATTGGATATCATTTTTATTCAGTAAGTAATGACATTTATTTTAACAGTATCTACAACTTAAATTGTTACAAATCTAATAGCTATTAGGCGGAGTGATTACGTAACATTTATGTATATTTTATTCGGTGTAGTGTTGATGTTTATAAAGTGGGGTCCGGATGCTTTTACGACCGGCTTGGATTTGTTTTCAAATACGGGTAAGTTTTAAATATTTATAGAAAATTGGACGTTGAGGTTAGATTATAAACTGCATCATATCGGAGAGGTCACGATCACAACCAGTTTGAGAGCCATTTTAAGACTGGCGTATCATCAGAGTAATCGCTTTGCCCTTAAAATTCAATGAAAAAGGCGGGACGTAGGCAAAGTGGCAGGCATGTTGGCGTGCATTGTTTTATTATGCGGTGTTATCAACGACTCTTGCGCTTCCGCATCTTTGGGGCATGTGCACTGTGCTTAAGCGAAGCGATAGATAGCCTCATATCACTGCTTTACGACGACAGACCAACGTGATGACATAAAATGTCGCTTTGATTTCCATGTCACATAGAATTTCAATGGATATATTTGTATTCTTTTAACATTTTACATGCTAAGGCGAGCATTTTAGAGGTAGGTGTGAAACTAATACACATTATACATATCTTAGATTCATATGTTAGTAAGTACTTACCTATTCACATTTAGTATTAAATAACTTTAGTACATTTGTGAAAAATTTTTTCAAAAAGAAAAATCACTAGAAGTGAATTACTTATGATTTAACTTTAAGTTATTAAGTAGCACCTACTCATAAACTTGTCAATTTTGCGATATTATCAATAAGTAATGCGTCCTAACTAAAAGATAATAATTTGTCACTAATCGCTATCGCCTATGCACTGTGGCAGCAGTCTATTCAGGCGCACACTCGATTAACCTATGCTCCTGCGCCGGGGCACCGGCTGACCCCACTCAATTACATTTTTGTACCAAACAAGTACTGAGCGGGTGATTGATCTATTTTGAACAAAATGTAAGGAATTTTTTGAAACAAAGGGGAATTTAAAGAAGTACTAAGGTCATCTTTGAAATTTTTTCCAATTCACACCTGTAGTACTACTTACAGAGACGGAACATAAAGCGTTCAAAAGAAAACAATATAGAATGTTTCAAAAGCAACTTACCAAATTAGAATTTCATCGTTAAGTTTATTGAATAAAAGGTCAAAGTCGTAAAATCTGTAAAAAATAACAAAGTTAATAATAGTCTCCCGAACAGAAATAGAATAATAATACTCTAAGTTTAGCGCACGCCATTTCTCCTTGGCTCCCTCATACAATTTCGTAGCCGATCTACATAAGTTGTTATAACTTTAGGTGGAACAAACATGAGACCAAGAATATTAAATTTTGTTTGTAAAGCATTGTCAAGTTTATCATAATCCTGTAGGTCACTGCATATTCTTTACTTCAATCTCATGCCTAATCCGTAGCGTAGGTCAGAGTGCACATTGTACCTACATCATTCTAAGAAGTGAACAGTTGTCCGTTATTCCGTGCGCTCCATATTGAGCCATAACCGAGATAGCTTTATGGTGATTTGATACCATTCGCTTTGAAATTGGCGTTTAACGTTCACAAGTGTAAGTATTAAGTTCCGGAACGGAATGGAACGAATCGTCTAGCAGTCCCTTAATACGTTTGTTGTCAGTGCCAATTGCAATACGAACTTGCAGAGCATTCCACAGAATGATTACGGGCACCTACAATGGAAATATAAATTTTATCATACATTTGTATGCTGGAACTCATTAGCATGCATGTTGGAACATTTTATTACTAAGTTCATTAGTTCTATGTATTAAAATGTGCCACTGAACAACGTGGAATTAGTTAAAAGCTTTATTCACTAAGATCTCATTCTTATAAAAGATATCTCCGTAATCAAATCAGCAACTAGACAAACAGTGACATGGCGGAACAGAGGTTAAACACCGAGACGCGAGCTTGGCAAATAAAAGCGCGATCCGCGCTCTGTCGGCGAGTCACGAATAAAAACACTCGATAGGGAATAACAATGAAGTGTTTACATGTAATATTCCACGTAACGACGTATCCGTCGGGGGAAACGATATTTGCGTTGCATAAATGCAAGACGAGGAACCCCGACCCTGACCGCAGGCCGTCGACCCTGCGCGTGACACTTCGATTCTCTATCGATCACGACTGTGGATCGCTCCATCGGACCATCGACTCGGTATTTTTGTGCGCATCTCTTATCTGATCGAGTTTCGATCGAGTTGGGTCCCGGGCCACGAGTAAGCGTGACTGAGAGTTTTCCCGCGCACTGCCTGCCGAAACCAATCACAATAACTAACTGTTACCTTTTTGTATTGTTAGTACCGTAGCCATGTCCGCGATACTATCGACGTATCGTAAACGTCACTATATTTGGTACCTCGGGACGACCTCAAACCTTCCAATACTTACAAACCTATGACACGAGCTTCACATAAAGTAGTACCCAAGGAAACAGAGAAATAATACTACTATCTATTGTTTTTTGTGTTCAAACAAAACAAAAGAGTGTAACTAGACAACTTTATGTAATATCGTGACTGGCTGATTATCTCAAATAGATACCTCGTATAAAAAGATCCAATACATCATTTTTGACAACAATAGATTGCAATAATAACGTTGATATGAATAAAAAACGGTGTCAGAGGTCGAAGATACATAACAATTTGGTGGCGCGACCAATTTTGAAGGCCTTATCATAGTAATTATTCGACGTAATCATGATATATGGCTTTTACTTCCTACTTTTATGTTAATTCTAATTCAAATTACTTTTTTATTGCACTTAATAAGACATTAATCTTATTTTAGGAATTCTTTAGAACGCGTGTGGGTAGCGCTGCTCTTTCATAAACTCTGTAATTGATATTTTAAATTGAATATATTTGAAGCTACCAAAAATAGACCCTGCTTAGAACACGAGAAAAAGCGACACTAAGATTTGATTACAATCAAAACAGCGTCTAAAATAGACGTAGTTGTAATAAAATAGCATAAAATCTCCCATTTCTCTCCCCTCTAATTATGCAGTCGGCATTTTTATCTGATAGAGAATCCTCGTGCAGTCAAAAGTCATGTTCTTAAGCAGAATAGCCACGAAAGGATGGACGGAGTGGTTAGACTAAACATATCGAGCCATCTCCCGATGGTATCGTGCCTAAACTAAGCACCGCCCTAACGCGTGCGCAACTTATTCGCTCCAACTCGCACACGTCATTTAGATACGCTTCCGATATCAATCTACGCAATTTACTTTACATATTTTAAGTGTTAACTTTACATGGTTTTCTATTAAATACTCTAAGATAGCTGATTAGTTATTCTAAAGCTTTTTGAAATGAAA
Source organism: Spodoptera littoralis (assembly GCA_902850265.1). NCBI lineage: Eukaryota > Metazoa > Arthropoda > Insecta > Lepidoptera > Noctuidae > Spodoptera > Spodoptera littoralis. The sequence continues at coordinate 5,288,194 of LR824539.2, forward strand.
TTAATCACTACATAAATTGTTAATCTTATAAGGTGTTTCAATTCTCATATGTAATTTGTTTCCGTGGTGGAAGGTCATTGACTGGTGCCATATAAAAAAGTCAGTCCACTTCAAAGTATGATTGGATGCCTACAGTTGCAAACTAGAGCATATACCTAAATAAGCGGTCATTAGTGCCAAAAGCATTGTTAGAGGTACATAATGTATTATTAATGTGAGACGTAATGATAATTCACACATAGAGTCGAAGCTATAAATCGGAGTTGATTGCAGCTTAGCGTGCATTACACCGTTACGAACAATACAGCGACGACATTTACACCGATACGCACCAGACGTACGTACAACGTCTACAACCGGTGCCGCCCACACAATCTACTCTTTCGACACTCAAATAAGCCATAAATTATAATTTTAAAACACGTCTCGAGCCGAGAGCATGCGTGCGTCCTATAATGAATGAGCCCATTGCAACTTCATAAACATTTCACTGGCTCGTTGCCTCTAATGCGACCAATTGATAGATGAATGAGGCACTGCTGGATACTTTTCGTTCTTGACAACTTCCGAGGGTCTAAGCTATGCTGTGATTCATGGTGAGGTCAAACAAACCCCTAGAGCCGTTAAAATGATTACTCGACGCCGTAAATCATAGTCGACAGCATCGATAATCACCTGTACGTAGGAAAGTAAACAAAAAAAACAATGACGCATCATAACAATGAACATTATGTTACAACGAGGTCAGTTCATGATATCAACAGTTGAAAAAGTTACGACTTTCTCATACATAGTTTAAAGTTTTATCGAGTTCATTGCAGATAGTATGCTGTTGCTCGTAATATTCAATAACAGCAATTTACAATCGTATGGGTGGCATTTAACGTAGCGATGGGTTTAGTACTAAAGCAAATATAAGTTGTATGGGAACAATGCCCGGGGCGCAGTGACCGACCGGCTCGCCTCTTGTCCATTGATTGTACCTTACGATGACAAGCTCACGGTATCGCAAATAAGTATTTATTGCAGCCACACAAGTGCTTCGTGATGTGAAGCTTTGTTTGTGGAAGTGCGTGTAACGAGGCCTGGGTTCAAACCGACCAACTTATTTGTGTAAAGTATTGTAACAGTGGAATTCATATTCAGAGTCTTTGAAATGCATAGCGCTCACTGTTGCACGTATATTGAAAATGTTTATTTGACTATTCTTCGATTTTATGTGACGTCATAGGCGTTCCTGGTTGATTACGTTTATCGATTTTATTGCTTGGACAGTATCGTAACATAATATGTAATTTTTAACTATTGACTATACTTCTAACAAAGAATTCTAAACGTTTTCTGACTTTTAAGCAGTTACGTATATTGTTAACTTCTTCATAGTTATATCAAACAGAATACACTCATAAACGAAGGCGTCCCCAATAACTTTAAGACCGACTGATTGGAAGCAACCTCCACTCTCTACACTTGTACTCAGGACACATAAAATCAATCTTAATTATACCAATACTGCAATTAAAATAGCAACCACATTATTTACGAACATTCTACGTTATTTGTTTTACGAGTAAACAGTTCGATCTCTAGTTCATCCAAATGATTGGCACTCAATATTTATTACTACTGCAGAATTACTCTCTTTCCTTAGAGCAGTTTTATGGTCCACGTTCTACCTATAAACTAACTTACATAAAGGATTGTGCTAATAGATAGACCTATAATAACAGTTACCTTGACTTTTATTCTTTTAAGAAATGTGAAATGATTTTTTTTTTAATGTCCGGAGATGCTTGATTTTGTGAGTAATGTTTAATCTCTATCACAACCATCTTATTGGATCATATTTCATTACAAGGGACAAAAGCCCAATTACCGTTTCAAACAATGTATGGGTAATGCGATACTGGACCCCATAAACATATCTACTTGGCCTCAGTACAGTCTTAAACCCTAAACGATTCAACTTTAACTAAAACGATACATGTAGGTACTCCTAAAACCGATCCTTTTCCGAGAACAACAGACACTAACTTCCCGAAGCTTATTACTATCAAATAAAGACGTCATCTTGTTCGCGCTTAACCTTACAAAAGAGTTACAGAGTCATCGCGAACAAATGCCGGTTTACTTATCGTGTGATGAAGATACTGAGAAGGTAATACGCTAGCATATCAACCTAATCACAATCTGTAAATTTTTCAATGGATTTTTTACTTTATATCAACACAATATAGTTTAAAATCCAATGAAGAAATTCGATATAAAGGAATAGCTTGATCTGCTATCTGCTGTTGTTGGTACTATAATAGCACCAAATACAACGACTACACGATTATTAGCGGATCAGAGGTCAAAAGATTCCCCTCGATAACTGAGCTTATCCTACGATCTCTGTTAATTGTGTTCTACAAAGAAACTTTGATTAGAAAAAAAGGGATTTTTTGGGTATATTCTTTGTGTTTTTGGGGTCATAATGAGTCAGCAAATTCTCTTGGTCATCAGATCGTTTGTAATGATCGTCTTGTTATTTTGAGTCAGTTCTATAATTTGATTTTCTAGTTGTAAGCTTTCTAGGTTATTATACTCTGTTGATCCTGGTTTTAACTAGTTAAGAAGTAAATATATTTATTCATGGGTGTTTAATTGGTACTTTAATTGGTTTTTGTTCTCAACCGTTGTGACTGTAATAATAAATAAATAAATGTTATGTGTATGTGAACTTATATGTTTGTAAACGCATCCACGACATAGCAGATAACACTAGTGTGGGGCAACGTTTAAAAAAATACTCCAAGATTTTAATTACATTACATAAGTAATATGATTTTTATAAAATAAGATTGGCAATATTTATCGTTCTTAAATATTCTTTTGGCGAATCACTTTTATATACTTCTTTCTACGACCTATCATTCAAAGTCAAGCTTACTCTTAAGCACTAAGTCTTTCAAAACATCATCATTACAAATCCCTATACTTGACTTAACTTAAGTAATATTTCCTTCCATCCAATTATTAGCTACTTAATCTGAATCAAGAAGTAGACATTAAAATTAAATTATTGCGATTTAGAAGCCATTACGAATCATTTACAATCATGCACAACTACATATTATGTACCTTTAAGTAATTACGAAATCAAGTCTAGTTGATTGCACATGCTCCTTTAATATATTAACATGAACGTATATACGAAGGTTTTAATTTAAAGACAAACTAGAGTTGTTGATCCGGGGTTTACCTGCGTCTAATGGGATTAGAAACTTAATCAACAGAGCTATGCTTAAAATAACTGTGACTGTTTACTAATTAGTTCATTATCATAAAATCATAACATCACGCTTTTTCTCCCCGAAAGGGTAGGCAGAAGTGCACATTATGCTATTGTACAATGTAACTTCCACTTTTCACTATTTATGTAATGAGTACCATGTAATGGGGTGAGCCTGTTGACATATACCGGGCACAATTCCAGACCACTACTGAGATTTTATTAAAAAACCCATTAATATATACTTTGCCCGACCCGGAAATCGAACCTGAGACCCTTTGCAGCAGTCTCACTTGCGACCACCCGGCCTAAAATTAAGTTACTTGCAATGCTAGGTGTTGTCGAAACATACTTGTCTTCTTTAAAGCTGAAATATTTTTCTTTTGACCCTAGACACAGTATCCAGAAATCATGATATGTCAATTTTGTTTCACACTAAGAAACAGTGACACGAAGCAGACACACAAACAGACAGTCTTCGTTACATGTAGATATCTACAGAAAATCAAGTAAAATGGATCGCTGTAATTGTTGCCCTGAGGTCAACGTATGTATGGAGATAGTTCACGTTGGCTACTGCATACTAGTAGGGCGACCCGGGTTCGGCCGCGCATTCCTTCTTAGGCTTAATAATACACATGAGTTGGACGTAACGATGCAACTCGAACGCTCGTTAACTATTCTCAGTCGTGTTTAGCTTACCTGCTCCGGTATTTCGTAACAGATATGTGCAAGTAAAAATATATGTTTATTTTCTTCTAAGAAAGAATTTAGGTGATAATAATATAAGAAGTATTGAACTACAGTTTTAGGATCTTCAGAAGTTTTGGGTTTCGTAATTATTCGTCTTTGCTTTACGTTATTTGTTGTTTTTTTGTCCTGTGAGGATTAAACGACCTTCATAAGAACGACAAATTAAAAACGTAATTTTTTTGACAAGTAAGTAGAAGCCATTATAAGATTATTACACATATGAATGGCTATTAAATATATTCAAGTATGCGTTTTTTATAACATATTTTAAACCCACAGAAATACCACAACGTATTTTTGATCTATCTGAATAGTTCATGAGTTAAACTTTAATAATCGTTGAAGTCGTCATTAGTAAAAAAAACAAGAAAATCTATCATCCTGCTTCAAAATTTAAATCTCGAAAGCCAAACAATTCATAAAAATGTCACGAAGAACAAATAAAAAAAAAACTAGAAATGGAACCATGGATTTACTAACAGCCAGCAGTGATAGAATTATAAATATGATAATAGGATTTATTGAGCATCCGGTACCACCTCATTGTTAGGCGACATTGCCTCCTCACTGTTATTAAAAGCCTTTACTATGAAATCCCAGCATAAGACGATCAACGGCAAGATATGGAACTAAAATTCAAATCAAATTCAAATACTTTGACAGCTCGTTGACGCTTATGTTTGGAAGTGGCGCCACCATCTAATGTCAAATTATATTGGACATTGTAAAGTGGTTGAAACTTTTACAATGAGATTTTTTAATGATATATGAGATAGAACCATGTCATTATGCCTCGTCTGGAATTTGTTCTCATGATATTTTTTGTGGGGATCCTATAAAAAGTGTTCACATCCCGGTTGACAGTTAAGGTCACCTCTTGTTCTGTCAAAATGCAAATATACCCCTTTGTTGTGTCAAATAAGATCTGAAAAAGGTATGTTATTAAGTTTTTTTTTCGTTTCCTTCCTAATACGAGATGACTAGTATCTCTTAAATAAATTATTCCACCTATAAAATATTAAAGGCCCAATTTACATTGAAAAAGTTGTTTGTCTCCGTTGTTTCTTTTTATAGGTTCATTTACGTGATGTTTAGCTGTTTATTTACACTGTTACTTTTTGAACACAAACCAATATGGTCACGAGACCAATAAAAGCATTTAACGATGGTCCAGATGTGGGGCATTTAACGATCGGAATGATATAAGAAATTCCTCGTATCACGATACCGAAGATCACGACTGCAATTCGTTTGGCAATAAAAAGATTTCTAACGCGTCGTTCCACTTTCAATAACGATATTTGGTGAAAAAATGTTCCACATTTTAATTGAATGAGGCGTTTAATTCTATTAATTGGGTTTTATAGTTACGCTATAAGCTTGTTATACGTATCGGAGTAGCCCATCGATCTTGTGGTGGAAAGCTGGTATTATCTACTGATCACACTAGTATTAAACACTCGGTTTATTGGCTGCAAACGCTGCTAATTCTAAGCCCTGAGTTTGTATTACGAAGCATGCGCAATGTTAGAGGATTTTACAATTTGTGTCTTGTGGGAGTTCATGTGTTACAGTGTTATCTTATAAAATGTTCAACTAAAATGTGTTGTGTTTTTTTTACATTAAAGAATGATACTTTAATGAACTGACTTATACTAAATTTGGTGCTTAACTTTTAACAGTCAAGAAGTAAACATGAGTGTTTGTGTAAAATAAAATGTTAAATATAAAGTGTAATATAAACCTGTAGTGGGTTTTGTTGGATTATAAAAAGTAAGTTTTACCTATAGAAGGTACGGTAAATCGTAGCGTATTTAAATTGGCTACTACGGTATTTGCGGGTTAGCCATAAATGTGCCATAACTTCGATACGATTACATTCTTAACCGCAACCAATGAAGTAGGCTTTTATTTAGATTGGCGCACTTTGATACAAAGTTATTTGTTATTCTACTGAGTTTATGTCTTGAAGTTAAAAAACTATTGAGCGTAAACACGCAGAAGGAATTGGTTTAAAATCCTAATGTTTCACCTTCAATGCTATTGTTTCTCTGTAACATGAAATTGCTTCTTTGTATTTGTCACCGATACAGAGAATTATACTTAGTTTTAGTTCACAACAAATTCTTTGTATAATGACACGATATTTAAGAACAACTTATAATTGAGTAGCCTTTCTGTATTCGGGCGTAAAAAGTAGTCATTAATTAGGTACCCAAACTCAATAAAGCATTCGATTTAAATTCAAAACAATATTACAAAATCATCAATCAAGTCATCCAGTATAAACTTGTCGACAGTTTTCTCAATAACTTGATAGTAATATTACGAACTCAAAAAGTTTTACTGCATATTTCTTTTTACGACAGCCCTTAAAATAACGTAACACGATGTTCACGTATTCGCTCACAATCATTTCATTCATTCCGAAGCACCTTATGGTAAATTTTATTACTGCGGGCACGAATTTTTACTAAAGCTGGCCGTGAAAATACCTTATTAAATTCATTTTGAATTTAAAAACTCATAAGACACAACGAGTGGTCGTAATTTAAATTTTAACAGCTTTATGTCATTTAAATTCATTCTGTGGAAACTTTTAAGGTCCTATGTAATCACCTGAAGCCATAACTGTCGCTGGGATGAAAAATGTCCGTTCGTTTCGTTCATTCGGTCTTCGTTCCCACGCATAGGGGTGTTAAAAGCCTCTATTATAATGATTCGTGTTGCCACTAAGATAAATCTTAATTACCTATCGATGATTTATTATATGTTCCCAATACTGACGTTAAAATTTAAATTTAGAATTATTTTCTATACAGCCAGTATCTCGAGTATTGACACTTCGTACCGAGAGAAATCTTTTTGGTGTAATTGGAGGCTATATCCACTTTATGCGTCATCAATGTTGCCATTACAAAATTCGAAATGACTTTCCTAATGGTTTATTTTACTGGCTTCTGTCGCGGTTAATAGCTCATTTGACTTATGAGGCGAATAAAAAAAATCAGAGCTGCCATCATGGCGTCATTTCTTCACACTTTCTTCTTAATAATACGTCATTAAGTGACACAATTAAGTGTCGTAAAGCGTCATTCATTTGCTTCGTTTGATAAGGAAAATGGTATCGAATTGGAATGACACTGTTTTGTTAGTTGTTGAGTATAACGGTGTGTAACAAATTGTTCCCAGGTAGTTGATACCTCGTCAGGTAAACAACAATCATTGGTATACCGTAAGCACATAATAGGCACGTATCTCACCCAGCTTCGCGGACGAAACGAAAGTCCCATTTATCAGCTACTCGTAGCGGAATTTGAATTCTGAAAGAGATTTGACCGATTAAGTCGCCAAGTGAAATTAGTTTTAGTTTCTGTGGTAACTGTTGTTTTAATTAGCTTTTTGGAGTTTGTTAGAAATGTGTTTAAACCATTCCAATTGTTCAAATAGAGAATTTAATGCTTTCTACAATCAGCAACGCATATCTAGTGCATTTAATTTTAATGTAGGCCTCTTATCTTAGATGTTTTATCTTCCACAAATCTGTACATTTTAAACCGCCATAGTAAGGCTATTCCAATACCTTATAAGTAGATTTTAACTAAAATTCTAACGATTTTCTTCATAAAGTTATATTTGTTAGGTATCTAAAAAATAATATCAACGTCTCACGAGTCTAATTTGTCACGGGTCCACACTGTTATTTAACCATATTGATATACCAATTGTTACGTCACTGGTCGGTTTAGCCGCATTCAAAAATAGAAACCTCTTAATAACCGACATAAAACCTATTTAATCTGGCCGAACACAAAATAGAATACATTAACATAATTTAAAATTAGAATTGCTTAAACAAACAAAAGAAATTGATATACAATCGATAACTAACTACACAAATACGTTATACGCATGTATGTATGTACTTATGTGGTGATTCCGTAAGGGCAACCCGGGTCACGGTCACAGGCAGTGAAGGAACACCGCGGTGGTTTTAGCCGGTAAGAGTCCGGCACGCCCCCTCGTCGTCCCCACGACGCGGGAAGTCCATGAGGATTTCCATCGCGATAGAAAAAAAAAAAAAAAAAAAAAAAATGTATGTATGTACTTACGTATAATAGTTCTCATTGTTTCTCTAAAGGCTGTGTACATAACACAATGGTCGAGTGGGCAGTGTTGGGCAAAAATGCCCACATTGTGTAAGCAAGATGGTCCAGCGATTGAGCAATATGACACATAGTAAACCAGAATTATAAGACCCGTGATCTGATCAACTCAGTTCACAAAATCTTTGAAACAGTAGGTCTTTGTTAGTTGGTCGTGCATTCCAAACTATCGATGAAACTAGGTTCCAAATGAACGCTAAATGAGAAAACAGATTTCATTAAAGTTCTCAAGGAAACGGTTAGATTACAAAGACGGAGTTTTACTTTATTGGAAATGGAACGAGATGACTTTCTCTCAATTTACATTTTAGTTAGAAATTTTATTCTACCCTTAGCCTGGAAGTGTATAAAAATTAAGGTAAAATTAAATAAATTCAGCCGTTTTATAAAAAAAATATTTTCAGCTTATGCCTAGATGAGAGATTTGTCTACGTTCCAACAAAGATGTAATTTACAATTTCTAAAAGCCAAAAATAATCTTAAGCTTTTTATATGCTCCAAGAGAAAAATCAAATTCATTACAATTTAAAACTCTCGTTTCTCCTTCAAAAAAAACCAAGATACACAAATTGATAAATAAGATATACAGTTATTACTGCACCATATTCAACCGGTAAACTGAACTATCAATTTCAATTACATAAAGGGAGTAGCAGAAAATCCATACATAATATTTTACAACCACCATTTCATCATAGAACAAGATTAGTATTAAAATTTATTACCATGTTATGTTATCTTCGTGACAAACAACCTGATACCAAATAAAAAAGTAATTGAATAAGTCATTAATCAATTATATCTGGAGCATTTTATTATAGCTTCGTTACGTTGCCCAATAGTTTGTTTATTTGCATCTGATAATAAAATTTTATAGGGCCGCCGTTAGGTTTAAACAAGCGCCTTTCAACTTATGCAATAAATAAAACATGTTATTTTAAATTCTGTGTTCAAGTTAAAGATTGTTTTTCTATTCAGTATATTTTTTTCTGAAGGAATAGGAACAAGACTATAATAAAACATATATGATACAGCTAGACACGTGCGACATATCGCTTCAATAGTGTAGAAGCCTAATTTTTATATGTCCGTCAGGTAGATAATTTTAAATCATTAGACACGTATTTTTTATTTTCTTACAGAAACGAATACTTTCGACTATAATTTGACATGTCGCGTGACGTCACTTCTATGCACTTTTTATACGTAGAAATGACACTTTAGCCCCCACTCTTAAGCTCTGATTCGTTTTATCTAAGTATTGTTTTATTATATAACAAAATAAAAAATACGTGTCTAATATTTTTTCATTACTTAACTTATGGACTAATTAGATTTTTAATTTTCATACCCTGTCATCATCCCATTTATATTCTATTCTAAGATCAACTTCTAAGATTTTTTAACCATAAATGTACCGATAAATAACTATACAGGAAAACCTATATTTATCTACACACTGGTCGACCTCAAACACATAATTCTGTCTGGTGTCTGTCTGACAGATCCTTCCTTCAACTTCAGCTAAAATAAGGACAAAAAATGCCGAATTGGTCCAACCGTTCTCGAAACCAGAGTTTTTGTTCTCCGAAGGGCCAGGCTGACTGACTAACTGACTGAGGTGACCATTTTGTCGTCTCAATAATCAAAGGTCACCGTGTCTGGACTGAAGCAATCTTTATTTTCATACCTGTATACTTAACCCCTCGAGCGTCCTTATGAGCACCCGGTGGATCATAAGAAAAAATGCTCCATGCTGTTTTCTCTTTTATAAAATTTATTATTAATGTTTTGTTTTTATTTTGACTGCATCCTTGTTTTCGTGTGCCAATGGCCAAATAAATGCACTTTCTTGCATGTATAAGGATAAGGAAATACATAAGGAACGCGGATACATAAGGACGGGTTAATAACTAGGCTGATTGTACTTTTATCTAGAGCAACGCAATAACATAAGAAGACACGGGAAAAGTGTCAGTTTTAAAATAAACTCTATACCTTATAGATAATAGAGAACAAATCGCTTTTGGCAATAATTTATGTTACTTGCAGAGGATACAAAAGGAAGACTTTGGAACAATCCATCAGTTCGCTAAGGTTGGTTGTTGGAAACGCATAAATCCCTGTAGTCTTCGAACGTTTAACTCCATTCCTTTAGAGCCATTGTTACAACTAATTTGTTAGTCAATTGTTGAATAATATAATTATCCAGTTAAACACAAAATAGGTCAAACTTCATAAATAAACTTGGCAAACACAAAACCGGTATGGGTCACGTCATTTAGTTCGTGATATGTATTAAAAACCATGAATAGGAAATGCTTAAGTAAATAATATACCAGTTGAAAATCTCTCTCCTCTTTCCTGATAATTCAAGTGCAACCTAATTAATTAATTAATTCATATTAATATCACAAGTGCAAAACTGTGCTTGTTATTTAACCCTTTGAGTACCGTCATTATAGACACAATTAAAAAACAATAGGTTGCGGTCACCGGTGTCCTCGTGGTGTTTGACAGTTTGAGGTGCTGTAAAGTGATATAAAACTTTTTTGTAACCAAGCGGGCAAAACTGTGAGTGGAAAGCTAGTGTTTCTACATTATATACTTAATTTCTTCTAAAACAGTTCAAAAGTTTTAATGAATTAACGGTTTTTGTTGCAAAGTTTGCTTAGAACTTTGCTTGAAAAACATTATACATCTAAATGTACAATGATTAAAGATTGACTTCCATATAAATTGCCAAAATGTAAGGTAACAATTGCTACATGATACTTGAATGTGTTTTAATAAACAAATTAACTTTGTACTACACTAAGCGAACTAACTTCTACTACACCCTTAATGGGGTCACAGGGGTCAGTTTGCGTGATTCTCGCTATAAAATTACGTTTTTGTCCAGATTTACCGCGCCGCGATACCCCCTTAAATGGGGGTCATGATTAACTGCACGACATTAATAAAGTTTAATAAGTTCCCCGAGCTCCTAGACTGCATTCGCTGTTACTGTTAATCTATATTAACTGACCTTATCTTAGTTAACATCTTCATCGAACTATCTAGAAAATTATATCATTATCTTCTTCGTCACTTGTGAACTTGTAGTGGTAACTTTGTGACGATTAAAATGAGTAATTTTATTTTATTCTACTCGAAAATAGAAACCTATTGTGTTGTGATGAGGTATTTGTACAATGCTCATTTTATTACATGAGTTATGTCGTTAAAACTCGGATGGCTTATTTGCTTAACATAATGAAGTGAAATAATCAATAATATCGATACCTACGCTATTCGACCCACCGAGGCCATATTGTGAACTAAACCTCTAACCCCAATTCAAATAAAAATAAAATACTTAAAAAGAAGTGACGCAGCACAAAAACCTCATAAGATCACATTATGTTAATCTCGGATTTAGCTAACACCTCCCAATATAGGATTAGGCCGATAATCCCATCGGTGGAACGTCTGACTTCCTACGATTTCAGTTTAGTAAATTGATCCCTTGGTATTATTTACACCGTGAACAATTCACCAGGTTTATTCCACTACATTGGTTAAACACGTGTCTTTGTCGAGGTCGTAAATTAGCAATAAAACTTGAGTGAAAATTTAGAATAGCTGCAGGCGAAGGAACCATGACCCGATATCTTAACAAATCGATCGCCAGCACATAATGTTACGTTATTACGAGATCGTATATTAGAATTTATAATAAGCAGACCGCGAGGCTATCTGTCGGCGCGAGGCTCACGTCCGCTCCTCACACACTCAGTGTTATGGTAATGGGAGCCGTGACCAAAAGGGAACAACTCTCTATTACGCGCTGCGTCGGGGTCGGCCTCCGGTCGGACCCTGCTCGTTCGGACGACGTCGTGCGCCTTCCATTTTTGCCGCATATCTCCCGCTGTTAGGGACTAAAGCCGCAGGACCGACCGACCGCTACTTCCCACTTCAAAACGAAAACACTCATAAATAATAATGACAAATGATATTCCACTACGATCGCAGTACTCGTTACCATTTCTGGTGTAGTTCACGCCTATAACTTTTTATGGGAATGTTGTCCCTATAAATAGATTGTAGTTACAAAGCAAGTTGCCTGTTTTGAGGTTTACACCAAAATGTTTGAGTCTAACTGAGAGAACACGACCATATTCCCGAGAGAGCACATTACCATACCATAAAGCTCATATTAATGTCAAGGATAAACGGACTGTCAGATGATTTAAAGGTAAATTCTCGGTTCGCATGGACTCAGATAATGATACCTTAATTGCGTTCCTGTGCTTTCCCGAATGATCGAATGGCAGTAATAGCTCTCTGTCTGCCCGAAATGACTTTAATTGGCGTTGGGAGATGGCGTATATTCAATAGACTTTGTTATTATTGTTCAGAAAGTAACAATTAAGTATCCCTTGCAGTAATGGAGGAAATTGTAATTTTATGGATAAGGTTACAACATTGAGGTGTGTATCAAAATGTTGTCGATATCTAGAGCTAGATGTGCCCGGACTGTGATGTGTTCACAGTCCGGGTTGAGCACGCGACAAGATTTAGTGTCGCAGGCGGCGGGCGTTCACGTCAGACAAATATTTCACCTTGGTCGCGGCGCCACAAGGAAACACCGATGTGACGCAGCGCACACAGAAACTTGGCTGCGCTAAATCAAACTCCGAGAGCCTTTGCGTACACATTCGTCTTTAAGATCCACCTCTAGAACACAAGCCTCCCTACTGACTGGCAATAACTTTTACTGCTGAATAATTGCCTCTCAGACGTTGGGACAATATTAATAGCCCTCGCATACCGCGCCACTGCCTTCAGTCCGACGTTCTTCAAACTCTAAATAAATGATTTTCCAATACAGTAAAATTTTGAAAACGTTCGTATAAACAGAAACCCGATACATATCAATTTCCTCCGCATTATTTCTTCGCAAAATGTTTATCCGAAAGTTTCGAAGTTAGACATGTTCCATGTTAACGTGCCAGTGAACTTGTTCGTTGTTGGTGTTACTTACACAACTGCAGCGCAGTAGATAACACACAAACAGACAACACGAGAATGGGTTTACTTTAGTTTGCCGGCTGGATTTTGTTTTAAAATAGTTATGCCACAGTTCAAGGAATACGAGAAAACGAACAACACCTATTTCGTAAATGTTTTAGAGTTCTTAAAGAAATAGCTGGTATCTATTAACGTATTGGGAGCGATAAATTTAGGTTGGCGTAAATAATAAATAGCAATAAGCAAATATAGTTTTGTAATAAAGGAATGAGTTATATCCGTGACTTAATTGTGGTTGTTAGGTCTGACAAAGCTGATCCGAGATTAGGAGCGCAGGTTGCGTATGAAATTAAAATAAAATTGAGTTGATAGCATCCCTAAACGAGTTATTACGGGCGAGCCATAAAGAGCGGCTACTTCCTGGTCGGCACAGAAGCGGCGGTATGATTTCATAACTCGAATTTCCCTTTCGCAAGGCTTGCTTAGGTCTGCGGTCGAAGCTGATCCCAAGAATATCACGGAGATACGGCCAATTTATAATTTAATGCCGGCTGCGCTCGCTCCCGACCTAATCGTACGGGTAGTTGCGGACCTAACTTTTGATTTCAGCTATTTGGAATATGATTTACTGAGTTATGCTTATGAAGTGGGTCGCTGCTAAACCTTGTTTGCGAACTTGTCACTGTTGCTCAGACTTGCTTCTGTGATTCAACTTGGTGACTATGCAGGATCAATATTAAAGAGGCTTCTATTACGGTTACTGTTTACTTCCTAGCTACCTAAATGAATAAGTGATTTGACTTCACCACTAACACAAAAATGATTTTTATGAACAAAACGACTATTATTGATCATTACTTTTGCCCTATATATTTTACTTAGTTCTACATCTTCAAGGCTATACATAATTTTCTATTCATAGTCTCTATTTCGTTATTGATTATGGTACATCAAAAATTGTACAGCAAACAGTTGCAAAAGGTTCCATGGGAAATATTTTATAATTTCTTACCATCCAATCAAGAATAATGACACCATACCGAAACTAATCGCATTGGAATCACTTGATACTAAAATGTACTCGTACGTTGAACAACGATGTAGCTTCTTTAATGCTGAAAATTAATGCGATAGCGGTATATTTTGACAAAAAAGAACCTCATGTCATGACAATATGAATATATTTTTATCTTAGTAATTCAATTTCTAAATCCCACTAAAGTGTTAGGGAAGTAATTGTCTGACAATTGTTATATTTTAACCATCCAAGAAATAAAACGCTGTAACATAAATGTGTATTGAATAAAACAAGTTTCTCATGAACCTCTTCATTTGCAGGATGACCTTCGCCTTGGCGCTGGTGGTGGTGTGGTGGGCGGTCGGCGTGCGCGCCGGCGAGCCGGTGTTTGACCCCAGCACCCTGATGCGACTGGTCCTCGTCCCGGCTGACGTCCCCGTTGGCTCCGTCATCTACCGCGTCCGCGCCTCCGACCCTGACTTCGATTATCCACTGCACTTCGAACTTATTGGTGAGGGCTTAAAGTTCAAAATTGTTTAAGAAATGTTTTAGTCTTTACAGTTAACATTCAACTATTATAATGATTAAAGACAAACACGTAAAGTGAAGGTTTTATTTCTAGAATATGAGATAATTTTAGAAATTAACTACCTATTTAAAAAAGTTTTTATTATAAAAGAAACCAGTTACAGTTTGTTGTATTGTTAAAAATTATTAAGTTTGCTAAAGAAACCTCAATACCAAACTGGAAGAAACCCAATATTGCGAGGTTCGGAACAAAACAAAGCATTATTGCATTCCATTAGCCAGGACACTCGAGAAGATAATTTGTCATTGATTTGCGGAAACTTCAGCAAACAATTTCTGTTTCGTGAAAAAACAATTGTCTCTTTAACGAAAAACCATAGCACAATATTTCTGTAAATTCCTGTATTCTCTACTTTTTCCAGCTCAAGATTATAAGCAACAAAATTGTCTTCATTTTCCATACGCTAATATTTGGTTACTTCCACTTAGGTACCTTCTTCTGCACACTACACTTATTAAATAATTGTATCACCCTGTGTTATTATTTTGTAAATTGTCTCAATTTAAATCGAAACAATAGGTACCTATTTATATTAAACAATTTACCATTGTTGACTTTACTTTCTTCATCCAGGTCAAATGGGTCGCCTAGACATCGGTGTGGAGACTCTTCCTTGCACTCGCTACAACTCAGTGTGCCAAGCTAACATCATTCTGTTGAGGCGGTTGGAACCTGGTCGCTACGTGGACTTCAGGCTATCAGTCCGTAACACCAGGGGGCGAAGCTCCCGGATTGCATGTTCCGTCACAGGGACCAATGCTACAACGCCCAGGGATACCATTTTTCCACACCAACCTGGCATTATTCTAGTGCCTGAGGTACGTTCAGATACATTCGTTATTTGTTAAGTTTGTGTATCCACAGGAAATTGGAAAGAATAAAATGTATTATGGTTCTCAAATATAATAGAAAATTAGACAGTACTTCGGTAATTACATTCTAAACAAAGATGGTTAATGTTTAAACGAAACTTTAGCTCTAAAAGCAGCAAAGCTATTTACATGTAAAAGTCTTAAAGTCGATAATTGAAATACTGCAATTACGCTTCTTACTTACAGATATTATATTACTTAACCCTTTAACATGTTATACTGCCTTGAGTAAACGTAAGTGCATACCTACCTAATCGAAAATTGCTTTTCAAATCCAATTTCGCTAAAGAGAGGTTGCAAAGTTAAAGTATTAAGGGTTTATCACTACAAATGACACCTGATGGTAGTTTATTGCAAATTCAAAAGCGACGCAGCGAAAGTACTTGCATTAAAAGTGTCAGGTATAAAGATGTTCATTTGCATAGTCCAGTTATAATAGCAGATTTACGTGGAAAAAGCACCTGTCGGTGTAGTGGAGAACAAATGAGGCGACGAGAAGCGTGCCGTGTGACGGGAGTGATTGATGATGATGATGACGTATGTGCATAGTGACACAAAGGACGTCTACCCGTACTAGGGTTTTAAGATTACAGTATTACACTAGACTTGTTAGACTCAGTACTGTGGATTAAATAAAATGTATGTTGTATTTCGTTGCACAATTTGATAATGATTATAAAATGTGTTTCTTTAACAGGATGCCAAACGTGGAACTGATCTTGAGATTGTGATTGCAAGAAAAAACCCTGTGTCACCGAAGCCTTTGGAACTCGAACTTTGGGTAAGTGTTGTACTTTGGAGAATACACGATCTAAAGCTACAGTGATTGGAGGTTAGCTAATGATATTTTATGCCAGCGTCGTGTTTGACACGCATTTCGTTGTAACCACATAATGAAGTTTCGCTCGCACGCTAATAGGGATCATTTTCACGGCGTTATTGCTGACGCGGGATACACCTTTGCGAAACTCATTTACGCTTTTATGTGGTCGGAACCCAACGTTACGTACAGGAATCGACTCCCACAAATTTGAATAGGCAATCAAATTCAAAATTACGGAACGAAAGAATTCACAAAGCCACGTAAGATCACGTAATATGTATTGTTCACTTTCTGATTCCAAAATCAGGTCTCGACAGCTTCATGACCGTGCGAAATAATCTAATTTTCGCTACAATTATAATTGCGTATCCAGTAGACTACCATTTCAAAATGATAATTGTTACAACAAAAACGCGTTGAAAGCAGAAAAAGATAATAAGGCGAAAGCCTTCTTACTTCTCAATTTGCAAAGTAACAACATAATGCTCTTAAAGCGATTTGTGCCTCATTTTTTGAAACAGAAACAGATCTATTCATCATCGTAGCAGAACCGATTGTTAAGACACTCGATAAAATCGAAGTGGTTGATATGAATATGTTATTTCTGGAATGGGATCACATTAGGCTGCTTCTTAATAAGTGCATTGTGGTTGTTCGCATTTCGCGATGGACCATCGGACGGGATGCAATTACCGGACATTAAGAGCAAGGCGTGTTAAAATTCTCACAGAGCCGGAGAATGGCTAGCACCATTCGAGGTCGTTTTATAGGCTTAAATGCTATAATAATGGAGATCGTGTCCTTACATGTAGAGTAATTTTAGAGCGTCTGTTGTGGGCCGGGTAACGTCCAATGGGAGTGTAGAGTTTATTGTATCGGTTCCGACCCTTATTTCGATAATGGCCACATAGTCGTCGCTAAGTAAGCTGTGGGAAGCGATATTGTTATGAGTATCTAAGGGATTAAGAATGTGTTGTTGAATATGATTATTACTGATATCATCTTTTTAATCAGGACTTTTGGTGTTATATATTGTGAAGCTTTTTCAATTATTATCTGCCTTTGCATCTAATAATGTCTAATTAAATCTTTGTCTGTAACCTAGTAGTTTAGAAATACAAATAATAACTATTTACTGATTATTTATTATATACGTTTGTATTTCCTTGTCCAGGGGTCACCGCTGTTCGCAATCCGGCAACGCCGCGTATCAGCTGAGAACACTGAGGGAACCATATTCCTAGTAGGACCTCTTGACTTCGAGGCCCAATCTATGTACCATTTGACACTACTGGCTGTGGTAAGTACAGCGTTTATTCAAATGAACCCTGTTCCCTTCTAATTAGGGTTAATTATTCAACGTTCCTCACGAGATCAGGCTAGTCTAGTATTGCAACTAATGATCACTATTTAAACTGTAATTAATTACGCCAAAACAAGTGCAATGGATTTTGTGGCTTGTGGTACATTAACTGATGTATGTGCAGCTGGGTTTTAATTAGGATACTATTTAAGGTCGGTAGTTAAAACATTTTGAGTCTAAATTGTAAGCCTAATCCTGGTAGGTATGTAATTTGCCTTAATGGTGATTAAAAGTCACAATCGAAATCTGAGATACATAGTAAATCATACAAGAGCTCAAAATATGCACACAGGATTACGCAAATGGAGAATTCCAATACATATTTCTAAGCATTCAATTAATACTATACTATCAAATTAATTAAAAAAAATATATCACCAGTTCAAAACAACTTAAAGAATAGAATCAAACTTTCAATGGAATTGTACCTAGATTTTCTTTTATGAACAGTAATTAGTGCAACATTTACAACACTTGTTAATCCAATATTACCTTCAGAATGAAGTTTATCAAGACTGCCTGACATTGGCCGAGTGATCGCAAGTGCGACTGGTGGGCAAAGGGTCTTAGTTGAGCAAAGTATTATTGGGTATTTTTTAAAAAACGCGGAGTTTGAAAATGTGCCCGGTATATGGCAATAGGCTCACCCCTATACTCAAGACTCGTAAGATAAATAGTGAAAAGTAGGTGTTACATTATACAGTGACATTAAGGGCCGTGATGTACACCTCTGCCTACCTCTTCTGGGATAAAAGGCATAATTTTATGTAGTGTTAATACAATCTAAAGGCTGTAATTATGATTTAATGAGTTACAATACACTACAAAAGCAGCCATTTCAATATTAATATGCAGTTAATAAGTTCCTTAAATGCTTATATATATACGACATTCAATACCGCTTCATTTAGTCTTAAATTCTTGCATAATCCATTTCATTAGTTAGCATCTACATTAACTCATTACAAACCTATAAAACTATTTAATACAAAATTAGTTAACTTTACAATTGCATGAAATGAATTTTTACTTTTATGTCGATCTTTATTTCTTAAATTTCAAATAAATATTTTATGTACTCGGTACCTAATTGACATCTGTTTTTCTTCAGTAAAAAATGTATTGGTTGGCTGGCTCTTTAAAAAAATCTATTGGTTGTCCATATCAATTTTTCTTATGAGATCAAAATAGTTTCCGTTCTTTTTTCAAAGCAAGAACCCTTAAACAGACATAAGTTCCTTTGTTTCCAAACTAATTTGTGTCAAGTACAAAAAACTTGAACTCACTTATTTTTCAGAACATTGACAAAACAACCATATTTATTGAGCCATAGCCACTAGAGACTGGGATCAGTTGCGTAGGAGTGCACATTTATCGATTAAAAGTACTAGCCCTATAAAATAATACTTACTGAGTCTGTTCATAGTGTGGTCGAGCCGAGAATAGAACCTGAAGCTCGTGGGTGTTCTTACGAGGGGATTAAAAGATTTATACGTTGAGAATAATACTGGATAAGAGCCACTTACTTGTCTAGTGACAATATTGAAGACTTCATAAAGGCGAAGTATTTGTACTAAAATTGTTATGTTCCTTAAATGGTGTCATATAAATAGTTAAAGGGATCCGAAGTTCTGAACATTGCCTTATGAAGATTGAAAAGAAAATCCTTATGTGGCCTTTGTATTTGATTGGATTATGTAACCATTAAAGTGTTTGTGGTATTTTAACTGTCATTACTGTTATGAAGAACGTACTTTTGTAGTAAGTGTATAATAGAAGTAATATCATAATTGTCTTTGAAAGAATATACGGTAGTTTATTATACTCGCTTTGTTTAATTTACTGGGTAGTGAGTATAATTTGTAGGTATTTTTCATTACTTCGATTTGTGTACTGAAACGACAAAAAACAAGAATTCTGGTAACTAAAGGACGCTGCCAAGAGTAATCGATTTACTCATTTTGAAAACACAGATTCCCTTGTTACGAACATATCCTTCTTATAAAGTCTTCTTAAAAATATATAAGAAAAATAATTTATTTGTAATGACAAATAGGTACTAGTGTCTAATGAGACATGATGCAACAAATACGCAAACATAAAATAGTAATGAAAAAACACAATAAAAACATAAAATAACAATAAAAACAACAGTAATAAGGAAATAATGTACCTATAGGTACTTACCACCAATCATTACAATTAAAGACGTTGGTTTGCTTTCATTCATGAGCCAAAAAAATATATATCAACGTTAATTATTATTTCCAGGATCCCTACATAGAAATAGGCAAGGATACGCGCAACATCGCTGGTTTGGAAGTGGTGGTGGTCGTTCAAGATGTGCAGGACATGCCACCAGTGTTCACCTCTGCTCCTCCAATCACCCACCTTCCGAGGCAGGTGGCACCAGGAGATATGGTGGTCAGGGTCAGAGCCGAAGATGGGGACAAAGGAGCTCCCAGACAGATCAGATACGGACTAGTGTCTGAGGGCAACCCGTTCACGCCATTCTTCAACATCAATGAAACTACGGGTGAGTAACTGTTACTTATGGTGGTACTGTAGTACTTTTAACCCTATGTTTCAAGGGGCTGTTTATTCAAGTTAAAAAATTGTAAATGTATGGGTACTAATGCTGTTATAAATGTTATCCCGAGTGATAGCTGAACGAAATTCTCTTTAAAGTACTTAGTAATGACACTACTCCTACTTACACACAGCATAACATTAGCAGTGAATACACAATTAATTTCATTGCATTGTACCGACAATGTGACGTCAAAACTATGAGACAGAAGCTTTAATGCAAATGAACCACTTAGATTATTTATTAGATCCATAAAAATCTCTCACATTTCATAATACTTGGGAGTAAAACAATGGGCATACATACTACTTAAAAACCCATAAAGTTGGAACTATCATCGTTTTTAATGAGTACCTACTTGTAATAAAATTATAAAGGGTAATTTACATACACATTTTGTTTCCGATTCTCATAAACAACTCCGTAAAAGCTTTTCTTAATTAATTAATAAAATCTTGATCCGTTTTATCTCAAAATATACTCTAACAATGATTCTCAGAGATCTTCCGTTAAACCTTCTATTAATATGGCTCTTAAATATTGTATTACTTTCATTTAGATTTAGATTAAAATGAGGGTTTATTTAGCCGGGAATTAAAATGCTGCATTACCCTAGCGATAATTTTGCATTAATATTCATTTACTGGCCAAGCCAGCGACTTTACTTAGTCTGTACGCTTTCGAACTGTGTGTTTGAATTAAAAAAACTACCCTTAAAACATCGTCTTTTAAAGTGTGTACGCACATGAATGCCATATGGCATTAAGTCCGCCTTATGTGCCATATTAAAATTGTGTACATTAAAGATTAAATAAATAAATAAATAAATGAATGAATAGCACCAATGCTAAACTCAGTCTAATACTATATTTAGTATCAGTTTCTTAAAATCAATCACAAAACAAAATGTGCAAAAATAGTCACAAAACTGAGAATTTATTGGCACCAACTTTAATTTTATTGTCGCCAAAAGAGGTCGTGAAAGAAACGTATACCACGATTCAACCGTCTGTAGCCCACTTTACCTCAACGTGTGGCCTTGATTATGTTACTAACTTAGTTTCCAAGACTTCTAGAATGTAGTTTTTATTGTCTACAGTAGGTCAGCGAGGTTTTTCATACATTTTTTCTTTCTTGATAACATCGGAACGTCCGTCGAGCGTCCGGCTTCCGTAGGATATCCTACTTCCTTATCGTTGGTCGACACCCACCCCTTATGGCCCACTTGCTACAAAACTATTACTCGCAACCTTGCGTGACCCACTTTACTTGTGTAACACAATCAGATTTAGTTTGCACTCATTTTCCACCAACTTCCATTTTACGCCATCAAAATTAATAGCGAAACTTTGTTGGTTAAGCTAAACAATTAACATATAGACAAACTGCTGGAGAATTTATATCTAGAATTAATTGACGAGGTCACTTCTCTAAGTTGTTATGAAACTATACGTTAGATGTAGGTGCGTCAAACGGTAAATAAACAGTAAGGTAACAAAACGTAACATCCACAAGACGTCTGCCACCTGCTTAGCATAATATTTAGCATAAAGCCCAACAATTGTCGCAAGTAGTTACCATTCGGAAGCGAACTTGGCACCAAGTTTCCACGTACAACTATATCTAAAGTTCAGCCTTACATCTAAATTCCCCTAACAATGCCATAAGTTGATGTTGAGTGCGTGGCTGTGGCCGCACTGACAACACTTAACAATGCGTATTTGTTTGCTAACAAAACTACAAACACGACGGACTTCGAAAATGCTAACAGGGCTATTAATGCAACCTTGCATTCTGCTGAACAAGCACATAATGGCTCATTAGACCTTACCGGTCGCGCTCTCGCCTCGCCATCCATTGTTTGTAAAGCTGCCCTACCTTACTTCATAATAAAGGCACTTCCTTTGAATAGCGTCCCGGTACCTACGTAGTAGCTGACAATACAATCCCGACTTGCTCTGACATTATCAGTTCGAAAACTATGGTCGCCTCCGCAAACTCGCCCCTTAAGAACCGTTAAAACTTATCGGAATATTGGAAGAGCTCTCGTGTTTGAAAATTTGTCGCATTAATCAGACCACACCTTACGAACATATGAATGGTTATCGAAATTCAATTTGGTTCAAGCAATTTCGAAGTTACTAAAAATATTCCGAGCCGGGTGCTATACGTTGGTACTTACATACGAATGCTCGTATTGTACAGTTGCCCATAAACTTTATTGTGATTCCGGTATATAAAGTAGGTGCTATTTTCGTTTCATTTGAATATTCTTGCGTGCTGTAGTTATTAAGGCTATTTATCATGTTCCCTATTATTTTTTTATGTT
Source organism: Spodoptera littoralis (assembly GCA_902850265.1). Taxonomy (NCBI): domain Eukaryota; kingdom Metazoa; phylum Arthropoda; class Insecta; order Lepidoptera; family Noctuidae; genus Spodoptera; species Spodoptera littoralis. Next base: position 5,310,984 of record LR824539.2, read on the forward strand.
ATTTGAATTAACAGACACCCCGAAATACGAATATGTAATTAATTAACTAGTTATATTATTACAAACAAAAATCTTTTTGCCTCGTTGGCCGAGTGGTCTTAATCGATTCCCGGGTCGGGCAAAGTATTACTGGGTTTTTTTTATAAAATCTCAGTAGTAGCTCGGAGTCTGGAATTCTGCCCGGTATATGGCAATAGGCTCACCGCCTGTTACATGGGACCCATAACATAAATAGTTGAAAGTGGGTGTTATATGTAGTACATTGTACAGTGGCATAATGTATACTTCTGCCTACCCCTTCAAGGATAAAAGACGTGGTGATATGCAAAAATCTTTTTCATTGCCATCAATTTTTAGCACTATTCAGACACAAAAACAAAAGGCGTTAACGTTCTAACTTATTTCTACCTATCTTCAAATTCCAATAACATATTTCCTTCATAAGATTAATAGGAGAAGTTTTCCAATAATTCAATTGTTATTAAAGGTACAATGAATGAATAATGTTTAAGCATAAAGGTTAATATTCGCTATTAAATAAGCGATAGAGAAATGAATAAAAGAGGCAATCAATTCGGTTCATTAGTTGAGCCACTCGGCCGCTATTAATACCGCGTTGGTGTGCAGTGCAAAGCCTTTTCATTTAAATGTGACAAAATAAAATGTGACTGCAGTTAATACATTTTTAATCTTAAGCGCCTTAAAGTATTTAAATTGTTTTTTGTTCATTTTTCAACGTTTTTAATTACTATAGTTTAGTTTTTCTTTAACGTAGTGTGTCAAATTAGTTATTGTATTTTATACTATACTATGTTCCATTATTTGTTAGGTATTGAGTAAAGTATTTATTTTTTGTATAACCATGAAAAGTGATCATAATATTATAGGCATTTGGCATAATGGGCTTAATTTTAACATATCATAACATCAAGCCTTTTATCTCCGAAGAGGTAGGAAGAGGTGCACATTACAGCACTTAATGCCACTGTACAATGAAACACACACCCATATTTCACTATTTATGTTATGAGCCCCATGTAATAGAAGGTCAGCTTATTTCCACAGTAATAATATTACCGTGCTATTGCTATATACCGGGCACAATTCCGGACTCCGTGATACTACTGAGATTTTTTTTAAACCCAGTAATACATTACCCGACCCGGGACCACTACGACCACTCACCTACCGATTTGGCCACTATTTTAATAAAATGTCCCTTGCCTTCTGCTTCAGAGAATACATTTAAATACGTTCTTAACAGACAGGAATATGCGCATAATGTTCATCTACTACCTCAGCAATAATTTATTCGGTCCATTCAAGCGTTACTAGTAAATAATTAATGAGCCCTCATTTGCCTTGTCATCGCCGACAGATGACGATCTTAGCACTTTGATATTAGGAGTGGATGCACCACTTTTGTATGGTAATCACCTTTCACGACTTTTTTCTCAAACACCTACTTGGCATAATGAATGTACCAGGCTGTTATGAATGGAAGCAAGTTCTTGCACATTTGAATGTGTCATATTATCATGTCCATATTAAACAGTCTCATGGTTATTCATTGTTTTTCAAAGAAATATCACTGGAGTCCGATGTTTGTCGTCTAAAGGCTTGTCCCGAACTTGTCTAATAATATTAGTAGGTACTGGTAAAGAATTTCATTAAAAGGGCACACACATTGAAGGAACTTTTCGACTGACGTTCGTTTGTTTACTCGTTTATTGTTTTTCTTTTCACATTCCTTTCCTAGGAACTTGTTGTTGCCCTTGTTTATTTTTCATTTAATGCAGACTACGAACTCCAAACTGAAGTAAAATAAGATAGTTAAATACACCGTATTTAAAAATCTTTTGTAGAATGTAAAAACATAAACAAATTAACTTTCGACATATTTTATAACGAATTTCACCATAGTCCTCATCTCCAAAGTTAAAGATAAGATAAAAAATAGATTTCAGTTATACTTACGCCATCTGTATTTTTAAACCTGAACTACACACGCGGAATAAACGTGTAGCTGTTTTGTGCTGCATGCGTGCTATCGCTTACAGTATTTACGTTACGAGATGAAAGAAAGTAGTTACAGGTTCATTCCAAAGATGGCATTAGCTAATTCTGTGTACTACTTTTTTAAACAACCATGTTCTCATTATTATTATTTCACTATTTCTGTATAAAATCATTTCAATTCTTATTATAATTATTTTCTATTCTCCACTAAAGTTTATATCTGACATACCTATTTGTATTGAAAAAAATATCCATCTACCTCCACTTTAAGTAAATAAGTAAATATATCTCAAATGATATTTCTTTCAGGGTAATATTTAAGAAAATTATTAATAGGATTTTAAAAATTAATATATTAATTAGAGGACACCATTTTTGTTCTCTCATTTTACATCTTGAGAATCTTCTCCATCTTGTTAGGTAATTCATAAAAAAATATACCGTCTTTTATCAATTAGGACTGAGGTTACTTATAGTTCATTTATTTAATTTTTTCAGGGGAGGTGACCTTAGAACGGCCAATTGAGGAGATAGCAGCGATCTCTCACGCTGGTGCCCCAATACTCCTCACTGTGGTAGCTGAGGAAGTGAGGTTGTCACGCGAGGAACCCGAAGCCATGTCCTCAACTGTACAGCTTGCTTTCATACTGCCTGAACGAGAAAACTCACCGCCGTACTTTGAGAATCAGTTGTAAGTTTTAATCTTGATTCGCATCTATTTTGTATTTTTACTGTGATCATATTTATTTTAATCAGAAAATTTTAATACTTGCATTCTCTCAAAGAGGTTTTCTTATTACTTATATTATTAATGGAGAAAAAGGACGAGCATATTGTTATCAATAGGCTACAGTCACACAATATTAAAAAATCCTAACAATGCTTTAACTTAATAACTTCTCAATCAACAACCTGCAAGATGATCAGGCCTGTAGGGTAAAACGGTACCTACCTAATGTGTGCCAAATCAAATTAACAGAATCTTTCTTTCAAAATTTCAGCTACATCACATACTTAGACGAGAACGCTCCTCAAGGCACAGCGCTAACGTTCAGCGATCCATACATACCACAAGTCAATGACAACGACGCTGGCAAGAATGGTGTGTTTTCTCTCTCGTTGGTCGGCAACAACGGAACCTTCGAGATCTCGCCAACCGTCGCCGAGAGACACGCCCAATTCATCATCAAAGTGCGGGACAACACCATGCTTGATTTCGAAGCTAGGAAGTCTGTTATATTTCAGGTAACAAATTAGAGAAATTCTAGTTGTTTGTTACTCGATAAAATTTCTTAACTGATAAGGAACATTTAATTATGAAATATCGCTTAAAAACATTATGTTTCATTTATAGATTCTGGCTCAAGAGCTGGGTCCTGCAACGAATCTGTCAGCGATAGCGAACGTGACAGTATACCTCAATGACGTCAATGATAACCCGCCAATCTTCCTGGCGCAATCGTATGACGTGGAAATACCAGAGAACGTCACAGCCGGTACCAAAGTCGTACAAGTCGCAGCAGATGACGTCGATACCGGCGCGTTCGGCAAAATACAGTTCACTGCCATATTAGGATACCTCAACACTTCCCTTCACCTGGATCCTTTATCGGGAGTCATAACTGTCGCCACAAACAATCATGGCTTCGATCGCGAAGCTATGCCAGACCTGCATTTCTTAGTAGAGGCTAGAGATAATGATGGAGTAGGTTTAAGAGTAACAGTGCCATTAATTATTAAGTTACTAGATGTAAATGATAACCCACCAGAGTTTGAGAGGTCACTTTACGAGTTTGTGCTGTCGCCGAGTCTGAATAATTTCACATCGGCAGCATTCGTGAAGGCAGTTGACAGAGATTCCGAACCACCAAATAATATAGTCAGATATGAAATAATACAGGGAAATGGAGATGGAAAATTCGCTATCAATGAAGAGACAGGTAAGAGAAGCTTATCGCATTTTTAAATCTTAACGCATAGAAAAATAACTAAATTGACATATAGTAAAAATGTTCGTTTAAAATTTTCAGGTGAACTGTATCTTCTAGAAGCGTTAAAAAGAACAAAGAAACAAAACGTTCACAGACGAAGACGTCAATCTGATGACCAAGAAGAGAGCGAAGTATTTGTTCTCACAATCAGAGCTTATGATCTAGGTGTTCCTAGATTATCTTCTACAACAGTTGTGAAAATATATCCTCCAGAAAGTAAGACTAGGACAATGTCCTTCATAGTACCTGGTGCTAATCCAGATAAGAAGAAATTAGAAGAGGTACTAAGTACTCTTTCTGGAGGCAAAGTATCGATTATTGATATCAAGCCATATAAAGGTGGTTATAATGGTGCAACAGATTTGAACGGTCAGGAATCTAGTCAAGAAAAGTAAGTATACCTATTTATTATAATTTTTATGGGATAAGCCGGTAAAGGGGCAGACGGATCACCTGATAGTAAGCAATCAGTGCCGGGTGGCCCACCCGGAACACCAAAGGCGTTATAAGTGCGTGCTTTTGGGGATTAGAAATTTGAGGATTGTGTGGGATTCAGGGATAAGGGAGACTGAGGTAGATAATTGAAACTTCAGTAACCTCACTCACACGACGAAACACAAAGCAAGCGTTATTTCACATCGGTTTTTTATAAGGCCGTGGATCACTCCGGTCGAGCCGACCCATTCATGCCGAAGCATGGCTTTCCCACATTTACATCAAAAAATAGTTCGTTTATTAAAAAATTAAACATTAGTATTATTAAGTTACAATCTGAATATTAACTAGCCGATTCATTGATTTAAAAAAAAGATAATTACTTGTTAACAAAACGATTTCTAACATATAATTTAATGTTTTTCAGGAGTGAAGTGATCGCCGTAGTGCGTATGACCGGTAATACCGCCATTAACGTAGCCAAACTTCAAGAACAATTGGCAAAGAATGTCACAATATATACGACAGGCACTAACTCTGGTGGTGTCATTAACTCTGGACCAGGAACAGGATCAGAATCGGGATCAGGAAAATCTGATCAGACAGCTGATAGCAACGATTCTGTAAGTGTCACTTTATACTAGCTACTTACTTCCGTGCGGTTTCACCCGCTCTGCTCGGTGCCTATTGATTGTAGCGTGATGTTTTATAGCCTATAGCCTTTCTCGTTAAACGGACTATCCAATACTTTTCCAAATTTGACTATACAATAATTTTCCAAATCGGACTAGTAGTTCCTGAGATTAGCGTGTTCAAACAAACAACTTTAACTTTATAATTAACGAATAATGTAAACTTCTTGCTTGAGTTTTCTACGTAATTACTACTTTTTTACTATTTACTACATACATAAAAGTAGGTAAATAACGATTAACAGTTTAAGTGTCTTGTAAGAGGAAACATATTGGTGATCACAGACCTATAATGATAAAAAAATCCATGAAATCTTTAACGGATGTATAGCGTAAATGTGTAAAAGTAAACTTCAGCAAAATTGGTCTCTAATGCACATTATTTATTCTTTTCCAGGGTCTATACAGAGCAGAAAGCAGACTTCTGTTCTGGTTACTAATATTGCTGGCGATATTGGTAGCCATAATACTGTTACTTCTTATATGCTGCTGCATTTGCGAAGGCTGTCCACTTTATATGCCTCCAAGGTAAATTTCACATTTAATATCCGTATATCTAGTCAGCTTTTCACTCAATTGCTAACTCCTAACACAATTTGGTCAAAACCCTTTTTAGGTACACAACTAATTTTTGGTTTCAAATTTTTTCTACTAATATTTCCTTTTTTCTTATTAACAGACTGAAATGCACCAACTAATGCAAGTTCTCACAACAGCTTAACACTTTTTTAGGTAAATATTTATTTTGATTTATATCGCACATTTTTCTATTTTTTTATCTCTTCCAAGGAGTGGGTTAATACGACTAAATACTCACAAGTTGGAATCAATGTTAAACAGTTATCTAAAATAAAATTATTTATTTATACTGCATGTGATATGAATTGGTACAACTAAATGAGATACACTTTTAACATTCACCAGCACAATCTTATTACTACTTAAGTGTTGATAACAGAACAGCTAGGTACATAGATATCCATTAATAAATTCTAGGAAAAGAGTGATACGTGTCAACTCCACAGAGGACGACGTGCATTTAGTGGTGCGCGACAAGGGACTTGGGAGGGAAAACAAGTCGACGCAAAATTTAGAAAATAAGTCCATACAAGCTAATGAGTGGAGGAGGCGCGAGGCATGGAGTGCCGAACAGGCAGACTTGAGGACGAAACCGACCCAGTGGAAGTTCAATAAACGCAACCACAGATCCAATAAAGAGCCATCTAAACCAGCTTCAACGCCAGGAGACATTCATCAAGAATTCGTACACACGGCTGCTGACAATGATTATAGATATAACGACAATCGACAATCTTTCCGCAGGTAATTAGATACATTATGAATTATCAAGCGATTACAGAACACAATATTTTCAGTTAACTAACATAAATAATGACTGTTTAATATCCTGCAATATCCTTGCCTTATCTTCTTTTCTATCCCTATCTATCATTAACAATTATCAAAGATCATTAAATAATATCACAACGGAACTAATATTGAGGTATCGGTAAAATTATTTGCTAAAATATTAATATCAGAATCGTGTTTGCTAATCTGCTTCTCCTTTTTCCAGAGACGGGCCCAACATTATTTACACGAAAGAGATGCAACTACAAGAAGCTTTTGCTAATAAACACAAAGAATACATCGAAGACCTAGAAAATGGTTACGATAGAATAGCAACACTTCATTATCAACGCAGAGAACAAGATAACGATTCCATTCGAAGACATGAAATAGATCGCGGTTCTGAAGTCGGAGTCTTCCTTAAGTCTGATGCTGATAAGAACATACACGATAAGACTGATAAAACTAAACGTGAATATCCAGAGAAACTACGCGCCCCATCTTCTCAAGGCAGGGATCAATATTTTATTAAAGAAGGAAATACAGAGATATTAAGATTAGTAACTAGAGGTAAGAATGAGGAAGAACGTTATGTTAATTTACCTGTTCCACAACAACGACCAGTTACGCTTATACCACATACACAATACGTTGTAGTTGATAGTGGGAAAAACTTGCTAATGGAAAGGTTTATAAGAGAACAGGGAGAAGAAGCAAAAAATATTAGAGATCGGATGAGTAAAGTCACTGATTTAGATAACATATCGAATGGAAAAGATGCGAAGAGCTATGGACAAAGGTCACAAGTAGGAAGTGACGTTCCGAATCAATTTAACGAGTATACTAACCTTCAGCCTGAAGTACCAGGTACGGTACCGCTGAAAGCAGACTACTTACAATCTGCATTATTAGAAATGCAAAACAAGTCAACTATACATCAAGAGTTACTAGAATCATCACTCAGAAAGCAAAATGAACTTTTACACCAAATATTAATTGAACGAGAAAGGATGTTACAAAATCATGAAACCGCTTCTCAAGTCGAAAGTAAGCTAGAAACTCAGAGCTTGCCTGGACATTCCGTAATGGCAACTCAAACAGAATGTCATATTGGCACACAAACTGAACCACAGCTTATGAAACCAACTCGAAGAAAAGCAAGAAGCGACAACGATTCATACAGTGAAGATGAATCAGAAATGGTAGTCGAAGATGAAACTAAAAAAGTAGCGTGGGTGAAAAAGAAAAAGCCTAAGAAAAAATTAAAACACAAAGATCCCAGAAGAAGCATGCGAGTATACGATTTAAGTAGAAAAATAAAAACGCCAATCCTCGAAGAGAGTGAAGTCTCTCCTTCATTGGAAAGCGAAAAGCATGTAAAAATAAGTAAAACCAATGAGAGAGAAGAACACATTAGGAATTACGGCGACATGACAAAAAGTACAGTCACCACTTCTAAGAATGAAACTGTGTCCTCTACTCAGATAAAAATTTCAGATAGTGATCGAAAGTCAAGACTCAGAAGAGACGTTTTAATGGAGATTTCCGATTCATTGGATGAAAAAGTGGAATCTGACTTAGGTGAAAGAAGGTTGAGATTACAAAAACAATTTTCTGTGACCACTGATGATACGCTATTGAAAAGTCCTCTTGCCATTGAACATGAAAGTAATGACAGTAAAAGTAGAAGCAGCTCGGCTTCCAAAGACAATCGAAATTTAGTATTTTCTAGACAGGGTTCATCAACGGAAGCACGAGAAATAGCAGCTGAACAATCCTCGGCAAAATTATCAGATGTAGATGCACATTCAATTAAATTAGATAGTTCAAGTAACGTAGAACCCAATAGCAAAAAAGGTAACGAAGCTAGTGAGTCAACAAAATCATCAGAAAGTGCAAAACCAACACAAAAAAGTTTGCCTCGTTACATGCAGTGGTATGGTAAAAAATCAAGTGCTGCTAAGCCCCCACCTGCTGAAAAAGTGGTGCCCAGTAAACCAAAACGTCCATCTAAAACAAAAAACGAAGACGATAAAGACAAAGCAGGTCGATATGGAAAAATTATGAGCAAAGATACTCAAGGCGATTCAGAGGTAAAAAAAAACTTCAAATCAAAAGAAAATGAGTTCATTCATCCACGGATACTGAAAGAAGAAAAGGTGACTCCTGTACCAGAAGGTCCTTTACCAGATGTTCATCCATTACTTCAACATTCTGAACACAGGTATGAACATCAATATGAAAATCAAAATCCACTGTGTTACATTCAGCCTACGCATATTCCAAAATATTTAGGGCAGCAACCGATGCCACGAAAATTGGCACCAGAACAACAACCAATTTATGTAAATCAAGACGATGTCAAAGAACCTAAACAGGATATCATGGAAAGTGCGTTGACACACAGTATATCGATATCTACAAGCTATGAAGAAGACCGTAAAAATCCAGAAGTGCACGTGTCTAAGATAAATATAGGTGGTGATAATGTGCCTGATATAACTCATAGAACAAAGATAGACGATAATGATTCAGGTATTGCTATGAATACGTTGGTACAACAGAACAATATGAAGAGATTGCCAATAACAGAGAAGAAAAGTGTGTTCACGATCGCGTACGACGATGTTCAAACCAAACAGTTACGACCAGACAGTAGTTCTACATCTTATTAAATTAATTCACTTTTTACATAATACCTGTATCCGTCGATTGAGTGCCTTAAAATCATTGTAAATTTAGGATAGTCTCAAAGAACTAATGCCTTAATACTTAAATGGCTCAAAATGATCAGATATTAAATTACTGTGGATAGTTCTGTGTAAAATGATATAGATGGCATGATACTCAAGTACTACGTAAGCGTTTCAGTATTCAGGCGTTAGCCAGTAATCCGTCCAATGTTAAAAGTATTAAATTATTTGATAAAGAGTTAAAAGAACTTTACGCTGAAGTTTTGAATACCATTTTAGCTAACATCCAGATACTTAGAGTAAATTAGATTAAGCTAGTTTCGTTATGCGTATAGGATTTTAGCTAAAATGTAGATATTTAAAAAGAAATCAGCGGACTTGTATTGTAAGTATAACTTGATACAACTGCCTTTGTTTATTGACTGGTTTATGAAGTAATTTTAGAATATTTTCCTATAATAATGTACATAGGTCACATGTTGAGTAATTAAATGATATTTAAATTAATTGTAGCTTTAATAATGTCTCTTTGTAAATATTATTTCTGTAATACCTTACAATGCATTCTGATACAGTGTGCAATTCTATATTTGTTATAAAATATAAAGTTATATATTACATATTAAACCATGAGTATTATTTATGCATGTCTTTATTTTACTTACCTGATAATTTTTTTGACCCGATTATGCCGAAGCCAAAAGGAGGGTTATGATTTTGATGACCGGTATATATGTTTTTTTCTCTGTTCCCTGCGCACCCCTAAACTACTGGTCATAATTTGATAAATGGGGTATCATTATTTTAGAAGCTTCTCAATAGTCCGCTCGTTATATGTAGACTACATAAAATTATGTAAAACAGCATAATTATGGCGCCTTTTAGTGGTCAAAAAGAAAGTTAATATAGTGAATAAAAAAGTTAGTCTGATTATATTGTGTTTGGTATTAAATGAAAGGGCGTAACTAGTACATTTCAAATATATATATATATTATATACTTTAACTTGTCAAATGTAATAAATTAGTCCTTAGTAGTAGTTAAACTTATTATCCCTCATTACGTTGAAAGTTATATATTATATAATAGCTTATTACCTATAACTCATGAGAGGTAGCAATAATTGAGGAATTACACCCGAACTATACTATTCTATGCACAGAACTATACTTAAGTGCGACTTAAAATTGGGGGACGTTTGAGTACTTCATTATTTGACAGGTTAAGAAATCTTACCACGGAACCTGCTCAAGAAACCACCATTCTTTACAAAACGTTGTTTAGAGCGAGGATTTTGATTGAGGATATTAATTAATTAACTGTAGTATATTTTAGTTATTTGAACTTATACCCCAAAATAATAACATTAAAGAAAGAAAGAAAGAAAAACCATTTATTTTGCTACGACATACAACAAGAGTAACATTACACCTTTTATCCCCGAAGGGGTAGGCAGAGGTGCACATTAGGGCACATAATGGCACTGGAGAATGTTACATCCACTTTCACTATTTATGTTATGAGTCCCATGTAATAGGGGGTGAGCCTATTGCCATATACCGAGCACAATACCGATGAGAGTTTTTTTTAAATAGTTCTTTGCTCGACCCGGAACCGATCCTGAGACTTGCGACCACTCAGCCAACATGGCAGTTTTAATAGAAATAAAAAATCTATATATATAAAAGAAAGTTGTGTTAGTTACACTACTTATAACTCAAGAACGGCTACATCGATTTGGATTACAATTGGTGGGGAGATAGATTAGAACCAGGAGACGGACATAGGATACTTTTCCATCGATTTTATTTTTTTACTTTTCATCGAAATTTACGAACGGGAACGGGAAAGAACGGGATTGCGCGTACGAAGTCGCGGGCTGAAACTAGTAAGTTATAAAACTAAAACCCGCATCCAAAAAAACACCCTTTAAAAAGTATCAAACAAGAAAATGTCCTTAGAGGATAGCCGTGGTCATATGCCATTATGCACTCTAGGACAATGTGGCGTACGACCACGGCTGTCCTCTAAAAAAATTTTCTTGTTTGATGCTGTTTATAGCGTGTTTTTTTAGTCGAGTTTTATATACCGTAAAAATGTTAAACTTTAAATGATGTCATGTTGGTTTATTGTGTTAATTTATGCTGTAATGGTTATAATTTTTTTTATTATAATAATGCAAGCTAATTTTGTTACTTTTAGGCAGAAATGAAACATAACTTTCTTGTAGGTAGTCATTTATTTAATATAAATTCAAATCGCAAGAACAAATATATTTACAGTCACAAACATAAGTAATATTATAATATTGATACTCGAGTATTTATGCAACTTATAATACCCTCACGGCCGTATCACATGAGGGTGCAATTTATAATAAAAAGTAAAATTATATAATAATAATTCGACACCTTATAGAACACTAAAATACTAAATAATAAAAATTATAACCCCATTAAATTATAGAGTTACTTTTGAATCGACATGAAGTGTGGCAAGCTATGGCCTGGCCACCGAAGATATTATCTTTCCAGCATTGGAAGCCTATTTTGTGCCGGCGGTGGTGGTTGCTCGGCCAACCCTAGCATATGCTCACCGCCGATGTAACGTTGAATTATTATACCGACCCGTTTCTCGAGGGCTTGCAGGCGCGCTTGCATTTTAGCTTTTTCAGATGTTTCTTGCGCTGAAGGTGTAGGTACTGGTACTGGTGCTGACATTGCTGTCACCATATCTGCCAATTCACACATTTGATCCGTAGTACGAGTATTATCCACACTTAATATTTGACGCACATTTTCTGGTAGATTATTCCGCCAGGTATTTAAAACAATGTCTTCAGGAACACGTCCACCAGCAATTTTTCTAAGTTTACGCAGGTATTCTGATGGTTTTTCGTTCCCATAAGGCTGGCGTTTTACATGTTGTATTGTCAGTCGCTTGATAAATTCGTGCTTGAAAGCCTCGTATACGTCTTCTACATCTGGCGGATTTAGTATAAAATCCTGAATTAAAGATAAGTACGTCGTAGGAACATGTGCTATAGTGTATTTATACTTGTCTATCTCGTCAAACACTAGATTTGCATCAAATGCTGCCTCCATTTGAGCGAACCAAAGAGCAGAAAATCCACCTGAAAAGGGTGGGTACGGTATGTTATCCATATTAATGTCCTCAAGAACTAAAATCGTTAATAAAATGGGATTAACAAATTATACGTGTAGTCACGACCAATTGAAGGTCCAAAGAGATAGATAGATCATCAAATTCACCTACCGTAAATATTTTCAAAGAAATTACGAATATCAATAAATAGTGGGTAATTTGATTTAATCGATTCATTCTAGCCGGTGATCATACCATAGTGTATAAAGGTACCATAGTGCATAGATATTCAATTATCTTAAAAAATTATATTTCCTTTCCATTTAAATAAGGATGGCAAATTAAATCCTTAAAAACACATACACCAGTAATTAATTGGCTGTTTCAAAAATAAAATTATTTTGTTGTGGCTATGGTACCAATATCTCACTTTGTAAATGTTTGCAATTTGTGTATGGAATGGCATATACACAAAAATGATGATCACCAACAGAACTGTCAAATTTTAATAGTAACAACCACAGAACATATAAAGTGGTAACAACAACATTCAGTTACTGCATAGCCGTTGTCACGCTACAGTTACCAAAAAGCAAAAATTGTTTCATCACAATGTAGCTTTTCGCACTGATGAGGTATTAGGACTGCATAACTAACAAGGAGAGCCATCCTGAACAATATGGGCCAACCAGACTCGGCCCAAAAACCTGTGCGAGATGATGAATAACGGATATTTTACTCCTAACAGTGTTGCGGTATTAGGATATCATAATATTAAGAGAGCTCTCTCATTCACGTCAAAATTAGTTTACAACCATACCACCAGATGGCGTTGCAGCCCGTTGCCTAAGCAAAATATATTTTGTTACAAATCATTGAAACTAGATGTCGCTATCGGGCAGCGTTGTTAAGTACCAAGCGCGCAGAAAATTTAGTTTTTAATTAATTAACTCGACAACAGATGCCTCTGTAATCGACGAATCATATGTAAATTGTAATCAATCAACACAAGTCATTTCTATTGGTTATGGGAACTTTTCAGTTTATGAGCCTATGTGTATTCGTCTTGGAGCCTGTCAGCCACTCCTTGGCAGTCGAGAACAATTTCTATTGAGCATTGTTCTACTCTATCTGATTCTCTCATATTTTTAATAGCCTGATATAGCCAATTTTTTTGTAAAGAATTAACAACGTGAAACCGGCAAAACGCAGGATACACCTAAGTACCTGAACAAGAAATTATTCTTGCTTAGTGGCGTGCTATTGGAGTGGCCATAGGCCATGCAAGTCGAGCTCGAGCTTACCTTACGGATATCGTTAACGATGTATAATCAAAATTAAAAACCAATTTCAACCCAAAATCTGTGAATTAAGATAAATTTTTGACTTTACTTGTATGGAGTCTCTGTCAAAAGCAGAGATCGATTAAAGAACATGTAAGATGTCCATAGTAACTTGGGAATATTAATTTGCGATGGACAGTGAATATTCTTACGTTTTTGTATTGTTTAATGCCAAAAGCATTTCTATGATTTCCAGTTTTACATTGAAGTTCAAAAAAAGAAGTTATTCAGACATTTGAAATTGGAATTTGTATTTTTACTTATGATTTTAATTACGTAGAATTATCGATTACAGTAGCAACACTGGCAACTTTTTTTAATTTAAATCTGGAATTCAAGAAAACAATAATGAATGAATTCTTATTTAAAGGCCTGTTAAGGCTTTTGGGGTCATTTTTCTTCAGTACCGTGTTTTTTGTAACATAGTTCATTATGAAAGTTTACATTTCATCTGTAACTAGAACTACACTATCAGTATCCAACATATTTAAGAAATATTAATTATAGACTGGCTTCTACTACCTTCTAGCGGTGGATAAAAAGTAGCCTATGTGTTGTTTTAGACCAAACCTATCCCGTTCCACATTTCATCCTGATCCCAAAACAAACATACAAACTCTCATATTTATAATATTAGATAGTAAGATACTTCGCTAGATTTTATTCCAACCAGAATTCTGATACACACCATAGAATGCACCACATACTAACACAGTTTCATACTACCTACTCCCATTTTCATAACAATCGCGTGACAGTGCGATAGCTACCTGATTTTTTTAATATCCTTACGTCTGAGTTACTGTTCAAACAATCAAGAATAGCTACTACAAAAAATCTCTCAACTACCTACTAAAACGTTGTCTAAATGACGACCAGAATTTTAACAATAATTATAACATTTATAATATGTAGTTATGTTAGGTATAGATTCGGTTTTAAACTCTTGAGAGGCGCTGATTGCTTACCACCAAGTGATTCTGTCTGCTTGTTTGCCCCCGATTCTATAAAAAAGTATTGTTCTAGTGCTTTATTTACGCACATTATAATTTGTTCTCATTGTTCATGCTTGCCGAGTAAACAGTAAATCTACATATTTACGCTGCAAGGAATCTCGACGACATTTTTCCTAGTTAACGATTTGTACTTAAATATTGTTTCATCAGAGCGGTACCGTTCAATCATTCGCCTGAGCAGCTCCTTCATTCAGCTCATTTGCACAGCCGAGTCGCGCGGAAAATTATTTCTTTTTCATATTCCCATTTTTCACTTCTTCTCAACTTACAAGTTTTTCAAAACTGGGGAGTATGGAGATTCGTCTGTTTATTTTTCTTTTCTCATTTTTTTTTCTTCCTCTCATTGGTTTATTTTTTCTGTTCCGAGTTTTTGTTTAGTTTGTTCTAACTGTAGGAGGATGGTAAATGTTAGTTGATATTAAAGTTGGTTTTTCTCTTTTTTACTTATTACAGTAAAACATTATTTAGTTTTCCTCAATCTTTCCTCAAAATCAACGTCAAAAGTCAAAGTTGTGAGTTTGTTTTAATTAATTTGATTCATGAAATAGACTAGTTAGATACAAACCATTAACCACAAGAATATGTATTTCTTTTGTGTTGTGTTTAATACTACCAATAACATTTAAAATATTCAAGGCCATTACATACATAATGCAGAAACATAAAATGATGACATTTTTATTTTATTCATGAGAATAAACAAGAGAATACTACATATCTACATTTAAACAAACCAACGAAACGAAGTTACCATCAACTTATTTAATTTAGTAATAATAAAACAGAACCGCAACTTTTATTAAGAAAGTACCAGGGCGACAGAAACAGACATGAGGTATGGAAATTACGTCTCCCCGCGGCAACTTGCTTTCACGGTCCACTGGCCTGATCATAATAAAAACTCGCGCCGTCGCCTTCACACAGAAGTTTGACCATAAATTCCGTGGTCGGTACAGTAATCGTCCAACACTCGCCGACGGCAAAATTCTTACCGAACGACCCTACAGAAGAAGCGCGAGAATCACAAAACTCTGACATCATTTCACAATCCAATACCGCTTAAGTTTAAAACATGTTTTGAAAACCTAAAGAAATAACGCAATGTATTTTAAAAGGTAGATTTTTTACAAACCTGCCATCTATCCCCCATTTTTAATATAATAATAAATATCACAGGAATACACTACTTTTTGCAAAGTTTTTTTTCCGCTTTGTTTTCCCCTAGGGTGAGCCAAGACCATTAAAAAGGTTAGGGCGAGCGATATTTTATGCGATTTTAAGTGTGTAACGGTTCTAATGTCCGTTTTATTGCGATGTGAATTATGAAGGCATGGTAACTAGTACCGTTCTGTCTGAAGACACTGGATAACATAGTTTCTCAGTGTTTGGTTTTTTCACATCTCAAATCTATCTGGTAGACACTAAAAGTGTTTGAGGCAATTTCGGCCAGTTTAGACTAGCCGAAATTGCCTTGGCCTATTTGGCCTAAGTACTTTTTGGTTGACAAAGACAGTCACATGTTCCTGCGAATAAATTTCTATTTCTATAGTAATCCTAATGTTAATTGCTTCGTAAATGAAAACGAGATGAATTAGCTATTGGTTTCAAAAACAAAACCTATTAATTAATTAGCAACTGTATCGTTATATGACCGCTCTTCGGCCGAATAGTCGTAAGTGTGACTGCCAGGCAAGGGGTCTCAGGTTCGATTCCCGGGTCGGGCAAAGTATTACTGGGTTTATGAATATTCTCAGTAGTAGCACGGAGTCTCGAATTGTGTCCGATATATGGCAATAGGCTCACCCCCTATTACATGGGACTCATAACATAAATAGTGAAAAGTGGGTGTTACATTGTACAGTGGTATAATGTGCACCTCTGCTTACCCCTTCGGGGATAAAAAGGCGTGATGTTATGTTATGTTATGTTATCGTTATATGATTTTTACGATAATAACTTTAAAAAATACACATTTCAATTAGTTATTAACTACATGTAAGCACATACACAATATTTAATCGTACCCAAACGTGAGCAATGTTTAAAGTTTTGAGCTTCATTGTTTTACATCCCTAAAATCTGCTTAATCCATCAGATTAGACATTTGAAACACAAGTGGAGGCTGATACCTCTCATTATCCTCAGCATAGCGGCGAGAGGGTTAACTTTGAAGTATCATTGCCATTTATTAATGGTCAAGTTCAACCCGCCGCCGCTACGCCCCAAATTATAACTGATTGCTTTAACTGAATTATTAAATTGATGCCATTTGTTCTCAGATGTTTCAATAACGGGAAAATTGTTTTGGGGTTTAGACAAAAATATAATATTTCGAACAGTCGCTGTTGGCTTTGAAGCAGTTGATAGTTTAATTCTTACTATACTGCTGATAGCAATTACAATGTTAGATTAAGTAAGTACGAAATTAATTTGAATTTACATTTATGTTGTGGATATAGCTGAGATTGTCTCGTAAATTCAATACATACTTAGATGCCTGAAGCAATCAACCAAAGTACACATCAACGCATTAATTAATTAAAATTTTCATTATTAATTTTTCCAATGAATCGCGAACGCACAACATTGACACTTATTGCTTTCCCCGAATTTATCCAAGAAAACCAATTAATCACGTCACCTCTGTCCAATAAATCCCCTTACGGACTTTAATTATTTTCTTATGATTTTAATTTTTACTCTCCGTACGAACCCTCGGCCGAATCAAGGATTTGTGAACAACTGTCTCCACTCTGATTTTTTAAACTTGGACTTTTATTAATAAAGGAGGAAGACAATTAATACTACTTAAAATTTGTTTAAGCATTTCCAAACTTAATTAGAAATATTTTCCTTGTTTCGGATAAATAAGATGGTGGGGACCAGGTGGACCTTATTGGGGATTAATTACAGTCTAAAAATATGAAATTAAGAACTATATTAAGACTGGACAGTTCTATTGTGAGTGTACAGTACAGTGTTAAGTAAATGTTGGCAATGAAAACCAACCTGCATTTTGATTATCGTTGAATATGAGTTTTACAATTTAATCTGATTGCTATTGATACACATTAAAGGATACTTTCGATATTAGAATTCAAATTAGGAATAAGATATGTTTTTAAGCCTTATATATTACCATACGACAGATGGTGAAATCAGATAGAAAAGAAAATTACACCACATTTTTTTACGATGCAGTGTTAAAATATTTCTGACAATTGAAGGCAAAAGACAATCAGGCGGCAAGCGATTATTTCCCGAATAGGTCCCAAAAACCGCGCAATTAAATGCCATTTGTCCACAACAAAGGATCGGTCCTCTCACCCCCTCTTTTCTTCTGAAATTAGTGATGACTTCAATAAAAATAATTCTTGTCTTTTAGGCAAATTGCATCGCGAAAAGTCCAAAAGCCTTTAATTAAGGGTCGCCCCTCGCCACCCCGTAAACAGCGTCGCGGCCGTCACCTTTTATTTTTGTTAATTCTTGGGGCTCTTTCTTCGCCGCATAAGTTACTTCACCCCTTCCCGCCCGTGATTCTTTACGCCTTTTTGTCACCGTTTGAATTCTTCTGAAGAAACCCTTTCTTCCCATCTGCCACGCCCGTCAATATTAACTCCGGTACGACGAGTTAAACTTTTTAATATCCGTTAAATTTTGTTACACTCAGCGCGAATCCTTTTAAGGAGGTTCAAGAAAAAAGTCTAATTTAAAAATCGTGTAGTGTACGTATTTACTTACTCCACAGCGTCTTTTTGTTATTGTTTTGTATGCATACATTAATGTTACGTATTTTTTCGAAATTAAAGAACAATATCAACAAAAGGAACATCCCCTCAAACCGAAAGCCGAAGACGGCGATATTTCTTAAGATTCATTAAATTATTCACAAGGGAAAAAGAAAAAAATAATGCAAATGAGATCGGAATGTTTAAAAAAACTTGTTGGAAAACACGAGAGATCGTGACAGAGCCTGCTGCGGTTGTAGGGACACGGACACGAATTTTTAATCCATTTCCCTCAGTCGATTAATATTCAGAGCCCGGCCGGTCTGGTTCATCTCCTTCGCCATTATTGCTTGGACGCCATCTCCGAGTCTTCAGTATACTTTCGCTTTGATTTCTTACAAGCTAATTACTTTCCCTATTGTGACTGATTGCATTTCTAAAAAGGTCCTTGTTTATTGTCTTTGCTGATTATGCAGATGAAGTTCTTCGTCTCGTTTAGGTATATAAATCTCTTGGTTTAATAATGCAATTCAATATGCAGTCATAATAGTCATGCAGTCCAAACATTGTCCCAATAATTGGAAATCTTGGATCACCAGATTCGTAAACAACAGCAATTACACAAGCCATAAGTCCTGCTTTGCATGTTCAGTTGGAGCAATATTGCCTTAATATATTCAATATCCGGGAAGATGATAATTTACTGACTCGGGTAGAATCCATTATGGATGTTTACTTGACCTGCGCTTAGTGCTTACTAAGACAACAGGGGTGACCGCTGCGTACTTATGCGATCCCGGTAAAGTGCTACTATTCAATATGGAGGATCTTCAACTGTTTCTTTGGGATGTATAAGATAACGAAGTAACAATTCTAACCTGAAAAGAAAATTATAAATGATTGAAACATATTATTGAAGTCGCAATAATCGAAAATAAAATAAAAATCTACGTAGATATGTAATGGCAGTTTATTTTTTCTATTTTATTCTGTTCATTCGTATGTCAGTAACAAAATAAAAGACGTTAGATAAACAATAAGAAGAGAAGCGGTAGGTAAGGTGAATATCGAAAACCGTGTATTTGAATTTGGAATTCAAATCTCGCACGTTGACTTTGGCGTTACTCACCGCGGTTGTTAGTTGCCAGCACCTCAAAGCCGAAAAATAAAATGTTTGAAATACTTCTTTGATATTATTTTTTTGTTAAATTTGTTACAACCTGCTTTGACGATTCAAGAATTATTATAATGATTCTGACATTTATTTTAAAAGGAAATATCTACGACTAGTTCTGAGATATACTCAATTTTATTACTAACCTTTTGACAACGCCAATGATACTAGGTACACCTAATACTCGTTATCCTCCTATGACTACACCGATTTTTCTACGATATCCTGTAATACGTTGATGCAGAAATATGTTTATGGCCTTACATGGAATATTTCGAGAGGAAAATCCGGGATAATCTATAAATATCGCCCTCGACACTTCACCCCGTAGCAAATTCTAAAGTGACAATATTCCTTATTGTACCCGCGATGTGAAAAATGTATGCACACCCCGTTTTGCGCGCAAGGCGGTAATATACGACGCGCATGGGGAGTTATTAAAATTATAAACAAATAAAATTATTCAGTGTGCACCCCACACGAAGTTATTCGTGGCCTGAATTCGTCATGTGTGATGTTTATTGTGTTTAGACGATGTATGGTTTTCTCTATTGAAATGGATTTGGATTGAGATATTGGTGATGCTGAAAAATACAATAATTTCCTAAATCACTATTTGTATTCAAAATTTTTGAGTCTAAATTGTATAAATTCGCAAATCTCACAAAAAGATGTGCTTCAAAATATAACTTTAAAGAAAAGAAGTCCTTTAAGATAGTATCGTGATCCATCTTGATTAAAACACGACCAAACAAAAATGTTTAAGACTATCAATCATTTTAAAAATAATCTTATGACAGGCTGTACAGTGTATGTACCTACGTAAAAAAATACAATTTCCGCCTTTGAATTTTCTTGTGAAGTTTTTCATCTATTGACATATCGGTAACCCCGTTCCCTTTATTTTATATTAAAGCGATAAACATGTCGATTGGCAGAGACACGCGTGGCCGCTCTCCCTTCCTATCTACAGCAAAATCTCCGTAAATGTCACTGGAAAGGAGAACGGAGACTTTGAGATTCATCATCAAATATTAGTATAGCAGTCGCCGATTTGCATTTTATGTTAGTAGGTACTATTGTTATAGCATCAATAACATTAATGAATTTATTTTCACTATTATTCTATAAAACAATACAAAACATTATAGTGTCGTATGTAGCTATACGACACTATAATGTCTTAAAGCAGTAACTACTACTATCGCTACAATTAAAAAAAATGCGTTATGTTTTCGTAATAAAGATAATAAAATCTTTTAATCTATTTTAAACATAATAGATATCATTTTTTACGGCATAAGCCGGTAAACGAGCAAACGGATCACCAGATGGTACACAATCGGTGTCGCCCATGGACACCTAGAACACCAGAGGCGTTACAAGTGCGTCACTGGCCTTTTGGGGCTTAGGAGTACTTACTTTAAAAATTCTAAAAATTACAACTTAATATTGCTTTCAACAAATTCACCAAGATCCAAATACCCACCGATTTCATCGTAACATCAGTAGAATATGCAAGTCATGAGAAAACGCTTATCATGGGATTTGATAGCGGGATGGATAGACGGGGATGAATTATGGTGTAACATATTGCCGTGTGATCTGTGACTATTAGTTTTAGAGGTCTGTGGGATGTTTTCCAAATTAGGTATGGAAGTGCTGAGTCAGGAATGTGGATTGGTAGTGGCTGGGATTGTACATTTTGGATTTCCTAATAAGATTTTAATCATTACCACTTAAAACGCTTAATTTAATGCATGGTTTACAGAATGCAGAATTGCAAAGCATTACATCATTTAACATGGTAGATGCCTAATTTTTATATTAATGTCTGTCTGGTAGTTTATTTTAAATCATTAGACACGTTTTCTTACAGAAACAAATACTTTCGACGATATATTGATTTGAAATATCGCGTGACGTCACTTCTAAGTACATTTTATACGTAGAAATGACGTTTTAGCCCCCACTCCTAAAATTTAATTCGTTTTATCAAGTATTATTTTATTATACGACAAAATAAAAAATTACGTGCCTATTATTTTTTCATTACCTAACTTACGAACTAATTAGATTTTTATTTTTTTTACCCTCTCATCAACTCATTTCTAAACTTATAATAGTAAGTAGTACTTTGCTATTAAAAACAAGTTTCATTTTCCATTGAATATAATATCTTCATGCCACATTCTTATTCATTTTCGAGTGGTCGAGAAAAATCCTTCTCACCTCAAATACTGCATTTACACTACCATCATAAATTACGTGTCGATTGACCACTCATCCCCTTAGGTCGGCTCTTCATGTCGGATAGACACTCCAACAATGGCGTTAAAAATGAACTCTGCCGATAACTGTCAGCCCTGATGTATCGCTCCACTGCACCTTTGAAAAGGAAAGTAATCGGTAAGTGAGTTATTGGCACGCTTTAGTTTGCAATCAATCAGTAGTGGTCTTGTGCGTGCGATACAAAACTAGAGGATTAAGAAAAAGTCTATTGTAAATCGTGAGCCTTGATTTTGGAATAATAAATGTTGTGTTACGTTCGACTTAAATTAAACTGCAATGAAACAATGTATGTGTGTAACGAAAGGGTTTTACAACACCGTTATTAGCAATAACGTAACATGGCGCATAGCTACGGTATTTTCTTCAATGGCTGTAGGCCCATAAAGCCACCATGTTGAACAAGCGATTGTGTGAACAAGCGGCCGCTTGGGACGCCAAACTTCAGAAATTCCCCGTCGGCTTGTCGCAAGCAGAGTTTTACGGCCAAATTAATATGGCAAATTAATGCGTTGCTACCGTATAATTTTCGCGTATGGGAGGGTGTTTCTTGCGACGTCCCATACAAACCGATGTATTGCGTCACAGGGGTATCTAACCGACGGAATTCGTATCATTTTTCCATATGGAAATGATGTAACGAGCGGAGCGCAAGACAACAGTGATATGCTAATTAAAGGAAAACACACGAAACGTATTCTGTGTTTATTTTCGGTCGGTGACGAGACGGAGGAAACGGCAGCTTTTTTAATTGCTGCACAGGATCTAAAAACCTGGAGTTGGCTAATCTTTTTGCTTTGCTTAATCGTGATTACTAAAACTCATACATCTGGTCAGACACATTCATCTGTCGATCTATTCTTTTTATCTCTACCAGGATATCAATCTGAATCATTGTTTTAGAATCTTTATTCAGAAGTGCAGAAATAAATCGACATCTAAACTTAAATACGTTGAAATATCTCAGTCCCATGTTTTGCAAATAACCATAAAGACACATTTTAATTACAGGAAAAGTTCATAAGTTGGAGAAAGTACACGAACTGAATAAGGAAGAAGAGCATGTGAGTTTATGAGTACGATTCGTCACGGCAATTGAGAACGTGGGAGGGTCTCTTGTGTAATGAGAACACCTTGCAATAAGCTACGGAAGACATGCAATAAAAAGATACCTTAAGTTTAATTTTGTCTTTCTACAAACACAAGCGAAAGGTAAATCTTTAACAACACAAAGATCAAGATCTTTTACTTGATTAATACAACTCCCGACTAATGTTGTTTGTGCAAACAGAGAATACCTATAGAACATTACGAATACACGAACGTCGACAATATCGAGAGCAAACAATTAGAGGCAAGTTAGGGAGTAGGGGGGCGCCGATTAAGTTATACACATGCGGGTTAGAGGGTAACCTGACTCAGGAAGATTAAGATTCATCGAAAGGCCCTTACATGGAAACAAACATTGTATTACGAACCGGTGTCTTGGCGATGTTTGCCCAAGGTAGCGGATGTTAATTTAGTATTCACCCTTGCGTTACGTGCCCAATATTAATATTTTGGTAAAAGCTACAATGTCTCGAAAAGATTCATTTCGTAAGTGGAATGAAGGTGACATCGGGATTACGTTTTCTTGGGCGAACTAATTTGCGGGAACAAAGTAGGGGAGGTGCCGGACGGTCGTTAATGGTCCCGGAACGCCTTTGGGCTGTCCACGGCACTTGACCGCCGTCAGGGGACTCCTCATACTATTAAAGTGCTAAGAGGGACATTAGTATACCCTGGGGCCTGTCATCTGAATAATTTAACGTCTTAATTGTGTTTAGTTTTTGTGGGAATAATGCTGATGTTGACTTACATTGAGGGGACAATAAATTGCAAATGTAGTTTGAAAAATGTTTTGAGTTGGTTCGCTCATAATCTTCGATGTGATTAGCATGTTCGAAGATATCTAGTTGCATCTTACAAACGAAGATTATTTTTATTCCTTTACATATCATGAAATTATAAATAAAAGGTTAACTGTAATCAATTATCATTCAAAACGAAATTCCAATTGGTTGCTTACTTTAAATCATTATTTACAACACAACTTAAAGTAAAAAAGAACACAACAAATCTACCCTTACATTACCTACTTATGTTGAAATCCTCAAAAATGTAATAACTAAAGGGCAGCCGGTCAGCGATAAGCAAGTTAATCCTGAAGATAAATAGGCTTCGGTCATTGTGTCCAGCTCGGGCGGTGAGCGATGCGATTCTTTTGTCTTCGCCCGCAGCCACCCTCCCCGAGACACAGCAAGGTCCTTACCAGTCAGCAATCGACAGCGGACGAATATTTGGTGCGTAGAATTAGGAAGCTGATGTAAGAGGTAAATATATTGTGAATTTGGATTGATTTAGCATTTGTCAGGATTTAACCTGGCTGAAAAAGTCTGCTTATAATTATGATTATGAATGCATAACTGTTTTTTATTGGTTCTAAGTTTTAATTGATTATGAAAAGAAACTTAATTCCTTTTATTTTTATTTAGTGTCCAATAATTAAAAAAAAACGAAATTAATTTCTAGAATAACCTTTAAAATATCGTCTGTTTACAAGTTAAACACATGTGTAACAATAGTATATTATACTTTAGTATACTTAGCACAAGTAAGTCGTAAAAAAGAAGCACCCCTCTATTCATTTCTAAGTCTCTGGCGTCCCGTCTGAATTCTGAATGTCCAGCACATTAACTTCAGACCGCAAGACACGGGGTCCGTTTGACAACAGTGGGTGGTTTTATTTTAAATCACTGCCTATTGTGCTTTAGAAACTATTTATCCCACTACACTTAATTTATATCACCTTAAATTAGAGATAGTAATCATCAATTATGCCGATACAGAGTCACGGAGAACCTAACGGGTTACCGGGGCTCCGGCTCAAAGTGCTGGAGTAGGAACGGGGTGATTTTTAGTCAGTAAGCGTCTGACACTCCCCTCCCGCCTCAATCAGGCGGGAGAAGACATTCGATGATTTTCCGCCCTTAAAAAAACGCATCAATTATATAATTTTATATGATTTAGAGAATGTATTACAAAATTAGTTGGTACATTATTCATACAAACATTTACGCAAAACATTGCAAAGTTTACCCAATAAAATACGTACCGCAAACATAAACTCAATTACGTATGATAATATCAACGTAGAAGAAAACTTGTGCAGTAACACCATGAAAATCCCCTGTTTTATTTCTTGGGCAGTTTCCAACGATATCGGCAAATCTACCAGGCAAACAGGAGTATAGCAGAGATTTGCGAACACCGCATGAGGCTATCAGATAAATTGACCGGTAATAATAAAATGTAAGGGGTAAGAATGTAGATGGCTATTTAGATAATTGTTAGCTGTGTCCGCACTACCCAGTAAGCAGTGTATCGGAAAACTGGGTAGATAGTGGGCGATTTTATTGCCACCCCGAGGTGGTCATTTATGGGAAAACTATCAAAGGAACAGAAAAGGAATTGATGACAACGCATTTCGCCGTTTCTGTCTCGATGTGAGAAAATGATGGGCATCTGACAGTTGATTTATTGCAATGACACTCATTTGGGGCTGACGGTTGCTATAAAAACTATTGACGACTAAGTTAGTGTGATTATACTTAGGCAAGTTTTTTAAAGTCTATAAATCCTTCTGCTCACATAATGGCATCCATACTAAGGATTAAGAACGCACACACAAAAGGTCACCCGAAAATCAATAAAACGCATTGTCGATTTGTTTACACATGTATTCAGCCCCTAAGTTCAAGCCGTTCAATATAAAACGTATCGCGGGGGAGGCGCGCTAAGCCGAATATTATGAGTCGATGGCCCTAGCAGGTGCGGCTAAATATTCAACTTGCAAATCCGAGGCTGTTACAACCGACGATGTCAGTCACGTCTTGAACGACGCCAACTTGGCAAACTATGGCTGAACTGAATATGTATTTGGAACAAGTAGTAAAGAGCCAAATGTAACCGTGGAACAAAAGTATTAAAATTATCTAGAGTAGTTAATGTACAGAATAATGTTAAAGTTACCGATAGGAACTTTTAAAGTTTCTTTTATTCGCGACGATAGGTATCATTTAGTAACTAAGAGTTCTCGTCGTTTTGAGTTTATTAGCTAAAGTTGGCAACAATCTTTGACTCAGTTTATTCTAGAATGGCAGGCTACTGAGTCTGTTACTACTATTTCTCTATCTGCTTGTATTATTAAAATATTGTTGTATTAATCGTAATTTAATTTAATAAGAGCGGTGAATCTGGATTTAAATAAATAGATGCAACGTTCCAAATAACAGTAAAACTATAAGGATCGATATAACCCATTGATGATAAACAGACGCTACAACAAGTTCTCGATCTATCTCGATGCCTTTCATCAAATAACCAAATTATTGAAATATCTCTCTTCTGTCCCCATTCACACAGATAAGCAAACTAAACAATGACGTTTTACCTTTTATCAAAAGCTGTGTTTGTTGATCTGATTAGGGACTCCTCAGTCCGGTGGCCAGTTGACCGTCATAATTCGGGACCAGAATGCGTCCATTGGTGCATGAAATATTCGCCGGTGGACGCCAGGCGACGTGGAAAGCGCAAACGGGGAGAATCGCACGCCATTACACATCTCACCTGACGGCCCGACGCTTCAAATGTCTGGAAAAATAAACAAACAATTTAACCATCTGGTTGTTTTTGTGTGAATGTGTGAAGTTTGGTTCGTGGCTGGAAATTATTTTATTTTCGTAATAATGTCTGTAATAATATCGTTCTCAATAATAAATTCAATTCTACAATAAAGACAATGGGTTAAAAGACAAGACTAAAGATTTAGTTGCAGCTTAAAAAGTTTATTTTTTTAATATTCTCGCACTCAAACAAGTCGATTGATCTAAACCTTTATTTGCCGTAACACATGCATCGATAACAATAAATCTACAATACGTACCGAATGGTCTTACAAAAGTTGTGCTCTCTCAAATATGAGTTACGAATTCGCAACAAACATTTGAAAAATTATGCTGCGTACGTGATCCTGTGTCCCATAAAATGGCACCGGGACTTATTTCATATAGTTACGGGCCCATAAAGCATAAAAGGCATTCAAATGTGATGTTATTTTGCCGCCAACACCGGGTAATTTATTTTCGTGCGAATCATAATTTTCTTTTATTCACTTTATGTTGATTTTCCTTGGAGTGTGAGTACTTCGTAACGATAATATTATTTCAACGGCCCCATGCATCACGATGGCGGTAAGGGCCCCACCGATGGTTTATTTCTTTGTTAAGTTTGTTATTATTACTCGTGAGTGTTATGCTTCGTATTGTGTTACAGGAGTAATTATTAAATTGGCTGTGGTGTTATTTATGGGACTGTATGTTCAATGGGTGTCTTTATAAACGTCTTGAAGGAATGTTGCGTACTACCTGAAGCGACTTGAATCATTGTTAATAATTATTATTGAATTGATGTCATTAATAAAGGTTACAGTTTTTATATCAAAAGTTGTACGACTATTGTGTTAAAAGCCAATCTTTGTAGTTTGGTAAGTGTACTTATACTAATTTATGGTTTTCGGCACAAGGCATCAACGTGCTAGGCTGCCTGGAGCATTGAATGTGGAACTGATGGGTGTGCCAGTTGAGAGAGTGCATGAGGCGCGGAATCTTGGCTTAGTGGTGGATGAGGATCTCCGCTTTGAGAAGCATGTAGCTGAGTCTGTACGTAATTGTTTCTACCGCCTCAAAGTATTATACAGGGTAAGGCCTTACGTATCAGAAACATTGCGTGAACAACTTGTCGAGGCTTTGGTTTTGTCTAGGTTGAATTATGTTGACACAGTGTACGGCCCTCGTTTGCTAGCTCGTACAGATCGACTGATACAAAGGGTGCAAAATGCTTGTGCTCGGTTTTGTTACAATGTTCCACGTAGAAGCCACGTAACACCATTTTTAAACAGGCACTTCACCCTAAAAATGAAGTCTAGACGCAAACTGCACTTAGCTTGTCTACTGTTTGGTGTTATTAAGCACCAGAAACCAGACTATTTATATGACAAGCTAAGCTGGGTAAATAGCAGGCGAGAGTGCGGAAGGAGGCAATGTTCGCAGCAGCTTATGGGTCACAGTCACGGTACGGCGGCGTTCCGAGGAAGTTTTCGTTATGCGGCTTCCAAAGTATGGAATAACCTGCCACCACCCATAAGAGAAATAAACACAATTTATACGTTCAGGAAACGCTTACGTCAGTTTATGATAGACGCACAACGGAAGCTGAATTTGACAAGGGCAGATATTTCAATTATTTAATATTTAATTTCTACTTCTTTGTGTTATTCCCGCTATTTTTCGTCTTACTTCGTAGCAACATGTACATATTTGTAATAATAATATATTATTTGTATGAACCATTTTATTTATTTATTAATTTTTTTTATTATTTTGTATTTGTATCCAACACACTACATGCAGTTTGTTTTTATTTTCTATATTATTTGTCTTCTCACCTACCATTCGTGAGTCACTGCAGGGTGCCACCGGAAGATCAGCGTTGAGTGTTACCACGCTCAACATAATGCTGAGGTGGAGGCCCGTTCGACACGTGCATGCATCTATTTTTGTTAATTTTGTGATGTTTATTGTTTGTTTTAATTTTGTTTTTATTTATAACTCATTTTGTCTACATATCTGTGCATGCAATGTGTCGAATAAATGTTTTTCTTTCTTTTTCTTTTTTTTCTTTCTTTACTCATGTTTGAATACACGACACAGTTTCTGCCACGAAATTATTAATACCGCGTAGCATTTTCCCCCCTTAATATCCTGAACACTGTCATCAAAGCACAATTCACACAAACCGTCTACCACTTAGCAGGTGCGGAATAAATTTCCAATAATTATATTATCGAGAAATATACATATACCTAAGCGCCACCTCACCTCGAGCAAATTTTTCTCCGGCCTGTCTCGGAAGCCCATAATTCCTAATGACATGCAATAACCGTACCCCCAATTTTCGACATAAACCCGCCATAACAATATCGACATCAGCGAAATTTTTCCTCCGGTATTTTTATTCGAGAATAAGTAACACTTTTCGGTGTAATCAAAATTTTGCGAGAACCCCGCGCACCATCGTCGGAGAGTGTTTATCGGGCACTCAATTTGATTTTTACCACCGCACTGATTCCACTCCCATTGAAGAATGCTAAACCGTACGTAAGGAATGCCAATGAGGTGGCCATATCTGATTTATAGTGGATACGATTGTGAAAATATTAACCACGTTCTTCTAAATGAGCTGCCATTTGTAATCAAAGGAAATATAAATGTACGAAAAACATTTTTCCTATTCGACCTATGTGATAAAAATTTAGTAAAGAAAGTTTTGTGATACAGAAAACGAAATGCATATTTTCCGTTGTTTGTTATTTTCAAATATAAAATTTTCTAAGGTATTACTTTCGTTCTAAAAATTTTACAATCATCTCGATAACCATGAAAAAAGCAATAACCAACACCATTCCCATTTTATGGACAACGGTCAATTGAAATAAAAAAATCACCCTACAAGCCACAATCCTTTCCCTCGGGACTGTAAAGAATATCCGCAAAAATCCGACAAATTTGATGCTCATCTAAATAACCGTGTTCGGTGACCATGCTAGTGGAAACATCGTATATTTAAATTCAGTGCGGTCCAGTGCGATGTGATGTTTCAATTGTCACCGGCTATACCTTCCTAATCCAGTTACTGGAGAAGGGTGGGTCGTATACTTTTATTTTTGATTTCATATTACATTCTGGTCATGTATCGGTTCTATGGAATTATTCAAATTTTTATGTGTACTTTCTAACTTTCTTTACTTACTACTAATGTGAGGATACTTTTCAAAAAGGTATAGATCTATAGATACATCATTAGTTTTTTTAATGACTTCTCCCGCCTTACGTCATTAGTTTAGATTTGAATCAAGTGGTATATTGGACGTTGATAGTTATATCCAATAATAGTCTACTTCTAACAATACTCATACCAGACATTTTATCTTCTACATCTAGAACAGCCTAGACGTCGGCCCATCAAATGCAAAAAAACCTCTGCTTCATAAACTTCTCTCACAAAAACATCAGTATACACATACATATAACACCATACGCCAAAGAGTAAAACAACGACCGTCTCAACCACGTGTGAGTCGTTTACGCCTAAGTGCACATGTCCGCCAGTGTAGCGAATGTTCCGATAAGAAGGAACCCGATTATGCTCCAAGTCACGTCCTGGGTGCGCCGCCTCTCGCGTTTATGACTAATGATAGGCTCATATGCCGCACCTCATACTCCGCTTTATATTCAAATGATGCTTCCTGACCCTGATTAATGCTGTTTTCTTTGCAAACATTTGTTAACGTCTTTAAATTGAGACAAGTGTCATATAGGTACAGTCAAGTGGTTTAGATTTTTGATGTAAATATTTAAGGATAAATGATATTCATAAATGGTGACATTTCCTCGTATCTTTCATTTTGTTTCAAACTCAATATTACTTAATTCTAGAGAAGAACAAAAAATAATAAACTTTATGGTGTTCTATTGATGCCTGTGGTCCTCCAATATTATTATAAAGCTAAATCAAATTCAGTACTTCGAAATATTATTACAACCGCGTACCTAGATATGAATAATATAACAAGTTTGATTGAATTAAGTGAATCGCTCGGCTTTAAACAAATATTTGTTCGGTTCTCATTTGTAAGACGTCTGGGTAGCTCGCCTTAGACAAATTAATAACAAGATAAAGAAACTCGACGGGTCTTAATTCATTAATTAACCTAATTGTATTTGCCGTTGCGCCCATTATTATTGTTTGTGCGAATTTGTACAGTGTAATGACAAACAGTGTAACCATTTCAAAGTATTTATCTAGTTTTAACCCTTTTTATTAAAAAATCTAAATCTTTTGAATATACAATTTTTAGATTATTTTATTCTACTTTATTCATCTGTTATTGTCTAAACGATGTTAGAAAATTTTGATTTTTGTTAACGCTTTGGGGTTGTTCATCTGCTACATTTTATGCTCTGTGACGTATCATGTGGCTACCAAGAGATTTGCCTGATTGCCGTAGAAAGGGGTCGAATCAAAAAGTTTTCGTAAGAAAAATTTGCTCAATTTAAAGAAAGGGAATAAGCGCCGGATTGCAGGCGGTGTTGGAGTTTAGAAAGATTTTTCACTTTCAACGTTAATTGCTACTGAAAGTAAAATAAATCTTTGCCTTTCTTGAGGCTTGTTCGGAGTCCAAGCCTTGAGCTAATCAATTAATTAAACTGTTGATATTTTAGGGAGAAAATATTTGCCTTACTTAAAACCCGAAAAAATTTTACTATAATTTTCTTCATTTTTTTTACTAGGCAACCATAGCTCATAGGTGGGGAACGAGATTGCTTTTCCTGATTATAATGCAGTTGCGAAGTTTGTAAATAAAATAGATACAAATACAAAATATCTTCCCCCGTGTGCCCCATTCGATACGCAATCGTAACATTTTATCATAGGTGTAATAGAAATATCAAGCGATAGTAAAAAAAGTTCCGTTTCGCTCTGAACTGTTATTTGCGAAGTTTTTCTTTACGTTTATTGTTTGTTTTGATACATGTCGCTCATAAAAGGATTCAATTATAATTTGGGAGTGATTCATCGATGTATTAGTGTATGAAAATAGATACTCATATTTCATTATACAAATTTTACAACTTGTACATTAAAATTCTTTAAAAAATGCCATCAAAACATGAGTGAGACTAACTTTGAAAAATAAATTAAGATGGGGGCTTTTTAAACTAAGGTTTCCTAGAACTAGTTTATTTCTACAAAGTTTGACTTAGAAAAACAAGTCAAGTATATCAAAGTTTTACATGAAACAGACTTTCTCAGCAAAGAAAATATTAACTTGGGACGTCGGGCAGGTACTCTGTCCCCTCTAAGTAGCACAGTTGGAAAAGATCAACATGTTGGCAACACTTCACGGACACTCAATTTAAAAAGTTTTCTCGCTCTTTGTTTTGTCCTGAACAAACTCAATTAAGTGCCCTTTGCCTTTGAAATATTTAATTTTATGTGTGCACGTTCTTTCCAGCTATTAATAGCACTTTCTAGTTTAACCGAATTGAAACTTTCATTGTTATAGTTTTAGATTTTAGACACAAACTAATTTATTATCAAAGATTATCAAACTAAAGGGGTATTTTAATCAACGTCGACAAGTATCAGGCAATCAGAGCCGAGTGGAAGTGGGTGTTCCGGAATTAGAATTGAATGTAAATGTGCGGGCTTTATCGGGGATTATAGTGTTCGTGTCTGCGAACGGGAGATAGTTGAGACCCGACGCTGGCCCGTCCGCAGCTTCGTATTAATACATACATGGTTAAGACCACCAGGGTAATAAGACCTACCCCACCCTCCCCAGTAACTTAGAAATAAATTGCGAGAAAGGTAAATCGTTGGGTATCAGAGGGTCTTTTAAAATTGGTCGGTAGTCACTGCCGCGAGGTACCCGTATCCTGAAAGTCCTCTTTAACAAATTTTACTGCGTACTAATCCGGGCCATTTTGCTACATGTGGACAGGGAACCGTAACATGTCTTGTATCAAAGTTACCGCTATTATTACCAGTTATGAGTATATTATCCGAAATATAATTCTAGGTTATATGGGGTGGCTTAAGTCGGTTTTGGAATTACAATTAATTCTGCATACACCTTATTAATGTGTCTGGGTTTCCACAATTTATGCATTTTATACAGAAAATCTTTAATTAATTAGTGCTTAAATAGTTTTATTGATATCTCACAGATCGTGATATAAACTTTTTGGCAGCCTTATAAATATAATTTATCACTCATGTACCTAACTGTATTTTTATGTCGTAATATAAATAAATTCGTATCTACATAAACAGTATTGTAACATCCTAGTATCAAAGTTTAAATTGGCACCATTAATTAAATCACATATTGGAAAATGGTACAACTTAAAGTATCATTACGGATCTGCGGCTGGGAAAGGACAAGAGACATTGTATAAGAGAGCGGATAACTGGAAGCGTTAATAGAAACGATAATTGATGCTTAATTTGAACGGAAGTATAAAAGTGTTGGCTAAACTAACAGAGTAGTTTTTATTTTGTGATTAACTATGTCAATCTATGTTAGCAATTTTTAAAAGAAGCGTCTAAGGTTCTGACAAATATCCTAAAATAGGACTATATTCCAATATTGCGAACCGTTAAATACAAACACTGCATTTATATTATTTGATGAACTTATCACTACTTACTTAAATTTCGTACGTCAAACTTAAAGGAATTTCCTTTAATAAAACCAAATAACCTACTGTTTAGTAAAACATAATTTCAAGTCAAACTATAAATCTACTCCCATCCGCTTACACCCAAACCGCTACCTCAGAGCTGTCAATCCGACCAAACCGCGCATTACGCCAAATGGCTCGAATAACGGGATAGTATTCATCCCAGTTAGGGAGCGAACGAGGAAATAGTAAGGAACAGTTAGAGAAACACGCGATCCACGACTCATGCACAATAAAGCAAATGTTACTACAACCGGACCCAGGAAATGAGGCTTGTTATTTGATGAGCATACGGATTTTAGTAGTTTGCATATGGCGAATTTAGTTTGTTAAGTAATCAAAATTATAGATTTGGGTTATATTGTGTCTGGCTAAACGATTAATAACAGTATAATATGTAGAACTACGGGAATGCACATTTTTTGACTTATAATGTCAACTTTAAAAGTTTCGGCAAAATGTAAGATCAAAAAATGTCTTAAATAGGGACGATATCAAAATGTCACTCAGCATTGATTCAAAAACGTTATCAAGAAAAATCATAACAACTTTTATCAATACAATAAAGTTCGTTTCAAAAAATATAGGCCTTAAATCTCCCTCCAAAACAAAAGTTAGCAAACAAAAGCTAGATACGTCACAGTCGACAAAAATATTCAAACGGGATTCACATTATCGCTGTTTGACTTCACATTAAATCTTAGAACGGGCCATAAATAACGCAAACTTTTATCCTGCTCGAAATAAGCACTCAAAAATGCAAAGAGCAGAACGGCATAGAGCACGTTCACTAAATTTATTTTGTTTCGCACAATTCAAATAACCATAACTCACCGGCGGCAGAACCGACCTAAGCCTACCTAACGATGTAATGAAACGCCATTAAGTTTGGAGAAGTAAA
Source organism: Spodoptera littoralis (assembly GCA_902850265.1). Classification (NCBI taxonomy): domain Eukaryota; kingdom Metazoa; phylum Arthropoda; class Insecta; order Lepidoptera; family Noctuidae; genus Spodoptera; species Spodoptera littoralis. The sequence continues at coordinate 5,345,125 of LR824539.2, forward strand.
GCTTAAGTTAAACGCGTATTTACTTTCCTACCTTAAAGATAAAGATGTTACTTTTCGATTTATTGATCCGACGCCTGGCGATAAACGGAGAAAGTTTAATTCTCGGCTGCTGGCGGTATAAGAGTTTAAAGACTACTGATTTGGCACATACAATTTTAGGCTCACTTGTTTATGCATTTAATTCTTCAAAACAGTCTACTAATTCTAATCAATAAAATTCTTAACATCTCATTAGATCGCCATTGAGTTCCATCAAATAATTAATCAGCCGTACCTGAAGTGCAACTTAAACTTACAAGTACGTCTGCAAGGCACATTTCCTTCTCTCCTCCGTCGCCATCTTGGCTATCGTGAATATAATTAGGTTGTTTGCATTCACCGCGCGCGGCCCGTATGAATTTTACCTATTGTCTGACATTGGACCTTAGGAGCTATATCATTTCGCACCTATCGCCTCCACCCGCCTTCTAAGGGTAGGGTCGAAACCGGGAAACTGGAAAAAACGCGTTATGAAATTTAAAAAGGGGTACGACAACACATAATTGTTTCGACTGTTATGAAGAACGGTTACTTACAAAAAGGATGAAATAATAAAACGAGTTCCCAAATAGCCCGCAGCAATTTTCTAGAAATAAAATAAACAGAGGCAAAACATTCATTTTACCGCTAACTAGCTGTTTCGTACACCCTTGTTTGTTGAGTCTGCACCCATTTGTTCTGAGACAGTCCCTCAACCTTTGTATAAAAATATTAATCCTGCGATGCCGCCTAATAGATATTTATGCATGGACGGAAGCAATTTTCATAAAGGCTGTCTGCGGAAAACCAGTGCCTACATATTTTATTTCATATAATACATAAGTGCATCGTTAAGTTAATGAGATGCTGTTTACTACCAATATAATTATCCGCTTCACTTATTATCTCGTGGCTGATAATATGAAATCTATTTATCCTAACCCTCAGCCAGACTTAATAAATAATTTAGAGACTATAGTCTAGAACAGAGAGTTAATTCCATCATGTGAAATCGAACGTACCAGAGAGAGAAAAGTTCGATCAAAGCCCGTCAAAATTAAAAAAGTCAAACGCGATTATTACGAGGGCATAGGTTTTAAATATGTAAAGCTGGCACATTAGACAGTCTGGCGGAGACTGTGGCTCTGTGTGCGTCTAGACGTTGGTGGTGAGGCATGAATCTCCATTGAGCTGTGATGTGCTACGATCGAAACGAATATTTGATTATGGAAAGAGCTGCGGTAATAAGTCAAACCTATTTCATTTGATTTAGTGAAAACAGGCATAAATAGGGGAAATACAGGCCATTTTGTTGAAGTGCAAATTTTATTGGATTAATATTAAATTTTGAAAAATGTGGCAAGTTAAATTCTTTGCAATCTATCTTCAAACATGCTTATAATGTAGACAATGATTCACCACAAGCAGTAAAGAGGGTCAAATTAAAACGAATGTAGAGGGAACGACAAAACAACACTGCATCCATTACACGAATCATCTCTGCCTTTTTAGGAAAGGTCTATGTTGAATTCCACCAATGAAACGTGAGCCAATTATGTCCCATCTCCAACACGAAAGAACAAAACCGAAGCGGCGTAAATTAAAAACGGTGGAAAAAGGAGCATTCATACCAAGAGGCCGGACCCCGGCGACACGGACAGGTTATGACAAATATGTGAGCCGATGGCGTTAATGAAAATGAACCTTTTTTAAAAATGAAATTCCGTGAATTTGAGGAGTACGTCCTAATGTTTGTGTAGAGGATGGAGGCCTCTTGATCCTGGAAATCTATCCTATCTTGGATCAACCAAGAAAACACTTCGATCACGTTTCAATATCGAAATCTTTAAGACTAATTAATCCTTTTGTGAGTAAATTTTTTAGTACTACCTCTACCTCTATATCTATCTATAAATCCAAATTAAACTATTTGTTCTAGTAAAACAATACATTTTTTGTAATTTTAAAAGTGAAGTATCCCTAGGTACTTTTATAATTAGTAAATACATTTTTTCCTAAACATATTAACCTCAACGATCAAGACCCTACAGCATTATACTCCATGCTCCGCACCCTTCCAAAGCGTCTAATTTTTCACAAATTGCAAATAGCCGAACATTTTGTATATGAGCATCGGAACTAAGCAGACAAATGGTTTAATTAACCTGATGGCGGTTTGACTGATCGCCTTGGATGCGTAAATTTCTACGCAATTAGAAACACTTGCAAATCTCATACCAATTAGGCAGCGGCCCAAAATCGCGCCCTCGTAATTGTTTTTGAATGTGTTACTGTAGTTTGTGTTTCGAGTGATTTATTCTGATTTTAGTTAATTCGTTTCATTTGGGATAAATTAGAATGAACTGTGTGTGGATTATCATGTTTATGTGCAAACTTTGCATTAAAAAAGTTTTTGTTTGCCTTGTATTAATTTAATGAGCTATTGTAAACCTACCTACCAAAACTTAAACCGGTCCAAATAGTTTATGATAACTTTGTTTCTTTTTAGGCTATTTTCAAAGCACTGGCTACGAACATTGTGTCTCCTTTTCAGTAACTTTTTGTATGTTTCCCTCTCACACAATATTCCAACAAAACGAAAGAAATCACTGGAGACATCCTTTGAATTATTCGCATTTCTGGGACAGACATCGCACGACGGGCTCAAGTCTGCAGCCTTGACAGCTAATTAGGACCTCATTGTTAAACGAATCTTACGGGAACCTCAAATTGGATACCAAATCAACCTCAAAACGTACGAGCACAGGGTTGAGTATTCTTTGGATTAAATCCAAGATTCATTAATTCCTTTCTTAAATATTTCGAGTGCTGGAAAAATACAATAATTCGTTGTGAATGGCGGCCATTGTATTGAGCCAGTGTCCAGGAAGGATGTTTTGTTGGAGTGTTCTTTTTATTGCCGAATTTGCGTTTTATAGCCTGTCACAAAGGGAGTGGTGAGGGAATGTGACAACTCTACACCCTTATTTTGTCGTTATTTTTTAAACTTAATTCCATTTTGACTCAATAAAACTGATCTTGATCTATTTATTGCTTTGTACCATTGATTTTATTATCATCGATGTCCTTTTTATCTAATTTGCTTTCCGTTTAATCATCAAAACATTTGTTTTCTTTGTAACACCCGGTTCTTTGACAATTATTTCTGGAGCCGGTCCCCTCTTGTCTCAATAGCCGGTGTCCAGATGCAAACGACTTTGAAATATGAATGATATTTATCACCTCTTACGTATTAGACATGGTCGATGTAGGTACATTTAAATGTTTCTTTTTCATAAGTCGAGTAATTCATTCACTGGTATGTTTTTCAATAGTAGGTATTATACAAGTACGTTTAATACTCAGAGGGCAAAATAATTAATTATTAATGAGGTCTTACGTAATATTAACTTCATTTGTGGAATGTGACTTTATTATCACATCGACGACAAAAATACCTCGTTTTAAAACTAAAATAAAGAAAACTTATGTAATTCTCTACAATGACGTAAAAAAAATAAACTCGTTATATTACTTTCGCTTTCAATGTCAACCAACGTAAGCAAACAGTCCAAAAATGCAAACAGTGGTCACGCTGACCGTCATTACCAACCGAACACGCTGAATTTGTACCGTTTTCACTTTCGATCACACGAATTGTTACCAGGAGCGCATCAACCGCAAGAGTCAATAAAATCGCGGCACCGAACGAGGGCGAGCCGTCGTCGCTGTCGTCAGCGGTCGGACGTGACGCAGCGTCTGACGACGGTCACTTTATTGCTGACCTCCGTCTACCTCTTCGCTCCTAATCACCGTATCGATACTTTACATTGATTTTATTCAACGTTTTTGCCAACAAAACCCTATTATTGACATCACTACTGACTGTTTAACAGTTGCTTATACTTTCGTATACTGATGAGCGTCTCGTATTATAAAATCGGCAACGTAGCGATTTAATCTTTTGGTTTAAAGCCTGTATAACTAATAATTATCTGTATTATGACTTGTGTAAAATAAAAATGGTATTCTTTTTATCGCATACAAATAACAGGTCGACATGCAAGATCACTCCGTTATATTAGAATGAAGGCAAACAACAGTTTTGTAGCGGGCAGTTACAATAATCTCTCGACAAATTTGCTTGACCCAAGTGGTCATACGAGGGGAAAGACCCTTATTACTAGACTAATATCATACTATGCAAGCAAGTATGTAGGAGATTATCCTACTTTATATCCAAAATTTTAAATGAGAAGCGATGTTGTTAATAAGAACAAAAACATAATGCATTAAAACACTCGCTGAGTAAAACACAATTCGTATGGGCAAGTACGTATGCTGTCTGCCCATTTAAACTTTTCTCCGCGAACAACCGACCGGAGCTCGTTACCGACGGATTATTAAATATTGAAACAGTGTTTGCGAGATGAAAGCTGCTTCCTAGACGACCAGTGCAAATCCTACAACAAAATGAGAACACAGACTACTTAACTCAACAAAATTTATTTCAATCTACGGTTTTGCCCGTGTAAATATTGCCGTTTATACAGAGGATGGATATGGTTTAATTTCTAACAAGTTGCTCAATATTCGTCGACACGAACTGTCCGTTCAGATACATTAGAAACTGATCCGGAAGTAAACTCTCGTGATTGTCGGATTAGGAACGGAACGGACTAAAAAGAGATACAAAACAATCTCAATTTGAATGAACAAATATCAGTTTGGAACAATGTTTTAAACTTTGGCATGAACGGGTGTGTTATGTCTGTTTTTTGATATGTTATAACTGTTTATTTGGGTTATGAGTAAGAATTCAATTTCGTTTATGATGATCTAATTCATAGACCTATTAAATTATTCCGGTAGATAACTGACCAAAAATATTCTTATATCTTTGGTATATTTCCGATGTTTAAAACCGTATGCGCTGTGTAATATAAATATAAATTCTCGTCAAAATCGTCACTACGCCTAAGTAGATTTCTGCATGCCGCGCCGTTTAAATGAATAGTTATAAGTAAGAGAAGAAAAATATATATGACAATCGTAAGTAAATCCGTTCGGTTTATCAGCTCCACGACACCCGGGGGGTGGTTAATTGTGAAAAGAAATCTTTGCTCTTTGTGAGTCGCGTGCCGCGAGGGGATGCTATTGATTTCTTTTGTTTTATGCTGATTGAGACACCTTCGCTATCCGCGATCCGCCACCCTAACTGCACGCCTGACAAAACACTTTATTCTACAACGAATAAAAAAATCGCAACGTGAACGGTACTGATAATCGGAAAGTTAAATATGTTTTTGCGTGACAGGTCAATGAGGGCTGTTATTAATTCCAGTAGTTGGAGACGTTCACTTGGTGCTAAAAAACTACTTCACTACATAGTATAAAACAAAGTCGCTATCCGCCGTCTGTCTGCCCCTATGTATGCTTAGATCTTTAAAATTACGCAACAGATTTTAATGCGGTTTTTTTAATAGACAGAGTAATTTTTAAGGCAGGTTTATTTGTACAATACATGCATATTGCACCCGTGCAAAGCCGAGGCGGGTCGCTAGATAAGTATTAAAACTACTTTAAAAAAGAACACGATGGACCGTTCTCAGAGTGACCAAAGAAAAAATACTTATTTGAAAATCTACTATCCAAGAAATATAAGCAAGCCCCATCCAAAATAGTTTCATGACAAGCAAACACATAAATCTTTGTCAAAAACTCGACTGTGACAAGCCTCAATTGGAGCGTACACGCGTCGTTTTGAACAAAAGATTAAAAACTCGAAAATAGACTTCCATACCATCAATTTAAAGTTTAAATTCCCGGTTTCTTATGTACCCCAGGGTGTGGCAAGCCAATCAACATTAGTCCCTTTGATGATCGCTTCTAGGCTCATTTGTCTCGTGATTGACTGCGACTTAAGAAAAAATTAGATTGCGATTGCCACCTCAACGCGCGCGATAGCATCGACGAATTTTTCGAGGACTTTGCTAATGGGAATCTGTTTTATCTCGAGGCCCCTAATGTTCTTATGCGGGCGACAATACGATTTTGACACGTTAATGATGAAGATTATGTGGTTTTGCAAACAAGAGGTGCTGTGATGTGCAAGGGGATAAAAGTATGTACGATCAATAAAAAAATACTCACAAAATCTATAAAAAAACATATTACAATTTTGAATTAAATAACTTTTAGCACTCACATACATAAATGTTTTGTTGTGTAAATGTATGAGATTTAACCTAATTCGAAAACACCTACATGTAACAAATATTTACCCGTATTATGTACTAGGCCATGTGCCAAATAATTATAATTAAATCGATAATGAATTATCAATCAATTTTTCAATTCCATCTTAAGGTGTCCTCCTAGTTCAAAGAGTATCCTCAAGGAGCTCTCTAGAAGGGCCGAGGGTGTGACGTCAGCGGCGACTTTAATTGCGCACCACTTCGTTAACGGGCGACTTGATGGCATTTTTAATGAACACCGAATTAATGTAGTGGGTGAAATCGAAGATCGAAGTGTGGGTGCCGACGGTTGCCAATCCAACACTGTTTATTTAGGATTGGTAGGCTATTATCTATCCTTGTTGTCGGAGACCAACGTGACCGTAAACGTATCAATTGTGTACCTACAGTTCATTATGCAGAGTTAAAGACAATATTGTGTCGTGATTACATTAATATTGTTTGGTCTGAATTAATTGAATAATTTTATTAAAATATTGAAACTACAGATAAACTTATCAAGACGAAGTAAGTCAAAATAGCTCTGTTTAGTATTTGGTTTAGCATGGATAATAAATCTTCAAAACCAATATACGTCTACAAAAATATTAACAACACGTAAGTAATAAAATCAGATACAATTAATATAACAGAAACTAAAACATCTAAAAAACTTCAGTTTCAAATCGTAAAGCATCATAAAATCAATCAAGGCACCCCCATTGATAAAAATTCTGCCTCTTGTTTTTTCAGTCCTAAATAAATATGCTAAAATAAGAGTTTTTCAAATGACGGCTCAATGCCAAACACTCGAAGATCCCGATGAGGTGGATTTGAAATAAAAAGTGGGAGTGGAGTTGAAGATTGACAGGTGCGTCTTAATAAGGCCGGCGACAGGTGCAAAGTGACGAAATGAGAAAATTTTGATTACCGACTTTATGAATGTAGGCTAAGGAATCGAAGAAAATGAATTTATTTTTTCTGATACATTGGACAAATGAGTTAAATATTTGAAATTTGGGCGTGAATAAAAAAGGACCGTTGATTAAAATTATGCAAATATTACCCAAGTTTATGATGCTCTTCTATATAAACATCATCAAATAAGTTAACGTTATGAATTTCAACATAAACAAGACTTCATTATACCACAAAATGAAATAAAATATCATTTAACAAATTCCAACGCTAAAAATCTTCAGTCCGTTTCTCCCGTTAGCACTTTATGATCGCAAGTTTACATAGGTTCATTATTATTCTCTCTCGCATTCAGATAAGGTTCGCTTTAATCTCGTCATACGGGTATAGACAATGGGTAGCCACTCGGGTCCAGTCTGTATCTAGCCCCACCACTTATTACGCTGCCCTAAGCAAATTTTCACCCGACTCTGTTGGTTTTTCGTCGGATTCCTATTTCTTCACTTCTGATTATATTATTCTATACTTTGTATAAACAATGGCTGTAGGATCGTTCCCCAACCCTTCCACACTATTGCCGTTTTCAACCGCGTCAAGCTTTGCTGTATAGAGGTGGCATTTGTTTTTTTATTTTCTAACATTAATGAACTGGTATTGTTAGCAAATATTCTGCTTTTTATAATGTTAAGAGTGAAATGGTTTACACTGTTGTGAACAAAAAATTAAATATTACAAATTTGTCATGGCTATTTATTTTTGATCAAAAACTATCATTTAGGAATATTGACAAAGAACAGAGTAGCAGCATATATTTTACACATTTTACAGTCGACAAACAAATCTCAATAGAAACATAACATTGAAATTGTAAGTAGCAAGGAGCAAAACAGCATCCACAAAGCATTTGTAAGTTCAACATCATCAGAAGATAAAACAAGCACTCTCCTCACATAACGAGCGTTTTATAAATATTTTTCCGGACTTCTAACCGCTGTAAAAGGTTTTTGTATACGTTGCTTTTTGGCTCCTTTTGCCAGCTAATCCAATATTGACCACCCCGCCAGGCTATTGACTTATGTTTGTGTTACTCATAATAATTCCACGGGCAACGCTCGCCTTTTATTATTCAAAATATCAATTTGCTCGACTTGCTTTCTTTCGTCAGGAGCGCGCCATTAATTTTATTATGCATCGACTTAGAATTATTAATTATCTTCATCTAACCGAGATGAAGTATCTTTTTTTAATTCTCTTCTACATATGTATGTGAACATTTACGCATGGAAGATTATTATAATATATAAAATTTAATCTGTATTTTAAAAGGGTATAGAAGAAATGGTTTCCGTTGCGGACAAAGAGTCAGCTGTGGTATCTAAATGTTAATCTTTGGTCAGTCGCGCAAAAATTATGTTTTTCGGACTGTGCCGAAAGTTACTGGAGTGGAAACGGACTACCCATGGATGCTTCATTAAATTTACTCGTATGTAAACACAGAATTGAGTAACGGCTCATATTTTATGACGGTTAAATGAATTTTATTCTCTTGTTGGGTAGAAGTTTAACTACATATATTATTTTGGCAATTATTTTAAAAAGCAGTTTGCAAAATTGTTGTATTACCACTGCATTCTAATGCGGAAATCGCTATCAAAGGCTTCGTTTTATTTCGCGTCAATTTCAACAGACGAAATGACTCCAATTTGAATATGTAATGGCGGCTTAAGATAATCGTCTCTGGCTTACACTAATAAAGGCGCTCCAACTTTAAAACGAGAATCGTATCAAAAGAATCGAACAATCGTTCGATTCAGTTCGTGGGGTGGTATAATTTATTCGAGTGTGGACCGCCATTTTGCGGCGGGGCGTTCTTCGCTATCGCGCGCCGGAAGACGCTTTAAGACATTGATGCTGATTCTTTTTTTTATTATGCTCCCCTGGATTCCCTTAAAGACGCTAATATAAAGACGGCCATATATAAATAAGCCGCCTTTGTGAAGATCCTGAACAGACAGGAAACCGAACGACCCCTCGATGGAAAACAATCTAAATTACATTTTCACGCAACTTCAAATGTCTTATTAATTACGTACGACTTTTCAATGCTATAAATTTTCTTTTAACGCTTCCTCCTTTAAATCGGCTTAATACACAACACTGGCTCTGCATACTGATCACTCAATTGTGTTGCGAGACAACTTTCAAACTTCCTATTTTCTTTGTTCTTTTTTTTTTTTTTTTTTTTTTATGGAATTGGAGGCAAACGAGCAGACGGATCACCTGATGGTAAGCGATCAGCGCCGCCCATGGACACCCGCAACACCAGAAGAGTCACAGGTGCGTTGCCGGCCTTTTAAAAAGGAGTACGCTCTTTTCTTGAAGGTTTGAAGGTCGTATCGGTTCGGAAATACCGCCGACGACAGATCATTCCACAGTTTTGCTGTGCGAGGCAGGAAGCTACGTGAGAACCGCACAGTTGTGGCCTGCCAACCATCTATTTGATGGGGATGCATATGCTGTCGTGAGGGCCGATGGCGAAAAGATGCGGCAGGTATCAGGTCAAACAATTCCTCAGAGCACTCCCGTGGTATAAGCGGTAGAAAATGCACAATGAAGCTACATCTCTACGCATTGCCAAAGTGTCGAGCCGGTTTGAAAACACGGACATCCAACAATCCGAACGGCACGCCGCTGAATGCGGTCCAGAGGAAGAAGCTGGTACTGGGGTGCCCCCGCCCAAAGATGAGAACAGTATTCCATGTGGGGCCGCACCTGTGCCTTATATAGAAGCAGGCGGTGGGCCGGGGTGAAATACTGCCTCGATCTATTGAGCACACCAAGCTTCCTCGAGGCTAATTTGGCCTTATCCTCTAAATGACCGCAAAACTGGACGCCGCTCGAAATGTTGACACCAAGTATTCCAATACTGGCTGAGGCAGTTAGGGGGGTGCTTTGAAAATGAGGAGAGACGACCAACGGCAGTTTCTTAGCGGTAAACACGCAGACTTGTGTCTTAGTGGGGTTAAACTGGACCAAATTAAGTCCACCCCAATCAGAGATTCTCCCTAAAGAGGTCTCGATTTCAGACACGAGTCTGTTTCGGCTCTCTATGACGTTTTCCCGAGAAATGTTAGCGCGGCCGGTGTAGTAGGCATCGCCTGTGCTGTCATCCGCATAACAATGAATGCCGCTGATTTGCAGCATGTCATTGATATGGAGGAGGAACAATGTAGGCGATAGCACGCAGCCTTGAGGGACACCTGCGTTTACAGACATCAAGTCAGAGCATTCACCGTCGACGACGACTTTAATGCTTCTGTCTGCAAGGAAGCAGGAGACCCATTTGCATAATTTCTCAGGAAGTCCGTAGGAAGGAAGCTTCGAAAGAAGCGCTCTATGCCAAACCCGATCGAAGGCCTTCGCCACGTCTAAACTTACTGCCAACGCTTCCCCCTTAGACTCGATCGCCTGTGCCCACCGATGCGTTAGGTAAACAAGAAGATCACCAGCAGACCGCCCTTTACGAAAACCGTATTGCTGGTCACTGAGCAGCTGATGATCCTCTAAGTAACGCAGGAGCTGGCAGTTAATAATGGACTCCATTATTTTCGAGAAGAGGGAAGTTATGGCTATCGGTCTGTAGTTAGACGGGTTAGATCGGTCACCTTTTTTAGGGATTGGGTGGACTAAAGCTGTCTTCCAGGACGTCGGAACTACGCCTGAGGAGTAAGAGAGCCGAAAAAGACGTGTTAAAACTGGGGCCAACTCGGGGGCGCACATCTTCAAAACAATGGGTGGGATCCCATCAGGCCCACTCGACTTATGGACGTCAAGGGACAAAAGCGCCAAACGTACCGTGCGCTGGTGGAACCGCACATCCGGCATATACCTTCCGCACCAAGGCACAACAGGAGGCTCGTGCCCACCGCCATCCAGTGTCGAGTTGGACGCAAAGATTTTTGCCAAAAGTTGAGCCTTATCCCTTGCGTTATGAGCCAACGAATCCTCACCCATGTGCAGAGGTGGAAATGACGGCCTGCAGAAATTGCCCTCGATAGCTTTGGCGAGCGACCAGAATAAACGAGTTCCTGAAGGAAGGCGCTCCAGCCTCTCACCAATTCTACCGATGTGCTGCGACTTGGCACCCCAATAGCTCTTTTGTAGGACTTGGAGGCAAAGTTATACTCCTTTTTTAGTGCACTGGTATTTACATCCCGTGCCACCGCCGCATCGACCCAGGCTTGGTAGGCCCCCCGCTTTCTGCGTGAGGCCTTTCTGGTAGAAGCATCAAACCAGGGCCGACACCTGCCACCGACGGGGACCAGAGAAGATGGGACGAAAAGCTCCATCCCCTGCAGCACCACATCAGCAACAGAATTGGCAGCGGCATTGGGATCATCCTGCAAGAAGCAAACCCGCCTCCAAGGGTAGGATGCAAAAAAGGACCGCATCCCATCCCAGTCTGCCGACCTATAGTGCCATACACGGCGACCGCGTACCTCTTGTAGTCGCGGTATGCACGTCCAAGATACAGTGCTCCGGACAAGGCAATGGTCCGATGAGCCAAGAGGGGCTTCGACGGATACGCTGTAGCCGTCCGGGTGAGAGGTCAGCAGAAGGTCCAACAGTGAAGACTTCTGGCCCTCCACATCTGGGATTCGCGTGGGCACGGTCACCAGTTGTGTTAGGCCAGAAGCAAGAGCCAAGCCGTGGACAGATCTCCCCGCGTGGTCAGTCTTACTGGAGCAGAGCCAGTCGGCGTGATGGGCGTTGAAATCGCCAAGCAAGACCACTTCCGCTGAGGATATCTGCCCCTGCACAAGATCTACAGCCGCCTGGATGTGGTCCATGAGTCGGTCAGTCTCGCTATCACCGCTATGGGACCTATATAGGCACGCATAGACACGGGGGTGGTCGTCGTTATCTACACGCAGCCATAAGGTGGACAGGTCCCTACCTTCAAGATTACTGAGGCGACGTGAGCTGATATCGTCCCTGATGTACACGCACACCCCGGCCCTAGGCAGGAAGGAATGTTCCAGTCCATACCCAGGGTAGGTGAGGTAGGATGTGTCCAACGGAGACGATATCTGCGTCTCAGTCAAAAAGAGCAAGGCCGGCTTTGCTGTCTCAAGGTGGTGATGGACAGCATTGAGGTTGGTGTGTAATCCCCTGATGTTGCAGAAGTCCACATTCAGCGCGGCAAGGGGTGCCATGGTTATTCTGCTCTTGCCTCCAGCTTTATGATGCGCAGTTTTGCCCCCCCCCAGAGTACGATGTGGGGCGGCCTGGACGTCCACGCTCAGGGCAGTTGAGTTCTGAAAATGGACGTCCAGAGAGGGATTCTCCAACGCAGTTGGTACCCTCCTGGGGTAGAAACTCTTGTATCAACTGCGCCATTATGAAGGGGGGGGGGGGGGTTGGGCCTCCGGTACCCTCACTCACTCGGTCAAACACAGCGCAAGCGCTGTTTCACACCGGTTTTCTGTGAGGCCGTGGTATTACTCCGGTCGAGCCGGCCCATTCGTGCCGAAGCATGGCTCTCCCACGGTGTTGTTCTCATTTACTTTTGAATCTGGATAATTTCGATATTTGTATTCAATATGATTACATTTTCGTTGAACTTAAACTATGTTCAGAATCCTTCACATAAATAACTAGGATCCTAACCATCTGTTTAAAAAGACCCCAGTGAAATAGAAAATACCTGGCAGGTCATGATTTAGTGGGGTGTTCAGACAGCTCGCGATACCGCCGTCATCACCTCCAGAATGACCCGGCATCCCTCAAGCTTAGATAATATAGGGGATAGTGTCGCTTATTCTCCGGGGATTTGTCAAACAAATGCGTCGCAATGTATCGAAAAAATCGCCGGCTCACTAGTGGTCGTTAAGGCTATTTATGGGCGATTCACAGAAGCTTTTTTTATTAATAAAACGTATATTATGCGCGCAAGTGCGTTTTATATCGTGGACCGTCCTTTCTTCGCGGATATTATCGTCCTTCTTTGGACATCCAATAATATCGATTTGGGATAGATAGTAGATATTTCATTTTGTAATATCTTTTTTATTGTATTCTTGTTTTGCGTTAGATTCAATATCGAATGTTTTTGTTTATAGTGTCGAGGGTAAAAGGTTCGTCATTCAGGTATGGATATGAACGTGTTTACCCCACAGTGGCACAGAACAAAGTAGTTATGCAAACACAAGATATTGATACGGGAACTTTGTGACAGACAAGAAAAACAAAAGTCACATTCATACAAATACCTACGCAAATATCGGTATCGAATATATTTTGACGTAGAAATATTTATAGGGAACGTTGTGTATGGGGTTGATATCAACAAAAATATAGCTCATAAGAAATATTCTATGAAGAAACATATTTAATATATTTGTTCCGTTCTTATTTAAATTTAGTCACGCCATACTTAGTTATTTTCCTGGTAATATCTTAGTGTGCAACAATATTTTCTACAACTGGACATCTAAAATTAAATACGTAACCATAAAATTCAGCACAATTTAGCGCAGGTACTATGCAATATTTACTTTACTCAACTAATTTCCATTTCCAAGAATGCAACAAAGATAAAATTTTAGACAGCAATAAACAATTTTGAATAGATTAAAGTAATCTCAACCCGCTATCGGTGGTAATTGTCGAGAATAAAATCATTAATTCTAAACCGAATAACACATTAAAAGTAACAGCTTGTACGCGGCTTGCCACCACTCTAGCTCCCTAGAGGGTGTACACAAAATGAAACTTTGTACAAGATCATATAAGGAATAAACATTGTAAAATAGAAATGGTGTTACATTTGCAAAGTCGTCATTAGCGTTAGTATTTTTTTTTAAATACTTTGAATGGATGTGCCTGAAATGACGAAATAGTGACTAAGTAGATACCTACTGCAAACTGTGTCATTTCAATACATCACATTAACAAAACAATTTTATTAATTTTATGTTTGACATACAATTTTGATACTATACAATATGTACATAAGTCCCTATTTATTAGATAAATGTTGTACATATACATACATAACATCACGCCTTTTATCCCAGAACAGGTAGGCAGAGATGTACATTACGGGACTTAATGCCAGTGTACATTGTACCACCCAATTATCACTATTTAAGTTATGAGTCCCATGTAATAGAGGGTGAGCCTATTGCCATATACCGGGCATAATTCCAGAGTCCGTGCTACTACCGAGATTTTTTTAACACAGTAATACAGCAGTCTCACTTGCAACCACTCGGCCAACGAGGCAGTCAGAAATGCTGTTGATATCGTAAAAGCTTAGGTAAGAGATCTTATGAGACTGATTTCTGGTTGTTTGAACTACATGCAATTGTTACTCAATGATATTATGCAAAAATTGTTCTTTAGGTGCCGTTATTAAAAAAATAGTTAGGTCTACAAAGAACAATATCGAATCTAGAGGTAATAAGATGACAACCAAAACGCCAACAAACGAACCACTTAAAGCAAATCAAGTAGGTAGCTGTACTAAGATTAAACCACCCTTGGCACATAACAATACCAATTCAGAAGGCGTACCTGTAGCCATATTCTTATAAATTAATTACTTGTAATCTACTCATGAAACGGGACTTACAGAAATGAAGTTACGGCGTGCCGTAATACCGGGCAGGGCTCAAGGGTTCGGAACGACTTAATGTCGCATTGAGAACAAGTCTGAATTAGAAATGAACCCGGGACAAGCTGGTTAATAAGACATACGTGTCGTGTCTCGGTTGATACTTTGTTGGCATTTGTGTATACCTAAGGGTGTTTTCACTAAAACATTTCTTGATGATATTATTTTCGGAATACTTCGGTTTAAAAAATGTTTAAATGATAGACGGGGTAAAGATGTAATACGAATAGTTTAATGTAAGTACCGTATGATTATTAAGGAAATTTATTTACATTGATGGAAGTATAAAATTGGTTTTGATATTTAGAAATGTAGGTGCAATTTTTTCAATTCAAGGGAACATTTTGTGTATGATTTGTTAACAGAAATTTAAAAATCCATAGAACCCATAGGACCCTTTAATAAGCTTTAATAGTCTACGCCACAGCGAATATTTGCCACTCTCAAACAATAGCTAGATACAGTCACAAAATAAAACGCATTTGACAAACTCGACAATTTTCACATTACACTCATCAACTACTATCTTGAATAGGACGGACAAAGCGAACAAAACCGACACTTTTTAAAAAGTACTTTTAATTTCTTGCCACTGCAGACTCATCTGAATGATCTAAATGCCTAGGGGAGCTTCCCCGAGGTGTCCCCATGAGTCTTATCCACTACCCAAACATTCTTTCTTTCACTCATTCTATTCACTCCTTAGGAGGTTATCTTTTATTATTTCTCTCGACATCCTCTTTTTATTGCCACCCATATTGACTTTTTATACCGCTCACGAATAAATACATTCTGATTTACGCTTACGTTGGCACTGCTTTATGCAGACGGCGAATTAGTGCGCTTGAGGTGTCAAATGTTACAATCGTTTTTATTTTAATATCGAATATTATTTCTTTAGCTATAAAATCGGGACTTTATTTTCGTGAGTGAATAGACAGTGGATTTATGGATATGGCTCAACGTTGTATATCATTGCGTAGGTACTTACCATATTTACCTTACCTGTATACACAAAATTACCATGGTAAGCGTGTATGTGTTTCTTTTTAGAAATAATTCGAG
The DNA here is from genome assembly GCA_902850265.1 of Spodoptera littoralis. NCBI lineage: Eukaryota > Metazoa > Arthropoda > Insecta > Lepidoptera > Noctuidae > Spodoptera > Spodoptera littoralis. The sequence goes on from LR824539.2 coordinate 5,361,040, forward strand.
ACGCCCCATTATCAAAAAAAAATTAGAGAGACAAATCGTTAGGCATTATTGTCATTTTTTTTAAATTTTGACAAGCCAAATATAGCCAATCTTAAGTGACACACATGCTTTAGTCCCTCTTTAATTATACACACTTTTCTTTTATATTTTTCTTTTAAGAATCTCGACGTGTTAACCACAAACAGCAGTTACGGAATAAAATGTGTTTCCAGTAAGCTCTTGTACAAACATTGAGGGATTGCAAAGTTCGGGCGAGGAGAAAAACAAAGATAAATCCAACTTAAAGCTTGACAAGTGCGTATCTAAGATTTGTAGATCTGCACAGCATTTTGCTTGCTCTGATTTCAACTAATTATTACTGGGGTGTTTAGTGTGTTGGAATTAATTTTAAAATTATCTAAAAAAGTCATTTTAACTCATTGAGTACCGTCATTATAGACACAATTAAAGAACAATAGGTTGCAGTCACCGGTGACCGCGCGGTGTTTGACAGTTTAAGAATCAATAATAATGTCAACATGATTTTTACTGGTAACTAAGATAATTATAATTAATCAGTCAAGTTGAATTAATCTGACATTAAGTGTAACAGTCATCATTATAAATGTTTCTAACAAACATTAAAATTGACAATACATTTTTAATGTTTTTTATACTGTCACGACCGCAGAGATCTTGAAGCTCCAACCGATGTTTACAGGTGGTCTAGAAGTCTGGATTTCTACAGCTATAACCATTTTCATTAACACTCCTTTATCAATCAAACAAAAAATCCATAGCGTTACAACACAACATCACAACAAAATCCAAAAAACCCAAAAAAAACCGCTTATTAACCTTCCCTAGATTCTCAATTCCGAAGTCTCACGACATAGTCTCTCGGGACCGATTAAACATGTAAAAGTAAGAGGATAACAAAGTATCAAGGAGGTTCGTAGTCACATTTAGCACGTACCAAGAATAGCAGTAACACGTTTGCAGGAACTTAACGAGCGGAGAATAATGTCGTCTAACATTTGCTGAACCGATCACTTCCCTTACTTGTTTGTTTGTGAGAAAAAATGTACGAAATACTTGAGTAGTTATTTTGTAAATGAAATCGCAATATCTTCAGTGGTTTTGACATTGTTCAGTAGAAGTTGTAACGATAATTATTATTCAGGGAATTCTCTAAAAAAACTATACGTAGCTGCATCGCTACGCTTCTCAAAAATGTTATATTCCGGAGGTAAATTTTTCACACTGCATTTTACAATCGAAACTACTGATATTAATTATCGTCTATCCAGTAGTATTTGGTCCAAGATAAAAGTGCAATCATGTAAATTATTGTAAAACCTAAAAACAATACTTAAGTATAAGATACGATGCCGACGCTTGAATTTACATTACTTAACTTCCATGTTTCGTTGTCTCCAACGAATATAAACTTAATGACATGTTTAGCTGTCAAAGTTTCAACTGTCTGGCGTCTCGCCAGCAAAAATCTTGTTTCAAATGTTATTACACCTTGTATTTTTCTTTTCTCAACTTTTTTAAATATATTTCTTCTCAGTTCATACCCCAAATGATAACTACGGTTTATCAAGAAAGAATAATGACAAACTTACAACCATAATTACTTCTTTTTAATGAATTAACGACTTTTGTTTGCGAACAGTGATTAAAATAATTAAAAGTATCATTATAAGTGCCATCAATTCGATCTCTGAGGAGACATTAATGTTTTTACGGGTTGCTCCGTCATAATAATTAATAATGTTACTATACAAAACAGTTGTAAAATGAATTTTCATAGTCATTGTCTATTTGAAGTGTAAATATTAGATGATTTCCGTCGCACAAAGCGATCTTTGAGAAGTACTAAATTATTACTGAACTGGTTGGATGATAAAGTAACGTGAGATAATTTTCATTTTGTATTATTAACTTTATGCGTTTACATTGCCTCAGCTATCTGTGGTGTTTTGACAAGCAAAACTGTTTTTTACCCGTGTAGCCAAGGAAAAATTAGGAGCCTATAGGTACTTGCTCAGCCTAACTATTGCCAGACAATTTGAGGTCTGCCTTCGTCTTCAGATACTTATTTAGAAAAATAGATTGAGAGAGGTTGCAAAAGGTTTACCTCGATAAAAACCAAATAATACTTCACTAAAAATAAATACAGTGTACCTACGTTTAACCCGGGAACCACGAAACATTCTCAGAACGATATAATTTTGCAAATTAAATTACTTTAGCAAGAAATTCGCGACTGGGACCATTCTTATGCGTTCTTATTGCAACAATTATTGTCAAATGCGGCATTTTCATCGTACTTTTAATTGATCCTGCAGGGCGAGTAGCAGATAAAACTCGGATATCTAAACTTTCTCTATTACAGTTTAAGAAAACCGCTGCCGCAGTTTTGTTTGGCCGATAACAAAATTTTCATTGCCGTCGCCTCCCCGCGTACTGCGCGAAGTGACGCGTTGTTGCGAGTTACGAGATTATAATTGTTGTTTTGTAATTATTTTATGATTTTAATGTTAGATTGAACCATCAATATCTTTGAAACTTGTATTTTGTTTTAGGTTAATTTTAATAAGATTTTTAAAATGCAAGTATGTTTTCTTAACATGTAATACTTACAAGAAATTCCAAGTAATGGAGGAGTATAGTATTCTTAAAACATCGTGAGGAAACTTGGGCTTATAATTTCTAATTATAAATTTGTAATCGCCAACCCGCATTGAGCAAGCGTGGTGATTAATGCTCAAACCTTCTCCGTGTGAGAAGAGGCTTTGCTCAGCAGTGGGCATATAAAGGCTGTTGATGATAGTATTCTTTGTGTTCACACTAGTTGGTCAACGATAAAATAAACCAAAATATTCATTTTTCCATGTATGACTTTCCAAAACGTAGAAAAAAGCGAAGAAAATACTATGAAATATTTTCTTCACAAAGTGATATAACATAAGCATTTATAATAAAACGTTTAGTGTAAAAGTGTAACAACAAACTGCCATATTTTATTATGATCGTTATCGTAAAGGCACCCCGATTCCCGCCATTTAAAAGTTGCCCGTCTATCCCTTCCCCTTACAACCCGTTTGGAAGATTTCATTATAAAATTAAACTAAAACTAAAAGTTCGCGAAGTAAATCTTAATGGAAAGTAACTTTGCTTTAGTTCGTAAAGATTTCGGATTGAAAACATTTCTTAGAAAAATTATGTTAATTTAATTCGATTATTTCGAAGTCCTTAAGGTAGGACAATCTTAAACAAAGCACCTAAATAATGCAATGTAGATCTGGTACTTGATATCAATACTAACGATAAGTGATATAATAATTAAGTGTAATAATATGAAATAACAATTAATTGATATTATATGAAATGTTAAATTACTAATGACATAAAAGTATAAAATTGAAAAAATAATATCAAACACAATGAATGAATGGAATAGGAATAAGTACAGCAATATAGTTTCTACAGTTTATAGAAATAATACAATCAAATTCTGTCGTGGTAAACAGAAGAAAAATCGGGAAGTAATCGCAAATACATCGAAGCAGAAGTTAGCAACCCCTCCCCGAGCGAAACGTAAACACATAAATTCGCGGGGAACTCCTTTTAATTGTCTGCTAGCTACCTTAACGAACAATTACATGTTGTTATTTATTTGTTTTCCTACAAATATAGGAAAGAAAATATCGTGTGTTTATTTTATACTGTATCTTTTCATTCCATGGCCATATTTGTCTAGGTAACTGACTCTCATACCGGCCATAGATTCAGCTGAATGAATCGAAATCCAATTAAAAGAATAACAGAGCAGCGCCGTTGAATGCATGGGACTAATCGTTTTCTATTGTTCTTGAAACCACTATCAGACTGCCTTTTGTCACTGGACCCCAGCAACCAACTAGAGCTGGGCCCTTAATAAAACACGAGGTCGGCAAACACAGAACCGCTCGCATGCAAACGACCAGACCATGAGATGTCTAAATTGAAGGCCTTAAAATTTCCCGAGACTGCCAAAAGGAATGGAGAAAAGTTAAAATAAGCTTTATTTCGACGTGCCGTGAAAATTGCCTTTCGGTTCCGCAGATAGTGGAACTACAAAACATAAACGATGACCGGCGACCGTTTGGCGTGAACGTGACAATGACTACTAAGCCGCTGCACGCAAGGAACGTTTTACTCCTTTTGTACCCAACGTATTCGGCAACAGACCACCGCTTTCTGACGACGTTATTTTTTAATCAAATATATCCGTGGAGCGGGTGACGGACGATAGGGTCGCAGCGACAATGAAAAACTAAAAGGAAAAAGTAGCACTCTTTTAAGCAAATACAGGCGAGACCAAGTTGATTGGTTTTGTTAGCGAGCCTGTTGATTGGCACGGACGTAAACAATACGCTTCCAATGTTTAAGTTTCAAACGACAATTGAGACTTCTTTTAAGCAAATAGTGACTAGACGTGTTGATTGGTTTTGTTAGTGAAACTTTCTATTGAACGTTACGATTGATGTTGTCGACGTTCATGTTTGTGTTAGCAGCTTTTTGACAATGTTTTCCATTTGAACAATGCTTTTGTACGGCCCGTTTCTCGTTTCAACGATGCTTGAAACATTTTTTCACAATTTGTTTTACTGTCGACATGATGTGGTCCACGTCGGCTTGTTGACGTAACACATAACCAAATATCCGCAAAAAATATGAACGAAACGTTGGTCAAGTGAAACCAGAAAAACGTTTATAAAGAAAACAATGGAGTTTTTATTCGCTGGAGTTTCCAGAGGTCATAAATTCTTGGTTATATTATTCACGGCGAGTAACCGGGCGGTTATAAATCAGGACTCCTCAGGCGCTATCAGCTCACGCTCCTATTAGTGACCTCCTTCTACGGTGAAAAGTGGCAACTCTTGTTATCCGAGCGCATTTTTAACCGACTTTAAAAATAAAAATGGAGGTTCCCTGTTGAACATGTATGTATATGTATATTTGTGCGAGAGTATCTCACGATTGGCTGAATCAATGCGGTTTTTAAAAAAGTTTTTGTTAAACTTGTGAGTAGGTTTTAGTATAGATATTAATTAACCGGTCGGTTGAGGTCGGTTTTTCAACGTTGCTTTTGTTTATACAAGAGTTACCTATTATTTAGTTTATTGTTATAAAAAGACAATAAATTACATATTATAGTTTACATTACATACCGCTACTCAAGTTGAAAAGATTCAGCTTCTTATTCAGTTTATTTTCATACTTATTTTTTATATTAAAAATATAATTACATTTTTCCATATACAATCTTTGTACTCAAAATAAACCTTTTCATCTAAAACATAGACATTAACCTATACTACTTAGACAGTACCTCAATTTCCTTTTACACCCAATAGGAAATTGTAAGAAGAAAAACTGCCTGTTTCCTACCCACCCCATCTCCTACAAGAGCAATGTGTGTTCCTAAAAGCTTAGAATTAAAACGTTAGTGGTCGAATTAATAGAGGGTTTTAATATTATCCGTAGATTATTTTTGTATCAAAATTATGCACACTCGAATGGGTGGCCAGACTTGAATAAATTTATAACGGGCGAGAATTTCGGCCCGCTCATTACTGGGTATTTATGTGAGGAGATAAAAATATTAGGGACACAGTCATTTTAATCGAAAACGGATGAACAGGGTGTGGGAGCGCCCTAGTGTTGCGCGCTCCTGCCCGTGTTTTGTTTGTTTGTTTGAAAAACGTGTCGCACTGATGAGCCAGTTGTTGTTTTTTGTATTTTCTTTTTTTTTTTTGTTTTGTGGTAGTGTGACATCCTAATTAGGTACTCTTCAAAATATAGATTTAATGTTCCTTTATAGATTACCTAAATACTGTAACACTGATGCCACAATTAGTTTCTACATTTTATACGAATATATTATAAATACAATAAGGTTTAGACTCACCATGTAACCATCACGTGATTGTTTTTCAATTGCAATGAAACTATTATGTCATTGTATTACTAGGTCATGTTGCCACTATCTTGAGAGTAAAACAAATAATTAGCGGTAAGAAAAAGTAATAGTTCACAAACGAAAATCAATAACACCACTCACTAATCTAAATTGAACACTGACACCTCATAATTAAATTAAAATAATAAGGAGCAAATAAAGAATACAACAACAAAATACAATCAACAATTTTCATAACCTATAAAACTGACATTTATTTTTTTTATAATCGTCATAGCAATTTAAAATAAGAACATTCAAAATGACAATCAAATTTCTTTCGCGGCACTTTTACCACAGATAATGAATAACAAGCGACATTTATCAAACCGCGTAAAGTCAGCCAGTGTTTAGGACAGTTTTAAACGCCTAAATTAATTTCCTTTAAGAAGTTGTAACTCTCCAAGTGGGTATAATGCGATGATATATAAAAAAAGGTCCCAGTGAGCCAGATCCCCTAATAAATTATACCCTCGATAACAATGGGATTTTTTCGCCGGCCCTCCGTTGCAACTTTTGATATCACCTGAACGTGAAAAACAAAAAAAAAACAGGGTGAACATTTTTTAAATATTCTACGGGAAAATTAAGTATGTTTTATAATATTTTAAAAACCAAATAAAAATATAGAATTTTTCGCAGTTTTTTTTTTCTTTTTATGGTAATAGTAAGCAATCAGCGTCGCCCATGGACATCTGGAACACCAGAAGCGTTACAAGTGCGTTACCGGCCTTTTGGGTATTAGGATTTTGAGGATTGTTGGGGATTCGGGGATTGGGGAGATTGGGGATTGTTATTCCTCTGCATTGAAAAATCGGCCTTAAAACTATCAAATTGAAAAGTGTAACTAAGACCCTAATACCTTAGTTATTTGTCAAAGGGATTATGATAAACAGTTATAGTGCAATAGCCACTTCCTTCAATATACCGCTTGAGCACTTTTTGTCCCGAACTATAAAAAATAAAGCTCTAATATCGTCGAATGTTCCTTTGGGGAGTGACTGGACAATTGCGCGGAATCCGTTAGGGTTGTCAATGATTTGAAACTTGTGTGTCATTGAGATATTTTTGTTTTAAGTATGTAACTACGACATAATTTAAACAACATGGCTTACTTAATGTTCGATGATGTAATTAAACTGTCAAACACCAAGCGGTCACCGGTGACCGCTACCTATTGTTCTTTAATTGTGTCTATAAAACCGGTACTCGACGAGTTAATTAACTAAAGGTTATTACGATTACGATTACTCATTACTTACCTGCTTTTCGATATATACATTTCATGAGTACAGAATGCAGCAAACTTGAACTAGTTTATAATTATGATAGAAGTAAGTTTCAGAAGTAAGTAACTTCCATCCATAGGTTAGATAAATTATTTAAAATATTTATGAAATGGGTATTTTACTAATTTTTACTTTAATATTATACCAAAAACAATGACAGCCCTAACAAATCGAATGGGCAATGGGCAACTTTGGACAATTTATATAGCAATAATCCGCACGGACATTACGGCGGCCAAGTCATCGAGCCGACTGCCGATATTATCGGAGCCGGAGGTAAAAAGCGTTGCTAGTTTGAGGACAAAAAACGAGCTCTCATTTATCGAGAGGTCGGCACTTCGGCGACAGGCCATCTTGCCTCCAGCCACCCTCGCTAAAACGTTGCACATTACTCGCCACCGCTTTAGGGCTTACCAACTCGATTATGTTACCTTGTTAAGGAAATACTGTTGGGTTCTTTTTAAGTTTCATAATTGAGTCCCTAATTATACACTTTTTTAGAAGTTTATTTATCTTTGGGTCTTATAATGACTATTTTTATTAATTGTATTATCAAGAACTTAAGAGGGTAATGTGAATTTTACATCTATAAATAGTATTTGCATTTAATAATATGTTTTTCGGCTTACTCACGTATAAATTATTTGACGAGGAACTCGACTAGTTTCAAGCCATGCTTAGAGGCTCATATTTATGAACAGCATTCTGCGACCCGCGACACGGCGACTGTCACGCTGCTACTGTCAATTACGTAAATAAGCCGTAATACATAATAATTAATTTAGTATGAAAGTTATAATATAAATATAGTACCTCTATTTGCATATATAAATAGTGAAAAGTGGGTGTTACATTGTACAGTGGAATAATGTGCACCTCTGCCTACCCCTTCGAGGATAAAAGGCGTGATGTTATGTTATGTTATGTTATGTTATTTGCATGTATCATATTGTTTTCTGATTGATATTGGCAGCAGTAACTGACCGTATGAATAGATCGTGCCGTGCCGTAAATTGACACAAAAGACGGGTATGACAACGAAAATCAACAGAACACCAATTCAAAATCTTATTTATTCGGGATGTCGTATTTGTCGTATGCGTACACGCCGAACGGTCGCATTGTGATGTAATTGAAAAATCGCTACTACGAACTACGAACGGACGATGGATCCATTATTCAGATGACAATCACGTGAATTTTCCGAAAAACGAAGCGAAAAACGTACGGCTGTTGTTTCACGACGATGTGGAGTATAAAAAATTCAACGACTTAATCGCAATGGCGACCAAACAAAACGTCGCGTTCGATGAATTGATAAAGCAAATGATCGACAAATAGTTGCCGCTTCACTGTTGTTTGCGAAAACAGTCGTTTACTTCGATTTACGTATGATAAATGCTCATTAAGAATTTATTGAGGCTGTTTAAGCCTTTTAAAGTGTTTACTTGTAAAGTTAACAGTTGCAAATTGGTTGCAGTTTTCTGTTGTTGATAAATTTTGAAAGGCAAATAATTTCCAGTTTTAATGATTTCCAGAATATTTTTAAATGGCCCATTCGTGCCGAAGCATGGCTCTGTGAGAGCCACGAATGGGCCGGCTCGACTGGAGTGATACCACGGCTTCACAGAACACCGTGGCGAAACAACGCTTGCGTAGTGTTTCGTCGTGTGAGTGAGGTTACAAGAGGCCCAATTACGCCCCCCCCCCTCCCCCAATCCTTCTAATTCCCGAGTCCTCCACAATCCTCAAATTCCCAATTCCCAAAAGGCCGGTAACGCACTTGTAACGCCTCTGGTGTTTCAGGTGTCTATGGGAAGCGCTGAATGCTTACCATCAGGTCACCGCTCGTTTGCCGGCTCATTCCATAAAAACATGTTTTCATGTAAGTATTAGTTAGGCTAGGTATAATGTCCTATACTTACGACGCTAGGTAAACATATAGCATCTTCATGTAAGCTTTACTCTATGCAAAATTATGAAATCTATACAAACACACACACACACACCTTTAAAATCAAAATCTTTAAACTGAAAATAATAAAATTACAAGACAAAATTCCGAAGAATCTTCAAAAGTTATTTTTCGTTTTGGAAGCAGCATATGCGGGCTTAGGAAGCACCCATGCCCTCGTGGTGTAGGGGAAAAATGGACGACTCATCAAAACAATAAACAAAGTATCGGAGCCCTATTTTATTATGTTATTATGCACGCCGCCCTATGATTTAACGCTGCATAGATTCAAGCGACGGCGGTAAAGGAAACTGAATTTTTGGTAAATTATTGATTAGATGATTGGAAAAAATTAGCTTGGAATACCTACTTAAAACATCCTAGTAGATTGTGTGTGAAAAGACATACTTTAGTACTTACTTTACCTATATTTTTTAATTGAAGAAACCTCAGTTATAACTTAAAGCTTAATTTTTGATAACAATGTTATTCTTTTACTAGCTTTTACCCTCACATTTAATCGAAATAAAAATTATTCTATCACTTAAGTTAGCCTGCCTGTATACAAAATTTTATCAAAATCCATTCAGTAGGTTCAGCGTGATCGAAGGATAGACATCCAAACAAAGAAACTCTCACATTTTTATAATATTAGTGTGTTTTTATAATAACTATCATGAGACACACTAAATTAACTAAAAATCGCGGGTTACTCACGTGAATATACTGAGAAAAGCTCTACTAGTTTCGAACCACAGAGGAGTTCTTCCTCATGAGCAGCGTGCGCGGTCGCGGCGACGTCGCGCTACAGTAACCGCTACAGTAAAATTTTTAGTTAATAATATTAATGTGATTAGCACTCATTACAATTCATTTAAGACTCGTCATGTAAACGATTTTAATTAAGATATTATCTTAATAAATAAGAGGTCCATATCTGCATGAATTTCATCAGAAATCGGTCACAGAAGATGGCAACGGAATATATTTTGCCACTTATAAGATAATGTTTAACGTTTACTGCAGTTTTTCCCTCCACCTCCCACCAAAGAGATTATCAATCAAGGAGTATTTCCTAGTACAAATTTATCACGAGGTTCTTATTGTGACGCCGGATAACACAATATCCACCGGATATCCGGAGGGGAGGCTCAACATCATATTTTTATCATCATTATGTCAAGAAAAAATTTGGCGTTGTCTTAGTATGGAGCTGAACTGTGAAAATTGTTTAAGATTTGCTTTTGTAACAGAATGTTCATGTTCTACTCACATATTATGTTGCTAAATAATTTGTAATATTTCGTAAAATGTTTATAAATTATGTTGGAATCGCCAAATATATAAGAGTTAAATAAAATGCCAATAACGTTCAAAATTCTTTAAGCACTTATCTACTTATTGCATAGTCTAGTTTTATTAAATCTAATTTTTGGCTATAACATGTATAAATTAAAAAAATAATAACTGTATAAGATGTGCGTATAACCTTAGATAAGTGTCATTACATTACACATTTAAGGGCCAATTAGTCAATGCTCAGTTAAATTATATCAGAGCAATAACTTTGAATATTTGACAATTCTTCCATACTAATAATTGTCAAATGTGAACTGTATTCTACAGTTAAGGATTAACTGATGATTGAAAAATCGGCAATTGATAAATAAAATTATACTACAAGAATTTTCTTTCAGTAATCAAATAAATAATATAATTTGAGTATGTCCATTTTATGCCAATGTCCCAGTATTTTGATACGATGCTGTTTTTAACAGGGAGTGCATCTTACTGGCTGATTAATGATTGCACAATCACCTAGCTTAAACTTAAAGAAAAACAACGTTTCATTTTAAAAACATTGTGAGGACTTGGTACCCTCGTATGATGCAGGAGATGAACCAATATTCTCATTAGTAATTTTGGTTTTGTATTTTGATTTTTTTTTTTGTATATTTTCTTCTGCAACCTAGTAGTTCATATTAGGCACCTTTAACCAGTCGAGCGTCCGCGTTCCGTATGATCCAACGGGTGCACACGTCACATTTGGAGAAAGAAAGAAAGAAAATGCATTTATTTGGCCATTGGCACACGAAAACAAGGATCATTATTACAATAGAAATAAAACAAATACAGTCAAAATAAAAACAAAACATTAATAATAGATTTTATAAAAGAGAAAGCAGCATGGAGCATATTTTCTTATGATCCACCGGGTGCTCATAAGGACGCTCGAGAGGTTAAGTATTCACGTCAGTGAAACACTTATTACTTCTATTTGGAACCCAAAATGATCTCTTCGAAGTCTTAACATTACATTTTTTATAGCATACGCCGGTAAACGAGCTGACGGATCACCTGGTAAGCAATCGGTGCCGCCCATAGACACCCGAAACACCAAGGCGTTACAAGTGCGTTACCGGCCTTTTGGGAATTGGGAATTTGAGGATTGTGGAGGATTCAGAGATTCGGGAGACTAACATTATATTCAGCTTGTTAAGCGATTTAGGACATTATATGCATTATGAATTAGATATTTGTGTTTCATATTACACACTTAATTACAATAAGTTATTAAGTGTGTAATATGACGCACAAATATTATTTTAGTTATAATTACAACAGGAAAAGCGGGACCGACGGAAAGCGAAATAAGTACTCATATTTTGGTTACTTCTTGTTTGCGCGTTGTCAGAATTATTTTAAAACAATGAATTTCCATTAGAACCATTCCACAAGGTTCCATTTCCACAAGGACATACTAGATATAATCACAAAATATGTCTCAGTCATCATAGACACACTATAGTTCAGTAAAAATGTTCAATCATTAATACCGTTTTATATCATAAGTACACAATAATTATTTTGAAGTCTTAAAATAGCAGCAATTGTGGTTAACTTAGCAACGCACCTGTGACTCCTCTAGTGTTGCGGGTGTCCATGAGCGGCGCTGATCGCTTACCATCAGGTGATCCGTCTGCTCGTTTGCCTCTTATTCCATAAAAAATAACAAAAAATGTGAATATACTGAAAAAACCTCTACTAGTTTCGAACCACAGAGGGGTTCTTCCTCAAGAAGAGCGTACGCGGTCGCGGCAACGTCGCGGAGTATACTGTTTGTATTCAAAGCAATTGTGGTGTTCAAAGGGACTCCCGGAGCGCCATCTTGACAAAGTCGGAAAGTGAGAGAGTACTCTTAACAACTAGATGTGACTGATTTATTCAAATCAATAAAACGGTGTGTTATAAATATGAATGTGATACTAAAATAATTTCATCAATTGATCCCAATTAGAAAGTCAAATGTTTGTGTTACTTAGAGATAACTGCCGTTTGCACCGTTAGGTGTTTCTATGATAAGGTATGGGTATACAAGGTAATATTATAGTACTTAGTAGAAATAGGAAGGTAACATAAACATTCAAATCATCAGCCCGTTGATGTATCTCCAGGTTCCCTCTACTTAAGAAATTCTTTAACGTGCCTGAAAACCGTACAAATTATGGCAAACCCCATAATCTCCACGTGCTGTTACACGGGCTGGAAATCGCAAATTGGATGGCTTAAGTAATTTTTGCTTAGAAAATAATACAAAAAAGACGGGAATCGTGTTGTGGGCGCGATGTAGGCTTACAGCTTTTTTATATTGACGTTTTTTTTTGGGACTAGCCCGCCATATCGTTCCAAAGCCGCTGCAACTCCTGCAAGCTAGGATTTACAGTAGATTCAACCATGAAAACATCGGAGTTCAACACTAAAGTCCGACGCGTCCCAGGGACATGAGTAACTGTCTTGTTTCCCTCAACAACGTGAATCAGAAGATATTATAAGAGAAGAAGAAAAAAACAATTGTTTCCACTTCCTTTAGTGAATTACTGCAGGAGACAGAATGAAGTAAGCCTAAAGGCACAAAAAAGAGACTGTACAACTGAGGTGAAGCCCAGTCGCCAAGCACCACAGAAATTTGACTAAAATATAAGTGGGTCCTATGTGTGAGCTATTATACTTGCTTCCAATACTAGGTACCTATAGCAAAAGCGCCTAAACGCACGGAAATTAGTTCTAGATTCCACAAGGTCCGTATAATAAGCTACACCTGACGAAACAATTAAATTATATTGACGTTATGAAATATATCATACGACATACGATGTATTAATGTTTATATTTAAATGACAAGTTATTTGCTGGGTTGGAGCCGTACCGGTTAACCTTTTTTTCAGCGACCACTGCTATATTTTTTTAATGGGACAAGCCCGCCACAACCTCCCAAAACCGCTTCAATTCCTATATACCAGGATCTGCAGTAGAAACAACCATGAAAACACCGCACTGCTGTATTATAGTTACTTAAGTACTAAATCAATAGTCTAGAAAGTTGATAGGATCGATATTCCAATCACCATAACGCGACCAAATCCGACAACCCAGTTTTTAATACATTTTCTTCCTACAATGGTATTTTCACATTTAGCAGTATTATGAAGGACTATGTCTCGGCTGAAAGAGTACGGTGTTCGGAAATTGCACGGAGGCGGAGAGGCGTGGTGTTTTAAGCCACGCCTATAAAGTAGGCGTGCCAGATGAGATATTAAAATGTAGTATATGTTGTTAAAAATGAGTAAGAAGGAAATTAAGTATGTACAGCATTTAGAAATGGCGACAGGTTGTAGGAGAATTATTCAAGCGATAAAGTGAATTGTCTCAAGTTGTAACAAGAAAGACCTTAATATACAAACTCACCTTAATATTTAAAAACATTTATTATACTTTATTTTATTAAGTATATATCTGATAAAAAATATCTAGTACGTACGATACGTAACAGATTTTTTGAATGGAGTGTACGGCTTGAATGCTACAACGTGTTATTAACATAAATTTTATATAACTATTTCTAAATATTAACTATTTTTAAATAATTTTTGAGGTTACCAAAATTGCAATCTCAACACAGAATGTTTAAATTTTAATAAATGGCGCGATATATAAGCAACAAAATATACAAAAAACAGAAAAAAAAAAACATTTTAATAATAAAAAATTCTACTCACCTAACTTTCCGTTTTAACAAAACTTTTAACTTTGTTCCACACAATATCATTACTTTACATTTTCAACTTACATTAAATAACATTATTACTCTTCATAACAAGTATAGACTGCAACATGCAACGATTTTCTAATTCCGTTTTCTCCAAATTTAAAAAAGGAACATTGAAAAGCATGTTCTACGGCGTCGCTACGACAGCGGTTACGCTGTAGCTGTTATTGGCTACGCAAAGGCGGAGCTTGCTACGACGTCACTCGAAGTTTTCCGAACTCCAACGACGACACACACGTAAAAGAACGACCAATCTTCCCAGACCCTTACTTTTCCTTCGAAGCACCCCACATTGGTACAAAAAGTGTAGACAAAAGGGAGAGGGGTAGATCAAAGTAGACTGGGTGGTTTGTAGGAGAAAATCATGGGGGTTGAGAAAAGGGATTTGCCAGGATACTGTTACGTAACGCCAGTTGAGCGACGACTGCGCTGAGGGAAGCACGTCCCGCGCTTGTTTTATTCGGAAAACATAAACAACAACAACGTGTTTACTGACGTAAATAACCCGGGAAACTTCGTCCTTGGACTTTCGTGCAGTTGCGTTTTGAAGGTAATTTTTTTTATTTATTTTTTTTATCTGTTGTGTTGTGTTGTTTTGTTTATTAGTGAGTATCGTCAGTTAGGTAACTATTCGGAGTTAATTAGTACTAACGAGGGGATCTTAATTAATCATGATTAAAAATTATAATACATTTCTTATTTCAAAAATAGTTTTTAAGGCGTGGCACGTTAGTATTGTATATGGTTTCTGTTTCTGAATATTACAAGTTCATTTTAATGAAATTATTAACTGAAATTTGACGTAAAACCTACTTCATTAGATTAATTATTCTTTTTTTGCATCAGTTCTTTAGATTTGCAATTCATTATGACAATGACCATATCCTTACTAATTTGTTTATGCGAAAGTATGTTTAGTTATATTTCTTTGAAGTCGCAACGGCTTTTTAATTTATTTTATGTGGCTAATTTTGATGCCTGAATATACATAATATTATTAAAATTAGAAGGATAAAAAGGCTACCTTTTTTCCTTTGACCATGTGTTCGAAAATGTCAAAGGATTGCGAGTAAAATTGTAAGTTGAGCATAGAATAATATTTACATTACTCAACACTCAACTCGCTTCATCAACAACAAGCATTCCATAAGTGGCCACGAGACTGATTACCGACAATCTCCGGCATGTATCAACCAACTTCGAAAGTTTTATACAATGTAAAATTAATTTTAAGTCATACAAACTTAGGTGCAATTTACTTCAAGGTATCCGCACATGAACGCTGAATGAATATGGATTAGAATATCTACTTAAATATTTGTATTTGGTTTAGGTACGTTTGGCCCATCGTGTGTCTAAACGTGGATCCACGCGAGGCATAATCTATTTTCTATTGTATCTTAAATTCAAGAAATTTAATGATTAATTACAATTTTATCACACTAATAAATATGTAGTGTACTTTTATAGTTAGTATTTATATTTTAATTCTATAATAACCATGAATTAAAACCTATGTTTATACTATGTCGCGGAGAACCTAAGGAGTTACCGGGGCGCGGGTCGACGTGCAGGAGAAGGAACGGGGTAGTTTTTAGTCAGTAAGAGTCTGACACTCCCTCCCGCCTCACCCAGGCGAAAGGAGTCATTCGATGATTTTCCCCTAAAAAAAAAATTTTATACTATATAATGTGTGTCCGTATTCACTTGCCATGTTTGATAGGTATTTTAGTGTCCAACTCATATGTTTTTGTTTAACACGTTAAATGCCATTGGGGTCACCGATGACCGGCGTTAGCGGAGGATTTAACTAACAGTTTTTTATTGGTAGTCACAGGCTTAAAAACACTATTTTTATTATTTTTCAATAGGTACTATAAGCACGTATGTATAAATATTGCACAATATGAATTATAATTAATTATTATTTTATAAAATCAAAGTATATAAATAAAAATGAATTTCCGTTCGTTAGTCTTGCTAATAAACTTGAGAACAGCTGAACCGATTGTGCTAATTTTGGGAAGGAATTAATTAGGGAAGGTTTATAGGGTGAAAAAAAATTTAGGCCGTACGAAATTTGCCGGTTCAGCTAACTAATACAAATAAACGGTTCCTGAACATCACAATTTAGGTTGTAATTAAGACTAATCGTAAAAATCAACCTTATTTACTTGAGGAGATTGTCCTTGCTTTACATATTGTAATATAATTATTAAGTAACTAATATGGATTAACTAATGCTTAACATTTAAAATTCTCAACACATTTCCATTCATACAACTTGAAAAACTGATTAACGAATAACAAAACACCCTGTACATATCAAGCCTGCCTACCTCACCTCTGAACAAAATTAACCTCAAGAAACACTTCGCTAATCAAACAATAATCTTAATATTTAATTGTCAAAGGCTTTACAGTATTAATAATATAATACAAAGATTGAAACAATTGAATCCGCTCGCGATACCTGTTATTAAATATGCAAATTAGTTATTTATTCAAGTCATACCGGGTTTTGTAGGGGGAACAATATTTACGGTAACTTTCTGTGTAATCGACTCGGCTGTCATGTCAAGTCGCTAAGTAAAGGTGTAACATAAACTTGGGGTTAAACGCGAATTTTGACGTTTACGTTTACGGTTTGCGTTTTGTGATTCGAAGTAATTAGGTAGAATATGATGTTTTGTCATTTTCTATACACATATTACATCACGCATTTTTATCCCCGAAGGGTAGGTAAGGGTGCACATTACGGCACTTAATGCCAATATACAAATGTAACAACTACTTTTCACTATTTATGTTATGAGTCCCATGTAATAGGAGGTAAGCCTATTGCTATATTAAGTCGGACACACGATTTGCAAGGGTTTGACAAAAAATAAAACATTATTTTTCTTAACATAAATCGACAATTTACTAGGTAGAAAAGTATCTTAGACTTATTCTTAGCACATTCAATCGCTATCTCAAGATATTGAAGATCGGTAGCGTGATCAAAAAGCGAAACACAACCACTCTGAAACATCGACGTCATTTAAACATCTTTTAGACTCAGTTCAATTAAAATAAATTACAATATGGGTGAAAGGCGATTATTTTTCAGTTCAATTACAATATGAGTGAAAGGTGATTAATTCTCTCAGTCATTAATATCGATAGCCTAAAATAGGTTGCTATGTAAACAGAAACTCAAAAACCAAAAACTTCCACCTCATAATACTTGACAATATAAACACAATCTCAAGTCAATTTTCTTAATAAAACAAAAACCAACATCGTTGCTTATCAAAATTATTAATTGAAGAATATAAAACAATAGAAACAGGCCTTGTCCCTAGAGGATCGTTCAATTTGGATTATTTATCGAAAAGCGAACGAACACTGGCGGCGAAGCTAGTTAATTTACAAAATAAATATTAGCTCAATCAGACGGACGGACGGTCTTAGCTCTTAGTTGTTGTTTTGACTAATTATTATTTTGTGTTTAATATAAATAATATGGATTTTCTTAAAGTTTCGGAGGCATTTGTTTGTAAAATCTATCTATACTTATAATAATACTTATAATAAATCTGTAGAGAGGTCAATTCTGTACATAAAATATATTAAAAAAAAAACTATCAAGGGGTGGTTAGAGATCGCTACTGATGCCAAAAATGCAATCAGTAAAATTTTTGTCTGTCTGTCTGTCTGTCTGTATGTTCGTTATGGAAACAAAAACTACTCTATGGATTTTAACGAAATTTGGCACAATTATTCTTCATACTCCTGGGCAGGTTATAGTATACTTTTCATTGCGCTACGATCAATAGGAGCAGAGCAGTAAAGGGAAATATTGGAAAAACGGGAGAAGTTACTCCATTTTTTAAGCTTCCGTCACGTGGGCAGGCTTATAGGTTAAAGCTACATAGAAATCATGTATGACGGAAATATTCTCCTTAAAATTATATAAAAAATATTCCTCGACAGCATATGTCTATCTTTTATGGTTGACTCACAATAACACGTGAAACTCCCGATAGCTGAGCAATTCGGTGATTTCTGATTGTATTTGTCTACTTTAACGTTTACAATACTCATTCATAGACTTTACGCTGTAACTGAAAGGCCAATGGTTGAAATAAGCTTGACTCGATATTATAAATGAAAATATGTGAGTTTGTGTGTATGTTTGTTACTCAGTCATATTAAAACGACTGAAGGGACCGGAATGAAATTCGGAACAGAGGTAGATTATGGTCTGAAGTGATACATAGGCATTTTACCCCTGGGATCGCGGGCGAAGCCGCTGGCAGAAGCTAGTCTGTAATAAAAAAGAAAAAGTGATTGACAAAAGTTAGCCAATTTAGCAAAGTCTATTAAAAAATAGTAGTTAATGATTATACCTAATGGAAATAATGAACTAATACTAATGAAATAATGATAACGTTACAAATCTAATGAAAACGGCATGTTAAGTTATGTAGTTGCATATATCAGCATACGGAAACATCAATTAATCTATACTTATAATAAATCTGTAGAGAGGTCAATTCTGTACATACAATATATTTAAAAAATAACTATCAAGGGGTGGTTAGGGATCGCTACTGATGCCAAAAATGCAATCAATAAAATTTTTGTCTGTCTGTCTGTCTGTCTGTATGTTCGTTATGGAAACAAAAACTACTCGATGGATTTTAACGAAATTTGGCACAATTATTCTTCATACTCTTGGGCAGGTTATAGTATACTTTTCATTACGCTACAATCAATAGGAGCAGAGTAGTGAAGGGAAATATTGGGAAAACGGGAGAAGTTACTCCATTTTTTAAGCTTCCGTCGCGTGTGCAGGCTTATAGGTTAAAGCTGCATAGAAATCATGTATGACGGAAATATTCTCCTTAAAATTATATAAAAAATATTCCTCGACAGCATATGTCTATCTTTTATAGTTGACTCACAATAACACGTGAAACTCCCGATAGCTTAGCAATTCGGTGATTTCTGATTGTATTTGTCTACTCTAACGTTTACAATACTGACTTTACGCTGTAACTAAAAGGCCAATGATTGAAATTAGCTTGACTCGATATTAAAAATGAAAATATGTGAGTTTATGTGTATGTTTGTTACTCAGTCATATTAAAACCACTGAAGGGACCGGAATGAAATTCGGAACAGAGGTAGATTATGGTCTGAAGTGATACATAGGCATTTTACCCCTGGGATCGCGGGCGAAGCCGCTGGCAGAAACTAGTATTTCATAAACATCTATTTCATAAAAAAATACCCGAACATAACATTTATTATCAATTGACTAATTACGAGTAGATAATAATATTGTGTCATTTAATTTTGATTCTACCCTCTACTATCAAAATAAAATTTAAATAAAGTCGTATTTATTTGTAAACACGGCGCATAGGTTAAGTTTCAAACTAGACAAATTCAATTCTTTTTTTAAACGTTAGAAACAGTATTCTTTTTTTTAATACATGAGTAAACGTGCAGAGGCATCACCTGTAAGCGATCAGCACCGCGTATAGACACACGTCATACTAAATGAGTTACAGTAGTTATCGGCCTATATTGTATTTTTTTTATTTACGTATTGGAAACCTAACAGCTACACATGGCAAACAATTAGTGGTAATATTGTATTCAAAAGTCGAAGTAATTTGTTTTCGACTGAGGAAACTACATTATTCCAGACACTCTCCCACAACTTTAAAGATTTTCACTCAGCTGCTCAGTACATAAGCCCCCATTTACCATACTATAACAGCCGTCATCCATACCACGGAGATACACCAACCACCAACACACATCAATACAAACGTACAAGACGCCATGTTCCTCGGGAGCATTGTTTTCAATAAATTAAACGGAGGACAAGAGGTCCGGACTGGGCAAACAGCCTGGAGCCTCCGTCAACACAATTATTATACTCGGACAGCTACCCCTCGTGTCGATAAACACCCTCTAAATAAATTAACTGGACTCCATCCAAAACATTTGCTCACTGTCTCTCTTCTCAACTTAAAAAAATATAATTAATTTAAGTTTTTGCTCTGGTATTCTGATACTTTTTGGTTTAAAGTTAAGGTTGTGTGGTTATTTCTAATGACCTGAGAGGTTAAGAACTCGGAATAGGGGTTGCGTTACTTAGAAAATCATTATCATATAAACATGAACTCGTTCAGTTTAAGAATCGGGTAACAATAAGACAACTTGTCATGATACACTTCAACTTAATTAACGATAGTTTTACTTTGTCGTAGGTTTCTACTATGGCTGCTCGACCAGCAGCACCTGTCACTCGCACCAAGAAACAGAATCATGCGAACATTCCATGCCCAATAGAGAACTGCGCAAGATTTACCTATGGTAAACTACCAGACCATCTCACAAAGATCCATGGCCTCACGGGAGCTGAAAGAGACGCCCTCAATGAACAACAACGAAAACGATTCTTCAACGGTGAACTTTGCCAAGTGCGATATCTCAAAGAATCAGCTATTCGAGACCTTTGGGGAACAGACTACGAAGATCCTCGGATTCGTGCAAAAATTCACCAGAGTTACAATCTAGTCAAAATACGAATCATACCTCTTGCTGCTACGCAACGATCACGGCCACTTACCGAACAAGATGCAAATGTTCTGACAGCTTACAACGCTAGGACTGCACCAAGACCTGCCCGTGTACAAAAAACGAGAACTCGACCACGGCCTTATCCAGCTCCGGAAGCCAGTCCAGTAGAACGGCGAGCGTCAAGCGAATCCAGTGAAGAAGAAAACACGCAGAATCCTCTTCCACCATCACCGCCTCCATCATCTCCATCACTTCCACCATCACCTGCCCCTTATGAGCTGCAACAAGTAGAAACTCGTTTACGTGACATATTCGATTCGAAAATCGATGCCGGATACAAAGCTGTAATCGATGATATGAAGAAGTCCATGACAATGGGAAGGACGCTGGGAGCACGGAAGCGCAAAGCATACAGAACTTACCGACGCTATGCAAAGAGATTGATTGCCTTCCTTCACCGACAACATTCGCCTCTCGCTTACGACGTAGATGTTCTTCTTTGTGGGGAAAGCCAAGTGTGCGCCTTCTTAGAACGTATCAGTGCTGAGCACAAAACGAAAACTCTGAGGAACTACATCGTTGCTGCTATCAAGCTGCTGGACTCCCGGCTCTTTGCGATAGAAACTGATCCTTCATGCAAAGAGAAGGTGGCTTCAATGACCCGTGTATACGACGTACTGCATGGCCGCCTGACGGAGTGTGACAGACTGTTGGCACAGAAGGAAGCCTGCCAGAAGAAACCGTCGCCATCTTTCGAAAGTGTAATGGAACAAAGTTTCAATGTTTCGTACGATGAGTTAGTGTAATAAGTGTATAGTTTGTACTGATATTTTTCTAATTATACTGATCCCTGCTGATATTTCGTCCCCGCTTTCATTAGGCTACGAGATTGATTAATATACCTAATTTAATATTGCTATCATAAAATCTTAAGTGAATGTTCACTGACAGAACCAAAAAGAACTCAATCCTGATAAAATTTACTAGATTTTAGCCTTGATCGGTTAATAAGACGGTTAATAATTTTAATTTAAAACTCAAACAATATTTACCACTTTATATTTCTATCTTTAAAAGTGTATAAAATCAATGCAACTTAGCAACTTTTAATAAAACGTTAAGTTTAAAAACCATTGTAAATACTTGTATTAATCTACGTGTGTGAAGCAATAAGCTTATAACATGAATAGCAAAATAATAATAATTATTAATATTATTATCTGTGTTAAATAACGAAAGTTATACTTTCAATAGTGCGCGATAATTATGCCAAATATTAGAATTATTATTGTAGTATTTTAGATTCTACCAGCATTCTATTATTACGGTAATTTACGAGTATTTCGGTAATTTACTGTTAATTTTAAGACTTTGAAGTATTTTCATGTAATGGATGGATCTCATTAGTATTATTTTTCGTGTAAATGTATGACATGTACTTACGTAATATTAATTTGTTTACTGTGTAAATATCTCTGCTAGTAAATTATTTCAATGAATTGTTTTGTTTATTTTTTATTTGTGTTTTCTCAAAAACTCCCGATGTATACGAATACTGAAAACAAAATTATAAAATTACTGTGCGTTTTTTGCTAAATTAAAAAAGAGTGAGGATTTGACAGACAGAATTAGGCTTTTTAACAGGGATTTTGAATTTAATACATTGATTTTAATAAATATTAGAAACATTTTAACAGATTCGAAAATCTTGGCAGTATATAGGTACCTACGTACATAGGTACTTAATTGATTTATTGCTTGACGTAATGTCCTATTTATTACCTATATTTTACACTCAACAATGACAGAACGAGCTCCCACTCCTAAACTATATTTTTTACATCAAAGACAATGGTTTAAAACTAAACGAGCAATAATAATTACTGCAACAGAAACTACATACGATGAATATGAATCATAGCTGACGTAACGAACATGCAAATTCTTGTCACTAGGGGCGCTACTATAGCGACCACCAACACTATCTACAGTTTTCTTACGTAGTATAGTAACGCCATCTCTTATCGAATAAAGTAAACATAAACCGGTACCATGAACATGAAACTAACCAAAGTTTCCGCTATCCGCCGGTAGGCTGCGATAAATCGGTCTGATTACTTCCATCGCTGTATGCAGTCCTGGTACATGGCGATCGTAAGTGCCTGCTCCAGATTCTCCACTTACGTTCCAAACGTGCCATTCTTGGTGGCCCCGCTAGATTTGTCATACTTGACGGCTGACCTCTTTATTACGAGGGAATTTATCTGGCCAGTAATTTTCAAATACGCTTCGAAAAAAGAATTAACATTCAAATTTTGTTTTTGGAATATTTTTTTTAATTCATTATTGTCTTGTTTTTCCATTATTGTAATTTTTAGAGTGGTGTTGGTTGTTTTTGAAGTAGAAAAATGTAGTTATTGTTTATGTAGTAGATATTTCTTATTTATTGATCGAAATAAAAGGCTTTTAGTCATACAGTCGTATTTAGTGCTTAGAGAAACGAAAACCACAGACAATAAAAATCTTAAAAAATAGTTTTCTTTGATACAACATTAGGAAAACTAAAATATTTCTGGCAAACACATTTACCTCCTCTGCCAAGTCGGTGATACAATACAAAATACTTCGTAAAAAAATGTCTGACTCAGAAAAAGTATTTTCTAACATCGTTAATAAAACCTACACACATTTATGTATTCTAACGGCCGTAACTTAGCCAAGAAAAATGTTCTAGAATAAAAAAAATCAATGAACCTATAGATTTTTTTATTCTAGAACATTCAAGAGATATGAAAAGGAAAAGGGATTTTTTGAGGAAGCCTTTTCTGTTTTAATAATATGTGTCTAAATATAAATATGGGAATGGACCGCTCGATTGTCCTCAATGACAAAACCTGAGTGTGAAAAATATTATTTATTATTTAAAAAAAATTATATTATAGGTAACTCGAAATGAAAAGAAAGAAAATTAAAATTCTGATGTACTAATTGATGGCAAAGGTTCTATTCTATTCGATAACGAAGACTCGCTAACGAATGACCAGACACGCAAAAGTTTGACGCGACATGTGGGATGATAATTTATTTTAAGCAGTTTACTCACAGGCTATTTCTGGTCCCATATACTACCTTGAACCGTTCAGAAGCATGTACGACCTATTTCAGTTTACTGACTAAACGAACGATTTCGTTCACGAAGCGAATATAACGTGTTTTTCAATAATAACCTCGGAGGGTGGGACGTAAGGGCAAACACGTCAAACATATTCAATCATCACTAGTGCCTAAAATATCTTTTAACTCATAACAGACAAACGATGTTATAAAATGTTGCTGTCTAAAATATATAACAATCTTGATTTGGTATGTGCTTGATAGGAAAGGCATAGGAAAGGCAAATTAGGGTGACACTATGACCTTTTTGAATTTCGGATCTTAGTTATATTTTTGTGTTTTCAATATGTCAATTTGATCAATTTTATTTATACGATTTTTTGAAGTAAACGTTATGTTCAGTCGGTTTGATAAAGTCAGAAATAAAATTGTTTGTTTTATTAATATTATTAATTTGTTTCATTAATATCAGGCTGCGTAAAATACTGAAGCAATTAACTCAAACATCATGGACCATGGACAGTTTGAAGATGCGTGACAATTAATCGACAATACAAACTTCTGTACAAACACAAGTATGAGAGATACAACAGCGCGTAAATGAATGATTACATTACTAAATTGCAATGCAGCGGTAAACAATGCAGCACGAACAGAATGACGTCACGCTCATTCGGTGCAAAGTGCATGTATGCAGCTTAACCTTCTAGCGTTTATGTTACCCTGGTGCTCGTTCCTTTTGTGAGCGACACCAAAGGGGCCCTATCCCCTTCGAGCACCCTTCTCTGGGTCAATGCGCATCTCTCGGTCATTCACCGGACCGACCTTCATCTGCTGTTTTTGCCTTTATGCGTGTCTAGTTGTCATAATGCATTCGTGCATTTTTATGCGTAGCTATTTATTTATTCCAGTTAGTAAATTCCACGTGGCATATAACATTACTGCCGATAAATGTGCATCCTAGGAACGTCGTCTATTGCAAACTGTGCAATAGATGAATAGACTAGTACTATTTTACGTCCTATTATGTGCATCTATGAATAGTATATTTTTAAGATTTTGTTTTAATGTTTTAGAAGGGTATTAAAAGACGTTTTAGAACACCCAACAGATACAAAAGGGTCATAGAAATATTATATTAATAGAACGGAACCTATCCCTTCAACAATGTCTGCACAGTAGCGACGAAGTCATTGCGTGGAACATGTGCATTGTATGCGTAAGAGTACGCTGTGAGAAACTGCAACAAATTGTCTTACCAGGAACTCCATGTACAAGGATTGCAGAATACAGAAGTAGTTCGATGCACCAAACCGCATTACACGGCCGTGCAACATAAATGCATCGATGACTGATATGACGCGACCGCACACTACGAAAATCTTTAATACTCACTAACACATTGATAAAACGTCAAATTTAGAACGTCAGGTAGGTTGATATCATGATTCATGATATGAGCAGTATTTGTTTTACGGCTTCATAAACCATATGCATGTTGGATTATGATGGCGGTATGAATAATAGATGTCTATATCAGTTGCAGCCACAATGGACGATTGCTAAACAAATTTTATGTTTCACTCGGAAACAAAATAAACAATATTTATTTATCGTTATGTATTCTGATTGGGAATACTACTTCATAAGTTAATATGTACAATGGCATATACAGTATTTCAAACAGTCTTTTTCTTCGTTTGATTTACTGATCTTTGAGATGAGTCTTTGTACTGGTAGATTTTTATAGACGTACATATAAAATCCGCAGATAATAATGAATCGTAAAGTTTAAAAGCAAGTGTGAAATTTTTTAACCTCATTTCATTGAGGCCAAGAATAAGTTTTCGTTTTCTTGACCGACAATCTTCTGCAACCAGCCTAAGGGGATCTAAAAATAGTACTTTTTGTACTAAGTGTTGATTTAAAAAGTAGGCCAAGTTATGTTTGTGGGTAATTAGGTACACGAGGATTAGGCTGACGGCCTAAATAAATGTATAAATTTGAGATCAGGCTGAGCAACACTAATGTATTAAAATATGTTAATTAACGTTAACTTGTAAAAACGAACTCCTGAAACACCTCTAAGACATTATGTTTAATGTCATTGTCATCATTATCATCACCGTCAGCCAGTTTTCGTCCAATTTAATAATAAAAAAACTTTAAATATTTACTTTTTAATCATATACCTATTTCAATTTAATCAATTTATATACCTACGTACGGCACTTATTTATTTATTTTAATCTAAAGAAAAATTCTCTTCTGAAAAATTACTTCCTACGAAATTAATCAGTGGTGGGAGTTGTTTGAATTTGTTATCAATAAAATGTAACTGTAAAACTGTAAATAAATTGATCTAAAATTAGTGAACTTTGTTTATTTAATAGACACGTGCAAGTTGCAGTATTCTGGAATAACGTGGAACATTTAGAAGTAGGTTCCATAAAACTATTTATACAACTGAAAAGTATGGACATGGGTGTAAATTATCAACTTATGTAGGTATTTATTTCGAAGAAATTCCACAATAAACGTTGCTGGACACGTAAGGAGATATTTCTGTCGATCGTTCCCTCGTTTCTGCGTCGTGTTCCTTCGCACTGGTATTTACATCGATAGAGCTTTGCTGGCGTATAAAACAGGTTATAGAAGCGAGTAACGCTTATTTTGTTCTCAACTTTGGTGAGAGTGCCATCTAGTGGGCAGCGCGCGAAACATCGCGGGTGTGATTAGTGTACTTTTGTGACATTTTTGGAAATCCTTTGTGAATCAAAATGCCTGGACGTCCTATTTGGCAGGTAAGATATATATTTTTTATTATAATGACTTGATAAATTTTATGACGGTTTTATAGTTAACTACCCAAAATTATGTTCATTCAAAATCAGTGTGATAGAAAAAACAATTTTAAACGAACGGAAATATAAATAAAAACTGTTGTAATGTAAAGAAATATAAATAAAATTTGTAAGCTGAAATAAATTTACTAGTGACGTGAAGATTATCTTGCTAATTTATTTCATAGACTAGACTTTTTAATGAAATTGAAAAGTAAATTGAAACTTATCAGAAAATTAGATTGAAAAAACTAGTAGGTGATTCGTTTTCAAGTTTTAAAACCGCAACGATGACTAATATGACCTTAGCCCAGCTAGTGGCTACCTGAAAATAACAGGTGTATAAACAAAACGTGGTTTCGTAAAACTTCATGACTTTGGCCCAGAGCCAAAATTCTATAGTTTAATTATTTATTTACAAAACGTCAAGTTTGATACGTAAAATAAAGTTATTAGGTACCTATAATTTCGCAGAGGTCAATAAAAAATGCATTTTGAGTTTAAAGTTTTTCATTATTTACACAACACAACCGATTTTCAGTCAAAATAACCAAACATTCCGATTTTATATACATTTCATTCAATTTACAACCAATTTACATTGTTTCAGTTTCAAAATTATACATTTTCTTTACGTAAAATAATACAACACATCTTATATTAAAATACTTTGATTTTTCATAATCTCATTAATTATACACAGGCATAAATTCTCGTGCATCCGTCATTCAAATTAAAACTTAAAATATTTATCTACAGTAATTAAAAACATGTTTAAAAAGTTTAACTTAATGTTACTAATTAAGTAGTTTTTTTAAATAATTATTTGTAGTTAAAATACAACTATTTTAATCTAAACTTTTTTCTCATTTTTTTTACTTTGCCATGTTTTTACATCTCCAATCATGAAATCACCCGGTAAATTGTGGAATAGTCTTTGCATAAAACCAAGTAAAATATCCTCTATGGTTTTTGATAATATTGGTCGCAAAGATTCGGATACTGGTCGCCAATTTGCATTCAAATAGGCGTTGGTACTCTCCTCTGAAAATAAAAGAAATGAAATCAAATTAATATACACAATATAACGAAATAAAATATTACGAAGCCTACATGTAAATAATCTTTGTTATTCAAATAACAAGCCGCGCCATGCTCTTCGATACGTGCCCGCCATCTCTTGTTAAAACCAGAAACAATAAATCAAGGCCAGAGGATCAACTACTGCAAAATACTTTGCAAAAATTTGTTACTTGTCGAACAAAATCTCGTATCTATTTCCCAATAATAGTGTTTATTCCTCACGTTTTAACTGAAGCATGTCAATATTTTGTCAAATTCAACTGCAGGATAATACCTTAATAAAGGTTGCGCATAATTAAATGATTGCTCGAATCGAAATTGCGAATAAAATTGGCAACAGTGGAGCGAGCGGTTGTCAAACGTCCAACGACGTTCCAACGTCTCAACGTTGCAATTTGTAACACGTTAGTACCAGGGCGCCATAATCCGTGAGAGCTTCGATTGTTAAACAGCGTTCGTGTTCTACTGAAGCGAAGCGCCACCTACCAGAGCGTAGATGTAAATAATCGTTTAAGCAGACTGGTTCGACTTCTCGACGTTAGATGGCGTAATAAACTTCACATTCAACATCATAGATGGCAGTACGGGTCTCAGATATAAATTAGTGTCTTTATGTTTTATTCTTTTTTTTTTCTTTAAATAATAATACATACCCAACGACTCAATGCCGTCAAATAAGTTATTCATACGTAGTTTCAATCCTCCGATGTTATATTTTACATGTGCTCCGGTGACGTTGAAAAATACGAAATCGTCTTTATTGTACAATTTTGTATCACTGATGATATCAATCGTCATGTTTGCTGTAAAGAGAAAAGTAATTATAAAAGTGAAAAAATGTACTTAGTTAAACCAAAAATGTGATTAATTTTATCATTAATTTTATGAACATACTTGGCTCAAACCAACATATGCCGCGGCCCACCAATGGAATCAACAATATTTTTCCTTTCAAATCGTACGTTCCTTCTATTCTGATTTTTGGAACTCGTACTTTTGTGTGAAAATCGTAGGTTTTGCTGTCGACTCTGAAAAAATTCAATTAAAATTGATTTAATATGAATCTAAATTAAGTACCAAAATACGATTTAGGATTATAAACATAGACTAAAGACATGGTTATTTTTTTATTTTAACAAGAGAAACATTAAATTTAGTTTTTATCCTCACAAACGAACGTTAATTAAGTAATTGATGAAAAAATCTATAAAAAAACAAGCAACTCGACTGCAATTTGCTCAACTTAGTCGATCAAACAGTCGTCTGCAGTACCAGGGTACGATGTATTCAAGATGGTCATACTTACTGGCTCGACAGTACTTCTGTCTTTCCAAACCCTGTAACAGTGACGTCATCAAGTGCAGCATTCACGTTAACAGGGCCGTCACCTTGTAGGATTCTTATTTTTGGTATTTTTAGAGGATCTAAAGGCTCCATTCCAATTTCTGGCAGACCTAGAACGCAAATACACGAACATAAATACAATTTTAGTGAGTGACGTTTAGATGTCGCTAGCCGCTACATACGAAAGAAAATGAAATTCATTTTGTTCATTTTAAAGCTGTTTATATTGGCATTAAACATTTTAAGATATTAATTGTTCTTCCTAACGCATATTCAATGAAATTACAGCGGTATTAAGCCGTATTTGATACCTCGCGTCACATGAGTATGGTGAAGAAATAGCGCTTTCGCTTTCCGCAAGTTATGTACAAATGTTTCGTAATTGAGGCTATGTGACTAGCCCAGTGGCCTGTGAATCTACCAACCCACTATCATACAAGCTATTTAATAGTACGTAGGTAGGCCCTACTTAGAAAATACCTTTCTTCGTAGATTAGCGACTTTAAGTAATCTACTAGAAAAATCTAGCAAGAATACGTACGGAAATATAACAATTTTTTTATACATGAAATGTTTTCAATCGGACTGCACGTTCCTATTCGAAGGCATTTAATATTTAACGAAAAATCATTCTCAACCAAACACCGTGTAACATTGAAAGGGCTAAAACCGATACCTAGTTCAATAATGAAATAAACAAGAATGAAATAATGTGTAATTAACGAATAAATAAACGTTATAATAACAAAAATTGCAAACGTTAACAAACGCGTGGGGGCACGATGTACTAAGAGCGCAGAACTGGCGAGTAGCATGCATCGTGCAAGCCGCGAAACACGAACAGCTGTGAGCAGTTGTGCAACAAACCAGGCGCTCAGAAAGCGTGCCAGCTACTTACGACGTTGACTGGTAGACCGGTAGCCACTCGAGCTATCAACGAATGTATGTACCACTCGAACCAATCAAAAGTGTTGCGTCTGTTTTGGTAATTTCTTTAATATATTGCCAGTACCACCCACTTGATAACTTTACCGATGTTTTGATTAAGCAATGCATTTTGTTTATTTTTAGTCTACGAAGTGCGAACAAATGTGTTAACAGTTGCACAAGATAAGATAGTAATATGTAAATCGAAATATTTATTTTAAACTTCTCTATTATCTTGTTGCCCTGGTATGTTGCATGGGTACATGTAAATTTCATGTAAAAGGCGACAATAATGTCCTGCCTGTTTGTTTGCTTTGAGTATTAGGCAAAGGTAAACACAGTGCAAAGTAACATCACTCCAAACAACACATATTTTGAAATTGAGAAACGCTTTAATGCTTTGAACCTAAGCAAGACCTTTCTAGGTCAGCAACCGTGTGCCTAATCACCAGGCTAGCAAAACACGTGTGTTGCTAAGTGCAAATCTTGATAGAACGGATTGCAAAATGGCAGTCATAGAATTATATTGAAGTCCGAATAAGGAAGAATGAAATTATTCGTCATAAGTATCATATTCTACGACTGCACGGTTGGTGCGGTGGCTGAGCAAGCTGCCGTGCAACGTGTCGCGGGTTCGATTCCCGCACGGAACAACACTTTGTGTGATCCACAAATTGTTGTTTCGGGTCTGGGTGTCATTGTGTATGTGAACTTGTATGTACGTTTACAACATACCCACGACACAGGAGAAAATACTAATGTGGGGCAACGATTTAAAAAAAAAATAATTTAGCCACAACAAGAAGTCCATTGCTGAACATTATGCCTTCCCAAGATGGGTTTTGAAAGCGACCTAGTATCCAGTAGTTCCCTGCTACTTTTATTAGGTCATCTGTCCATCCAATGGATTGTAGAAGGGTGCTTGTCAACGAAGAAATTACGAGAAAACATTATATCGAGTGAGGAAAATTTGTGTGTGAAAAATAAATAATTTGGCTTATATTACCTGGACCTAGTGCATTGAATAACTGTTGAACGGCTTGCCGTGAACAGGCGTCGAACTCTGGATCGCTTTTCAAGCATGTCTTCACGAAATTAGCTGTAACAAAACAAAACCGTATTAGTATAAAACAAAAATCAACCTTCTTGTCCGCAAAATTAAGTTTAAAATAACGTTTTCATGGATTGGATTAACAGGTAAATGCACATGTTACTTTCGTTTAACCTTGACATTCACATAATTCGGAACTTGTTTGAACGGATACTATCACCCACCGTGAATTTCTGAAGATTCTTATGACTCATTGATTTAAAAAATACGGCTGAACGATATTGGAATAAATAAATGTCAATGGTCTTCAATCTTCTTCGAATTTAAGCCACAGAGTAAAGTTAATCTTACTGTAATATATGCTTGATGAGACTACTGTAGTTTTAAGGACAAATAATAATTTATTAGGGTTTTTACATTTACATTCCTATTTTTCTTCTTCAAAGGGTTTGTATTTAAGCTTAGAGTAATTTTAGACATCCACCTTTCATACTTTCATAATATACAATCTACAATCATCACTACTCCACATATATCTCAAAAGAAAACTGTTATAATGCTAATATAGGAAAAAGAAAAATAGGACATGATAATCAAAGTCACAAAGCTGCATTTAAACATTTGACTTCTGGTGGAAAAGACAATTAACTAATATTAACCAACATACAAAACTAAACATAGCTTAAATAAATGGGTTAATTAACATAGATAATAATTATAACATTAGTGCGTGCACGTCTCATTACGTAAGAAATAAGATTAACAATATTTTCTAGATAGTTCTACTGTAGTACAACTTTATACCTGTTTGTCTAATGTTGAATCATGTTTTAAATGAAATCAGATTAAAAACGGAATAAAAATAATTCGCAAGATTGATAAATTATTAATGACCACAAAATGGACACTCCAGTTTCACGATAATGACCGAAAAATAACATTAAAAATGCATATTAAACAGAGTAACTAAAATAGTTTGAAAACCGTTTGCACACCGATTACGTTAAACACGTATTTTACAGTATACCAAAGTGAACCAGTATTTTCTGCATATTGAAAATGAAAATAAATAGAACCACGTTAGCTGGCAGTAAAGTAGCAATATTTTAATCTACCGTGGAAAATAAATCTTTCCTGTTCTGCACATTTTGTTAACATTAAACAACTCACACTTGCGCCACAAATAAAATAGGAACACTTCGTTGCAAAATACCAATTATTACTTGGAGAAAGTATTATTACAGAAATAGTGTTAATTAAACGTACTAATAATAGCATTGCAATCGAGTACTGTCGCGCCGACTCGATCATTCCACTCGATACCTTAGAAAATGCCGTAACGTTTCATGATATAACGGCTATAATCGATTTATGCAACACAACATTATGGAACACAACACCGGCACCGGGAATTATCACAGAAACAGAGCTTTGTACACTATGTAGGTCATCGTAAAAATTGGCACGATGCAATATTGAATGTTGATACAAAAATACTTACGTTTCGTTTTAAAATATTCTCCCGTAGTACAGTGGAGCACTAACATCACTATGAATAATTTAAACTGCATGTTTTGGTTCGGCATCTGTTGTGGCTGTTGAATAGTCAGGATCGCCCCGAGCAGGCTGCTCGAGGTGGTGGTGCGATACTAAGGCCCGCTCCGTGGGTCTCCACATGCCTCAAGAGTGCCACGAGGAGGGGGGCTATACGCAATTGTTAACTATGTAAATAAAGCTTAAACTTATCGTTGCTCAAGTTAATATTGCTAATAATGCATATAAAATTATTTGTAGAATTGCCTTTCCTTCAATTGGTAACATGTTATGTCATAGAGGTGTAAATTATGACACAATTTTTGTTAATGAAAAATGATGGACGCAGATAGAGGTTATTTGGCATGGAGGTGTGATAAGAAAAGTACATAATCAGTGAATGATGTAGACTTAGCATCAAATTCAATGGATAATCCAGTTAAGACTGATAACGAAGATACTGATAAAATACAAGTGAAACTGGATACAATAGACACTCATTACACAACTGCAAGAGACGCTATTGCTATCGCTGTAGTAATCAAGGAAATCAAGACGATTTCCTCAAAGACATGCACCTAACTAGTTCAGTTTAAATAGACCAGTTGACTGGCAATTAAGACCTTACGTGTAGTAAGTATACAGTAAGTGTTACATTCGTTCCGTTACATCGATTCCCTCTTCTTCAACACGACCGTTTGGTAATAGTCTGTTCGTATGTTTAAGTATATATTGGTTAATTTTCTAGGATTTTACGGTTGTAAATTTTACCTTTTACGTGATCATTACATTACCGGTTATTTAATTGCCCTTTCAACCATTGATTGGTGCTGTTTTTGAATTAATAATGTTCCGCTGAGCGCACCCATCTTATGATGAGTTATTTAATTTGAGCATATCCTACAATTGCGTTGAATGATTTGGGCACTAACTGCTTATGCATTTAATCTGTTTAAAAACAATTGAGAAGTCAAAAATGTTCTTACTACTATCTAGTCCTATTCGGAGTCGCGGAGAACCTAACGGGTAACCGGGGCTCCGGCTCGACATGCAGGAGAAGGAACGGGGTGGTTTTTAGTCAGTAAGAGTCTGACCAACAATAGCTGCAGCACTTAAATTCTACGAAAACCAAACACATTGCTTTCAATTTTGTATCAATTCCGAGCTCGCACATCCAACAAAAAATGCATTAGAAAAATTGGAGCATCTATTTTTGATTCACAAACAGATGTATTCATTATTGCGTTTTCATGTCTATCTATAGATTTGAAAGAGGTTGCGTTGGATATTTTGTCACTGTCGATCGCGCGATGTTTTTCGTCCAAGTTCTTTGCACAATCTTTCAACATATGGACAGAGGAACTCTTCTTGTTTCCATACTCGTTCAGATCATACGATGACTTGCTTTATAATTTGCTCTTTACTTTGCGCAAACCTTCATTGCTTCATTTTAGTCGCATCACTGGGCATATGAATCGCAAGTGTGCCGTGGTTGTAAGTGCTAGATCACCTTGAACTTTTTAGTTAATGCGGGTTAGACTAAGGTAATCGCTGTAAGTATAATCTAATGATTGGTTGGAAATGCGACTGTCGAGCATCGTCAAGCTCGTTCTGAGCCTGTGACCTCTGTTTAGCTCAAAATCTTATTACTTTTAAGTATCAGATCATTCTCGACAAATATGAAAATTGTCTCTCTGATCTCCAAAATTACACAGAACTAATTTAATGTCTTATTTTAATCAAGTTATCAATGCTTGTACAATTTTACGCAGACAAACATCTCCAAGGCATGGCGTGTTTAACACAATGATGCAACTAAGTTTCTTATACGTATTGCGATGATCATGTGTAAGTAAATCTTATATCATAGCATACGAATGACGTAAAGCATTATCTTTTAAAAAAATGACAATAGTTCCTATGTCTACCACTGATCGTTTTTACCCACGATGCTCATCGCTCGTGGGATTCTTATTGCCGTTTTCACCAACCGACCCTAAACCGTCTCTTAACAAAATGTCACTTGCAGTAAAGTAAAATAAAAATAAATAAAATAACCCTTTATTCAGATCCAACCTAAAACTGTAATTACACAATTCAAAACTTGTTAACTTTACTTAAATCTAATATCTATAAAATACCTTTTACTGATTTTCTGGAGATCTGTTTGCCGGTCAGCAAAGGCGTCCTCCAACCTTTTCCATTCTTTTATGATCATACTGAAACTTAGCAACTTATATAAGTTGATGAGAAGCAAAATGTTATCAAATATCTCCTATCCTAGCTGGAAACGGGCATTCATATAAATTTCATAAAAAATTTAAGCATTTCTAAGTCCTTAGTAAGAGTTTGTTTTACATGAGTTGGTTGGTACCGGTAAGGTTAACCCGTCAGAGCACCGAACGCAGTCTCGTTTTGATTGGTTATAACGTAAAATGATTATCGTACTAAGACCTCTGACTTAATACGCCTCTATTGATGCTTCCCTGTGACCTTACATACTAAGTTTCAGCTTTGGCAAACAGTCTATCAAAACTTTCATCTTCTATCAGTTGCTTAGTGACCTATCCATCCTTAACACAAGATAAGTTTTTTAAAATTATATTCAATGTTAGTGATGTATTTTCGCGTTAGAGATTTGTGAATGAAATATCGTGCGTTTCTTGGTAACGCTTTAATCTATACTAAAGAGCCACCTACACGATTCGGATGTTTTTCATAATCAAATCGGTCGTAGGAGAACTATTGCTGAATCTAATCTACGATATCCTGTTGTCATTTTAAGTTATTTTTCAGAATAAAAATGTATCATTAAAAAAATCCATTTTTTTCTTAGCTGTCTTGAATATTTATGAAATGATATTCACAATTAGTTCCATCTCTAAGCTTGATCTTCAACTCTTCATCTCCAATCACCGCCAGCCTTGTTTGTTGAGATATTTTTTATTTAACAGCTATTCTTTCATAACTATAATTTATGATGATAAATTTACATATCCAAAAGTTCTTAAGTACATCTGAAGCATATTATCAGCATACAATATTCCTAATTACAAGCTGACGTTTGAATATTAAACTGATTAGACACTGATGGTGTCGGGTTAGACAATACAGAAAATTATATAAAAGCTAAAAGTATGCACCACGCCTTAGACTGACCTCAAGCACAGAATGATGCAAAGGGACAAACAAGACTAGCAATGCTGCAACGTAACAAAACGGACAATAGAAAAAAGAGAAAGGACTGTCAAGTGATATCAATTTTATGTATTAAGTATCTATTGAATATTACGATATAGTATAATTATTGCCTGGCTATAAACTCAGCTCTGACTAAGAACTAACTAATGTGGCAACGTATAGATGAACTTACGAACTCGTCCGAAGAAAGAAAAATATGAAATATTTCGATATTCCATGTAATATTCTGTAACAAGAATGAAGAATGTCATCAAAACACATATAATGAGTTAACAGTTCGTAACACATCAACAGTCCACGACATAAACACATCAACAACTACACATGATAGTTATGATACTTTATTTTCGTCGTCAGAGAATTTCTTAACACTTTTATAATGATAATAATTCTCGGTTTGTCCTCGCGGTTGTTAAACAACTTTGACCCGTAAGTCAGATGCAAGCGGTGCAGTTTAGCTGTTTAGTCAACCACTGGTAAGTACCAGGTACGCGGAGACTAGACATCTAGAGGAGGTTGCGAAATAATAGTACTGATCATACCTTAACCGGTAAGGTAATCGTTGGACGTGATTGTATTTGCCCTGCTTTGGCCACGAAATAAGATAATGGCTGCAATTCTAGACACTTTAGCTTAGAATTATATCTATGTTGGTTCGAGAATAATCCTTAAGGTGGAGCTAAATGTTTTCTATATTTTTTTACATCAGAGATTTAAAAAAAATCAATGATAGGCAAGAATGCGCTCCTCAAACAAATAAATGAGTAAGCTTACCCCATATTCTACCAAAATATTATTTGAATCACTATAATATTTTGTCCTAAATGAGAAACAAAGGTTTTCATTATTAAAAACAGTCTCCTTGAATACAAATACAATAAGGTTGAAAGTGTCAAAAAATAATCTATGTAAGAGCTGTTGTCGAGGAAATTTTCCAGTCAGTTAAAACCCTTGTAGTAACGTAAAGCTTTTTATAAACGATCCACAAACATGACGAAAATTGAACTTTTGCCAAAGTACTCGGAACATTGTTTCATACTTTGTAATTATCGCACTTTAAGAAGAAATTTGGCGTATTCCTTTACATTCCCTTGACCTTGGTGTGATGTCTCGTAATTACGAGTAATTAGTCTACAAATATAATACGTAATGTCAAGGTATCGTGTGTCGTGCGGATAAATCCAACGGCTTCGGATCTTGGCTTCGGATCAAGATAAACAATCTTCGTAGCCCCCACGCTCGAATGATGGAACTGCTCTTTCTGGAACATTAGCTAACTGATGTAATAATTTATTTATTCTTCACTTGTATACAGTAATAATGTGGGTTAAAACAAGATGGTGTAGTGTCAAACTTTGCACGCGCGTCGGCTGCTGGTTTCTATAATAGGTACCAGGATACCAGAGGATGAAAGAGTATGTTCTTAATATGTTCGAATGAAATGGTATTTCGAAGTACTATCGCTGTCTCTTACTTTTATTTTCTTTCTACTACTTCACATCCATCCATCACATTTTTATCAGTTTGCTTTTACTTTGAGAATTAAAGTCCTATTTCATAGTTAACTAGATATTTTCTGTAGAAGTCATACCTATATATATGAGATATGGTATTAACAACAGTCTATCTCCTAGTTCTATATGCTTTCACTTCTTACACAAGTATCTTAGTGAGCTTGCTTCACAACTATACAAAAACAAACCCTGACCTAACTTTTTAATTTTATCACAATCGTAGGACACTTAACCTACTCTTGAAGTTGCCTCCGACATTTCAAAGCCACAAACATAAAGTGTATGGAGTTTGTATTACTAAAGACCATAATATATTTGCTGAAGATGAGTACAACAAAAACGCTGGTTTGTATAGTTTTAAGAATGAATGGGTTGAACGACCTCCTTATGTCTTTGAGCTAAAATAATATAAATCTAAATAGCCGGCTGGCGCATGGCGTAGCGTCGTGAATTTTATTGCAAACTGTGACATTGGGAGATGGTGTATGATCTTTGCGTGTCCTACTGACGTCAGTGTATTGTGCGGAATATTCCAGAAGAACAAACTGAATGAATTGGAATTATGGAACATCCAGTACTTGTACAAACCACAGTAACATTTACTTAGTCTTGCCATGCAACAGAAGGTTCAAGAGTTTGGGTTGAAAATTCTTATACTTAAATTTTTCTTATTCTCTTTCTCTTTTTTTTCTCTTTTTAAAAAAATGTTGCCCCACACTAGGATTTTCTCCTGTGTCGTGGGTGCGTTTACAAACATACAATATCACATACACATGACACCCAGACCCGGAACAACAATCTGTGGATCACACAAAGAGTTGTTCCGTGCGGGAATCGAACCCGCGACACGTTGCGGCAGCCAGTTGCCCAGCCACCGCGCCAACCGTGCAGTCAAATTATTATGCTATTAGCAAAGTCTACATGGGACTGAGGTAATAGTTACATTTAATACCCCTGCATTTCATTACCCGTTAGTTAAACGATATTTTTTTATATGTTTATCAAGCACGACAACCTCTGAACTCACACTTAATTACCTCTATTATTACAATTGGAAATTAATATCACTGTCAGTGTCAACGTCCTGATGGTACAAGAAAAAGAAAATGTCTACACACAAAAATAAGATAGCAATAGCAACGCGTCGCGTAAGAAATAATAAATTAACAACATGACGACCTAGCGTTAAGAATTAATTTTAAAAACCACAAAACGATAAACATTTTATGTGAAAAGATATTTGCCTGTCTGGCACTATTCTGGAAAGACCCAGATTCGGGATTGATATTAATTAATGAGCCATTCAATTCGAAGTAACTTCTTAAACATTCCGTTCAGATATTTTTCGAGAGTTTTGATCTCATTTCGATTTAAAAATACTTCTATAAATTTCTCACGGGGTAATAACTTATTTGCTATTTAGCTTGTTTGTCCTATAAATCCAGACTTTTTAAATCCTATGTATGTCTTAAAACGGCCACCAGCTATACAAAATGCATGATAAATTAGCATTTTTGGTTTAAATAGGGCCCAGTACGGCTGATGCTCAACACGGAGCCGCGGAAGGCCTAACGGGTTGCCAGGGCTCCGGCTTGAAGAACAGGAATAGGTACGGGGTGGTTATTAGTCAGTAAGACTCTGACTCTAACACTCCCTCTCGCATAACCAAAGGCGGGAGAAATAATTGGATAATTTTCCCCCTTAAAAAAAAGCATTTTTGTTTGTTTCCTGAAACCTATTTTATGGGTACTACTGCCTGATGACAATATATTTCAGTTACTGTAACTGCTTTTTTACCGTTGTGGCTGTTTAAAAATAAATAAATGACGCAATTACTAAGTACGACGACCTAGGTCAACATAACCTTTAATGACCTATAAATTTTAATTTTGTACTTACCTCTTATACCTTATCGCCAGCCAGATAGTCCGCGCATTAATTAATCATAATCCGTAATGCTAATCCTATTGCAATCGGAAATTAGTGTTCAAATTATTCATTATAATCCTTTATTCGTTGGACATCGTTTTCATAATGATTGTTTTTCTTTGTTACGATTAATCCAATAATGCCTTTTTATCTTTTTATAATAGAAGAAAGAAAGAAAGAAAGAAAAAACATTTATTCTTGCGCAGAACACACATAACATAACTAAAAACTACAAAAAATAAAATATAATATAAAGCGAGGGTAACAAAGGTATCATAGAAATAATAGAGATATACATATACCTAAATTAAAAATACCAAGATTCAAAGATAAAGAAAAATGAAAAATGAAGTCTTGTCCATGGTCCACAGACAGAGTTAAATTTAGGTAACTATCGTGACACAGTATACTAAATTAAAATAAAATCGCGGGTTACTCACACGTAATACTGAGAAAATCTCTACTAGTTTCGAACCACAGAGGGGTTCTTCCTCATGAGCAGCGTGCACGGTCGCGGCGATGTCGCGCAGTCTACTCTCGCCGTCGATTTTTAGTTAATGCCTTTTTTAGGTTACATTGTAATGCCCCTAATTCGCCTCTATTACACAGGAACACCATTTCCTAGGTTTCCTAGTTATATTTTCTTAAGTTTTTTTTCTCTCATCGATGCGTAAGAATCGCAAAAATGTTTTTTTTTTAATTTATCGAACTTGATGCAATCAATCTCTGGAGACCAGCGCATAAATGATTCGCTAAAATAACCTTAATTTTAATTGCAAACCTCAATACCCTGGGCCCACCTCTGTATCCTCATAATTCTGTTACCTGTCAACTAAGATATTTGGCACAAGTGCACTAGTTATGATTGATTAGATTTAAGGTAATTATTCTTCTAAGTCATAAAGTTGTCGTAAAACCCCAAGGTCTGCCAGTATTAAATTGTAACACATAGTAAATTATTCTATTACTCCAGAAATGCTGT
Organism: Spodoptera littoralis; assembly: GCA_902850265.1. Taxonomy (NCBI): domain Eukaryota; kingdom Metazoa; phylum Arthropoda; class Insecta; order Lepidoptera; family Noctuidae; genus Spodoptera; species Spodoptera littoralis. Next base: position 5,401,491 of record LR824539.2, read on the forward strand.
GGAGTATGCGTAGGTTGTGTTGCATACTAGATAATTAAATATGTCCATGTACACACGGCTACACATCGACATAGTATAAAGAACATAACCAGTATAAACTGAACGTTAAATGTGCGGAAAGATGATGCGACGCGACACCAGGATAAACTGGTTTTGTATAGATTGATGTGTCGCCGTGTGTAACTTTCGTGAGGAAAGTCTGATTCTATACGGACGGAGCATTTTCTGTACAATACTGGTAGATTCCATCTAGACTGAACATTGGTCCAGGATGCTTAGATTTTATTGACATTCATGTATCTATGCAGGAAACCAGTGCTCAGGGAGCTGGTTTAAAATCCTTGACGCCGAATGTCTCTATAAAATAAACACAATCTTTCTATATGTGTTCGACGCAACAAAAATAAAATACAAAATTCATTCCAGTTTTTTATTAATTATGTATTCAGAGCTAAGCGCAAAAAAAAAACAAAATTCTAAGCGCTCAGTTTTGAATAGCACTGACCGCTTAGAATTTGTTGTCCCAAAATGTCCTTACACGAAACGACGATCCGATAAACGGAATTTAGATAGAAAATAAAAACAAGAAATAATGTTGAAAGTATGATTTCTTTTGTAAAATTATGATAATTAACATTATATTCTAATACTAGCGACCCACCCCGGCTTCGCACGGGTGCAAAACCCATGTATTATACTTATAAAGCTTTCTTAAAAATCAAGAGTGATTCTTAAGAAACGGATTTAATAGATCTCTATCTATTAAAGAAAACCGCATCAAAATCCGTTGCGTAGTTTTAAAGATCTAAGCATACATAGGGACAGACAGACGGCGGATAGCGACTTTGTTTTGTACTATGTAGTGATTCACGTAATGATAATACTCAACAGCTATTCATACCATCAACATCTTCATGTAAATAAAACATGAAAAACATCTGTCTACTAGTTTTAGTAAGCTCATAATCGTATTTTTGGCCTTCCTCCATCACCTAAAAGACTTCAGGGAAAACATCACAATAAAACAAAACACTACTTACAAACGATATTTATTAGATAAAGTTAAATATTTACAATTAAATATTTATAAAAAAATACTTAACGAAAATAGTATAGCGATGTTAGAAGTTATAATAGGTACCTACTATAATAATAGTAATCAATTAAAAACTATCACACAATCTTTGACGTTGTTAAGCATTGCAGACATCGACTTGGAAGAGAGTACAAATCGTAATTTTCGACCTTCATTTGACATACATAAGAATACTGTTTCATTCCGAATAGTTCGGTTGGTCTCAAGCATAGGAAAGTGGCGATGAGGTGGTGAATTACATATGGCGGGTGTTGCCGAAGCCACCGTGCCCTGACTGTGAAGCTCCCTTGTTGAAACCCATCTGCAGGTTCAGCTCCGACTCGTGGGCACGGAGCTGCTCCTCAGTGAAGGTACGCTCGTTCTTCTCCGCCATCTTAGGTCCTAGCTGAGGACCAGTCCATTCAGGGTGCTTCTGAGTCTAGAAAAGAAATAATAGAAAAGTTAGATTGATACCCCTTTAAGCTGCAAATTCTTATATAAGGTACCTATGGAAGGGCTACTTACGATCCTGCCCAAAGCGTATAAGCAGAGTGTGACTTGAGGAATGTTACGCCTCTCGAACAGGTCAGCGGTCTGGAAAATTTCTTCTTCTGGCACTCCGTACTTCTTAATGGCGGCTTGGAACCTGAAATAATCGAAACAAAAATTAAAATTAGTCAATTCAAGACAATTCTCGAACAAGACGAGTTTCTAAGAACGCGTTACTTTTAAAAAATGATTCCCAATTTTTTGGCAGCTCTTCGTTTGTTTTTTGTTTACAAATCTAGTTGAAGAGGAAATTGTTTTTTGATGATTTACCTTTGGATGTTCTCCATAAGCTGGAAGTTGGTTCCCCTCTCCTGGATCTTCTTGACTGATCCTGGGGCCAGTTTGTTGATGAGCTTGCAGAGAACAACGCCATCCTTCAGGTAGTCTTCATAGGCGGCGCTGGGGAGGGGCTCTCCAAGGACGGCGCTGATCCAGTTCAGCACCTCCTGTTCTTGTTCCTTGTTCCTAGGCTGGAAGATAGTAATACTATTATTACTTTGAACATATCACATTTCAATTGGGAGCGTTTGGTAAATAACAGAGCTAGTATATGCAACAAAATTGATCTGTGATTACAACTGAAGCTCATAAATTGTGTAAAAAAATCGAAACTTGCAAGTTTCGGACGGTAGCCGTAAAACATTCGCTCCAGTGCCAAGTCGTTTGATGGCGAACGAGCGGATTCCAGCATCACCTCCGAAAATAGCATCGTTTACGAAACAGATCTCTGTTATCCCATACTGAAGGGACCGGGGTACATCTGGAGAGCTTTTAAGAGCAACCTAAAGGAGGTAACAGATGATAGGCGGGCCGCAGCTGCGCGTGCGTTCCTCATTAATCTAAAGTATTCCAACACTATTGACGTCATCAACGCACAGTAATATTAGGTACAGTACTTTTGTTAAAACAAACTTTTAGATGCTCACTTTGTTTTGTTATTGAGTCTATATTGTTTAGATTATGAAGTGTGCGAGTGTTAAAATGTAAAATAACTGAACTGGCTGTTATGATTAGTTCAGAAGAATTGATAAACATTTTAGGATAGTGAATCTTAAAAAGATTACTGATAGCACTGTTCAGGTAAACATACATAGTAGAAAATTGACATCGCGACACATAAAAAAACAGTTAAAAAGACAAATGTGAAACAGATAATTAGATGGTAATTAGGAAGGAATTTATTAGTGAGTATAGTGTAGAGATAGTGTTGCCAAGTGATACGTACAGCCATATTAATTTATGTCACAAAACTTTTTGGTTGCACTTGAGTTTATGAGCGAGCTTTCGGCTCGAACTCGGCTGGTTGACTGTTAGAGTTGCAGTCCGCCCGCCCAAGCCGGCACCGTCGCGGGGGCGGGCGGAACGTTCCCTAACTTCTCGACTACGTACATTACATACGTAAATATAAAATGGCGTCACTCTTATTTACATCATTTACTGAACAAACTGTTGATTACACGCTGACGATGGCTGCTGACCCTTTTCATTCATAGTCTACCCACGGGTTTTTACATAGTTACTCTGAAAATTATATTTCTTTTTTTTGCGGTAGTCTATTGTTTCATTTCGTTATATAGTCTATGACTAATTTACATATGTAATGTAAACACGAAGAAGGTATTTCATTTTATTTTGTTTGTTTTTATTATATGATTTTCCTTGTTGATTCAGAGATTGTTGTTTTTAAAAGTGACTTCAAAATATATATCTAAACATCATAAATAATGTACCTAAATCGTGTTTTGAAGTTTATGCTATAAATAAATTGTTTTTTGGGTTAAATAGGTAAGAAGGTACGTACATTTAACTTGAAATGTAGAAAGACATCTACTGTTACTAGACTTTGAATTTACGTAACCAAAAATTAGCAGCAAATTTCTGTAAAATCGGCTAAAAATAACATTAGAATTGAGTTATGCGATTCACCCCATTAATTAGAAATTTTAGGACAACCGGACACAGTTTACACATGATATATGTCTAGAATCTTAGCTAATAATGTTATTAAGAAAATGTAAGAAGAAAATATACATCTAAACGTATGAAATAAATAATATTATGTGGAAAAATAAACAGCTGTTTCCCATTTGTTTGTTGCTAGCTAAAAGTGCGATTCAACGGATGTTTGCTTTGCCAAAACAGCTTTTATTGGTAGGAAATAAGAGTGTTTGTTGTAGATAAGTTTTACATGTTTTAAATGATTGATACAATGATTTGTAGTACCTAACATAAACATTACGTTCTTCGATCTAATGTCTAGAGCGGCCAAGTCTGTATCAGCATCGGCTTAATTCTCCTTACCCTTTTGAACAATAAAGGGCGTAATATTATGATAATATTGTTCTAAATAGGTAGTTAGTTAATACATTGATAAGAACTTACATAATTGACGGAATTAAAGTATTCAATTGTGGGTGAGTCATGATTCGGCACGAATGTGCCGAGTCGACCGAAGTGATACCACGGCCTCACAGAAAACCGACGTGAAAGAACTTATCTTGTGTTTCGTCGTGTGAGTGAGGTTACAGCAGGTCCCCCACTGCCAATCTCCCCAATCCCTGAATCCCCAAAAATCCTCTAATTCCTAATCCCTAAAAGGCCGGTAACGCATTTGTAACACCTCTGGTGTCCCGGATGTCCATGGGCAGCGCTGATTGCTTACCATCAATCCATCCGTCTGCTTGTTTACCGGCTAAACCCATAAAGACTTCGATTTCCCCTGTAACTACGGAGTGACAGTTTGCTCAATTTAACAATCAAATCCAACTTTAATATTATACCCATGTTACCGGCTAATAAACCAAGTTCAAGACTGTCTGATTTATGTTCTTTATAAATAACTTGAATCTATTACTAAGGAGGTACCACATTATGAAGTAACTATTATGTATTCAAGTATCGTATGTATCGACTACAAAGTCAACTGTTTATATCAATTTATGGCTTTGGCTATCTATAGATGTCTACTTACACATGTAAAGCACGACTATAAGTTTGATATAAATCTTTTATCGTACATCTTAATAAATTGTAATAACTTTTATTTTATTTGTTTATATTCAGCCTTGATCGTCCCATTGCAGGGCAAAGGCCTCCCTACCGTGCTTCCACTCCTCTCTATGTAAAACTTTTTGCGGCTAATCCTTGTCATACATGCCCAGTTCGTCCCGCCATCTGCTTTTGAGCCTGCGTCTTTGTTTTTTTATTTAAAGGGGAAAATCATCGAGTGATTTCCTCCGCCTGGGTGAGGCGGGAAAAAGTGTCCGACTCTTACTGACTAAAAACCACCCCGTTCTTACTCCTGTACTTCGCACCCCGGCAACCCGTTAGTCCTACAGTGCTTAATTTAATAATAGACTACTCTTGGATGGATTCATGAGAAGAAACTTATACGTTTTAATATGTAGGTATGTAATTAAAAGCAAAACATACCAAAAAATCCTGAGAAGGTATTTTTCAAGACTAGGGTAGGTTCAAGACAAGACCAGGGTATTAAGTCTCAGATTACCATTTTAGGATAACATTAAAATGAATTTATCAAAGGTAGAGGTACGCAACCACATTTTTTTTACCAATTCCTTTTAAACTAAACATATTTTGAATCACAGTACATACTAATTATAATAAATAAGGAAAACCACTCGACAAAAAACATGTCTAAGGAAGATTCTCAGAAATAATGTACCTAATTTATACAAAACACAATAGAATGCAAAAGTAACTTATCATTTAATGGAATGACGTAAAGAAATAATGATGTTTTTGAGATTTTGTGACTTTTTTTGTAAACATCGAAACAGTTATCGACGTATTGACCCTGATTGTACAGTTTTATATAGGTTTATAGTCATTATCACTTTTTTATAGTTGACGTATTATTATACCCTGATTGTATACTTTTATATGTTATCATAATTACTAACCCGGCAAACTTCGTACCGCCTAAAAAGGTTTTCCTCAACTAAACCTTTCCTGGACTTCCACGAAGATTTCAATACCAAAATTAGCCAAATCGGTTCAGCCGTTCTCGAGTTTTAGCGGGACTAACGAACGGAAGTTTATTTTTATTTATATACTTAGATGTAATACAAAAAGAAAATAATACTGATCAAAATGGAAAACTGAAACATAGGTAGTAAGTACTTCTGGTTTCTGCTCGTATTCTTAGCTAGATGGGGTTGGTAACACGGGCACCATATAACTGAGTTTACAATTTTTCCCTATAATTCTTATAAAGTTTCTACTCTTTCTACTTTCTCTCCACGTTCTCTATTTTTTTTTGTTTCAAACGTTGCCCCACACTATAATTTTCTCCGAGTACGTTTACAAACATACAAGTTCAAATACACATGACACCCAGACCCGGAACAACAATCTGTGAATCAGACAAAGAGTTCTTCCGTGCGGGAATCAAACCCGCGATACGTTGCGCGGCAGCCAGTTGCCCAACCACCGCGCCAACCGTGCAGTCAATTTAAACTTTTTGTCAATGTTCTCTTTTTTCCATCTTCGACTTTCCTTTTATCTATGTACTTTGGCACTTCTGCATATTCTGTAAAAGCATACCTATATATCTTTAACAAAAAACTAGAACGATACTGTTTGTTTACCATTACCTAAACAGTAAAAATAATCTTAATCTCCCATGACCACGAAAACTCTGGAAAGAAAAAGAAAATCTAACATTCTTTGGGATTTAAAGACATTAAAGTAAAATGAACGAGTAGTGCCGTGTGGCTGCGATAGTATAAATAAAGAGCTTAACTTCAAAACAGCTGTGCGATACATAATGTAAAAAGCTTACATATGTATTTAATACCACATAAATAGATCACTTTTGAACGACTGACGTTATAAGTTGGATGAAGTTATGAGAAAATGTTCAAGTTTACATTGAGATTCATACAAATCAAATTTTTTATGAATAGCTTCAAAATCAGATATTATTTTCTCTGAAAAAAATGTCAAATATAAGTTGGAATGGTCATATTTTCATAATAATCAAAGACAAAATGGTTACAACTTGTACTTGTGAGTTGGGATTGGGACCCAGCCTGGGTCCCAGATTGGTGGGACCCAAAAGAACGAACCAGAGATTATCAATAAACTGAAGTCGCTAAGTTGATGAGAAAAAATAAAACCGTTTAAAAACGAAAGTTACTGTCTTAATACTTTAGAGTCGTGTTTCACTTTGTTCTAAGTTTTCGGATGCCACCCCAACTCTTCTTGTCCAGTCCGTCCCTGTTCTCCTATTTAACTGATTTATAGGTTGATAAACTTTTGCATAACAACGTCCATTTTAAATTTAGTTAAACGACGTCACGATTCGACGTCAATTGTGCGTGGATCCTGTTCCGATGTATGACAAGAATGGTTAATATTAAATGTAGGTATACGTGTGTTTGTTCATCTTTGTGATATCGATATTACTGCAGTTATAGTGTAATATTGAAGTACGTTAATAAAAAAAATGTTAATCAAATAATGGACATTGAATGACAAAAACAAGAACAGTAGAAAAATAACTTTTTTTTATAAACTCAAACTTCATAAACAAAGCCGCAATTACTATAAGGAACCATTTGTACACAAGTAATAAAAATGGAAAAGTTTTTCATAACAATTTAGTAGTATCATTTTGTCTCCCATTTGTTTTTTGACGGCAGTTGTCCATCCTACTCCGGAAACCAATAAACTGTAAACAACAGAGTTTGACGCCACCATGCTTTATCTAAAAATACTGGTTAGCAACAGAATTCATAAATCAAAAGGTAAATAATGTGTTTTATGCTATTGCTGACAATCATGAAATCAAAATATGTTCAGGTCCATGAATAAAACCTATGTTAGACTTTTTTTTTTAAGGGGGGAAAATCATCGAATGGCTGCTCCCGCCTGGGTGAGGCGGAAGGGAGTGTCAGACTCTTACTGACTAAAAACCACCCTGTTCCTTCTCCTGCACGTCAAGCTGGAGCCCCGGTTACCCGTTAGGTTCTCCGCGACTCTGAATCGGCATCGGCCCTATTGGGCTCCATCTGTGGTGGTCTGATGGCTCTTTGAGGCGCGCGCGGAACGCGACGCGCCGAACGCGACGCGCCGTACGCTCGGGAACCTATGTTAGACTAGGAGGAGGTGGTTATAAATATGTAGGTAATTGTTAGTCGTTACATTAAAACTTACGAGTTAGTTTATGTCACCAATAATAATAAAATATAAACACACATAACATCACGCCTTTTATCCTTGAAGGCTAGGCAGAGGTGCACATAATGGCACTTAATGTCACTGTACAATGTGAAACCCACTTTTCACTATTTATGTTATGAGTCCCTTGTAATAGGGGGTGAGCCTATTGCCATATATCGGGCACGATTCCAGACCCAGTGCTACTATTGCGATTTATTTTAAAAACACAGTAATACATACTTTGCCCGACCCGAGAATCGAACCCGAAACCCATTGCCCGGCAGTCGCACTTGCGACCACTCGGCCAACGAGGCAGTCATAAAACATAAACAACATATTAAATGGGGTCCATTTCGAGAAAGCATAACTATCAATCGTCTGACACGTCATAAACGACTCATCAACTCCTATAAATTATCAGAGGCGAATCTGTCACTTTTTCAGCTGGAGCCCAGGGCCCCCACAAATAGCTATTGCAACGATTCAGTATTGGAACTAACATTTAAAAATTATTTTTACTTCAAATAACTAACGTATAAACCGTAATTCGAATTATTCCTGTAACGTTTCATGAACATAAAATGATGGGCGCTTTATTTTTACGTACCTACTTTTACTATGGGCCCCATTAGTTTTAGTACGTCCCTGTACCTCACCTGGATGAATTACACGTAAATGATTTATGTTATCAAGACAAATATGAGACAAAATACAAGCGTTATGAATATGGTACTGAAATTTATACCTACGTGCGTGAAAAGATGTTGACTGTATTTTAAAATAGTATACTGAGTTGGCTTGGAGCCAGCAATAGAAGCATGTCCGGCCCGGAGATACGACGGGAAACCCCTGAGTATCAAATTCTTGTTGATTTTTATTAAAAACGTTCTTTGTGCAAAACTAGTTTTTTTAAATGGAAAATTGGAATATAATAACTAGTTCATCGATTTTAGAGACGAGTATCGAGTAAATTATTGTTATCTTCGAAGTCCCCCCGTGCGAAGCCGGGACGGGCCGCTAGTCTATCTTCTATCTATATATATAAAATTCAAAGGTGATTGACTGACTGACTGACTGACATAGTGATCTATCAACGCACAGCCCAAACCGCTGGACAGATTAGGCTAAAATTTGGAATACAGATAGATGTTATGACGTAGGCATCCGCTAAGAAAGGATTTTGATAATTTCCACCCCCAAGGGGGTAAAAAAGGGGATGAAAGTTTGTATGAGACTTTGTCAGTTTTTAACTGATCTGGTTGAAATTTGGCATGCAGATAGATATTATGACGTAAGCATCCACTGTGAAAGGATTTAGATAATTTCCATCCCTAAGGGGATAAAATAGGGGATGAAAGTTTGTATGAGACTTTGTCAGTTTTAAACCGATCGGGTTGTAATTTGGCATGCAGATAGATGTTATGACGTGAGCATCAGCTGTGAAATGATTTTGATAATTTCCACCCCCAAGGGGGTAAAATAGGGGATGAAAGTTTATATGAGACTTTGTCAGTTTTAAACCGATCGGGTTGAAATTTGGCATGCAGATAGATGTTATGACGTAAGCATCCGCTTTGAAAGGATTTTGATAATTTCCACCCCCAAGGGGGTAAAATTGGGGATGAAAGTTTGTATGAGACTTTATCAGTTTTAAATCGATCGAATTGAAATTTGACATGCAGATAGATGTTATCTCATAGGCATCCGCTAAGAAAGGATTTTGATCATTTCCACCCCCAAGGGGGTAAAAAAGGGGATGAAAGTTTGTATGAAACTTTGTCAGTTTTTAACTGATCTGGTTGAAATTTGGCATGCAGATAGATGTTATGACGTAAGCATCCACTGTGAAAGGATTTTGATAATTTCCTCCCCCAAGGGGGTAAAATAGGGGATGAAAGTTTGTATGAGACTTTGTCAGTTTTAAACCGATCGGGTTGAAATTCGGCGTGCAGATGGACGTGCGAAATATGACGTAAACGTCCCTTTAGAAAGGTTTTTGAACATTCTCACCCCAAAGTGGGTAAAATAGGGGGTGAAAGTTTGTATGATACTTTGCCAGTTTTAAATTGGTCGGGCTGAGACTTTGCATGCATAAAGTTGCTATGACCTAGGTATCTCCTTAGAAAGGATTTTGATAAATTCCACCCCTAAGGGGATAAAATAGGGAATGAGAGTTTGTATAAATCTTCTTAGCCATTGAATTTAGAATCATTGAATCTTTTTGAATTACATTCGGTAAAACGATGATTTGGGACCTGGGTAACGTATGATAGTTTTTTCACAGATGTCTCACGAGAACGGGAACTATGCGTCAATGCCCCAGGACTCTCTAACTCTTAACCACTGAACTTATTCTAGAGAGATTCGGTACAACAATAGTCGACAGAATAGTTTTTATTACTCAAACCTTACGTGATCGGGCACTGTACTGGTAAGATCCCTGCGGGATTATTTATTTATTGAAACTACGATAAATCATTTCAAAATAGGTAAATCTTACTTGGGCACTGAATTGATTCTGGTTAATTCTGTCAGAAGTCATTAATCTACGCGGACGAAGTCGCGGGCAACAGCTAGTACTTAGATAAAATGGCGCTAAGTTTACGAGTAGGAGGTAGTTACGTCATAACGTGCTACAAAATTTAAAATTAATATATCGTCGAAAGTATTTAATTTTGTGAGTAGAGAAAAAATACGTGTCAAAAGTTATATAATTATTAATGTACCAGACGGACATTAAAATAAAATTTAGGAAACTACCCTATTCAGATGAAAAGAACTTAGTGCCTAAAGGAACTTAAATACCTTACAGCGGTCTAATTCATAAAAGTTTCGCAATTTTATGACCGCTAGATACCTATTATTTAGTAATATTATTGTACTAGTTTCATGATTAATTAATTCACTTGATGAGTAATAAAACAATGTTGATTCTACAATTAAATTAACCTTTTCTTTGATGTCTTGTTTATCTGTTCGTTGTTTGCTTTTACTATTCAGGTTAACTTTTAATTACTCCAAGAATAGAAATTCCACCGGTACAGCATCATCTCACTGATTATTATTATATTCAACTTCGGTTATCTAAATACATACTTTCGTGAAAAGTTTTTTTAAGTTTTTTGGTAAACAATCGGCGTCGCCCATGGACACCTGGAACACCAGTGGCGTTACAAGTGCGTTACCGGCCTTTTGGAGATTGGGAGTTTGAGGGTCGTTGGAGATTTAGGAATTGGGGAGATTGGGGAAGGGGAGGGTAATTGGGCCTCCGGTAACCGAAATGACGCACGACGAAACACAACGCTAGCGTTGCTTCACGTCGGTTTTCTGTGAGGCCGTGGTATCACTCCGGTCGAGCCGGCCCATTCGTGCCGTGCCGAAGCATGGCTCTCCTACACTTGAGTTACGCATGTATTGGGATTAATATAGTACGCACAATGTACTTTAAACCCTAAATATTAAAGTGTAGGTACCTATTTAGATAAATTCAGGTTTAATAGGTAGGTATCGACTGTGTTATATAACGACCACATTACTCAGTACCTACATAAGTAATATGTAACAAATTGTAAACGTGCCATTTGGAGGTAAACCAGTAGCTACCAGTCAGTACAAAATGCAGTTAAAACCTTAGACCCTAATTGCACTCACTGGCCTTAACCAGATTTGTAGTCAATTACATAAGTTACAAACTAAAGTACTAAGTACCGTCGGTACCTAGGTTGTTGTTAGTATTAATTTTAACCTTACAAAACCAGTTCAAATAATTAAAATCTAAAATATGTTTACCAAATTTAAACATTTCTGTGACAATCTGAACTCTGATGACAGTGTCGATGTCAAAAATCGTACACACACCTAATTGTGATCAAAACTAGATAATTCTAGGCATAACTTGCACTTAGGTATTGTTAGTTATCTTACTCTTGAATCCAATTGCGATCAATCGACATTGGTATCGATATTGGTATTTCATACTCTCGAGTTGCAACACTAGCGCCCATTGCATACGTATTGCGTGGATATTGAATGAACTAAATGGTATTGAATTTAGCTTTATATTCCGTACTCTGAACGCTATTTTAACAGCTACGATTGGGGTTGTATAGTTTTGACATTGAATAATTATGGAAATTTAATTGGATTGAAATTGCATTGACATTGAGATTGGTTTCAAGAGTAAGCACCCTGATAAAAAATAAATATAACACTTGAAATAAACAAATTAATCGACTGTTTTGTAATGACAACTAGTAGTACCTACCTACTTCAATAATTAAAATTCTCAATCAAAGATCACTGCCGCCACCTTGTGTATCATATTGACATTACCGATTGCAAAGGTTAACCAGTAAGATAATATAGTAACTGCAGTGCAATGTACCAACTTCTAGTTGCAACGTAACACAATTCTTAGTGCTTACTACCTATACATGATAGATGGCGGTAAATGGCGAAGTTATGCAATGCTTGCAAATTAATATTTTCATTTTAAAGTTCTCGAAGTTTAATTTAACCAAGATTAATTTTAAGCATTAATTATTATTATTGTCATGTACTGTTAGGTATTTAATAACAATACGTTTTACATTTCAATGTGAATACCACATAATTATCAGTGATTCACCAAAAGTAAGCAGCTTCGGCTGCATCGGTCATTGGCTCTTTAATATGTCTAAATAATTATAGTACCTATTTATTTATAACTACCTTCTGCCCGCGACTTCGTACGCGCAATCCCGTTTTCTCCCGTTCCCGTAGGTTTTTCAGGATTTTTTTCTGTCATAAGAACCTACTCCTGACAATAACAAACACAACCAAAAAAAATCAGTCAAATCGGTCTAGCCGTTCTCAAGGTATGGCGTGACAACGGGTAACGGGTTTTTATATGTATGTAGTAAATCCTGGTCAGTAAACAAACAAAGAATAATAATTAAAGAAAACAATAAAATTTACTTACAAAGGACTGTCGGGGCATTGGTCAAGAAGTTCAATGGTCTATGCATTTTATATGGTAACATTGATCATTGTGTGCCAACAATAAAACGAACAATCGATATAGGTTATTGATATACTCGTAACACAATAGTAACCCAATAATACAATACACATCTTTCTGTCCTAAATGTCGCGGAGAACCTAACGGGTTACCGGGGCTCCAGCTCGACGTGCAGGAGAAGGAACGGGGTGGTTTTTAGTCAGTAAGAGTCTGACACTCCCTCCCGCCTCACCCACGCGGGAGCAGTCATTCGATGATTTTCCCCAATTAAAAAAAATCCTATTTAATACCATAAATGCGAAATTTTGTGATAATATATGAACAGTATGAACGTTTGTTATTTAGTTTTCACAGAAAGACCCTGGACAGATCTTAATGTGAGAAATATTTTTAAGTGTGGGAGAGCCATGCTTCGGCACGAATGGGCCGGCTCGACCGGAGTGATACCACGACCTCACAGAAAACCGACGTGAAGCAACGCTTGCATTGTGTTTCGTCGTGTGACATTTCGGTTACCGGAGGCCCAATTACCCTCCCCTTCCCCAATCTCCCCAATCCCTGAATCCCCAACGATCCTCAAACTCCTAATCCCCAAAAAGCCGGTGACGCACTTGTGACGCCTCTGGTGTTCCAGGTGTCCATGGGCGACGCCGATTGCTTACCACTAGGTGATCCGTCTACTTATTTACCGGCTTATGGCATAAAAAAAAATAGCTTGGACCATGGAGTAGAACACGGGCTGTTAACCCTTTTTATTTATGTACACTGTTACAGATGTAACAAGTAAGTAACATAATATTATAGTACCTATTAGGCATCTTGTTGCACATTACATAACAAATCGCTATTTTAATTAATTGTTTACCTAAAGACTGTCTAATGGCTAGTATTTTTTTGCGATTTCGTCTCTTAAGTGACTCTACAAAGACCTACTTAATGTATATACAATCTTGAAAATTCGTATAAATTAGTATCTTTTGGATAAATGGGCTTACCTATATCGATTTAAACGAGATCGTAACAAAAATAAAGGATTATTGAGACAAACATAATACTAGGACAAAAAAGGTATTCAATGAAAGTATTAATTATTTAATATTTACTCAAAATAAGAGGCATATTTCGGAGTGAAACTAAGCTATTGACAAAAGTAAACAAGAATATTATACTCTCTACTTAGTCATGGGCCCCTGAGCCCCCGGCCCTTGACTCAATTCGGCCCTGGCATAAAATTTCATATTTCATTTCAGAACATACCTAGAAGAATACCTATTAGCGGGATTTTCCTATACTATCTACAAAATAAAATTATTATGTAAAGTACAATGTAATAAGTAGGTTCACACTTTAAAAGTAACAAACAAATGATATATTTATGAAAATGAGACCTTGGCTAGTCGACTGTATGGCTAAAGATATTAAGCTTCTTTTTGTCTGAAAAATTACACAAGGGTTACATAACATTCATATTATTATACAGTGTAGCTATCAAAATAAATGTTTTAATTTACCATTAACAGCTAATTACAAATAATCTTAAAGTAAAGTAAAATTTGCATGTATTAAGATAAATTATTATTATGAACCCGACTATATACTGAAACTGCAAACAGCGAGCAAGATTCAGCCACAACCCGGAGCTGTGGACAACCTAGTAGGTTACCAGGGCTCCAGCTCTAAGGTAGGAGTAGGAACGGAGTGGTTTTTAGTCAGTAAGAGTCTGACACTCCCTCTCGCCTCATCCAAGGCGATAGAAGTCACATAACATCACGCCTTTTATCCCTCTATGGGTAGGCAGAGGTGTACATTATGCCACTGTAGAGGTACAATGTAACACCCACCCACTCACTATTTATGTTATGAGTCCCATGTAATGGGGGTGAGCCTATTGCCATATACCGGGCACAATTCCAGACTCCGTGCTACAACTGAGAATTTTTAAAAATAAAACCCAGTAATACCAGACCCGGGAATAGAATAAGAGACCCCTTGCCCGGCAGTCGCACTTGCGACCACTCGGCCAACGCAGGCAGCGATAGAATTCATTGGATGATTTACCCCTTCATAAAAAAATCTATTAGTTTATTGATGTTTTCATTTTGGTATCTGTTTCAATTTTGTATTGTATTTTTATTTATTTGTGTATTATATTTAAATGGGCCACAGTTGCCTGAAATAAAGGAACAATAATAAAAAATAATAATTATAAAAAATGGTGCAGCCAGCAGCTTACCAGCGCTTAAAACAAGGTATACCACAACCTTTGTCTGTTCTTATATTAACCTGATTACCTTTTTTTTTTTTGAGGGGGGAAAATCATCCAATGTCTTCTCCCGCCTGGGTGAGGCGGGAAGGAGTGTCAGACTCTTACTGACTAAAAACCACCCCGTTCCTACTCCTGCACTTCGAGCCGGAGCCCCGGCAACCCGTTAAGTCTTCCGCCGTTCTTAACTTTAATTAAGCAATTACAAAAGTAACGACCTCATAAATAATGTACTTTTGTTCATATGTAAACTTCTCATTACATTGATTTACTACAAATAAGTCAAAACCCCTTGAAGAAGTAAACAAGTTTTAATTGACTGGTTTCAACGTCATGAAAATATCATACTGCCTTGTTAACCGAGTGGTTCAATTCCTGAGTCAGACAATTTAATATGGGGGTTCTTAAATATTCTCAGTAGTAGCACGGAGTTTGAAATTGTGTCCGGTATTTGGCAACAGGCTCACCCCCCTATTACATGGGACTCATACTTAATATAAGTAGTGAAAAGTGGGTACATAACATAAATAGTGTACAGTGACATTAGGTGCTGTAATGTTCACCTCTGCTATCCCTTCGGGGATAGAAGGCGTGTTATGTGAAAATATTATTTATTTTGTCTATTTTCTGTTAGAGATACTGCTATTACTATTATGGAAATGTAGTAACTGATATCATCGAAATTTACGTAATTTTTTCAAACCATAATATTAAACATGATTAAGAGATATATGACTTATGTTTGCAATAAGATGTTTCAATTTAATTCGATTTCAGATTATCTTTATATACTTATATAATTCTGCTGTACGTGTGTATATCATTGAACTCCTCCTAAACGGCTTGACCGATTTAAATGATTTTTTCCGTATGCGTTTGAGTGGCACCCTGGATGGTTTAGATTCACAAATCAGCCCGGCATCGGTATAATATATACATATACCTCTATATATTAAACCTAAGTCGCGGTCGTGGTGGCCCGGAGGTTTAAGACGCCCACTTCTCATGCATGAGGGTGCGGGTTCGAAACCTACCAACGGCAAGTACCAATGTGACTTTTTCCGAGTTATATATACTTTCTAAGATTATTTAGACACCACTGACAAACGGTGAAGGAAAAACATCGTGAGGAAACCTGGACTTATAATTTCTAATTATAAGTTTGAAATCGCCAACCCGCATTGAGCAAGCGTGGTGATTAATGCTCTAACCGTCTCCATGTGAGAAGAGGCTTTGCTCAGCAGTGGGCATTTATAGGCTGTTGATGATGATTATACCTAAGTCTACCTAGTCATGTAGGTAAAGGAAGACTGAGCTAGACTCACGTGCTTGAGTCAAATAGTTATCAAAACAAAGCGAATGGTCCATTGTCTGTAATAATAATAAATATATTTACATAAAATAGTTATATAGACACGTCTTGAGGAAGTGAATTTCCGTACCGTGTCTATCATAATTATGAGTATCTATCTATGATAGTCTGAAACCAAAATTCTGACAACATGTCAATGAAATCAACCTTTAACTGCTTGAATTACTTACATATTAACCCGTCGTGTGTCTAAACGTGGATCCAAGGTAGACACAATGTATTTTCTATTGTGTCTCATATCGGTGCATTCAAGCGGATTTTTTTTAAATTTTTTTTAGGGGGGAAAATCATCGTATGACTGCTCCCGCCTGGGTGAAACGGGAGGGAGTGTCAGACCCTTACTGACTAAAAACCACCCCGTTCGTTCTCCTGCACGTCGAATCGGAGCCCCAGTTACCCGTTAGGTTCTCCGCGACTCAGCTAGAGAGCTACCTATCTCCCCAATGGAATAATAATAATCATTTATTTAAGACATCATAGGTCCACTGTGTTAGTAACATAATAAAATAAAAACTGCGTTTAAAAAACCGACTTCAAAAACCAAAAACTAATAATAAACAAAAAGTCAATACTAAAAAGCAAAAAATAACTATTATTAGTACTGATAGGTTACCCACCCACTGATAGGTAAGAAGTCGGTGCCATAAGTTCCATTCAAAATTATTCATTAAAACCTTAATAGGTACCTAATTCACAATTTTGTGGACGTTTAGTTATATCATTATGATATGAGCTTATGGCACCGACTTCTAACCTATCAGTGGGTGGGTAACCTATCAGTACTAATAATAGTTATTTTTTGCTTTTTAGTATTGACTTTTTGTTTATTATTAGTTTTTGGTTTTTGAAGTCGGTTTTTTAAACGCAGTTTTTATTTTATTATTTTACCATTTTCAGTGTAAAGCTACATATACCCGTTTTGTTACTTATAATATACATAGGTGCAAAGTCCTCATCAATACAAATTAATCAAGCCCAAACTCAAGGTAGTTACTGTATACCGTTGAGGAGTTCCCTTAACAATTACACTTCCTCATTATCATACCCTTAATGACAGCCCCACTCTATCTAGGTGTAAAGTCCTCATCAATACAAATTAATCAAGCCCAAACTCAAGGTAGTTACTGTATACCGTTGAGGAGTTCCCTTAACAATTACACTTCTTCATCATCAGACCCTTAATGACAGCCCCACTCTATCTAGGTGTAAAGTCCTCATCAATACAAATTAATCAAGCCCAAACACAAGGTAGTTAATATAAACCGCTGAGGAGTTCCCTCGACTGTCTGTCGACTCCATCATCAGGTCGACTTCAGACCCTTATCAAATTGTAGTGTTTAAAATTCGTAATTGAAAAACATAATAGACGCATTACTCCCCCATAGAATTTTCGAAAGTTCCCCTCAGTTTCCCTAGGATTCCATCATCAGATCCTGACTTCATGGAAATGGGACCATCTCGGGAGTATACCCTTTCAAACAAAACAAAAATTTTCGAAATCGGTCCACAAACGGCGGAGTTCTGCGCGAACAAACAAAAAAAAAAAAAAACAATCAGCCGAACATAGTACCTCCTCCTTTTTTTGAAGTCGGTAATAAAATAAAAAATACAATACACCTTAACAAATATGTTAGTAAGCACATTAAAGAGACAAAAATAATACAGAAAATAAATACAGATCAAATACAAATACAGAAAATAAACACATACAATATGTTGGTACTAAAACAGACATACTAAAACACTCTCGGTGGTATTTGTATTGAAATATGCTTATCGCAGCAACTCCTAACTATAAAACAACTAGCCTCTACCCGCGACTTCGTACACGCAATCCCTTTTTCTCCCGTTCCCGTAGGATTTTTAGGCGTTTTTCTGTCTTAAGAACCTTCTCCTAATAATAACAATAAGTTGTTTCGGATCTGGGTGTCATTGTGTATGTGAACTTGTATGTTACTTGTAACTTTAACTTGTATGTTAACTTGTATGTTTGTAAACGCACCCACGACACAGGAGACAATCCTAATGTGGGGCAAAAAAAAAATACAACAAAAGAAGAATTAGTGAAATCGGTCCTGCCATTCACGAGTGATGCCGTAATCAAGGGAAAAAGGGATTCATTTTTATATGTAGAGAGAGATATATAATATGGAACTAATTATAATTCCGATATAAAGTGGGTGTGTTACATTAGAACAAGAAGTAGGAAGATCTATCTATCATTTTTTGAGCAAATAAGTTATACTATTGAACATTATTTTCGGATTTATTTAGATCAAGGTTGATATTATCATTTATTGTGTTCCGTTTACTTCTAGTAAACAAGGTAATATACTAATTATAAGCCCTCATCTTCATTAAGTAGGTTCTCTATTTATCTTTTAACACATGTATTCATGTAACAGAGGACAAACAATTATTGAATATTCATCACCATCACTAGCTCTTTGAGACGGGTGTGATCATTAACAAGCTTGACAAGTCAAAGTCAAAGTCAAAATCAAAATCAAAAGTAGGCACTTTTGAACGAAAGAGTAACATGGAGTTTCTAGCTCATTATTCTCCATAGGAATCTTTTTTTGTTGACGTTCAAAAGTAGGCAGTTTTGAACGTCAACAAAAAATTTCAAAGTGAAGCTATTTGCTCATTCCAATGTGTAGATTCCTATGGAGAATAATGAGCTAGAAACTCCAAAGGTTACTCTTTTTCAATCATGTTCACAATACAAATCTCTATTTCTCTAGCTAAGAGACTTGGAGACTGCAATTCGATCTTCAAAAATTGGATAATGGCTGGTCGCAATTTATAAATAGTTGATGACATTACGATAAACACAACCTATAATTAGATACGAAAAGTGCGGAATTTAATCGTAAATAAGCGAACATACCTTATTCGATATATCCTTAAATCCAATGATAGGGGGCAATCCATAATATATTCACTTAGATCAGTACTTAACTACGAATTATATTTAAAAAAAAACTAAATAGGTATAGCTTTACACACTATAAGACCAAAGAAAAATGCTTAGGCGCATAGAAGAATAAGAAAAGTGCGATGTAAGGATGCGCAGACACAGCTGAATACAACATAATAGAACACAAAATAAAGAACAACATTTTTCAAAAAAATATGTTTACACTTCAAAGTACTGATTATGAATGACGATATATTTGGTCAGAGGTAAATATATATAAAAAAGATAATGTACGAAGGTTTGTATCGCACGAGTCCTTATCAGTGACTGCCGATTGTTCTGTCTGTCTGTCGATTTAAACGAAGCCGTAGACTCTGGACATTAAAGTAAAATATCTTTTGTCTTCACATAATCAATTATGGCCGTCACCTTTATTATGCTTAGCATTTGAATTGCAAAAAAATGTAATCACGTGTTTTGAATAAAATAGTATTAAAATTATTAGTTCTCTGTACCTACTTTGGTTACATAAGCAGGTATTGTCAAGTATCTAGTTGTTTTTCCATACTAGGTTTAAGCATGTTTTTCTTTTTAGTCATGTTAATATTTCATTGAAGTCAGTACAGTTTTATGAGGTAAAAGTGTAAATAAGTCAATGCTTTTTCCCTATATTAAGAAACATGTATACGTTGGGAAAGTACTACCAACGCAAAAGAAAGAATATCATTGGATCAAAAAGGCAATTAAAAGCGAGATCTATAGTACCTATTTACTAGATAGTCTTGGCAACAGAATAAGAAATAGTATTCGACCAAAGAAAAGATTATCTAACTGTTGGAAAAATATAGCCCTTATCTTCTTTTGCCTAATATTGGCCTTGTACCCTTATATTGTCGCGGAGAACCTAACGGGTTCCCGGGGCTCCGGCTCGACGTGCAGGAGAAGGAACGGGGTGGTTTTTAGTCAGTAAGAGTCTGACACTAAGGCGGGAGAAGTCATTCGATGATTTTCCCCAATAAAAAAAAATACCATTATATTAGGTACTTTACTGGTGTAATTTTATGATCATAATTATAACTTCTAAAACACTCTAAACTAATCACTAATTGAAATGATTAATCGATCCTAGGGCCGATTTTTCCAACGTTACATAAAAAACTGAGGAGTAACGTAAAGTAGTTGAATATTTGATAATAGGGTAGATGACTAATTTTTATTCTAATGTCCGTCTGGTAAATTAGTTAAAAACATAAGACACGTATTTTTAATTTTATTACGGAAACGAATAGTTTCGAAAATATATTGATTTGAAATATCGCATGACGTCACTTTTGAGTACGAATTATACTTCAAAATTACTTAGCTACCTCATTCCTAAACATTGATTCGTTTTATCTAATTATTGTTTTCTTATACGACGAAATAAAAAAATACGTGTCTAATATTTTTTCATTTCCTAACTGACGGACTAATTAGATTTTAAATTTTCATGTCATCATCCCTATTTTTCCACACTAAAAACTGTCAAATGTTTATTTTATTAGATAGTTAAAAATTAACTAACGATTAAAAAATCGGCCTTTAGTCCAAAATTTGGATCGATCTAAGTTCCAAACAGAAACTTTATACAACTAATGTCGAAAAATTTATTTTAATTGAAAGATCGGTTATTAATTTCGGCCTTAATAGACATAGTCCTATAATAGTGCTCCAGAGCTCAATTCCTATTCTTTCTACTTCCAGTGTGCTGGCAAGCGTGAACCCGAGAAGGAGCAAGAAGCCCAAGCATGGATTGAAGCAGTCATTGGCGAGAGGTTCCCCAATATGCCATACGAGCTGGCACTCCGTGACGGCATCATCCTGTGCAAGCTGATGAACCGCCTCCAGCCGGGCATCATCACCAAGGTCAACGTGTCTGGTGGTGACTACAAATACATGGATAATATTAACCAGTAAGTTGTTCGTTTTATCATTTGAATGTTACACGTATGGTTAGGTAAAAGATTAGGATATTTATAAAATAACTATTGAGTTAGGGGCTAGGAATTCTAATAAAAGATTGTATTCTTGTAAATAATTATTTACTTTTATTTACTTGCACATACTTCTATGAAAGGTAAGAACAACAACAGAACGAAACAAAAACATAAAGTGCCACCTGGCAGAACTATTCAAAAACTAAACACTGTAAAGCAGCCAGTGTTATATTTTATTAATTCAATACTCCCACTAAAATATAACACTCTTCAAACAATAAACATATTTAAAAGAAACTATTCAATACAAAACAAAATATTATCTCTTAAAGTAATAAAAACCTGAGTTGGTAAAGTCTTAGTGAAAATATCTGCCAACTGACTTTTACTAGGAACATACTTAATTTTAATCAAGCCCAACTCAGCCTTCTCTCTTATAAAATGATACTTAATATCAATATGTTTAGTTCTTTTATGAAAGACCGGGTTATTTATTAGTTTGATTGCACTTTGGTTATCAACTAGTAAAGTTACACATTTATAATCCTCACCTAAATCTACCAGAAGTTGTTGCAACCACAATACCTCTTTGGCAGCTTCACAGGCAGCAACGAACTCTGCTTCCGTAGTAGAGAGAGCAATGGTCTTTTGTTTTTGACTGGACCAGGTAATTGGACCACCATTCATTATAAAAATATAACCCGTTGTAGACTTACGAGTATCAATATCACTAGCAAAATCTGAATCTGAATAACCAACTAAATCACCACCCTCTCCATACTTTATACATAAATCTTTAGTATTAATTAGGTATCTTATGACACGCTTCACAGCATTTACATGTACTTGACCAGGGTTGTTTACATATCTACTTAATAGACTCACAGCATAAGAAAGATCAGGTCTTGAAACAGAACACAAAAATAATAATGATCCTATAGCTTCTCTATAAGGAAAATCTATGATACCTTCATCAACATTTTTAGTTACAATTACATTTGGATCTGCTGGAGTACTTACTGGATAAGCATTTGACATACAAAATTTTTCAATAATTTGTTCTATGTAATCCCTCTGGTGAATATAAATATAATCATTTATTCTTTGAATTTCCATACCCACATAATATTTTAAATTTAGTAATTTTATTTTAAAAGCCTGCTTTAAATATTCTATTATCTCTTGAATAAGCAATTTACTAGCAGATATTACAAGAGCATCATCAACATATATTATTAAAAATATCTTAATATTATTAAACTTCCCAACAAAAATACAGTTATCAGCTTGAGATTGTACAAAGCCATATTTTAACAGAAAATTACTAAATCTTTTGTTCCAACAACGAGGAGCCTGCTTCAAGCCATACAGGGATTTATTAAGCTTTAATACACAATTTTTATTTAACTTAACTCCCTCAGGTACTTCTATAAAAATATCTTCTTCTAAATAACCATTAAGAAAAGCTGTTTTTACATCAAATTGTTGAATTGCTAACTTATACTTAGCTGCAATAGAGAGAACAATTCTAATAGAATCATATCTAGTTGTAGGAGAGAATATTTCTTGATAGTCAACATCTTTGATCTGTTTGAACCCTCGTGCGCATAAGCGAGCTTTATAACGTTTTTCATTTTTCTCATTCTTCTTAATTGTAAAGACCCACTTTGTAGTAAGCGTTCTCTGATCAGATCTTTCTATTACACTCCATGTATTGTTTTCTTTATGTGCAGCCAATTCCTCCTTGATAGCTTGACACCATTCCTTTTTCTGTGGGCTTTGTAATGCATCATTATATGTTTGAGGCAATGACAACTCAACCAGGTTCGCTTCAAACCGTCGATTATTTCTTGGTCTCAATGTTATGTTTGAGTGTGATATATTTTCTATTTCTTGAGACGGCTCATATGCTGGGTCATCACTGTTACAGCTCATCAAGCTTTCATCAGACTCATTTTGATTTGTTTCATTTAATTCATTAACTGCATTCACTGATTCTGTTTTATTATTTTGCACAGCATTATCTTCATCATCCATAATGTTAATCTGTGCAATATTCTTCCTTATTTCTGTAACCAAATGTTCATCAAAAATTACATTCCTAGATATTTTTATGGTTTTTCTATCTGTATCATACATTCTGTAATTGTTGTTGTCATAACCAACTAATATCATTTTTTTATTCTTCTTTTCAAATTTTGTCCTCAACTGATCTGGTACATGAACATATCCAACACTGCCAAACACCTTCAAATGACCTATTTGCGGTTTAGTACCATACCATAATTCATATGGGGTTTTGCCTGGAGTCTGACTGGAAGATGTTCTGTTCAATATATAAACAGCACATTGTACTGCTTCGGCCCATAGATATAGTGGAACATCTCTCGCATACAACATTGAACGAGCACTCTCCACTATTGTTCTATTCTCTCTTTCAACACGCCCATTTTGCTCTGGTGTGTACGGAGCAGTAAGCTCATGAACTATTCCTTCTTTCTGCAAATAATCTCTAAAAACTTTGTTCACATATTCTTTTCCATTATCAGTATGCAATGTTCTAACACCATGCATATATTTATTCTTAACAATATTGTTATATTTCTTGAATACTTCCATAACATCATTCTTATTTTGAATAAAATATACATACCTGAAACTTGTAGCTGCATCCTTGAACAACAAGAAATATCTCATGCCTTGAACTGAAGCTTGACTCATCGGTCCACAGACATCACTATACACCAAGTCCCCAGGCTGTAGTTCTCCTCGTGTAGATTTATGAAATGGAAACCTACACTGCTTTCCATATGCACATGCCTCACAAACAAAACTTAGTTCATCATTTTCATTAATTTTTAGACCTTCTACTGTATTATTAACAAACATATTTTTAATTTGTTTTGTATTAATATGTCCTAAACGTTCATGCCATATTTTTATATCACTTTTATTATTTTGAACTAAGTTACAAGTATTTGAAACTATTGTTTTTATATTCAACTCATACAGATTATTTTCTCTTATTTTTGCACTCATCACTATGTCATTTTCTTTATATATCAAAGCGCTTAAATCCTTCTTTATAATAGAGTAATTTTGTCGTATAATAACTCCTTCTGAAAATAAATTCCTCCGTAGACTAGGAACATATAATACACTATGCAGTTCACTGTTTATCCACTGTCCATTAACATATCTCTTTATCAACACTTTACCAATGCCGGATACTTCTATAGCTTGTTGATTTCCTAATGTTAACGATTTCTGATCACATTCAAACAGCTCCACAAAGAAGTCTTTTCTGTAGGTCATGTGTGCAGAGGCGCCACTGTCTAATATCCACGAATTGTCTTCTGTTTTGTTGCAATCGACTTCCACATTAAATGCCAAGTTGTCAGATGGTTGTGTAGACTTTCTGTACTTATTTTTATTCGGAAAACGACATTCCTTTGCAAAATGCCCTCTTTTTCCACAGTTATAACACTCAAATCTGTGTTTAGTGGTTTTGTTTTGATTCACACTACTCCCACTATGTCCAGATTCAATTTGCTTCGTTTGTTTCTTCCAACCTTTGTTGGCAACAAGGAGAGCTGTCTCTTGCTCTTCCACAGACACTAAACTAGCTTCTTCATCTAATAAACGAGCCGTCAAATTGTTGAGAGTTTGTTGTGTGGGATCCAATGACATCCATGCTTGGCGCAGATATCTATACTTTAAGGGCAATGTTCCAAGTATTTTTGTAATGATAGCCATCTCACTAACATTCTCGCCACTTTCTTTCAACTGCTTTGCTAAGGTTTCAACTTTAGAAATATGTTGAGCCACACTGTCACTTTCCGACATTTTATATTGATAAAACTTCTCATGAATTAGCATTTTACATAATTCACTCTTTTGCTCATATATAGACTCAAGTTTTGTCATTATTTCTTTAGCAGTTTCACAGTTTTCTACTAATGTGATTTGCTTGAAATCCATAGAAGATGTTAATATGTACATCGCCATACCATCATTTTTCAACCACTCTTCTGCCTTTGCTTCTGGTTTTGGCTTATAAATATCTATTCCTTTTGCCTTCAGAGCACATTTCATTTGGAATTTCCACTGTCTAAAATTATTTCCATCAAATTTTTCTAAATTCATTCGTGTCGGATCCATTTTGTTTGACGTTACAAATCTCGACACTGAATTTTTTTCTTATTCACGTTTTCTTTACCTTATGTTCACTAGCAGAGTATCCTGGGCCCATAACCTATTGAGTTAGGGGCTAGGAATTCTAATAAAAGATTGTATTCTTGTAAATAATTATTTACTTTTATTTACTTGCACATACTTCTATGAAAGGTAAGAACAACAACAGAACGAAACAAAAACATAAAGTGCCACCTGGCAGAACTATTCAAAAACTAAACACTGTAAAGCAGCCAGTGTTATATTTTATTAATTCAATAATAACTAACTGGGTAATGTGTGAGGTAGAGACCACTCAGCCAATATAAATATGTTCAGCGTAATTATACTGTTCGGGGCCCGTGGCAAATTCATTGAATGGACCCCCGTTAAAAAACAGAGAAGTACCGATAAAAACCTCTAAACGGAAAGTCCTTCCAGCTTGCAGCCCATGGCATTTTGCCGATTTGCCACCCTGTAGTTATGTCTCTGAATTTTACCTATCGTGATTACCTTTTTATTTAGGGCTTTCGAATAATATTGCTGGGTTCTTTCGTTATACGCCTGTAGACATATAGCAAGCTCGAGACAATATCTGTGTTTAACATTGACTTTATTAATTTAAACTTGATGTAAAGTGCACTAGCTCTCAGATAAATGGTTTCTCCAATTCGTAATTTGTTTATTATTTATTTTCATTACTCATACATGGAGTACTGGTTTCTCGTATAAATGTAAAAATATTTGTTGAAGGTTTACGATACGGAAAAAAACTGTCGCAAGTTCAAAACTTTCGATTGACCTTCTATATGTTCCGTTCCCTTAGTTATTGAACTTGTGAATTAAATATTACTTGAAACTTTACACATAACTCAAAAAACGCCGTTGGTTACACATTTGTTCGAACTGCCTATGTATTGTGTCATCATATTGTATCATGTAATGTGTCACTGTTTGTTTTCCCAAATAAATAAAATAAAATTACTTTATATAATATTTGCGGAAATTAATTCAACATAATTACTGCGTCATAGAATTAAAGTATTCACACAAAGAGAATTTAAAATATTGTTTAAGTTTTTATTCAGTGATAAGTAAAATTTGAAGGAACCGACGATGATTATCATTCATGTTATTAGCTATATGCTAACAAAGGATTGAGTCTAGGTATAATTATTAAGCATCACTATCACTACATAGTATAAAACAAAGTCGCTATCCGCTGTCTGTCTGTCCCTATGTATGCTTAGATCTTTAAAACTACGCAACGGATTTTGATGCGGATTTTTTTAATAGACAGAGTGATTTATGTAGAGGTATAATTCATGCATATTGCACCCGTGCGAAACCAGTTACGTATTATTTAAAAAAAGCTATAAATCCTGAAATATTAATAATTTTTAAAAATATGTTTAAGTAATACTCGGGTCAATCATTAACCAAAGATGTAAAATCTTTTACAGGTTCCAGAAAGCGTGTGTAAAGTACGGAGTACCTGATGTGGACCTCTTCCAGACAACAGATCTCTGGGACCAGAAGAACATCGCACTCGTGACACAGACCATCTTTGCCCTTGGAAGGACGGTACGTAAGGTTCAATGACCTTTTGACGTCAGATCAGACGCCATGTTTTTTAAAATAAATTATTTAACATTTTGTTTTGGAATCTGACTACTTAATTGTGTTCGTTTTTATTTTTAAAGATAAAATGCCATTTGGTCCCCGAATAGGAGGTTAAATGTTATGGTTCAAATATTAATTACCCACGTTTAGAATACAGTCTCATTGTTATAAACAGTGTATTTCGCGTGTAGTTTAAATATTATTATTTAATTGCATGTGAATGTGATTATCCGCTACCTTTTCTGCATCCCTGGTATCACAGATCACAATTTATTATTAAATATTATTAAACGTATACTCAAAATAATGCGTTGAAAGTGATCTTAGGAGTTTTATTTATCATACCATTAATTAACGTTTACGAAATACTCAGATTTGATTATTAATTTACAGGCCTACAAGCACCCAGAATGGCGCGGTCCCTACTTAGGCCCCAGGCCGGCTGAAGAGAACCGTCGTGAATTCAGTGAGGATGTGCTCCGTGCTGGTAACTCAGTCATCGGTCTACAAGCTGGCACCAACAAACTGGCCAGCCAATCAGGACAGAACTTCGGGGCATCTCGCAAAATTATCCTCGGCAAGTGAAAGTACTAGGATACCAGAATCAGTTAGATATATTATATCTATGTATAATATTAATTTGTATTTTTTAAATTATATTGTTATAGTAATATTTATTCTATTTTGTGTAGTAAATATTGTGTTGTATTAAATTACCTACTATGGTGCATAAGTCAATTTAATGCCAAAGATTTTGCAAAATATATCAGGAGAGAAGGTGTTGTATTGAGTCATTATTTAAGAAAATTATTTCTATTACGTAATATCCAATGTCCATCAATTACATACAAGAATATCTAGTTTTAAACTATGGAATTTATTTATAATAAATTATTTTTAATCGTAATCCTAAGGACTAATCATAAAACTGTGATGTTTTCGAAGTTGGATGAGGATTGACAGTCGGTACATAAACTTTTAAGTATTACTTTAAACACCGAAAATAAACGACTATCTACAGAAACATTGTTTTTCTTATCTGAACGTTGATATCTATATGTTTAAGCAACATACCTAAGCGAATGTTATTTAGGTATTTAAACATTGCCAAAAAAGTAAAAATCCTGAGTACCTACCTACCTACTTAATGACTATGGCACTGAAGACTTTAATTATTGTCGTGGGAAGCATTTTTCTGGTATTTTTTTGAGTTTTAACCTATAGATAGCACTACAAGCTTGTAGGTAGCTTGTACCTAGGTAGGTACCCAAAGAGTTATGGGCATACACAGTATATTTGGTATATTCATACACAGTTCGCAATCCTAGGCTCAGAGTCCTTATGGATTGAAAAAGCAAACCTATAATAAGACATAAGATGACCAAGGAAAATTTGGAAAACTGATTTACCTACATCTCAATGTAAATCATGTTTCGGCACGAATGTGATACCACGGCCTCACAGAAAACCGACGTGAAACAACGCTTGTGTTGTGTTTCGTTGAGTGAGTGAGGTTACCGGAGGCCCAATTACCCCCCTCCCTAGTCTCCCGAATCCCCGAATCCTCTAATTCCCAATTCCCAAAAGGCCGGTAACGCACTTGTAACGCATTGGTGTTTCGGTCGTCCATGGGCGGCGCCGATTGCTTAGCATCAGGTAATCCGACTGGCTTATGCTATAAAAAAATCACTTTGTCATTAAACCCAAAAATAACAACAAAAAATGTACTAACATAAAGTACTTAATTATATTTTGTTTATTAGTCTCGTCTCATATCCGAAGTACCTGATGAATGCCCTTGACCGCAAAAGGCGATCACACCGCCACCACACCACTGATGGGGCGCTCCATAAAAAGTTCTCTGTAATCTATTTTCGGTTCAGATGTTATTATTAATATTCTACGTGTGAAGAAGGAAAATGTCTTTGATATTCCTTTCCAGTTGATAAGAAGGACCACCCATGCAGGATCTTAAGTACCTACTGGTTAAAGGCTTCTAGTTATTTATTACCTTGGTTTTATTTTGTTAAACATATGCCTACCTATAAGTATTTAAAGGTACCTACCGTAGGTACTTCCTTACTTCACATCACATCATACCAACAGTCTATAAGTAGCACGGAGAAGGTTTGAGCGTTAATCACCACGCCTGCTCAATGCGGTTTAGCGATTTCAAACTTATTTATAGAGACTATAAGCTGAGGTTTCCTCACGATATTTTCCTTCACCGTTTGTCAGTGGCGTCTAAATAATCTTTGAAAATATGTACATATTTTTTTTAAAAGTCACGTTGGTACTTGCCTTTGGTAAGTTTCGAACTCACAAACTCGTACACGAGAAGCTGACGTCTTAAACCACCAGGTCACCACGACATTCACTTCCTTACTTAGTATTTACTTACCTACCTTAGTACCTTAAAAAATGAAACCGAAGGAAGTGGAAACTATTCCTTTTCAGCTGCTAACTCCTGATTCATTTTGTTGTTGGCTCCAAGCCATTTATGTTGTTCACGTCTCTAGGACGCACTAAACTTCATTGTCTTTAACTTGATTGTTTTTAATGGTGGTACTTATTGGTAGAGAGGTGTAAAGACTAGAAAGAAGAGGTACTTTCTGAAGATTCTGCACAATTTTTTTGACTGCTCCCACCTGGGTGAGGCGGGAGGGAGTGTCAGACTCTTACTGACTAAAAACCACCCCGTTCCTTCTCCTGCACGTCGAGCCGGAGCCCCGGTTACCCGTTAGGTTCTCTACGACAGATTCTGGACCATAGAAATTACAGTGAAAGAGAGAATGAGGTGCGCTTGTCCTTAAAACGTCTACTTAGCTAGTGATGATTTCTCTACCCCGATTTGGGGCCAGCCCGCCACAACCACCCAAAACCGCTGCAACTCCTATAAGCCAGGATCTACGGTAGATACAACCATAAAAACACCGGATACTGAAGTCCAGTGCGCGTGCATCCCAGGGACATAAGTAACTTTTTTTATGGGATTGGACTGTAAACGAGCAGACGGATCACTTGATGGTAAGCAATCGGCGCCACCAGGACACCTGGAACATCAGAGCCGTTACAAGTACGTTACTGGCCTTTTGGGATGAGGAGTTTGGGGATCGTTGGGGATTCAGGGATTGGGGAGATTCACACGACGAAATAAAACGCAAGCGTTGCTTCACGTCAGATTTTTGTAAGACTGTGGTATCACTCCGGTCGATCCGGCCCATTCGTGCCGAAACATGTGTTAGGTATTATTACTTAATAGCTGAATATATATAGGTAGGTACTTATTGAATTAACTTTTTTACAATGATCCAAATTAGGCAAAACTTACTTACACTTAAGTAAGTCGTAGAACAACGTAAGACTCGGTATTACCTGTGGTATTACCTGGAAGTACCTAGTTTGTAGGTACTTAGAATTTCAAAAAATCTAATAAATGGCTGAAGAATCCACTTCTTCTAGGTCTCTATGGTGAAATAATAACTTGTATCTCACTAATTATAATTTGATATTTCATTTACAATTTTATAAGTATTAAATCAATAGTTTAAAAATAACAATGTACGGAGTAATTAAAGTATTGCACGTAGCGACATCCAGCGGCGTTTGGAAATACTACAATCAGTTATAAAAGTACAAAAGTCACATATTTGAAAACAGATGGCGCAAATTCACGAAAGCAAGGTCGTCTATAGTGATGTCCATTGCTATTACGAAAAGCAAATAAAATGTCTTATTGGAATATCTTGTAGTCTTCTTTTTCTTATTAGTTAGCTTACACTAGAAATAAATTATAAAAACAGTATTTATCAAATTGATTTATATGGGCTATTTAAAAACAAGCACAGCATGCTATATTTTAATTTTCTTTTTGAAATATTTTGGCGATAAGAGACAACCTTGACATAATATTATATTACGTCAAATCACATAATGCAAGGAGATAACCAATGTTTTATAAGTATTTAGCAGTTAAGACGTGGATGGCAACTAATTGTATAATCTAATGAATATGCAATTCAAGCAAGCACGTTTGCAAACATTTTGTGACAGTCTTCACAGACTACAACAATGTCGACTTTGCGTGCGAAGAAACGAGTACATCACTAATGTTAAATAACACAAGCCCGCAAATACTTGTTGTGGAATTTATTTTTTACACTGCGTAAATTGAATGTGAAATGTGTGTATAAACTATCCAAATGTTAATAAACACGTGAGAAAATGATAACATTCGGCGGTGGGAACAATTCCACGGCGATAGAAGATACAGGTGCGGTGTTGTGAACTTTGTTTTTAGTTAACGTCTTGTGAGGACTTTGAGTTATTGTATTGTTATTTTGTAGGGGAAGTGAGGAGCATCTGCGAGAGTATATGCAGCGATGGGTCCAGTGCGACGGTACAGCCCGGGGGCTCCAACCAACGACCTCGGATGGATATAGCATGTGTTTTGGATATTACCCAAACATTGAATCTTACACATAGGAAAAGGGCTTTAGAAGAAGTTCGATTGGCATCTGAGCTGGTGAATGCTAATCTACATCATATACCTGTGAGTTTATATCTTAATTTAGTACCCGAATTAACATATTTACAATAAGTAATGCATGTCCTTCAAATACCTCTTTCCTCTCACAAAAGAATTCAGTATAGAATTATATGTATAGATTCTAATTTTAAATATCTCAGGTTCAAATCGGATGGTCATTTTACCAGTCAGATTGATGAGCAAAGTAATACAATTCTTAGCCATTTTGTGATTCTTGTAAATGCCAATAGGAAAAAAGTTAGGAATAAATGTTGAATTAAAGGTTTTTATATTTGTCTATTTATAATTTTGTTAGAGATACACACTCAAGATTGATTTTTTATTTACTTTTATCAAGAATTCATTAAATTTAATCTTAGAGGTAGATAACTACTTGTAAACAATAATAAATAACCAAATAAAACAATACCTGAAGTTATCTAAAAGTTAAGATTGTATAAACTAAAATCAGTGTCTTAGTATAACCTTACAAATATCACTTTGAAATATGTGTATGTTCAAAGTAGGTATCATGTGAAATAATTACAAACTAATTACCATCTGTTTGTCGCTGGGTTTTTCCCATTTACTCTTAAAGTTACCTTATTTAGAAAAAATATTTAACTCGTCGAGTACCGGTTTTATAGACACAATTAAAGAACAATAGGTCGCGGTCACCGGTGACCGCTTGGTGTTTGACAGTTTAAGATGAAAAATGTCATTGCTTTATGTGTTTCTTTCTTCAAAATACTACTTCAGTATGAACTTGCACAGCTCCTTAGTGTCTCATTTCATTTTATTTAATTTTTTTTGTCTGGGTTTCATGAGAAACAGACTCCGAGTTTGATTCAGTACTCTCAGTCAGGTAATAAATGCTGCTGTCATTCTGTTAATTTTGAAATTTAACTAACAGAACGTAACATAACGCCTTTTATCCCTAAAGGGGTAGGTAGAGGTGTACATTACGGCACTAAATGCCACTGTGCTATATAACACCCACTTTTCACTATTTATGTTGTGAGTCCCATGTAATATGGGGTGAGACTATTGATATGATATTTTGAAATATCTTTAAGTAAAAGTCGTTTGTATCTTCGCTTACAAAACGGCAGAATGGTGCCGAACATGGACATACAAATTACAAAACATATTCCTCTTATCAGCTTTTGTTTATTTAGTTAGAAGTTTGTGACAGTAAACAATTATTAAAATAACAAATAATGAATAAAATAGATTACCTTTCTATTGTTAATTAAATTTTACTTTGTCTTTATACATAAGGTTTTCCCGTAAGTTTGATATGATTATTTAACTTACCATCAGGTGATCCGTCTGCTCATTTGCCTACTATACAATAATAAAAAAAGTTGTTAACTGCTGATTGTAACATATTGCAGTCATTATGTCAACATCCAGATTAATTAAGTATTGATATTCGAGACATAAACATAGTAATACAATTTGTAAACATTTCCCAACAACTCTTGGCATTTTCTTATTCTTTTTTCTTTTTACCAGATAAGAATCACCAAATTAATTTAATAGGAAGACTATGAAGTGTACAGAGCCGTTGTTTTATATATCAATAAAATTAAACAACAATAAATAACAACTAGTATTAAACTGTCAAACACCTAGCGGTCACCGGTGACCGCAACCTATTGTTCTTTAATTGTGTCTATAATGAAGGTACTCAACGAGTTAATGTTTCTTACTATTTTCCAGTTCGAGAAGTTGGACTTTGGTGAAACAAATGTACTGGATACATTTTACAATGCGGACGTTGCATTGGTGGACCTTAGCCTGCAAGTGCAGCAGAGCTCATTACTGTATCACTTGGGAGTACGGGAAAGCTTTGACATGAAGGAAAATGTTCTACTATACAACGATGTTGATGCAGACTCTACGCTTCGGCTTAAGGTAATTTTTTCTCTCCTGCTGGCTTGTTTAATGTGTTTTATATAATGTTGTATTTTTACAATTTTTATTGTTCTTTAAAGAGGTAAGTAATGTGAAGTGTATTAAATGTAATATCCACTTTTAACCAGTTATGCTACATGGCCTATATGTATGTGAGTATTTTGGATATGAAATAGAGAGGCTGCCTCGATGGCCGAGTGGTCGCAAGTGCGACTACCGGGCAAAGGGTCTCGGGTTCGATTCCCGGGTCGGGCAAAATATTACTGGGTTTTTTAAAAAAAATCTCAGTAGTAGCCCGGAGTCTGGAAATGTGCCCGGTATATGGCAATAGGCTCACCCCCTATTATATAGGACTCATAACATAAATAGTGAAAAGTGGGTGTTACTTCTGTGTGCACCTCTGCCTACCCCTTCGTGGATAAAAGGCGTGATGTTATGTTATGTGATGTGTTGAAATAGAGAGATAGATTGTTAGATAGAGTAACAGTATCCCCTGACCATACAACACCATTCTTTGTCTAATCTAAAATGTTTGATTTATGATTGATTTCTTTGAGGTAGGTAAGGTAGCGGCTTTGTTCATTGTAATTTTAATCTTTTAATTTCTTTGTTCTATGATTAACTATTAAATTAAAGCGACATAGTTATATTTAATTATAACAAGCAGCAAGACTGCACGGTTCGCGCTGTAACTGGGCAACTGGCTGCCACTCAATGTGTCGTGGGTTCGATTTCCGCACGGATCAACTCATTGTGTGATTCACAGATTGTTGTTCCTGGTCTGAATGTCATGTGTATGTGAAATTGTATGTTTGTAAACGCACCCACGACACAGGAGAAAATCCTAGTGTGGGACAATGCTTTTAACCGAAAAACAAAATAACTTAATTAAAAAGACAATGACTTAAAATATCTTAATCAAACTATTGGAAATATCTGGGATATCCAATTTCATTACTTTCACGTTTCATTGAGGTTGATTTCATTTAGGTAATTAAAATTGCATTATCATTTACTCTTCTTTGTAAGAGAAATGTATGAACTGGTAAATAATTATTCATTATAGTTCATTGCCCTTTAAGAAAAGTCTTTTATCCTGCATGGAACTTCTAATAAAAATATTCTAATGTCTTTCTCTTGAACTGTAATCTCCAATCCGTCTGCCAAATGTGGTGATTATGGTGGTGGTGGTATATTATGGCAATGGAAGTTTTTTTATGGGGGGAAAATCTTCGAATGACTGCTCCCGCCTGGGTGAGGCGGGAGCAGTAATTCAGTCAGTAAGAGTCTGACACTCCCGTCAGACTCTTACTGACTAAAAACCACCCCGTTCCTTCTCCTGCACGGCGACCCGGAGCCCCGGTAATCTGTTAGGATGGTCATCGTCTGTTGATGATAATAATAATAATAAATACCGAAATTTATTTTTAATCTGATTATAGAAATCGACACTATCATTTGACATACAATGTACACTTACACCATGTCACTTGTTGTGTTATTCTTCTCTATAAAATGTCCACCAGAATTCAAGGCGCCACTTGTCTTAAAATAGACAAAGTCATATTTTACTTGCTTGAGTCTATTATTAAGAGCGTAGTACCGTGCAATCATATAATTACCTCTATGTTCAGTAACAAAAGACGTTCTGTTCTCTTGTACTTTACCCATGTATTATTATACTCAAGCCACTCAATAAAACACGGAAAATAAAGTAATTGTCTAATTGTACACTTGTATTTCCAAGTAAGGGTAAATAATGAGTACATATTTACATTTTTCACAAGCGCATTATAATGTTAATCAGCTTTCCACCTGTCTGCGATTTCCCCAGTGGAATTTCCACTTTTCCTGCTTCTGGGGAATTCCGTAATATTATCACTTATTGTTTTCCCTGAATTACAAATAACTTTTTCTGCCAAGTATGGGGATTATGACACATTCCTCCCCTATACCTTTTTTGTTGACGGGGGGATCCTTGAAAACGGGCCTACCTTTTTGAGGAAAAATACCTATACCTATCTCCCCTTGAGCCTACGACGCGACGCGTCGCGTTCCGCACGTGCCTTAAAGAGCCATCAGACCACCACGGATCTGGCCCAATAGAGATAAAGTCAGTAAAAGTCTGACACCCAGGCGGGAGAAGCGAAGCCATTCGATGATTTTCCCCCATTAAAAAATACCTACTTGCCAAGATTTTCAAAATTATTATAACGTCGCTTCCCAAGTGTGGTGATTATGACATTGACAACCCCCTTCTCTTCTTTCTGCACATCTCTGAGTTAACGTTGAAGGAAACTATCGCATTTTCGTACCATTAAGCATAAAAATATAGAAGGTACTCTTAAGTACGTATGTGTAGTGAAGTGACATACATACCTACATAATATGCAGCAACGTATTAGTAGTTAGTTACGAAATATTGTCAATAATTGTTGTAGGTGTACCACCTACCTATTATCTGATTGTGCTGGCCTTCTTACCTATAATACCAACCTTTATATGTTTATTTTATACATAGTTATATTATTTTATCACGCGAAAATATTTATGAGGTCAACATTTTGATTCAACACTTTTTGGAGTTAAACTAACTCATTATAACTTTCGTGAGACACTAAGTTATTTATTATGTTTTCGGTTTACTCACGTATCGGTTTGATGAGGAACTCGACTAGTTTCAAGTCATGCTAGAGGCTTATACTCATGAGCAGCATTTCGCGACTCTTATTGAACTTAAACTCATGTTTAAGTAACTTCTTTTTTTAAGCTATATCTTGCAATCGGCTTCAAAAGCCCTTAGCAGATTTCTTGAATTCATTTCTGATTGATTGAAATAAGCACTCCTACT
Source organism: Spodoptera littoralis (assembly GCA_902850265.1). Lineage (NCBI taxonomy): Eukaryota > Metazoa > Arthropoda > Insecta > Lepidoptera > Noctuidae > Spodoptera > Spodoptera littoralis. The sequence goes on from LR824539.2 coordinate 5,437,926, forward strand.
TGTAATTTATCACCATTTCGGGGTTTCGAATGGCAAACATGTGTTTTTTCAATAAAGTAATACTTACTAAAGTGTTGAAAATAGGCTATACATTAATTACATTTTATTTACCAACATATTATAAAGCCAATGACCTAATACGTTCATGGTTTTATTTTGTTTACACAGGAAAATTTATAATTTTATTATTTTGAGCTTGTATTTTTACTTAACGTTTGGTACACCGGTTGAATTAAAATAGAAATGCGGTAAGCCTCCACAACTTTATCAATGACTAATATTCTTCATTAGGCTTAAACTGTCAAACACCAAGCGGTCACCGGTGACCGCGACCTATTGTTCTTTAATTGTGTCTATAAAACCGGTACTCGACGAGTTAAAAACATTGCATGGCAAATAAAATTGACAATTAATTCACAATGTGTAATGTTGTATTTTAAACTTTTCGTTGACCAAGTGAATGCAAAACCAACTAAAAATAGAAACGTAATAGGTAACTCGTAGTATTTAAGTTGTGTTATATTTATAAGCGCCCATGACACAGGACAAATATAGTGTGGGCCAACATTATAAAAAAATCATCCCGGTTTCGAAATTCCCTTCAGAATATTGACTAAATGACCTAATTAGAGGTTTTATAATGGGGCATAACTATTAGCTTTTGGGCAAAAGATTAGAGAGGTTCCTCTAACTTCATAAGGTAAGAATCCCTTTTCGTATTATCAAAACCTTCCCCTATGGTCACCATCAGTACCCATAGATAGCATCGGGTTCTTGGAAACAGATACCTAGTTAGATGATAGATAAACATTTGTTTCAATACAAATGTTCTATTAGCACCTATCGTTAAGACGTTCACGCTTCATCAGCTCAGTGAGTTGACAGCAATTTTCCTATTCCTATAATTTAAACATATCCAATCCAAGTGCTGTTATCTACATCTGGTGCACCTCCCAAACCATTACTCTCAATTTGTCAAATTGCCCCGTTCGTGTGTTCAATCATTTGATTCTAGAATGACAATTCAAATACCTCTGTACTTAATTCAATTACCGACCGTTTTTATTTGAAGATTGAAGTATTGTAGTCTATTTTGACCTTTATTGACCAATTGTAGGTTCTATTCGGTTGGAAAAATTAGTTAATTGTAGCTTTAGATACAGTTTTCTATGTAGTACCTTTGTAAATGTAATGTTAATTGATGTAGTGACAGTTTTCATTCACATTGATTAAAAACGAAGCCGATATAGAACTTCCTTTTTTCAATTCGGCTACCAATGTTAGTACAATAAATGCATATAACTTTGAATCAGTTTACATTGAAACTAAACTATTTAGGTACTAAATGTTAAATATAATCTCATTGAAGTTGGTTCAAAAACAACATTGATACCACAAAAGAACTTCTGACATTTTGTAGTTAAACATAATTATTTTTTATGTTAAGTAGGAAATGTCAGTGGCTTTTATTGAATACTGTAAAAGAGAATTTTATATGAAAAATTAACATGAATTTTTCCTGCTTACTTGGTTTATTAATAAAATAACAATGTCTGTGCTACTTTTTATCATCATTATCAACCAGTCTTGCACTACTGAGTGTTGAACAATGGCCTTTATTAGGGGAATTGCCATAACCTCTACACTTGACCACAACTTGACAAGCTTGGCGATCGCAATAAGGTGCCTGAAAGCATATAAGTCTCAATGGATAATCCTAGTGTACATGCTTATCTAGATACAGACTATAGACTACCTAATTTTATGTCCCTGTTACAAAGCTATGCGGGCTGACAAGTTTTATAATTACATAATTATTGTTCATATAAAGGAGTACAATACAGTACCATAAAATGTATCGCAAATATGTAATGCAAATACATATTTATATTATACAAACAATTGGGTACTTTCCTTAATCAAAAATAAATTATTCCGACTGTCCAATACAATAAAATATTAAAAAGTAAAATCACACTTTTATTAATTGATTTTATGCTCTTTTATGCATTTGCTGCTCTTCGAGACGGAGCCCTGGCAAACCGTTGGGCCTTCCGCGGGTATAAACCCTACTGGGCCTGTGATGGTATGATGGCTTTTAGAGGCGCGCGCGGAATACGACGCGCCGTACGCACGGGTCAGGGTGCTTACTCTTGAAACCAATCTCAAGCCAATGCAATTTCAATCTAATAAAATCTCAATAATTATTCAATGTCAACACTATACAATCCCAATCGTAGCTGTGACAATAGCATTCAGAGTACGGAATATAAAGACAAACTCGATACCATTTAGTTCATTCAATATCCACGCAATACGGATGCAATGGGCGCTAGTGTTGTAACTCAAGAGTAAGAATTTCAACACTTTCACAATACCAATGTCTACCGATCGGAATTGGATTTAAGAGTAAGCCTCCTGGTTCTAGTTCTGGTCGGACGGCGAGCTACCCTTGCTCGCCGTCCGTAAACCCGCACTACCACGACACCATACCATGCCACCACACCACGATGATTATACGAATAGATATTAACATCTACAACTCAACAAGTAAATAAACAAATAAGAGATCAACGTATGAGTGGGCGTTATCTGCGCAGTAAACGACTATGCAAGTCAATTTTTAAGGTCAGCGTACATGGACGATCATAACAATTAATAACATTTGTGTTGTATGTTTTTAAATTATTTTGTTTTGTTCTTTGGCTATCTATTCTATACTATGGTTCCCTATTACAATGGGACTTTGATAGCCAGTAAAACAAGTACTCTTTTGTAACGAGCTTTATGTTATTGTGTACCTACTTAATGTAAACATCTTTAATTGAATTTTTCATTTCATTGTTTGTAATAAAATAGAAAATGTATTCAAGAAACGCTGGCCGTCATTGTATATCTAATTCATTTTGTTTCATTTCTTAATGCAATTTCCAAAAAGAACGGATTATTAAAACAATATCTGTAATTAAATCGGTGAAGTATTTTTAACAATATTAACAACTTAATCGCTTCACGTAAACCTGTCGAGGATGCTCGTCTGGTTTCAACCTTCGACCAGGGCTCATAGACATGAATGCTGAGGTTGATTTTGCACTCTTTGCTTTGTTTCCTAATTTCTGAATGAAATATTTTTCATTTTTTTTACAAAAATGATTCAATAATTTTCAAGTTAGTCCATGACAAAAAAACACATAATTATGTTACCTTTTCCCAGTTATAAGTACCTATGTTATGACAATCATCAGGTGATCTGAATTGCCCTTTACATTAATTAATATCTAGTCATGATGCGTAAGCAGCGCACGCGTCTACAGATAAAAACGTAACCAAAATATCTCATTTTACGTAATGTTTACTAAGTGACGTAACTATGTGATAATACGAGCAATCAAGTAAATACAAATTGTGATTTTTATCAGCATGAGAACTATGATACATTAATCTTATCAGATTCAAAGTAGTCTGTCTGTCAATGTTGAGAGCAATACTTTAATCTTTTTAACCAATTTAAATAAAAAGAAGGATGTACTCAGTTTGACTTGTATGTTTGTTTGTATGTTTGTTCGCTGATATCTCGCGATTGGATCAACCGATAGTGATGCGGTTTTCAAAAAAATGTTCGTTATAATCAGGAGAAGGTTTACGTATATTAATTAACCGACATCAAAAAATAAGGGTTAAAAGTGGGTTTTATTTAAAACAAATGCTCAAACCTTCTCCATGTGAGAAAATACCTTTGCTTAGCAGTGAGCACTTATAGACTCGTGATGACGATGATGATGATGATTCGTCAGCCAAGTGGTCGCAAGCACAACTGAGTAATAGGTCTCGGGTTCGATTCCTATATATGATCTACTCCTTCAGAGATTTAAAAATGTATCATTATAATGATCAAAAACAAATACGAGAAGACAATTCTATAACAATAGCTTCAAATGTTACAGTTAAATTAGATTAATTATTTCCTCTTGTGGTTTTTAACTCCAAAAAGTACGGACCATTAAAAATAAGTCATTGGTAACATTACAAGGCAAATTCAGCTATTTAATATTAATATTCACAATATTCCTACTGAATGGATGACGAAGCGGACACCATCAATGAATTACTCATAAAATAACACTCATAGTCTTTATCAATTTTATACTCTAACACTTAATGGCAATAGGTGCTTGATGTGTTTGGTTAAGTGGTTGGTCACGTGCTACTGTTAAGCTAGACATGTTGGGTCCTGTTTCTGAGTCGGACAAAGAGCTAATGAGTTTTTGGACTTAGAACAGAAGAACGGAATCCAGGATGAATTTTAAAAGAGACGGACCTCTGAGTTTTATTCGGCATTTCTTCGCTGACTAGTCAGTTAGGAAATGTTGACCTTATCGTTCGCTTGATAAAATGGACGTGTAAAAGTGCTACCTTGTAGCCTATTTGCAGAAATAAATTCACTTGTATGACCCTCGGTGTTTGGGAATAGGCTCTAATTAATAGAAATTCATTACCATTGCATTAAATACTTAGACAATGTACTGATTTAATTCAATAATTAAGAATGTCGTAAGGAAAAATATACCGGGACTCTCCATAAGTTACAAAACAATATATACTAGTCAAAACAAAATAAGGGCCACTTGTTATTTTTAACAGCGGTAGCGATAATTAATTTTTTCTGCGTACTCAAGTAGCTGAATGGTTATTACAGCGTTACCTTATTTGTTTACAAACATTTATTTAAGTGTGCTACAGGCATAACTCTGTGAAGTGAGCAGTTTTTGATAATTTATTGCACCTACTTGATTTTACCCGATTTTAAGATGGATTTTAACTCAGTCAAACTAACGATTCTGTCAAGAACAGTTTAGTTTTGTTTTACTTCTGGCTGAATTATTTCTTTAACAAAGATATGCCGAGAACCCGACGACATATGGACTTACCAACCGTCACTAGGGCCGTAACATTACTTCAAGAAGGCCATTCGCAGCGTTCTGTTGCTATGCAGCTGGGCTTTTCCCGGCGAGCAATTCAGAATGCTTGGTATCGATTTCAAGAGACTGGGAGACTAACCAGGAGACGGGGATCTGGCAGAAATCGAGCAACTACCGCACAGGAAGACCGCTACATACGTTTGACTGCGCGCAGAGAACGCTGCATCATAGCCCGTTCCTTACAAAACCGTTTGCGGCAGGCTACGGGTACACGTGTTAGTGATCAAACCATTAGAAATCGGTTACACGAGGACCAGCAGTTCTCTAGGAGACGTGTAGTGCGGATACCATTGACAAGTGCTCATCGTGCAAACCGATTATCGTTCGCAAGGCAGCATCTGGCATGGGATATGAGTGAATGGAGCACAGTATTGTTTACGGATGAGTGCAAAGTAAAATTTTTTTGTGATGACCGTCGCATTAGTGTCTGGAGGCGTGAAGGTGAGCGATTTTCGGATGCTTGTATCCATGAAAGGACAGATTTGGGGGCCCTAACGTTATGGTGTGGGGAGGAATCTCTACATCAGGTAGAACTGAGTTGATAATTCTCAATGAAGGCACAATTACAGCTCAACGTTACATCGAGGAGGTCATAAGACTTCATGTGGTCCCATATGCACAAAGAATCGGCGCAAGATTCCGTCTGATGCACGATAATGCTCGCGCTCATACAGCTAGGGCCACCAGAGAAGCTATAGAGGAGGCTGGTATACAGGTGCTGCCCTGGCCTGCAAACAGTCCGGATCTCAATCCCATTGAACACATGTGGGATTTACTCAAACGCAACGTTCAAAGCACAAACCAACCCGTGCACAATGAAAGACAGCTAATAAACATTTTAAAATCAAGCTGGGAACAAATTCCTCAAGAAACAGTGGTACACTTGGTGGAGAGTGTACCATCCAGGCTTCAAGAGTGCATTAGAAAACGAGGAGGGCATACTAAATATTGAGGAGTTACAATTCAACCAATATCTGATTTGTTTATTTTTTTATTTGATTCTGATTTCACACGTTTTGCTTGCAAAAATGTTAGGTTTTCAGAAAAAAATGGTAATTTTTTTTTTGGAATGTGTCTTTCTTCATTTTGTGCTGTTAATAATAAAAAACAGTTAATTTATCAAATCTAATCATTAATCAACACTTAAACCTCAAGATTTCATGAGGAAACTATAAAAACGTGGTGGCCCTTATTTTGTTTTGACTAGTATATTTTGTTACCTACATTTTTGGTAATTAAATTATTTCTGATTTCTAATCATCAATCAAGTTGTCCACTACTGAATATTGGCTACAAGGGGAATTCAATTCAATTCCTAAGTCAAACAAAGTATATTTTGGATATTTTGATTTCTCAATAATTTTCGGTAGGTAGTTACACTGTTCCCGTACCCAAAATAACGCCCAGTGTGTAGCAATAGCGGCTATATTTTTTTGCTCAGTAGATGGCGCTTGATCAGTCTTGGTCCAATAGGGAATGAGCTAGTGTCAAACGATTGGACGTTTAATTTTTGACAGATACAGTGATTGGACAAACACTTCTTGCTAGATTAGTGGTGGGCCAAAAAATGGTAGCCCCCATAAGCTCACCTCCTTATGGGTATCATGACTGTCGAATAATGGGTATCACATTTAACACACACACTCACACACACATATATATATTACCAGTATTTTATTTATTATTTATTTTATTTTATGTTGTGTTGTAAATGTCTTATTTATTTTATATTGTATGTTTTGCTTATTGGTATTAATTGGTAAATTTGAAATGTATAACGCCTTGGTTTTATGACTGTAATGTTATACTATTTAATTGAAATAAATAAATAAAATAATTAAATAAATTACATCCATCACCAACATTATACTCATTAAACGCGTTTCTTTCCTCTTATATAACCATGTTTAAACGGGAAATAAATACGTTTGTCAGTTTCCACAGTTGTCGTTGCCGAATTTCCTGTTCGTGTCATACAAACTCACGGAGGCTGGTACCTGTGTGACGACGAATCCTGCAGCCACGAAGTTTAAGGGAGATGACTCGGCTGACCCAAAGCAACCTTTGACCTTACGACTCAAGAATGTCTTGCAAGATGTCGAAGTGCAGACTAAGTAAGTAGTTGTTAGAAAACATGGGGCGTTTTGCAGGTTTTGCTTATTGTAGAATCCCTTGTTTTATGGGATAGGAAAACGTGGAGATCGCCTGGTGGCAAGCGAATAATACCGCCTATGGACACTCGCAACGTCAGAGGAGAAAGTAACAGATGCGTTGTCGGCTTTTAAAGTACCTAGTCCCTGGTTGAATAAATAGAAATGTAAAAAAATATTCTGTTTGACTGAGTAAGCTCTTAGTCAAGATCGGACTCGTGCCTTCAAAATCAATATTGGCATAATTGAAGTAGAAGATCCACTTCAATTATAAATGTCATAATGGTAACCTATTAGACCAAAGAAGACGAAGTTGATCCGTAGTAGTTGTAGTAGTAGTTCGTCTACACATTTTAATTCAAAGCTTAATCCTTTGTTCCAAAGTCTATATTCATATAATTATGCTAGGTATGTTGTATAATATTTTTTCTTAACTCCACAGAGCCCATCTCCAAGAGAAATTCCTATCGGACCTCCGCAAAGCTCGGGAGACATACAGCGGTAGTGAACTGGCAAACATGTTGCATGCCATGCGACGTCGGCTAGACGATCCAGCCGTCCTATCAGGGGACACAATACTCAACATGTTGATATCCTACCGAGAAATCCAGGACTATGACGCCATAGTACACGTTGTAGACGACCTCAAAACTATTATGAATAGGAAGAATTACGTGAATATGCCTATTATAAGGTTCTTGTACGCGTTTGCTATGAATCGGTAAGTCTATTTTGTATTCATTTTCATGAGCCTCTTTCTATGCACTGTTGAATGTATCTACTACAGGATAGAAGTTTCTCCAACAGCATTGTTCTGACCTGAATCTTCAACTGTCTGCATCAATTCATATTCATACATATGCCTTCCTAATTACAGTCTGCGCGTTCCCGTAGAATAAAAAGTAGCCTATGTGTTATTCCTAACCATAATCTAACCCTGTTCCAAATTTCATCCCTATCCGTCCAGCCGTTTTGACGTGATAGAGTAACAAACACACACACATACATCTACACAAAGTTTCGCATCTATAATTTATTTATTTATTTACTTATTTATTTACACTTTAATGCACACAAAATAAGGTACATAAGGTGGACTTAATGCCATTTGGCAATATTAGTAGGATGACAAATATCCAGTTGTATGGTGATAATCTTCCAAATCAAATCATTCATTTTGTTTGCAAACATGGGTTAGAAAAATATACAAAAGGTGTTTAATATATAATTAATTATTAATATAATTATAGTATGGTTCTCCACATTTTGCCGTTATGGCAAGCAAATAATGTACAATGAAGTACATACAAGTATTTCCTAATCAATTTATCTACAAGTTTAACTGACACAACCACATAAAATATACAATAACAATTAATTAAGAATTAAAATGAATTAAATTATTGAATGTCAAGAAAGATGAAATTAAAGGTATATTATACACGTCAATAAGTTATCATTAAGAAAGTCGTCATCGAAGAAAGGGCAAAGAAAAAGATTCCAAGTTAACATCAAAACAACTTTTTGGCTACACTGTAACCTTGTAGCGTAGTATAATAAATAAAAATCTATTGTGTTTAATAAATAGCCAATAGACAATACTAAGATAAGTGTTTCATTTAATCGAATTTTTATTAGACGTAATTTTTGAATGGACAAATACTTTTGCGCAATATGTAAATGGTGTAGTTTCTTAATAGTATAAAGAAACTGCAATCAGAAACAATAAAGTTAACTTTGCGTCACAATGTTATATTTTTTAATAACAAAAATTCAATACAATGATAGCTGTATTACTTTTCTAATAACTTACAATAGTTACTTTGATACTATTTATAAACTATTACTACAAACGAATACTCTGATTTATATTGAAAATTATAAAAAGACTTGAGTATTATTATTATTAGATGGTATTGCTTGCGGTTACATTTTAATCTTTATGTCCTATTCTATTCATGACGTCGCGGAGAACCTAACGGGTAACCGGGGCTTCGGCTCGACGTGCAGGAGAAGGAACGGGGTGGTGTGGTCCCGCGTGGCCTCACCCAGGCGGGAGCAGTCATTCGATAATTTTCCGCCATTAAAAAAAAAAAAAAAATCTATTCATGACGTGACTGTCCTATAAAGACTCGTAGCCATTTTGTCCTTGGTACCGCTCATGTGGAACCAGTACAATATACATAACAAAAAATGAATTAAAAGAGACTATTTTGAAGTTGTTACTATGAGATTGAACTAGCATCTATTAAATAATAAGTTCAAATTAAATTTATTTATATGTATAGTTTATATTTTGTATGTATTTATTTATATATTACCTTCTGCCCGCGACTTCGTACGCGCAATCCCATTTTCCCCCGTTCCCGTTCGTGATTTTCGGTAAAAAGTAAAAAAAAGTGTTGTTTAAAAAGTGTCCTATGTCCGTCTCCTTGTTCTAAGGTACCTCCCTGCCAATTTTCATCTAAATCGATTGAGACGTTCTTGAGTTATAAATAGTGTAACTAATACGAATTTCTTTTATATATATAGATTGTATGTATTTGTTTGGTTATTTATCAGTTTAGTTTTAAGTCTGTTTCCTATCCCAATTTTCTATTTGTTACTACACACTGTGTCACTATATTATTATTACTTTTCCTGCTCCAGGTCCACAGGAAGAAATTCCAATAGGAATAGGTGGTGCCTTTGTACTTAAATTTTATGTATTTGTCGTCCTTTATGTTGTATGTGTGTACATAAATAAATAAATAAATAAAATGTTAAACACCTTGAACGCCATGGGGGAGAAGGTATGGGCCACGATAGCGGAGGATTTAACCTCAACAGTTTTCTATCGGCAGTCAAAGGCTTAATGTCGCTGGATAAGAACAATGTTTAGAATAAAACAAAACTAGTAGTGTTATTTTATTTATTTACTAGCTAACGAATGGAAGTTTGTTTTATTTATATAGACTAATATATTTATTTAAAACAACATGTAGAACAGTACACATTACGTGTATAAATTAAATGTAGATCTTTAATTTGGCAATAAATTCACCTATGCACTGCTAAATACAACTCAAAATCATCATCAACAGCCTATAAATGTTCACTGCTGAACAAAGCCTCTTCTCACACCGAGAAGGTTTGAGCATTAATCACCACGCTTGCTCAATGCGGGTTGGCGATTACAAACTTATAATTAGAAATTATAAGCCCAGGTTTCCTCATGATGTTTTCCTTCACCGTGTGTCAGTGGTGTCTAAATAATCTTAGAAAGTACATATAACTCGGAAAAAGTCACATTGGTACTTGCCGTTGGGAGGTTTCGAACCCGCATTCTCATGCATGAGAAGCCAGCATCTTAAACCTCCGGGCCGCCACGACGTATATATCTTTGGTTTGGCTATAAATTCACCTATTAACTGCTAAATGGAACTCAAAATACAACTACAAAATTTAGGTGTCAACTTTAAAAGTACGTGTCCTTTGGAAAATAAAAAAGACTTAGCGTTATGAATATCTACTAAATCATCATTGTAATCCCACTCACATCAAATTCATATTCAACTACAAATATATATTTTTTGTGTATTTTATTTCCAAAGCTTACTATTTACAAACTTCTTTGTAAACAAAGTTTTTATTATCTCTTTACAGGCGGAATAAAGAGGGTGACAGGGAGAATGCTCTACGAGTATGTGTGAAAGCGTTGGAGAAGAAAGAGAATAGGTTTCCAGACATGTTGTGTCTGTGTGGCCGTATATACAAGGACAAGTTCGTTGAATCTCAGCACACTGACAAAGAAAGTTTGGGGAATGCAATACATTGGTAAGTCTTTTGTATTTATTTATTTACTAGCCCGCGACTTCGTACACGTAATCCCGTTCCGGTATTAATTTTCGATAATAAGTAATACAAAAAACATTGGATAAAAGGTATCCTATGACAGCTCCTGGTTATAAGCTCTCCCCATAAAATTATCATCCAAATCGATTGAGGCGTTCTTGAGGTATAAATAGTGTATAACTAACACGACTTTCTTTTATATATATTATTATAGATTTTAATTCCTCATTTTATCTTTAGTAGGGCAAGTAGTAACGACGATTATTAAATAAGTACAAAAACGATCAAATTTAAATACCTATACCTTTTTGTTAGCGACTGGGCGAACGACTGCTAATGCTGCAATGTGTCGTGGTTTCGATTCCACAGATCTATTTTGTCTGACTCTGATTTCTAAATTATTGTTTCGTGTCTTAGTCAAATTTTTTTTTAAATTTTTTAGGTACAGACAGGGTTTCGAAGTCCAGCCAAATGAGTATGCAGGCATCAATTTGGCAACACTTCTAGTTATAGCTGGCAATGACTTTAAAACTTCAGAGGAATTGCAACACATAGGTAAGTGACCCATTCGACAAAGAGTTTACTATCAAAAATTCGTCAGTAACATATTCTGAGTTAATATTCAAATGAAATAAAATAGACAATCAGTCAACGTTACCAGTTTACACGTATTTATTTTAGTACGTATTTTTTAACCCATCGCGTGTCTAAACGTGGATCCACGCGAGACACCATGTATTTTCTATTGTGTCTTGTATACGGGCATTTAAGTAGTTAATGGATAAAGAACAAAAATCTTCATCATAACTTTGTAAACTATATCAAAACGAAAAGCAATAAGCCATACGTTTCTCTACATATATTAGATGATTCTACTGCCATCTATCCACACTATTAGGAAGTGTGATATTTATATTCTAGTCAGATCCATTATCAGACTTTCGACCTTTAACTCGAATCTATTTATTAACCTATATTCTAGCCTAGACATATTTCAAATGCCAATCTTTCACGGACATCGGTCAACTGCCTATTACTCACAAATTCTCTACATCCAAAGTGCCTACTACGAGTCTGTTTTACACGCATTCAGCACGTTACCGCGTTAAGCCCTCTGATTGGTTGATTCACTTAGAGCTGGCCAATCAGAGCGCTGAACGTCATAAACGTGTCAATCGCGTTAACGTAGAACAAACTCGCTCTAGGCATTATGTTCTGGCTTACAGCCAGATAGACAAAATGTCTAATGGATTATTAATTTTATGTGCCCATAAATCATGGAGTACTTGAATTTAACATAAATTGTATGTAATTATATTATTACGGTTTGTTTTATCTTTTAATTTGGGTTAAATTCCAAAGGAGTTTGTCATTTGGTATGTGGGTAACGTTAGTACGAATTGGGACAAGTAATAGATAACCTCAATACAGTACAATGTACCGGTATTTGATTGTCATGCTGCTATTTAGTTTAAGCTAATATACTAATGGGTTCACTGATTTTCTATTGGAATATATAACGTCTTTTTGTCGTTGTTCTTCGCCAGAAGAAAATATCCTTTTTTCCTCCAGCCCCAGTGTATTTTTTAACTGAATATTGGGAGAGGGGTCTCAAAAGATTATTGATAAAACTAACCCAAATTCATTTTAAACCTTATTTTACATACAATATTATGTACTTTTCGTCTAAACTCGTTGTGAGCTAGAAAATATCACTTGCGACCGTTGCGTAAATTTAAAAAACAAGAATTTAAATTATTTTTTTAAGAACACAAGTATTCTCTTTTCAAAATTGGTTAAGGAGTTAAATAGTATAAAGGTTTATATTTTACTTCCAGGTATGGTACTAAACCATTTAATAGGTAAGAAAGGCAGTCTATCATCACTGAAGGAGTACTGGGACGTGGCGACGTTCTTCGAAATATCAGTTCTAGCACAAGACTACGTTAAGGCGATACAGGCAGCAGAATGTATGTTCAAACTCAAACCACCGAATTGGTACCTCAAATCCACTATTGGAAATATTGAATTAATTGATAGGTAAGAACTGTTTGCCTCATGGCCAAGAAGGCCTTTGTTTTGTTTATTTGATAGGGCAGCAAATGAACTGACAGTCTCCTGATGGTAAGCAATCGATGCCAACTATGGACACCTTCAAAACTAAAGGGCTTTTTTTGAGGGAGTAAATCACCCAATGACTTCTCCCGCCTTGGTGAGGCGAGAAGGAGTGTCAAACTCTTACTGACTAAAACCACCCCGTTCCTGCACTTCGAGCCGGAACCTGAGATTGTGTATTGTGACGTCACGTTTTTTTACGTCAAACAGCGTACTTATTTCTTAAAAGGTTGCTGGAAAAATACTAAAGTTAATTGGCCATAATATGAAATAATGAAAGTGTGATTATGTTTTAATATTTTATTGTATTGTACAGTCGAAATGAAGTGAAGAAAGAAAGAAGAAAAGTGGGTGTTACTTCTGTGTGCACCTCTGGCTACCCCTTCGGAGATAAAAGGCGTGATGTTATGTTATCAGTTATTTAATATAGCTTTATATGGGTTTCAGGTTTAGGAAAAGTGAAGAAATATCACCGGAGCAACAAGTGTTCTCGTTTTGGATGGAATACTTCGTAGAGGCAACTAAAAGCGAATGTGAAAACATCATCAGGTTTCCTGTAAGTATCGTAAAACTATACTTTACCTTTAAAAAACCTACAAAAATTAGTTTTCATATAAATGTAGTACTCTATTATAATTTGTAAAGTGACCTGCTAATGACTCTACTCTTTGTACTGCACTGCACGATTGGCGCAATGTATCTTAGTATGGTGCCCTGCCGGGCAAGGGGTCTCGGGTTCGATTCCCGGGTCGGGCAAAGTATTACTGGGTTTTAAAAAAAACTCAGTAGTAGCACTGTGTCTGGTATATGGCAATAGGCTCACCCCCTATTACATGGGACTCATAACATAAATAGTAAAAAGTGGGTGTTAAATTGTACGGTGGCATAATGTACATCTCTACCTACCCCTTCGTGATGTTATGTATGTTATTATGAAGATTTAAAAGCAACCTGTTTGTAAAACTGTTTTCTTTACGTTTTCCAGGTGTTAATATTGGAAACAACAAAAGTTTACATGCCATCATATGTGAACGTCAACATGGGCGCTGAACAGAAATCTGTGGAGATACTCAACTTATGTCTGGATTCTATGCGCGGGGAATGTCGACAGGTCCATCGGTGGCTGTTCACTTCTGACATGATCAGGAGTTACAGGTACTTATTTATCATAATATACAATTATCAACACGAGCATGATACAATAGTCTTGTTTGACCATAAGAAGGATATTCGTGCGTGGCTGACTGACTGAAATAAAAATATAGACTGCCTCGTTGGCGAGTGGTCGCAATTGCGAAACGTTAGACAAGGTCTACCGGGTTTTTAAAAAAAATCTCTGCAGTAGCACGGAGTCTGGAAATGTGCCCGGTACTTGGCAATAGACTCACGCCCTATTACATGGGGCTCATAACATAAATAGTAAACTGAGTGTTACATTGTACAGTGGCTTTAAGTGCCGTAATATCTCTGCCTACCACTTTGGAGATAAAAGGCGTAATGTTAATAATAATGTCTATAATACGTACTTGGGACTCTTATCATATTTTATGAAAGGTAGGTGATACATTGTTGTATGTAATAGGGTAGATGACTAATTTTTATTTTAAAGTCCGTCTAGTATATTATTTAAAATCATTAGACACGTATTTTTATTTTTTTACAGAAACGAATACTTTCGATGGTATATATATTGATTTGAAATGTCGCGTGACGTCACTTCTATGTACATTTTATATACGTAGAAATGACGTTTTAGCCCGCACTCCTAAACTTTGATTCGTTTTATCTAAGTATCATTTTATTATACGACAAAATAAAAAGAAAATATTTTTTCATTACCTAACTGACGGACTAATTAGATTTTTAATGTTCATACCCTGTCATCATCCTTATTATGATATATCATCAACATCATCTTCGGCCAGTGTGATTGCTGCTGAAGACCTCCTACTGAAACGAGACTTGATGATCTAATATTTTTAACTAATAATTTTAGGACATAGGTCCCCAGTTCCATAATTACTGTACTATATACAATCAAATATGTAATATCCTAAATCTTTCTTCCAGTTTATACAAACGCGATGAACGATGTCTGTTCCTATACGTGAGCGAGAATTCAGACGACTTCCAAATCTTCTTACCGTCGCAGGCGTGTCGTCAGCGGTTACATGATCTCCTCGGCGAATTAACTGCTGACCATGAAAAGGTCACGGATTTGGATACCAGTGTCATGCAGGATCAGTTGAAGGTACGAAATATTTGTTATAAATTGTAACTATCCTAAAACTGATTTGCACTTACGGTATAAACCTTCAAGAAAAGAGCATATTCCTTTTTAAAAGGCCGGCAACGCACCTGTAACTCCTCTGGTGTGACGGGTGTCCATGGCCGGCGCTAATCGCTTACCATCAGGTGATCCGTCTGCTCGTTTGCCTCCTATTCCATAAAAAAATTACAGCTCTGGGAACCGGTATGCCACTCTAATAATTAGATCATACAGCGCTACCAAAACAAATTGCTAAAGGTACTGATTAATGCAGCATCGTTCACACGAAACACGGAAGTGCAAAAATATCTGCAGATCCCGACAGGCAAGGACGAAATACAGTGTTCATCTGTGTCTTACAAACGACGACGATTAGTAACTCAAAACAAAATTTGATACTAATTTACTTGCTATTTTAAAACAAACCAGTTGTTTTGTATTTATTGATGTTTTTGTAGTTAGATCGGGATTTTTTTACCAAAACCGAAAATGATGAATATCTTAGAAACTAGCCACTTTCGGACTAGAGACCTCAGGGATATTTTTGTAAGAAATTAGTTGTATTATCACCTCCCGAGAGGAATACGTCGAGTTACAAGTCACCCTATATATCTTTTTCTTGTCTTCGATATCCTTACTAATATTATAAATCTGAAAGTGAGTTTGTTTGTTTGTTCCACCTTCACGCCATAACTACTCAACCGATTGCTTTGAATTTTTGCAGACGTAAAGTTAGAAGTCCGGATTAAATAATAGGGTACTTTTTAACCCGGAAAAAAATTGATATTTCCGAGGAAAAACAAAAGTATTGGTATAGATGGCGCTGTGTGTATTGGTATATGTCACATAGGGTACTTTTATTCTTTTGTGACTCGAGCGAAGCAGCGGGTAAAAGCTAGTATGTATAATATTGCAAAAAAATACAATTCTCTCCTCACATTATCACATATCACATCTCCTCTCTCCACAGTTCGAATACGAGTTAGACGACAACAACCGTCGAGTAGTCCTAGGTAAAGGAACATACGGTGTAGTGTACGCGGCGCGAGATCTCAACACACAAGTACGTATCGCAGTCAAAGAGATCCCTGAGCGAAACCTCGGAGACGTCCAGCCGCTGCACGAGGAGATCCTGCTCCATTCACAGCTTAGGCACCGGAATATTGTGCAGGTATGATTATTATATTTACGCTTTGTTCTATTTTACTAAGAATTTCAATTCAATGTCTAATGCCAACAATATATACTTTACCCAATCCTGGGATAAAGCCCTAAATATCTTGGTTGCAATTTTGTAACTACTCGACCAACTTAATTTGATTCAAGCCCCATTTTATATAACCTCCGATTAAGATTTTGTTAGCTTAAAAATTTGTCCTATATAAAACGTGTCATCAATATAAATGTGTCGGTTAAGCTTTAACACGCATTGAATCTAAAAAACTATAATCATGAGAATTCCGTACGAAGTCTATCACTAATCACTAGACTGCCTCATTAGCCGACTCTCGGGTTCAATTCCCGCAGGCAAAGTATTACTTGGTTTTTTATAAATCTCAGTAGTAGCACGGTGCCTGGAAATGTGCCCAGTATATGGCAATAGGCTCACCCCCTATTACATGGGACTCATAACATAAATAGTGAAAAGCGGGTGTTACATTGTACAGTGGCATGAAGTGCCGTAATGTGCACCTCTGCCCTGTGTCTATCACTAATATTTGATTACTCTTTAAATTAATGAATGTCTATGTTTATTTTCAGTACTTAGGTTCAATATCGGAAGACAACTACTTCAAAATATTCATGGAGCAAGTCCCTGGAGGTTCGCTCTCAGCTCTATTAAGGTCCAAGTGGGGTCCACTCAAAGAAAATGAAGCCACAATAGCATATTATACTAAACAAATTTTGGAAGGTGAGTGAAATTAAGTTAATTTTCCTTTTAGTATCCCTGTGTTATCGTTTTAACATCCTTAAAAAGTATGTAACTCTTACTTTTTACATCCAGACTAAAACCTTTTTGAAAATGATTAGTATACACCTGAATATTGAAAGGCTACTCAATTAAGTTGTACTTAAATATCGTGCCGTCTATATTGGGACTACCCAATTCTTTGTAAAATGACAGATTTTACAAAGAATTGGGTATATTCCTGGGTCAAAAATAAATTATTTTGATTTTTCAGTCCAATTAAATATTGAAAAATAGTTACACTTTCATTCATTGATTTGCCAATATATTCTAGCATTTTTTTTAGATATAAGTGTGCTGTTTAACGCGAAAATATGATGACGTCATAAGCTGGTATTTCGTACAAAATTTATAGAACAGTATCGTTTTTGTCAGTTTGAAAAAAGTATTGAATTTGACTAGTTGGCAATTACCCAATACGGTAGTTGACTGTTTTCTATGAATTTTGTACGAGATTGTGTATTGTGACGTCACGTTTTTTTGTAGCGTCAAACAGCTTAATATTTCTTATAAAATTGCTGGCGAAATACTAAAATTAAGTTGGTCATAAAGTCAATTAATTGATGTGTCATTATTTTTTAATATTTTATTGTATTGAACATTCGAAATACTTTGTTTTTGATTAAGGAAAGTACCTAATTTGTAATAACAGAACTATACTTGGGTATGTACTATGCCTTTTTGGGATAATAGATGCTATACATACAGGTGTAAAAATTCAAACATCATACTTTTAATGCTTCTGTCCAGTTTCTTCCTACGGTTGGTGCGGTGGCTATGTAACCGGCTACCGTGTAACGTGTCGCGGGTTTGATTCCCGCACGGAATAACACTTTGTGTGATCCACAAATTGTTGTTTCGGGTCTGGGTATCATTTTGTATGTGAACTTGTATATTTGTAAACGCACTCACGACACAGGAGACAATCCTTGTAAAAGAAAAAAAATAAAAAAACTTGTTATTAATATATAAACCTAACAAATATTCCAGGTCTCAAATACCTTCACGACCAGAAAATAGTACATCGAGACATCAAAGGTGACAATGTACTAGTGAACACTTATAGTGGAGTCGTTAAAATATCGGACTTCGGTACATCGAAACGTTTGGCCGGGTTATGTCCTTCCACGGAGACATTCGCTGGTACACTGCAGTATATGGCGCCTGAAGTCATTGATAAAGGGCAGAGGGGATATGGAGCGCCGGTTTGTATTTTTTATTATCCTTTTTTATGTAATACTAGCTGTTGCCCGCTACTTCGTCCGCGTAGAATATGAATTTGAAAACCTTACTATTTTTTTGTTGTAATTTCCCAAAATAAAATTAGCCTATGTTACTCCTTAGTATAAGCTTAAGCTTAAGCATAAGCTACCTGCCAATAAGTCTTGCAAAATTAGTCCAGCCATTTCAGAGATTAGTCAGTACAAACAGACAGACAAAAATTGTAAATAAATGTTATTTTGGTTTGTGTATCGTATGAATAATAATGTATATTCATATGCAGGTAGTAAAATGCAGTTATTTTAATATTCCGGAAATACTCTGTATAGATGTCGGCAACCGAATATACGAATGACCTGATGGTAAGCAATCAGTGCAAGAGTTTTTAATATATTTTATAGTAATATTTTCGTTGGCATCGAACTAATAGAAAAAGAAACTTTGTAAAGTGAATAGTTGTCATATATTTAATAACTTATGTAATTATTGTATACTTTCAGGCCGACATCTGGTCACTGGGTTGCACAGTAGTTGAAATGGCGACAGGAAACCCGCCTTTTATCGAGTTAGGATCTCCGCAGGCAGCTGTTTTCAAGGTAAGCAATTGAATATTTGTTTTTATTATATAAGTATTCTCACCAAAAAATTGGATTATCTTATACTTGTTTGTTTGTTTGAACGCACTAATCTCCGTAACTACAAGTCTGATTTTAATAATTCTTTTTGTGTTGGATAGTGCATTTATCGAGGATGGCTATAGGCTATAAAACATCACGCTACCACCAATAGGAGCTGAGCAGAGCGTGTGAAACCGCGTGGAAGTAGCGTAGTTATTAGCGTGGGAGATAATCGTGTTCAAACTAACAAACAAAAAAACAAACTCTTCCGCTTTATATAATATAGTATAAGAGTATAAGATTAAACCCTCGGTTCTTCTGCTCTGCTCAGTTCCTATTGGTCGTCTTGCCCTGCTTTTATAGCCCTCTTCGATAGATGGACTATCCAACACAAAGAGATTTTTTCAAATCAACCAATAGTTATAGAGATGAGTGCATTTATACTTACAAACAAACAAATTCTTTAGCGTTTTATAATAATAAAGTATAAGATACACTATATCACTTAAAATTTGGTATCTTCAGGTTGGTTACTACAAGGTGCACCCAGAGATTCCAAGCGAGCTATCAGCGAAAGCCAAGAACTTCATTCTCCGTTGCTTCATACCAGAGCCAGAGAAACGAGCGACCGCAGCCGAACTATTAGAAGACCCTTTTCTTTGCGAGTAAGCATATGTTATTAATATTATTCATACAATTTTGATTATGACCTACGTATTTATAATATTACCCGACATAAATTATAGCCGGATTTGTTGTGGTAGTAAGTTTGCGCATTTTCATAATAATTGTCACTTTAATTTTCAACACAAACTCCTTTCCTTATTAGTTCATTAACTTTCTAGTTGACTTGATTAATATTAAATAATGGCATTAATTTTCTACCACGATAAACCTACAGCTGCATAGCCAAATGCCGTTTAGCGCTTGTCTACATGTAGAATAGAAAACCAAATTATATGGAATTGACGTAAATTTTGGCACTTGACAGTGTCATCCCCATACATTTTGATTTCTACTCTCTCTCTGTAGACAAGCGCTAAAGCGGTGTTTGGCTAAAGGCCCTGGTCATTGTTTGACGCAATCAAAATTATATTCAGTCATGTCTGTTAAACAAATCACCTATTTCTATACTTAATCTGTGCTCGGAATGCAATACAAGATCAAAATGTTCTATAAGTAGTAACGATATAATCTAATAAATTGATTCCATTCTAATTTCAAAATTAAAAGATTCTATTTTCGTTTTTTTCCTAATGTAGTAAAAGATATGTTTTAAAAAAGTTTCAATCATTTTACCATAGACAATATAATTATACTCAAGTGCTATCGTATGTAAGTGCATGCACAAGTGCTATTCTCAGTAAAATAATTGACAACTGACATTGGTTATTATTAGCGATTCTATTTGACGTAATAATAATAAAGGTGCCAAATGATATTCTAATAAAAAGACAAATGTGATAGTGCAATATGAATCTGTAGTAAATATATGTAATAATTTATATAGAGTTTTAAAGCCTCATAAGTAGTTTTAAATATTTTAATATTAAATGGTGTCATAAATAAAAACGACGTTTGTTTGCAAGCGTCAGGCGATTCGTGCGTTCCGCTCAATCGTCCCCAATCAAGTGAGTACCTAACTACGAAGGCGACTCTTGCGCATACTATATCGTTGTTTGATTATATTTAGTTTTTGTGAGCTGTCGATTGTATTTAATTTGCCAGTATGTTATTTTTATGTCATGCTATTAAAATATACTTTATAGGTGTTGAAATTCTTATATTATTACATTTTTTAGTATTTAAAGTTGATATAGTTAGTTCTTATCCTCTACATTAGTGTATTTAAGTTGTTTCTTATTAATTGTCGCTTGTTATCACCGAAAATTTGTTGCAAATTGGTAACAAATAGGGATGATGACAGGGTATGAAATTAAAAATCTAATTAGTCCGTCAGTTAGGTAATAAAAAAATATTAGACACGTATTTTTTATTTTGTCGTATAAGAAAACAATACTAAGATAAAACGAATCAAAGTTATAAATCGTACTCAAAAGTGACGTCATGCGATATTTCAAATCAATATATTTTCGAAATTATTCGATCCATAAGAAAATAAAAAATACGTGTCTAATGTTTTTAAATAATCTACCAGACGGACATTAAAATCAAAATTAATCATCTACCCTATTAAGCTTAAACCGTATGACGAGGTTAATGGAACTCTAAGGGTGAATAGATACAGAACGGGGTATTAGGAAATCATTCTAGTATCTATTCACCCCGTTTTAATATTACTTATACTTATGTCGGAATACTGAAACGCTACTCAATTTTAAGTCGCGCTTAAGTATAGTTCTGTCACTACAAATTCTTTGTAAAATGACAGAGACGGCACGATATTTAAGCATGATTAATATTACCTATACTTAATCTCATAATAAATAATTACAGAAAGAAGAAACCAACAAGTCGGCTTGGCAGTAACATGGATTATAGCCGAAGTATTTCAGTTCCTGCCGACAAAGCTCGCCCAGTTACAGCCCAGAAGAAAATCTCAGAACCTAGCATCGCCAGCAATCTACCAAGTTCACCAGAAATCGAGTATGTATACATTTATATACAGTTTGACTTAGCATATTGATTTTGCTTTAGAGTTTGCAAAGCATGGTAATTAAATGCCCTAGAGTTCTTTAAATAAAATGTAATCTTAATTATGTGTTTCTTGTTGCTGAGTTGTGTTTTCAGTAATAGATTACAGGGTTTTCTTATTTTTAAACTTGGTTATGCGCAATTATTGCAGGCGTAATCCGTTCTTGAGGCTCAAAGACAATCATTGTCTAAGAAAGATTATTTTGGCAATAACTATAGAATACGTTGTGACTGCGATCAAACTGTGTATAATAGATATGTTGAGTAAAGTAAGCACTTATTATTTTTTTAGTGTATATGTCAGTGATGATAATAATGTTGGAATCATAATCTCTTTAGTTTCTTTAGTAATCAAGATTTAGTTGTTTTTTGCTTAAAATGCAAATAGACACGTTCAACCGCAATCACAAAGTAACTCCCAAGTTACAGTACTTATTAAATTATTCTATATATTTATTTCTATATATAAATTCGACTCATAAAAATGTCTAAACACTGAAAATACAAACTCAACAACAAGAAACATAAAAGCATGAGTCTAGTAATTAAATTTTCTGATTTCAAATCGTTCCATACATGTTCTACGTTGTGTGATGTTCTCATATCATCATACATAATATGGTGAGTGGGAGCTTATGTATTGGGCGTGGACATATATAAATAATATATGTTAAATGTTGTATTGAGTTTTACATGAAATGTTATTAGTATTTGCATACATAAACTCATTCACACTCCACGACAAATTACATTTATGTTGTGATGCGGGATTTTTGGATCGAAAAATAAATTAAAACTAGAATATACGAATTTGAAGAAGAAATAGACTAAGTAAATTATTTATTTAGTAAGCAATAGTTTGGAAATTATCTACCATATAAAAATAAATCGGGTTTTCCTTCCTGACGCTATAACTCCAGAACGCACGAACCTATTTTGACGGTTTTGCAATCGTTGGTAAGTTCTCGGGCTCCGTGAGGTTTATAGAATTTAAAATAAATATAATTTTTTTATCACCAAACGAAATGTTACGAACAAAGCCATCTGGTGGCGAAACGGGGTTTGCCGGGTTTACTAGTGTCGTATAAATATGTCTATGCAGCATATAATTTAAGTAAAACTTACTTTAATGCATCCCAATAAAGTGACTATCAACTTATCAGTTGACGAACAAATTCAATATTACATTCTTCTTCGTAGTCGTTCTCTTCATTACTGAAGGTCGTATCTAGTCTAGTGCACGCGTCGCTTGATGCACAAACCTGCTCCAAACGGGCCTGTCTTAAATTATATTATGTGATTATTTAATCAACAAAAATCCCACATCACAACTCACAAGACTTTCCAATCAACATAAAAGTGTAACACTCTTACACCTTTATGAACAAGACACACAGAAAATGTAAAAAATTCAACCCTATAATAATATAATTTAACACAAAATGATCACATTTTTGACGTGTCAATAACACATGTCGTAACATTGTCGATTGCTTGGCACCTAAGCGTGTATTTTTTCATTTGTTCCCAATACAAGGGTGAAAACGATCCGGTCTAATCCTATCACTAGGACAGCCTCGTCGATGCTCTCACCAATACTGATATACCCACCGGACTTGTCCAATTGCAGGTAACATTCACTATTTTATAAATGCACCCAATTTGATGTTCAAAATTCATAGAATACTGTATTTTTTCGGACAAAATTTTGCAATTTTTTGATTAAAGTAATTTATTTCATACTATACTATATTTTTCTTATTCATTATCGAACAATATTTATGTAACTGTATGTGCACGAAATTAGAATCTATTTATTGCATAAAAATGCATAAAAGCATGAAAAATAAGGTTTAAAGTATAATCTTAAGGTATAGATTAAGTACTAGTATAAATTCGGGAGTAAAATATTGCATTCTATGAAACTACATCTATAGACGCTATTAATTACGAACAAATAGCGCACACGCTTCTTTAGTATCCATTAATTATTATATTTCAAGATGCTTCTAAGAAAAGTAAACCTTTATACGTGTTCATTAAAGTATAAAATATCTTACAAAAAGTTGCGCAACGATGCGCAAAATTGCGCAAACATTTTTCTTGTAAGCAACTTGAAATAAAATTATTTTAAAGACAATCCTGTTTTGTAAATGTTTTTTTTTATATTATTTATAGAATATTTTACACTTACAAATCAGGGTAAACAATATCTATCAGTGGTTTTTGTTATTAAATCGATCTAATCCAACTCAGTTTTCGTGTAAATGCTCAATATCATTACTAACGCTTATTGTAATAGAAACTAACCGTTATTATATTATATCCCATTTGTATACAAGTTGAACTGTTGTATGTTTAGTTTAACTTACAGGTTAAATAAATGTTATGTAACAATTTAACCACTTAATTGGTATTTTGTGATGATAGGTATATTTTCGGTGCGTATAAGCTTGTAGGAATGTCTATATTTAAAAAAAAACATATACCACTATAATTTAACTCGTCGAGTACCGGTTTTATAGACACAATTGAAGAACAATAGGTCGCGGTCACCGGTGACCGCTTGGTATTTGACAGATTAAAATCAATTGTTTATATTAAAACTTTCGTAAGACATTATCATGTTTTCGGCTTACCCACGTTACGGTTTGACAAGGAACTCGACTAGTTTCAAGTCACATTGCTACTGACAGTAGTAGCGCGACAGTCGCATCGCGGCTTGTGGAATGCTAAACTAGTCGAGTTCCAGTTCAAACAGTTACCTGAGTAATCCGAAAACATAATAATGAAACTATATTGTGTCATTAGCAAAAATAAATTATTGAATTTTAATTTACTCATTTGTTTTGTAGTATTATTAAGTGTTGATGAGATTATAAGCGCCTATTTTTGTATTTAAAAGAGCTGGTATTTACGTGCCGAAAATTGCCATTACAAAGACACCCTTACTGCTATTGAATTAAGGGTATTTCTAAGTCTGGTGGTATTAATACGTTGATATGATTATGTTAGTAATTGTATGGATAATATTTTAGTACTATGCCCAACACACCATCTACTGATGAAATGGACGGCAGCGATACTTTATTGAATCGCAGGAGTTCGTCGGGAGGGCTCTTGTCACCTGAGGTAAGCAATTTATTCAAATACATAGTTTGTTTAGTTTCCAGCCCGATTTATTCAAGGTCGAAGATCGGTTGCATAGTAGACATACGAATTAACGAAGTCTATAATCGTGTTCGTGTCGTGGTTGAAGACGCCAAGACGGCAAGTACCAATGTGACTTTTTCCGAGTCATATGTACTTTCTAAGATTATTTAGACAACACTGACATACGTGAAGGAAAACATCGTGAGGAAACATGGGCTTATAATTTCTTATTATAAGTTTGAAATCGCCAACCCGTATTGAGCAAGCGTGGTGATTAATGTTAAAACCTTTTCCGTGCGACAAGAGGCTTTGCTCAACAGTGGGCATTCATAGGCTGTTGATGAGTAATCGTGTTAATTTTCAGACCCAAATTACATTGATTAGTTGATATAATTATTTACTGCTACGATAACTATTGACTACTTTGTTGGTCGAATAGCCACTAGTTTGATTGCCAAGCAAGAGTTTTGGGGTCTAAGCTGGTCTGGTCAGCTCCAAACTGTATTAAATTTGTCCTCAAGGTTATTTTCTTTTTCCGTCTCCTCGACCAAATATTGGTATTACATTGTTCTCACATAATTGAACTCAACGAAATAATGTAACGAAAAATTGTATTGTGAACATGATTGAAAAATGGAACCTATGGAGTTTCTTGCTCGTTCTTCTCCGTAGGAATCTACACTTTGGGACGAGCAAATAGCTTCACTAGAGGACTGACCTACAGACTGACATTTTTTCTTATTATTTAATATTTAAATATTTTGTTTTGACGTTCAAAACTGCTTTCCTGGTCTAATTGAAATAAATGATTTTGACTTTGACTTTAAGCACAGCATTCCTCAATAAGCTCACCCCCTATTCCACGGGATTTATGACATATATCAAAAAGTGGGTGTTACCTTTTTACACTGTTTTCCAATATCATACATAAATTACTCATAATCCAATGACTTTGTACCTCCAGGTGGACATGCCAAACGTGCCTCGTTGTTCTATAGACGGCCCGGAACACGACGGCTTCTACTTACTAAAGAAGGACTCACAGCGGAGACTCACTCTCTCTCGTGTGTTAGAGCAGGATAGCGAGAAGATATGCTCCAAATGGATGCTCAGTATACACCAGGACTTTGGAACTACTGTGCTGACTATGGTAATGTATTAATACCTACACGTATATGTTATTATGTTCTTACGGTTAACGTCTCATAGTCGAAAATAACAAAATGAATTTTTACAGTTCAATATTTCGTATTCATTTACGAAATACATTTGTAGGAGTGATGTTAGTGGTTGTATATTTGTCCTAGAACACCATGTATTATGATGTTACATACATTTTTTAGCTCACATTTTCTACGCCTAGTTTTTTAGAGGATTTTTCTGATGAGAAATATGTTCAGAGGCACTATACTTATTACTTAGTCTTAACATACAGAATAAATACTCCATGCATCGGTAACCAATCAAACCTTCTCCCTTGACTAAAAACTTCCGATAAATCATAACGTTTCTATGTATCTATACATAATCATAATTGTTTTTACAGAACCACCTAGAAATGCTACGATGCGCCCTTAAAGAATACATAATGGATCAGAACAGGAATGTGATAGAGCAAGCAATAATAACTTTGAAAGAAGAATTGGACTTTGACTCGAATGCCATCAACGAGTTGCATTCAGCCATTTATATGTTCCAAGAAGCAGTTAATACTGTGTTAAGGATGCATAGCATAAAACCTCATTGGATGTTCGCTTTGGACAATTTGGTGAGGAACGCTGTCCAAGCTGCCATTACTGTTTTGTCGCCAGGTGAGTGATATAAAGATTTATAAATGAGTGAGAGAGTCATGCTTCGGTATAAATGGGCCGGCTCGACCGAAGTGATACCACGGCCTCACAGAAAACCGACGTGAAGCAACGCTTACGTTGTGTTTCGTCGTGTGAGTGAGGTTACCGGAAGCTCAATTACCTCCTCTTCCCCAATCTCCCCAACGATCCTCAAACACCTAATCCTCAAAAGGTCGGTAACGCACTTGTAACGCCTCTGGTGTTCCATGTGTCCATGGGCGACACCGATTAGTTACCATCCGGTGATCCGTATGCTCGTTTACTGGCTTATGCCATAAAAAACAAAATAAAAAGCCAAATTAGCCAGTTTTTACCTACTACCAAAATGACCCGTTTTTATTTCACGATCATAGGAATTTTGCATCTCTTAAAAGTGCCATACTTAACAGCTCAACGAACATTTGTGCAGAATGTACAATATTCTTTTTCAAACTTAATCGAATCACAGTCTAAAATAAAGTCTAAATATGTCAACTTGCATTGTCGTGTCCCGTAAATGATAAAGCAATTTTTAATAGGGTTAGGTATTTCAGCCGCGAAGGACCTTTTGTGTTCTGAAGTTGGGAAGTTTGGGTTGCCAGGGCTCCGGCTCCAAGAGCATAAATAGGAACGAGGTGGTTTTTGTCAGTGAGAGTTTGACACTTCCTCTCGCCTCACCCAAGGCGGGGAAGTCATTGGATGGTCCCCCCCCCCGTCAAAAAAGATATCACAATAAATTCTTTCTAGATTTCCGGACAGTAAGTAATCAGTACATTTGTCTCGTAGAGCTGGGAGCTAACCTAGCAGGCCAGGAAGGGCGCCGCGGTAGAGTGGCGGCGGCCGACACGTCTCCGTCCGCGCTGTCCTCCACCAACTCCGCCAGGGACACGCACGCACTACATGCGTTGAGACACGAGAACCACAAGTGAGTACCAAAACTGCATAACTATTACCAATTTAACTATTAAACTGTCAAACACCGCGAGGACACCGGTGACCGCAACCTATTGTTCTTTAATTGTGTCTATAATGACGGTACTCAAAAGGTTAATCAGTTGAACTTTCATTAAGCTTAAATGTATAATAAAGTAGCTTCTGCCCGCGACTTCGTACGCGCAATCCCGTTTTCTCCCGTTTCCGTAGGATTTTTAGAAAGTTTTCTGCCTTAAGAACCTTCTAATAATAACAAATACAACAAAATCAGTGAAATCGGTCCCGCCATTCATTCACGCGTGATGCCGTGATTGGATTTATATATATACACTAGCTCCTTCGATGCGGTTTCACCCGCTTTGCTCGGTGCCTGTTGATCGTAGCGTGATGTTTTATAGCTTATAGCCTTCCTCGATAAATGGGCTATCTGATACAAAACAATTATTCAAATCGGTCTAGTATTTCCTGAGATCAGCGCGTTCAAAAAAACAAGATCTTCAGGTTTATATTGTTAGACGACGAAAATCAACTAAATGAACGCCACTAGTTTAATCTAGCTTATCTAAAGCACTGTCATGTGATAGATTAGAAAGTTCCCCGCGCAAAGAGTGGTAACACGCGATTCTAGTGGGAATTTTGACGAGCATCACGCTGTCTTCTTATAAGATCCGTTTAGAATAAAATTTTCAGTATTTAAGTATTGAGTTTTACTTAAAAATATGCATAAGATTTTACAAAACTTTGATTTCCATTGCAGATTACTTCAAGAGCTTATAGAGAGTTACCAACTAAACCAGACTCTGTTGCGGCAAGTACTAGAAGAACAGAAAACGCAAACAATGATATTCAAGGAATTCGTTGAAAAGAAATCTCGGTAAGTTATACACGCACATGGTACTGTTTACGTGCATACTTATCATTATAGTTCTTTGTCCCAAAAGTTTACGTAGAGGTGACTAATTTTAAAATACTCTTGCTTTTGACGAGTTATGTTTTGCATTCCATCAAGACAGGGCGAGCAAAATTCCTTTCTGTTCTACTGTTGAGTAATTTGTGAATACCGAAAAAGCAGCCAATGATAACACTTAATATAGACTGCACGGTTGATGCGGCGGCTGGGCAATCGGCTACTACTATCGGCTAGAACTACTCTGTGTAATCCACAAATTGTTGTTTCGGGTCTGGGTGTCACGTGTATGTAAACTTGTATGTTTGTAAACGCACCCACGAGACAGGAGAAAATCATAGTGTGGAGATACGTTTTTTTTTAAAAAAACTAAACTAAAACTAAACTTGCACTATCCGGAAAATATAAAATCCGAAATTTCTTGCGAAGCAATGGTGCTTGCGAAAAGACCAACGACGCAATCACTTGCTCAATCATTTTAATTCAAGTATTTTTTTATATTAGACGTTGTTCAAGGCTAGGCGATAATAATCTTTGTATTATTTCTTTTACAGTAGTTGTACTCCACAAGTGTTCGTAAGTCAGAGTGACTCTGCAGTGGACACTGGTGATGGTAGTGACAGTGTGGACGAGAGCGAAGCCCTAAAGTTGCGCGAGTGGATCGCAGCCCGAGGCCTTCCCTCAGCCGTAACCAACGCACTGCTCAGTCATTGCTACGTACTGACTGATCTACTCCAACACGCGCAAAGAGAGGATATTGCGAAACTTAATCTCAAGTAAGTAATGTTTTAATGTACTAGTAAATAAGTCGATGCTTTGTGCCTTAATAGAACGTATTTTTATAACTTTGCGAAGTTAATATTTTACGGGGTTTTCCGACTACTTTCTAAATCAAACGGAGCTATTAGTTATGAGCTGGATACGCAGCGATAATCGATTACTTGTAAGAAAAGAAAATCATATGTTCTGATTAAAATTCTTAATGACAAATAGTACCTATATTCTTTCTATTTGGAGGCCTATTTGGAAGCCATTGAGGAGGCGTGTGTTCAGCAATATTTGACTTATGGCTGATATGATGATGATGAAGTAAAAACTATCACTAAACTAATAACACAAAATTCAACAGAGGTGGAATCGAGCTGCGACTATGGCGAGCAATACAAGAGCACAGACTACACAGTACCCCATCACACTTACGTCGCAGCAGTAGCACGGAGACTGACGGCGACGCCCCACTACTGCTGCTGGACCCCGCGAGGTCCAGTAGAGCGCGCCGAGCGCCCTCTACCGCGTCAGCATGCTCCAACAACCCCACCATCGTGATCCGCGACCAAGTTAACGGAGATGACTCCGTTGCCCCGTACTATGGTGACGCCGGTCTCAATCTTTGACTACTGCGCGGATGGTGCACTCTGCAATAAAGAACTCTTCAACGGCCAGTGTTACACAACCTTCTAGATCTTCTATAATAATTACATAGACTCTTACACAGCCTTCTAGAATCTTCGATAGTAAGTTTCGATGTTTTAAAAAGTACGTTTGATTTTACCACCGATTTATGCCGATTCGCTCATGACGCCGTAAGCGTATAAGCAATGTTCAATTGTCGAAATGACTATAAATACCTCATAAATATGGTTTTGCAGAGATTGAACATGAACTATCAAGCACAATATGAAAGATATAAAGATTGTTTCAAGACGAAAGTCGAATCTCTTGTACTAACTATTGGTCGGCTCAGTAGCCACCAGCTAAATTACTGAATCAATCTTTACTTTCTTACCCGCATAAAATGGTTTGATTGTTTCTCTGATTGTACATACGTGCTTATACGATACGCGCGGAGAATATACTACAGGGCCTTTAGCCAAACGCCACTTTGGCGCTTGTCTACAGAGAGAGTAGAAATCAAAATGTATGGGGATGACACTGACAAGAGTTAAAATTTACGTCAATTCCATATAATTTGGTTTTCTATTCTACATGTAGTCAAGCGCTAAATGGCATTTGGCTACAGCTGCAGGTTATATTAAATTTGGCTTCCATTTTAAATTAATTTGTGGTTATTTGTCAATGGTGGTAATTGAAACGCTGAAATGGTTACATATTAGACTGCTCAATACTTTGGAAACTGGTCGTTATTGGTTGTATTGATAAAGTGATAAGCAATTTTGAGACAATATCATACCGTTAATGTTTGAATGATTTCTTATTTAACTGTGTTCATTAATAGTGTAAAAATGAGTGAAAGAACGTCACAAATTTTTGAATAAATGGTTATAACTAGCATGGAGTAGCTGTAACAAAAATTAGTTGAATTTTAAAATAACATAATTTATTACTCCCTTTTGAATAACACTGTTGTTTGGTTATTCAATGTTGAATAACATAGCTGTTCGATCGTTTAATGTTGAATAACATAGTTGGACGAAAATTGCTGTTGCTTTTAAAACAATAACACCGCTTGAGGCCGAGAGTGTGTCATCCGAATAACTATTATGTAAATATAAATAGGTTTGTATTTATTATTATTAAAGGACAGGAGGATATCGTCAAATCTTTAGCGTGGAAATCAATAAATACGCCAGTAAAAATCTACATATTTTTCTCTTTACTTGCTAAGCAAAATTCGCGATTAAACTTCATGGAATAAGGTTTAAAAACGATATCCTTCGTCCTACATAGAGCTAGTCCCTGTAAATACTATAGGAATGATTGTAAGCATAATATTAAGTTACGCTGTAAACAAGCTGTTTGTAGTTCACAAATATTTTGTATGGTGCTAACGCGTTGTGATGGTAATGTAGTTAAAAGTGCCTTTATACGCTTGCGCGCTAACCAACTTATACGTACATATTATAAATATGTCTTTAAATACATTAAAACTTCGACGATAAAGGTTTTTATAAGAAAAATCTTTTTTGTACACCCTTTAAACTGAATGACGTAAGAGGACAGTTGATTAACCTCTTGTCTGACGGTATAATATGAGATACAATAGAAAACACATTGTGTCTCGCGAAGATATGAGTTCCGACAGGTTAAGGCAATGTTTTGAAATGATTTTCGATTAATATTGATGTTTTTATCAATTGCAATGCTAATTATAAAATATTGCCCCTGTTTCAGTGTGTTCGTTTCCTGGTAACATTTCCGTAACAAAATACAGTTCAATCAAATGTTGGAATCAATCACCTTATTCTATATTATACTTGTAAATATGCAGTTATCACAACGATGAGCTCTCTTGAGCAATGTTAAAAGATAACTGCATCGTAATAAGAACTGTATATCGGTATCATATAAGATTCAAAATACCGTAACAGAAGTCGCAAGACCACTGAATAATTTTTGCTAATAATTTTTGAACTTACTTTGGCATGGAAATAAAACTGCATATGGCTACTATGTACATAAGCACGCCTGCTTTATTACAGTTTATTTTTGTGAGAGCTACCGTTCTTGCTCACCAGAGGGCACTAAGTTAACGTAAGGTCTGAATTGTCCAATAGATAATTTTCGAGTATCAAACCAAACTGGACCTTATAAGGTACATGAGTGTCATCTGGTGCAAATAACTATAGCCCTTATAGCAACACATTCGTGTTGAAATTACTGAATAATTGTTTAGCAAGCTTCAAGCTTCGCTGTTTATAAAAACAAATATATGAAGTATACAATACTTTAAGATATATATAACTAGTTCATTATAAGACGCTATATCTTTTGAGTGCCATACGTACATATTTTCTTATATAATAAAAAAACCTTGTATATTTTCTTAATATTAATATTTACTGTTAATAACTAAAGATTTTATTTTAAACGTATAAAATTATGAACGTGATCTGAAAAGCTTAAATATAATTCAGAGTTAATTATAAATTTTTAGTATTACTAAGATATTGGTCGGTGAAAAATACTTTAAGGAGTTAAAATAGTAATAATATGATACGTGTTTTCTTTAAAAAAATGTTAATATGTTCTCTGCAAGATTAATAAATTAATATGAAGGCCTAACCTAGCCTAGTAAAAATGTCTAATAGGGATGATGACAGGGTATGGAAATTAAAAATCTAATTAGTCCGTCAATTATGTAACGAAAAAATATTAGACACGTATTTTTTTATTTTGCCGTATAAAAAAACAATACTTAAATAAAACGAATCAAAGTTTAGGAATGGGCGCTAACTACGTCACTTTTGAGTATAAAACGTACACAAAAGTGACTTCACGCGATATTTCAAATCAATATGTCGTCGAAAGTATCTGTGTCTGTAAGAAAATAAAAGATACGTGTCTAATGATTTTAAATAATCTACTAGATGGACATTAAAATAAAAATTTGTCATCTACCCTATTGAATATCTTGTCTTGCTATAGCTAATAGCAATTTAACAATACTCAGTAATACCGTTGTGAAGTACAAATATAATAACATTATATGAATTAAATCCTTACAGTAAAGGTGTAACCAAACTTAATATATTTTACGATATATCGATATAATCGGTAAATAATCGTTTATATCGGATCACGAAATCACAGATAATGTCAAATTCTTTACAATGTTGTTTCAGTTCTGCTTATGGACATTAAAATGTAAGGCTCGATAATACATAAAGCATATTTTTTGTCTAAGCAAAATTACAGTGAAAATAAAATGCCCCCTAAAATATTTTTTTATAGTTATATTTTAAAAAGTAAAGGTTATGGATGAGCAAATAAAAAATGACCAATTGTTAGATAGTTCTTCTGAGTTGAATGCAGAAAATAATATAATATCTCACTTAGATCTGCGTTCCGGTAATCCGATTTCACCGATTAATCGATACCTAATCGATGTATGTCGAAAGTTTTGTTGCACCTTTGTAAATAAAAATATTTACGCTTAGGCTGAACCCAATAAATATGAATTGTTAGTGTTATAGACTTAAGTGTTACGTCGTTAATTTGAGCTAAACAATAGAGAACTACTAAATTATAGCTTTAATTTAATATCATTAATTAATATTAGGCGTAGAACTGTTTTGTTTTTGATATTCGCTGATTTTTTTTTGTATTTACGTAAATAAGTTTGTAATTCACATTTGAAACATCGCAATTGTAAACCTTTTTAGGTTTTAACAAACGGAATCAGTGTTAAAATGTAATCAGAATGCGTTAATTTGTTAAAAATATTCGTTAAAAGATCTGTGTTTTTGCACGACACCTTTTTGAAACATTAAAAAAGTAATACTTATACTTTTTTATGTAATTTCTATAACTGTCTCTTTCTATGTCAAGTTTTCTTGTCAAATAACTCATTTTTTTCATACTTTTGTCAGACTTTGACCCAGCAATTGTACACCAAAATCATGTTTACATAGTAAAATATTATTATTAAGTTGTAATACACTATTCAACTTTGTTAAAGTAACTAACTATGTACCTATTGTTAGGTAGAATCTACCCATTTAATTTAATATTTCTTTGAGTAGCTAAATAATAAATGATTAATGATTTTCTGTAGTTTTCTTTTATTATAATCACGATTATGATCAAGAAGATCACAATCTTAGTCGTTTTCTTCATTACTGAGGGTCGTGTCTAGTCTGATGCACGTGTCACTTGATGCACAGCCCTCCTACAAACGCCAGTGTCCTCTGCACTCTTTATGGCTTGTGGAACTGTCAGGACGGTGAGGTTTATTAAAGCATCCAGCCACCGGGTAGGTGAGCGACCACGAGGTCTTTCCCCGTTAACCTGACCAACAACCACAAGCTTCTCCAGATTGTTGGGCCGTAATGTGGCCAAAATAGGTTAGTATTCGCTGCAGGCATACTGTGGACAGCGTCGCATATACGATTTTAATACGTATAAAATTATATAGAATGGTTGAAACTAGTTTTCATCCGATCCCATCGCCCGCCGTTTCGTCCTTCGATACTTTTTCCAATTTACTCGGGAAAACGCCACCTATTGGTGAAAACTAAATTTAAGTCTTCAAGTGTGTCTGTTAATAGATGACGCTACCTGACTAGTTATTTTTTATGGGATAAGCCAGCAAACGAGTACACGGATCACCAGAGGCGTTACAAGTGCGTTACCGGTTTTTGCGGGATTAGGAATTTAAGGATTAGTTTCGAGAAGGGGGCTGAATTGGATAAGTTATTAACAATCACGGATTATTTTTTACGATTGTGTAAATTTAAATTAACCTTGAAGCCGAAGCCATCCATCTTAAGCTCTACCCACCCTTGTTTTCTTACTACCTAACTGAGCACCTACGTAACAAGTTAATTATTCATTACCTGAATCCGCGAATTGACTTTCACTTCGCAAAATTTAAATCGAAATATAATTAAATGTAAAACAGGGAGCTCCGTATAAGATGTAGGCAATCCCCTTGGGACGTTTGAGACGTTCTCGAGGCATTAATTCACGCAATGTTTGCGGCTAACGTCTACTCCAATTTGCATACACTGAACGTATGGGTTCCGTGCTTCTAATGGCATTTGTATTAGTTTCCAACACTCCCATTATTTCTTGGAACGTCAGATGTTAGTACCATGCTGACTCAACGATTTGATTTTGTAAAAGTAGGCTGTATCTATACTTCTATACTATATACTATAATAATATAAAGAGGAAAGATTTGTACCTATTTTTGTATGTTTGTAATGAATAAGCTCAAAAAGTACTGGGCCGATTTAAACATTTTTTTCACCAATAGAATGCTACATTCTTCGAATTTGACATAGGCTACATTTCATTTTGAAAAAAATTAGGGTACGTTGGTAAAATTTGAACAGCGTAACCGAAGGTGTAGAAAAATGAGTCTTAAAATGTCTTTCGTCGAATGCGCTGCCGAAACTATTAGCGATAGAACAAAATAATGTACAACAATATTGAAGAACATCAAAATGTCTACAAAAAACTCCGCGGTAGCATATGTCCAACTATTGTAGTTATGTCACTACAACTATCCAAATTTACAAAAATAAATAATTGTCTACCCTGTGCGAAGCCGGGACGGGCTGCTAGTTAGGAGATACCTAAATGCATTTATTTGCAAATTAATTTAACGAGTAGGTAAGTAAGCCATTAAAAAATTTAAATTCTGCACTATTTAACTAAATTCAATCCGGTCCCATTATTGAAAACAAACTCAAAACTTCTTTGAGTTTAAACTTTTTTATTCACAAAAGTTTTCCAAAGACAGGATGTCTACTGACTCTACTCAATTAGCGATCCGTACTAATTATATAAGATATGCTTGAAACCGATTTGAATTTCAATCCGGCTCCCTACATCGCGTCGTTGGGTGAAAGAACGTCAATGTTAATTTTATTAGACTCGCCCTAAGGCTTTTTGATGTAAATCGCACACTGATCTTATTATTGTGTCTCCTATTCGCGTAGGTTTTAAGGAGTATTTTCGACGTAATTTGCATAGAGCAATAAATAAGAAATGTAGGTAGTGACTTAAGTGAGGTGTCGAATTCAATTTCTGTGTAGGGTCAGCTGAGGTAAGGCTTTGTTGCGATTTTAGGGGATGTCAAAATTCTCTGTAAGCACATGCTTAGTCTTGATTTGTGTGTAGTAGTGGTAAATAATGTTATATCTTTCTTTCCTTATTCACTTTCGCTTCTACGCTTTCGCTTGACTGATCTTTCACAAAAGAATGAAACCACATACCCTGATATCAAACTTGCTTATTAATAAAATAACACAACTGAAGGTGAAACCTTAATAACCTTTCATTGCACCTAATAATTCTGAAACCTACTTTATTTACTTTAGAACACAATTTATATTTGTTTAAATCGCATGATTGGGTCTATTTGAAGCTCACATAACAACACTATTAGCTGATTACAATAGAGCGGGCTGTATTGTTTGTTTACACAACGTATTGGTCACAAAGCGTGTACTGTGTGGCCAGAGTTATCGATATATCGATAGTGCGTGTTTATCGAACGTTACACAGCAATAAACCGGACAACGGTTAGTTGTTTCAAACAATACAAGGCGCGCCCTTGATTTCATTTTATATTCGTTCATTTACATATAGACTAACATATTGTATAGAGATTTAGCGCAATTATTTCTATAAATAGTTTGTAGTGATTTTAGTTAAAATTTTTAGAGGGAAAGTATGAAACCTAAGTACTTATATCTACCTACTTATTTGAGCATATATAATTAAACAGACACTGTATTATTTAAGTATAATTTGCCTCACCAACTATCGTTCCTAGACTTGTTACTCGACATTTTTTATTACAGGCCCAATTACCCTCCTCCCAAATCCCCCAATCCCGAATCCCCAATAATCCTCAAAAGGCCGGTAACGCACTTGTAACGCCTCTGGTGTTCCCGGTGTTCATAGGCGGCGCCGATTGCTTGCCATCAAGTGATTCGTTTGCTCGTTTACCAGTTAACAAATAAAAAAAATCGTAAGTATATACTAGCGGCCATTCCATCAACGAAGGTACGTGGTACCTAAACAATTTTCAAGGGGATGAATGCCCGTTTTGATCAACCTCTACAAAAATTTTAAGAAACTCCTAAGCTAAGTTAACTATGCACCTAACTGACAAAGTACCAAAGTATAAGTGTCCCCCTAACACTACAATAAGGAATAGTTTACGTGCTACGTTACGCTAAGTAACTTCTAGTTAAGGGATGGCCTATGGTGGTAACCTGTCACTACATGATGCAACTAAGTCGAGTTATTGGGACAAAGTCCTTGTCTGTGTAGGGATTTCACTGCACGGTTGGTGCGGTGGCTGGGCAAATGGCTGTCGTGCAACGTGTCGCGGGCTCGATTCCCGCAAGGAACAACAATTTGTGGATCTTTGTGTGATCCACAAATTGTTGTTTCGGGTCTGGGTGTCATGTGTATGTGAACTTGTATGATTGTAAACGCACCCACGACACAGGAGAAAATCCTAATGTGGGGCAAAGTTTTTTAAAATAAGTAAAAAAAAGCAACAATGAGCAATAAACTGTTGATCTTAAAAGTGAATTTTACCACGTAATCATAATCTAATAAGTAATTGATAATCTGCTGGTTTATTTGTTATTTGTCGATTAATACAATGTGATTATTATGTGTCGCTTAATCACAATTAGGTAAAACCGTTATCCGAGTGTGTAAGTGATTAAATTATCTAGATAAAAAACGTAAGATCTTATTTACCCAAGTAAGTATCGATCTTTAAAAATACAAGTCTCAAAATCTTTCAAAGTAGAATATGCATCGATAGCAATTTTTATAAATGTATTTAAGATCATGTTTGGCGACACGTGGCTGCTGCAGTGAACACTTTACTTTATCCCCTAGAGAATGGCAATCCATAGATCGCAGCGACAGACGTTGCTGCCACGTGTTGAGAGGTCTTAGATAATATAATATAAAAGCTTTCAAGAGAATAGCGCTTCACGGCGTGTCTGAAGTATCAATTCAGCTTGTAAGATGACTACCTCTAGTATGTTCCAGACCTCTGATGGCTGTATTGGAAAATTGCTACGGAGCGCTCGCTACCGTGCGAAATCTCCAAGGAGTTGATTTTTATTAAAACTTTATAAAAGACGTACTTGATCATGCACGTAGCGATTACATTACATGTTATGTTATCGCTATTATTAAAAATAGTGTTTGTGAAGAAAGTTTACAATTTTCAAGTTTACTTCAGTGCAGTCAGGAGCGGATAGGGTGATATCGTTAAACACAAAAGATGTTTTCCGAGCCGATGGCTCGCGCCGAGGCATCGTAAGAATGCGTGCCGACTGCCTTGTGATATTTTATCACAGATATAAAGGAACTTAGGGATTCCTCTGTTTGTTTGAACAAACGACTAACAAATACGCTGCGGAAATGCAAACTCGCTTTTATTTATGTACATAAACAATTCAAAGGGATACCGACCTTTTGAGGTAAAGACGGTAATAGTTACATTCGCCAAATAAATCGGCAATTCGCTGAATTCGAATGAAATTCACTTTGAAATGCACAAAGGAAAAACAACGCTAGTAGAAAGTGCGTTCAGCAAAATGCCTCGTTGCACTTTTCGTAAGTAAGTGGTGTATAATAAATATTTGTTTTGAATGTAGTGTGCATACGGTGGGGAAGCCGGCGGGTATTTGCATATTGGCAACGCAAGCTGTCTTAATTTTGTCGTAATATGTGGCGGGGTCGAGATTGTGCCGACTACTCCCCGCTACACAATCAGAGGGTGTGGCGCCCACATGTTGCTCTAACAATGCAATTTATTGTTTCAATCTGTGTACACGTTGAAATTAGAATGACATGAATATTGGATGCGTACAAATGTAATAATTTGGATGGAAATTTACGTTGACTTTATGAATTCATGAGTGGCGCAGCTATGTAATTAAAGCGCCCGCCGAAACTATACGCACTTGTATATGTTACTGTCTACGAACCCAATCGAGGCAGGAATAGAGTCTGAATGAATGACGGTTCAGCCTCTGCCTATGTGTCGTTATGAATGATGAAATGCCAATGACAAAAGCAACGACTGGCCCTAGCATCAAGTTGGCACAATAGCCGGCCGGAGCAATGTCCTGGTGCGCCCTTTGTACGTAACGTCGGCTCTAATACAGTTAGATTTCTCTCTTTGCGTTCCTATAAAACATTGAAAACGTTTTATGATGAAAATTCTCTCTATT
The DNA here is from genome assembly GCA_902850265.1 of Spodoptera littoralis. Classification (NCBI taxonomy): domain Eukaryota; kingdom Metazoa; phylum Arthropoda; class Insecta; order Lepidoptera; family Noctuidae; genus Spodoptera; species Spodoptera littoralis. Next base: position 5,477,239 of record LR824539.2, read on the forward strand.
TAAAGGAGAGATTGTTCGCATAAGTGTCCTCGAGAGGCCAAAACACCGAGTTTCAGATGCAATAAAAATACCAGCGGAGGGTCAATCAGGTTAAGTGTTTTGTCCGGCGACTCGCGTCTGCCGAAATAATATATTTTATACGAGGTTTATATTTGAGTGAATGAAGAAATTGTTGGAATTATGTTCGTGCTTGGTGCGTGGTGGGTGCGATGCGCGATGGTATTCTACTCGCAAACCGTACCAGCATTCCAATCTCGGGTAAAATAAAAGGAATTTGCTAAAAAATCTGTTTCGATTACGTGGACTTATTTTATGAAATTTCACCTGGAGTTTTTGGTATGATAGGAATCATAGAAGCTCGTGATCTGTAATCACAAACTATATTGAGAATTTCCTTCGGTACGACATCGTTCAAAGCGACGAGATGCACGTAAAATAAATTCAACACCTGCTATCCTGCGATTCAGTTTTAGATTTTTCCTTTTTTACATTATTTTTGACTTCATCGTGAACATTTCTTTCGTATATTTTTTTTCTGTATATTACAGAAAGTGTGCACTGTTTTAGAACCTCTTGACAAAAAGATTATGTTAGATAGAAAAGTAAATGAAGAGTTTTCAAAGATTTCATACACAAAAATCTACTTACGTGTTTTTTTTTTATATCTCACCTATTTATACTTATATCGTAGTTACCAACAAACAATTAATTTATTATAATGATAACTACATATTAAATAAAATTTTGGTACCTACCTAACATGAAATGAAATGAAAATATGTTTATTCGGCATAAGACATGCACGCCAGAAAAGACATATAAGTATAAAAAAGTATAAAAACATCAATATGATGTGCAGTAAACACATGGAAAAATCAAACAGTCTATGAAGTTACAAAAGGTCTCGGGTTCGATTCCCGGGTCGGGCAAAGTATTACTGGGTTTTTTTAAAACAATCCCAGTAGTAGCACGGAGTCTGGAATTGAATATAATAAATAGTGAACAGTGGGTGTTACATTGTACAGTGGCATTAAGTGCCGTAATGTGCACCTCTACACCCCTTTGGGGATAATAGGCGTGATGTTATGATGTTATGTAATATTTTAAGAAAACAAAAGTACAATTGTAACAATATACTTACGATGATAAATTCAACCTTCAGCTTCAGTATAACCGCACCTTTACTTCGAAATATAACAATATTAATACTTTCTTAGTACAAAATACGTATTAGCTTTAGGTTCACAAATACCTGAAGTAGGTTCAAGTGGCAATTCGAACTCTCCAAGTCTTAAGTTCAACAACTTAATCGATCTTCAAACTCGTCATAAGTTCTTAAGCACATAATTAGTCGCGGAGAACCTAACGGGTAACCGGGGCTCCGGCTCGACGTGCAGGAGAAGGAACGGGGTGGTTTTTAGTCAGTTAGAGTCTGACACTCCCTTCCGCCTCACCCAGGTGGAAGCAGTCATTCGATGATTTTCCCCCCTTAAAAAAAAAAGCACATAATTAAAACTTTGTGTAAAAATCATGTAATGTTTCGTACTTGTACTCATACTGCATTAAATTTAACTACTATATGTATAACTATACTAGCGACCCGCCCCAGCTTCGCACGGGTGCAATATTTACGGCACTTAATGCCCACTGTACAATAAAACACCCACTTCTCACTAGTTATGTTATGAGCCCCATGTAAGCCTATTGCCATATACCGGGCACATTTCCATACTCCGTGAGACCACTGTTTTTTTTTTAATAACCCAGTGATGCTTTCCGATTTAGGAATCGACACCCGAGACCGCTTGCCCAGTCGCACTTGCGACCACTCGGGCTCAAGGCAGTCAAGTTTGAAGTACATAATCTACTATATAAAAATAAGTCGGGTTTTCCTTCCTGACGCTATAACTCCAGAACACACGAACCGATTTCGACGGTTTTGCATTCGTTGGAAAGGTCTCTGAAAAGAAAATTCAGGAAAACAAATTTTCTTCATCTTTTAATCACCAAACGAAATGTTACATAAAACGAAGCCATCTGGTGGCGAAACGGAGTTCGCCGGGTTTGCTAGTTGTTTATAAGTAAATACTATACCTACAAGTCTACAACATAGTTCCTATAAGAGTTTAACTACCTAAAAGCATCTTAGTATTGTCTCCCGTCTCTAAAAGGATCACAATGTTTTATTTATAAAACTTGAACACACCCTCGGGCTGCGAAATTCTTGAACTCTTGTCTCGTGTACTGAGAAAATTATCTACCTTTGCAATTTGCGAGGAAATTCCATACTTGACATTCTTATAATTAAGTTGAAAATGAGTTATTAAATTTCCCATTACTTCATTAAGGCTATGACTAGCTTTTAGCTGTGGCATCATTTGCTTTGTTTAAGTAATGAGTACTGAAATCTTATTCTACAGACCGTCCATTTTTCCTAAACAAATACATACATACATAACTTCACGCTTGTCTCCCACGGGGGTAGGCAGAGATTATGGAACGCCAATTACTACGATTCCTACATACTTCTTTCACTTTATCTACAGTCATCAATCTTTTCATGCATGCGCGTCGGTTAAGGGTACTTTTAATTTGGCTCTTCTTTAATATATATTTCCTAAACAAAAATAAACTATATTTTATTTCTGTGTTAATTTTATCCTTTATTCAGTCACTCTCGCTTTGTTGATTAGTAATCGGGTTACTGTTATACGGGTTACTCACGTGAATATACTGAGAAAAGCTCTACTAGTTTCACGCGGTCGCGTCGACGTCGCGCAGCTCACTGGTGAGCTGTGTGAGCTGTGTGAGCTGAGTGAGCTGCGCGACATCGCCGCGACGGCACACGCTGCTCATGAGGAAAAACCACTCTATGGTTCGAAACTAGTAGAGCTTTTCTCAGTATATTCTCGTGAGTAGCCCGCGATTTTAGTTAATTTAGTATATCTCACGATAGTTATTATAAAAACATTTATGACATAGTATAAAGTTTTTATACTGGGCTTATAGTGACTAGCTTTTAACAATCACGAGTGTGTCGCTGGCATTGCACCAAGTTATTACATGAAGAGGAGAAGCAGGGAGACAAGACTAATTGGAAATACATGAGAATTTGCATTTTACTTTGTCTTTCGATCTCCCAACAGAGAAACGTTTCAAAATCCCTTTGTCGACGTCGAGTGCAACCTACGTAGAGACTGTTGTATTTATTTATTCGACAGCTTAATATTTCATGAGCACCTTGTGATATGTACATAAAGTTCATTTTTGTTTATTTTTAGCGTTGATTGATTATTATTCGTCTGCTGCTACTGCTGTCTCAGAAATAATGGATTATTCGTATTTGTGTAGGAATGTCGTATAAAATGTGACGTTTTTAAAAACAAATGAAAGTCTTGTATTGTTGAGAATTTCGATGTTTATTCAGTGGTAGTGTAGAATTCAGTTCGCTCTACTTAAACTTAGTTAGAATTATAACCAAGCCCAGAATTATTAGGCATATTTGTATATTAGGCGTAAATAAATTACCACGAAAGCTAATTAAAATTCACTTATTCCTTAAACTGTAATTACAAACAATTCTTGCCACGCTGTACTATATCTGGTTTACCCCAGTCTACCCCTGTTATTTTATAAGGCAAATGTAATAAGAATCGCCTGAGGAAATCAGGTGAACATGTTCTCATAGCATTAAGTACACCATGCTAAAACGTCATTGGGAAAACATAAGGTATAGTATTTTATTTCTATACAATGCTTCGGTACGAATGAATCAGTTCGACAGTGATACCACGGCGTCACAGGAATCCAGCGTGAAACAACGCTTAACTATGTTGTGTTTTAACGTATGACTGAGTTTGAATCTCCTGAACGGTATCGCACTTGTTACTTCTTTGGAAATGCGTGTGTAAGTGAACCGAGCTGATTGCTTACCAACACCAAGAGATGCATCAGTTCGTCTGCTCTAAAAAAAGTAAAAGCATTTAATTCAATTAAACCATAATTTGGTACTTTTGAAACGTCAACAAATCCTTACTAATATTATAAATCTCAAAGTGAGTTTGTTTGTTTGTTCCGCTTTCACGCCGTAACTACTAAACCGATTGCTTTGAATTTTTTCGGACGTAAAGTTAGAAGTCCAGATTAAATAATAGGGTACTTTTTATCCCGGAAAAATTAGATATTCCCGAGGGAAAATAAAAGTATTGATATAGATGGCGCTGTGTGTATTGGTATATATGTCACAGGTTACTTTTTATCTTTTTGTGACGCGAGCGAAGCCGCGGGTAAAAGCTAGTACAAAATAAATAATAGTCTATCTATCGGTAAATGAATCAGTGAAGCTAGCCAAAATGTAGACTCGAATAGAACAGAACGAGCAAGAAACTCCTTTCGTTTCGTACTCTTTTAAAAGAATTCAAGTATCCCATAAAAATTGTATTTAGATGTTCCGATTAAATACAAAATAATAATATATCTATCAGCAATCTCATGAGCTCTCACAATACTTAACTTCACCAATAACATTTTGCTCTATAAAACGATATAACAACATCCTAATAACAAGATTTACGACACCACTTATACTATAATCCACCATTTACGTATATACAGTTTCAATAATAAGTTTTGTTCGTCTGTTTATATTCTCAGGGGAGTCTGGCAATCAGTGTGAGCGCTCTCAGCTCGTTCTAAACCCATTACGGATAAATTAAGCTGGATCAAACTGGTATGCAAATCTAACTGCTCTCCCACCTGGTTACAACGTTTTCAAGTATCTGCAACTTTGAATTAAATCGTTTTAAGAATGATTTCTTTAGTTATTGACTTGCTTTAGTTAGCGAGCGCTAGTGGCTTCTCCTATAAAAACTTTCGAATAGGTCTTGATTCTACAATCCTGTAACTGTATGAATTGAATATTGACATAAAAATTAACCTGGATAACTTTTTGAAAGGTACGTTTTACAATGGTGATAGAAATTTCCACATCCGTTCAGTAGTCAAAGTCAAAGCATTTATTTCAATTAATCCATAATTTGGTACTTTTGAAACGTTAACAAATACAAAATAAAATAGTCTGTCAGTCAGTCCGTCAGTGAAGCTAGGTGAAGCTAGGTGCTTATTCCGAAATGTAGATTCGTATGGAGAAGAACGAGCAAGAAACTCCATTCGCTACTCTTTTTAAAAAAGTATGTTCTACATTGTCTCTGATACATATTCCAATACTGTAAGTATATGTAAGAATAATGCAAAGGCACGCTTGACGCATTATACTAATTACAAAACTTACTAAAATAAAAAAAAAAAAATAAAAAAAAAATCTTATAGTCAAAGTAGTTTTGAAGGTTATTAAATGCAAATCAGGAATCAAGTTAAAAGTAATCAAATCTTTCCTCGTCACAATAATAAGTTAATTCCAAATCCTCCAATGTCTTAGGTACTTCCTAAGAAGTTTATGAGGACATAAGTACGTTACGTACGTACTGTTTGTTACTGTACTTTGATTTGATTTGATTTGTTACTCTTTCACACAAATGGTAGTATTTGTGTTAAGTAGTAAATGGAACTGGATAAATGAAGCACAGAGATAGATTATATATTTATAGTTTATAGTTTGAATTATTACTTACTAGCGAGCCGCCCCGGCTTCGCACGGGTGTAATACACATGTATTATAGAGGTACATATAAACCTTCCTTGAGAATCACTCTATCTATTAAAAAACCGCATCAAAATCCGTTGCGTAGTTTCAAAGATTTAAGCATACAAAGCGACATAGTGACAGAGAAAGCGACTTTGTTTTATACTATGTAGTGATAAGGCGTGATATTGTGTTATTACTTATAACGTGGGTGAAACCGCTAACAGAAGCTTGTATAAAATAAATTAGTAAGAAATGCAAACAAAGCAAGTATTTTGAATTATCGTGTGAGTGAAATATTGTAGTCATCTATTCAATATTTTGACAGCACCCTTTCGAAAGTTACGTTTCAATATGCGCCTTTATTTGCTTCTCAAGCGAAGGTCTGAAGGTCATTTATCATAGGGACACATGTGCATCTACTGTATTCATGTACTTTTTTTATTTATATATATATATATATCTATTAATACTCATTATTTATTTAGATATCTAAATATAAAATTAAATGATGAAAAGTCAGGATGAGCCACTAATTTCAACTACCTTGTAAGGTGTCTTAGGTTCGACTTCTAGTTTAGGATGTTAAAAGTAATAGTAATTGCATATTTTCTAAAAATTCAAGCAACATCGCTGAGTCTAGAGTCAGTATCCGACTGTGTGACAACATATTAATTATTTAATGCGCAAGTCTGCCTACCATTTTGGGGATTAGGAAAGCGTGATCATAATATATTAATAATTTGTTTGTATTTAAGCAATTAATATAATTATGATTTTATTTATTAAGAAGAAAAAAAATCTATTAACATCTCGTCTACGTCAACAATAAACAACTTAATCACAACATATTGAATTAAAAACACAAGTGGACAACAGTTGTAAATACTTCTGTCTCTTTCTTATCCGTACATAAAATAAGGACAGCTAGTTGTCCTGGAAAAATCATTTCGGGGAAGGGCTAAAGATTAATGGACAACGTTATTACGCCCTTGTTTTAAAAAATGGAATTTTAGGGTCGTTCCATATCATTTTGTCTTTAGTTTACTTCTCATCAGTCATGTGTATACGAAATTCATTTTAAATAGCCTTATACACATGCGTACCCCAATTTCGATTAGGAATGACGTGTTCAAAATTCGTTTTCGTATGGAAAAAATGATGGACGATGCTTTGCTTTACGTCCTTATGTTAGTACTCACATCTGAAAGAGGAGAAGGATACGGAATGAAGGAAAAGTCTGGAATTTTTGGAGTCATGCTCAAAATGGTTCTCTAGTTTGACTTATTATGTCTACGGACTACGGACGTACACTTAGTAAACTCGTAGCATGACTACGAAAAATCGTAGCGCGTAGCACGAGACAAACGGTTGAGAACTATTGAGGATAGAGAGCGAACTATTACAACATTAGGTTGCTGAGAATAATAGAATAATCGCAAGCGCAGTTGTCAGTTATGTGTAGTTCATAGTACACATAATTTGAGTATTGGATCTCTCTATCTATAGCAATATTTGGCAAACCTGGAAATTATATGTATTTAACATCTAATGGACCCCGCGAACTTAGATTCACCTTAGAATATTTTTTCTTTCTTACATTAGAACCTTATCCTTAAAAAAGAATTTGCATAATCGGTTCAGCTATTTTCGAGATTTACGCTGCGCATTTTTATATTATAGATATAATAAACTATTTAGCTTGCCCTATGAAGCAAATATAAAGGCTTGACCCGTTTATTTACTAGTTTTTTGGGGCAAAAGTTTTTCATTTTTTATTTTTCAGTACATAACATAAGTATTTAAAATCATTATAATACAACAAAAATTTAACGATGCTCGCACAACAGCGATCAGTTGTGGTTCCTAGACACTTAATAAGTGAAAGGAGTAATTTATCAAGTCGCCGCAGTTGCTGGGCCAGACCCCAGGGATAACCCTCCATTCATAATGCATGATTTCACACTACAGTACATACCACAACCACGTTAAACTTATCTTTAATACAAAAAACTTAAGCCACGTTTAATTCTGGTATTTAGTCAGATCCTGATTTGAATTTTGGTGGTAGAAATTTTCCTAACTAATAATCTAGTTTTCTTTTTAAACTTTTATATGATTTAATACCCACTTTTACTAGTTACGTTATGAACTCCATGCCTATAAGGTGTGAGCTTCTCTCTAATTCTATTATTATATTAAATTGCTGCGTCCTAACAGGGTGCTGTACTAATTAGTAGTATAATACCTCTATGTATGTACAATGTACGGTCAAAGTTCAAAAGTCCACTGCCATCGTAAGACTACTATCGGTTGCGCTGCAGCGCTTATACACACATGCACACGCATATCTTCTTTCTTTCTTCTTTCTTTCTTCTTTCATCACTCACGGTGGCAGTGGACTTTTGACCTTTGACTGTACATAGTGCAATAAATGAATAAATTCTTAACTCCGTGCTATTTACTAAAAAAATTACAAACACTAAACAACTCAATATGCTCTGAGAGATTCGGTAATTGAACAAACTGTTCGACGAATGATGTCGTATACAAATTATAACTCACAAACATATCCCAGTTTACAACAAGAAACACAGCTCCGCTTCTGAACTTCAAACAAAAACAGTCGTAACAAAGGCCTTTATAATCAGTATCTAAACATTTAATAACATTACGGAATTAGGCATGCACCAATGGCTTACCATTTGGGCATATTGGCCGTGTTGTTCCGAGATATGCAGCTTATAATAAAACAATATTAATTATCAATCGACGCTCCACCGCGTCTTTTGTTGGGGAGCACGCTGAGTTTAATATCGGAGGAATGCGTACATTAAACCGCTGGCATCTCCCAGCACTTTTGTTTAAATAATAAAATGGATTTCTATAAACGATGCAGTTAGGAATCCCACTTGATATTATTAAATATTTACAGACGCCTCTCTAGGGAATACTTTCCGAATTATTGCATTGTTGTACTACATATCAATCCATTACAGTTTTTTAATTAACGTTAAACTTTATTCTGAACACATCTGTGTGTTCCATTCTGTCGATTAAGTAATTACAACCTTTAACCTTAACGTCAAAATGTATAATAGCGTTAAACTCAATGAAATTTCTATAAAAAATCAATTAGTTTCCCCTTCAATAGTAAGAGCGGGGCGGGTCTGAATCAGTTTGTTAATGAATTCAAATTTATTCGTTGATCGGGCGCGTCTCGGTGCTAACGTATTTAAAAAGTGATTAGAAGTTAAATTGACACAATATGAACTTTTTGTATCAGCCGCGGCGCGTAATCAGAAACAAAATTATTCAATTTTCAACGTATCGTACGGCGAGACTGAAAATTGATTACTGTGCAAGCTTCCATTTACAATTTACATTCAATAAAATGAAATGTAGGCGTTTTGTATTTGAAAATTAACTGATATAAAAACGTGAACATCGTAGTGGTTCAAGACGTGGAACTGGCGTTATTAACAATGAGAATTGAGATTAAATTTACATTGTTGCTTTTACGATGCGGGCTTAGCCTCGTCTGTTATGGTAAGGTATTCATGAAAGCAAATGTTTGGTCCCGAGGGCGAGCTGCGTTCCACAGAGCGCTCGGTGGAATCATTCGTGTGCTCTAACTTATGATAATTATATTTGGAATAATCCGCCCAAAGCAATGAGTGCAAGAAGCCAACTCACCTCATTCATGAAATATTCCTTTATAGTACTATTCCTGGCTTCTTCCAAATATTCTTTGCTGGAACTTTCTTTTAACATTAAATGTATACTGATGGCCGCATCTTCAATGTTATGTAGTCATATCTTTTAAAGCATATCCCCTTCTATTTAAATTTTAATAATACAGTCATGATTACAAATGAGAAGTAGTCACAAATCAGTCGCGTAGACATATTATTTTTAATTAATGAAATGTAGATACTAAATAACATAAATGCTCCTATATAATTTGTGTTCTTATATAAGAGTAAATAAATAAAATCATAAATTAATTTTTCCTGTTCATCTTCCTAGTTATACCATCTATTTTTCAATGTATATGGAGGGTCATAGCTTTTGTTTAACGCTTTGCGTAAAGCATAATATTCTTTCAATTGTTTCTTTGCAAGGTGAGCTTCAGCCATTGCTCTCTTATGTTGATTAAAGATCTGCCGAGTAGCCTTTTTAACTACTACGTGATCGAGACAATTTAGTTCCTTCGATAGTTCATCGTAGTACGTCTCTATATTAATCATCAGGTTAGTCAGCGAATCTCTACAATCTGGTTTGTCTCCATACAGTCCAGAATGTACCAATTGCAAACACATGAACAACTTGGAGGACTCGTAAGATGCGACTAACTCGTAAAATACTTTCTCCAGTATTTCATGGAACCTCTCCTTAAACAGCTCACTGGTGACTTCCAAAGTCTTTACTTTCTTCAGATATAAATCAATAACGTACTGCATATGTGTACTGTGGTCCAGTATCGAATCTTCGAGGAGTCTCTTTTGCATATGTAATTCGATAAACGATCCGGAGCATGATCCACATACTTCCAAATAGTGTAAACATTGTCTACTTATGTTTTCTAGAAAATTAATCACCTGTGAAGGTCTTTTGTAGTACAGCTGAGGTGGTAGTCGTGCCAGTGACAGTGCACTTTCTCTATACAATGTCATGGTCTCAGGGGATTCCGATTGCAACTGAGCAATTAAATTGGAACATAGTATGTCAGCCTTCGAGCAATGAGTACCAAAGCGTTTGCGCCACCATTTCGGTGAAATATCAGTTAAGAATTTCTTGTATTGTGCCAACTGATCATATTCCGCGACAATGTTTAACAGTTTATTCTTGATCTTAACGAATTTGAAGCTGTATTCTTCCAGTTCATCGGTTACTTTAGCAAGTTTCAAAGCAGTCTCTTTGGCTAACTTCATTACGTATTTTGCTTCCTTAAAACTGTCCTCAGAAAATACCAAAAAATTTTGTCTAATTTTATCGAAATCACTTTTTACTTTACTAAATTCTTCTTGTTCAGCAGCAGAAAACATTTCAATTTGAAGTATTTTGTCTTTTACATAGCCTGCGTTGGCACGAAGTAATGTTGCGTCCCTTAAATCTCTCATGAAGGTTTTAATATCATAGAAGGACCTGACTGGCCTTCCTTCTGCGATTGTAAAGAACTCGGGATCAATGTCACAAACTGTTAAGATTTCATCCGTGGTAGGAGGATCACGTGTTCTCTTGGGACGTTTTACACCTGTGGTGGTGACCCTTAACCGATCCGGTAAAGTATACGGGTTTCGATATTCTTCCTCCTTTAGCTCTTTCTCACAGGTTTTGATTATTTTCTTTTTATAGTCATGACTTACAGTTACTTGTTGTATTGTATTCTCGCAAAACCTTGCAGAAGTTTCTAATTCGGGCAATTTTAGAACCCTATTGTTAGCCCGTGCCTTTTTAAATAGTTCTTGAGAAGTCAAATTGGATCTGGAAGAGGAAAAGGATTGTGAACTTGTTTAGGTATTTGCGTGTATTATATTTACAGACGTTATTGCTGAGAAACTACTGATGTCTGATATGGTTACCAATAATCATTACTACATTTTGAACATTGCAGAGGCAACAGAAGATATTTATCGACTACAAGTAAAGTAGTAATAAAATTAAATGAAATGATAATAACATGAAATAAAATGATAATGAAATTACATGAAAGCTTTAGAATTAGATTACATTTTTGGAGATAGCCTAGATCCTGGAAAGACTGGATAGATCCTAGATGGTCTAGACCCTTATTTACTGTTTAAAATATTCAGTAACACAGCCCTTATTGGATCTCAGACGGATTTACGCTTGAGACAAGGTTGCAAATGTACGCAACTTAGTCTAAAGCTAAATTCCTTATCATGTTATCAAGTTCATACTTTTAAAAAATAAACTTACTTTTTCATTATTATAGTATGTATAAATGTTACACGAAACTAAAAACAAAAATATTACTTCTTAAAAATATGAACATACAATTCCCACAACAAATGTCATGTGGAGTCTATTTGGTCTATGTTTCTATTGGGTTCTTGATTTGTTTCGTTTATTCTGTCACTAACAGAAAGAGGTTCAATGGTTGTGATACCTATATCACCTATTTTCATAATTTCAATTTCAATAATTTCAATCATTTTTCAATAAAAGAATGCATTTATTCATAGGAAATTATTACATAAGAACTTAAAATATAAATAAGTAATTTAAAACTAAAATATTTACCTCAAAAAATTTTTCTTCATCGCTATAGTGAGGTTGGGTGCCCAAAAGACTGGCAGCATTGCCACGTTGAATGGCAATGCTTTAACATTTGCCCAAGGTAGCCAGCCCTTCGATCACCTGAAGTGTCAACCATCCTCCTTACAATATATTTGTAAAGAAGATGTGCACTTGGGCCCCACGGCCCTAAAGTTATTAAAGTTAATTTATTCAATAGGATGGCGTTATTCCACAGTCTCACCTGATGGTAAGCAATGATGTGGCCGACCATGAAGCTTACTTACGTATGACCAACCTGTTCACCTTACATATTTATCGATGTTATTTATAAAAAATAATTGTTCAATCGTTTACAAGCGCATAACGCCAAAACGACTTGTACCAATTTTAATAACACTTTTCGTCGTGTTTATTATTTTGTGATCTGTACAACGTTTGTATACATACAAAATATACATTTTTATTGAGATCAAACACAATATTGTATGTATTTTAACTCCCTAACAAGTTATGGGTTGTTCAATAAATTGTCCAATAAGTCGGTGGGGAAGACGGTCAATTAATTTGACTAGCCCTGTGTGACCGCAACCCTTTTGTCCGGGACATCTTCAAACTGTAGGAGGTGATGCTTCCGACACCTGTGGCCAATGGCCCAAGTTACAAGCTAAACGATGAGACTGCTTAATTTTAAACAGAAGTATAAAATTGAACCTGCTTTGTCATAATTGCAAAGAAACATTTTTTGTCTTTTGTAGCTCCTTTCCAGTTTCAAAGTTTATAAAGAGATGGAGGGCTGAATTTACATAAGTTTCATAAAGTTATACATAATTTTATATAAAATTGGAATGTCTGTTTGTAATATTAAAATTACCGCTTTTACTACATGCATATGAATATACATACGATACACATACTAATATAACTTTTTTATAACGATTGTCTGTCTGTCTATCTATTTGTACTGCCTAATCTCAGAAATGACTGATTTTGACATAGGCTACTTTTATTTTGGAAAATTCAAACAAAAAAAAGTTATGTTCTAAATTCATATTACCTAATACGCGAACGAAGTTGCGGGCAACAGCTAGTTGGTAATAAAATAAAGAAAAAGCTGTTTTTAAGTTTCACATTATCACATATTTCATAATCCTATAATTATGAATTACCTATGTACAAACCGTAAATAATTAATTTACTATTATAGAAACCTACTACGTTCATACGTTCAATACAACACCTACCATCTTTAACAATCTTCATCATGACTCTTGGACCATACATTTCTGAGACTGACCAGACCCTTTAGAAATCTCATGGAACTACACCCGTGGGGAATAAAGTGACCCTTATAGCTAATTTAATTAATAGTTGGTCAATAACTAATTTAATTAAATGCCTTTCTATGGAAATTACGTAGTCACTTATAAATGCGTTGATCAAGTCTACGCAAGCAAGTATTTTGTCTCAATAAAGGCTCGTACACAAAACTGCGATGCGACGTCAGATCGCAAAGATGTGCGAGCTCCCTCTACGCATTGCAAGAACTTGCGAATTGATTCGCATCGCGCATCAAAATCTTCTGTTTCTTTTCCCTGTATCTCCGAAGCAATGACAGAAGTGCACACTTCTTTTTACGATGCATGTCACGAGCTAGTTTGCAATTTAAACATTTAGTACGGTTGACAGTCGTCCAAGGAATGGTCACCCTGGGCACCATTGTAGCACTAATGGCATCACAGCAATTCGCATCGTAATTTCTTGCGTTGCGAATTCGCATCGCATCGCACTCATCGCAGTTTTGTGTACGAGCCCTAAGGTATATTATTTTTGTACTTACCAGGATGATAGGTACTGTTTGCAAAATTAGGTAGTCTGTCTATGTAAATTATGTCTTACGGTCTATTTCCATATGATCGAATACGCGTCAGTTCTATTTCCCAACTATTCCTAAATTAAGCAGTTCTTCGACTACTTCATTCTATCAGTCATAGCAAACCCATAGGACACACGAAACGAAATTTCTCAGTATTTAGCAATATGTATTAGTTTCAGTAGTTTACATTAAAAGTTTCGTGAGACATACTAAATTAATTATTATGCCACTGTACAATGTAACACCCACTTTTCACTATTTATATTATAAGTCCCATGTAATAGGAGGTGAGCCTATTGCCATATACCAATTCCAGACTCCGTGCTACTACTGATAATTCTTTAAAAACCCAGTACAATATAAATAATTGTTGTATAAAAACATCAATGAATACATTTCTCTTTTTAGTTAAAACTTGCAATATTAACTGGATTTACTTACCGGCTGCCGAGGAAGTAACGTTAAATGCTAAGTAGAATTTATAATACAAGTGGAGCACTTTCCTGCAGTTATTATGGCTGAAAAGTTTCCAACTAAGTATAAGTTACGCGTCTGCTTGTTAAATTTCATATAGTTGCTTCGCTTTTATATGGAAAATATGTTTCAAAAAGGTTTGTAGGTAAATCTCAAATTCAAATTCAAATTCTTTTATTGCATATCATGTGTACAATTGGTGTTACATTAGGTACAGTACAGTACAGTCTGTACAGGGTACAGAAACCCGGCTAGGGCACGGCAACATATGGAGCAAAATATAATCTAATTGAACTACTATCAATACTTATTATATTATAACATAAGAAATGTTGTTTTCATTAAACATTAACATATTATCTTTATTTTATTATAATTATGTATTTACATAAATTTCTTAATAATGTATAGGTATTATTGTATGTAGTATATGTATTATTATATTTAATATGATTTTTTATTGAGTCGGTATGCATTGAGTGTTAAGTTTTGCTGGTTTGGTCATCAAAAAACTCATTAAGGGTGTAGTAACATTTTTCAATGAGGAACCGTTTTAATTTATTTATAAACACTTTATATTTTTCTGCACATAATATAAGAAGTTCTGTACATTTTTGAAAATAAGTACCTACGATTCAGCAACCGTTCTCCTGCTATCGGGCAAGTTACTGGCAGGGACAGCAATTTGCTTCTATCTAAAACAATATAAGCTATAGACAGATGTCGCGGAGAACCTAACGGGTAGCCGGGGCTCCGGCTCGACGTGCAGGAGTAGGAACGGGGTGGTTTTAGTCAGTAAGAGTCTAACACTCCCTCCCGCCTTACCCAGGCGGGAGCACTCATTCGATGATTTTCCCCACTTAAAAAAAAGCTATTGACAGATATGTGCATTTTTGTAATACTTATTGCTTATCTTAAGATTGAATGTTTAGTATCTACGTTAAAAAAGGTACCTACGATCCCGTCACTGCTATTGTACAAATTTAATCAGCCCCCAGCGATTATGGAAATGCGACGCAAATGAATGGATTTACCCCCATTCAAATTAGACTCTAATGCCACGTGGAAGACTGCTCATTTATTAAAGAAACAACACATCTTAATTTGTACACGTTGTTTATTATTCTTGTAAATACTACATTTAATTCAGATTTGACATATAGATAAACAACTGGATTCTCATGACAACTTAGGTGGAGGTACATAACATACAAGGATAATTTTCACTTAACAACAGTTTTTGATTTTTTCTCATTCTGTTGGTCGTTTCTGGTTGAGTTGTTTTGTGAAAACTAACTAACATAGTTTAACCTAGCACCCTAAAACTTATGGTTTATTTTATTTTAAAAGGCCTCATGCGTGTGCATACCTTGCCCACCCCACCCCACCCAGCCCACCTTATACCATTAGTGTGTACTAATGGTACAAGGTGGGCTTAATGCCAAAGGCCTTCTCTTCCAGCCCGACCTTTGGGTGATGCAAAGACAAAAAACAATGGTCGATGCAAAAAACAAGCGTATTTAAGAATAATGACCAAGAGAAATACATAAAAAAGAATAGTATAGACTTACATAAAATAAATCCCTATATAAATTTACACACACAACAATAAACTTACATAATTATATTACATGTACTACTTAGGTTTATCTAGGCTTTGCAAAATTTGCAATTTCTACGAAAGTTCAAAATTATGATTTGAGCTCAGTACACATACGTATCAAAAAAAAAAGTAAATGTTCTTGTACCTAAGATTGGAAAAGGAGGATCTACTGATCAGGCGAGGTGATCATCTCTGGTGGGCTTTCTGCCCAACAGCTGTTCGTTTTAGGGTGCTAGGTTAGACTTTGTTAGTCAGTTATCACAAAACAATTAAACCAGAAACTTCCAACAGAATGAGAAAAAATCGAATACTGATTTTAGATAAACTTTACGAAAGAAATTATTAAAAACAATATAACTCGAAAACTACGTAAAATCGTAGAACATACATGGGGGTGATTTGGATACTCGTCATCATAAAGTATCTACATTTTACACTTGAACGTCAACTGCCCTGCCAGGGTGGCCGGTATAGTAACCAGGTGCTGCAGACGTCGTTGCAAGAGATTGTATCCCCCTTTTTCAACGTCCTTGATAACACATAGGTACACTTTTAACGAGTTATGATTCTGAGCTTAATGTAATAAGTAATAAGTATCCTACTGCAATGCCTACATGAGTCATTATTATTTAAAATCTAGTATCATTGTAATCATATTAAATCTTTAGGTTAAAACTCTTCTCAAACGCTTGATAGTCGCCACAAATACCAAATAAATAGAGTCTCAAACATTGATGTTTAGCAAGCTTGTGCATACTTCGCAAACTGTTTGCCGAAAAGACTTTGGTCAGTGTTTGTGTTCGCCACTGTTCGGCATTGGTGTCGAACAGACAAACACATACAAACATCCATCCACATGTTTGTGTTTGCTGTTTACTATTGTTTGCCTACTGTGTAGACCCGGCTTTAAGATTCAGAAACAAAACTCGTTAAATTAGTTCCACTGTTCCCTTGTCACTCGTGGTTTTGTATTTGACCCCACATCTTGCAAAAGGCGACCCCTCTTGTCTTGAAGGGGTCAAGTATAAATTACAATCTTTGGACCCAATGTTTGTGGTCTTTAAGATAGCAGATATTAATTAGTTGGGGTTTCTGATCTTCCAATTTAAAAATTATCTGGGAACCTGCGGTTTCACCTGCGTAGTCGATGGAAAAATAACCTGAGGTCCTATAGGTACCAATAGGGCCTACATTTTTAGATGAGATCGAAACGAGAAACCGCGATCGGCACTCTGATTGACCCCCTCCAATGAACCAACCAATCATGTACAAAGTCCTATGTATCTTTGCCTACGACTAGCCTTCAGCTTCCTAACTGTTCTCAGCACAGAAATATTAAATATATTTATGGTTCCCAGATATAAGAATCATATTATATTCTATAGCATAAATCATGGCTACAATTTTCGTAGTGGGGGGTATGTTCGCGCATTCTGTATTTTCTCATTATCTCTCATTTTAAGTTCTAACAATATTATTTTTGTTATTCTTTTACGATAATTTACTTCCTAAAGACAAATTTTGAAAAAATACGCAATGCGCGAATGCTGATGTTATGTTCTTCGTTACCTATTGTTATAATTGTAGGGTTCCTTATAACTATTATGTACTTGATACATTGCTAATGATAGCTATATGTACTTCCACAGTATACGCCCAATGTTTTACACTTCTGGCAAAGTTCCATAGGATGTCTCTTCTTTGGATCACTTTTGTCCAAACCCTTTGGTTTCTCGAGAGGTGTCTGAAAAAATAGATTAATTATATTATCTTTCTACACTGGGAACTCGTTGGTTGAGTGGTCGCCAGTGAAACTGATCGGTTATGTGTCTGTTCGCGTCCACCTAACCTAAATTAGCCAGTTCACGTATTTTACGGATCGTCATGCATGAATGTACTGTGCATGTTCGGGAGCTTATTTATTTTATGTAAGTCTATACTATCCTTTTTTATATATTTCTGTGGATCATTATTCTTAAATACACTTGCTTCTTGCATCGACCATTGTTTTTGTGTCTGCATCACCCAAAGGTCTGGCTGGAACAGAATGCCCATGGCATTAAGCCCACCTTGTACATTAGTGTGTGCATGAAGCCTTTTAAAATAAAATAAAAATAAGATGTAAGATACTAAAAACCTGAACAGTCTAAACTGATGTGTAATATACGGTGATAGTTGTCTCATTTTCGGGAATTTTTAAAGGGTTAACATGGACGCGTTTGTGTGGGTGGACGCGAACAGGCAAATTTACCCTATACAACGCGACAGTTGCCGCTTCGCGCGTCGCTGAATTCTACTCATAATTATGAGCCTCTAGCATAGCTTGAAACTAGTCGAGTTCCTTGTGATATGTGATATGATATGTGGCAGATACGTGAGTGAGACGAAAACATAACAATTATTGACATTGCTGGGTCCGAACCGTGCTGTGCGCCGTGATTGTTAGGACCTTTAATCGGGTATACGACACCCACGGGAAGAATACGGATAGTAAAAAATATATTCCACTCTACCATCACTATGCGGCATTGATAGAGTAAAGAAGGTAGGCAATCAAAATTAATACCTGTTTATGTGGCATAACGTTGATTTTACATTGAGTACACTCCTGGCCATAGTTGGCCCAGGAATTGGCACTCATCCACTTTCGGTTGCATTCTGGGCATTTGTATTCGCCAAAACACCGTTTCTTGCCGTTGTATGGGGTCTGAAATAAAATGAAGCTATGTGTTACGTATACATAAAATATTAAAAGGTTACAAAAAGACAAAAAAATGCATTGTGAGATTTCTTGACGTGTTTTGATAAACCTTTTAAAGTCTGAAGTCGAAGTCAAAGCGTTTATCTAAAGTACATTAACGATACCTTCATCTTCATGGTCTATATACCTATCTATACGAACAACAATAGTAGATAAGTAGATACTAATAGATTACCTCTTCCACGGTTGTAAATCCCTCACATATTAATTACAAATAAATAAAAAAATAAAATTATTGATTTTAGTAACAGAAAGTGTCAAACGTGACCTTAGTGAATAGTTTTCAGCCATTGTGAAATTCAATTTGGTTATCCATTGAAGACACTATATTCTCCTAGCTGTTTTTTTGATCCTACCGATATTATTTTGTTACACAATTTTAGGATAATCTTATAGCTAGATATTACATAAACACAGATTTTATCTACACTAATAGTATAAAGAGGAAAGATTAGATTTTTTCTGTTTGTTTATTATTAACCACTGAACCTTATTGATTGAAATTCGGCTCAATGAGAGTTTGAGACACTGACACTGAGACACTGGCACTGGAAAGGAAATCTTACGGGACAAGAACTAAGCGTTAAAATTCCGGGACTCTCTATTGCTTAAACTGTCAAACACCAAGCGGTCACCGGTGACCGCGACCTATTGTTCTTTAATTGTGTCTATAAAACCGGTACTCGACGAGTTAAACCACTGAACCTATTTGAGTGCAATTCGGTACAACGATAGTTTGAGACTCGGAAAATGACGCCTGGTAGTTCTCAACCGCTGTACCCATTTGATTACAATTCAAATGGTTTTTTAATCACTAAAACCTCACGGGAATAAATACTATACAGATAAAATCCCTATAGGATTGTTTATTTTTTGAAATCACGAAAATAAACAACATTTTACAATAAATATGACTAAACTGATTCTGATAAGATTTGTTACACAGCATTGTAATTAACCTTAGAGATTTCTTGTTCCAAAATTCGCCAGAAGTCATTGTTATATGCGGACGAAGTCACGGGGAACAGCTAGTATTACATAAACGCAGATTTTATTAAGTATAAAGTCAATAATAAGTGTCCACTTATAGGTTAAAGTAACTGTGTTCACAGATTTTTGTGTAAATTTTAACAAAAGCAATACTAGGCGTAGTATGGCGCTTGATCAGTCTAGAGGTCAGATATACGACTTACATAACGCCAAAATATAATTTTTTATATACTGTTGCATATGTAATTTGCAAATAATTATATTATGTTCTCGATGTTATCTACAAAATCTCCAGATTCAGTATACGCACTCAGTACTTACCGACATTTTGGTCCTAATAATAAAACACACTCAAACTGCACTCAATAAAGAACTGATAGACTTTTCTAGAATTTTAAGGAAGAATTGATTGTCTCTTCTCGCTGGGTGTAAAACCTTCAATGACGGAGTTCCATGTCAAACTTTTCTTTATATTACTACTCGTATGGCTGGGACGTAACAAGATAACAGATATTACTAATACCTGTTCTATAAGCCTGATATATGAGGCGATACTTGTTATAACTGCTATTTGTGCAATTATTATAAATAATTGCCTAAAATGTATAATAATAAATGCACACATAATATTATGAAGGCTAAACGATAAAAAACATATGTCCTACTTACCGATAAAATAATTGACTGCTGACTGCACGGTTGGTGCGGTGGCTGGGTAACCGGCTGCCACGCAACGTGTACCTGGTTCGATTCCCGCACGAAGCAACTCTTTGAGTGATCCACAAATTGTTGTTGTGTTGTGTCATCCACAATGTTTGTAAATGCACCCACGTAAGAAAAAATCCTAATATGGAGCAAAGTTTTTTTTTAATATTTAATATTGATAACAGTTACAACGTGTAACAGTTATTTTGTACTCATTTTCACGGTCATATACGCTGACGCGTGCACTGCACTACGCACTCTAGAATACAATTCGCGGGGAAATCCCGACTAGTGTACTTCGATTACGGAGTTACTAAAACGATAATAATAACGCCGCCATTTTTGAACATGATAAAGAATCAGTTATTGTACGTGTATTAGGTACAAGTATTTACAGGTATAACACCTATTATTTTTACATGCCAATTGCCAATCTATGTATTATTTTATTTTTAAGCTCTTTCGCTTACGTTCCCGGGGTAAAAACTTACTTACTTCCGACCATAATCTACCCTTGTTCCAAATTTTATCCATGTCCCTTCATCCGTTTTGATGTGACGGAGTAAAAAAATACATACAAACATGCCAACCCAGAAACATTTGACAAACTTATATTTGCGTTTGGTACAGTAACTGCGTCTAGGGATCGAGCCGCACAATTAAGTTCTACACTTGACAGTGCTTTTTTTTAATGGGGGAAAATCATCGAAACTGCTCGAGCCGGAGCCCCGGTACCCGTTAAGTTCTCCGCGGTATTGACTTGACTTGACAAAACTTGACAGTGTTGGAGATCATTACCGACTTCAAAAAAAGGAGGAGGTACTATGTTCGGCTGATTGTTTTTTTTATGTTTGTTCGCACAGTACTCCGCCATTTTTGAACCGATTTCCAAAATTCTTGTTTTGTTTGAAAGGGTATACTCCCGAGATGGTCCCATTTCCATGAGATCAGGATCTGATGATGGGATCCTAGGGAAACCGAGGGGAACTTTCGAAAATTCTATGGGCGAGTATTGCGTTTATTATGTTTTACAATTAGATTTTTTAAACACTACAATTTGATAGGGGTCTGGAGTCGACCTGATGATGGAGCCGACAGACAGTCGAGGGAACTCCTCAGCGGCTTATATTAACTACCTTGCGTTTGGGTTTGATTAATTTGTATTGATAAGGACTTTACACCTAGATAGAGTGGGGCTGTCATTTAAGGGTCTGATGATGAAGAAGTGTAATTGTTAAGGGAACTCCTCAACGGTATACAGTAAGTACCTTGTGTTTAGGCTTGATTAATTTGTATTGATGAGGACTTTACACCTAGATAGAGTGGGGCTGTCATTAAGGGTCTGATGATGAAGAAGTGTAATTGTTAACGGAACTCCTCAACGGTATACTGTAACTACCTTGTGTTTGGGCTTGTATAATTTGTATTGATTAGAACTTTGCACCAATATAGATTATAAATAACAAAACGGGTATATGTAGCTTTACACTGAAAATGATAAAATAATAAAATAAAAATTGCGTTTGAAAACCAGACTTCAAAAAACTAAAAAGCAAAAAATAACTATTATTAGTACTGATGGGTTACCCACCCACTGATAAATATTATTGTGAATTAGGTACCTATTAAGGTTTTAATGAATATTTTTTTATGGAACTTATGGCACCGACTTCTTACCTGTCAGTGGGTGGGTAACCTATCAGTACTAATAAATAGTTATTTTTTGCTTTTTAGTTTTGACTTTTTGTTTGTTATTAGTTTTTGGTTTTTTGAAGTCGGTTTTTTTATTTTCATAATACTTTAAACAACATTGCATAGCCGTCAAATCTTCACGGGTACCTACACAAGTGTTGCCAATTACTCTTAATAGTAGGTAAGCCATAGGGTGCAGGGTGGCAAGGTGCCAACTGGCTAACCATGCAATCGCTTTGTGCCTTCTAAACCTTCACGCTTCTATTAGCTTTTATGGTGTCATTTCAGAATCAGAAACTCGTTTTCATTGTTTGTTTACTGTGTGTTGACTACATGACTACAGTATTTGTAAGTGAGAGAGAGCCATGCTTCGGCATGAATGGACCGGCTCGACGTGAGTCATACCACGGCCTCACAGAAGACTGACGTGAAACAACGTGAGTTTTGTTTTGTCGTGTGAGTGAGGTTATTGGAGGCCTAATTACCTCTTATAATATAGATACTAAAACTTTCTCCTGAGTGTAACGAACCCTTTTCTGAACTGAATTGCGTGATAACCGCGTACAAACTGAGATGTGGTGTGGGGCACCGTTTAAAAAAAAACATGCATACAGGCCAAAAAGTGAACCTCCTTTTTTAGACCCGTGACTTAATAACAATTATTTTATAGCAAAGAACAATACTCAACCATTACTCAACTTAAAAACCCTTTATGGCAAGCTCAAAGATCAAAATATACAAGAATTGAGAGGAGACAATTTTTCAATACATAATTATGAACGAGGTAGCTCTAGTGAAGTTAACCCGGTTAAAAAAAGTTTATTTGCATCTGTGTCAACAAGCAACAGGAGAGACTAGAAATATCGCAGATGAAGTGGATAGATACATAAATATGCCTATTGAGCCTGAAAACACAAATATTGTATTAATGTGGTGGAAAAAACAAAAAGAATTGTTGTTTTCAACCTTAGCTGAAATAGCATTCGAAGTTTTATCTGTACGTAGCGACAAACAAAAGTGAACCTCCTTTTTTATAAAAATAATTTAAAAATAATTTAGAATGTGTTATGCCAAGCATAATGTTAAATATACAATATTGCTATAAGAACATTATTTTACTATTACTATCTTCGAAGTAAAATCTCATACTTACCTACGTTTAAAAACATGCTAAATTATTTACTTACAAACAGGTGTAGGTATAATTACCCCTTAGCATAAAAGAAATCCAAATGGTAGCAACTAATTAACAACTGTTCAGTGTTGACTTTCTACATTTCACAAAATGCGACATCTCCAGTGCCTTGTTGACACTACGCTAGTATTTTAGTCGAGTAGCGAGTAACTTAGTGACTAAATAGGTTTGGAACACCAAAAATTTTGTCAAGTAGTTAAATGAAGTACAAACTATTTAAAGTAGCGAGTGAAAGCAACTGAATTGGGATGATGACTGGGTATGAAAATTAAAAATATATTTAGTCCGTAAGTAATGAAAAACATTAGACGCGTATTTTTTTATTTTGTCGCATAATAAAACAATACTTAGATAAAATGAATCAATGTTTAGGAATGGGCGCTAAAACGTCATCTCTACGTATAAAATGTACCTACATAGAAGTGACATCACGCGTCATTTCAAATCAATATATCGTCGAAAGCATTAGTATCTGTAAGAAAATTAAAAATACGTGTATATGATTTAAAATAATCTACCAGACGGACATTAAAATAAAAATTAAGCATCTACCCTATTATTCGCTACTTGACTAAAATACTAGCGCAGTGTAAACAAGGCACAATGCATTAAAGAGAGAGCTAGTATAAACACGCTACTCGTCAAAAATACTAGCATACTGCGAACGAGGCATAAGGGACGGTCGGGTTGCACCGATTAAGCATTCAAGAGGCCGACTTCGTCTCGCCTCGCTTTGCCTTACTCCTCATTCGGCTCGTCTCGTCTAATTACCACGGCACTCCCCATCCACTTCTGTTTACTCACATTTAAGACGAAATTACATCAAGTGTCTACCTTTGCATTGAAGATTAAGCGCTTCCGAAAACATGACAAGTTGTATCACACCTGCAGCTGTAGCCATATGGCATTTAGCGCTTGTCTACTTGTAGAATAGAAAACCAAATTATATGAGATTGAAAATTTTGACACTTCTCAATGTCATCCCCATACATTTTGATTTCTACTCTCTCTGTAGACAAGCGCTAAAGTGGCGTTTGGCTAAAGGCCCTGATTATAATTATGGAATTGACGTAAATTTTGACACTTGTCAGTGTCATCCCCATACATTTAGTTTTCTATTCTCTCTGTAGACAAGCGCTAAAGTGGCGTTTGGCTAAAGGTACTGGTCTTTGTCAATAGAACAAAATTATGTAAGTTTTCTGATACTACAAGTTACAGCTAGCACGGTTTTTATTATGCAGATAAGAAAGTAAAGATTGACTCAGTATAGAGACAGTAGCTATTGTCGGGTCAGCAGCCAATCAATGGTTGATCGCGGGACGATCTCCGGCCACCGTAAGTGCTCCGTAAGGCTCAAAGAGCTATCAGGCCACCACGGATGGGGCCCAACAAGGCTGATGCCGATTCGGAGTCGCGGAGAACCTAACGGGTTACCGGGGTTCCGGCTCGACGTGTAGGAGAAGGAACGGGGTGGTTTTTAGTCAGTAAGAGTCTGACACTCCCTCCCGCCTCAACCAGGCAGGAGCAGTCATTCGATGGTTTTTCCCCCCTTAAAAAAAAAATACCTATAGATCTCACTCAGACAAACATAGGTAGACTGTAAGTAGCTGACACAAACACAGGTCGAACACACCATCAACCTGTGAACATTATTGTAACATATGCACTAGGGAAATAAATAACTTTCTATTCTATTCAGTGGAATTTACTTAATGAAATTTATTTGAAATACTGCCAAGAATTGAACTTCATAACAACATATTACAACTTACTACAACCTACCACATACCTACTTTAGGCTACTTTTGTTACCTTTAGAGCAGCACAAAGCCCCAAACTATATATATATAAATGAAACCAGTTTCCCGTTGTCACGCCATAACTTGAGAACGGCTAGACCGATTTGGCTGATCTTTTTTTGTTGTGTTTGTTATTGTCAGGAGAAGGTTTCTATGACAAAAAAAATCCTGAAAATTCTACGGGGACGGGAGAAAACGGGATACAAATTCGCGGACAGAAGCTAGTCGAAATATAAAATCCATATCTGTAAACATAGCAGAAAGCGTGAAAACCATACACAATACATGTAGCTACAAAATATCCATACATTCCAAAAACCCGCAACGCGTACGAATGTATTAGATATCTATAATATTCGCATAAATATATATGCAAACAAGTTGAAACCATATTCACACGGGTGACCGTCCACCGCGGCACCGTCCAATTCCATCGGAACGGACCGAAGCCATTCAGTTTTAAATATTCCATGTGCGGTCAAGAGTAAAATCCACAAAGAAAATGTATTACACACCCTTTATTGCATTCCTCCCTCTTTTACTTTTTTCCTGACCATCGTGGGGTAACAATTTTATGATACTTTTATCAATAAAACGAGCAGTGCACGTGCCATAAATATTATAATAATGTCTGATATATATTATATATAAAAATGTTCGATAACTGACCGTATCTGTGAATTCTAAATTGAGGTCGTATATTGTGGTTCGTGTATTGAAACATAAATTGTAATTTAAATATTTGGCAGTTAACGCTAGCGAAATTGACGTGATACGATACGACATGCTTCATCGTACACAGCATCATCGCTTACCACGAGGCGAGATAGTAATCAAACGTCGTCCCATCACTACATAGTATAAAACAAAGTCGCTATCCGCCGTCTGTCTGTCCCTATGTATGCTTAGATCTTTAAAACTACGCAACGGATTTTGATGCGGTTTTTTTAAATAGATATTATGTGATTTTAAACAATACAGCATTATTCCTTATCCAATTAAGTAAATTGTGCATTTATCATAGATCAATATGCTTTTTACAGCATGTAATTTAAGTGAATATTTCCGAAGATATTACATATTTAAAATGCAGGGACGTGTTTTGTACTATATTCTGAAAACATTAAAATATAAACGATACTAAGTAACATCTTTTATATATCAAGCATAGTGACAAAAACAGTGCTTCAAATTGTAAACAATATACACAGGCTGCTCATTATTGTACCTAATCTTGAATAAACACTCAATTATCGCCTTTACGGTGTTAATTAGAGCCGGCTTTAAAGGGCTAAGTAGGGTTGTAAGTATCCTCTCAATCAAATGCCGTATCCTTTTGAAAATAACCCTTTTTCTTAGATGTCACTCGGCTTCTTTCCTTGTCAATTGCAAAGGAGGGATCCTATAATTGAAATAAATATTTGGCTATAGAATTTTACGTCTTAACGAACCTCGTCGTCACTCAATTAGAAAACAAAATCCTTTACTTATGTACTCAAGTTGTTTGTTCTATTATAATTGAGCCGGTTTTTGTGCTTGTTTTCGTTGTTGATTTGGATGGAAGCTAATTATTTCATTTAGATAGGTACATTACATACTATATCCTACTATTATATAAGATCCATGTTATATTCTCCGGCATAAATTATACTTCTCTATGTTTTAAAAAAAAAAGTTGATTCATACTAGGATTTTATCCTATGTCGTGAGTGCGTTTACAAACATACAAGTTCACATACACATGACACCCAGACCCGAAACAACAATTTGTGGATCACATACACACTTGTTCCGTGCAGGAATCGAACCCGCTACACGTTGCGCGGTAGCCGGTTGCCCAGCCACCGCACCAACGGTGCAGACGTACAGACGTATCTCTCCCGAAGATGATTACAATTTACATATAGCAGTATGCGAGTTGATGCAGTCCTTATCACACATCATCTTCGGTCAAGATACTCGTATAACTAGCCATCAATCTTCACCAGGTAAGTTCTTTTGATTCTTAATTGTGGCTATAATTTTCGTAGAAGGGGATATTGTGTTCGCGCATTCTGTTTTTTCTCATTATTTCTCACTTTAACTTATAACAATATTCTTCCTACCAGACAGGATAAAAACGATATAATGACAAATAATAATAATACCTCTAGAATAGTATGTTGAAGTTTTTCTCCCTATTACACTTAAATGGCTTTAAGCACAGGGACTTTGGTCTTGAGAACATGTATGCCAACGGTCATAGTTATTCAGCCAGCTGTAGTCCACATGGTCACCCACAACACCCGAGAAGATATAAGTCTAGTTTTTAAAAATTCGATGTTGGATTTAGAAAAAGTAATCTGATGAACAATAAACTGAAAATTACTTAGATTTTTATACAATTTGTACTGAAATGAAACTCGGAGAATTTTCTATTTACTTGTATAGCAAGGACGGCAATCGAATACCACTAATGGGATGGTACAATTGAAATAGCTCGGTGGAAAATCGAGCAATAAGTATGCATCACGTGGTCCTGGCTGTGGCTGATGGTTCTAGAGATGTCTCGCCTGTAGACTCAATACCATTAGTACTGCGCTTACGTTGAGAGTAAGGGTACGTCCACATAAAACACAATATGTATAATCCAGTGTTCAATTTAGTGGGATATGCTTAACTTTACATTAATTATTTACCTATGCTTAAAGGTTTGTCGCGGAGAACCTAACGGGTTACCGGGGCTCCGGCTTGACGTGCAGGAGAAGGAACGGGGTGATTTTTAGTCAGTAAGAGTCTGACACTCCCTTCCGCCTCACCCAGGCGGGAGCAGTCATTCAATGATTTTCCCCCCTTAAAAAAAATGCTTAAAGGGTTACTTACGTAACTGGCGTGGTGTGATTTGTTAGCAGTTTGCAACATTGTGCGACATGCTGCTCATGAATAAGGGCCCTTAGCGCGGCTTGAAACTAGTTGAGTTCCTCGTCAAACGGTTTACTGAGACGGAGACGGATTTATTTTTTCAATGGAATACTGGCACATCACAAATGTACACAATAGTAACAAAATAATCTGATACATGCGACAATAATACGTACATAGCATTGGAGATTAATCCTTACTAATATTATAAATCGGAAAGTGATATTGTTTGTTTGTTCTACTTTCACGCCGTAACTACTAAACCGATTGCTTTGAATTTTTGCAGAAGTAAAGTTAGAAGTCCGGATTAAATAATAGGGTACTTTTTATCCCGGAAAAAAATTATATTCCCGAGGGAAAACAAAAGTATTGGTATAGATGGCGCTGTGTGTATTGGTATATGTCACATAGGCTACTTTTTATCCTTTTGTGACGCGAGCGAAGCCGCGGGTAAAAGCTAGTAATTTATAAATGTAGCAAAGTTATTAAATTTTATTTTTAGCTAGTTTGTATTTCACGGGCCTGCGGACCCGCGCCCGAACCAGGCCCGAGCGAACGGTGCGTCGTGTTCCGCGCGCGCCTCAAGGAGCCATCAGACCACCACAGATGGAGCCCAACAAGGCTGATGCCGATACGGAGCCGCGGAACACTTAACGGGGGCTCCGGCTCGAAGTGAAAGAATAGGAACGGGGTGGTTTTTAGTCACTAAGAGTCTGACACTCCCACTCGCCTCACCCGGGCGGGAGAAGACAATGGATGATTTTCCACCCTCAAAAAAAAGCTAGTTTGTATTTGAAAAAGTCTCCTTGGTCCAAGCCGGGTTACAGACCCGCACCCGCATACTTAGGAAGCGGGCTTTTAACTGACATTAATTTAATTCAATTCTTAATTTCTTGTTACATCTGAATGCATCCTAAGTTTGTATGTTTTGCTATACCATCCACACGTCGGGTCATACCAATATAAGTAAATAGATATTGAATGTGACTACCTAGGAGTCCTAGGATTCCGTATACGATTGTAAAACCTCTATGAATGCCCTTTGAACGACGCGCTGGCGAAAAAAGCACTTGTTTCAATTGACTTTAGAGTGATTTTTGTATGTTTATTGATATTGTTCCTGTTGAAGTGATGTTTAAATTCAAAATGGACTTTGTTTTAGTAAAAATGGTGCCTTGAGTTTTCCTCAAGAGTTCTTCAGAATGATATGATATGATATACTTACTCTTTGAGAGTGTCTTTTGAATGGCTGTCGTCAATCAGTCTGCGTTTATAGTTTTTTGTTGTTCGTACGCAGCGCAACGCAATAATGGGGACTCGCCCTTAGGATTTGGGTTAATTTTTTTGGCATAGTCTTTTAAAAAATATTCTTAGTATTTTAAGAACGAATGTAAAATTATTATCTGTGGTTTAAAATTTTTTCTTGCTAATATTAAGTACCTAGGTACTAAATTAGGGGGTTTCCCTTGTTTAATAAAGAAAAATGAGATCTGTGAAAGAGAAGTTCTTTCTTTGTGATGTTCAAAGCTGAAATGAAAATTTTTATATTGAATAGGAATAGAACCTACACCGCTAGCTCCAACGACTTATAATAGCCTCTATAACTCAAACCAAAAAAATCGTAATAATCCAATCTTCACCCATACAAAACATTAAGGCATGTTCACACTGCGAACAAAGAAAAATGAGAGAGGCAGGGACATAAGGCCGGAGACACAAGTGCTGCGAATGGCCACTACGTTGTGTTTACGGTTATTTGAGTGGGCGTATAGTGTGTATACGTCCTAATTTATAACGTTAATACGAGCGTATGATACCGACGTCCGTGTGGTATTGCACTCATGTCCCCTATCGTTTGTGTGACTTTGTTATGCCAATGTGTACTACGCTTAGTAATGATGTAGATGTTTAGAATAATGTGTTACGTTCCTCATTTAATAAGTGTTGACGTCATATTTTTAATTTCATGAATCTTTAACATTTAAGTATGGCCGTGTTTATAACATAACATCACGCCTTTTATCCTCGAAGGGGTAGGCAGAGGTGCACATTATACCACTGTACAATGTAACACCCACTTTTCACTATTTATGTTATGAGTCCCATGTAATAGGGGGTGAGCCTATTGCCATATACCGGGCACAATTCCAGACTCCGTGATACTACTGAGATTTTTTTTTAAACTCAGTAATATTTTGCCCGACCCGGGAATCGAACCCGAGACCCCTTGCCGGCAGTCGCACTTGCGCCCACTCGGACAACGAGGCAGTCATCATTATGTTTATAATCGTCAACGATGTTATTTAGCTCATAACTGTAAGTAAATAGGACTGCATGAAATTGGAAATACTCAAATTGTTGTAGGTAGGTAACGTAGGCGAAGCAAGTAACCGATGCTACTACAAGTACAAGTATAAAATACAAGCAAAAAGTTATTTTTAATTCAACATGAGCTTGTATTTCTCACAATAGACCGCAATTGTATCTTTTATACATTTTTTGTTCCAGACTTGTATTTACTCCTTTGAAGAAAACGCAGACAATCTTTTTCTATCCTCAAAGACTTTGTCTTCACAAACACTACTTGGAAAGGGACAATTTATAGAGTGTAACAGACGTATAAAATATAAACGTGTATTTTATATAGGCTATAAGGAGAACACTTCCAAAAAAATGAAGACAGGTTTTGTTTATGTTATAAGCCGGTAAACGAGCTGACGGATCACCTGATGGTAAGCAATCGGCGTCGCCCATGAACACCTGGAACACCAGAGGCGTTACAAGTGCATTACCGGCTTTTTGGGGATTAGGAGTTTGAGGATCGTTGGGGATTCAGGGATTGGGGAGATGGGGGAAGGGGAGGATGATTGGGCCTCCGGTAACCTCACTCACACGACGAAACACAACGCAAGCGTTGCTTCACGTCGGTTTTCCGTGGTATCAATCCGGTCGAGCCGGCCCATTCGTGCCGAATCATGGCTCTCCCACACTTGTGATGTAAAAGAAGTTTATTTTTGAAAACGGTAAGGACTTAAATGTTTCTATTATGTAGAGGTAATAACTAGCTTTTACCCGCGGCTTCGCTCGCGTCACAAAAGGATGAAATGTAGCCTATATGACATATACCAATACATACAGCGCCATCTATACCAACACTTTTGTTTTCAATCGGGAATATTAAATTTTTCCGGAATAAAAAGTACCCTATTATTTAATCCGGACTTCTAACTTTACGTCTGCAAAAAATCAAAGCAATCAGTTTAGTAGTTACGGCGTGAAAGCGGAACAAACAAACAAACAAACTCACTTTCTGATTTATAATATTATTAGTAAGGACTGATAAGGATATGTAGTTGTTTTCAACTGCTCAAGGCTAATGTTGCATTAATAATTCCTCTAATTAATCTATTGCTAATTTATTCAAGTAAATTAATGCAATTTAATTTGATTTTTAACCGACATGTTTTATTCTAATTCATTAATTGATATTTTTTTCTTAAAGAATTTGTGATCGCCTGTAAGCGATTGTAACATTTCACTGTTATCTTATTTAAATGTTTGTTGTTTAACACGTTGACTGTGCTGCTATGATGAGCGATTTTATCCCCTAAGTGTAAATGCAAATTGTTGATTACTGCGTGAGTTAGAATAGTTATAAAACTGATATTATAATAGCATTGTATTTAATTTTTGTATAACCTCTTCGTATAAATAATATTTTTATTTATTGACCCACCCGTGGGTCATACACATATGATCTCGTAAATGTAAGCCCCATCCGTGTGGCATGCACGTATAATCTCGTAAAGGCATGACCCACCGATGGGTCATGCACGTACAATGAGCACTCGATATGCCCCACCCGTGGGTCATGCACAGTGAACGTGTTAATGTACTAAGATTTATACAATTGTTGGTAGGCCAAAAAAGATAAAAAAAATAACACGGAAACAAAAACGATTATAATTGAATAAACAAAAATGTTTTGTCTGCGTTTTTGGAAGCGATCTGTTTACACCTGTGTCGTAGACAATATTTTGTGATTTCATTTCACACTTTTTGGGAGTTAAGATATAGGACATGTGATTGCTGAATGTATTATTAGTTTTTTATTTAACATCACACCTTTTATCCTCGTTCACTGATTTTATGACTAACTTAATTTTATTATTTTTTTCAGTTTATTTTTAAGAAATAATTACCTACCTATGCTTTTTAACGCAAAAAAACGTGACGTCACACAATCTCATATAAAATTCATAGAAGATTGTCGTTTTTGACAGTTCAAAAAAAAATTATTGAATTCGACTAGTTGGCAAGTACCTACCCAATTAAATTATTTCTAGAAAAAATTGTTTAATTCATAATTTAATTATGTATTTATAGGTACGAATATAAAATTGCAAATTAATTATTTAATTGACAACACTAAATAAAGCGGGAAAGCCCGTACTAGAGGTAGATTCCGTACGAATAAATGACTGATAGACTAGATTATCATGTAATCTGTATTGTACGTATTAATTACCAACATAAATTACAAATCGAATTATGCGTTTAATGATAAAATTCTGAGTATTATGATTATAATAACTACAATGTTGATATGTTATCAAACGTTGCAACTTGCAACTGCATTTTTATCGTTGCTATTCTATGCAAACGCCATCTATGATTTGAATTAAGAACTCTTGATAGTAAATTAGCAAACTCAGTTGATAAGCAAGTATACAATCGTATAGTAAGTATAAGTATGTCGTGGAGAACCTAACGTCGTGGAGAACCTAACGGGTTACCGGGGCTCCGGCTCGAAGTGCAGGAGAAGGAACGCAACGGGGTGGTTTTTAGTCAGTAAGAGTCTGACACTCCCACCTCGATGATTATATGATCATTAGATATATTTATATTATATATTTATATTTATATGATCATTAGATATATTTACTGTGGTAAAGGGCCAGATAAAGTCATGTGGTTCTTGCCTACCCAAACGGGACAAAAACGTGATTTCTATGTAGATATGTTTTGTTTCGTATAGCATGAAAATTAGGAATCTCTCTAAACTCTCATAAAAATGTAAGAAAATAGCTGCATAATAAAACGTAACGTTTCTTTTATATTGAGTGATTCAGTCGCGTGAATCATCGCTGTAATAAATTCGAGGTCAACTGTAAGATTGTAGCAGTCCACGTTGACTCACCAATGTATTACTTCAAAAATAAACACAGTTGCATTGCGTTATACTAAACTAACAATTCATTTTTTGTCTTTATTGAGATGATATTTATATCTGATCGAATCAGTCGTTATGGTTTTATTATTTATTTATTTAATAATAAAAGGTACAACGTACGTATGTCTTACTTTTTAACGCCATGTCCAACAAAACTATACATAAATAGTTTAGACTGTTGAATCTTTTACATTTGTTTTAAATTAGTATTTATTCTGATAATGGTTAAAATATAAATTTAAATACATATTATTATATTATATTACTGATCGCTTACCACCAGGCGAGATAGTGGTCAAACGTCGGCCCATCAAATATAAAAAAATCGTCCAAAATATTTAGTTATTCACATTCCAATGATTGATAGTTTGTTTATGTTACATGTTATTAAAATATTATTCGTGTAACTTGCGCTCGAGTTTATATCACTCTTTAATAAGAAAATAAATTGATGCGTGGGATCTCTACAATATTTACTTTCAAACATTTCAAGAAGTTTTGCTTACATTCAATTAAATAACGTAACTGCCAAATATTTTAATGAAAGAGTAACATATACCTATGTAGATACATAATTAGGGATTTTTTTTAAACTTTGCCTCACGCTAGGATTTTCTCATGTGTCGTGGGTGCGTTAACAAACATACATCTTCACATACACATGACACCCAGACCCGAAACAACAATCTGTGGATCACACAAAGAATTGTTCGGTGCGGGAATCGAACCCGCGACACATTGCGCGGCAGCCAGTAGCCCAGCCACCGCGCCAACCGTGTAGTCCAAATTATAATACACTAGCTTTTTAAAGCGACTTCTTCCGGAATAGCCTATGTGTTATTTTAAACTACCTATAGAGGTATTATTCTTAATCTATTTCTTTATAAGCCAAATTTTATCCAGATCGGTTTCATATGTGGGAGAGCCATGCTTCGGCACGAATGGGCCGGCTCGACCGGAGTGATACCACGGCCTCACAGAAAACCGACGTGAAGGAACGCTTGCGTTGTGTTTCGTCGTATGCGTGAGGTTACCGGAGGCCCAATTACCTTCCCCTTCCCCAATCTTCCCAATCCCTGAATCCCCAACGATCCTCAAACTCCTAATCCGCAAAAAGCCGGTGACGCACTTGTAACGCCTCTGGTGTTCCAGGTGTCTATGGGCGACGCCGATTGCGTACCATCAGGTGATCCGTCTGCTCGTTTACCGGCTTATGGCATAAAAAAATAAAAATATCTTTTACATAAAATAATTTACCGCTGAAAGTTTAACACGAGCTACTAATTATCTTGGTACCGTGGTTCGTCCATGGCCAATGAAAAACGCTATAAGTAATATAAAAATATAAAAGTCAAACTCAAAAGCATTTACCATAATTTGGTACTTTTAAATCGTCAACAAACACAATATAAAATAGTCTGTCAGTTAGTCCATCAGTGAAGCTAGGTGCTCGTTCTAAAATGTCGATTCGAGTGGAGAAGAACGAGCAAGAAACTCAATTCGTTACTCTTTTAAAAAAAGTCTACATAAGATTCGTACACAATTAAATAAACCAAGTTTGAAAACCCTGCCGTAACTGAAACCCCGTTTTCAGTGTACAGGTTGGATGCCTAGAATAACTTAAACAATGCGTCTGAAATCTTGTCTAACTGCCTGACATACCAACTGTTCGATTCCCGACGCTCGACTTTGAGAACTACGTACGTTTATACCGAAGGACAGATTCAAAGTTCTGTAGTACACAATCAACTTTATATTTGAAATGATAAAGTCTTTTTTTAATTGGTCCGTTTTAATGTGCTTTAGAGTTAGTTAAATATGTAATGATATATAGTTAACAAAACATGGATTGATTCAGTGCAGTCAAACACAGTATTATAATTGGATACTTTCCTTAATCAAAATTACATCATTTCCACTGTTCAATATAATAAAATATTAAAAAGTAATCACACTTTCATTCATTGATTTTATAACCAACTTAATTTTAGTATTTTGCTAGTAATTTGTTAAGAAATAAGTATGTTGTTTGATGCTAAAAAAGTGACATCACAATACACAATCTCGTTTAAAATTCATAGAAAACTATCGTTTTTGACAGTTCGAAAAAAGTATCTTGTGAATTTGATTAGTTGGCGAGTACCCAATTGGGTATTTTACTGGGTCAAAAATAAATTATTTAATCCAATTAAATACTCAAAAATAATTACAATTCCATTTATATTTGACGATATACTTAATTTTCAATTTATTCTAGGATTTTTTTCAGAAATAAGTGTGCTATTTGACTCGAAATGATTTCATAACTTAGTTTTTGATACAAAATTCATAGAACAATATGGTTTTTCACATTTCGATAAAAGTATTGAATTTGACTAAGTGGCGAGTGTCCAATTATGGAAGATTGGCTTTCATAAAAGCATACAATTTACTTTGCCGACCAACCTTTACCGATATAGGTACAACGAAACAGGCAGGTAGATGGATAGAAATAAATATAAAACACATTTCGTTCACAAGTTCACATTTAAGGAACATATTCCCAGCATTATATCTTGTCGTAAGATATATGGGAGTCCGTTAAAATAATGTCTGCTTACATGAAGTACTAGCTGTTGCCCGCGACTTCGTCCGCGTAGATTAATGACTTCTGACAGAATTAACCAGAATCAATTAAGATTTATCTATTTTGAAATGATTTATCGTAGTTTCAATAAATAAATAATCCCGCAGGGATCTTACCAGTGCAGTGCCCGATCACGTAAGGTTTGAGTAATAAAAACTATTCTATCGACTATTGTTGTACCGAATCTCTCTAGAATAAGTTCAGTGGTTAAGAGTTAGAGAGTCCTGGGGCATTGACGCATAGTTCCCGTTCTTGAGACATCTGTGAAAAAAACTATCATATACGTTACCCAGGTCCTAAATCATCGTTTTACCGAATGTAATTCAAAAAGATTCAATGATTCTAAATTCAACGGCTAAGAAGATTTATACAAACTCTCATTCCCTATTTTATCCCCTTAGGGGTGTGTGGGGTGGAATTTATCAAAATCCTTTCACAGCGGATGCCTACGTCATAACATCTATCTGCATGCCAAATTTCAACCCGATCGATTTAAAACTGACAATGTCTCATACAAACTTTCATCCCCTATTTTACTCCCTTGGGGGTGGAAATTATCAAAATTCTTTCACAGCGGATGCCTACGTCATAATATCTATCTGCATGCCAAATTTCAACCCGATCGATTTAAAACTGACAATGTCTCATACAAACTTTCATCCCCTATTTTACCCCATTGGGGGTGGAAATTATCAAAATCCTTTCACATCGGATGCTTACGTCATAACATCTATCTGCATGCCAAATTACAACCCGATCGGTTTAAAACTGACAAAGTCTCATACAAACTTTCATCCCCTATTTTACCCCCTTGGGGGTGGAAATTATCAAAATCCTTTCACAGCGGATGCTTACGTCATAACATCTAACTGCATGCCAAATTTCAACCCGATCAGTTAAAAACTGACAAAGCTTCATACAAACTTTCATCCCCTTTTTTACCCCCTTGGGGGTGGAAATTATCAAAATCCTTTCTTAGCAGATGCCTACGTCATAACATCTATCTGTATGCCAAATTTTAGCCCAATCTGTCCAGCGGTTTGGGCTGTGCGTTGATAGATCACTATGTCAGTCAGTCAGTCAGTCAATCACCTTTGAATTTTATATATATAGATTTCTATCATTTTCCTACGTAGGTTATACAGGGCCGTACTTTACTTTTGGGACCCCGTGCTATTTAAGATAAACTGGAATACCTACGTAAACTAAAAACAATCAACAATCTAGTTACTGTTGTTATTAGGTACCTATACGAGGTAGATTTTGAATAATGAAAAAAATCGATTTCAGTAATTCTAAAAGAAAGTAGAACTATAATATGAAATGACTATATGCTTTTCGTTAGTTTATGATAGGGAAATAATACGCCTGATTCGTTATTTGACAATTGCTCTTACGACCATTCGAACTTCTTAGACATTAATTATACTGCAAATAGTTATTGCAAGTTTTGACAAAAATATTCACATTTTCACTCATCTAACTACAGGCAGAACAGTTACATTGTGCGTGCAAGCAGACACTTTAACAATGTTTGTAAGGAATATGACCTTGATGATGCGTTTACAACTAGTGTGAACTCGGCAAACAGGTGCTTAAGACTAAATTTTATTAAGCAACAATAGATATTTAGTTTTTTTTAATGTTTCTCTAGATCTGTTTATTATCATATTGTCTGTACGGTCTGTTTCAATATTTAACTTTTTCATTTACGTAGAATGTATCTATTTTTAATATTGTATAGTACTCACACCATATTAATTAATTTATTCAAAATCCTAAACGTAAGGACTTGTATTGGCTCATTGTTACCTACGCCTATTGTTATTTTTATCCATTTTTATAAGCTGTAAGTCTTGGGGTGCGGTGCCAGAAGACCTCCCCGTGGTGCACCCTGGGTGCGGGCGACAGTCTCCCTAGCGGGGGTGATAGGGTTGGAGTGACTGTCGCCCGCAGCAGACTTCTGGACTGGGCGGGCGAACCCGATAGGGTTCTGGAGGCGGCGGGCTGTGTGCGGAGGCTCATAGCCCTCGCTTCCGAGGGGCGTTTCTCCGCCCGTCTCTCTGGACATAGCAGAGAGCGTGGCGGAGAGGCAATGGCGGTGCTCGTTGTGCACTCACCCTGCCAGCGAGCAGCATCGGGACACAAGCTGTCCCCGATTGCAGCCGTCGATATCGTAATCCGTAAGGAGGTCACGGTCATGTTTTGTGACTCTGAACGGGACGAGGGTCTTGGCTTGGTCGCCCGGACCGCGAGGAAGATAACCTCTATAAAAAATTCCTCCAATACTAAGTTCTGGTGCGCGGCGAGAGTATGCATGGCTGAGGAGTAGTGTCAGTCGCGAGCGCACCCCCAGCTAGGGGACCAGTGGAACCTCTAGTTGGGAAACAAATGAACACTTACCCAGGTACAGGGGGCACTGCCTGGGTGGACCGAATATTTCCCCCATACTCGTGGGAACTTTATGGAGAAGTCAAACAAAAAAAAACCACATTCGGAGGAGGAGAGTGCGGGTGAGCTTGGCTCGCCTGCAGTAGCAGGAGAAGGGAGCCCAAGTGGCTCCGGGACTCGTGGTGAGGCGCTGGACTCGTCCAGCAGGCCCCACACACGGGAGTCTAGTCGGAGGGGGTCGGACTCAGAGTCCGACACAACATTGGCGGAGCGGCTGAGCGTGAGCTCGAAAGGCTCACGCCGCCGCGCGACGGGGACGTTCAAACGCCCCAGGCTGGAGGAGGACAGTTTGTCCCCGTCCTCCGGCGCTCAGGAGGCGCCTCCCCCAAGGTCCCCACGGCAGCGCGGGGTAGGGGCGGCAAGGGCAGCGGTCGCCGGAAACCGGCACCAGCTGCCTGCGCGGAGTCAGCCGAGCAGCTGGCCGCGGAGGGCAGGGCTCTCTCAAGCGCTGCCCGTCGGAGTCCTCTGCGGCCGAGATGTCCGGCGTGGAGATGTCGGAGGGCGAGCGCGGCTCTGAGAGCGAGAGCTGCTCCGGGGGCCTCCAACAGGCCATTACGGCGGAGCTCTACAAGCTGGCGATGGGGAAATCCCAGCCGGTTAGGCTCCGCCTCCTCAGGGCGGCGGCGGCCACAATAACGGAGGCGGCCTTGGAGCAGTGTGCGGTGCCCACTGCGGGAAAGGTGCGCTCCGAGCTGGCCGAGATGCGGCGAGAGCTGGCGCGCTTGGCAGCCTCCAATGCGGCTCTGGAGGCCGAGCTGCGGACGGCCAGGGCCGAGCTCGCCGCTGCTCGCGGCAGTCGCCCCCAGCCCCCGGCGGAGGCCGACGTAGTCGGACTGCTGCGGGCGGAGTTGGCTGCCTTCCAGCGACGTTTCGACGTGCTGGAGGGCAGGCTCTTGCGCCCCCCACTCGCGGCGAGTCAGGTCGCCCCCGCGGTCCCGCGGTCGTACGCGGCCGCTGCGGCCAAGCCTTCGACCTGGGTCAGGCTAGCCGCAGCTCCCAACCGCCGGCAAGGGCGCGACCGGCTGCCCCAGCGAGGGCCTCGGCCCCCGCCGGCGCAGACCCCAGCTGCGCCGACGGCGCCAGCGCCCGCAGGGCGCAAGGAGAGGAGAGGCGCTCCAGCCCGGCAGGCTGGAGTTGCGGCAGCGGTGGTGGAACCCGCCCCGCGAGCGGAGGACGGCGGCGGGTGGCAAATCGCCGGCGAGGCGAGGAGAGTCGCCAGGGAGGGCCGGAAGCGCCGCAAGAAGGCGCAGCGGCAGCGACGGCAGCAGCAGCGCAGGGAGAAACGCGCTGCTGCCTTGCTCCTCGCCCCTAAGACCGCGGCTGTAGTGATTACGCTGCAGCCCGAGGCGGTCAATAGGGGCGTCACTTACGGCGACGTCCTCGCCAAAATGAAGGGGGCGGTATCTCCTGCGGAGTTCGGGGCGCCAGACGGGTTCGCGGTCAAGGTGACCGCTACCGGAGCCCGTCTTTTGGAGGTCCCCGGCGCGACCAGCGGCCCATCGGCCGACGCCCTGGCCGAGAGGCTTAGGGCGTGCCTCGGTGCGGACGAGGCCCGCGTGTCCAGGCCCACCAAATGCCTGGATGTCAGGATCTTGGGCCTGGACGACTCCGTTACGGAGAGGGAGGTGGTGGCCGCTGTGGCCAGGACGGGAGGGTGCCCTGCTGACCAAATCAAGGCAGGCGCCATCCGCCCGGACAACTCGGGGCTGCGCACTGTTGTGGTCAGCTGCCCCGTCACAGCGGCCAAGAAGCTGAAGGAGGGCAAAAGGCTCTTGGTGGGATGGGTCTCGGCGCAGGTCAAGCTGCTCGAGACCCGGCCTCTGAGGTGCTACCGCTGTCACGTGGGGGAGCACGTGAGTGTCAAATGCACCTCGGAGGTGGACCGCAGCGACTGTTGCTTCCGCTGCGGTCGGCCCGGTCACAAGGCCGGCTCGTGCTCCGCCCCGCTGCACTGCAATGCATGTGCGGCGGCTGGCAAGCCGGCCAATCACAGCTCAGGATCTCCTGCTCCAGAGCATGGCGCAGTGGTCGATCAACGTCGCCGTGGTCTCCGAGCCGTACTTTGTCCTGCCCAGGGATCACTGGGTGGCGGACCTGGACGGCTCGGTGACCATCATCTCGTCGGCCGCCGCCGGTACCCCGACTCTTGAGGCTGCTCAAAGAGGCCGGGGTTGTGTCGCAGCACGGTTCGGAGAGCTCGCTGTGGTGGGCGTGTACTTCTCTCCGAACCGAACTCTCGCCGAGTTCCACAACTCCTTGAGGGAGTTGGTCACTGTCGTCGTCGGGTTCCGTTCCCTCCCCGTGCTCGTCCTCGGGGACTTCAACGCCAAAAACTTGGCTTGGGGTTCCCGGTTCACCGACGTCCGGGGTAGGATGGTGGAAGACTGGGCCCTTGAGACAGGCCTAGTCGTCCTGAACCGGGGTTCTGTCCCCACGTGTGTGCGGATGCAGGGCGAGTCGGTGGTGGACATCTCGTTCGCCAGCCCTGCTCTGTCACCGCGTATTGTTGGCTGGCGCGTCATGGAGGAGGTGGAGACGTACTCCGACCACCGGTATATCCGGTTCGACGTCTCCGCCGAGTCCGCAGACCCGCCGGTCAGACAGGCCCCATGTGGCCCGCGTTGGGCGCTGAAACAGCTGGACCGGGAGCTGCTCCTGGAAGCCGCCATCGTGCAGGCCTGGGTGATACCACCGGTCAGGCCTGCCGACGTTGACGATGAGGCCAAGTGGCTCCAGGACGCCATGTCCAGGATCTGTGACGTGGCGATGCCCCGGATCCGGTCGAGGCAACAAAAGCGCCAGGTGTACTGGTGGTCGCAAGAGCTGGCAGCTCTACGCAAGGCGTGCACTGCCGCGCGACGCCAGTACACTAGGCACCGCAGGCGCCGCCTCCGTCCTCCAAATGCGGAGGCGAGAGAGGCGGAGTTGTATGAGGGATACAGGGCGGCGAAAGCCGTCCTCAAGGCGGAAATACTGCGGGCCAAGGAGGAGGCCCGCCGAGAGATGCTGGGGACTCTGAACAGTGATCCGTGGGGACGCCCGTACCGGATGGTACGCGACAAGCTCCGTGCTTGGGCTCCCCCGCTCACTCAGAGTCTCCGGCCAGAAGTCTTGGAGGAGGTGATTGGCGCCCTGTTCCCCCGACTGTGGAGGGGCTTCACCCCTCCGTATATGACTCCGCCCCCTGCGGTGCCCGACGCGGGCTATAGCGACGACGACGATGACATCGTCCCAGAGGTGACCGAGGCAGAATTGAGAGCGGCGGTGCGCCGGATGGGCGCCAAGAACACCGCCCCAGGACCCGACGGCCTGCATGGCAAGGCATGGGTCCTGGCCTCAGAGGCTCTCGGGCCTCGATTGATTGGTCTCTACAGCGCATGTCTGGAGAGAGGCCAGTTCCCGCTTCTCTGGAAAGCGGGCAAACTGGTCCTCGTGCGGAAGACGGGGCGCCCTGCGGACTCTCCGTCCGCGTACCGGCCCATAGTGCTGCTCGACGAGGTGGGGAAAGTCTTCGAAAGAATCATTTCGAACCGCCTCGTCGCGCACCTGACGGACATTGGGCCGGACTTGTCGGACGGCCAGTTCGGCTTCCGCAGAGGGCGCTCCACGGTGGACGCCATCATGCGCGTTAGAGACCTCACGACGGGGACTGCAGTGACCAGGGGTAAGGTCGTAGTGGCGGTGTCTCTGGACATCGCCAACGCCTTCAACTCCCTGCCCTGGAGCTGCATCTTGGAGGCACTCCGATATCATCGGGTGCCTACCTACCTCCGTCGTGTAATCGAGGCTTACCTGACGGACAGGTCCGTCAGCTACCCCGGTCACCGGGGCGAGTGGAACCGGCGAGAGATGTCACGCGGTGTTCCGCAGGGTTCGGTTCTGGGGCCGCTCCTGTGGAACATCGGCTATGACTGGGTGCTGCGCACCGACCTCCCGAACGGCGTTAGCACAATATGCTACGCCGACGACACGCTGGTGCTAGCGCACGGGAGGTCGCACCAGGCGGCGGCCGACTTAATGGCGACAGCGGTTGCAACAGTCGTTGATAGAATCCGGCAGTTGGGACTCGAGGTGGCGCTCCACAAGTCCGAGGCCATGTGTTTTCATGGCCGCGGGAACGCGCCACCTCCGGGTGGGTCCCAAATAACGGCGGGAGGGGTTACCATCGGCGTCGAGACGGCGATGAAGTACCTAGGACTCGTCCTCGACAGTCGGTGGAACTTCATAGAGCATTTCCGACGTTTGGCTCCAAAGTTGGAGAGGACGGGGGCTGCGTTCAAACGCATCGTCCCCAACCTCGGGGGGCCAAACGCCTCCTGCCGGAGGTTATACGCCGGGGTCGTGCGGTCCATGGCCCTCTACGGCGCCCCTGTTTGGGCGCCGAACTTGTTGCGGTGTCCTGCTCGGACGCTGCTCATGTCACAGAGCACAGAGGGTCATGGCGATCCGAATGATCCGCGGATACCGCACGATCTCTGGGGAGTCGGCGAACCTCCTTGCCGGATTACCGCCGTGGGATCTGGAGACGAAGGTGCTCGCGCGCGTGTATAACATGCGCGCGGAGGCACGTCGCCGGGGCGAAACTCCGCTGCCGCGCCAGATAAGTGCGTGGCGGGATGAGCTCCGGCGCGATCTCATGGCGGAATGGCAGCAACGACTGTCGCAACCGAGGGCTGGGCTCGCTGCCATTGCAGCGGTAAGTCCCCTCTTTGAGGAGTGGCTTGAGAGACGCTACGGCGTCCTCACCTACCGCCTGACGCAGGTCCTCACCGGACATGGAAGTTTCGGGAGGTACCTGTGTCTGATGGGGCGGGAGGAAACGCCCGGGTGTCATCACTGCGAGGACCGCCCTGAGGACACGGTGGAACACACAGTGGGAGAATGCCCTGCGTGGGCTGAGCACCGCCGTGCCCTCAGGGAAGTGATCGGCGATGGCGACCTCTCGCGTCCAGGCCTAGTGCAGGCCATGATGCGGAGTGAGGGGGACTGGGATGCCGTCTCCTCCTTTTGCGAAGCAGTCATGCTAGCTAAGGAGGAGGCGGGACGCGTGAGGCAGCGAAGCGCTGCCTCCTCGCAACCCAGCCATCGCGAAGGACACACCGGGCGTCGGGGATCGCGGGACGATCTCCGGCCACCGTAAGCGCGGGCCTGCGGACGGCGAGCATGGGTGGCTCCCCGTCCGACCAGAAACAGACCCGAGCGTACGGCGCGTCGCGTTCCGCGCGCGCCTCAAAGAGCCATCAGACCACCACAAATGGGGCCCAATAGGGCCGATGCCGATTCGGAGTCGCGGAGAACCTAACGGGTAACCGGGGCTCCGGCTCGACGTGCAGGAGAAGGAACGGGGTGGTTTTTAGTCAGTAAGAGTCTGACACTCCCTTCCGCCTCACCCAGGCGGGAGCAGTCATTCGATGATTTTCCCCCCTTAAAAAAAAAAAAAAAAAAAAAGCTGTAAGTCTTCCATGAATTATTATACATAAATAAATAAATTTTTAACCGTAAATGCATATAATCATCGGGTCCCATAAATTGCGGGGCCCACATATTTGCACAGAGTATATACCCAATGGAGGAAAACGTCCAAACTACAGCGTGTAGTATTATGTCTGGCGTACATCAGTTGGAATACATGTCTGGCTTGTCTGACTCTTATCTTACATGTTTCGATGTCTTGTTAGTACATTGCGCATTTATTGTTGGTCATACAATATTAGTTGTACTGTTACGTGCGTTTAAGGAGTTTTAGAAAATAGTGATACCATCATTGTAAAGGTTTTAGTATAAATGTTATACATAAGATAACAGGTAATATGTAAAGCAAACGCATTTTAGGATTAACTTTGTTAATTTACTACGCTACGCTAATGTGTAACGCAAAGATGAAATAGGTAAAACAATCCCATTTCCCTTGAACAAAAAATCAGATCTCCCCATAATAGCAAAGAAGTTCATCAACGAACGTCATTAAA
This sequence comes from Spodoptera littoralis, assembly GCA_902850265.1. Lineage (NCBI taxonomy): Eukaryota > Metazoa > Arthropoda > Insecta > Lepidoptera > Noctuidae > Spodoptera > Spodoptera littoralis. Next base: position 5,521,416 of record LR824539.2, read on the forward strand.
ATTCAAAATGGCGACGCTTGTAATGTAATAAATGTTAAGTACTAGAAGTGTCAAAAATTGGGTCCTCCCCTTGTACAAGGTTTTATACAAGGAAAGAACCATAAACGTTCTTGTCACGTGACGATTTACATCAACGAGTAATTACCAGTTGACAAAAACCTCACTTCATTAGCAATTAACAACACCCTCTATTTAGAATTTGTAGTAGTACGAATTTTTTTCGAAATGATAGTCTTTGTTGCACAAAAAAGGATACAAATATACATCACTTTATTACAAATCACAAAGTTGTAGGACAAAATCAAAAAGTTGTATAGTAGGTACTAGCCCTCTGTACTAGGGTAACACCTGTGTCACACATTCATGGCATACTGTAAGCCATTATTATAAACTTGAATAATATAACCTATCAAACCATTCCAACGGTTTTGTGGGGCTTAGATTATAAGATACTTACCTGTGTTTTTAAATAAAATTAATAAAAATAAAAAAAAAAATCACATTTTAAAAATAATCACTTATTCTCATAACATAACATCACGTCTTTTACCCCCGAAGAGGTAGGCAGAGGTGCACATTACGGCACTAATGCCACCAATAGGTACAATATAACACCCACTTTTCACTATCTATATTATGTGTCCCATGTAATAAAGGGTGAGCCTATTGCCATATACCGGTCGCAAATACAGAGATTTTTTTTAAAACCCAATACTTTGCCCGACCCGAGAATCGAACCCGAAACCCCTTGCGACTCGCACTTGCGACCACTCGGCAAGCGAGGCAGCCAATTCTAATAATAATATGTGACATATCGTATACGTTCATCATGCGATCTTTTGGTCACTCTGTTCTTTATTTCATCTGTGTAAACAGACGGCGGGCAACCATAACGACCGCCATTAGCCACTCGTTAACAAGATCTTGACTAAAAGAAAATATTTCAAAAAATATCTTTTTAAAAGAGGAAACTTTCAGCTCTGAAGCGATGATTAATGTTTTCTCTGTTTGCAAAGATTTTAAATAAGTATCTAAGTATTAGCTTTTTTTATTGGGTACCGAGTGTCAAATTGTTAATGTAATTATTACCTACATTGTTTATAACTAATTTAGCTTTTTAGTTAATCTTTTACCTTTTTAGAATACAAATTCTGTTGATTTTTATAACTCTCCTTCTTGTTTATCGTAGGTGCATTGACAACTTGTTTTCATATTTTTCACCGACTTCAAAAAAGAGGTTGTTCTCAATTTGATCTGTATGTATGTATGTATGTATGTATGTATGTTTGTGCGTAATTATCTAGTGTTTGGCTGAGCCGTTTTTGATGTAAATTTTAGAAAAATGTTAGTTATAATTATGAGAATGTTTTAGTATATTTTTAGGGAACAGTGTCAAGTTCCCTAAGATCGGAAAAGAAGAATTCCTCCGACCAGGCGAGGTGTTCGTGACTGGTGAGCTTTCAGCCCTCCTGTTTTTCGTTGAAATTTTCTATCCGTGTTAAAGCGAATGTAAACATCACTTGTAAGATGTAGGATTATTGTGACGTCATCCGTTGATTTGTTTTCATCGATAGTCTGTGCGTGAACTGTGCTGTGCGTCATGCTGTCATTTGACATGTGTCGCTACATATTAATTAACCGATTTTAAAAAAAGAGGGGGCGAAGTTGATTTTTTACATGTACTTTATAAAAGAACTAGCTGTTGCCCGCGACTTCGTCCGCGTAGATTAATGACTTCTGACAGAATTAATCAGAATCAATTCAGTGCCCAAGTAAGATTTACCTATTTTGAAATGATTTATCGTAGTTTCAATAAATAAATAATCCCGCAGGGATCTTACCAGTACAGTGCCCGATCACGTAAGGTTTGAGTAATAAAAACCATTCTATCGACTATTGTTGTAACCGAATCTCTCTAAAATAAGTTCAGTGTTAAGAGTTAGACAGTCCCGGGCATTGACGCATAGTTCCCGTTCCCGTGGGACATCTGTGATAAAAACTATCAAACGTTACCCAGGTCCCAAATCATCGTTTTACCGAATGTAAATTCAAAAAGATCCAATGATTCTAAATTCAATGGCTAAGAAGATTATACAAACTCTCATTCCCTATTTTATCCCCTTAGGGGTGGAATTTATCAAAATCCTTTCTAAGGAGATACCTATGTCATAGTAAATTTATGCATGCAAAGTCTCAGCCCGATCAATTTAAAACTGGCAAAGTATCATACTTTGGGGTGAGAATGTTCAAAAACCTTTCTAAAGGGACGTTTACGTCATAATATCCATCTGCACGCCGAATTTCAACCCGATCGGTGTAAGAATGACAAAGCTTCATACAAACGTTCATCCCCTACATTACCCCATTGGAGGTGGAAATAATCAAAATCCTTACTTGGGGATGCCTACGTCATAACATCTACCTGCATGCCGAATTTCATCTGCATCGGTGTAAAACTGACAAAGCTTCATAATATAAATTTTCACCCCCTATTTTACCCCCTTACGGTTGGAAATGATCAAAATCCTTTCTTAGCGGATGCCTATGTGATAACATCTATCTGCATGTCAAATTTCAATCCGATCGATTTAAAACTGACAAAGTCTCATACAAACTTTCATCCCCTATTTTACCCCCTTGGGGGTGGAAATTATCAAAATCCTTTCAAAGCGGATGCTTACGTCATAACATCTATCTGTATGCCAAATATCAACCCGATCGGTTTAAAACTGACAAAGTCTCATACAAACTTTCATCCCCTATTTTACCCCCTTGGGGGTGGAAATTATCAAAATCCTTTCACAGTGGATGCTTACGTCATAACATTTATCTGCATGCCAAATTTCAACCCGATCGGTTTAAAACTGACAAAGTTTCATACAAACTTTCATCCCCTTTTTTACCCCCTTGGGGATGGAAATTATCAAAATTCTTTCTTAGCGGATGTCTACGTCATAACATCTATCTGTATGCCAAATTTTAGCCCAATCTGTCCAGCGGTTTGGGCTGTGCGTTGATAGATCACTATGTCAGTCAGTCAGTCAGTCAATCACCCTTGAATTATATATATATAGATTATTTACATTTTATTTTTTAATGTTTATATAACATTACCTACTTATGATTATACATAACGTTATACCTACTTATTTTCGTATAATGTCCTATATTTTCGTCCAACTTCTCGTAAAGCGTCGTCCTAGATTTGATATAACTACATTTTCTCTGTAACTTGAAGTTCTAGGAATTATTCAGAAACATATTTACTTAAACTACTTAACTTTGTAGCTGACCTGGCAATCAAACCTGCTTTCTCGTGCACACAAGTGATAAATCAACGAGACAGCAATAACTATAATTCTTGAAACTAATTCAAGACACAAAAACATTACAAGTTAGTAAAAACTTAACCTTTCTCTAATTAAAATAATAGAACATTTTATAGTTTAACATGAATGTTTGAAATTTTTAAGAAATGTCAAAAAGTAAGTGATTTTCAAATCCATAAAAACCGGTTAAAACTGCAAGTGGGATATGATTTTTTATAAGGGTTCCGTAGCTAAATGAAAATAGTTCTTATGCAATGAGTTTAAGTTACAATGAATTTGCCCTCTTAATGCGTAGATACATAATAAAATCCATAACCTATGGCTTATTTTCCAAAAGCAGTCACAAGAGTGAAATAGTGTATCTAAAATCGCGGGTTACTTACGTGAAAACCTATACTGAGATAAGCTCTACTAGTTTCGAGCCACCGTGGAGCGCTTCCTCATGAGCAGCGTGCGCGGTCGCGGCGATGTAGAAACTAGTAGAACTTTTCACAGTAGGTATCAATATACCTTACTCACGTCAATACGTGAGTAGCCCGCGTTTCTAAGTTAATTTAGTATGTCTCATGGAAGTTATTATGAAAATAGTAAAATGGTTTTTTGTTTAAAACACACGTTGAAATACACTAGCTCATTTCTAAATGCAATAATCTTACTTAAAACAATAAAAACAAACTTTACATGATACAAACCCATTTCAATCTGCGAATTCGGTGGTCAGACGTTAAAACCCTGAAAAATAAAACAATAAGATTTCCAGAACTCTCTTCTCCACATTATAAAAATAAACATCCTTTGACCATTACTCTGTTATAACCCTAAAACACTAAATACTATAATAACACGTTCCATGAAAGTCTAGTACGCCACAAATTGCAGGTTAAAAAGAAATAGAAAATTATTTTGCACTACTTTTTATTAATTCATTGCTTTTACTCTGTACCGTCACGAAAGCTTTAAAAACTTTTAGCTGGTAAGGTTAGTTTCTATACTAAACACAAGTCATGCGGTTTCTCTTATATTACCTACATATCGTTTTTATGGGTTTTAGCAAATGAGCCAACGGATCAACTGATGGTAAACACTCGATCCTGCCTATGGATTTTCTTTTTTAAAGGTGGGTAGATCATCGAATGACTGCTCCCGCCTGGTTGAAGCGGGAGGGAGTGTAAGACTCTTACTGATTAAAAACCACCCCGTTCCTACTCCTGCTCTTCAAGCCGGAGCCCCGGTAACCCGTGAAGTCTTCTTAGTCTTTTGTAGCTGAAGATTGAATTTTAATTAAAACTCCTTACAAATAACGTCAAAATATGATCCTTATGAATCGAGATTAGTCATTAATTTCGGCTGTTATCCAATAAGTCAGTCTATCTGGAAACTGACGTTTTTTTTCTTCTTATTTACGTCGTTGCGGGAACCAAGACAGTTATCCATGTCACTGGGACGCGCCGGCGCATGAAAACACCGGAACACTGAATGTTCCGGTGTTTTCATGGTTGTATCTACTGTAGATTCTTGCTTAACGTAGTTGCAGCGGTTTCGGGACGTTATGACGGGCTTGTCCCATAAAAAAAGTTGGTCTATCGTTAGTAACATGACACATCAAATAAATTTAAAAAAAAATAGTCTCCACGACTCAACCCATAAAAACAAGCTGTAACGATTTTCTAAAGATAACATCTTCTTACTCCTTGGTTCCCAAACATCTGTGTCGAAGTGAACGAGAGATTGCTTGTTGCCAACATCGTACCTAACTCACTGTAAAGCTTGTCGTCCATTGTGATACACTTTGTCGCTCATTGTACAAAAGTACCCCGTAAGGCTGTAACAGGGTTAAAGGATAAGTTGGTTTTTCCGAAAAGAATTTAGGTTTAATCTATGCAATAGTGGCAGTTCAATGTAAAGTTTATTTATTTACTATTTTGTGTACACAAATAACACAGACAACACATAGATACATAACTTCACGCCTGTCTCCCATAGGGGTAGGCAGAGACTATGGAACGCCAATTACTACGATTCCTACATACCTCTTTCGCATCATCAACAGTCATCAATCTTTTCATGCATGCTCGTCGGTTAAGGGTACTTTTAATTCGGCCCTTCTTTAATATATCACAGATAATACACAGGAAAATAATAACAATACAGAGGTACGTAGGTACTGCGTATCCCTTATGGGATTTCTTCACGCGGCCTGCGGACGGCGAGCATGGGTGGCTCCATCGGTGGTTCCATCCGACCAGAAACAGACCCGAGCGTACGGCGCGTTGCGTTCCGCGCGCGCCTCAAGAGCCATCAGACCACCACAGATGGGGCCCAATAGGGCCGATGCCGATTCGGAGTCGCGGAGAACATAACGGGTAACCGGGGCTCCGGCTCGACGTGCAGGAGAAGGAACAGGATGGTTTTTAGTCAGTAAGAGTCTGACACTCCCTCCCGCCTCACCCAGGCGGGAGCAGTCATTTGATAATTTTCCCCCCTTAAAAAAATGGGATTTCTTAAAGTTTTTGGGGCTAGGAAATTCGTTTCTTCTATAAAACATAGAATGGGCTAAAACAAGAAAACATTTTTTTTTTTCATTAAAATTAATATCCTAATAGGTACTGAAGCCTCCTTACGTAATAACCAAAGATTCGCTAAATTAGAGAAAAGAAATCGTGAATTTTTAATTTTTATATGCGTTGGATCGCAGAATCGGAATACATTTGAATTTCTCGCGGACTTCACCAAAAAAAAAAATGAAATTCATATCGAAATCTAGTCGCGCACGAACTATTGGACATTAAAAAAAGAAACTGCCCCATTATTTTCCAAAACATTTCTAATTTTCCCAGCCACCAAACTAATTCAGAATGCGATATTTAATCTTGCTCCTAATCCCATTACTATTAGTTTTTAAGCCTCAAAATTGAAATCGAATTCTATTAGATTGCAATCCCTTTATAATTGGGTTTTCGAAATTGAAATTATACAAACGAAGCATAGACAGGAGACGCTATCTGTCTCTGGAGCCTGAAATTATTGGCCCTTGAATTGATGGTCATTTTGACCTCTGGTAAAATTTTGCATTGTGTGGTACACAATAGTGAGTGTTACTCATCTTTATAAACCAACTAGCTTTTACCCGCGGCTTCGCTCGCGTCACAAAAGGATAAAATGTAGCCTATGTGACTTATACCAATACACACAGCGCCATCTATACCAATATTTTTATTTTCCCTCAGATATATCAAATCAAATTTTTGCGGGATAAAAAGTACCCTATTATTTAATCCAGACTTCTAACTTTACCTCTGCAAAATTTCAAAGCAATCGGTTTAGTAGTTACGACGTGAAGGCGGAACAAACAAACAAACAAACTCACTTTCCGATTTATAATATAAGTAAGGATTTTAGGCCGCAAAGTACCTATAATGAAATACCAGTAAGGTTTTTTTAAGGGGGGAATATCATCGAATGACTGCTGCCGCCTGGGTGAGGCGGGAGGGAGTGTCAGACTCTTACTGACGAAAAACCACCCCGTTCCTTCTCCTGCACGTCGCGTCGAGCCGGAGCCCCGGCAACCCGTTAGGTTCTCCGCGACTCCAGACCAGTAAGGTTAGTCCACCATGTTAACCAACACATAGGTAACTAATTTTTATTTCAATGTCAGTATGGTAGATTAATTAAAAACATTAGACACGTATTTTTTCTTTTCTTACGGAAACGAACAGTTTCGAAGATATATTGATTTGAAATATCGCATGACGTCACTTTTGTGTACGATTTATACTCTAAAATGACGTAGGTAACTTCCACTTGTTTGATTCGTTTTATCTAAGTATTGTTTTCTTATACGACAAAATAAAAAATACGTGTCTAATATTTTTTTCATTACGTAACTGACTATAATTAGATTTTTAATTTTCATACCCTCTCATCATCCCTATTCTATAAAAGAATAAAGCAACTAAACGTTACTTTGAATGTGTTAACAAGTTAGCAGTTACACAGTATGCCAACTTTTGTTAACTTTTTGTGTTTGACTGTGTCAATACACAGTTATGCCATCCAACATTTATGCAGAGTTCTAATAACACTAGTAATAAGACGTCTGAACAGTTTAAAGTAGGTATAGCATAAGTTTTAGTTAACATAATATAATCACTTAGCTTATTTCTCTGCACTTCCATATGGTTGACTGTAAGAGAATGCCTTAAGGCATTAAGTCCGATATTCATTGTTATCTTTTATTAAGACGAAATAAATAAATATAATACAATATAAACGGAATTCATCAAAATGTAACACATTTTCTACATTTATTTCACTCTTTAAATAACCTTAATCGACAAGCTTTGATTCTTATAAACATCTATAAATAACTGACTGCCTCGTTGGCCGAGTGGTCGCAAGTGCGACTGCCGGGCAAGGGGTCTCGGGTTCGATTCCCGGGTCGGGCAAAGTATTACTGGGTTTTAAAAAAAATCTCAGTAGTAGCACGGAGTCTGGAATTGTGCCCGGTATATGGCAATAGGCTCACCCCCTATTACATGGGACTCATAACATAAATAGTGAAAAGTGGGTGTTACATTGTACAGTGGTATAATGTGCACCTCTGCCTACCCCTTCGGGGATAAAAGGCGTGACGTTATGTTATGTTATGTTATCTATAAATAACATAAATAACAATACACCCACCTATTTCCACAACACAATACACGAAATATAAGTATAAATAGTCCCACTCACTCATACATAACAAACCAAAAAGCCCGCGCCGTTCCATTCATATGGCTTTCCTATACCCAACGTAGCGAAAACATCTTTTAAAGTTGTTTTCCTAAGAATTCCCTGTATATTCAACATTTCAGTCTATTTAGATCGGTATAATGGTTCGACCTGCAGACGACTGGAGTGGGGTGGTAGAGGTGGCAGTAAGTCAGCCACTTTCGCCCTCCCCGGGTATAGACTCCACACCTTTGTCCCGCTTGCCCCAAACACTTAGAGGAGCCCGTTAAATGTCAACTGTGCTGTAAATGTATTGGAAGTGCTTCGATTTAAAGATTCATTTTGACAGGAGTTGTTAAAGATGCTGTCTGGTTCTAACAGGTTGGGTAGTGGCTAGGCGTTGATCGGTGATAGATGAGTTTTTAAATAATGCCTACAGAATTGTTGTCTTGGAATTCTAACATTAATGCAGTGTGATAGATGTATTTTTAAATTATACAGAAATGGTAGATGATAACGTATTTTTTTTTATGGAATAGGAGGCAAACGAGCAGACGGATCAACTGATGGTAAGCGATCAGCGCCGCCCATGGACACCCGCAACACCAGAGGAGTCACAGGTGCGTTGCCGGCCTTTTAAAAAGGAATACGCTCTTTTCTTGCAGGTTTGAAGGTCGTATCGGTTCGAAAATACCGATTATAAATACGTATTTATAATCGTTTAAAATATCTCATCTTTACTTGTACCTATGCATTAAAAAATGTTGAAATGTTTTTAGAATATTCTACCCAAATCAAAGTTTATTGGAAACCCAATAAATAAAAAAATAGTTCAGCTATTTTACAAAGTAACAGCCCCAATCGGAACAGGCAAGCTCGCCGACAGTTCTAAAAACGGAAAAAAAACGAGCGGAAATTAGGCAAACGAAATATTCAACGTGTGCGGACTGCGGACGGAAAAAAGTGGTGAAAGTGGAAAGTGTCACGGGGATGGCATTTGGCATTCAGCCACCGAGCGATATTGATGCGGCAGACGGGGCCTTCTTATTTATTCATAAACGTTCAAAAACTTGTCAGTTTTAGCTGGTAGCTGGTCCAACTTGCATATTAGTACGTTTGCTCTTTATTTTATTCGGTGAACATGTTCGGGGTTGCCAGACGTTGCTTTTTGTGACTACAATCAGAGAATGGTTCGTGGGTAGTGGTCGCATGTTTTGTTTTGCGTTGTCTATCTACGCCTCGATAAACAACGTATTTAGTTAATGCTTTTCTCTGAACGATGAAATGAAAATGTATGTTTTTTACTTGTCAGTACAACTGATACCTGAACTGACTACCACCCCGATGGTTGGTATTCTTTGTTTATTATTTTAATGGAAGAAGGTACTAACTTAACTGTATTAAATTTGTGGTGAATTAATTTGGAACATATAGTTAATTCTTGCCTGTCCTGTCAGGTAATTCTTGGAGTTATGCCGAATAATAAAAAACAAATCAAGAACTTAACATAAGCATGAATCTACAGACTAAAATGATAAAGACACTATTTCTTATTTACACTTTTTTAAATCAAAATAACTATTCTTATCTAGTATTTAAAACTCATCAAAAACATACAAATCACACTTCCATTTCGTATTATCAAAGATACAGTTATGATAATACTCTTTGAAAAAGTCGTAACGATAGCGAAATGTACTGTGAAGAGAATATTCAAAACAACGATATTTTATTCTTTCGTTCTTTTTAGCTGCAATTTTATTGAGCAAGTTGTCAAACTTGACGGTTAGCGGTAAAAAAAACATGGAAAAAGTCATTCCGTGTTCAATGGTTTTGGTTATTAGATTCATTTATCATTTTAGAGTTTTTCAATAAAGACGTAAATCGATAATCGATTTTAATTCATTCTTTTACATTATACTTTGTACTAGATGTAGCTACTGACTTTTTTGCAATTTAATAGCTGATGAACACGGTACTACTTAGTAGCCAGCTTTACTGACGAACAAATTGACGAACAAATCTATTTCGTCGTTTCAAAAACGCAAGGATGTAGTTTAATTTAAATTCATATCATTTTTCTATAAGATAAGCCGGTAAACGAGCAGACGGAGCACCTAATCACCAGTAAGCAATTGGCGATGCCTATGGACACCCGGAACACCAGAGGCGTTACTAGTGCGTTACCAGCCTTTTGGGGATTGTTGAGGATTCAGGGAAGGTAATTGGGCCTCCGGTAACCTCAATTTCGGCGCAAGTGTTGTTTTACGTCGGTCTTCTGTAAGCCGTTGTATCACTGCTGTTGAACTGGCCCATTCGTGCCGAAGCATGGCTCTCCCACACTTAAATGACAATTGAACTGTAATTGAAACTGTCTTTTGACAAAAAACTGCACAAGTATACTATACATAGATAGTCTTTGGAAGGTCGATGCAAAGCCTGAAGACCCATTTATCCCCAGTGACTGCTCTCCACTAACTATATTATAGACCTTATTTCCGATGTTTAGAGACTACTTCTGTATGAACAAATTTAGGGGATGATTTTCAACAGGTTAAAAATTCTACTTACTTATAGTTACAAATATTTTTTTTTTAAGGGGGAAAATCATCGAATGTCTTCTCCCGCCTGGGTGAGGCGGGAGGAAGTGTCAGACTCTTACTGACTAAAAACCACCCCGTTCCTTCTCCTGCACGTCGAGCCGGAGCCCCGGTTACCCGTTAGGTTCTCCGGGACGCAACATAATTATTAAGCCACGAACTTGTCTCAAGTCTTCCGTCCAAACACCCTATAACTTATATTATTTAACAACAACAAAACAAAACAGCAATTTGCTCCCCTGCACGCAAACATAATTCCTCGACCAATGAAATCCTCAGCAGACCTTTCATAAAATTCTGTCGCGTCTGACCGATTACACAGATACAAGGCAAAGTAACTGCACTTAAGTTAACATTGTCCAGGTTTACGAAGAATTAATGACCAATGCGTGACTGAACTCCGTTTTCATGAAGGGAAAGTTATATGGCCTCACAATTCCTTCATGTCGTAACCAGCTAATCTGCTGAAGCGCTTTCACCTTTAATGTGATTCTTAGTCAAGTAATTCGCTAAAGCGCTTTAATCTTTGATATGATTTTGTACATGCATGTGGAGGTTTGATTGAAACTGATGGATTAGCTTTAAGGGTTTATTTATATATGTGCTTGTGGAACAATGTTGTGTAGTAAAATCGATTGAATATTATGTGGACCTGTGATATTTTCTTTGAGTTTGTTGTTTTTAGGTTGTCATTTGGTGCTTAATTTTAATGTGATAACGCCACGGTCTACGGTTAATTATACAGTATGTGGCAGGGCTTTCGACAATAAATGAACTATAATGTAGCATTATTACACAGAAGTATAACACGACCAAAGATTTATCAATGCAACAACATACCTAGTTGATTAGGTATAAAGAGTATTTCTATATCCAGGGATAAAATTGGATAAAGCATCCGCAAGAGTTTGCTGAGCTGTTGCAAGTGCGACTGCCGGGCAAGGGGTCTCGGGTTCGATTCTTGTATTAGCATGGTGTCTGGAAATGTGCCCGGTATATGACACTATTGCCATTTAATTTTGGATCGATCTCATATTATAAAAGTAAAAAATGGGTTTTACAGTAGCACTAAGTGCCGTAATTTGCACCTCTGCCTACCCCGTCGGGGATAAAAAACGTGATGTTATGTATGTATCTAATAAGTTCTGGTAGCTTAGTAATGGAGATATTTAATGAAAAACACTATTTACAGCATTCCAAGAACCTCTTTCATAAAGTAAACTAACAAATTAATACTGAAATTAAATATAAACCTTACTACACAGAAAATAGAAGTCCAATCACATCGTGTTCTACAAATAAAATGTAAAACTGATTGTAAAAGTTTGAAGTGGATAGCGATGAAGAAAAAAATGGTATATACATACTCTATATACACAAAACTTTTTTAAAATGGTCGTCAACAACTCATCAAAATCTAATAACACGAGCTTAGTGTCTCCAAGGATGGGACCCGAGTCTAGGGTTGCCAGACGATATAAATTTCCCCGATATGCGGCAAATTTTTGTTGCGAGTAAAGAATTTTTTTATGAAAAAAATCTAAAATATCGTTTCTTTTTTTGTAAAAAAATTATGACTTAAGAGGTTTTGTCTATAGTTTTACACAAATTAATAAATAATTAAGTAATAATAAGACAGAAACCTACTTAAATTCGTTGTATGCTAATAGGACTATACACGGCTTAAAAAAATAAAATTACATGATAAATATTCACCACTGCCTACTTTTCGTGGAATAGCTAACTAATAATATCTACCTAAAACAATAGCACAATAGACTCTTAAATAAGTAGGTACGGATTCTAAGAAAGAATTAAGTCGTAGGTCAAGTACTGGTAAGCATGACTGTTAAACAAAAGGCTCAATTGAGTAGTTCGTAAAACAATTAGTAAAATGTGAACGTTTCATTAAAAATAAACACTTCACTGTTTCAGCAATAGGTAGTCTCCTAAATTTTATTATAACGTCCGTCTGGTAGATTAATTTAAAACATTAGACACATATTTTTTCTTTTCTCACAAATTTAAATACTTTCGACGATATATTAATTTGAAATGCATAATAGCACGTTGTGACGTAATGACCTCCCACTCCTAAACTTAACGCCATTTTATCATTTTATATGAGAACATAAAAATACGTGTCTAATTATATTTCACTAAGTTTTACCCGCGGCTTCGCTCGCGTCACAAAAGGATAAAAGTAGCCTATGTGACATATACCAATAAACACAGCGTCATCTATACCAATTCTTTTGTTATCCCTAGGGAATATCAAAATTTTCCGGGATAAAAAGTACTCTATTATTTAATCCGGACGTCTAACTTTACGTCTGCAAAAATTCAAAGCAATCGGTTTAGAAGTTACGGCGTGAAAGCGGAACAAACAGACAAACAAAATAGTAAGGATTATCTAACTGACGGAATAATCAGATTTTTAATTTTCTTACCCTTGCACTACCGTATTGAAAATGACATATCATAGGTACATTCTTAACTAGCGTCATAAGTCATAAAAATATAATAAAATTCCCCATACATTCGAAATAGTCAAAGAGTTTACAACAGTAAGTTTCAGGGGATTTGTCAAAAACATTACATTTTCTTATCTGGTAACCCTGGCATCCTTGTCTAGACAAAGATTCGTGACTTTTTCACAATTCGCAATCCCACGACAATCGTACCTGCTCTGAAGCCTCTACCTACCTTACCTTAGTAGCGCCGAACATAATATTAAATTTTGTCTCTCTAGCTCCCCGACTATCCTTTATGCTATGACATCGAAATTAGAGTTTTATAGTCGGATGCCAAATTAATTTCTAAGATGAAAATGTACTACCTATATTTAGGACGATATTATACATTAGTATGTATTAAAAATGTCATCTGTGTGTCATTTAATAAAATGTCATAGTGATCAACTTGTTCAACAAAGTGACTACTTCGTTGGCCGAGTGGTCGCAAGTGCGACTGCCACGGCAAGGGGTCTCGGGTTCGATTCCCGGGTCGGACAAAGTACTACTGGGTTTTAAAAAAAAACTCAGTAGTAAAATGGAGTCTGGGATTGTACCCGCTATATGGCAATACGCTCACCCCCTATTACATGGAACTAAAAACATAAATAGTGAAAAGTAAGTGTTACATTGTATAGTATTAATAAGTGCCGTAATGTGCACCTCTGACCACTCCTTCGGGGATAAAAGGCGTAATGTTATGTTACGTGTCATAGTGATTAATAAAACATACATAGATGCTTCTAACTGCCTTAAACGGAACTTAATTTTTAGAAATTCAAACATAAATTGATAGCCGATAACCGAGGAACCTAAAAATACATTGCAAACCAGATATTAAATCACGGAATACAATATCACTTGCATTTCGATTCCACGGATTGAACCAAATCAAATAAAAAACTGAAAAATATTCACGAAATGTAATACTATTTTTAAATTAAAAATTTCAAAAGCAGTATCGTAGTCTCTCTCCCTTTTTAATATGTCACTCAATAATATTTTAAAGCGCTGCAAATATCATTCCATATCAATATATTTCGAGTAGCTACGTATGTATGTATGTCATTCGTGGACGACTATTCGGCCAGCCAATACACCGCCGCCGCTCAATTTCCGAGTCGAAAACGAAACGTGAGTGGCTATTTTAATATTCGAATTATCATTTTCGAAATTCAAATGGCGAATAGAATTCAAATTAAATAGTTCGACGAATTTAGTGTGCAAATAAACAAAGGAATAGGCAACGTTAGAAAATTGTGGAATGTATTTTATTTATTGGGTAAAAAAAATTACACTATATTAAAATTAATACTTTTAAACCGTTTTTAATACCAATCGTACAGCAACATAGACTACGAAGTTTTACCGTAAGCATATTAGAAGTTTCTAATTTTCCATTGCATTGTTCTAACTTTTAGTCTATCGTCATCTAAGTTATGAGGTAACTTTGTTTCCTACTTCTAATTGGCTTAACCGACTGTGTTCGTGTCATAATGCTATAAACTTTGCTAGCATTAATCACGATTAAAAGTTGGAACATTATCCACCATCCTCCTCATTCCCAAGAAAATTTGACGTACAGGTAGAATAAGAAATATATTTTTTTTAGTTTGGTAGTTCTCAATATCTGTCTGTATATCCAGCAATATACAAACATATGAGGATTGATGCGATTGATTTTACAACAGCGAAGAAGAGTGTAGTGTAATAGGAGAAACAAAAAAAATATCAATTCTCAAAAGTAAAAAAAGTTCTGTAAAAGTAACAAAACAGTACAATCGCACTATCCAAGAACTGCTTTTAACTCCATAATTATATCAAAGAAAATATTCAACTGTCAATATATTTAGAGAGGACATATCGAGCGCTTTCCTAATTAACCCCCTAACTCCGGCGCCGCTACATGTCAGATACGTACGAATGTATGTTGGCATATGGACACGGCACACAATGCTAGTCGATATCATAGTTGTTACACTAATGTTTGGTTCGATTCGGAACGAAATGTTGTAGACTTGTCAACATGTGTCATATGTTGGAATACTGAAACGCTATTCAATTTTAGGTCGTGCTTAAGTATAGTTCTATCTCTACATATTCTTTGTAAAATGACAGAGATGGCACGATATTTGAGCACGACTTAAAATTGTGTAACGTTTCAGTATTCCGGCAATAGGCTCATAGGTAGGTAAGGTAGGTCCATGTTATGTATGATGTACAGTTTTTTTATCCGCCTGTAAGTAGGATATTGTTTTTGCGCGTAAGTATCTTGTACGTACAAACAAGCTGACGGATATTAATCAAATGGGACAGTACTACCTGAAAAAAACCACAGCACCAGAGATGATACAAGTGCGTTGCCGATTTTTAAAAATGCTGCTAAATATTACTTAATATCTGTTTAAACGTGTTTTGTTATACATATGATATCAAATATGATCCTTACTTACTTTGTTTGTTTGTTCCACTTTAACGCCGTAACTACTAAACCGATTGCTTTGAAATTTTGCAGACGTAAAGTTAGAAGTCCGGATTGAATAATAAGGTACTTTTATCCCGGAAAAATTTGATATTCCCGAGGGAAAACAAAATTATTGGTATAGATGGCGCTGTGTGTATGTGGGTATATGTCACATTGGCATTATTTTATCCTTTTGTGACGCGAGCGAAGCCGCGGGTAAAAGCTAGTATCAAATAAAAAACAAATAATCAGCACTCTGATATAATCATACGTGTATCAGTGACGCGTTTATTGTTCCCGAAATATAATACAGGGTGCTGGACAGTCCCCACGTAGCAATATCATTGCATTACATCGCTTCAAACTAGCGGCTGTAATCTGGCGGCATATATCGTGTGGCGTGGAGTAGTGAATGTATGGAGTAATTAGTCAAGTAATAAGGATAAAGGGCTTATACATAAAACTGCGATGCGACGTCGCATTGCAAAAAATGTGCGAGGTCCCTCTATGCATCGCAAGAACTTGCTAATTGATTCGCATCGCGCATGAAAATCTAATCTTCCCAAACTCTTCTTTGTTTCTTTTTCCTGTATCTCCTAAGCAATAACAAAAGTGCACACTTCTTTTTACGATCCACGTCACGACCTAGTTTTTAATTTAAAATACATTTAGTACGGTTGACGGTCGTCGAAAAAATGGTCACCCTGGGAGACGCCTCGTCGCACGAAATCGCAGCAATTCTTAAAATACTTTATTATTACTTTAAATGTGGGGTTTTTGTGGGAAATATTATCAAATGACTCCTCCTACCCTGGGTATAAGGTAGATAATTAGCAAATAGCAAAAGTAATACAAAACTGATTGGGTACATACGACTTGCTTTGATTTAATTACAAATAATAAACGTTATTATGTTATCTTGTTTAAGGTATAATTCTGATGAAAATTAACAAGTGGTGATATTTTTCAATGAGTAAGTAATTCAAAATTATCTAGGTATCTGAATCATCAAAATATCCGCTGTTATGTTGAAAAAATATTTGGTGTATATATATTTCAATTTATTTCACTTACTTAGCACTCCATTCCCTCTTGCTCCACGTCACTCGTCACACATCGCATATTGTGTTTACCCTGCTCCCGCCGCCATTGTTCGGCCGGCCGACTATCTGCTAATATCACTTAAGCGCTGCCCGAGCTGCAACCAATGTACCAACGGGACATTGTCCAACAAAATCCCTTTATGAAACGTCTGGCGGCCATATTTTTATGAAAAAATCTTTTTTTTGCTAATATTGCCATAGTACGCTATTGTTTCAAGTGTAACTATGTTGTGTAAGAGTTAAAAATGTAGAGATAGTGAATCATGGTTTTTTTTAAGGGGGGAAAATCATCGAATGACTGCTCCCACCTGGGTGAGGCGGGAGGGAGTGTCAGACTCTTACTGACTAAAAACCACTCTGTTTCTACTCCTGCACGTCGAACCGGAGCCCCGGTAACCCATTAGGTTCTCCGCGACGTGAGTCATGGGTAGTATAGGTTCATAAAACGCCTGAAAATTTTAAAATTGATTGGGCAATATGTACCTCTATAAGGAAATTAATGACTGACTGCGCGGTTGGTGCGGAGGTTGGGCTACCGCGCAACGTGCAGCCGGTTCGATTCCTGCACGGAGCAGCTCTTTGTGTGATTCATAATTGTTGAATCGGGTCTGAGTTGTCATATTTAGGTATGTGAATTTGTATGTTTGTAAATGCACCCAGAATACAGGAGGAAATCCTAGAGTGAGGTAAAGTTTTATTAAGATAAAAAAAAGAAAACAAAATCAATTCGATAAAATCAATCTAGTTATTGTACAAGAGGACTTTTATTCGAATGTCATTAGTATCAATAATAATTACAACTATCATACAAAAAACCTAATAAACAATACAAATATTGGAAATGGAATCGAATCAGACACCATACATAATCACAAAAAATAGTGTAGGTAAAATAGTGCCTACTACAGGACCCTTAAAAGAAAAAAAAGTATACTTAAAAGAAAATTCGAAGCTGATGACGACATGATGATGCATTTATTTAACTTAACAAAATGGTTTCCTCCTATAAAACACACATAAAACACCTATTTTTCATCACATTACATAAACAACCTTAATTCACAATCATTGTACATGCTAAGTAGGTGATTTAAGTAAATTCCTTATCGCTGCGGGAAAAGCTTTTCCGAAGTGAGGGTTTGAACTCTGTACACATTGTTTATCATTGTGCGGGTCTCAAGCCCCAACCAACCGTGAAGATAGTGTTTCAACAGAAAACAACGGAATAATGCTTCATTTACATTTTATTTTTAATGCGAAAATTGTTTTCGATGTCTGTTATTGATTGAAACTGATTAATTTCGAACAGTTTGTGCTAAATTTCATTTTTTCTTGTTTGTGTGGTGTGTTGTGAATATAATTGTTGATTGTTATTGTTTGCATGGAATGAGATATAAGATATCTATACAGATATATAAAATTGGAGTATCTGTTTCTAATATTAAACCGCTTTTTGCTACATGCATATGAAATGAATATACGATATACATACCAAAATAACATCATTTACAATTTTTGTCTGTCTGTCTTTTGTCTGTTTGTACTCGCTAATCTCTGGGATTACAGACAGACAATGGAATGGATGGACCGATTTTGCAAGACTTTTATTGGCAGGTAGTTGATGTACTAAGAAGTAACATAGGCACCTTTTATCATGGAAAATTGAAACAAAAAGAAGGTTATGTTCTATAATTCATGTTCTACGCGGACGAATTCGCGGGCAACAGCTACTTATAAAATAAAATTACTTTATAGTAGGGGGAGCCCACGATGCTAAATTTGGATTTACTTGAGCGTCGTTGGGACCTACTGGATTTTGAAGATATGCTGATAGAAAGAAGAAATGGTTTAGTGACAATTTCTTCCACCGGTGGGGGAAGGGGGAATCCACAGATCTTTGAAATTGTTAAGCGTAACTTTTGTTCTAGTGGTCGAGCGTGTCAGATATTGATAGTGTACAGGCTCCATGTGTATTTAATAATAAAAAACTCTTAATCTGCCAGTTTGCATGGTGGGGTTGAATGTTCTGGAGAGTACAAACGAGAACCCTTCAAAATCCCCCTTGTCTTGTAAATCAAGTTGGAATAGGCAGATTTTTCAAACGCACTTCTTTTAGCATGGTATTGACCTACCTTCCCTTAATCTGACGAAACTGACGTTATTTAGTCAGACTTTTTTTTTTTAATTTTTCGTCCCCCCCTTCTAATCAGATCGGATATATGGTGGGTATATTCAACATGACACTAGGTTTTCCCCATATGTTATATATATATCTGACGCGCTCGAATAACTACCGAAATCCCTTCATGGGCTCCCCTACTATTAGTAGGAAATGTGTATCCAGAGGACAGTAAATAGGTATTCAAATTATGAAAAAATGATATCAACTTAATTTCATAATTAGGTACTAACAAACACTCCAATTTTAAAATAGCCGACCAGTCGTATCTATAAAATCCGTCCTTCATTGCCAAATTAATCCACGAACCCTTTATAAAGGGGGTTTTAAAAAAATAATTAGCAACACATCGAGTTTCCGGACAGCTGACAGCTGCACCTGCGGCGGTGTGCACTTACCCTAGCTGCGGCTGCGACGCGAGAGCGGGACGACAGCGGGCACGCGGCGGGACGCCAACGACAAACGAGCGCGTAAAAAATGGCCGAGATATTTCTAATTAATAAATAGGAAAAAGGTTGAAGCAATTTTTTACAAAAATTAATAATGTTTTGTATTTTGATGCCATCTAAACGCTTGCTACGTTGTACTAATTTCATTAAAATTAACAAAATACTGATTATTGTTTTAATTATTTCTTTTTGTTCAACTGGTATAGTTATTTTTGCAAATTAGGTAGGAATTTTAAGTGTAGGTAAGCTATGGCCGAAGTATGCTTCGGCTCTAATGGGCCGGCTTAACTGAAATGATACCACAGCCTCACAGAAAACCGACGTGAAACAACGGTTGCGTTGTATTTTGTTTCGGTTATCGGAGACCCAATTACCGCACACCCCCGGCCTTCCCCAATCACTGAATCCCCAACAATCCTCAAATTCTTAATCCCTAAAAGGCCGGTAACGAACTTGTAAAGCCTCTGGTGTTCCGAGTGTCCATGGGCGACGCCTGTCAGGTGATCCGTCTGTTTGTTTTCCAGCTTATCCCATATTTAAAAAAGGGATACTTTCTTATTACGTAACTTTTAACTTATTAAAAAATAAATAACATAACATCATCATCACGCCTTTTATCCCCGAAGGGGTAGGCAGAGGTGCACATTATGCCACTGTACAATGTAACACCCACTTTTCACTGTTTATGTTATGAGTCCCATGTAATAGGGGGTAAGCCTATTGCCATATACCGGGCACAATTCCAGACTCCGTGCTACTACTGAGATTTTTTTTTTTATAAAACCCCAGTAGCACTTTGCCCGACCCGGGAATCGAACCCGAGACCCCTTGCCCGGCAGTCGCGCTTGCGACCACTCGGCCAACGAGGCAGTAAAAAATAAATAAACATTTTAAAATGGTGGTACTTATTCAGAGCACTTTTCTAAGTAGCTTTTGAAATATAAAAAAATAAGAACAACGCTTATCTATCCAGATATAAATGGTTCATATTAACTCTTCAATATTTCATACACGAAATGAGAATCCACCCCCAAAGTGAACATTAAACTGAAAACTTTTGCCTGCAATTGAGTCACGTAAAATTCATTAAAGTGCACCATATGAGCAGGAATTATTAGTTAGAAGTTTCCCTTGACTTTATCACGACGTTGCATCGATGGGGTACTATAAAACTCTTCCTGCAAACTGATATAGTTAGGCTAACTTGAAATTAATTTAAAAATAATTTCGCTGTCGTGATAAAATCCAAGATAGAATTTAAGGTAATTGGGGAAAATTTTGCTTTGGTGTGTAGACCTTATTGTCAGCTGGTGAAGTTAAATATACTCTTTTGTATTATTGTTTTAGGTAATTTATACATACATACATATCACGCAAAGGAAGGTATACTATTATCTATCTAGACTTATACTCGGCTTGGCCCGGCCTATACCTATGTCTTCCCGAGCGTACGGCGCGTCCCGAGCGTACGGCGCGTCGCGTTCCGCGCGCGCCTCAAAGAGCCATCAGACCACCACAGATGGGGCCCAATAGGGCCGATGCCGATTCGGAGTCGCGGAGAACCTAACGGGTAACCGGGGCTCCGGCTCGACGTGCAGGAGAAGGAACAGGGTGGTTTTTAGTCAGTAAGAGTCTGACACTCCCTTCCGCCTCACCCAGGCGGGAGCAGTCATTCGATGATTTTCCCCGGGGTTAATCTTACAATATTTGTTGCCTAATATTCGAAATCTTGTGCACGCCACTGCTATCTATCATCCTTTGAATGATTCCTAAGCCTTTAATTGGTTACGAAAATATTGCAATCAACTCCAATGAGAATAAAATAGGTTCATAATACAAATTAATAATCGTTCTTCTCAAAAATCGTATTAAATACCATGGAGACAGCAATTTTAATGAAAAAAAAAACTTATATTGTGCGCTCAAAAAAGAAGAGATTATTGGCATTGTCATTTTCCTCTGAGCTGAGATAACAAGACAAAATGAAACACTAATTAATAAGCAGGGATAAAAAAACAACTTTCCTAAGTAGCATTGACGTTGACTTCCTTAAAAATATAAAGAAATTCGAGATAAAGGTATCAAATTATATTTTAACAAAGCATCGGGATCTCGCATTTTTCTTTTGTGGCGCAGTACAATGAAAACTCGTTTTGAAATTCGACTATAACGCTCTAAGGTAGAAAATATAATGATTTATTTATGTCAATGGGCCGTATCCGAGAATGGTGTTTTCTTACTCAAATTGGTTATTGTTCAGCATAAAGTTCTTTTATTAAGGGTTTGTTAGTAAAAAGAGCAGGTAGGGGGATTTTTACAATATAATAAGGACGTGTTTTTATGATAAACAATTCTTGTCAAGATGGCCGCGTAGTGAGTTGTTACTTGTGTTTGTTTTTTGTTGCTAGTAAGAAATGGACGTGAGTTTTCTTGATACAAAGACATTCAGCGTCTAGACGTGTAGTGTGTGAAATAACCTGGAGAATTGTACACCCACTAATAAACGTTAAACGTGGAACATAAAACTAATAGTGAACGTCACTCTGTCGTAAAGCGTGTTATTAACGAATAAGAACCTTTGTGTGTGGTTCCAATGTCAGATCTTATGCATTTTCAAAGAAGAATCAAAGGAAAATTCTTTGCGTTGCTATCTATTATTGTTTTTTATGGAATAAACTGGCGCAGCGAGCTATGGAGAGGGATATGCTTGGAGTATCTCTGAAGGATAAGATCCGTAACGAGGTGATCCGACAGAGAACTAAAGTTACCGATGTAGCCCAAAGGATTAGCAAGCTGAAATGGCAGTGGGCCGGTCACATTTGTCGAAGAACCGATGACCGCTGGGGTAGACGTGTTCTGGAGTGGAGACCGCGTCTAGGCAAACGTAGTGTAGGGCGCCCTCCAGCTAGGTGGAGTGACGGTATACGTAAAGTGGCTGGTAGTGGTTGGATGCGTAGAGCTGAAGACCGAGCTCAGTCAGTGGCATGCCATTGGAGAGGCTTATGTCCAGCAGAGGACGAAAATGGGCTGTTGATGATGAAGCTGGCCAAAAAATTAACGGCGTCATTATCCTTAAGCCAAAGTTAACAATTCTACTGATTAAAATACAAAGTATATGTCGGAATACTGAAACGCTACTGAATTTTACATCGCGCTTAAGTATAGTTCTGTCACCACTAATTCTTTGTAAAATGACAGAGATGGCACGATATTTAAGCACGACTTAAAATTGAATAGCGTTTCAGTATTCCGGCAATAGTTTCAAAAAATTGAGTCGTGTCACTGCTCCCACCCAATCCAATAAAATACGGATGCTAATAAGTTACTGCGATTGTTAACAATGCGGGAGGATAATGATTTGTTAAATAAAAGTTTAAGTTTTTTTTGAAGAAACACCCTGGTAAATGAGCAGACGGATCACCTAATGGTAAGCAATCGTTGGCGCCTATTGACACACGGAACACCAGAGGTGAGTTACAAGAGCGTTACCGGCCTTTTGGGGATTAAGAATTTAGGTATTGTTCGGGGATTGAGGAAATTGGGAAGGGGTATAATTAGGGCTCTGATATCCTCACTCACGACGAAATACAAAGCAAGTGTTGTTTCGTTATTAAGTAGTAGAAGATAGGTAGTAATAGCCAAAAATTGTAAGAATGTATACCGTTTAAATCAATTTAATTTGAATACATTATTTTAGTCCATGGTTGTTGGTTACAAATATTAATTAACACTAGTCTATGATAATTATTATAAGTACTACAATAAAGATTTTAAAAGATTTTCGAAAAGTGCTAAAGAAATTCTTTTTTTCCTCGACCTACCCGAAAAGTACCGATTATGTTACCTCAGTATAATGGACACAGACAACGCATTCATTCTCAAAAGAGAGTGAAGATGGACTAGCAACATCTTTAATGCTACACATGTTGTCTAATTTCAAGAATACGTCTTTTTATATCTACTTATGAAAATTACACAAAAACAATATTAAAGACTTAGGGTTATTTCATTTAAGTGTCTTTGTAATTTGAAAGACGATAGACAAAAATGAAGATATTTGAAGGGCCGATTTTTCCAATGCTAGATAAATTTTAACAGAGGAATAACATTGAATATTTGACTATTCTTCCATACTAAAAACTGTCAAATGTCCATTTTAATCTACAGTTAAGAATTAACTAATGATTGAAAAATCGGTAATAATATAATAATGTGCAAAAAAGTATCAATGACAGGAATGTTATTTGATTTTCCTACTTACAACGTGTCGAAACATCATGAAACAAAAATCTTCAAAACTCAAATCAAAGTATTTTTTTTAAGGGGTGAAAATCATCGAATGGCTGCTCCCGCCTGGGTGAGGCGGGAGGGAGTGTCAGACTCTTATTGACTAAAAACCACCCCGTTCCTTCTCCTGCACGTCGAGCCGGAGCCCCGGTTACCCGTTAGGTTCTCCGCGACTCAAATCAAAGGATAGATACCTAACTACTAATCCATTAACGGCCATATTCTATAACCTATTATTTTGTGGTGGTGTTTATAAGTATCTTTTATAATAACATAACATCACGCCTTATCCCCGAAGGGTTAGGCAGAAGTGCACATTATACCATTGTACAAAGTAACACCCGCTTTTCACTATTTATGTTATGAGTACCATGTAATAGTGGGTGAACCTATTGCCATATACCGGGCACTATCCCGACTCCGTGCCTAGATATGAATAAATACCCATAGGTAGTAGATATATAGGTATGTATATTATGAACATCTACTGAATAGAAGCGACGGACGGCAGGTATTTTCAGAGCGTCAAGGTTTTTTTGTGGCTGCAGCGTACAGAACGCCACTGGTTTAGACACATCTTTTTGTTACCCACGCCCCCCTACGAGCTATATGGCAAAAAAAGTTATTTTTAGAGTTCCACGCTACGTGAACTGGCTATTTTATGAGTAAACGAGATAGGCATGTTTTACTTTTTTTATTTACCTTTACCTGGTTACTTTGTTTTTTTTATTAATTTTGTAAGGTTAATTTCACTAGGATCTAAATAAAGATAGTGGAGATTAACATTAAATGGCCATTTATTAGTAGATACCAGCTGTTCCACGCAAATTCATCCGCGTGCAATAATAATTTTAGAACGTAACTATTTTTCGGTCCATTCCAGAGATTAACAACAAACAAACAGACAGACAGACAAAATTAGTAAAAAAAAATTTTGGCATGTGTATTCATACGCATGTAGTAAAAAGCGGTTATTTTTATATTACAAACAGACACAACAATTTTATTTATCTGTATAAATTATAGGTAATGTCAACAAAACATAACTATTCATTTTCCGGAGATTTGATCATCATCATCATCAACAGCCTATAAATGCCCCTTGCTAAGGAAAGCCTCTTCTTACACGGAGAAGGTTTGAGCATAAATCACCACGCTTTCTCAATGCGTGTTGGCTTTAGTTGGAGATTTAGTCGACATTAAAAATGTGGTAGGTACAACAAATTAAACATATTTTTGTTTGAGTTGCAACTAGACATTTTTTTATGGCATAAGCGGTTAAACTAGCAGACGGATCACCTGATGGTAAGCAATCGGCGTCGCCCATGGACACCTGGAACACCAGAAGCGTTACAAGTGCGTCACCGGCTTTTTGGGGATTAGGAGTTTGAGGATCGTTGGAGATTCAGGGATTGGGGAGATTGTGGAAGGGAGGGTAATTGGGCCTCGGGTAACCTCACTCACACGACGAAACACAACGCAAGCGTTGCTTCACGTCGGTTTTCTGTGAGGCCGTGGTATTACTCCGGTCGAGCCGGCATATTCGTGCCGAAGCATGGTTCTCCCACACTTAAAAACAATGACACCACACTTAAAATAAAGACATTCACGAATGACTATAAAACATAGGGAACCTTGAAACAGTTTTTTTTAATCGATTCGACGTTGGGTTTCAACTCTATTGGAAAGGGTATGGTTCCTAGGAGTACTAAAGGACTTTTTAGATTTTTTGTACGCGTCAATAGTAGGGAAAAGGGCTCTCACGTCAATTGTAAAAGGGTATATGTTTGAAATTAGTTTTACGACGTTCACGTACTTTTTTTAATACTTTTACTCTTGTTATTGAGGGAGAGAAGTTTTATTTTATCCTATTTTTTTACATATATATTTTATTCTAATAGTTATTTTTATCGTGCTGAAAATTGTTAAAATTTGCTAGAAATAAGATGTAATATTGAAATATTAAAAAACACACTAACTAATGCCTACATCTTTGTTTATTACCATACGAGCTTCTGCCCGCGACTTCGTACGCGTCATCCCATTTTATCCCGACCCCGTTCGTGACTTTCGGTAAAAAGTAAAAAAAAATTCTTTTAATATAGATATATAACTCTGTTGTGTATAATGTGTCTCTGTCGATTGTTGTAGTATATAACTCTAAGATATCAAACAAACGGTCTGGTAGCCAAACATCATCCTACCAAGTATAAAAAAAATAATTTAAAAAACATGCCTATATAATATAGTTTTCAATGTTTCAGACTGCACAGCCGATTTTTCTGTTAACTGACAAATATGTATAAAATAACATGGCAGAAGTGGTGAAAGTGGACCTCAATCTCAGACAATCGGTAATAGGGTTCTGTATCTGATCAATTTAGCATCTAGACACTATAGCACTTTTCCCCATTCTCCCCTAACTTATTCATAGACTTTCCAGCACTTTTCCTTCTGTCTTGATTGAGTAATTAGAGATGGTAATTAAGTGCCAGACGATAGTTAATAATGTAACTTTGTTCCCTTGAACGAAAAACAATCTAGTTTGTTTTGAAATTGTATTGTTTCTTTAGTCATAATAATGGGTATATTACATTCCATTATAGAACAGAAGTATAATCTGTTATTTGTATCTGTTATTGGTCCTATGGATTTTACAGATGACTACTATAGACAGTGACGTGGAAGATTAAGGGGGAGGCCTTTGTCCCGTAGTGGACGTCGTCGTCCGGCTGTTGATTATGATGATAATGATCAGTTCAAAGACTGTTTCGTAGACGGAATTCGGAAAGAAACCTTTTTGACTCGGATCAGGCTCAAGTTCATTGTTTAATTTTGCGATTACAAGCGCAACATCAATATTTTGCTTAAATTAAAAAAGGACATAAACTATATAATTGAAATGAGTTAGGACCTAAAAGTCACTTGTACGATTTTCAATTGCAATAGAACTTATGAATTATGATTATACCTAGTTGATTATCCTTCCATATTTTGGCAAAGAGCTACAACATACAAAATATGAAGTTATAATTTTCTCTTAATAATCACAAATTCACAATCTATGTTAGTGCCTGGCATATGTGAGGAGTGCATTAGAGACCGTCGCCTACAGATGGCGCTGCCGTCAGCTAATGCTAATGACGCCGCTTGCACTAAATTATTTTTACGACTACCCACGAGACGCGATCTACCGCTAAGCGCATTTTGTTGTATTATTTATATTTTAAATAGAATAATATAGAATAGAAAGCAAGTAAGGGGGTACTATTTTAAGATTTTATTTAATAAACTTGTGAATATTTTGTGAACAAAAATAGTGGACAGGGCCCAATAGGGCTGATGCCGATATGGAGCGATACGCAGGACTGGGGCTTCAGCTCGAAGTGCAGGAGTAGGAAGGGGGTGGTTTTTAGTCAGTAAAAGATTGACACTCCCTCCCGCCGCGCCCGGGCGAAAGAAGTGATTTGATGATTTTATCTCCATAAAAAATATCCAAAACGCACAAAGTTAATACTTAAGTTTTCACGTAATGACTGCTTCCGCCCGGGTGAGGCGAGAGGGAGTGTCAGACTCTTACTGACTAAAATCCACCCCGATCCTATTCCTGCAATTTGAGCCGGAGCCATGGTAACCCGTTAAGTCCTTCGCGGCTCCGTATCGGCATCACCTCTATTTGGCCCCATCTGTGGTGGTCTGATTGATAGTTCTGTAGCTACAACGTCTATATAAAATGACAGAGATGGCACGATATTTAAGTAAAATTTAAAATTGAGTAGCCTTTTAGTATTCGGGTGTTAGTAAATCCAAATGAAAGGATGGAAGCTAAAGATCATATTAAACGCTTTGCAGTTTCTACCAATCCTCATAGGACAAAAGTGTATGTATGCTCATTATGGCTGTACTTCTGAACCGAAACGACCTTCAAACCTTCAAGAAAAGAGCGTACCTATTTCTTTTTAAAAGGCCGGCAAAACACCTGTGAGTCCTCTGGTGTTGCGGGTGGCTATGGGCGGCGCTGGTCGCTTACCATGAGGTGATGCGTCTGCTCGATTGCCTCCTATTCCGTAGAAAACACATATTATAGAATTTAAATAGTATGCTGTAGTTTAATGTCCGTGCTACCGAATGATAGCGATAAACTTTAACGATAATTAGAAACTTTGAAGACTGTAGCACTTATTGAAGACTTGATTGTGACACGATTTTGTTAACTGTCCGTAAGACATTATGTGAGTGATTGGGTTTTATTTTATTGTTATCGTTTTTTCATGTTATGTGTGTGTGGTTTTCATTGTTGCTGTTATGCTCATTCGTGTAGGAATCACCATGGTATTCCAGGCACTAGTTTTGAATATTGTATTGTGACATTTATTTTTTAATTGATACAGGTTAGTACAGATTGGCTGCCTAAACGCGATGTCTCTAACGTCAACTGCTAAAGAAGTTTTCGTTCCTGTTTTTACGTTAAGTTGTATTTTTTGCTTGCATTCATAATACCAGCTCTGTTAATGAATAATCAAAATATATTTTAAAATCTAAAACTGCTGGATAGACTAGATACTTCTACTATTAAAACGATATTTTTGATCATCAAATATGATCCTATTTCCACGTACCAAACCACACAAAATAACTTAGACTCACATCAAAATAACGGTACAAAAGTACCCAAAATAATAGCAAAAACATGAAATTAAATCAGTAGTAACGTTTGTTTCATTTTAATTCGGTAGTCTGGCTCAGAGTGCAATGAAAATGTAATTAAAGGAGTAATACCGTGTCGCAATCGCCTCAAGAGCTATAAGACTGCACACAGGACCGACTTCTGTGAGCTGTGACTTCGTGGTATTACGGAGTAGATAGGTAATGAAGGATTAAGGACGTTTACAATATTCCAGATTTAACGTGTAATGTAAGTGGGAATCATATGAGATTATGTAGTGAAATATAATTTATCGTAGACTAGATAATCTCAAAACTAGTTTCTTCTAACTTATGAATACCCTGTAATGGGGGTGACTGTATTTTTGCTCACTTGGTGATGCAAATGTAGCAAGAGGTTTTTTGTCCAATCACAGCATCTGTTAAATATTAAACGTCCAATGGTGTGGACACTAGCTAATTTTCTATAGCGCCATCTAGTGAGAAAAAACTCGGTTTTATTACAGGATTGGTGCTGCGGCTGGACGACCGAGTGTAACGTGTATGTCATTTATATTGTAAGAATTGTTTAACAAACAAATACTTAATCAATTCAGACGTCTTGTGTCGTCACAGCTGACAATTCTAGTCAGGAAATTATAACTGTGGTTACATTCATTGTTGCTATTACTTCTTTTGGTATCAAATCCGTGAGTTTATTTGTTTAAGATTTCAGAAATTCAAAGTTCCCTTAGTTCTTTTCGTCAAAATTTTATTTTATGCGCATATTTGATACCCTTTTGTGCTGTTTAAAAATATTGTCTACCGTTAATATTTACTACTGAATTATCTATGTATGATCACTCCATTTCCTCAATAATCCGTTACAAGACTGCAGTTTGGAGATAATCATTGCAATAACAACAATTCTTGGGATCTAATTACAGTGAATCCGAATACGGAGCCACCATACACCGGCCATTAAGACCCGTTTAGCCAAATAGCATGTTCACTTTTGGGATTTCGCGCCAACTCTACGTTCAAATATGGCTGCTAATATTTTTTTTAAGCTATTTTAAACTGGAATTTGGAAATGTCTGTTTTCTTGATTAAGTTGTCGTAAGAACTGCGAACTGCGCGAATCTGAGATTTGTGGTTCGATTTTCAGTTCGAATAAAGTTTTTTTTTTGTTTTTGAGCCAATAATTGTCCCACTGCAGGCCAAAGACCCTCCTTCCACTACTCTCTGACGCTTTTTGCGGCCAATCCTTTTTATGCCAATATTAAAAAAGTTTAGCTGCGCCTAGATAAATGACATTCCTAGTAGTAAATAAATGACAAAGAATCAAAGATAAGTTTAAAACTTACTACTTTTAAACCTTTGTTTTACACGTTTTCAGGTGTCATTGGTGTCATTAGATTGATTATTCTATCTACTTAATTAGTGTTAGATTAGACTGGTGTGTGTATTCTGAGTCATCCTTGGGCTCATCCATGTAACTGCTAAAATTAACTAAAATCGCGAGTTACTCACGTGAATATACTGAGAAAAGCTCTACTAGTTTCGAACCACAGAGGGGTGGCTCTTCCTCATGAGCAGCGTGCGCGGT
Source organism: Spodoptera littoralis (assembly GCA_902850265.1). Lineage (NCBI taxonomy): Eukaryota > Metazoa > Arthropoda > Insecta > Lepidoptera > Noctuidae > Spodoptera > Spodoptera littoralis. Next base: position 5,551,306 of record LR824539.2, read on the forward strand.
CGCAGCGACGTCGCGCAGCTCACTGTGTGTAACCTCACGTGAGTAACCCGCGATTTTAGATAATTTAGTATGTCTCACGATAGTTACTATAAAACTACTAAAATTGGTAAAAAGACGGACGGACTTTTCTGCCTACCTCTTCATAAAACAACAGCCAATAACACTATAACCTCCTTCAACAACGCAACTCTACGTTATAATAAACAGACAATAGGAATCATTAATCATAATCCTAACTTTTTGCCTACAAACCCAACTTTAGCTAATCTTAACCTCTAACCCTTTTTTTCGATCCATTTAAAAACCGAACCAATTCTAATGAGATTACGTAACAAAACAAATTAACTATGAATCAGCTGACCGTGAACCCGTCACTCAGTTCGTCTGCAGTTAACCTATCATTAGCTAACTAGTTCATGACATGGTAATTATAGATATTCCTAACTGCAAAACTAAACCAAGGTTAGTTTTAACCTTTTTCTACGTACGTGATGTTAATAATTGGGTTCTAAATTGTAACACGATTTTTTTTAATTAGTTTTATTACTTTTTTATGGAATAAGCTGGTAAACGAAGAGACGGTTTACCTAATAGTAAGCAAGCAGCGTCGTCCATGGAAACCTGAAACACCAGAGGCGTTACAAGTGCGATACCGGCCTTTTGGGGATTTGCGTATTGTTGGGTATTCAGGGATTGGGGAGATTGGAGAAGGGGAGAGAATTGGGCCTCCGGTAACGGTCACTCACACGACTAAACACAACGCAAGCGTTGTTTCACGTCGGTTTTCTGTGAGGCCGTGGTATCACTCCGGCCGAGCCGACCCATTCGTGCCAAAGCATGGATCTCTCACACTTGATATAGATCTCTCCTATATCAAGCCACTGAGCTCTTGCCATGCCAGTATTTGTGCTATTAGTGAGAAATTCTAAGTCACAACACTTAACATAAGAGTATACAGAAGGAAACTACGTCTTTGGTAATAAAGGATAAAAGACTATTGTTGTACACTGGAAACATTTTCAGGGAACATCCTAATCATCCTATTAATTTGTCCATCACCCGAGCAAAATGGCGCGTCGCCTTCCGCGCGCCTCAAACAGCCATCAGACCACCACAGATGGGGTCCAATAGAGCTGATGCCGGCCGATACGGAATCGCGATGAACGTAGTGGTTTAGGTGGAGTAGATAATCGTCGTGGTGGCCCGGAGGTTTATGACGCCCATTTCTCATGCATGAGTGTGCAGGTTCGAAACCTACCAACGGCAAATACCAATGTGACTTTTTCCGAGTTATATGAACTTTCTAAGATTATTTAGAACCCACTAACAAACGGTGAAGGAAAAACATCGTGAGGAAACCTGGACTTATAATTTCTAATTATAAGTTTGAAATCGCCAACCCGCATTGAGCAAGCGTGGTGATAAATGCTCTAACCTTCTCCGTGTGAGAAGAGGCTTTGCTCAGCAGTGGGCATTTATAGGCTGTTGATGAGATAGGAACAGGGTAGTTTTTAGTCAATAAGAGCCTACCATTCCGTCTCGCCTCACCCGTGCTGGAGAAGCCATTCAACGATTTGCCCCCTTAAAAAATATACATTTTGTTCATTACGTTGCGAGTCCTATTTTACCTACGACATGGCGTGACGTATTAGTATGAGGTGATATCTTACCCCTTTACTTTTAATCTACCTTCACATTCCATGTATCAGTAAATTACAACCTTTTAATGAATACCCGCAAGCGTTCAAAGTTTTTATCGATACCACACGTAAAGACGTGCCATATGATTAAACTAAGCTATTTCAAGTTAAAAGTACCATTAAGGAAATCAAAATCACTTGCTTCATTGGCTTTGATTATATAGCTTTTTGCTAGATAACGTTTTATATAAAATTAAAGTGAATAGGGTAGATGACTAATTTTTATTTTAATGTCCGTCAGGTAGATTATTTTAAAATATTACACACGTATTTTTATTTTTTTTACAGCAACGAATACTTACGATATGTTGATTTGAAATATACATGTACATTTTATAAGTAGAAATGACGTTTTAGCCTCCACTCTTAAACTTTTATTTGTTTTATCTAAGTATTGTTTTATTTTACTTCAAAATAAAAAGACTGCCTCGTTGGCCGAGTGGTCGCAATTGCGACTGTCGAGCAAGGGGTCTCGGGTTCGATTCCCGGGTCGGGCAAAGTATTACTGGGTTTAAAAAATTCTCAGTAGTAGCACGGAATCTGGGACTGTGCCCGGTATATGGCAATAGGCTCACCCCCTATTACATGGGACTCATAACATAAATAGTGAAAAGTGGGTGTTACATTGTACAGTGGTATAATGTGCACCTCTGCCTACCCCTTCGAGGATAAAAGGCGTGATGATGATGTTATAAAAAAACACGACATTTAGGTACTCGTATTGTAGCTAGACGTTCTTAGTTATATTGCGAGTACTTTAAAGCAGGCGCTTCAATTGTCGTAAGTAAAGATCTAAAATGTAAAATTTCAAGACATGTTACAGATGGATCTGGGGACTGACTGAATTCAATTCCGATTGATATTGTGAAATTGCGTACTCTTAAGGTGCAAAACTAGCGCCTATTGCATCCATATTGCGTGTATATTGAATGAACTAAGTGGTGTTTGGTTTTATATTCCGTACTCTGAAATTCTGAATGATATATTATTTATTTTTAACCGACTTCAAAACAAGGAGGTTAACTATCCGACCACTATGTATGTAATATTTCCAGAACTGCCCAGTTTTCATATAATTATGTTAGTGTCTATCAGCGTCTGAATAAATCTGCCAAAAATCGTAAGTGTATTTTAGCAGCAAATGTAAGTTTGTTTTCTCATGTCTCAAGAACTACAAATCTGATATAAGTTATTCTTTTTTATTGTAATAGGTATTATTCAACTTAGGGAAAACTGCGTGCAAGTTTCATCAAAATCATTGCAGTAAAATTGGAGATAGGGAATTTTAATCAACTTTTTTTATATTCAATATTATTTTACCATGGAATTCGATTGTACGTTTTTGAAAAAAATACTTATTTATAATTAACTAGCTTTTACCCGCGGCTTCGCTCGCATCACAAAATGATAAAAAGTAACATATGTGACATATACATACACACAGCGCCATCTATACCAAAACTTTTCTTTTCTAACTTTACGTCTGCAAAAATTCAAAGCAATCGGTTTAGTAGTTACGGCCTGAAGGCGGAACAAACAAACAAACTCACTTCCCGATTTATATTTATATATTAGTAAGGATCTACAAAAATAAATACCTCATCATTACAATACTGCATCCATTCTCACACAAAAATACCTCTAAATAAATATACTTGAAGCCATTAGCTGAAAAACGTAACATACAGACTAATAGGTAATATATAACTGTCTGGACATTTTCAATTCAATGATGGAGGTTTGTAAAGAACTAATTCGGTCTACAAGTTGATCCGGGAGGGCCCATTAGAATGATTGCCCATGAACGTTGATGCAAACCGAACTATAACAGACTGAACAGACGAGTCACTTTTGAACAAAATTAATTCAGGATAGGTTAAAATATCTACTGATAATTTTACTCAACTACATTATAGCCATCTCATAGTTTCGATATTCTATCTACCAATTAGATACTACAGCGTTTTCCCGAAATCGAGGATTATACTCGAGTACGTTCAAGTTAAAATAGGGGCTCATAATCGAACCGATTCGAGAGCAACATACGAGGTACAGTATGTAGCACGTAAGATTTTTATAATAATTACCTAATATTGACTATAAAAAAGAAAATGTAATTGAATGACAAAGGCACGTACACGAATCCAAGGATAATAAAAAAGTAAAAAAATCAAAACCCTATCAGTATTATTGTTAGATTTGACTACTAAAGAGTTTTTACTCAAGCTCCGTACAAAATGTGTTAAGATTCTATCTGTAATAGGTAATATTGACGCTGGTCATCATTCCTTTTTTAGCTACTCCTGTTTAGTTACATACATATAATTTATGGAATCTAAAAGTAATAAAAAATATTTCCTGAATAACTTTTTTCTTTTTTTAATGGGACAAGCCCGCCACAACCTCCCAAAACCGCTGCAACTCCTGTAAGCCAGGATCTACAGTAGATACAACCATGAAAACACCGGAACACTGAAGTCCGGCGTGTCCCAGGGACATGAGTAACTATCTTGGTTCCCACAACGAAGTAAATCAGAAGATATTATAAGAGAAGAAGAAAAAACGATAGTTTCCACTTTCCTCGGTGAATTACTGAAGAAGACAGAACGAATTAAGCCTAAAGGCACAAAGTAGAGACTGTACAACTGGGTGAAGCTCAGTCGCCAAGCACCCTGAATAGCTTATGTCCAAATACTCACAACGCTACTCAATTTTAAGTCACGCTTAAGTATAGTTCTGTCATTACAAATTCTTTGTAAAATGACGGAGCTGAGATGGTATAGTATTGGAGTACAACTTAAAATTGAGCCTTTCATAATTCGAGCGTTAGTCGCTGGTCTACACAGCCCTTAACATCCACTTTTAACAGATTGAATTTTATATACGATTCATAGACATGTAGGTATTTTCAGATCTTGTAACTACGTTGAACTTGTATGTGTACACTACACATACTATACGTGTGTACTTAAATGAGGTAGATTGGTGAATTACAAGTCAATAGACTTGTGTTATTTATTGTGCTGGAAAAAATTTTGGCTGACTAAGATACTACGGTACTAAGATATTATTCCATTTAATTGAGATGACAGATGATGGCCTGCCTCGTTGGCCGAGAGGTCGCAAGTCTTAATAAAACAATAACAATAGTATTATGTTATTACATGGGACTCGTAGCATAGATCGTGAAAAGTGGATGTTACATTGTACAGTGCCATAATATGCACCTCTGCCTACTCCTCAGGAGGAGTAAGTGATGTTATGTGATGTGGAAAAATGTTATGTTCATAAAGCTATGTTTTAGTAATAATGTTATTTAATTTTGTTTATTATGAGTGTGCGGTAACAGGATAGGGTTTGCAATAACCGCATAAAACCATTGTTAATTGTTACGTTTTTTTTTTCCGATTTTTATTATTGTAACATTTATGATAGCTGTAAATAGTATTGTTAGGCTATAAAATGAAATAAGAACCAATCATAAAATTGCATTTCCATCGCAATTTTCTTTTTACCGACTTCAAAAAAAGGAGGAGGTACTATGTTCGGCTGATTGTTTTTTTTTTTTTTTTGTTTGTTCGCGCAGTACTCCGCCGTTTGTGGACCGATTTCGAAAATTTTTGTTTTGTTTGAAAGGGTATACTCCCGAGATGGTCCCATTTCCATGAAGTCAGGATCTGATGATGGGATCCTAGGGAAACCGAGGGGAACTTTCGAAAATTCTATGGGGGAGTAATGCGTCAAAATTGTGAATTAGATACCTATTAAGGTTTTAATGAATAATTTTGTATGGAACTTATGGCACCGACTTCTTACCTATCAGTGGGTGGGTAACCTATCAGTACTAATAATAGTTATTTTTTGCTTTTTAGTATTGACTTTTTTTACTTTAAAACAGATTAAGATCAAATTTCAACTTCTTTAATTTAGAAGCAAATTCTCCAAGGATGCTAATGCAATTTCTATTTCGCAGTCAACATTTTAAACTACGATTTCTAAACTAGGTTTAATATCATAGTCGCTAGTATTTTGCATAAACCTAGCCAATTCGAGATACAAACGAAACGAGAAACGTTCTAACACATTTTATTATACGAACGTAAATAAAATTACAATTTTCAATTCAGAGTCGTCATAACGCGATGTGATACCTATACGTAACTATATAGGTACACATCAAGTTAAACGTAACCAGTTTACCGTGGTCTTGTTTCGTATGATCGTTTCGCACATGCAAAGGTCAGGGTATACTGGTTCTGTATAGCTTTATGTGTTATACGTTTAAATTTGTGAAGAGAGCAGTCAACATTTGGTCCCCAAACAGTCCGCAAAGGAGGTGTTTACATGCATTTTGTACCGCGGGAGTCCTTATCAAGTTGCTACGTTCACGCGCCGTCGTCGTCGTCTACTCACAGAAATGTTCATTTGAAAGGCCGACTATAACTTTACGCGGCCATGTTCCACGCGAAAATTGAAAAAGTTTATTTTACGATATATTTTTTATTTACAGAATGTGAAATTTAATTGATGTACTCGAGACCTTCCCCTCGAGGGGCGCATTCATAAAATGTATAAAATCTTCAATTGTATGCCGTAATTACGTCTTGTGAATTTAATTATTAGTATTCTAATTAAGTATTTAATTGAAAAGCTTTTAGTGTCTCCTTGTGCTGTACTTGTTTGGGCATGGCGTAGTTTTTTAAGTGGTCTGGTGCAGTGCTGGATTTATAAATAGGCCGCATAGGCCGCGGCCTAGGGGCGGCAGATTTTAGAGGACGGTCACTCGATTTAACATGATAAAAGTCAAACACGTTCACTAGTTTTATCATGTTTTTATACTTTAAATGACTGCTTCGTTGGCCGAGTGGTCGCAAGTGCGACTGCCGGGCAAGGGGTAATACTAAGGATTTTAAAAAAATCTCAGTAGTAGCACGGAGTCTGGAATTGTGCCCGGTATATGGCAATAGGCTCACCCTCTATTACAAGGGACTCATAACACATACACAGTGGCATAATGTACACCTCTGCCTACCCGTGGAGATAAAAGGCGTGATGTTATGTTTATGTTATGTTCAAAATCTACAACAATTTCTAAGTCTAGGGTACATTCACGTCGAATCTACAACATCCCGTATACTCCACAACAATTACACTGTCGCACTAAATTCTATACTTAAAACTAACATTAAACAAAGTGTAACACAATATGGCTGCATACGAACTATTACCACGAAAGATGGCGAAAGATAATGCCACCATTACAACGATTTTCAGAGAGGAGCGCAAACGCAACACCAGACGCGTTCCCTCATAAAAATGAAATATTATTACATCGTTCACTGAATTTAAAAAATCGTCTCCGATTCATACTACAGAATATGAACCTTAAATCATATAGGAAAACGTCTGCCCTTTATTTGAAACTAGCTTTTGATTTTTTAAATGTAATTTTGCCCGTGTTATCGGGTTCATACATCCATACATACAATTTGCATTTATAATAATTAACCTGTAATGTGTCGGAACACAGATCTATGCGAGACACAATGGCTTTTCTATTGTGTTTCATATATCGACAGACAAGAGGTTAATAAGTATTAACATAACATAACATCACGCCTTTTATCCCCGAACGGGTAGGCATTACGGCACTTAATGCCACTGTACAATGTAACGGCCACTTTTCACTATTTATGTTATGAGTCCCATGTAATAGGGGGTGAGCCTATTGCCATATACCGGGTACAAAACCAGACTCCGTGCTACTACTGTGATCTTTTTAAAAAACCCAGTAATACTTTGCTCGACCCGGGAATCGAACCCGAGATCACTTGTCTGGCAGTCGCTCTTGCGATCACTCGACCAATGAGGCAGTTAATAAGTATGTATTATAATATGATTATATAACTTCTTGAACGGACTCAATAATTCTGTGTAATTGTTTGTTATGGCGTAGTGTGACCACAACTGTGGTGTGACAAAATTATTTACATCAAAACAATAATAATACATTTTTATTATTACTGCACATTTGTATTTTATTGATTTGTTATGGTAACTGCTCTTTGTTAGTATTGTTCGCTTACTACAGAAAATGTTAAATTCATACTTATATGCATGTCGCATCCAATTAGCTTAATTTGTCATTTAACTAACGGCCTGAAACTCACACGTTTGTCCTGTAAAAATAACCAATATCTAAGTACTTTCTACAAAATTTGTGTGTTATCGTAGCGTAATCTTATTGGACTACGTACTACGATTTTATTGGTAACTCAGCTACGCACTACGATTTTTTTCGGAAACTCGGCTACGCGCTACGATTTTTTTCGGAAACTCGGCTACGCACTACGATTTTTTTCGGGAACTCGGCTACGCGCTACGATTGCTACGACCATGGTAGTGTCAAACTATAACATATTTTTTTTTTGATGTGTTATAAATACATAATTATACCTAAAAATGTAATTGAAACTATATTATTACAAACAAAACCCGGCGAACTCCGTTTCGCCACCAGATGGCTTCGTTTTATATAACATTCGTTTGGTGATTAGTGATTTTTCTGATGCTATAAACCTCACGGGGCCCAAGATCTTTCCAACGAATGCAAAACCGTGGAAATCGGTTCGTGCGTTCTGGAGTTATAGCGTCAGGAAGGAAAACCCGACTTATTTTTATATAGTAGAATATAAAATTGACTGCCTCGTTGGCCGAGTGGTCGCAAGTGCGACTGCCGGCCAAGGGGTCTCGGGTTCGATTCCCGGGTCGGGCAAGGTATTACTGGATTTTTAAAAAACATCTCAGTAAATCTCATTAGCACGGAGTCTGGAAATGTGCCCGGTATATGGCAATAGGCTCACCCCTTATTACATGGGACTCATAACATAAATAGTGAAAACCGGGTGTTACTTTGTGTGCACCTCTGCCTACCCCTTCGGGGATAAAAGGCGTGATGTTATGTTATGTAGAATATAACATACCAGTAAAAATATCTTTGTTAATTTGTAAAAATATTAAGAAATAGGTGTTCATTGTACTCGTACGTAAAACTTCAATTTACTATCTTCGATTTCTAACTTGATCTGATTGCCTTGACTGTCGAGAGACTCTTAGCAAGTAACCATTAGAGGATTCAAAAGTTATGTATGTCATTTTTAACTTGAGTTAATTAGTCCTCGACAAAAATAACACAAAGATAACTCACAAAAATACGTTAAAAACTTAAGGCGTTTTCGACTATTACGTGAAAGAACCTCTCGACAGATGAAAAGGCGAGGTGTAAAAGGCGTAATTAAGGGCTCTTCGCACTTAGCAGACTCTAGCTATCTTGGCCTTCATCTCACTATCAAAAAGTGGGTGTTTGGTATACATTTAAATTGTGTACTACATTAGGCATTTGATGATTGGTTTCATTTGAAAAATGATTAAATAATACCTACGTAATTACATCTTAAATCAACCCACAATGTAGTCAAAGTCAAGATCATTTATTTCAATTAGACCAGGAAGGCACTTTTGAAAGTTAAAACAAAATATTTAAATCACTATCACTACATATTATAAAACAAACTCGCTATCCGCCGTCTGTCTGTCACTATGGATGCTTTAAAACTACCTTTAAAACTACGCAACGGATTTTGATGCGGTTTCTTTTAATAGATAGAGTGATTCTTAAGGAAGGTTTATATGTATAATACATGCATATTGCATCCGAGCAAAGCCGAGGCGGGTCGCTAATATTAAATAATAAGAAAAAATGACAGTCTGTATGGTCAGTCCTCTAGTGAAGAAATTTGCTCGTTCCAAAGTGTAGATTCCTATGGAGAAGAACGAGCAAGAAACTCCATAGGTTACTCTTTTTCAATAAGGTTCACAATACAATTTATGGTATATTGTTTATAACATAACTAGTACGGAAAACGCGAAAAAAATACGTGAAAGAAGCTCTTGGCGGTTTAAAGGCCAGAAGGTGTAAACGTCGCAATTAAGAGTCCTCTACACTTAGACTCTTACTGTCTTGGTCCTCATCTGCACTCTGTTTTTAAACGTGTTCCTAATTAAGATGGCGGACTATGCATACATGGCTGTGTATAGTTTTGTGCACAGAACATATAAAGGAGGTTTTGTGTATGCGTGTATGTACAGTAATAAAGATTGTGTTTTTCTTTGTAGATTAGAATTGAAATTGTGGTCCTTTTTTAATGATTTTCGTAAATTTGTCAGTTGAACTAATGTGATTAGTGTATCAGATATGTAGTGCGTAATCTTTTCAAAGAATGTTTTTTTTTAATTAAAAAGGAATAGGTTAAGAAAATTTGATAAAAAACGTTTGGAATAATTGTCCAATTTTTAATTTAATTTTAATACATAATATTAAAAAAAGATTAACTAGCTGACTCGGCGAACTTCCTACAGCCTTAATTTTTTTCTCACCTTTTAAGCCTTCCCTGCACTTCTACGAACATTTCAAGACCAAAATTATACAAATCGGTTCAGCCGTTCTCGAGTTTTAGCGAGACTAACGAACGGAAATTCATTTTTATTTATATAGATGCGTAACAATTGCTTGAGTATTTATAAACTGGTGCAATTATAATTTCTTATCTCGAAGACAATTGTTAAAACAAACAATGAAATTGAAAACGACAATATTCTTTGTATAAATATAGTAGGTATAGTAATTTACTTATGGACAAAAAACGTAAAAATGTACAATCACTTCCTTCCTAAATTAATTAACGTAGAATTACTTGACGACTAAAATAAACGTAATTAAAACTTTCGGAATTAACTTTCGCCTGATTTCTTTTTTAATTCGCCCCCTGACTTGACTAATTTTGGCGCGCAACGGGGGTTTGACACACCCCCTAATCTAAATTTGACCCTTCTGTGTCATAGAAGAAAGATTTTTAAAAGATTCACTAAAGAAAGGAACCTCGACCCTAATCAACTTGGCTAATTTTGTTTTGATAAAGGTAAATTGTTGAATATTTTTATACAGTTTGAGTTATTTAATATTTCAGTTGAATGGGGGGGCATTTGAATGGATGGAGGATACTGGTTAAGTGGAATTTAATACAACTGGTGAAGAAAAGGTCTCGATTCCATCTCTGGAGTTGAGATGTTTTTGTTTTAAAATTCGTTATAGAAAATAATGTAGATTAAAGTGACAGTGAATATTTTAAGACCTAAGTAATTGGGTACTTTCCTTGATCAAAATTAAATGAATTCGACTGTTCAATACAATAAAATATTAAAAAAAATAATCTCACTTTCATACATTGATTTTATAACCAACTTAATTTTGATATATTTCCAGCATTTTTTAGGAAATAAATATGCTGTTTGTCGCTTAAAAAACTTGACGTCACAGCAATCTCGTCCAAAATTCATAGAAAACTTTAGTTCTTGCTAGTTCGAAAATAGTATTGAATTTGACAAGCACCCAATTATTCTTAATTAAAGATTAAAGCCCAGCAACGAACTTGTGTCTGCTTTGGTGTAGTGGGTTGTCTATGGGCGGCGCTGTTCGTTTTCTATCAGGTACTACATTACATAAAAAAACAATGATGCGACAAAGCAAGACTGAACCTTCATCAAAAACAAAGTCAGAGCACGATTCTAGACTATTTAATAAATTTACCAAAATTTCTAACAAGAAAATTCTATAAAAAAAAATTCCGGGGATTGAATACATATTTTCATACACAGCATAGTCACGTTTGTGATAAACACACCATGAACGTACGTAGCACCTTTGTACATGTGTTATCCTCTTTGCTGTGGGTGTGTAAATGAATTATTACGTAAATAAATAAATAATGACTGCATGACATGACGGCATGACTGCCTCGCTGGCCGAGTGGTCGCAAGTGCGACTGCCGAACAAGGGGTCTCGGGTTCGATTCCCGGGTCAGGCAAAGTATTAATGGGTTTTAAAAAAAAATCTCAGTAGTAGCACGGAGTCTGGAAATGTGCCCGGTACCTATATGACAATAGGCTCACCCCCTATTACATGGGACTCATAACATAAATAGTGAAAAGTGGGTGTTACTTCCGTGTACACCTACCTCTGCCTACCCCATCGGGGATAAAAAGGCGTGATGTTATGTTATGTTGTATAAATAAATAACAACATCCAAATAATCCCGAAATAACCACAATGTCATCCTGTAACTATAAACAGCTATTCATCAAAAAGCTATAATAAAAATGGTTGCCTAGCAACGGAGGTCCTTTACCTGTGTCCGTCTATTTTACACCGTTCAGTAGCTTTACGAGTCATTACTTTCACTGGACGGACAGACGGACGTGTTGATCAGAGTTTGGTGTGTGACGTCTAGCCAGTGTCTGCTACGCGACGCTGTAGGTAAAGGTCAAGCGATGACTCATTATAATGAAAGGTAAGTAATAATGTTCCCTTTTTATCGACTTCAAAACACAAGATATTCGGATGATTGTTTGTTTTTTTTTTGTTTGTTTGTTCACGGATTACTTTGCCATTTGTGAACCGATTTCCAATTGTTTTTTGTGAGTACTGAGTAGATAAATTAAATTACCTATCGCGTGTTACTTACGTGAATGTACTAAGAAAAGCTCTACTAGTTTCGAACCACAGAGGGGTTCTTCCTCATGAGCAGCGTGCGCGGTCGCGGCGATGTCGCGCAGCCTACCTTTAATTTAGTATGTCTCACGATAGTTATTATAATAGTAAACAGGTAAATTAAAGTCGGTATTAGTCCTTTTTGAGTTGATTGAGAAAAATAAGTGGTGTGTTAGAAATGATTTTGCACAATACAATTTTACCACGTAGGCTAGCTCTCATCAATCAGGTAACTTGGAAAGTCTCGTAAACACTACATCAGGTAGTTAAGTGCAGTGCAAACTAGCTTTTAAATACACAAACTATTACGTATGTGTAATAAAGTCTTCAAACGTGATTTGCGGAATACAGCCCGAAAGAGAATTGAAGATATTTCCTTCAAATAACAAAAAATGTGCCAATTTTTCTAAAAAAAATAACTTCTTATGAAGCACTAAATCAGTCATTGTTTTATGTAAAGTCATAAAACCAGAGTAATTAATTAATTATCAACAATGATACGATTCACTCACACACTGGTAATTTATGTACGTTTTTAATACATTCTTAGCAAGAAACCGCTATATTTTAACAGAAGCTATATTTTATCGCTTCACCGTAGTTTTTACACAAGACTAAGTTATTTTCTACGTGTGTGTGACATAAAAGCATTTTATAGACAAATATAAAGTCTTAGGGAGTTCATCAAGCTTGAATAGGGAGATTGCAAAACGATAGGGACCCCAAAGTCCCAATTTTTATTGCTTGTTACGCGCCATAAATAAGAGGTGGCGGTCACAGATAATGTAAGCCGAATGTTTTTTTTTAAGACGTGTAATAAAACCTCGTTTAATAGGATAGTGGGTGAATACTTCTTGTTGGAACTGTTGCGTGTGCAGTTTTGTTCTTATTATGGTTTTACGGTCTCTGAGTCGATAAGCTAATCATTTTTTTACTGTATTGCGCTTTTTGTTATTCTGCGGTAGATTAGGTTAACGTTATATTTTCTTTCATCTCAGTTCTTATCTATGTTTGAGAAATATTTAGTTATATCTATGCAGAAATAGTTTCATGGAAATTACTAACACAAGGTAACAAAAAAAACTATCAATTTTCATGTTAAATGAATGGGATTGACGTAGAATGTCTTCTTCAACGTAATTTAAATAGAATAAAACTGCAAAATAGGAAGAAAAACCAAGACATAAAATATTGTGTACGACTATACAAAAACTTACCTCAAATAATCATATTCAAAAACAGACAATAATAATAAATTCACTCCTAACTTAGTTTACAATCGCGGAGAACCTAACGGGTTACCGAGGCTCCAGCTCGACGTGCAGGAGAAGTAACGGGGTGGTTTTTAGTCAGTAAGAGTCTGACACTCCCTCTCGCGTCACCTAGGCGGGAGCAGTCATTCGATGATTTTCCCACCTTAAAAAAAACTTAGTTTACAACACAACCAAAATTATGTCTAGCTTTAAAACTAAAAGTGTTTATACATATTTTGTGAAACCAACGTTTTATTTAAAAACTAAACCGTTTTTACGAGCAGTAAGTAGTTTGCATAACTTCTACCGTCCACCCACACTTATGTAGACAAATCGTAAAACTGTAACTAGTTGTTAACTTAACGTATTATTTGGTGCAAACATGTTGCTACTAAGTTATTTGAAATTACATGGTAACACTTAGGTAATATTACATTTTTGTGAGTGTAAAGTTCTCATTGGCTGCCTCGTTGGCCGAGTGGTCGCAAGTGCTACTGGCAGACTCCCGGGTCGAGCAAAAGGTTTTAAAAAATTCTCAGTGGTAGCACGGAGTCTGGAATTGTGCCCGGTATATGGCAATAGGCTCACCCCCTATTACATTGGACTCATAACATATATAGTGAAAAGTGGGTGTTACATTGTACAGTGGCATTAAGTGCCGTAATGTGTAATGTGCTTTTTAACCGACTTCAAAAAAAGGAGGAGGTTCTCAATTCGACCGTATATATGCTTTTTTTTTTTATGTTTGTTCGCCGATATCTCCGTTGTTTATAAACCGATTTTGAAAATTCTGTTTTTGTTAGAAAGGAGATAGTTCCAGAATGGTCCCATGATAAGGAAATCAGGATCTGATGATGGAAGACCAGGGAAACCGAAGGGAACTTTTAAAAATTATAGGGGTGACTAGGGCATTTGTCAATTTTTTCATTAAGTATTAAAAACCACTACAATCTGATAAAGGTCTGGAGCCGATCTGATGATGGAGCCGAGAGCCAGTTGAGGGAACTCCTCAACGGTTAACAGTAGCTACGTTGTGTTTGGGTTTGATTAATTTGTATTGATGAGGACTTTACACCTGTGTGAGATGTAATTGTCAATAAGGGTCTGATGATGAAGTAGTACGATAGTCGAAGGAACTCCTCAACGGTTAACAGTAGCTACCTTGTGTTTGGGTTTGATTAATTTGTATTGATGAGGACTTTACACCTGAGTGGGGTGTAATTGTCAATAATGGTCTGATGATGAAGTAGTACGATAGTTGAGGGAACTCCTCAACGGTTAACAGTAGCTACCTTGTGTTTGGGTTTGATTAATTTGTATTGATGAGGACTTTACACCTGAGTGGGGTGTAATTGTCAATAAGGGTCTGATGATGAAGTAGTACGATAGTTGAGGGAACTCCTCAACGGTTAACAGTAGCTACCTTGTGTATGGGTTTGATTAATTTGTATTGATGAGGACTTTACACCTGTGTGGGATGTAATTGTCAATAAGGGTCTGATGATGAAGTAGTACGATAGTTGGAGGAACTCCTTAACGGTTAACAGTAGGTATTTTGTGTTTGGGTTTGATTAATTTGTATTGATGAGGACTTTACACCTGAGTGCGGTGTAATTGTCAATAAGGGTCTGATGATGAAGTAGTACGATAGTTGAGGGAACTCCTTAACGGTTAACAGTAGCTATTTTGTGTTTAGGTTTGATTAATTTGTATTGATGAGGACTTTACACCTAGATGGGGGGGGGTGATGGTCATTAAAGGTCCAATGACGAAGTAGTATGATAGCTAAGGGACTCCTCAATGGTTAAGAGTACCCACCCGGTGTTTGAACTTGCATAATTTGTATTGATGAAAACTTTGCATCCATGTGGGTTTTGTATAATATAATATATCAAAGTACTAAACTAAAAAGTATAAAATAAAATTAAAAAACTGCGTTTAAAAAAACCGACTTCAAAAACAAATGACAAACAAAAAGTAAAAACTAAAAAGGAAAAAAAAACTATTAGTGGTCATACGTACTTATAGCTTATGTGTAAGCTATACCCACTGATAGGTTAGAAGTCGGTGCCACAAACCCACAATAAAATATAAAGTAGGCAAAAGTCACAGCTGGTATAATCCATAATAAAATTGTAAACAGCTCAATAATGTTAGGTATCTATTAAGGTTTCAATGAATAATTTTGTTTAAAACTTGTGGCACCGACTTCTAACCTATCAGTGGGTATAGCTTACACATAAGCTATAAGTACGTATGACCACTAATAGTTTTTTTTTCCTTTTAAGTTTTTACTTTTTGTTTGTCATTTGTTTTTGAAGTCGGTTTTTTTAAACGCAGTTTTTAGTCAGTAGATAAGAGTCTGACACTCCCTCTCGCCTTTTTATACCTGCCATTTTAATAGAAAAACATAGTAACTCCTCCTTTTTATGAAGTTGGTAATTATAAAAATTCCTTAAAAATGAATACCTACTTAAAACCACGTCCAATCAACCAACACTAAATTCAATTACCAAACTCCAGGTTACGAATGGAATAATTTCAAAACGCACAGCTACTTAAGACTCGGGCGAGCTTAAAAACGTTGAACAATTTAGTTCAAGCACGATCGCACTAATGCCTACTTTCCATTTCATACGATAGATTGCTAATAGTACCTGCACGAATACCCCGATTCTACCCGATATCTATTAACTTAAAACAACTACACTTCGAGTAAATAAAAAAGGCACGAATCCAATCAAGTTTGTAAACAGAGGAGGTGCGGCGAGAGTGGACATCTATATAAAATGTTTATATGATATAAATGTTTGAATACCTATGTCACAAAAAATGTTACGTCTGTACAAGTTTTTTTAGAAAGGTTTTGTTTCGGTTTAGGGAAATTTAATTGAAATGGATTGTGTTTTGATGCAGTTTTTGTTGTCAAGTTTTGTTGTGACTTCGCCCTTATACTTAATAGGGTAGTTTCCTACATTTTATTTTAATGTCCGTCTGGTACATTAATTTAAAACTTTAGACACGTATTTTTTCTTTTCTCACAAAATTAAATACTTTCGACGATATATTAATTTGAAATATCGTGTGACGTCACAGCGTGCCACATTTTGTAGCACGTTATGACGTAACGACCTCCCACTCCTAAACTTAGCGCCATTTTATCTAAGTATTACAACCTAATACGAGAAAATAAAAAAATACGTGTCTAATATTTTACGAACTAATTCGATTTTTAATTTTGATACCCTGGAAACTACCCAATTGCTGTTATAGAAAAACGTTCGCCACGTAATGTACTAAAGGTTTTGAATAACATTTGCTGATATATGAATATTTTATTAAATGATAAATAAATGTTAAAAGTAAACCAACAACCATAAACTTTGTAGAACCGAAACTATTGAAAATGACGAAACACAGCCAAATTAGATTATAGTAGACATAAAATGGTATTAGGAACACGGACGCAATACGCAGCGTGTGATAAAAATTTTATGTCCCTTGTAAGCCAGAAAAACACCCTGAGGTCTTGCCCGCAGGCCAGTTTATTGCACAACACTTTATGACTATCAAATTTCTGTAAACTTGTACTTATTCCTAACATAAAAGTAATGACTGGCCACAGTGACCACCCTGTGGGTACACGGACATTTTAGTTTCGGGGAAAATGTTAGTATTTATTCACATTCACCCCTTATGTTTGGAGCCCTTAGTTACAAAGTTTACAAAACTGTGCGAATAGTACAAACAAAGAAAATTACATTTATTAATATATAGTGAATATCGATTTTTTTAAGGGATATAATTTGGGTTGCCACCTTTTTCTTTGGTATTTAAAGTACATTGACGATTATAGGTAAGAAAAAAAAGTACACAGTACAAAAATAAAGTACAATTTTTTCTTATTTAGTATTATATTTAAAAATATTTTTTTATTGCTTTTTGCAGTATGTATTAAATTAGTACCTTTACTAAACAATTGCATCTTTACTAGAAATTGTCTAAGTTTCGCTGGCGAGTTATCGATTTAACACAAATCGATAAATATCGATATCGAATCGATAAGTTTACCGAAAAATACTTACGACTTTTATAGAAATGAAGTTTGCAAAAATAAAGTATTTTCGTGTAGGTACTTTATTATTCTTATAAAGTATAGAGTACAATTACTTTAAATAACGTACAATACTTTATTATAAAGTACGGATGGCAATAGTCCTAGATATAATCATCGAATGACTACTCCCGCCTAGGTGAGGCAGGAGGGCGTGTCAGACTCTTACTGACTAAAAACCACCCCGTTCCTTCTCCTGCACGTCGAGCCGGAGCCCCGGTAACCCGTTAGGTTCGTGAATATCGATAGGATCCAGTCTTTACCATGGTTTCCCGTGGGGGAAGACAGAGACTATGTAACGCCAATTGCTACGATTCTTACATACCTCTTTCGCTTCATTAGCGGTCATCAGTCTTTTAATTTAATTTTATGTTAATTATTGTGTCCTTTTTTATTTTAAGATGTATAAAAAAATATTGTATATTTTGTTCGTATAGTATTTCCCCCACTCGACTCCATTTAATCGTAAAAGTAATCTGAGTAATTTAATATCATTAAACGTTTACTTTTCTTCTGATTTGCATTGTAAAGTATGTACCTACGTAAGAACCTAATTTTTTTTATAAATATAGGTACTTATAAGAAAGCCATATACAAAATAAGGTATATTTATAATTTTATAAACAGTTGGTTAAGATTCATAATTTACAGTCGTGTGTCGTTCGTAAGAATACTAAACAAACAGTTTCCCTTGATAAAAAGTACCTAAACTAAATTAATTTTAAAGAAGCTATTGACTTCTTCATACATATTAAAGTATGATGAAATATAACATTTTATATACGTCATTACATAAATTGCCTCGTTGGCCGAATGGTCGCAAGTGCGACAGCCGGAAAAAATAATTGTTTCTTTTTAAAAATTGTCTAGTAATGACAATAGGCTCACTCCCTATTACATGGGTGCATGGGACTCATAACATATATAGTGACAAGTGGGTGATACATTATACAGTGGCATTAAGTGCCGTAATGTGCACCTCTGCCTACCCCTTCAGGGATAAAAGGCGTGATATTATATTTTATGTCATTACATAAAATCTCTATCTATATGAAAAAAGAAACAACCAATACAAAAAAGTCTACACATTCCACACAATTGCAATAAGCTATGCACAAAATGTCAGGTGCTTCAATATCGCAGGCATTCGAGTTAAATGCAAATTATCATAATTATATCGACGACCTCTGCATCCTCTTAACTTCAAACGAGAACGGCTACAGCACAGCTCCATTTGCTAATTGTAATCGTAGATAACCTGCTATAATTTATAGGTATAGTCAGGCGACCCACACAGGGATGTATTTAGATTAACGTTCCATGTATTAAATTGAGGGGCCCACGCCACAGAATAATGAATGTGTATAAATAAAAAAAACATTCATAAATACATCAACAGCCTATAAGAGCCCACTGCTGAGCAAAACCTCTTATCACAAAGGTTTTTTTAAACGTGCCCCACACCATGATTTTCTCCTCCTGTATGGTGGGTGCGTTTACAAACATACAAGTTCACATACACATGACAGACCCAGACCAGACCCGAAACAACAATCGTGTTGTCTTGAACCGAGTTGTCGTGTTGGTTTGAGCATAAATCACCACGCTTGCTCAATGCAGATTGGCGATTTCAAACTTATAATTAGAAAATATAAGCCCAGGTTTCTTCACGATGTTTTTCTTCCCCGTTTATCAGTGGTGTCTAAATAATCTTAGAAAGTACATTTACGGAAAAAGTCACATTGGTACTTTTCTGTTGGTGGGTTTCGAAAAGAAGCCCGTCTTAAACCTCAGGGTCATCATGATATTTTATAAATAAACAAATATGTACGATTTATTCCATTAAAGAAACTGCAGAATAGATTTGATATTTAATTTTCAAGTACTACAATTTCATTGAGTAAAATGCTGGGGTGGTGGGGGCGGTTGTATGCTCCGATTCACTTTGTTTTATTTATTTGTTTTTTTTTTATATATTGATAACTTGTTTTTGTATTTTCTTTTTGGTGATTTATTTTTTATGAGTATTTTATAGGTTTTGTTTTAATGCTTATTGTTGTCCGATTGGTGGCTTGTTCGTCCGCGAGTCACTTAAGGCCCTGTCTTGTACATGCTGAACTGGTCCCATTTCACCGCAGACTTGGGACATTAGTAGATATTTATAAACTTTTGTTTATAATCTGTAAATGTGTTAGCTGTTTTAGCATGTGAAATAAAGTTTTTTCTTTCTTACTTTCTTTCTTTCAAAAGGCTTCATCAATCGTATAAGGCAAGAGTCTTAGGACTTTCTTAATAAAAGAGATTTAGGTACCTCTTTTATTTACTAGTACAAGACTTACAAAACTTGGATTCTATTATTTTTAAACTTACTTATAGTAACGTCACAAGTTAGACACATCGCGTGCAAAGTCCTGTGCCTACTTGTGACTTTTTGTGCAAGGCTCTTAAACTTTGCATTATAATAATTGTAAATAGGTAAGTTGAATAAATATCAATAAATGAACCTTAGTTTAAGGTCACAGGTCAAAGGCCCTAAGATTGCATCTCCACATTGTCCATACTAAATCCGCCCCTGTGCGTCCATACTCGGACACTAAGTTCCCTTGTTAATATCGAGTAGCTATCAACAGATTAAATAGGATAACATTTATCACGTTCGCCTGGACCAGTTTGGGTCAGTAAGATAGCCTATAAAGGTTTAAAGAGCCGTTTAAGATAACTAACAATACTTCCATAGTAAAACATTGTTGTTATTTAGATCTATTATAATCTAAGTAGGTGCTTAGTTGTGGTCCTGTAGTTATTATGTTATAATAGTTATCTTATAAATATAGTTGTAGAGGGTTCGTTGAACGTTATGTGATTAAAAATTTACTTTAGCATTTCTGTACATAATTATTATTTATACGAAAAATTCAAACAAGAATTGCATTTGGATTAATTGTATATAACATTTGGATTAATTGTATGTTTTTTTATAATAAAAATATGTTTATAATAAAAAGAAGTGTGCATTTTTCAAATATAAACATTTTCGTACCCGTTTTTGGGCCCCAAAAAATAGGCATTAACTTACATATTTTCATGTTTTTTACAGATCCTTTCTAGTACTTAATATTAAAAACCAAATATCTCCACATATTTCTTGTTATTGGAAAGGGTTGAAGTGACCTTGGGTAAAGTGAGCCCACTTATAAAGCCTTCGAACTTACCTAATATTATGTTTAAATAATTTATTAATTACAGCTACTACACAAAACTATAAGGTAGACAAAAGCCATCAAACGCCTCCTATATTTACAAATTTGTGTATCATACCACCTTTATACTACATACATACAAATCTTATCACAAATGCTCATCAAGTGATTACAAAGATTAACTTGGCTTACAGAAATCCTTACATTTTACACTTAGATGCAAATTAAATCATCCTTAATACCATAACGCATGTTTCTGAGAAATTTAGCGTTATCTACTGAATTAGTTGCTACTGGATTAGAGGAAGGAACGCTGATTACTCCTAACTCTGAGTTAATCCTTTGAGAGGGTGTCTGATACATTGCTATGGTGTTTCTGAGCCGTATCGCGTTGTTTTGCTTCACTGATAGGTTGGGATTTATTGCCTAAGACTTAGTAACCGCTGTAGTGATATCAAGTGGAGATAGACGACTTTTTAACCGACTTCCCAAAAAAGAGGTGGATATCAATTCGGCTGTATGTTTTTTTTGTGTATACACACAAAAAAAACATCAGCATCGACATCTTACCTATCAGTGGGTGGGTAAACCTATAAGTACGTTTGACTAATAATAGTTATTTTTGCTTTCTAGTTTTTACCTTTTGTTTGTTTTTAGTTTTTGGTTTTCTAAAAATGTTCATCTTAGTTCAATATTTTCCATGTTTTAACAAATAATAAAGTCGATAATATCTCAAAAATTAGAAGTACTAGCCAAAAAATAATAAAACTTTTGAACCCTTCTAGGTGCACACCACCGGTAAACCAACATGGTTCGTAGGTCATACAAGTAGTCGTTCACTTAAAGGTATTCCTCATATTTTCAAAATAAAAAGCACCCAAAAACTAGAGACTAGTAAAAAAACATATTTTTTGCCTGCGGCATTAAGTCCGCCTTATGTTTACACTTTGTGCGTGAAGCTTTAATAAATAAATAAATTTTTGTACCCCCTTCATTACCCATAAAAATATTTCTTTTGATTGATGGACAGTGCGTATTGATCATACGAATACTTATTTAGTTTTGTGTGAGATTTGATCCCGTTACGCGTTTTGTTGCTTCTGCTACTACGCCATTAATAGCTTCTGCTACTACGAGATTTGTAACTTTTGCTACTACGCGACTCGTAACTTCTGCTACTACGCGACTCGTAGCTTCTGCTACTACGCGACTCGTAGCTTCTGCTACTACGCGACTCGTAGCTTCTGCTACTACGCGACTCGTAGCTTCTGCTACTACGCGACTCTTAGCTTCTGCTACTACACGCTTCGGCTCCTGCGCTGGCTCGACGTGTAGTCAAAAGTTTTTGTGGTTTCGTACCATGTTTTTATTTAGATAATTGTTATATAAGTTTCAAGTAAGTATTTAACCGTGAACATTTGTAACATTTTTATGTCATTAATATTGGGTTTTCAAACCACTCTTCTACTTGTTTTCTTAATTTTCAATGTGGAGTTATTATAAAATCAAAGTTAATAAGTGCGTTTACACTTTGTATTCCTCTCTGGGACTGGTAATATAACTAACGATGATCTACCTCTATATCTACCACGTAAATGATTATCCATATAGACTTCAGTTTTCTTTTAAATATAGTAATTCTTAAAAACGAGAAAATAGGATTAAAAAAATAAAACACAAGATATATTTTTTATAGATTTTATTTTTATAAAGGTTTCATTGTATTTATCGTAGGTATAGTGTCATTTGAATATTTCATAGCTAAACCAGCTTTCCAATCGATAATGTGTAGTAGGCGATTACGTATCAACTAAAAACAAATGGTAAACTTACTAAAAGAAGATGTTGACAATCGTAAGAGCTTTTACATGGCTTATAATTCATTGCAATTGTGTACAATACAATTAGTAGGAAATGAAAGTAAACTTATTGGGTTATTCATTGTGCATTAACTAAAATAGGTAAATTATTAAAATTAAACTAACTTAAGTTAAAAGCTGCTAAACATAAATTGTAATAACGCGCCCAATGCGGCACGGTAAATAAACGATTTAATGTAATATGGATTTATTTCAACTAGTTTTGTTTATGTTTACTACAACATTTACTCCGGCGGCTACGATATAATGAGGAGCCGTAAGATTGCCGATACATTGGTTCCTACGACCGACAGGCTGGGTTCACATTGAGAGGAGACCGCGCCCCACGCCCTGCGTGCCGAGTTGCCGACACCCGACACGCTCGGCGACGCTCTGCCAACGAACGCTCGCTAAAATAATTTCCATTCAATAACAGTCAAACAAAATTGGACTAAACAACAAGGAATTTGTACTTTGGGAGATGTGATATATAGAGAATCGACTAGGTCCTCATCAAAATGAATATTAAATACTTAATAAACATTGTATCCATAATATATAATATAAGCAATATAAAACGTAACATAATCGGAATACTAGACAATAATATAATTCTGCTAATAAACTGAAATAATTCAGGATGATCGCCAGGCTGCAGGGGAACGCGTTGCGAGGTAGTTCGGACCGCGGGCAAGTACTGATGGAGAAGCCGACGGAACCGACTAGAACCGGCTTGCGAGGAGATCGCGCGATCCGCAAGCGTTCCTCCACAACTCCGGCAACACAGAATTGTCTAACAATATACCATAAATCGAATAGAATTAAAACTTTGCTAAGATTTTGTACCGAAAAATGTATCTAGCGTCGTATTAAAATGATATGCTTGCGAACAGCAACACTTTGGTAAAGATCACAAGTGCAGGGATGCTGCCCGCTCGTCGCCCACGTAAACGAAAACATAATGCATCCCAAGTCAGTACCCACTACACATTCTGCTATTGATCAGTGTTGGCTGCTAGTTCGGTAGTACTGCGTTTTATGGATATCATATTAATAATAAATGTCACAACATCAAGCCAGTATAAAAAACACTAAGCCTACTAAACCTACTACCTCAAAAACTCTTTTAAAGAGCAAACTTATACCTATTTCGTAAAGTAACACAAAATCCGCCCGAGCGGCATACAATATCAGAATCCGTATAAAATATAACATGTTTTTTTTTCGCCTCTTCAGTTTTATTACAATTTTCTGAAACAACCTTATGATCTAACCTCTCGCCTCCCAAACTTTACAATAAAGACAATTACAACGCTCACTATCGTTACAAAAATTAATAGCTTTCATCAATATTTTAAATCGTTACAAAATGGAACTTTTTCATCTTAACTTTAATCAGATTAATCTTACTTCTTACACTTTTACTTGTGCCAATTCCTTACGCATCGACTCCGAATATACAAAAATACACGTTCAGACGTATCGAAGATTTTAAATAATATCAATTTTCAATGGTATAGACGTATTTTATAGCATACTTTTAAAACGATCCTTACAATAATTCAAGCACTTATACTTTACTTAAAATTAATCAATTAATTGGCGTTTCCATCTGAGCATCTCAGCATCGTTCCACGACTCTCAAACCTTATTTCAGTTAATTGTAAGTAAACAAGAGATCATTATAGAAAAGAACACTTACACATAACACATGACCACACTCAATATTAGTAAAATTACGAAGATATCCATTGTACCTACAGAGGACAAAGGAAGTAATATAAAATATATCGAAGTTATTCACTCATTCGAACATACATTATCGATACACATAAGTAGTAATGAAAAAATGCTTTATTAATGTTGAGATGCTTTTAAAAGACATTTTTATTATATTTGCCAATTAGTTTGGCCGCATAGTAGCTGTGATTTTAATGTTAGACAAGCGATCAATCATTTGCCTCGGTAATTACTCTGATACACATTTCGCCGTAACCAACAGCAACGAAGCGTACAGTCTGCGGTTACATTAAAATGCATCGATTTCATGCCGTCTTTTTTGCATTCCGATAAACGAAAACGTATCTCCAATTAGTTTGACTTTTACAAAGCATCCAATTAAATAGAAAATGCACAAATAGTTACAAGACATACTAGCCTAATTACACAAATGACCATACGTGACGTGCGTCAAAAGTCATGAAACAACCTTGGACATGGTAATCACAGAATCCTTATGTGGTTTGCTAGAGATGTTCCATCCACATCATTTCCTAACTTTAGACGCACAATCGGTCTTACACAATATCTATTATCGCTGTGATACACGTACGAGATCGAGTCTCGATTGTCTTACAAAAATACTACATCTACAATTCCAGTAAAAAAAGTATATTATTACTTGATGTTTAATTTATGCATAATACATATTAATAGAAAAAGTTTACGACTAAATTACTTGTTACCGTTACGAAAGTACAAAAGGTTTTATTTTTAAGTTATTACAAATTATGACACTCATACCCTGATGCACCCCGCTACGCGATAACTTAGTTATTATCTTTAACCAATTCGTCAGATTATCACCAATTTTATAAATGTGCGTACAAAATGTATCGGCTTTTACGTCGGAGTCCACGGGACTTGTACCACTAACTTGTATTGACTTACACTGTCCGCGAGTGCAGCTAATGACTGTAATGTAATATCACCTTTCACAATCGTATCGCGTTTGTTACTTTGAGAGCAATTAGCCTGATCAGATTGAGTGATCAGTCTACAAATAAACCGTACGATGAACTGCGGTGATACGGTACGGCTCCGTCCGAACTATGAAATGCGTACGAGCGCGACGCGACGTTATCCTACCTATACAAGTTAATACAAAAGATTAATACGAACTTACTACATTAGTGTAGAAAACATCGAGTATCAAAATATAATTAACATGTTTTTGATTTGCATCTTTTCACTAACCAATAACAGCCGTATACTAGAATCAGCCAATGCGTTTTTGGAATTTTGAGCTTATGGACGCCGGGTATCATTTGGATGCTGAATGTCACATTGATAACTAACCTGCCTCAGACCTGGCTCTACCTCCGTAAAGCGACATACTATAAAAATATCAATGTGATACTACACGGATCTATTCATAAAGTACTGTTGCAAATTATTGCTATCAACATTATCAGACTTATCGTTGTACAGGACATAAAAAATGTTTATGGGACGAGAAATGCTTCGGTGAAGGGACAACGTTTATTACAAGTATTATAAAGGCATAAACATGCCATCAACTAATTTGCAATGTAATTTGAATCTTATTTGGCGAGTACAACAGAACATTATGCAACGGACACGCGACGTCGGTCTACCGTAAACATTAAATGTTGAAAGCGGGCAGAGACAAAGGCAGGCATTACATCGAATGCGTAAATCTACGTTACATATCACGGTAAGATTTTAAGTTAATTTCACATACTTAGGCGTGGCGCGACCGCACCTCCTATGACCAGAATGTACACCATTCGCAATAACGCTACTCGCTGCGCACGAGCACATCGTTACCGATAACTAATTAATCGTTAATGAAGAGAACGAGACGATGACTAAACGTAATGTTAAGTGTGACCATACATACTTCCCATTCATACCAATTATTAAGTATTAAAGAAATCCCTAAGACTCTAAATAAGAACTACAATGGAAATAAGATTTGATTAACCTATACTCAAGCGGGACACAATACTTATAGACCAAATGAATATTATGCCGATGTCGTAGTCCTACTTACGGAGTACTAGAGGTACAATGTACGATTTCTAATATAGCCTTCGATAAAATACGCGTCATAAAGTAATCAAGATCGAAATCATGTAAGATAGGTACATATAGATATTTATAATAAATAACAATTTTGCTCCTAAACTTTAACGAACGTAAAATAAAATACCTTTTCATAAAAACCAATAAAACTGTTTAAATATTAGGTACATAATTCTGTTAAACAAAAACAATTTAGGTTATATAGGATTACAGCAACTATTTCATAAAGTTTACCTAAGTTGAGTTACGTTTAATATGTATTTGATTTATTTTATAAAATTTGCAAAAGTAACAAATCGTTTCTTTGTACTTTAAGCAATTCACTAAATTACACCACATTAAAATTCAACATGAAGAAATTCGAATGCCGGTGTCTAAATAAATTGTCAATAATTACAAAATTTAACAAATATGTGCAAATAAACTAGGAAAGTTGGCAACGTTTATGTTAATTACATTTATTATTAAACTGAACAAGTAACTAAGTGTCTAAAATATGAATAATCAAACACATATTCAGATAATGTAATATTTGCGTACGAAAGTTAGGAAGAACCGAACTATTGTATACAGACGCACCTACGGACGTGGGTCTGCGGACTATTAAATTATATTATCTATACAACCTTTGAAGTATCGATAAAATCTTCAAAATAATAAACTCTAGAAGAGCTCAATTTGTAGAGGAGCTTTAAAAATAAGATATACTTTAAATAAAACGGTACAAATATTGTAAAATTCTTAACTGTCCGACCGAGTTGGATCCCTGGAATATTTTCTTTAGTGGCTACGATAAACATTTACTCTGGATTGTATATTTTCGCAGAGCGTCGAGTACACAACTTTGTCACCGTATGTACTCCACGACTCAAACTGTAAATATTCTCTAAACACAATTCAATTTCTGAAGCCACTCCGTTACTATAATTTACTATTTTTTTTACTTTTGTATCTAAAGAGGTAATGTTTTCAAAGTTCAATATTGAAATATCTATAAAATATGAAACGAACAGCCTTATTATTGAATCAGAGGACTATGATATAAGTATTATTGGATTTTATTTCAATATAGCATTTCAAAATACTTTGAATTTGTACAGGAGAGGGGGAGTCATTGACTTTGATACATTCGATGCGTTATCGTAAACTTGTACCAACTACGATAATACATCTACATAGAGGGCTCTGTATTTGACTATTAAACAATATGATTTTATAAATTTATGGTCGACCACTAGCCAGCTCGCGAGCCGAACACACTTCACTCATTTTTGTACAATGTCACCATCAGATGATCTGGATCATAATATTTTTCTAAATATACCAACAACAGCTCGCCTTAATTACATTTTTTTTTCAAATATTTTATTATTATTATTGATTACATACATTTATTTATTCAAATGTATATTCAACTTTAAATATAATTCTATATTCGAACGAGCAAACTTCGATAAAATTAAAATTGATTAACATATGAAGTGTGATCGGTTCGTGGCCGGGACGCTTTAAAATAAGTATAGGATTCTTTGATATTATTGAGATTATGTACTATCGATTTACTGCTAAACTAGAAATATGCAATAATATCTCATTAAATATTTTCCAAGCTTCTGCGTGTGTCGGCTATATGTACAAATATCGCCATGCTGTCTCAGGTATATCTTTAGTCTTAAGGGTAAGTCAAGCAGAGGATACTAATTTAAAAATATTTTAAGAGGTATTACAACCACACAAGGCGACTGGCGACTATGGTCTGGGGATGTGCGCAAGCGACCGCGACGCTACATCGCATCGTTAAATATTTTATGAAAGCTCAAACTACTGTCAGAATTATTACGATCGGTTTTTGTACATAAAAAGCAGCTGCCAAAACTGTTTTAGCGAATCCTTTAAAATGCGAGGTTGATAGCAGTTGAAACTCGATAAATATTTTAGATAATCTTTGGATATCCAGTCTCTACATTACACGAATAAATTCTAAACAGATACGTATTATACTAAGCTTTCAATAAATACTTAAGCTGATGTTTGAAAATGTGTCTTATTGTTGAGAGCATAGAGGCCAGTCTGCCGTCCACTCAAACCGTGCCGTGATGACAATGACGTAATGAGGTGCAGTGATGCGGATGATGGCGTGACGTGCTATGAGGTGACCTATAACTACGCAACAGTAGCAACTAGTCGAACAGTCGCAACTAGTCGCAATAGTCAACTAGTTGTAGTCAGTCCAAAATGAGAACGAACACACATCTCGTCTGATTCGATAGAATACGCAAAATTTATTGTTCGACATCTAGAAAATAAAGAGATAGAAAACAAAAATAATAGTCAATTAAGTTTTAAAATAATAAGAAATACTTGACGTTGATATAGGAAAAGTTAATCGAGAAAGAAAAGGACGAACCGTCCAAAATAATGTCTAGTAGATTTTAATTACACTTCTAGTATATATTTGATCAAATTAGATTAATAAAATGAAGCCGTGTAACCACAGTCGGACCAACAAATTCTGACGTACAAAATCGAATCAGACCTAAGCAATGATCGATTAGATTAGTAAAATGTAAATGGCAGTATCGATTTAAGAAAGATAATAATGCAAAAATTTTTACCTATAAAAGTGTTCAAGTCTTCATTAGAATTATTGCCTAAACATACGGATAATCCGTCGATATCACTTTTTACTGTAGGTATACACCCATATCGCCTATCCGCACCACTTTCAAGTTGTTATTTTTTCACTATAATCACTAAACACGCACTATTACTAAGAATTATCACTTGTAATCACTTCGCGAGTAATAAGTATCAAATGTATAAAACCTTATCTAAAAGTTAACAGTAATTACTGAGTAAAAATCCGCACATCACTTATATACGCTTAGTAAATGTCGAAGCGCTATTCACTTACACATCATATATAGACATCCATAATAAGAAAAAACCCTTAACTAAATCTATTCAGAGATAGCCAAAACGTAGTCGATAATAGATAGTATAAAAATTTCATTTCTTTTTTTAAAAATTAAACGTACTTTCTCAATGATTAGCGGCATTCATTTTTTAAATATTTTTTTTTTATTATTTCAAAAGGAGTATTCCACCTTTTCTCAACTGATATGGCACTATTCCAAAAAGTTTATATTTGCTTATTTTTTTTTCATAAATCTTCATGCAGTCCGTTAATCATTGAGACATAAATATTTGAAAAGATAAGTAAAACAACAATTCGACATTACATAACCCTAGAGTACAGGTAATAATTATAGACAGGCTAATCATATTATTGGTGACACAGCAATTAGGTACTTACAATTATAATCCTCTACCATTACTGTTTAAATAAGGTATGTATGTGAAAATATAATAATAAGTAAATGAACTGATATTAAAGACGATAACCTAACATGGCATCTTTAGTAGAAGTAGACTTCCCTTACACTATAAAGTGCCATCTGGTGGGAGGAAATAAAAGTTCACAATAAACCTACGAAAATATTGTATAACACTTAAGTTAGGTTTAAAATTTTGCTAAAATAAAACATAACTAATAAACTAAATTGAACTAAACAACACTCCACTCAAACGCCCCTATCAGATAGGGTCATCAGTATCACTGAAATACAAGGTAATCAATAATTTAAAAAACTCACGCCTTTACTCCTTCAAAAGGAAATCAAGTTCTCCAATTTAAGATTGATCCGAAACAAAAAATGCAATTTCTGGCATCACTCTATCGCTAATTATTATTTTTGATAAAATCAACTCCTAATCAACAAAGTGCAGAATAAAATTAAAATAAAATCAATAGTACGATCTAAACTGACACATAAAATTATTTTCAATAATACCAACTTAATTTAACAGAAATTATTTCTAGCGTCTCGGAGTCACCGGACGCAGTAAAGTCCAAGAAACAAACATTGCAACACAGAGAAGTCCAATAGTCGCCGCGTCATATCCGTCACGTACACTCCACGAGCTTATGCGATCTGGTTCAAGATGTCGATGAAGTCGTTGGAGAACAGCTGCAGCGAGGGCTCGGCCAGGCTGGGCGTGCGGCGCGGGATGCCGCACCCGCCCAGTCGCTCCATGGGCCGCTCCACCGTGCGCTCCGCCGCCCGCTCCACCGGCTTGTTGCGCAGCGACGCCAGGTAGCGCTCGGCCAGCGTCTCGCCCAGGCTGATAGCCAGCGTCTCGGGGCTCACTCCGAGCAGAGACAACGACTCAGTTATGCTCGCAAGGGTTGGAGAAACGTACTTGGGTGTTTGTGGTTCATCGGTAAGTGGTTCAAGCACACGGGGTGCCATGCTAGTGTTGACGACGGGACGCAGCGCTGGGGGGGAGGCGCGTCGCGGTGGCGACGGAGCCAGGCCCCACGAGTCAGAAGAAGGGGGGGTGCCGGGAGAGCCTCCCGGCACCGCCGACTGTTATGGCCACTGCTGGAACAGCGGGAAGGCCCTCTTTGTGAAACAATAGCTCAGCGGCTTCACGAAGTGGGTGTCAAGCACGCGGCAGTGCGGGCACGCCATGGGGTGTGAGTAGTCCGAGTAGTTTAGCCGCTGCTGGGGGTGAAGCAGTGCCTTGAAGCAGTTGTTGCACTGTAGACAAGGAAACACAGTTTAAATATTGCTCTAGATCCATTAAGGAAAAAATATTGAACGATAACTCTAAATGACGTCTTTATGAACATTGAAACCTTACCTTCAGTCTCTCAGCGCAGCAGGGCGTGGCCATGAAGATGTCATAAGAGTACATGGTGCCGAGTACGAGAGAGGAGCCATCCCACTTCTGTCCACAGAACCGGCAGCGGATGGTGCGCTCGGGGTCGCATCGCTCCAGGCAGCCCATGCACACACACGTCAGGTACTGCGTGCGACCTTCCACTTTTACCTGCGCAATGGAAAAAAAACAGTTATCATTAACCATTAATTTCTAGAATTTTCCTGTTTATCTCACGACGTGACAATTTGAGACCTAATTCCGATAAAAGGTGAACCTGACGTGAGGTGAAATGCGTTATCTTTTGTTTTCATTTTCTCTACGTAGTTATCAATTATTTACAACTGCGCTAATGAGAGAATTATATAAGTGTAGATGATAATAAATAATTTAACAGAATTAGTTAAGAAGTTATAGAAACAAGTTGCTGTTATTAAATAATTTCGTAAGCTTCGTATGAGTGTTGCAGAAACACAGACTATAGGAGGCTCCATGCTAATTCTAACACCAAACAAAAGCGAGAAGGCGACTCGTCGTGTCTAATCCGACGAACAAATAACTCGACAAATCTTGTATGACTACGTTTGTCTTGAAAACAAACTCGCAACGTGTTATTTAAGTTTTCTGTTTTAAATTCATACTTAAAACGACCGGCTTAGTGTTGCTTTTAATTTAACTTAAGTATTTAATGTGGAAATTAATTTTGTTAAGATGTTCCTAGGATGTTTACGTTTATTAAAACAGTAAAATAGTTACCCAAACGAAAGAAGAGTACCTACCTACGTTTATATTAAGTTTCATTATGAAGTATTTAAGAATTTTGACTCAGCTTTCCGAAATAAGTAGAAAATATTTCTGCATCTATCGGCTTGATTTTCAAGTAACATTGTAAATTATAAGATACAGGGTTTATATCGATGCTAGAACAAGTTTATACCTCGACAGCGCCGCTGGTATGTTGTCGCGGGCTTAGGAAGAAAGTGCCGTCCACAAGCGGATACCGGTCGAAAACGTGCAGGGTCTCTTTGCACAGAGCGCAGGTTACCCTCGGCTTGTGCTGACCCGCCAACGTCGACAGGATGAACAGCCGCGTGTCATCGTTGCCATGGTTACCCTCATCTTCGATCTGTAACAAACGAATAAACCGTAAGAAATTATTGCCATTAAAAGAACGTCTTGCAAGCATAACGATAACAACGCTAATAACCATAATATTCTATACCAAAAACAATAGACAAACGCGACCCCTCTCGCCTAGAGCGCAGACGATATAGTAAATCCACGCCCGCAATTTCAATATTTCATATCCCCACATTTACATATTACGATTAATGCATCCACCCACGACACTTACCGCAGCAACTCTCCCTTCGTAATAACACAAGTAAATGACTGCATAAAGTTGAATAATGAAAGGCTGAAAGGCAATTACGCTGAATTCGGAGTCGAAGTCAAACAAAGGCTCACGAGCCACGGAGATCGATTGTGAAGCACAATTCGTTCACGTACGAGCAAATTGTGAGAGAGAATAATAATGAAAGTTTAACGAGTTACTGTTGCAGCGTAGGCACAGCGGTACCGCCTTAATTAAACATAATATTATGAGCTGTCAAAGCGTAATACGTCCAATACCATTTTCTACCGACGTATTGATTAACAAAGCATTGTTCCACGTTTGGATACATGCTCAAATCCCTGGCATTAGTCAGCCAAAGCCGTTCAACATCTGAAATTAATATCATCGGCCAGCTAATTGTCTGCACGCTGACTAAACATGAAACAGAATGTGAGACGCATAAGTAAGGAACTCTTCTTACATTCCAGTGTGCATTTATTGATGCTAAGCATTCCTATCTATTATTAGAGTGACGTCGTGACACCAGGAACACATAAAACGTACCCGGCGAGAGCGTTGACCTACGCAAACAAACTCAGTATGATTTGCAGTATAGTGCAGTGCAGTTTGCCAAGAGACGAGCGGGCGGGGGCGGGCCATCCGGCATGGCAAACACCGCCGCGATATCTTGCTACCCAACTCCAACCAACGCCGTCTATTCCGGTCGTGTCGAACATTTTGTTATTTAACCGATGATCATAACATTCGCAACCGTATGTTAATGCTCCTCTCCATTTGTAAATTGCGATCCTGGTGTTGTCGCCTGGACGTGATAAATAACTGGTCGCGCGAGTGCCGCCTGCTCGGGACTCGCGTGATTGATTCAACCGAGCAGCTGCTCACACGACACATAGGTACTTTATGATTGATAACACTGAATCGCAGGACCACTCGTTGCCTGGGAGACACGACACGCCGAGTGGCTAATGAAACGTCTATGAATTACTGTGTTAATTAAAACGGCGCTAGACTCGACGCCTTAGGACTAATGAGTGACAATTAAATTGTTAAGTGTCGCGCACACGACAGTTTAGTGAGGTTGCAGGTCTAGGGCGACGAACCCGCAGTGACTGTTGCAAACTTGCACAATTTACTTTTGTTCTGGAAGATTGATGAGCACTCCGACGCAGACTATTTATTTACTCAATCCGATCACGCTTTGTCTCGCAATCGTCGCCTTTTATAGTTGTCTACGATGACTCGACGTGGCAGTAAACCGGCACATAAAACTTTCAGCCGAGTTTAGGTAAGTGCATGTCCCCGTACTCCGCGTAGGTAAAACCAGTCGCCGACCGCAAATATACGAATAGAGCAGAAAGCGATTTGGTCTAGTATGGAGTCAGTTAACAAGAGCGGCTCGAGCCATTCAGTGGCGTAGACGATCGTAGCTTCCTCTAATTACGTCTACTGAATTTACATAGTGCGGAGAAACTTGGCAGCCAGTAAACTTTGCGGTTTCAATGGTGTCGAAACGCCCCAATCCCGACCACCATCCTCGGAGCGGCTTCCGTAAAGGAATAGTTTAAAAATAAAATTAATCTGAAACAAAGAATTTAACTTTTGGCGAAATAATGTGTATAGTTGGGGCACGCTGTCGCACAAATTTAATCGAGGTACTGTTCGTTTGTTTCGATGTTCAAACAACAAGAGCGAGAAGAGCTCGTTTCAACGAGGAGACGAGAGCTGCAGAGAGTGCTCGAAGCGTCGTTAGTACTTCACGTTCCGCAGAACGAATGTACACACATTAAAACTTTCCGAATTGAAGGTGACGCAATAATTAAAGAGGCGTGCGGGGTGCCACACTGCCACCCCACATGCGCAGCTTTTATCGCGCTCAGGAAACGTAAAACAACCGTATCAGATAAACATTACTTACATTACAGCCCCCGATACAACTACTTAAGTCGACAAAAACAAACAACGGCTCTCTCCTTCACAATGTAGCCGTCAAATATCAACAAACGTTTTCCATATTTGCTCCAAAGTAAAATAAAAATAGAGAGAACGGAGTGGATTCGCCTTTCATTTGTATTTTCTCTTAATAAACAGTTACGAAGGTATTCGCGCTACATTGTCAACATGGTTTCCTATTGTTTTAGTATCTATGCACTCTGTAAAACGTTTGCGAACAAGCTTTTATAATAAAACGGCAGACATTGCAGACGTTAGGTTGAATAACGACGATTAATCTGGATTGCACCCAGCGGTGGCTTATTTTTAATTAGCCAAATGAAACTTTTCCTATTATATTTTGCCGTCGTCGGCACTCAACACTCGAATGTAGTAAAGATAAAAATTAAATACAAAACGAAACGGTGGAGAACGCTGAAAGACCGAGGAAAAATGTGAAACTTCGCCGCAATCCAATTAGCCGCAACAAGATATCCAATACTATGGATCTGATAGCAGTTAAATTATTTAATTGAATTTTAAAAGGCTGGTTTCTTGCTGTATTAAGAATGTCGATTGCAATTCTGAATGAAGAAGTTATTGAGACGTTGAAATATTTGGAGTGATGGTGGAAGGGGGGAAGCAATTTTTCACCAGTGCCATCTCAAACAATAAGTCTGCGGGCGGTTGGCGAATGGTATTTGTGGTGTTCGATACATTTATCGTGACGGCTGCGTTGCGTTCCGCTTCGTGTTTGCCATTGTCTGAGAGCTTCACGTTAATACTTTGCTCTTTGTATCAGAAAATGCATTCTCTAGTAATGCAATTGGAGGATTTTGTACAACTTTCCTGCGCATTCGTGCTTTCTCAACAAGGTTTTTGTTGAACCTTTGTTTAGGAAACATACATTAACCTCGTAAACTAGGTTTATTTAATGTAGGTGTAAGTACAGAAAGTTTTATCTTGTTAGATAAATGAGAATGGCTCAGTGAATGCTATCTGAATCACAGTTACCTAGCTCCAGTGCACAGGGCAACGCAGATTACAACTTTCTAAAGGAAATTATGGTTTTATTCCATCACGGTAGTTATTCTCAAGCGTAACTTGTCTGCTCATCAGTATTCGACTGTCAAAGGACGCAGCGGTTTATGTAAATCTCGAGCATTTATTACGCTTGCAACTCTGTAAACGTCGATACTCGAGGCGAGCGGGGAATTCATGAAGCGAACAATTTGTTAATCTTCGCAAAGAGAAATACCTCAAAGCGGAACGTGAGGGCCGGCATTGAAGGCATCTCGTGAACAGATCCTCGCAAAATTCCGAATACATACGCGTTATAAGTGTAAATTCTCGCAAAAATTCAAATGTCTTTAAAGATATTTTCTCGCGTGAATTAGTCGCGTCCCGACATTCCACATTACGCGGTGATGCTCGCGATATGAATGCCGAGATATTGTCGAGTGACAAAAAGCATCTTAATTCGTCGCTAACTAGCGTCGAGAAACTCCTACGTGCAGTACATATATCTTAGAAGATCGTAGACTTGAACTATGCAACAGAGTCGTTATTATTTTATTGCTTCGTCTCCGGGGGATATGAAGTGTCTAAAGGACTGAGTTGCGAACTTAAGTAAAATTTAGATTCAAATGGGTGTTAAAAATGTTCGAACGAACTGAGTGGGTGTTCGGAGATGTTTTGATGCGATTTTGATGAGGTTCCACGTCGGGTGCCGCCGCGACTGAACGGTGACATTTTTATTAAAATGCTGTCGGACAATAAAACGAGTGTTCGATGAACGAGATGTCGTAAATTCGTCGGAAGGTAATTGATTGTGGCCCTGTCCGAATTCACCGACATGTTTGAATGGTGCAATTGGAATGAAAAAACGCGATATTGCTAAAAGAATGGGAACGTTGTGAATGTTTCGTTGTTTGTGTTGAGCCGCAGACGAGACGTTTCGTTCTTGCTACATGGAAAACTACTTATCCTAACTTCGTTTTATCGTTAACTCGAATGTTATGTCAGTTAGTGCCCATTCAGCGAACGCGTCATTAGTGCCTCGTAGATAATGCCCTTGTGTTTTATACTTAAAACATTTTATAAATGAAATACCCGTTTCAATTGTTATTTGCTACTTCCATTGTCTAGTCGTTGTTGATCCTTAAAATATAAGATGTCTAATTGTTAAGTAATGTATGACATTCCAGAATCAATCCAAGTCTTCCGTTGTTGTTAATAATTAACAAACAAAAAGTAACCTATAATAAATTATGAGCTATTTCTTTTCTCTTACTGAAGTTATTATAGTAACTTTCCAATGAAAGATTTTAAAATCTCCATCTCCAATTAAAACATCAATCTCGTTCGTAGCTTAAACAAACCTTTGGAAAGTAAACATGAAACAATCAGAAAAATTGCTTTTCAATATCCACAAACATTCATTCCTATGTTTCCAGGACTATCCATCACTTTAGGGTACCTATTTTGAGTCCAAACTCATTCGCTTAGTAAACATCAGTGCCGCGTTCTATGTTAGTTTTCCGTGCATACACTAACATGCAACGTTCGTACATACTGTATGAAGATGCATCATATACTTGTTAAATGTTTAACGAACTAACAAAAACCTGTCTAGCTTACCTTAATAAAGACAGAATATTCTAGATCAAATGTTTTAACCAACATTTTTTACCTTGTTTGTGGTTTTTTTCGTAAAAAATCTTGCATTATTTCTCAATCACCCCTTTCTACACTTGGTCCAGTTACAAAGTACCACCCATTCACAAGTTACCGAAAAATCGAGAATTCGAACAAGAAAAAGTCAATCGATTTGTTAAGATCGTTTACTCGTAATCGTTTCGCCATAAGGAAATATTTACACTAAAGCGAGTTGTGAGTGTTGTTGCGATAATCTGTCAACGTGGTCGGACACGTGCGTAAGCGCCGGCAGCTGAGTCAACACATTCATGTATGTAGAAATGGATGTCTGTTAGTCCGTCTAAGATATAAGTAGACATCGGATCTTATCTTTATACTCGATAGCAAATAAATAACAAGTAAAATGTATCAGTATTCGCGTTCATTGGTACAAGTTCTGACCTGCCTGTGATCTGTCTCTCATTCAGTTTACGATTCAAATTATATGTTGTCTTTATTCGTACTTGTTTGCATTATTATAATACGTACTACAAATGGTGTTTCGGCTATTAATCCCGAGCCAAATGTCCCAAGTTTTAGATTAAGAACTATTTGAGAAAATATACGAGCTATATGTCGTCTGAATCGTTAGTACTGCCAGTAAACATCTTTATTATTTCCAACTGCAGCCGTATTACCCGTAAATTGTATTTTTAAAGCATGGTTTTAGGGTCTGAGTCATGTTTTGACGTCGCCAACAGTAATCGGGCGATGAAAAATAGAGCAAACATGCGGTTGTACGGATATGAAATATTCTTTCACATAAAGTAACATAATTTTTTCAATGTTTATGAATTCACTGATAAAATATTCGACTTATGACAGCTGAAAGTATCAGAAATTATTACTTTACATATCAAAATTCATAACAAACATTAGAATAATCTCAGTAACTGCTTGTAAAACAATAAATTTCGCAGTGGATGTATGAAAAAAGGATATCAGTCGTGGTTTTGGTAGTTGTCCAAGCATGAAGCGGTTCTCAGAAACATTTGTTTTACGACTGCTCACAAGCCACATTACGCACCGACTAGTGACTAGGTAAATCATCCGAACGTTAATTTTATGCCTTCTGGAAAACACAGATCGCAACAAAAATCAAAAAAGATCTCCAAAGCTAGAATGACGTTTTTATTGCAAGTAATACATCACGCCTTTTATCCCCGAAGGGGTAGGCAGAGGTGCACATTATACCACTGTATAAAGTAACACCCACTTTTCACTATTTATGTTATGAGTCCCATGTAATAGGGGGTGAGCCTATTGCCATATACCGGGCACAATTCCAGACTCCGTGCTACTACTGAGATTTTTTTTAAAACCCAGTAATACTTTGCCCGACCCGGGAATCGAACCCGAGACCCCTTGCCCGGCAGTAGCACTTGCGACCACTCGGCCAACGAGGCAGTCTATTGCAAGTAATCTCTTATTTTATTACTAGAAGTATTAAATCTTTTGTATAGTTACTGGTATCATTTTAGATTGTAATACGCATGCACATTTTATGAAGATGGCCTGAAAGGTATCTGTTGAGACATAAAGGGGTGTTAATTTATTCGATTTATTCAAACTCAAATAATTTGTAATGTCAAAAGTCTAGGAACTTACAGTAGCGTATTATTCACGAATAAATCGAAACAATTGTGTTATAGTTCTGAAAAGTGTAGCATGAATTTGAATAGGCAATGTTCCGAATTCCGGCTATTTATTTACTAAAACTTCAAGGCCCCGATGTTTCGGATATGTTTGGTGCAAATTCTCTCAGTATCTCATACAGCAGACGATTAAAATTGACTTTAACTCTTTGAGTAGGTACCGTCATTATAGACACAATTAAAAAACAATAGGTTGCGGTCACCGGTGTCCTCGCGGTGTTTGACAGTTTAATTAAACCACAAACAAATTATAGACTGCCTCGGGGTCAAGGGGTCTCGGGTTCGATTCCCGGGTCGAGAAAAGTATTACTGGGTTTTTAAAAAAAATCTCAGTAGTATCACGGAATCTAGAATTGTGCTCGGTATATGGCAATAGGCTCACCCGCTATTACATGGGACTCATAACATAAATAGTGAAAAGTGGGTGTTACATTGTACATTGGTATAATGTGCATCTCTGCCTACCCCTGTGAGGATAAAAGGTGTGATGTTATGTTATGTTTATGTTATGTTATGAAACCACGTAATATTTTCTAGAGTAAATATTGATTGACTCAACCTACTAGACGTTCAAAACGTGTCAAATAAAGTCAGAAATCGAACACCTAAGGCAGGCTACGATTTATTCCAATATTGTTATCCTCTGACCATATAAACAGCGAAAACTATACACGGACTATAAATAAATATCAAATTAACTACATACACAAGTAAACTAGTAAATAATTCACATTGATTGTCACAAGGCGTTGTTTATAACAACATAAATCCGTTTGATAAGTATCCGTATTTATTGTATGAATAATTGTAATGAATAGACAAGTTTACATTCCTATCGGCTAGTTCACTAGCGCCACTGAACGGTACCAAGGGCTTTCATAACGGTTTTACAGACAGTACTGTTATTTTTTTACTTAAGTTGCAATTGCAGCTGTTTCTTTACTTAGAAGTTTATAGCGGATTAAAAATAATTCATCTTAGGGACCAACATTTTAAGTCATGGGTAATAATTATCGATAACAGCGCCAATTTACAAATCTGTAAAGACGGGACAATCGTCAAAATTGGTCAAGCTGTTTAGGAGGGTGCTGTGCACATATATAAAACTAGCGGACCCAACAGACGTTGTCCTGCATATCCACTTGAATGTCCAATGAAATCCAAAACAAAAATTCATTCAAATTAGTTCAGCTGTTTAGGATAAATAACCTAAACTTCGACTGCAGCGCCATCTGATTTGTGAATCTAAACCATTCCCAGATCCCCTTAAACTCAAACAAAAAAAAATGATGAAAATCGGTCCAGTCGTTTGAGAGAAGTTCAGTGACATACACACCCACAGAAGAATTATACATATATATAAAGAAGATGTGTGTTCGAATCAGAGACTGTTTTGTTAAGGAGTTGTTTCGTTGACCAATTTCACATGTTTTTTACCTATCTACTGACATCTGTTATCAAAAGCAACTTACCAGAAGTAAGCCACAACAACTTCATTTAAAATATCGTGACCTTTAGGTATCAAGACTTCTTAACAAACAATAAATTAATAAATATTTCGACCGAGAATGAAATATAATCCGACAGTGCAACAACTCCTTTACTAATCAGTGACTTCACTTGTTCAAACAATAGGTATTATACAATAGTCTAATAGTGTCTGGTAGTGCTTTAAACCTTGCGTCAGGTCTATTATTATCTTACCTAACAATCAAGTGGAATTATTATGACTGACTTAAGTTTTGATAAGGAAAATAACAAAGGTTTTGTTAAACTAGGAAAATAATTCAATGGAATTTGTCAATAAATTGCCGTTGTAAAAAATGTGTAAGGAACCCGTTTGTTTAAGGAGATAGGCTCACGGACCCCAAATGAGTGACAACGTTTTTATTTTTATTAATCGTATTTATTTTTAGACTTTTTAATTGATTTTTATTTTTAGTTGTGTTTATTTTTGTAAAATTTTATTTTTGGAACCTAATCTTGAATACTGCGATTTTCTAGAACCTGTAAGTAGGTGACTAGGTATTATTTGATATGCTATTTGATTAGGTACGTTTTATCGTATAACTTCCGAGAAATCTTTTAATAACTAGATATGAGCATATAAACACTAATTTTAAAAAAGTTAGTCAGAATTTTTAGAATTAAACAAATACTGGGAATTAGGTAGGTAGTTAGTTTCGAAAGGTTGCAAGCACTAGATTGTTCGGGTTCGATTTCCGAGTTAGAAAATTTTAATTAATTACAGTTTAAAGAACAGAGAGTAGAATTCCCTGAAATCGGAAAAGGAGAATCCTCCGACGAAACGAGGTGCTCGTGCCTGGGGGCTTTCTGACCAACACTTTGTTGGGATTTTCTATCTGTGTTAATTTGCATGTAAACTTCACATGTGCGATGTAGGATTTTGTGACGTCGTCCGTTGATATGTTTTCATCAATGTTGTATGTGCATGAACTGTCATTTGACACGGTGTCATGTGTCGCGGAGTTACTCTAGGTCAGAATCGAACCTTTGGCAATAAGTTCACCTAGCTCACACTCTGTTACCTACATAGTATAAAAAATCACTACAAAGTCCATACAAACACCTTTCGAAGACAAAACCTTACGTTATATTGAACCTGATTCGCATAGCACATTCCTATGTGAACAAAAACAAACCACGATTACACTATCAGCTGTATGATACCAGTATAACCAGCCATTTGGCTTGCACTGATAACCCTGCACTTAGTCCCATCACCTCGGTGCCAACGTTATCTGTTTTGCAAAGTTGCCAATAACAGCCTTGTCTGTTATCTCGCCAACGAGAATAAGAGTGACAATTATATACTTAGATAAAGTGAAAATTAATAAATAACTCAACCAAATTACTATTTCACTGATATCTTGCTGAGAAAGTCGTAAATATGAGTGCGAGGTTAGTGTCGTGTATACGTCTGTATAGCAGCATATCAAGATATCCTTTCAACTGTGTTTCATTCAACCTTATTTTCTTGAACTTAAGGTTGAAATTTATAGATTGACAGATAGAGTAGTTTGATGAGCTGGTGGGAGTTCCGGGTGGAATATAAATAGGTACATAATATTCGATCTTTTAACTACCACCTGCCCTGGGTTTTGTCCACAATATGATATTGTGCAAGTGACAATGTGCAATAGACAAAACTACGTGTTAATATTATTTATAATAATCTAGATAATTTCCAATTACATTCGAAAATTTCATCGTAATCTGTTCAGCAGTTATGAAGTCAAAGTGTAGGTAACAAATATTTACACATCTATTTTCATACCTTCACATGAAGTTATAACAATAAATCAGTATTTACTACCTAAATCATGCAGGTAGTAGGAAAATATCGAGACGAGAAGGAAAATGTGTATTTATTTATTATTATATTTTTATTTATAAACAAATAAACATAAACATTAGGTACCATTACAATAATAAAATAAATGTAAATTATTATTAGCGCTATTTATTTATCATTAAATTCGCTTGCGGTATAAATGTTATGTGTTATTAATGTTAATAGTACCGTATGTTATGTTAATTTTAATAATATTTATTTTCTTTATATGATACTAGTATTACCCGCTCTACTGGGCTCCAATTAATCGTAGCGTAATGTTTGAAAACCTATGCGTAGTCTTTGATAAACGAACTATCCAACACAAACAGAATTATTCAATTCGATGCAGTAGTTTCGGAGATTAACGCGCTCAAACAAACAAACTCTTCAGCATTATACATATAATAGTATAAGAAAACATAACATAAAAAAGTAGGTATGAGATAATTGAGATTGATATAAATAATATCGGATGTCATTAGTCATTACCATGGATGCGTCATGGATGCCAGTTATGGCACTACTGATAACCTTCATCGCTTCTCGGCCTTTTGGCTAAGATCAAAGTGTAACCTTAG
Source organism: Spodoptera littoralis (assembly GCA_902850265.1). NCBI lineage: Eukaryota > Metazoa > Arthropoda > Insecta > Lepidoptera > Noctuidae > Spodoptera > Spodoptera littoralis. Next base: position 5,594,165 of record LR824539.2, read on the forward strand.
CTTAAATTAAATACCCATTTTTTAAGATAATCATCCAATGACTGCTCCCGCCTGGGTGAGGCGAGAGGGAGTGTCAGACTGTTACTGACTAAAAACCACCCTGTTCCTTCTCCTGCACGTCGAGCCGGAGCCCCGGTAACCTTAAACGTTCTCTGCGGTTAAAAAGTCAAAGGCAAAGCATTTATCTTAATAAAACCATAATTTAGTACTTTTGAAACGTCAACAAATACAAAACAAATAATAGTCTGACAGTTTATCCGTTCGTGAAGCTAGGTAGGAACTCATTCCAAAATGTAGATTCGAATGGAGAAGAAAGAAGTACGAACAAGACGCTCAATTAAACTAAACGTATTAAAATAAAAAACAAAAAAAAAAGAAAATCTTATAGGCTAACATGGTCTGACATCTAAATAAAGTTTTTTTTTTCTATATGTGTATTTTATTTATTGTTATTATTATATATTAAGTATTTATATTTATACTATATTTATTTATAATATAGTTATTATTTGGCTTTAGGTTTTTTTTATACATATTTCTTATTTTTCTGTTACACACTGTGTCTTTTGTTTTAATTACATTTCCTGTTTCAGGTCTACTGGAAGAAATTCCAATAGGAATAAGTAGCACCTTTGTACTCTTATTTTATATATGTGTTATCCTCTGTGCTGTTTGTGTGTACATAAATTATTAAATAAATAAAAAAAATGCAATACTTATAATTATAAGTATCATTAATTCAGAAGCTATTTCTTACTTACTTATTTACTTATTTGTTTGTTTACTGTAAGTAGGTATGATATCATAGTATTTACCATATTACAATTACAATGTTACCTAAATAACTATTATATAATCATTTTTCGCAGTTATGTAATAAGAATAATAACAATGCATACATAGTATGTTTATGTAATTGTTCTATTATATGCCTCCCTTTAATTCAATATTTTGTTAATAAACACGAAACATATTAAACTCTTTATGTGTCCCTTATCCTACCAATTTTAAAACCTAATGGATAAGATTTGACTGCACGGTTGCCGCTGCTGGGCTGCCGCCCAACATGTTGTGGATTCGATTCCCGCACTGAACAAATCTTTGTGTGATCTACAAATTGTTGTTTCGGGTCTGGGTGTCATGTGTATGTGAACTTGTATGTTTGTAAACGCACCCATGACACATATACCGGGCACATTTCCAGACTCCGTGCTACTACTGACATTTTTTTTTTAAACTGTCAAACACCAAGCGGTCACCGGTGACCGCAACCTATTGTTCTTTAATTGCGTCTATAAATACGGTACTCAACGAGTTAAACCCAGTAATACTTTGCCCGACCTGGGAATCGAACCCGAGACCCATTGCCCGGCAGTCGCACTTGCGACCATTCGGCCAACGAGGTACTCAGTCGAATAAATACCTGTGTAAATTATTATCTAACTAGCTTTTACCCGCGGCTTCGCTCGCGTCACAAAAGAATAAAAAGTAGCCTATGTTACATATACCAATACACCCAGCGCCATCTATACCAATACTTTTGTTTTTCCTCGGGAATATCAATTTTTTCCGGGTTAAAAAGTACCCTATTATTTAATCCGGACTTCTAACTTTACGTCTGCAAAAATTCAAAGCAATCGGTTGAGTAATTACGGCGTGAAGGTGGAACAAACAAACAAACAAACAAACTCACTTTCAGATTTATAATATTAGTAAGGATAGTAAGGATTATTAATGAACGTAGGTAGTTAAGTTAACAAGCACGTACGTAACAATGATTACAAGTTGTGCGCAAACAATGCATGTTATTTATACTTACGCTCTATAATTATTAATTTGTAAATAATAAGAGCTACATTCTAGCGGGGAGGATTGCAACAAATATTAAATTCGTTATTTTTAAAACATAAAAATCGATTGATATTGTTTTAAATGAATAAGTTAAAATTGTTACTAACACAACCACATATGGGTTGCTGTAATTGTCTGAAATATTTTTTAATAAATAAATAAATAAGGTTTTTACCAAAAAGAGCGTCTGATTCAAGTTAAGATGGATATATTTTGAACTAGTACTGAAGATAACTACTTACATAGGCATTTAGAATGTATTCTGATGTCACAAGAATACTATAAGAATTAAAAATAAAACAGTAATTACATACTTAGCGTTTAAAATAAGCCCTTTATCAAGCCTGCACAACACACACACTTAGTATGAAGTAAACAAACGTAAGGGTATGAGCACACATCAGTGACAAACTAGCACGGCCCACGGTTAAACGATAGCCTTATTACCTAGTATATTGAAAAAATAATAAACATTATAAGTACTTTAATGTTATAAATAATGTTGATATGATAAGCGAAAGTAAACTACGTTTTACTGTCAGTCATTTTGCTCCATGTATCTGTTGAAATGTAACCTTTGATGATTGGTTTTTAATTAGGGATAGATTTAAAACTGTTCATAAGTCATTAACACATTAAACGCCATAGGGGTCACCGGTGACCGACGTTAGCGGAGGATTTGCCTTCATCAGTTTTCTATTGGCAGTCAAAGCCTTAACAAAATGTACTTGTAGTAAGAATGAGTACCGCCGCATGCGCTGGTGCGGCCGCTTCCGCGGCAGAGACCCTTAGACGTCGTAAATATTCAAATCTAGTAAGCAACTACTATTTTGAGCCGTTTGGGGTCGAAACACTTGAGCCATGGGGTCCCAGGGCACATTCGGTTTGAGACTCTACTCGTAACCAGAGCTGGCTATTTCTTCGGACAGAAAATAAGTATTGCCATTCAACGTGGCAATGCTGCCAGTCTTCTGAGCACGTTCCCTAGTGACAGTGAATCAGTGATGCGAACAAATTCTTTGACGCCTAACTAACGTTTCTTCGTTTTTTATGTTATTTATTTTTTGTTATTCGCTGTTTTAGTCAATTTTAAGCTGTATATGTTTTTTCGTAATATTATGTTATTTAAGCTTTACATAATGAGGTAATATAATATTAATTAATGTTTTAAGTTAAAATGATCAGCTAATCATTTGTAGCATACTAAGGACAAACAATACCATTGCCTTTAGCCAAACGCCACTTTAGCGCTTGTGTACAGAGAGAGTAGAAGTCAAAATGTATGGGGATGACATTGACATATATACACATAGCGCCATCTATACCAATAATTACCATAGGTTACTTTTTATCCTTTTGTGACGCGAGCGAAGCCGCGGGTAAAAGCTAGTTCCATATATAATTTGGTTCTTCTACATGTAGACGAGCGCTAAATGGCATTTGGCTACAGCTGCTGGCCAGGCACAGAAGAAGCCGCGAATAAAATATTTGAATTAAGTAAATAAAGATGTCAAGATAATATTTTTTATCTAAATAAGAAAAATACAACTCAACAATATAACACTTAACATAGATACGGTATAATTATCTTGCCATTCAAATAAATCCAAGATAATAATGATATTGCAATTGTTTTTATTATTTACGTCTTATCAGTTAGGCAATGTTTGTCTAGATAAAAATAGGTAACTGATTGTTATCTGATTGATATACAATCTAATCTGATGATGACTAAGTATTAAATGGTAGCTGTTACACTAATTCTGATATTGGTTTACACAGAGTATGAATTTGCACTTTAAGATTGTTTAACCAAAGTTCAATTTACGAAATCAAGCAAGAGAATCTTCAGGGTGTGAAATTGTGTCGCGAAGAACCTAACGGGTTACCGGGGCTCCGGCTCGAAGTGCAGGAGAAGGAACGGGGTGATTTTTAGTCAGTAAGAGTCTGACACTCCCTCCCTCCTCACCCATCCGGGAGAAGTAATTCGATGATCCCCCCCCCCCCCCTTAAAAAAAGGGTGTGTAATTGTGCAGTGTATGACAGTTTGTTACGCCAAAATCCACTGAACGGATATGAACGAAACACCTACTAGAATGAATAATGTTTTTATAACGCACAGCTCTTGCTAGCCATATCTATTGCACAATTTCTGTAAAACAAATCACTGTAACCCTGAGACGAAAATGACGAATACAGCAATAAAGTCGCCCACCATGACTCTATACTTATTTATTTCCTTCCTTCATACATTTTTTACAAAATACCACGTACCTAGGTGACTAAGTGACTAATATACAGAAGACTTTAAAATACCGAGGCACTTACATCTTTATCTTATTTAGTTATTTCATCAAGACGAAACTTAACAAGATTGTGAATAAACCTGGCGAAAAGTTGGTTTCACAGTTAGGGTCTTTGTCACTAGGTTAGGTTTATCTTTGTCACTCTGTCTGGATAGTCGCTATGTACTTACAACGTAAATACATACAAAAAAAAAAGCAACATACCGGCCGAACGTATAACCTCCTTTTTTGAAGACGGTTAAAAATCCCTTAATGAGAATAAAAATTAAGTATAATAACATAACATCACGCCTTTTTATCCCCGAAGGAGGACAGAGGTGCACATTTCGGAACTTACTGCCACTGTACAATGTAACACCCACTTAATACATACATAATCTCACGCCTGTCTAGGCAAATACTATGGAACGCCACGCGAATTGCTACGATTCTTACATACCTCTTTCGCTTCATCAACAGTCATCGGTCTTTTCATGCATGCTCGTCGGTTAAGGGTACTTTAAATTTGGCCCTTCTTTAATATACATATCGCCAATCTAGTCAGTATATGACCGTCTAGCGCGCCCTCTACCGATGGCTCCATTCATATCCAACACACTCTTAGTATTAGTAATATTTTTATTGGGCACTTAAATGTGGGACGTGAAAAAGGTGTTTAACAATTTCTACTCTACTTATAAGACAAACTAGCTTTTACCCGCAGCTTCGCTCGCGTCACAAAAGGAAAAAAGTAGCCTGTGACGTAATAACATACCAATACACACAGCGCCATCTATACCAATACTTTTGTTTTCCCTCGGGAATATCACATTTTTTCCGGGATAAAAAGTACCCTATTATTTAATCCGGACTTCTAACTTTACGTCTGCAATCATTCAAAGCAATCGGTTTAGTAGTTACGGCGTGAAAGCGGAACAAGCAAACAAACAAACTCATTTTCCGATTTATAATATTAGCGATATACGAGCATGATATTGATATTGAGAGAACATAGTACAAGTTAAAGGTAAAATATCAATTCGAATCACAATTTACAAGCCGCGGACTTCCATAGTACGCTTCAAGCTATGCGTGTCGCACATACTATAGCACGATAAGCCACGGCCTAGTATCGCGGTCACAGAGGATAACGCCCGCTCCAAGGCGAACATATACCAACAATAAACATGTCTCGACCCTTACATAACATGCTAAACGTTGTAGTACACTGTTCTACTACAAATTGTACACATTGTTGCGCTGTGGTACTATTGAGGTTCGAGGTGATAGGCTTTTAGATTCAGATATACGCTTCTGGTTTGTTTGTGTTTATGTGTTCTACATGTGAAAACATTAGAAACAGTTTGTCTTATGAAAAGAATCTAGAATATGTATATAAATTCACATAACATCACGCCTTTTATCCCCGAAGCAGTAGGTGCACATTACGGCACTTAATGCTACTGTACAATGTAATAACCACTTTTCACTATTTATGTTACGAGTCCCATGTAATAGGGGGTGAGTCTATTGCCATAGACCGGGCACAATTCCAGACTCCGTGCTACTACTGAGAGTAATTTTTAAAAACCTAGTAATACTTTGCTCGCCCTGGAATCGAACCCAAAACCACTTGTGCGGCAGTCGCACTTGCGACCACTCGGCCAACGAGGCACTCAAGAACACAAGAACACATTTAGTTAAACTTGTACTTATGATGATTATACCTCTATTATCAACTGATCACTTAACTCTTTAAAGAAAACTTACTTATATACTTGTTCTATTTGAAGTCTTTTTAGATGCTCAATAGTATTGAAAACTAGCGAATTAACCTTAATCTTTAACCAAACACGAGTTAGAACCAAATTAAGTGATTATAATCCCAATTAGAGGCTACAAAATTATAATTAGAAATAAACAAAGACATTAAAAACCAAATAAGCCTAATAGTCTAACATTGTCTTAAAAACACATCACTATTGCAATGTAAAGTTGAATTAACAACCTTATTAGGCTAAATACATAGTCCAATTTCGTTTAAATGTGTAACATTAAGACTAAAATGAGCATACGGACCTATTAAAAGGTCCAACACTTCAATAAGACCATTGAAACGAGGTCCACTTTGCATACATGTATCCGGTGACCTTAATAACTAAATATTATTTATTCAGTGTACTTTATGTGAGTAGTAAAACTATCTGGTACATTGATCCTGTACTACTGAGTATCAATTCAGTTAATTCTTCTTTGTGTTGAGTTTTAACCTAATTACAAAGGAAGAGTGGCATGGTGTCATGGTGGAGTCATGGTGGCTCGAAGGTTTAAGACGCCTGCTTCTCATGCATGAGGGTGCGGGTTCGGAACCTACCAACTGCAAGTACCAATGTGATTTATTCCGAATTATATGTACTTTCTAAGATTATTTAGACACCACTGACAAACCGTGAAGGAAAAACATCGTGAGGAAACCTGGGCTTATAATTTCTAATTATAAGTTTGAAATCGCCAACCCGCATTGAGCAAGCGTGGTGATTAATGCTCTAACCTTCTCCGTGTGAGAAGAGGCTTTGCTCAGCAGTGGGCATTTATAGGCTGTTGATGGTGATGACAAAGGAAGAGGTTCTTTTCAGATTTCTTATGAAGTCTAAGTAGACTTTCTGATCTATCATGACATTGCCAGAGCAAATTTCCGAATAATATTATTAGGTAACTGTGCGACGGGGTTACTCAACTGGTTTCAAGTCACGACAGGGACGCACAATCATGAGCATCACGTAAAGTAATTAATGTAAAAAAGCACAAATATATTTCACTAGCTTTTCCCGCGGCTTAGCTCGCGTCACAAAAGGATAAAAAGCCAATGTGACATATACCAATACACACAGCGCCATCTATACCAATAGTTTTCTTTTCCCTCAGGAATATCAAATTTTTCAGGGATAAAAAGTACCCTATTATTCAATCCGGACTTGTAACTTTACGTCTGCAAAAATTCAAAGCAATCGGTTTAGTAGTTACGGCGTTGAAGTGGAACAAAAGAAACAAACTCACTTTCCGATGTATAAGTAAGGAAGTAAGGATTACATGACAATTAACTCTTTTTTATGGGATATCAGATAAACGATCACGAGATACCTGAGACACAAGTGTGTTACCGGCTTTTTGAGAACTAGGTATTTAAGGCTTGTTAATCATTAAAGGATTGGAGAGATTAGGGGGTAGTTAGGCCTCCGGTAACCTTACTCATACAACGAAACCTTGTTTCGTACACATTTCAACCGACAATTACACATATAGTATACAAATTGAGTAAGTACGCACTTCATAGATACGACGACTGTACTAGACAACACAAAACAGCAATAGACAACTATCGGTCATTGTACTACAGATTATATAACCACTACCGATGTACACTCGTCAAAATCTATTCGTGACACTTCAATGGATACTATTGAACACTTATCTAGTAATCTATCTATAATACTACAAGATTCAGAGATATAGAAGGAACAATCGCGAACAATAATATCAGTCGTTGGCCAAAGGGACCGGTTTTTATCTATTTTAACATGACTTGTTATTTTAGTAAGCATTTAAGGGTGTGCCCACAAAAATCACGACGGAATAAGCAAAGAATTGTAGACCTATAAGCACCTTGATATCTTTTATTACCTTGTTTGCCTAGCTCTTGTCCGGAATGCGATCCTATCATGTAGTTTTGGTTTGTTTATGTTTTTATAATCTTTTACATAACATCACGCCTTTTATCCCCGAAGTGGTAACCAGAGGTGTACATTACGGCACTTGCTTGCACTTGCCATTGTATAATGTGACACCCACTTTTCACTATTTATGTTATGAGTCCCATGTAATAGGGAGAGAGCCTATTGCCATATACCTACGTCGTCCATTACAGACTCCGTGTTAGGTACTAATGATTTTTTTTAAATACAGTACCTAATACTTTGCCCGACCCGGGAATTGAACCCGAGACCCCTTGCCCAGAAGTCACACTTGCGACCACTCGGTCAACGGTGCCGCAGTCGTATAAGATATTTAATAGTTCATAATCATAATAAACACTTGGCCTATCATATGGGCCTACATTGTACAGTGGCATTAAGTACCGTAATCTGCACCTTTCCCTACCCCTTTGGGGATAAAAGGCTTGATCAAATTTATTATATCTTAAATCTTAATCCAATTCCATGATAGCTCTTATTATGCAATTTTTGTACAGAAATAACTTAAAAGTAAAGTACGCATTATTTATTTAACTTAAAACACATAAATCGTAGAGCAGTTAGCCTTCGAATTAGAGAGAATATTAGCATTCCGTTCCCATAATAATGAATCCATTATTACATTGATATGCAAATACATGCAACAAATTGTGCTCCTAAAGGATTTAGGATACGACTTAATAAGTCTTATGGACGAACAGGGATGGTTACTGATAGGAAATACTCGGGATACTTAAGATCAAATCTACGCAAGTATTTCAATCCGTTTGGGAAAGGTAAAGTAACTAAAAATGTAACAAATAAGGAAGAATAAAAGAGAAATTAAACTATAGAAAGAAAAGAAAATATTAGTTTTTAGTTTAATTATAGTTTCACTGTTAAAAGAACTCTTTGCTACAGAAGAATCACCTAAGAAGAATGGTACTTTGCAATTGTCCTGTTAAGACTAGGTTAAGTCATGTATCGTAATGATACACTAAAAAACTTAAACAAAATATTAAAACGAAAACGCAAAGCGGTCATTGAATCGTAAAGACAGCAATAAATTAAACTTCTTTCGGTTATAACTGTTCTAAAGTTCTAACAATTACGTTATGGGACGGAACCCGTAATTACGAGAACGAACACGCACATGTCAGTACCCAATAACCTTCTGCAACGACCGGCCGTGATTCATACACGTAGATGGAATCTCAATATGTATTCACAATCCTACGCAGTTTTTTATATAAATAAAACAAACAATGCATACGCTTTTATCATCAACGCTATAAAAAATATATTAACTTGCAATAACAACTGGAAGGTCAAACTTTATTTATCATAATATTATATTACATGATGCGACTTTGGCAACCGACAACACATTTATGTCGTAAATTCTACTCAGACTAAAGAAACCACCTCGTTCATAAATCAAAGTTACTGTAAAATTTACACACAGGATAAAACAGACAGTCAAATAGCCGTAAGAGATCATAGTTATCGTAAAACAAGGAATGCATATTACCACAGACCATAACAAATCAATTGATATAAGTTTATAAGCTAGAAAGGAAATTGATAGAAACAGTAAAGTGAACGTGCTGCTTGCAATGAAACTACACTATAAAGCTGACATTAACTACAAAATTGGATCCGCAGTTATTAATTCATCGTATTAAAATAATATAGGTGTGGCAGAGAGGTGAAGCTTGTACCTAGATGATGTATATTTCAGTTTACAGCGATGCTCGACGCTCTTAATCCCAAGTATTAACCGGAGGCACCGACCCGCCACGATTTATCGTCCCGAACCACGACTAGGCGGGGCCGCGGGGCCAACCAGCAACTAACACTGTTGTACGATGCAACCTGATAGCTCGTTTTGTATTTTTCTACAATTCATGATATATCGCTGTAATACTTTGTAAGAAACCAGTCACGTAGCCAGAGTTATGTGACATGAACACATGAATTATCCTCCGCTTGTAAATGTCAAGACAGACGACACCCCAGACATACCTATTATACCAAGTCCTTCGCTAAACTGTAAACACAATAATACAGTCATAGACGTAAACGAACAAGTAGCTAGAGTTAACCTAGTTTAAAATTTTATTCGAGTGTTGGCACAGTCTTTCACGAGAGCCCTCGCAACGTTTAAACAGTCGATTCCCGTTTTATCCGCAGCCTCCAACTCCTCGGGGATGTTGAAGGATTTGGCGCATTTACAGACGAACAAAAAAGAAAGAAACTAAAACTCGGGACTACGAAAGAAAATCTAAGATTTCCGCTGAGCGATTTCAGTCGAGATAACATCCTCCCATACACTATTTATTTTGTCTTGCAAACTCAGGAGTGAGGAGAGTGCTTCAAAGGATTTGAACAAGATGTCGAGTGCTTACAAAATTACAAGCATTGCACTCGGTGGCAGAAATACAAATCATTGATCGACACGATAGTGTGCAGGGCAGAATTAAATAATGGATGAGGTCTATGACCTATAAGTAATTCATAGAATGAGCGAGTGAACGTGAGGTGCGGTGCTCGGCCCGATATGGCAGGTGCGTTATGTAAGCGGCCTGCACCGCAGGCGCACGCTTCTGATACCAAATGCCAGTGCGCTATTCCTATGCTGGCCGACTAGCGGCGAGCTCGTGCCAAGGCCCCGCAACAATTGAAAGTAGATGTCCAATAACCTAACCTTTCGAAATTATATTAGAGTAATAGAAACGAAATAACTGATAGAAAACAAATACTAAACAAAAGTTAAAGGTCGAACCGTTAAAGGGCAAAATTGCGCCACATTCATAACAGGTGCCGTCTGAATCTGAACTGAAACTTGGTAGCCAGACAAATTTATAATGATATAGCCCATTACCTCTAGCAAAGCAATAACGATAACCATAGATATAGTCGTTACCGTAGTATGCCCGAAGGACTTAAAAGCGGACAATTTAAAACATAAATTAGATAGTGCAGTGTCTAAATACGGGAGAACACCGGGAGGCAGCCGACTACCGGGAGGTTAGGGACGATGAATAACGAAGCGACAGGGATGGTGTATCGGGAATGGTCGCAGAATGGAGCGAGACAAATGATCGTCCGCGGGTGCAGCAGCCAGAAGCAGTGCACACAGACATCGATCGATTAGCGGCCGAGCCACCCGCCCGCTCCGCCACAGCCAATCTATCGACCTTTATGTTCTATTTTAAATTTGTGACCTGCCAAATGATATTGATCATAATTGATAATGAGCAAACATCCATTAATATTTCCGTACTGATTAATTATTCCATCAATAAATTCCCGTCGGTCGATTTGATGAGTAACTTTTGTTTATTGGAGGAGTGTAATATGTGTAATGTAATAAAAATTCAAAGCGCGTACCCTGGACAGGTTTCTCTCTTTTCAATAAAACTTTGTATGAAGAAAAAACATAATCCATGCAAATCTATTACTAATATAATCTAAACTTAGGTACAAAGCTATCGAGGTTCAGCTCACGTCGTCGCCGACCGGTGATCACTTATTTAACTTGGAGGTGCCGTGATTCCATAGAATTGCACAGGAGCAGACACCGTGCGCATTTTTTATTTATGAAATTTTCTATTGGAACAGCTGCGGTAATGGAATAATTTCGATGGAACTGATCTGTATTCAGCAAAAACATCTTGGTGTGTCTTCAACTTTCCGCGCTCTGATCGGCTTTGGAGACCGACCCACAGATTAGAGCGAGATTGAATTTAAAATTATCGCTCCCTCTGAACAAATTGGAACCTAAAATCAAAAGCGGATCTCCTTTTATTTCTTCCTCTTTTCAATAGCATGATATAGTAGATTAGTTTCTCATCGTTTGTAAAGCTTTTAGATAGAGGGCTTTCAAAGAAATTGGCTGTGACTTACAATATTCTGGAATTTCTAACGGTCCATTGAATTTTAAGGAACAATAGTGTCTGAGTCTTTGATGTAGGAAAAATATAAAGGTAACTTGCTAGAGCAAAAGGCTTTCTATAAATACTATCAGTAAACGTGTATCCTGTGCGTTCATACTCAGGTCTACAATATTAATTGCGTAGAAACTAGGAAAAAACTCGACATTAGCCTGTTATCAGAAAAGAAAGTTTAATGTCGCTGTCAACGACTGTGTAAGTGTTGCTTGGTAAGATACCTTGTTGCAGGAAACGAAGGCAAGCGGTGGAACTTGTCGGCTGTCACCCAGGAAGTGGCAGAACATATTATGTGACTTATGTGAGTGATAAGAAAACACATGAGGATAACAGTCAAGTTAAACTAAGACATAAGCAATGTGTAGTACACGACTGTGATAAAACCATGTTTAGACACATTGTAGTGGAAAACTACGACTTACGTGACAAAATACCTACCGATAACGCCGAAGGTACGTTTAATCTTATCCAGCCAATTGTTAGCAAACATGGCCGTGCATTTAATAAACTCACAATAAAACATGCACTATTTATTTTCCTCTACAGCAGAGACGCAAACAATATAAAATAACTTATTTGTGTGACTGGAAACTTTACGAACTTTATTGTCTCGACCAAGTTCGAGGATTCATTTTGCGTACGTATTACTTGACTAGAGGATCGCAAGCCGTCGCCAGAGAACAAAGCTTCGGCTAACTTAACAATGTGTTTAGTTTCGAGATTAGAGCAATCCCGACCAACACCTAAACACGGATTTTAGATAACATTCAAACTCCGACCGCACTGAATATAAATGAGATTTTAGAACGCCACAGCGACCGTCTTAGGGTCCTCGGCTCTCGTGCATAATTACTAGACGTTACAATCGTTCAACTAAGTTTGAACACCGATGAATAACTGTAATGGATAATTATATTGAAATAGAGATCTTTATTTTCATTCTCCGCACATCAAGACACTTTTTTATTTATACAAAAAAGTGAAAATTTATATCGGGAAAGATCGGCGGCGCGGAAAGCGGGACGTAAGACAGGTTTGCGTGAGGAGGGCTCGAGGTCCCGGCACGCACCCTCTTCCCAGCTGTTTGCGTCTATTACAATTCAATGTCAAGTCCGATCAATACGGCCGGGGATGTAAAATTCGGCTGGTCTCGGGGCGTTCCGGGAGCTACGAACGCCGCTAGCCGCGGGCTTACTAACCTACCGTAATACGGGGTGCGTGCTCTCTGCACGATCAATAGGCGCCAAGTAAGGCTCGGCTCGTTTTATAAATAGTCTTGAACTTCACCTCGGCCGCCGCCGCCGAGATTCGTGGGCGAAAGTGTGGAAATATCTTTCGTTACGTCACGAGGGCGGCTGTTTTGTACACTTATATTAAACATCGCACTTTTCCCTTGTCTGAAATGAATAATCTGAATCGCAGAGATGATAAGCCACTGCAGCTGTAACAATGCCAGGCATCTCATTATGCAGATGAGATGCACAATCCCCGGCGGAGAGAAAGTTTGAATATCTCAATATAACGTGACAATCGGCAACTGATGTGAATATTTTACTAAGTTTCCATGTAAATCGCCCTTCGTCGAGTACCTACTGGCGTGGATGGCGCGAGGAAACCGCTGGAAAAATGTCAGAGGGAGCTAGAATTGGAAAAACAACTGCGGTGAATTTCTCCACCTAGACTTTAAAAGCGCTCGAAAAGCCAATATCGTAGAGCTTTATACCTCATCAGCATGTATACCAGACACAACTGAAGTGGTATTAAAGATTGTAAATTGAAATCTTGCAAAAAAGAATGCAGACGGTAAATAGAGGTATTAATTAGCGGATACAAAACCGATGAGATGAAGTGAAATCAAGCTGGAGGACTATTACAGTGAGTAAGGGGAGCAAAAGCGGTGATATTAAAGGACGAAAACGAGCGGTTCATTACTGGGAATGTTGGCAATAACAATACGGCTAATGGTCCTGGCGCGATCCTCTCAATTCCCACTTCTACTCGAATACCTCCCTTCGCAACAAATCCCTGGCAATTGCAACTTACTTATTTTGATTTCACGTCCTGTTCTCTGAGCTTAATATACATACTTTGCACGAATTATCTCTGCAATTTAATAGGGCTGCATCAATTGTATCGCATTGTTGAGTAATAATGCATTATTCTAATCGTTCAAGTTGTTAGTCATGGTAATTATCGCTTTTAATTATCGTTTTAGGTATTGTATTGTGTCGTAGATACTACGTCTTACATATTCGTAGAAGTGGATCGTGAGCGTGACCTAAGGAGACTGTCATAACTCGGGCGACGTGTTCCTAGGTCACGTAAACCATCAATGTTTCACTTGTTTTATTTTTTTTCTATAAACGGAACGTTGCAATAGATAACGACATTGTTCTTGATAGCAAGTACTTAAATATTGGTTTTATTATGTTTTTTTATTCTCAGTTTAATACTTAACAACTTCATTCAGTCGCAGTATTATATTTATTAAGGTTGAAACAAGGATAAAAATATGAGTAGTTATAAATGACTGTGGCGTTTGTGTTGGACATTAAAATATGAGGCACTTTATTGCTGGTAACGACTGTCAGCTGTTGGTTTTTCGAGGTTAAGCTGATCAAAATTCGGAGTGCATGATTAGACGTAACGTCTATATTAGGTTGTATTCACATTGACGTGGGCGGGAGCGCTATAATCAAATAACAGCACGATTAAATCAAGCGCCTCTCAATTTAAATACGACTATAATTATAGAACATTTAGTAGACGTAGATCGAAGATAGATTGACGCGATTATACAACGTAGCCGTGCAATTTATACTGATTTATAGGAACAGCTAACATTTAACGCGAGAAAACTCGTTTAAACAATATTCCTAAAACCATTGGTTGCGCAAATGATCCCAAATAAAGTGCTTAATCGTGGATTAGTACGAAAATATTCAGAAAATGTAACGACTTTCGAAAGGCCAGCGGGTAAGGGCGAGTTGCTCCACTTTTCTACACGGGCTTCGTGAAACTTGGAACATTATCGCACGATAAATCGCTAGTTCGTATGTCTGCCAATCACTATCCATAAAACTTGTATCATAAGATTGTAGTTAGTCGAGCGTGACCGTTCGCAGTAGGCGCGATCACGCAAGTTTATCTAGCAGAGTTATAATAATTAGTTGGAGCAATAACATATCCAGACCACACCTCGCAATTAGGTCTTGATTATGTGAATACTTTATGTAGTGTAACTCCACTTAGAGTAACACATAAACCGTTCTTTATAAGGAAACTCGAGATAAATACGTTGTTGATGTTAGGAGCATACGTTACGTAACAAATCTTGCTTCTTAATGCGGCTCTATTATTAGTGTTCTGTGGTGTCATGGACGGACGGTCATCTGTTTAAGGTCATGAGCAGATATGATCATCAAGAAAAATTAGTGTGGATGTCGTGAATGATAAGACTAGTAGATTCGGCTCATGTTTGTAGTTGTCCCTTTAGGCAGTTACGTGGGAAGCCGGCTAGCAACTAAACAAAGCTATGAATTACCTGCGATATTTATTTATCAACTTCAAAAGGAGGCAGAGATTCCATGTCCGATCCAATGCTTATTATAAGCTTAACAAGTATTATCTAAGCTGCATTCTGCTTAGACTAAGTATCTGGCACACTAACATTCAGAAGACGCTTAAATTAAAATCATCATTTGATTTCATTACTTTTGGCAATCAAAACAATTGGTTAATGAAAATTTAATTAGAAATTAGCGCAATCAGTTAAATATGATTACCAGGACCTCATAATTTGAATGGAAGTTGGCAAAAACAAAGACATTTGAGCCTGAGCCAGCAGGTACGCGTATGACCGTACACGTAACAAATCAAATCATACAATATGGCGGCATTAGTCGTTGCGATTCTATGCGCTAGAGATTTGCAAGCGGCGCGGCGACGTGCACTGTAAGTAGGTCGTGCGCGTGCGTCGACCCCACGCCCGACTTCAGGGTTAACGCCAAGTGCTTGTAACTAGGGTTGCCACTCCAACAAGCGGGGGATAAAATCTTAACAACTCATAAGACTGACGGGAAAGAGGTCGGGAACGACTCACACTGCATACAAACTCTAAAGGAACGGGCAATCATAGGAAAAAAGACTGACATTTAATTTTACAGTTGAATAAATAAAAATGGTGGACTATTTTGGGTAGCAACACCCAATCCACATAAATTTTGGAAGTAACATAAATATTTTAGGAGCAATGCTAATGAATGTTTTCAAACCTGGTTTCTGCTTATTTGGGATAGTTTTACCATATATTTTACATTACATTTGCTACGTTTAGGTACTGAGGAGAATTATAAATTTATCCTCAATCTAAAACGATTTGTTATTGATGCAGCTGAAGTTGATGAATCACAATAACAAACGGGTCGGTTCTATGTTTTGTAGGTACCAATATTTTATCTAACAAACAAAACCTCTTTGGTTAACAACTGGTATGTTGTAATTGCAACTGCATTGAACAGAAGATTACTTCGTTAATTAATGTAAGTCGCTAGTATCCAATTAAAGAGCGGGAGGCATTTCTAATATTACTGTCAGAACTTAAATTAAGAGCCCTGTTCGGTGCATCGGCTGAGCCAGCCTACACATCGCGATCCTAAACGACTTGTCACCAATCTCTGGGCGCCTGGTACCAAATGCGCATTATGTAACTTGTTTAATAGTTAGCATTGTGCAATACGGATGAAATAAATGAATTCGCTAATAAGCCAGTAATTTAGGCTGAAATCATGTACATGTTTTCCAAACATTATTGCAGTAGTTATCGCTATAATAATAGCAGCGCGAGTTCAATGACCGTTCCAGTTCTATTCTAGTTACATACAACTACTGCTACTACTTTGTTTCTATGAATTTCATACGCTGAACGGCTGAAATGTTTGGATTTTGTAAGCAATTGAACGAAAAGTGTGAAATTAAAAATGTTAATTCAGAGATAGAATGAATGAAATGTTAATGTCTTTTTCTTTTTTTTTTTTGCTTTCATATTTTCCTTTGGTATCGCGAAAATAATATTTTTGTTTGTAATTAGATTTTTTATGGGTTTTGTTGAACATTATGCGAAATGATAAAAAAGTTCTCGATTCTACTTTAACTAGAACATTATCTCTAATCTTGAAATTAAATTTCATGTGCACACGGCTATTTATTGAACAAAGTACAATGTGTCAAGGATTAATTTTTTTTAGTGTATGTGAAAAAGTCGTAAGAAGAGCATCTACACTTTTCATTTCATCAAAATAATTAAAGATGCCTAAAAATACCCACACGTGATTCATTGAATTAATTAATTAAAGGGTGTTTCATTCATAAATAGCGTGTAGCTTGTCATGTCAATACTAGGCGCGCACGCGTCGATTCTGCGCAGAGGTGCGTGGGCGCAGCGAGGCGACACATCGCCGCGTGGGCTACGTGCCGTGCGGTGCATTATCCACGGATATTCAGCTCTTGGCGTTACGCATTCTATTTACTACCCAACAAATTACTCACGCATCTAATTCTTACATTATTTTACCGCTAAAAAAATTAAATACAATCGCTCCTAGACCGTGAACCTCTTACATAGTGGTAGCTACTGTAAAATATTAAACTGTACGACTCCTAAATGTTATTTATATATATCGAAATAGTTTTTTGTAATAGAATTTAATCCCATTTTAGTCTATGCTATCCCTCTATGTATTGTCTATGTGTGTCTTTCTCTTTGCTATAAACGGAATATAGAAACGTGCTCGCTATCAAAAAGTTGTTTTAATTAATCATTAATAATAGGTTATGGGCCCAGCAAAGCCGATATTTAGCTAGGGACAGTCGTAATTTTCAGTTTAGCTCAGTTTTTTAGCGTAGGTCGTGAGTGATAAGTACATAAATCATGTCGGCAAACTATTTGGTAAATGTACCAAAGCTAAAAGGGCGGGAAAATTACACGGAGTGGTGCTTCGCGGCGGAGAATTTTCTGATCCTGGAGAACATGGAGCATTGCATTAAACCTGTTGCCGGGAAAATTACAGAAGCCGCTGATGATGCGAGGACCAAGGCTAAATTAATTCTCACAATCGACTCGAGCCTATACGTGCACATAAAGGAAGTCAAATCATCGTTGGAGCTGTGGAAAAAGCTGAGAGCATTATTTGATGACTCTGGTTTCACTAGACGCATCAGTTTATTAAGAAATCTCATCTCGATTCGTCTTGAAAATTGTAATTCAATGACAAGTTATGTGACACAGTTAGTGGAAACTGGTCAAAAGCTAAGCGGAACGGGATTTCAAATCAGTGACGAGTGGATCGGCTGTTTATTGCTAGCCGGTTTGACTGAGAAATACTCGCCGATGATTATGGCGATCGAGCATTCTGGTATCGCCATCACCCGACGCCATCAAGTCAAAGTTGATGGATTTGGAAGAAAATAATGGCGGCGAATTTAAAGGAGCACTTGCAACTTTTAATAAAAAGGTTGGCAGCATTGGTCCACGCCCGAACCAAAGACAACGGATATGCGCAAACGTCAAAGTCAAAGAAAGTACCGCGGTGTTATAGATGTAAAAAACCGGGCACTATCGTAATCAATGTACTGTGGACAAAATATCTTCAAATACGAAACCAAGTGAACGTAAACAAACGAATGCGTTCAACGCTGTTTTTCTAAATGGCAGTTTTTCGAAACAAGATTGGTACACAAAGCACCGCTAATTAGTTGCAGCGCTACACATCGACACAACTGTCATTTACACAGTGTACATGTGTGCGTAATTTCATATAACTGTATATAAAAATATTCGTCCACCACGTTCACATTGGTATTTTCATTCTTGTGTCGGTATACGTATTTTTATAATTTAATGCATAGGTAAGGTTAAAACTATTTACAATCATTGATATGACCCGACATTTTCACTGTCATTATCGTAGTGCTCGTGGTCGATTGGTTAATGAGCACGCTTTTATCGTCTTTCAAGGATCAATGATGTGGGTTCTATTCCAGCTAAAAGTTAATTTTATTTTACCTTGTTATTTTTCTTATTTTTTTTTTGTTTTTTGTCATAAAATATAAATATCAGGCTATAAAAGAAGCAAATGAGTTGGTAAATAAAACAATACTATTTTTTATTACAATTAATTTATTTATTATACAAATATGTTGTTTTATATTCAATATTTATATCTAATAATTAATTATATACCACATGTTAAGTTTAAAGTTCTTTAAATCATAATTAATAGATATGACAATAAACCTCATAGTCGAATCGGGAAATATCATGCGGTACAGCGGTAATACGATGGCAGCAACATTTTTTATTAAGTAGGTAATAAACAAATATACAACATTCTTGTTTTGTAATTTAATAATATAATGTATTATTAAATTACAGTTTTACAGTAATAAACAAGTAAAACATGTAAAAAATTACACTGTCAACATAATATTTCTTGAAATGGGCGACTTTTTGTCGTTTGAACTTCCATTAATTATCTATTTTACGACGGTTGTTATAAGGTTCAATATTCAGTGGGCTGTATGATAGTAAAAAGAATGTGACGAATGCTATGGAACGATTTTAACTTTCATGACCTTTAGAATCAGGGAAACTTTAAATTAATTGAAGATGGGCGTAAATATAATATGTCAATCAAGTTCGAAAGCAGTTAAATAAATTTGTTAATGAAAAATTAAAGTGAAGTGAATAAACATGTTGAATAGAAAGAAATTATGACAATTTCTAACCACAAAACAATAACATCACTTCACCGTATGTTCTAGACAGCATTTTAATATTCTTAAAAAAATTAAACATTATTTTATGTTAATTTTAATAAAGGCAGAGTTTGACAGGCTCAATAATTGATTCCGAAATCAATACAATCACTGATCCTACAAGGCAGAAGGTTGCAATTCGTATACCTTTCTCCATCTTTTCTTCACAATATTTTACGCCCATCCTTATCCGACTTGAAAGTCTTTTCGTCGCTCAATATGATTACACTGTTCGCCCAATCAAAATTAATAAAGTCCTTAGCAAATTCTTAGCGCTTTTGCTGGTGAACCACAGATAACAATATTTTCTTCTCTGGCTTCCTGCACCTTAAACCAGAATGCAGGTGTCTCCGTACAGTTTGTATTAAAACATTCAGTGCTGTCGCTGTAGTGCGGGTTGGCAGGAACGGATCAGCCATGTGCCTGGCTACGATGTCGTAGTGCCGAGCCGATGAATTTGCCTTTGGTTTAGGCCCACGTCGACGATGTTTAACGTCACCGGTCTCCGCATATCTGTGCACCCATAACTGCATGGATCTCCTCTGTTGATACCAAACAAATAAGTATTTAAAATACCAGGAAATACTTTACAGGAATTAAAGTTACTTAAAAATAATAATAAATATAAGTAAACACAATGTTAGAATAATAATTTATAATTAAGTAGTGGCGTAAGGAATAAAAATCCCTAACCAGATATGTTTTAAAGAAACACTCCTAACAAAAACAAGTCAAGTTACAATACAATTAATAATAAATTATTAATATATCTTTATAATATTGAACTTCATAATAAGTTGCAATAATTATTTTATTCTAGTGCAAAAATTGATAGGTGTGTCGAGTTACAAAATGAAATAAATATTATTTAGAATATCAACGTAGTATCTTATTTACTCACCGATATCATTAAACGCCTTGCTATTTCAGTTATTGTTAGTTATGTTTTGCTCATGCAAAACAATGGTTTCAGCCTTTTTAAATGTTGATAGGTGTTGGAACATCTTGTAAAAATAAAAATAACTTTGCACACGAATATAAGTAGTGTAGCAATAAACTATGAAATCCTCATAAATTGACAACTAAGAACGCAATTATTTTGTAAGTCGGGTGATTTGAAAAACATGTTTTAAATAGTCGGTAGTTACTTCATAAGCGTGTAAAATAAAATGACTCGAGATTTCTATGGTCGCCACAAACATTGCAAATATACTCAGGTATCGAACCATTAAGAAATCACAGTTAATTACTTTTTTACTGTTTTTATCTTATTTAAGTTGGTTGAAATGCATGAAGCAAATGAGATTATTCTAAATAATAAATAACTAGAACTAAAATATAAATAAAAGATATTATAGGTATAAATAAATCTAAAGTATTTACTATTAAAATTAACATAAGATTTAGAACAATAGGAAAGGAAAAAAAAGAAAAGATTTAATTGTTTCTAATTTCAAATTTCAAATATTTGATAAATTAATTCTAAAACAACATGTGAATGTTGGAATCGATCCGGCGGCACTTTACTTGACAATTGGAGGCGATAACCATTGCGCCAAGCGCGCTGTAGATGAGATCATCGAAATATTTTATATCATTCAGTAACATAAAATTACAATGAGAAAGCACTATATTTATATGGGTATTGTATAGCTCGATCGTTCATTATTTTTGATTTCGATTTATTCAAAGTTTGTTATGAGTAATTTTATCTTTACCCTCGTTTTTATTTAAACTTATTTACTAAATTATTGCGTATACCGACACAAAAATGATTTTTAAATACCAAGATGTGTGTGATAGACGAATGTTTCTATACATATCTATTGATATGAAATTACCCACACATGTATATTGTGTAAATGATAGTTGTGTCGATGTGTAGCGCCGCTAACTAATTAGCGGTGCTTTGTGTACGTTGATTCCGGGGCGAGTGCACACTTAACCTCAAACGAAAACTGGATTAAAAATGTTTCAACCGAGCATTCCATCAAAGAAATTGTCATTGCGAATGAAGAAAAACTTTATGTGAAGTGTTCAGGTGATGTACAAATTACGACGGTTACTGACAATAGCGAATATGACGTGATAGTCGAAGGAGTGTTGTGTGTGCCTAAACTAACCACAAACCTGCTGTCGGTCAGTCAATTGGTCAAAAATGGTAACCAAGTGAGGTTTACTACCAGTGGATGCAGTATTTACAACAAAAGTAAGCAGTTGGTTGGCGTCGCGTCATTGACAAATGGTCTATAGGTTGAAAACTCCTGAGAGTACATTGGCTGCAACTTTATATCTGTAAATACATGGCATCGCAGATTAGGCCACGTAAACAGTGTATACTTGAACAAGATGCCTGATGCAGTGAGTGGCATGGAACTTCAAAAGAAAAGTGACATTTCTCAGTCGTCATGTATTGTTTGTTGCGAGGGTAAGCAGTCTCGCCTTCCTTTTAGACAAGCTGGTTCTAGAAGTGGTGAATTATTGGGTATATTCACAGTGATGTTTGTGGACCGATGGAAAATACATCAATTGGTGGGTCGAAATACTTCATTTTGTTCATCGATGATTACAGTCGCATGACATACATATACTTCATGAAACAAAAGAACGAAGCATTTCAACACTTTCAAAACTATAAAGCCAAGGTAGAGAACCAGTTGAATAGAAAAATTAAATACTTCGCAGTGACAACGGGACGGAATTTTGCAACAAAAGTTTTGATGATTACTTGAGAAAGAGTGGCATTTTGCACCAGAAGTCAAACCCCTACACGCCAGAACAGAATGGCCTGGCCGAGCGTTTAATAGAACAATTATTGAGAAAGCAAAGTGTTTATTATTTGATGCTAAGATGGGCAAAGAATTTTGGGCCGAAGCGTCAAATACAGCTGTCTACTTGCATAACCGCATTGTCCTGTCAGCATTGAACAACAAAACACCCTATGAAGTTTGGACAGGATGTAAACCAGACATAAGTCATTTGCGGATTTTTGGCAGCCGTGTCATGGTGCATGTTGCACAAGAAAAGCGCCAAAAATGGACAAGAAGTCAAAGAGCAGATACTTGTGGGCTATCCAAGGACATAAAAGGGTATAGAATTTATTGTCCCATCACTAAGAAAATCATTACATAGAGATGTGATTGTAATGGAGGAAGTGTCTATGCCTGTGACAGAAGGCAAAGAATACAGTGAAGAAAGTCTAGATTCAGTGGGGACACATCTGCAGGTGACTCGGAAGATACTATGACTGAAAGTTATAATGACAAGTCTGATATGACATATATACCGAGTGACTATGAGGATGCTGAGTCAACTGAATTGAGAGATTCGGAGCATGACAAGAGGGCTATTAGGTTACGGAAGAAACCTGATAGATATGGATTCTCCAACATGTGTACCAATTCTGGTGTAGAAACGTGGGATGATGCTGGTGATCTGACGCTACAGGAAGCGTTGTCAGGGTCACAGAAGGAGCAGTGGTTAAGTGCTATTAGGGAAGAACTGGACTGTTTTAATGAAAATGATGCATGGGAGTTGGTAGATGCTCCTAGTGCAGGGACAGTAGTGAAGTGCAAGTGGGTTCTTAAAAAGAAATATTGTGATAGTGAAGTGAGATATCGTGCAAGGTTGGTCGCCAAGGGATTTACACAAAAACCTGGTGTGGACTACAACGAGACATTCTCTCCTGTTATAAGACATTCTACCTTGCGTTATCTGTTTGCATTAAGTGTACAATTAGATATGAATGTAACTCATCTTGATGTCACTACAGCATTCCTGAATGGTCATTTGAAGGAAACTATCTTTATGCAGTTACCTGAGTGTTTCCCTGTTACTGATTGTAATAAAGTTCTTAGATTAAAAAAGGCAATTTATGGCCTAAAACAGGCTTCTTTAGCCTGGTATGATAGAGTAAATGAAACTTTATGTAATTTAGGATATGTCAAAAGTAAAATAGAGCCTTGTGTATTTATAAAAGATTGTAATACTGGTAAAAAAGTGATAGTAGGTCTTTATGTAGACGATTTCCTAATATTTTCAAATGTAAAGTCTGAAACTGATAGTTTAATTGAAGCTTTAAGTGTAAAATTTAAAATAAAGAATCTTGGTAATGTTAAACAGTATCTAGGCATGAAAGTTAATGTTGATAGGAAGAATTGTGTTGTAACACTTGATCAAAAGCATTATATAGAGCAGTTGATGCAAAAGTTTAATATGACTGATTGTCACTCAGCAGAAACACCTATTGAATGTAAATTAAATGTTGAAAAATCTAGTATGTGTAAAGATAATATTCCATATCAAAGGTTAATAGGATGTTTAATGTATCTAGCGGTGATGACTAGACCAGACATAGCATACTCTGTCAGTTATTTATCACAATTTAATAATTCCTATTCAAGTGTTCATTTTTCTTATGCTAAAAGGGTTCTAAAATATCTGTATAAAACAAGGGATTACTGTTTGAGATACTCCCAAGGAACAGCAGATTTGGTCGGCTATGTAGATGCCGATTGGGCGAGTGATGCGTTAGATAGACGGTCATATACTGGTTTTTGTTTTTTGAAAAGTGGGTCTGCTATTGCTTGGGAAAGCAGAAAACAACGCACAGTAGCCTTGAGTAGCTGTGAAGCAGAATATATGGCTTTATCGGAAGCAAGTCGTGAGGCTATATTTTTGCGTAGACTAGAAACAGAATTAGTTGGGTTATGTAACACAATAACATTATTTAGTGATAGTCAAAGTGCGTTGAAGCTTGCCAATAATCATCAGTCACACAAGAGGTCCAAACACATTGATGTTCGATACAATTTCATAAAGAAAGTTATTGATGACAATATTATTGAAACAAAATATATTGGTACCTCTCAGATGCCTGCTGATTTGTTGACTAAAGGTTTAAATAGGGCAAAACATTACAAATTCATAGAGATTTTAGGACTTGTTAAACCCTAGTTAATTTTTATGTATACCTTAAGGTCTAATGGTTTGTCAGTTACCTAATAGTTTATTTGTATTTATCTGATTTCGATATAGTGGGGGTGTTATTTATATATATCGAAATAGTTTTTTGTAATAGAATTTAATCCCATTTTAGTCTATGCTATCCCTCTATGTATTGTCTATGTGTGTCTTTCTCTTTGCTATAAA
The DNA here is from genome assembly GCA_902850265.1 of Spodoptera littoralis. Lineage (NCBI taxonomy): Eukaryota > Metazoa > Arthropoda > Insecta > Lepidoptera > Noctuidae > Spodoptera > Spodoptera littoralis. Next base: position 5,618,951 of record LR824539.2, read on the forward strand.
CGGAATATAGAAACGTGCTCGCTATCAAAAAGTTGTTTTAATTAATCATTAATAATACTAAATGTACGCAAACAAGGCGCATGTTTATCAAGATTGAATTCAACAGTACGATGCCAACAAAAACCGGCTCCAAAGCCCTGCCATGTATGGCAATAGTGTCCTGCAAGTGGATACTTGCGATAACTTTATAAAAACTTGATCACAACTATACGAAACGGTCTTGCAAGCCGCGGGTTGGCTAAAGTTCGCACGCTTACTACCTTTTATAGGTCTACTACCATATTCCAGGTGTGTCGAAAGCTAAACACCAAGAAAATGCAAGATACGCTATCTGTTGCACCACACCATCACTGCGTGTTCAGAAATTCCTCCTGATTTAAAGAGATTCGCTCATTGCTCATACTTAAATAGTAATCATTTATCAAGCATCTGTGTAATGGAGTAATTACGTTTATCATGTTCTTACGAAACGGCCGATATCTGAACTAGTAAGAACGTATTGCGCGCCGTACTATCATTCTACAACTTTTTGCAACGAAGGAAAGTTGCACCGCGAGACCTATACAGCCCTATTGTATCTATTAACCGGCTACTTTCTCATTTCTTGCCATTTACGGTCCGTTGAGAAAATCGAGATGCATTTTGCAGTATATCAGCGCATGATGAAGAGACAGAATGACAGCATAACTTAGGCCCACTCACGGTCGGCCTGACTCATTTATCTTGAAGAGTAAATTATATTATTATTACTAAGACTAAAGAGAAGCATTTGTCTTCGATGTACAAGCTACAAGCAAAAACATAACAGAGAGGCAAAAAAGGTTAAGCGACTGTTGCGCTCGGTGAGCAAGACGATTTAAAGAAAAACGCGGTGTTAATCCACATGGGAAGCCTTGAGCGCGGTGTCGGGTTGCGGCCGCGGCTCCGTCGGCTTTAGTTACATGGACGACCGCGCGCTCGCCACATCTTCCTACGTGCTCCTCGAATTATACATTACTTCTTACAACGCCCAAAACTGTACTGCCTTTTGATCTACACGCTAATACTCATGTATCACACTCGAGGACTCGAGCAAATGAAAGGCTGCAAAACATTTTATGAAGTCGTTCAGCTCGTTAGACCATGTTTGATCTCGAGATGTGATACAACTACGTATATGCACGATGGACGTGAAAATTACCGCTGCGATAAATTCATAAACCTGGCTTTAGGTCTTACGAGCAGTGCAACCGGTCGCCGCAATCAATATGCTGGTAGACAGCGAGCCACCATAAATAGAAGAAGTGGACTGGGATTTAATGATGCCGCTCCGCGAAAACGTGCCTCGCTTGTCGCTGTTATCAATCATGCTTACAGCTCAGTCCCAGTATCTCTGTATCGTTTCACTTGGTTATTAGATTCCAGTAGGAAGAAACCGATATTTATTTTATGGCTTGCCTATTGAATTTTATTACCGGCCTGAACGGACGTGATTTATTTTTTAGAGATCGAAGTAAACCAGTTCGAGATAAAGTAAAAGATCTTGTAAACGTTAGCTGAACACGTTGGTACAATGTAGCGGGTGGGTTTCTAGGGGGTGTGAGGAGAATTATGAAGTTTCCCCTGTCGAATAAACGGGGTGTTCTCACGCGAAACGAGTCGGCTACAAGACAATACCGGTCGCGTATTTACGTGATAGATAAGTGAGGAAAATGTTTTAAATTATCTCGCGTGCTTCGGTCGGTGCACGAGCGGACGTTAGCAGCACAATAGTAGCACTTCGCGCGTCAGAGTAGCACGAAATAGCATTTAAATTACCGTCGTTGATTATCTATGTTAAAATACAATCTAAATTACGTGGAATATCTGTCTGGTTGTACGAAAATCGTGACTAACGATCGAAGTTTACTCAAACAAAAAAATGTTTAAAAGACAGAATGCAGGTAAGTGTTTATAGTAATGGTAATGTAATTACACCATCACTTAATATATTAAAATACGTACAAATGGTTTAATAAAGAGCTCAGTTCATATTCTGCCGTCCCTAGATTATGGTTCCATAAAACGTTATAAACATGAATAACTTTCAGATAATCTATTAAAATTTATATGTCCACTTAGAGAAAGCCTGACTAGTAACTACATAATGGTAACAACTTTATAACCTGTGTTAAATTAGTTTATTTACAACAACACTTTGAACATTGATAGACAAGTCTAAGGTCTATCATAATTTTTATTTTCTTACATAAATTAATACTTTCGACGATATAGTGATTTAAAATGTCGCGTGACGTCACTTCTATGTACATTTTATACGTAGAAATGACGTTTTATCCCCCACTCCTAAACTTTGATTCGTTTTATCTAAGTATTGTTTTCTTAGACGAAAAAAAATTCGATTGACCCGCGCACTTTCGATTCTGAAACAACCATACACAAGTGAAGCATATAGCCATATGCACCGCATAAACGAACAATATTATGTAGTACCAAACCTAATATAGCTCAACTACAGTCAAGCGTATGTGTTGAGTGTTGTAATAAATAATAAACAAACGTCGAGCAAAAATAGCTGCGAGCACGACGGGCAGGGGAATGACCGTCGGTTGACACACAACTGGCTCAAGGCCTGAGATTAGATACCAGAGTCGCATAACAAACATATAACGACTGACAATTGCAAAATAATATATGCGAGAACAATTCTTTAAGGATCCACGAAAGTGTGTTTTGATTATGCGCATTTTACCGGAAAATTTATTAATGAAATGTACGGTAGAAAATCTCTTTTTTTTGGCAACTTTTTGGAAGTTTACCAGTAAAAAGAAAACAAACTAAATGTATTGTTTTAGTTAGGTATTTAAATTACATATTGTATTTTATTACATGAGCGGTATATAACATGTCAGTTTTTAGACAAGATTCAGGTTTTTTTTTAATATTTTTTTGCACACTGCATGACTATAGAAATAGACCTTTTCTATAGCTACTGTTAAACAAAAATCTGTTAATAAAGCAGGTTACATTACACCCATCTTTTAAAACCGAATTATTCTGTTATAATACATAACATCACGCCTTTTATCTCCGAAGGGGTAGGCAGAGGTGCACATTACGGCACTTAATGCCACTGTACAATGTAACACCCACTTTTCACTATTTATGTTATGAGCCCCATGTAATGAGGGGGTGAGCCTATTGTCATATACCACCGGGCACAATTCCAGACTCCGTGCTACTACTGAGATTTTTTAAACCCAGTAATACTTTGCTCGACCTGGGAATCCAACCCGAGACCCCTTGCAGTCGCACTTGCGACCACTCGGCCAACGAGGCAGTCATATAACTTAATATACTTGTATTAATATTGCCTTTTAATTTTAACCCCTTTACAGTAAGCATTGTATGCTAAATACCATCACAAAAAAGGACTAAATAGCTTCAGAATCTATTCTTAACGGTCTTCTTCTTAAGGTAATGAGATCAAAAGGGTTAGCTTGGAGCAAACAATTACATTTAATGTTACAGAAGTCTTGTTCATTGAATTTTCAAACTTATCCTAGTGTAATTACGATTTAATTTCAGTTATCTGTTTCTTAGAGAGAGATCTTACAGAATTAGCTATAGTTGCTACCTAATTTAGACACTAGCTAGCGCCATCGCTTTTTAGGTTTTCTTTGGGTATATAATTTAAAATTGGTTCCAAATCAGCTCCTATCTTACCTCTATATCTTATACTATTATATAAAGCGAAAGAGTTTGTTTTTTGTTTGAACGCGCTAATCTCAGTAACTACAACTCTGATTTGAATAATTCTTTTTGTGTTGGATAGCGCATTTATCGAGGAAGGCTATAGGCTATATTACTTCACGCTACGACCATTAGGTGCTGAGCAGAGCGCGTGAAACCGCGCGGAAGTAGCTAGTTTTGGTATAAAACTTAAAAACTACACATTTGCTCTTGATTTCTTTATATCTCTACCTCTTTCTTTCCATCTAAATTGTATGAAATGAAAGATATTTTTTATCGTTAATGGGTACTGATTTACAGTGAGAAAATGCCATTATTAGAAATGTATACCAGGTTTTACACAATAAGACAATTAAGTTGATGAGGACTCTGGTATTAGATCTATTCATTTGTTATAACTTGTTTAATAGATAACGTTGGTGTTAATTTAAATAATATCAAGCCTTTTTTTACCCCCGAAGGGGTAGGCAGAGGTGCCCATTACGGCACTTAATGCCATTGTACAATGTAACACCATCTTTTCACTATTTATATTTTGAGTGCCATGTAATGGAGTGAGTATTTTGCCATATACCGGGCACAATTCCAGACTTCATGCCATTACTGATATTTTTTTAAATCCAGTAATACTTTGCCCGACCCGGGAATCGAACTAGGCAGTTGCACTTGCGACCACTCGGCCAATGAGGCAGTGGAATAATCTTTTCCTTTTAATTTAATAACATAAATAGTGAAAAGTGGATGTTACATTGTACAATAAATAGCATTCAGTGCCGTAATACCTACCCCTTCAGGAATAAAAGGCGTGATGTTATGTTGTTGCGTAAAGATTATACCACTTTATGTTTTTTTTCAATACTTTATTGTGAAAGATGACTAAGCAGGCTATTTAGTTTTTATCCATTCCTGGTAATAGATATCTGTGTGCCTGCACCAAAATACTCTTTGATAATAAACAGATTGAGTACGTGACCGAGTCGATGTATGCATAATATTTATTTGGCAAATATTTAAACGATTGCATAAAACCCGTAGCGACCATCTTAGCTATTCAACCAACGTTCTATCTTAAAGGAATTCTTGCGAAATAAGAATTCCTACCAGCTTTTTTATCACAGCTACTTATCCACTTTTCGCACACATTAGTACGGACTGAAAACCCATCAATTATATTTTTTGTGGGCGTGCTAACTGCTAATCGATTCCGTTCTGATTCTGTAATATACTTATGAATAAATCGCTAATAACTAACAACAAAATTTAACAACATTATGTTGTTATTATATCGGTTTATGCAATACATTAGCACACAAGCACTAATAACAATTTCATTAATTTTAAACAGTCGCAGACGCCCGAGTTGGTGCAAAGTTATGTGAACTCAAAATATGGCAACGACTTTAACACTGGCTGGCATTCATTTACTTTGTCTTTTGAAGGAGGCCATGAAATAAATAAATACTTTTTGTTTATTTAAGTCTACCGGTACTGGCTGAATCCATTATTCAATTAAAAATAAGTGCTTCCGAATTCAAAACTTAAAAAAGGAATTCGAATATTCATGGAATGCTTTTTGCGTTGAAATACACGTCACCTATAATGTTACCACCTGTTATAAACCTGCATTAAACCGAAATAAAGTTTATTTAAAACGCTAAAAAGGCGACGTTTTACTTTCGTCTGGCGGTTAAAGGAGTGTCGCATAAACCACCCAGTGGTACGATTAAATTACAGAAAAGTTACGTTTATTCGGTAGAAAATGTACCGACCACCCCCGGCGCCACCCGTGACAGCGTTTTATCGCGAAAAGTGTCACCCTGTGTTTTTATGGCGCCGACAACAAAAGCAAACTTTCACCTCAACGAAGTTTTTCTGCAATAAAAATATTTTATTGGCTACCTCTGGTACTTGCGTCCAGTGAGAAGCGTACGTGCAGGTCTCGTTTGAAAAAGATTAATTACGTAGAAACGATGAGTGAGTTCGTAGACAAATTATAGAATTTAAGAAATTCTTCACATATTCTGGGTGCTCAGTTTGACGTCAATTCTTTAGTTGGCAGTTCTCATAAAAATCATTTTGATGAATAAAATTTTTAAAATGACCCTGCTACTTTCACATTATTTGATTGCTTTTCAGTGTTAACAGTAGTTTCATGTTCCGTTTTATTCGTTGGAAAATACATAAAATTTCTATTTGAAAGGACTGTTTAAGTGTTTACGCTAGACTTTAGAGCTCCCGGAGGAATTGATCGTGTGTCGTTAAAGTGTTGTTTTCTCTTTCCCTTTGTACAATAACCAGTATTACAGTATAAAAGTACGTACCTTGATTTGATATGAGTTGACTTTGTGCTTCGGTAGAAGGTTGAAAGTAGAAAAGTCCAGTCTTCGAGAGAAAATGCCGTTAGCGCCAGCCCCGGCTCTGTGAAAATAAAAAGAAACATTTGAAAAAACAATGGAGAGCGCATCTGTGAATCATTTTGTAAAATATTACGACGTAGCCTGCAGGTAAAGCTATTACCACGCTTAACAATATGTAATCTCAGTTATTACAACGCCAGACATCACGTTTACTCCATTCCGATTTGCTCCATGAGCAACTTTATCTTCCCCGTTCCTCCAATCTCGAAGTCTTCCAATTTTTAACCCTTTCACCGCGGTGATGAATCGAAATCCAATTTTCTGTGTACTGCCCTTTGCGACGAGCACATTTCGTGCCGTCAGTATTGAAATGGTTTATGCCTAATCGCGTTACACGGATTTACAGCGAACACGCAGACTTGCGGATTTAATGCAGACTGCACAGGGAATGCACCGCCATTTTTAATCAAATGACGTTTATCCTTTATTATAGAGACGAGCACGTTTAATATTATCCACGGTGTCTTGAATTATAAAAACGAGTGACGACATTTTTTTAAAGAAAATCGTGAACAACAAAGATGAATAAAAAATAAACTAGTTTGGCAATTAAGAATTAAAAGCGCTTTACATATTTTTAATTTCAACAAGGTAGGTACTTTAAGTGGTTTTAATAAACTTAAAATATCCATATCAACCTTTACATTTATTTTTGTTTATAAGGGGGGAAAATCATCGAACCGAATGACTTATCCCGACTAGTGTCAGACTCTAACTGACTAAAAACCACCCCGTTCCTACTCCTGCACTTCGAGCCGAAACCTCAGTAACCCGTTAAGTTCTCCGCGGCAACCTTTACATTAAGTCCGCAATGCAAAACACGTGCAAAACAATTAAACAAAAACAAATGGCAAGAAAAAAAAATATTTTGCGTCTGAGTTAAAAAACTGTAAACTAGTACAATATGCATCGTTTTTATGCCATCCACGTGAAGCAAAAAGCAGTCTCAAGGTAGCGCAAAAAAACTTGTTTTTTCATTGTCAAGGCCAACAGAATTAGATACCGGCTTTCGTATCGCGGTGGGGCGTGTCAATACAAACTGTTTACATTCGGCCATAGATAAAAAATAGCGATTATAATGTTGACGCTGTTGTTTTGTAATTCTTCTGGCAGACTGGCGGACTATTTTAAACGATGTAGGTATATTACGAATGTTTAATTGACTATTCTGAATCAATATCGCTTCACAATCGAGCCTACAATAACAAAAGCCTACAAAGTATTTATTTTTACTTTTGTAATGCCAGCGTAGAATACGCGCGGTGCATTTTAAATGGAATCCCTTTATTGTGCGTACGTAAGTGTATAGTTACTTACAAAGCCAGTAATTTTGATTCAGAGACGCAACTTAGCAGTCTCGTCGACTTGCGCTTGAACGGAAGTACGCTCGACTTAATATGGGTGACCTTGGCGATACAATAGGTTAGTTTAATTTCATGAACAAAAACGCCGACAAACAGACGCTGGCCCAGTTGCGTAACGTGATCGCAACGCTGACTCTTAATGGTTGCACGTATAAATTAAATTAGCACATAAAATGATAACGTGTTTATACTGAAATTGTAAACATAGCAACAGGAAATGTTTGAGCTACACTTGATAAGAATTAGTGTTTATTTGTGCCTTTAAGTATGTTTTTTTCACATGCAATTTGTAGACGCTACACGTGTATCACACAAACACGTCCACCTCTTTCTTTAGTCGGCTGTTTTAGACTCGTGTAATGGGACGACCGAACGAGATTTTTGCAAGAGTTCATTGCTGCGAAATTCTAAAAAGCAATCTAATAACTCATCGTCTATCTGCCTAAATGACGCACTTTCCGTGACATACAGATAATAATCTGTACGTAAGTCATACAGATTATAATCTATACGTAACTGAAAATATACCATCTTTTTGAGCCTTAAAATGGATTGGAGTGATAAAAATCCCTATACATAGATCCTGCTTAAATTGTACCTACTAAACGACAAAGTTTTTTTTGCAAATGGAAAATACCATAATATTAAGATCCACCTGATTAGAACAAGACCAAAACAACAAGAATTTGACTATTACACGTATTTTTTGGTCGACATCAAAAACACGAGTTGGCCCACGTGAATCCGATTAGATTTGGCGCCTGACTTAATGGTTTGGAAACATAATAATAAAATATTTACATTGTTGATTTTTAACTCTTAAGAGAGAATTTGATTGAGATGTAATTGTAACTCGCGTAATCGTTTGACAACGTTACTCGACTGGTTTCAAGTCATACTAGGGGCCTGTAATCATGAGCAACATGCACAGAAACTGCCGCATCGCCGGCTGCGTGATTGAGTCATCTTAATTAGGTAATTAAATATCTTATATAAAAATAATACCTACATTTGATGTGAATAACAAAATGTCTGGGTCTATATTTGGTGTGTCTGTGAATAAATTTAGTTTGTTTCGATGCTAGAATATACATATACATACAAACATTAACACTTAAAGTGCACCATCTTGACTCTTGATATTCGAATGATAATCATAATAAAACCTTGTTTACAGGACCAACACTGTTGTGCTGATATACAGCGATTGCAATATGGCGGTTTGGCCTTGGCTCTTGAATAAAAATAACGATGTTTTTGTCGAGTTGATTTTATATCAGAAGCGCGGGCGGACGCGAGCTTCGCGTGTGTGCATTCGACCAAAATACTAGACACACCCGCGCACGCGCACTTCTATAAACAAACTTAGTATTATAATAAAAAATCGTTATTTAAACTAAAGGGACATTGCATTACAGTTTTAGCCTTTTCCAGTCAAGTTTTTTCCACTGGGGCTGTTACTCAAGTGCTTTTAGCAGTAAATATCCACCAAACACTGCTCTTTTAAAATGTTTTGTTTATAAAGACGTCTTGTTTAACATTTGTGTTGAACAAATATTGCCGTCGCAAGGCTAACCGGTACATAAAGATATTTGATGTCTTTATTTCAGATCAGTTGCGAAAAATATTAGTTTAAGTTAATCCCATCCCTAAACTTTAAAACTAGGTATTCAATTGTTTATCCTAGTCACGATGTTGCTAATAAAATTAATTACTCAAAACCATTTTTGTAACCTCTTAATATTTGCAAGTGAGAACCTAACGGGTTACCGGGGCTCCGGCTCGATGTGCAGGAGAAGGAACGGGGTGGTTTTTAGTCAGTAAGAGTCTGACACTCCATCCCGCCTCACCCAGACGGGAGCAGTGATTCGATGATTTACCTACCATTAAAAAAAATATTTGCAAGTTTAATTGAAGTTAATTTATTCCGGTATTTTAAGGCCTGGAGTTGAGGTTTATGGCACAGAAGCTGTTAGTTCGGTTTAGTACTAAGATAAGTCGAATACGTCTATTGTGATTTGAAAGTAGACACCTCAGTGGAAGCTGGTTGCGAACCGGTTCAAGACTTTCTTATTCACGCGGCCCACGTACACCGACCGGCTTTACTGACACGAACCAAAACGTAATGAAACATTTTCTTGTACCTACCACCTTATTATTAGATTACAATCACGTAAGTACGCGCTAGCATTGTCTGCTGCAAACTGATGTGCTTCACCATGAAGTTTTTTGTCCGTGCTTCAAGTAACACAATGATTTAACCCTGCCAGCCCGCCACGATGCCAATACACCTCCATAAAAAGTGTAACAAAGAACTCGCTTCATATTAAAAGCAAAAATGAAGGTTTATTCATAAGTACATTGTTATAACATCTTCAGTTAAAACTTCCACTGCTACTCATTACTTTTTGAATAATCCGCCAAATATTTAACTGCCATTGTTTGCATATGCAAAATTCTAGCGTTCTGTCTGAAATTCTAGTGTATTTTCAACTCGACTACCTAATTTAAATAAAAACAACATTAAGTAAATATAGTAGTACACACTACACAGACATACCAACGCATATTGGGGCTTTAAATTGTGACATAAATTGAGCATTGTGCTCTATCTGATACAATCAAATAGTTTATATGGCAGAGCTCTACGATTTACATTAGGCGACCTCTAAAAGTACTGACTCCGAATGTTGATATGCTAATTCTGTCCACTAACAATGGTTTGGCATTCTTATATACGTTTGTATTCTCACACACTACAAAAATATTTACAAAGATTAATTTAAACCATGCGTGTATGCCGGTGATCCATTTAAACACATTTATTTTGGTCACGGTCCAGATATTTTCACCCTAAACGGACTCCCACAGTTAGCAGACCTTGAGACGGAACAATTAATGCATGTATGACAAAGGAAACTGACACTTAAAAACAAAGACAATTCAAGGTGCCATTGGGCGCCATTCAAGCATGCGTGAAGCGAACGTGCTTCGAAATTTCTTACGATGCCTGTCGATTACATAATTATTGGTACGTACACATTTAACATGCAATGTGCAAGCAAATACTTCTATTGATTTATCGTTGACTTGTTCACCGAGCAGACATGCTCTCAGTCAAAATACCATACACTAGTCTTCAACGTCGAAGAAATATTCAAATTCAAATGCATCTCCGGTACGTCGCCGAGCTGCTTACGCGGTTTGTGGGTAAGCTTTACCGATTCAATAACTTGCAGATTTGCAGCAAATGTTTGGGTAAGCCAGTAAGACGTTTGGGAGTAATTCAATCTGCAAGCGTGGGCCGGCTACTGCGACCAGTCGAGACGTCCGACAGACGCGGACAGACTGACAATCTGTCCGACCAAATCGCTGTTGTATCTCGTAGTGAAACATGGACATTACAATGCTTTATGTGTAGGTCGACCCCACAGAACTAACATAAATCATTTAAGTACATAACAACGTAACCACTATATTAATCTCCAACCCATATAACGTGGGAGCTATAGTCCGCAACAAGTTACATCATTTACAAAAACACTTAATTAAATTAACAAAATGTTAATTCAAGTTTATAGTAACATTTATTAACAAGGCCCACAACAATAACATTGTGCTAAAATGTAAATCGTTGTAAATAAGAGATCGTAATCGCACTTTACAGCTGTATATACAAACATAATGAGTTTTACGACTGTTTCGAACAATTGTTATTATGAATTCGCTTACCAAGGTCAATGGCGGTACCTAACAAAATATCTAGATCATATACCTAATAGTTTCCGCAGTATTATAAACGAACTAATGTTAAAGATTCTATCAGTAATATTATATGAATTTATATATTATGAACATGTGTAGACAACAAAGAACTTCACACTTTGTGCAAAAAAATAAATCATTATTGTACCAACACGATACCTATCCACCATTTACAATAGTCATTTATTTCCACAAATACTTTCCACCAGACATCGTGTATTAATTAGTAGAATAAATAAAATATATTCAAAAGAATGTATTACTTAACAGTTTTGTAAAACTATAACAACAAATACTTTCCCGCTCGCAGACTAAAAAATAAACACTTAAGAACATACCCACACAGATACACAGTTACCTAAGTCACAATCACACCCACACAAGTAATATTGACACGTCTTTTTTCAAACGTAACATACAATTAAGGTGTGAGTTTTAGCGGTCATAATGATGCATCATCAACTAAACGTGCGATGTAAACACCGCAGACCTTGGCCTCCGCCGAACAATAGGACCCGCCGGCCCCACTAAATACGATTACCTAACAGTCTCGGGTATTTCGCTCACGATTTTTGCCATAAAAGCAAACTACGCCGCGCCTTCGCTTTGTAATTACTATACTATAGGCAATACAGGCGATTTTTACTACTTCTAAGCAGATACGTTTACAAAAAATGCTAATACACTCATATAAGCAGGAATTTTATATAGAAACTTCAAGGTCGCGAGCTACAAGCGATGAGAAATGTATGATAATGCTTATGACCGGTTGTTGCGGTTGATCGATTTATTGTTTGTTTTTCATATTATCTCATTTTAGACTTATACCTAACTAAAAACGTTCGAGAATGTTTTATATTAAGAAGAAATGTTTTCGACGAATATACCAAGATAGATAATTCAAATGTTTAAAATTGATTTGGTAAAATTCCTTTCAAAAACAAAGACGCCGTTTCTCCATGTTACTCAACAGTTTTAAATCAAGAAGTTCCAATTAAATGAAATCTTCCCAACAAAGGTGAATTCCATGGGCGAAGAATTCTTAAGGAATGGCCCCTAATTGACAATCGAATAAATAGAATGTTTATTGGCCAGGCCAGTAGCTTTATTTGGAGATTATTTTACCATTTGTACTTTTGTCGTACGTTGAAGAGTTAAATTGAAATATTGGATGAGAGATGTGCTGGGCCAAACAAATGGGTAATAAAAATAATTAGGCAATTACGTCAATTGCACGCGGGGGCGTGGCGATCGATCTACAGCTATCTTCATTACGCAGGGCTGCCTAACGGAATAACAAATTATTTTAACATCAAATTATGTAATTCTACGGTAGGTTAATCACATAATAAACTCGATTAAATCAACTATAATTAGATTGAGAAACTTAATTGTGAATAATTTTGATTCGACAATTTGTTTACTAATACGAATGTTTGTGTTGTACCTACGTATTTTCTCGTAATTTAAATTCTTGTTTATTTCGAAATGTTAATTATTAAACAATTTGGCGATGGTAAATACTTTATTTATAAACTTTTTGGTACCAATTGTTTACACTACATACCACAGTAAGAATAAAAGAACAAACATAAACAAGGTTTTAGTATAGATTCCACAGACCGCTTTAATTAAATTTATTTGTACCTAAACATTTAAAGCAAACGAATTATTTTCCAATAAAATGGTGGTGTACACAACCCTGGTAATATGTAAAAAAAAGTTACTGAGTCACTCAATCGGGAACAGAACAACAGTTTTATTTTAGACTCGTTTGATTCATTGTAAATAAAAATATATATGATAAACATATAAAATGGACTTCTCTTATACGTATTTGTGTTGTAAAAGCGAACAAATTAAATATATATTGATCAAATCGCTCAAGATTATTGAATTAATAATCGATCAGATCGATGATAACAATAATCGAATTAATCGATTATATATCTTAATATAAACGAAATAATTTATCATAAATAAATGCATTTCGTGACTCAAAAATTGCAGTAGACTGTCAATTTGCATATTTAACCAATTTCTTTTACATAACCGGTTATTTTATCTAATTAAGATTCGTGGTGTTTATTATTAGTTTTTTTAATGCTAGGACTGGTTAATCGTGATTAATTGCTACATTGTTTTCGAGTTCAATCATTGTATAAAGACTGTAAAACTTGATTACAGGAAAATTTATTGCAGTCACTAATATCACGCTACTTTAAAAATGACTGAGTTCGGGGGATTTCCAAGTTTTTTTCTACAAACTACGTATTTTCTTCTTTCTAAACCAATATTATTTAAACAATTTCAAAAAAAGAGGTTCTAGGTTTGTCCTGTACGTCGCATGTCGCGGAGAACCTAACGGGTAACCGGGGCTCCGGCTCGACGTGCAGGAGAAGGAACGGGGTGGTTTTTAGTCAGTAAGAGTCTGACACTCCCTCCCGCCTCACCCAAGCGGGAGCAGTCATTCGATGATTTTCCCCCCTTAAAAAAAAAGGTTTGTCCTGTATACGTATGTATATTGCCTTGTATATGTATGTTTGTGTGCGAATATCTCGCGATTAGCTGAATCGATTTTAATGCGGTTTTCAGAAAAGTGTTTGTTACATTTAAAAGAAGGAAAAAGTGAGGGTTGAAACCGGTTTTTAACGTAGATTAAAAAAGAAATATTTAAACCTTTAAAACATTAATTTAGATAACAAAATAACTTGAACTATTCAAAACACTGGTTTATATTTAGAAACAAGTTTAACAATATTTTAGTCAAAATTTATTGCTTTGCCAGCCCTAGGCGGCGAGCTTATACATAATGTACTCCAAAAATATGTCCAGTAGATTTATCAATGTCACTGCGTTGGTACATAGGTACGGTTTTAAAAACAATCTCTGTTATTATGTTTACAATTTTGACAGATAATAATTTATCAAACAAAATTGCATAATCCGTAATAAATTGTTGTAATAAAATAACGCGTTTATGACTGTCTTAGTTGTTATTGCTGTTTGTTTGTTATGGTTATTTTTGGGAGATGTTGAATTTGGAAATTCTTGTTAAAAATGCAAGCCTGTTTGTTCTCTCTTCCACGGAGATCCCTTAGGATGTGCTGTAATAGGCGTTGCACCGTTGTTGCTCCGGTGCTCCTAGCAGGTGCTGAGGGTGGCCACTGGGGATGGTTTAAGTGAGGTACGAATCCCACACTCCCTACCTAGTCTTTCTCCCCAAAAAGCTAGGCGCTTTTTGAAGGTTTCCCTCGGTCATAAAAAACAAGAATTTAGGATAGTTTGGAGGCTGGAGACTGATGTAGGCTACATATTTTCCATTAACAACTAATTGTTAAAGTTTTGACTGCCAATAAAAAAGTTGTCGGTCACCGATAACCCCCATGGCGTTTAATGTGTTAACTATAGTCAAAGTCAAAGTCAAACTCATTTATTTCAATTAGACCAGATATAGTTCTGTCACTACAGATTCTTTGTAAAATGACAGAGACGGCACGATATTTCAGTTGTAACTTTCGCATTTTGTATGTTTGTTACTCCTTCACGTCTAAACGGCTGAAGGGAACGAGATGAAATTTTGTACAGAAGCTTTAGTACTGGTTTGTTTTTTAAAGTATTCGAAACGAGTACGCGTTCGACACTCTGATTGGCCGGCGCCAATGAAGCAACCAATCAGAGCGCCGAATGCGTACTCGTTACGATTACTTTAAATGTAAAATAAACTCGTACTAAGGCTTAATACTGAAGACACTTTTTATCCCACTGAAACAGCGGGCGAAATCGCTGGCAGAAGTTAGCCATTAATAAATTTGTCTGATCAAATCAATAACGTACATACGTAACTGGCGAAATGTAGGTGTGGTACAACAAATGCCAATGACTGGTGATTAACCAACATTTGCATAAATAAACAGCAAATAAAGTAAGACAATGAACCTCGCTTTTTCTTGAAAACACATTTTTTTTAATTCAGTAGTCGCTAAGATGTAAAAACTAAGACATTAAACAATGATGATAATTGTTTGAATACGAAATTAACTTCGATAAATTGATTGGACAAGTTGTTTTAGCTTTTTTTTTCATTCGCAGCAAATGTCATTATAATAAGGATGTAGAATTTTCTCGACAATGCAAGGAGGTTGTACCTACTCGTGAGCGCTAAATAGGTAAACCTCGTTAGTGCGAAGTGGATCCGAAAATGCCAAAGGTTTAAAACCAGATAAAAGTTATTTGCGTAGAAAACTGCCAAGGTTGGAGATTGTTCTCTTGTAATGAACAAGTAATGCAAGTTTTTTTTAATACCTACCTACATTTCCGCGAATATTTTACACAATTCGTGGTAAACAAAGTTTAAGAAAAACTGGTTTTGGTTTTTATGTTGCCGCGTTTATTTGCTCTAATTATAAAATGTTTATATTACTAATTACAGAGAGTATAATTGCGTGTAAACCTGATCTTGTGTAATTAAAATGTGTTGCATTTTGTCCCTTTTTTAGTTAGGTTATGAAAGAAAACTGGATACCTATCTACGTAGGTACCTATGAAAATAACCCTCAGCCTCGCTCATGCCCGAATACTGAAACTTAAACCGCTACTCAATTTGAACCATAGTTCTGTCCCTTCAAATTCTTTGTCAAATGACAGAGATAGCACGATATTTAAGAACAACTCATAATTGAATAGCCTTTCAGTATTCGGGTACGAGTTAGGTAAAGCAATTATACTGTTGTTTGTTAGTCAAACTCGAAAAGAGCAAAACCAATTTGGCTGATTTTTTTAAAGGGGGAATATATCGAATGTATCCAGCCTGGGTGAGGCGGGCGGGAGTGTCAGACTCTTACTGACTAAAAACCACCCCGTTCCAACTCATGCACTTCGAGCCGGAGTCCCGGTAACCCGTTAGATTCTCCGCAGCTCCGTATCGGCATCAGCCCTATTGGGCCCCATCTGTAGTGGTCTGATGATTTGGCTAATTTTGGATTAAACATATTAAAGAAGTTTGACTTAAGTTTAAGATTGAAAAAATATGGAATACCTTACGTCATCTTAACCCTTTGAGTATCGTCATTATAGACACAATTAAACTGTCAAACACCAAGCGGTCACCGGTGACCGCAACCTATTGTTCTTTAATTGTGTCTATAATGACGGTACTCAACGAGTTAAAGAACAATAGGTTGCGGTCACCGGTGTCCTCGCGGTGTTTGACAGTTTAAGTTATATTGACACAAATAAAGTCATCTAAAGTTATGTAAAGAAAAACAAAATATGAATAGTATTTAAGTTATTCTAGTAGTAATAAAGACAAATAAACAACAGTAATTTTCATATTACAAGTGCGCAAACATAAACGTTTAAATCACAGAACCTGTTGCAGTGTGGGAAACATTACATAATTATCGCGACATAGCACAGACTAAACAGTAGGTTACGTTCATTCAGTACGTTGAATATTATATTACATTTTTTTTGTTAATTAAGTTCATTTTTCTTTGTTGTTTGTTGTTAATGAGGAATTCATTTTTTTTTTAAGTCGTTCTTTCTTTGCGTTTATTTTAAGGTTCCTACATTATCATAAATTGTAATAGTAGATTAAATATCTTTGTTATTGTAGTCACTTTGAATCATTAATTTACATTTATATTTCATTCTAAGTTCTGCAAAACAGATCTTTTGTTAGGCATCCAAGTGCAACAGATTTAGGTACTTCAGATTCAGGTATTCCAAGTTTGAGCTAAACAGTAATAGATTTGAAGACTAGAAGCGAAACTACGGAGGAATCAAGTTATACCCATCGCATCCGATTAGCCGTATTCATATTGTTCAATCAATTGTGGAAATGATAAATTGAAAGCCGTTCGTTGCGATTTAGCAATTCATATGACTGCTCCGGTTGATTGGTTGTAAGAACGACTGCCTACTATGAGCTATCTGGTTTGATGAATTGACTTTTCTTAACATTGACAATACAAACAACTCCTAGGGAGCTAGGAGTACTATGAAAGAAAATCTAGTGGAAAATACGGTGTAGTAACAGCAAACTGCTTTAGTCACTATCATACTTTTTCGGTGGGTTTCGTAAAAGCCAGTTCAGGGCCTTCCTGCATATTTGATAAGGGATTACTGCATTTCATATCGCCAAGATTTTGTTATAATCTTTTATGCACAGGAGACCTGGATGCCCATAAACTAGCTGTAGCCCACCACAGAATGAACTTACACGGTTCTCACACATTCATACACATTTGTCTGGACTTTAAAAGAGAAGGACCTCTGAGTTTCGGCATTTCTTCTCAGAGTACTCAGATAAGAAACGTCGACTTCATCGTTCGCTTGATAAAATTGACGTATAAAAGTGCTGCCTTGTAGCCTATTTGCAGAAATAAATTCACTTGTTTCACTTGATGATCTATTAATGGACGTAATAAATGCATCAAGTTAACATTACATTTGCATGAATATTACAAATAAGCATACAGGTTTTCTTTAGACTGTAATTTCTGTTACAGATGGTCATATTTACAAGAAAACTAGTAATTGCTAGTTCTTAACTAGTAATTATCATTGATTAATAATAACCATTATTATATGCAAAGGCAGTTACGAGTTAGAAGTTTATTTGAAGCCCTAAGGTATCATTAAAATGCCTGTCTAAGCTACTGCTTAGCTTATTGTTAGATTACCGCAATGAAAAGTAAAGTTAAATAAACCACGAGGAAATACAAGAATCTAAAATAGAATGAATGTTAATATCCAATAAGTAATTTTACTTCAACACATTTTTTTACCGCATTGCTTGAAACCGTTACGAAAACTTTATTTTGTTACGTTACCCTTAACAAATAAATACAAAACGTAAAACCTCATTTTTCTTTTCCCACACCCATGTTAAATGACTTGATCAAATATTGGCATGTTCACTGTCAAAATTGCAACCGAAAGCACTTAGGAAAACAATCGACAAATTGCAACTCACGATTCGGGTTATGTATCGATATAACAAAAGTATTTCAGTTCATATTACTCATCGTCATAAGTAAATAAATATACATAGAATACTGTGTTAGTTCGTATGTTTATGTCAGGAAATAAAAGTATACTGTTACTACAAAGTAACAAACTATTGTTGTATGAACGAATGCCTTTATGTACCGCATTGACCTTCCCAACTATGTATTTGTTGAGTGTGGTTAGTGTTACATTCATAAAATACTATTTTATAGCATTTTCAACGTGCTGTAAAACCTGTAAACTGCGTCGTAGTTGGTACAAATAAATCGACATATTTACACGCGATTTTCTTAAAGAATTTTTATATTAAATTTTATGCTAATGCCTTTGACTATAATGTGCAACGAGCAGTTCGCGTGGAAATATATTCAAAAATATTCTTGACGTTGTAACAACATTGTTAATGCTACGTAAATAATTACAAAGTGACCAATCCCTTCATCAGAATTTAAATGCATTTAACGTAAAATGTCCGTACCTATTCCTACAATATTATAACGATTAAACTTCAACACGATACTCTGGCAACAATTTATGCACACAAACTTGGCAACCCGCAGCGCATTTTTAACCAGATATCAAATGAATTGAATACAATGATAATAATATTAAAATGTCTGGTGAAACAAATACCCAGACTATTCGATTGCAGTTACGAACAGTCAACATGGCTGTTAATAATAGCTGTGTAATACTTGATACGATATCAAGTTAACGAGTCGATGCAACTATAAATCTGCTGCGGACGTCATTCTCGGTGCAGCGAGCAATTTGCAGCGAATATATTGCAAACAATCATGGCAACCGACTGACTAGCCAATGAGACACACAAACTTAGAATTTATTACATGTTGCGTTTGTCATTCTGTTTAACATGCATATGGTGTCCCGCCCTTTGACTTACTGATGTTCCTGTGCTGTGGCAGTTTTCGTAAACTATGACTTTATTAAGTTATTGCATATAATTGTATGTCATGATTTATTATTATGCTTTGTACAAATATAATGTAATTTTAATAATTATCTACCTACTTACGGAATGTTTATTTAATGTCCAAACTATAGTTATGCTAAAGAAAATGCGTTTTATTTATGCATATTATGTTTTTGATGCAGCGATATCCAAGAAATTGTTTATAAGACATAGTCGTAATTAATTTTATCTCTGATCATGATTAATGTATAACACAGCAACTTTCAGAGTCAAAACCGAGACAAGGATCGCTAATGTGGATGAAATATTGCAACAATCTGGAAAGTAGAAAGTACTTTTACAACAAAGCCTAAAGAAACATATTTTTAATGGCACAAGAGGTCGAATAACTCTAAATTTGACTCTACAAAATGCAATAGATATTAAAAAAAATACTTTCAATTAAAAACACAAAAACTAAGTTTCAAAACATAACTAGTTAATTTAAAAAGTAGATACGACCTGCATCGATCTGGTTTAATCATAGACGTGATACAAAAAAAACTAAATTAAATTAATTCTATTTTCAAATTCAAATATCATAGGAAAACATAAATTATAATCTGTATTAGCATTTTAATGAGTTCTCGACTTCGGATTGTGTTACCTCATATGTTTTTGTTTGCCAACTCATCTGATATAATTTAAAATAAGGAAATAATTAATAAATAGTTATTATGGAAAGTGCCCTTGATGATTTTATTTGTTGATAAGCATCTTCCCTCTTTTACTGGGACAAAATAACTAAGTAAGTATAACACTTAAGCTAATCTGATTCATGGTCTATCGTTGTGTTGAATTTTTATCATAAGTCAATCAGCAGTTTTAAGTATTAGAGAGAGAAATGTTGCTAGGTTCACTTGATAACTAAAACCAACATTACTGGTCGAAAAATATATTTTGTTCTAAAAAGGTTTCAAGTATAAGTTACCTAGCCTAGTATTATTTGTAGTGTTCAAAGCACACAAGATATGCGACTGGAACAGTAGATTTGACCTTTGCGAAGGGACAATGAACGCGATAGGTGTTCAAGCGCAATGAACTACTGAACTTTGCTTATTGCCGCCGATTGCTCCATCCAGCGCTCCCTTCTTTAATGACATTCTCTACCTACAGAAGCAATTTCAATCTAAACCAATAAAACAATAGAAAATCGAGCACAGTTTACGCCCAAGACTTAGTAGGAAAACTTAGAGGCAGATTCTTGTCAGTTGTTGTTTCCAAAAGATGATTCTTTACTTTATATATCTAGGAAAACAAATATTTTTAGATAGTTCTCTAAATTGACTTTAATTGTGGATATCATGGAATATGAAGTTCATTCGAAATTGCTATTATAGTATTTACTAAAAGTTGTGTTGGAAGTTATTGAAATTTTGTATTGTTTTAGCGAGTGTAGAATGAGAATTTTAATTTTTACTAATCCCATTTAAAGAAACAATTGTAAGCAGGGTCTGTGTGTGAATGCAACGAAAGTGACTGTTGCAAAGTCAGTCGTCGGTCGGCAAGTCGGCACGGCAACGTCGCGCGATCGCCGTATATTTAGCCCCGGGAACATAAAGCTTCGTTTACAAATTTAATTGCATCGCCGATCGGCCGCCACCAGACGCAAATAGCTACAACTCGTCCCTGAACCTACCCGAACTTTCTCCCGCTCGCTGCATGCGAACACTGGGAAAATATTTGTTAGTTTGTTTTTAAACGCTCACACTCGCGTACTAAGTGCACTGATGCACTGCACTCTACAGGAAAGGGACAACCCAATCATGTCTCGCTCCTTCGCCGAGCTACATTCGTTTTAAATTATTTTTATTGCACTGACAATTTCGAATCGGTATGAGAAACTTTCAAAGTTTCATGCAAAACCGCCGCTTACATTATGTCGAGGATGGTCATGATGGTCTGGCACTGGCGAGAGCAGAACTTCCAAGAGTCATTTTGAGAATTAATGGATAAATTATGCATAGTTCGCTCTGAATTGTCGCGAGTCCGGCGCTCGAATGCGTAATGAACTTAACTGCAGTACTGACCATGTACGTGGGGCGACGATAAAATACTACATTTCATAAACATTTTCCAATGAAATCGAAGCAGAAACCAGTCGTCGAGTACAAATTGGTAACGACTTCTAGAGAGCTTAGACGAAAGCGTCGCGGCTTAGCCTTAGTTCAATTTCAATAAATTGTTAAATAGGATGAAGTAGTGAAGTAGAAAACAGGACCCTTTAAATCGGATAACATGGCGCACTTAGGAGCCATTTATATTGGAGCAGCAAATAAAGTGCTTTTAGGGTTGCATCGAATATTACAGTCAATGAAAGTCAGAGAATAGAGAGGGAATTTACACCGACAGTACCGATCGTCGCCTGGTGACTGACGGTGGTGAGTGGGGCACGACGGTACGTGCTCACACGCGTACTCACCACACAATGCATACAATGCACACGTAAATACATCTTCGTCCGACTCCACTATGCATAATCACATCAATTTGCAAGTAAAATGACGAGACACGGCACTTTTTAAGCTTTGCAAATGTAAAAACACAGCATTGTCTCGGCTAAACCGAGTTTCGGTCGGCGAAGGTGAGTACTGAGTGTCGTATTCCAAAAAATTGATACAAGGTCGACTGCAACGAGTGCGTGACAAAGTGAAACATTAGAGATGCACGCAAAAGGGGTTCGGGCGGATTGTGTATTTGGATGCAATTTATGCAGGCATGCGCCGTTGCGTCGATCACGCCCTAAAAACGGCGCTAACGAGCCGTGCCGGCTGCCAGCGCACAGCCGCGCCGCCGCCGCCGGCATGGGAACGGAAATCACCGCCTCTTACTGGCGGGAAATCCAGACACACTTCAGACAATTGACCACGGCGACGAACAACGGAAAAAATGTTGTTTAATCAAAGAAAATTGCAGCGAACAGTTGTTACTGGTTGCCATGGTAACAAGGTCCACCACGTACAAAGCAAGTGCTGTGCTGTAATATCGTTACCACAGGACGTTCGGCGTTCGACAGTTTTGAACGGAACACAAAACTGCGCTTATTTGTTTGCGTTTTGACAATGGAAAAGGATGGGTAATCAGGTAATGTATTACAAAAGTGTTCTTTATAGTTCGCAATTTATTTATAAAAATAAAGAAATAAAGATATTTATTGTTGTATTGTGTAGGTGTAACAAAACATACACATTTATGTTAGAAGTAGACTTGAATTAACCGCAAGTGTGTCGAGAATTCATTGACTCATTAGATAAATGCAATTTAAAACTGCAAGACATAAAATATACAATGAGGTTAGTTGTAGTACTTTGTAGGTAATGGAAATGTTTTATTCAGCCGTCATGCCTTTGCTGTGTTTATTTTTTTCTAACTGCGTAATAATTTAATTTTCGAATAAAAAATACCACATCAATGTGGGCATGTAGTAGTAGGTAGTGGCCAGTATCAGTTTACTACGTTCTATTTTTAAATATTTTACCGCGAACGAATTCTTAAGGCATAGACTAGTCAAACAAACATGGCGCTTGGCGTCTACAAAAAAGTTTTACTGTTTCGAATCGAATTTTAATAGATACTAAAAAAATACGATTGTTGATTTAGTTTGCAAATCTGACACATGATTTAAAGACGTGTATACAGCAGTGTGGTGCAATGATATCCTTTAAGAGGCCTCCCCTCCTCAGTCTGCTTCACGCCCGACTGGCGACTGAGTCACAGTGGTCGCGCCTCAGACATACTACGGACTGCACTTAAATGTAATTTAAATAAGTATACAGAGTACACATCAAGTTTACTTGGAAACACAGTTCGACAAGCATTGGCCAATGTTTGCTATTTACATTGCTAATTAAATGTATTAAGTCAGTATCCAAAATTGGGATGCTATCGTAAAAGGATTTTTGTAAAGAGACGCCTGTACTAAAATGCGTAATACGTTTGTATTGTAATATAAAAAAATCTTTAACTGAGAAGAATATGAGCAGGATGCGGAATAAAAATATAGATACTTAAAAATAAAATATCAGAGGAAATGAATTTTGTGCCAAAACTTAACGAGGCCATGAGGTACATACAGTCAAGTCAAAAAAAAATCATTAAAATAATTTTACATTTATTTTATGCGTTATGTGTAAAATATTATTTTTTTATGATTAATGTATTAAATATGGAAAATTCCCATAATATTTACAAATATATGAATGAAAATTTACTATTCGCAATACTAACAACTAACAAGGTCTAACCGTGTTTACGTCTCGCTTGGCTCAAGGCTACGGCGTCGTGATTCTATATTATACTTTATAGCTAATTCTTTTTATATGTAACTAAAACGATTCGTGATATTTATAAAGTATATAAATATTCATTATTATAATTGTATGTATTCAGGGCTACTCATAGAATGAATGAACGTAACTAGTAAATTATAATTCGATTGACATATTGATTTGAATAATTAACGTTAAAAAATATATTATTTATTATGCAGCGAAATATAGTTTTCTGTAACTAAGTTTTAGCAAGTTTATAAACTAAAAATCTATAAAGACGTATTTAAAAAAAAAATAACATTTTTTAAATGTACAACGCAAAATAGTCAGTCAAGTCTATGACACGTATTCATAAAATAATACTACGTAATTATTAAATGTTAAACATAATAAATAACGACATTATGATATTTAAAACATAATAGTACGCTGCCGAAAAACGTCTTGTTTTTTTCTTTCAACTCACGCCCCCTCATTAATAATCATAATTAAAGAAACCGGTCTATTCAAAACAGCTTTGTTATTCAAATTAGACTCCAAATCATTTTTATAAACTGCAATTTTATACTACACGTGTAACACATTGTAATTCTTTTTTTTATTTAGTAACTACCTATTGCTCGCGTCTACGTCCGCATAGTAAATGATTCCTATTTTATCCCATGGGAGAATTTAATCGTGATAGAAATATCCTATCATCTAAGTCAGCCTATACCCTGCCTGTATACCCAATTTCATCAAAATCCGTTCAGTAGTTCCAGTGTGATTGACGGACAAATATACAAACAAAAAATTTTTCACAATAATAAATTTAGTGTGATGTAATAATTATGTTCAAGATATATTTATATTTAAAACCAAAAATATCTTTTTGTTCTCTATGTCGATCAAAGTTCAGACTATTATAATTGTAATAATTATAGTCTTCATAACAGAATAATTGTAAGTATGAATGAACATCACGATGTTATATTATTATGTCTATGTTTATATAATTTTTTATAACATTTTCTTATGATAACATTATGACTAATACTCTGAGATAATTGGCCATCATTGGGAATACCTATTTGAAATTGAGTTAGTTTTTATACGCTTTAGAGTATTTTTTGTCTAATTAAGACTGTAGTAACTACTTAACCTAAATTACGTCTAAGGTTCATCTATCTACCATTTTTATTAAACACCACCTGATGTCTAAAGTTTCATTCACTTCTACAGAATTGTGAATTCTCAGTAAGCGTCAAACGCAAAAAGGATTTTTATTCAAAACATTCAATATAAATCTTCGAGTTTCAAGTATCAATTGTAAATAAAGTATCAAGATTCCTAGACGTCTTAGTAAACAATATTCAATTCAACGACAGCTGTACTTCTTACTCAATAAATTCACGCAAGATGTGTTAAGTACAGGTATATGTACACAACACTATATGCGATGTAGAAACGGACGCGGAATGCTAATGATTTTATTTTAAAGAGGTAATTTCCTCCAGTTTTAAATAGCAACAGTCAACAGGAATACTGCTTAAGTCATGTAGGTACAGTAAAATATGTAAAAACAGTGCACTTTTAAATACCTTTATTATATTAAGACATTATTGTACAGTTAGCAATATGACTCTACTAAGATTTTTTATTGTTCTCCGAATTTATGTGATAATTTTCACATGATATCTCATGTAAAAAGCGTCAAATTAAACTTTTTAAGGTATCATTTAAAATTGATGTCCGATCTAGAGACCACAGACATAATAGACCATATTTATGCGTTAGTAACATAATTGAAAACAAAACGATGCGCCGGCGCATACTAACTGCTTCATTTGTTTTGTTTGCAATCGATTGGAAACGTCTCTTATTGGTAGTTTGTGCCTCACCTAATGACGTAAGATTTATTATGACGCTTTTATCGGCTTGTGTTATTTACATATTTTTTATAGTATATTCTAAAAGTATTTCGGTAAGATGTTTGTTCTTTTTTACAAAAATGCTTCTGCATAAAGCAGATGCATTGCTTAATTAATATACAGAAACGCTTAGAATGTTGATAACGGTTTTACCGAAGCATATAAATAGTAGATTCTGTTGATTCATTTAAAAAAAATATTCAACATACCTACTATCAAAATTATCTCTATTAGGTCAAGTTAGAATAATGTATGAATAAAAAGAGGACAAAGCGGAGTTCGCCCACGGTTTAATAAAACGAAATGATCAAGATCACCTACACTACACTCGACTAAGATCGTCACACGTGGTCGCACGTACAAAATCAAGAATAATAAATAGTTATTAAAAGTTAAATACTTAGTTATAATAAAAATAACCCTTGTTTGAAAGTGATTAAAGAAAAAAATTGTTAGATGGAACAAAATGTTTATTGAACTACTTTTATTTGATTTAATTAATTATTCATATAAAACCTTCAATATGCAAATCGCACGCATAGATTATTAAGAGGCGCGGTTAAAATGATAGCGTGATTAATTATTGATGTTTTTTACAGAATTTATGTTAACAAAGTTGCATTTTCTGTAAAAAAACAAATTACTTTATCTGTTGGTAAAGATGTCCTTTTTTATACTATCTATTAATCCAATATGATATATGAAATATTGCACCGTCCATTTCAATTATTTCCGTGTTTTACTAAAACCATCGTTTGGTGTTCACGTAAAAAATGTCCTTCTAAAATGCATTATCAGTATTATAAAATTTATATCAACAGAAAAAGATGATAAGATTACCACCATGGCACGCAGATACGGTCTACAATATCAGTGCATAATCTGTCAACGTCGAAAAAAAAGACAAGTCAGATAAAAAAAAAATAACGCAAATTCATTTCTCGTTAGTAATTTTAAGGACCAATAGTTAATACTATTCAACAAATAAAATATCAACGCTAAACAGGATAATGTTCATTCATTCATTCATGTGTTTTCTATTAATAGACTAATGTTTACGGCTAGTAAGGATAATGGCTATGCGACGGCGAGTTAATGGTCTTAACGATTAGATATTAGGATGTGTACTCGATATAATATATAACGAGCAAGTAATATTTTTGTTATTTAGATTGACTGTACTTACCTACTTTTCCGTTTATTATTGTGTTAAAATACATTTATGGACGAAACACTTTTAATAAAAATAAGAAAGGCAGAAAAAAAAAAAATTGTAAGTATGAAAATAAATAAAAGGTGTTTGCAAATTGTAATATACACAGTTTAAAAAAACGTTGTGTAATGACTGGTAACGTCAGGTGCTTCCCTTTAGGACGAAGACAACAGGAACAACAATTTGGCCAAGGGACAGCTGCCGCAATTTCGGGAAAAACGCACTTTTGCCAGGAAACGGAAACCAGCTGTGCAGCGAACCGCGGTTAATGTATTAAGCCGACGAAATTGCATTTTTAAGGCTCCACCAATTTGGGCGCGAATTAAAACTCGACATTATTAACAAAAAACTGTTGTGTCAGTTGAAAGTTTACAACGAAATTGTTGTTTGTTAATTGCATGCCGTCTGGTGGTCTGAACGCCTGCCCTTGCATATTTCTTTAATAGCTTCCTAAATATTTGTCAAGTAATTAATTTCGCAACACGTTTAGATGGCATCACATCACTCAATCAGCTCAATTGGGATTTTATTTCTTACATTCTAATTTGAAACAGGTTTATTTACATGTTGTGGCCTTAATTTAAATGGGATTAACTGTTACAGGTTTTTATGGCCCCACCTATTGTTATGTTACAAGGGATTTTTTGTACATTACCCACACATAAAAAACTGCAAGGTTGTATAATAACAATGGCACACTAATATCAATCATTGCGATCAGGAAGTGAATGGGTGTTTTATGCTTTTTAAGATAACAACACATTTTAATGGTTTGTTTACAAATAAAACTCCTTTTTTGTATCAATGACTGACGATATCTAATGAAGTTTGAGATAAGTTACTCGCACCGTAATTTGGGTGTCTACCTTTTTATCAGGTGGGTTGGTTGTTATCAATTCGGAGTTCAGTAAATTATACAAGTTAAGCTTTTAAAAGTTGAAGAAAAATTGAGAAGTATATTTATTGTTCTTGGATGAATTAAATAATAATAATAAGGAGAAATGAATTTTACTTTTTAACCGATAGGTATGTTTGTTTTTTCGTAAAGTTTTCTACCGAAGATTGTATACACAAAATAGTTAACCATAGAAAGCTTTTATCGCTACAGGGTTAGCCAAACATAGGTAGGTGTACGGAGTGCAACTTGCATCTTATCTAAATTCAATAGCGGGGTGTAGGGCCGCGCCGGCCGGTTCCGTGGCTCGTTCAGCCGCCTCCAACACTGCTCCAACCAGTTCTACGCCAATTATGTGGGGCTGCTATTCGATACGATATAAACAACCGCCAAGAAATGCATTCAACACACACACTACGCTCAGACACCACGTTGTAGGTGTACCAACCTACACAAACAAAATTCAATGCACTCGAGAATCTGTAGGCTAATATTTAAGTGTTTATAATTTGTAACGGGGCATTCATTACGATGCACGTAGGTGTAATAGGTAGGAACTTATTTATATTTCTCCCGTGTGTAGTTTTTGCCAGCATCGAATACCGGCGACGGTTACTTAAGTTGTTTGTGCATAACTGCTGACATTTCGTAATCCTCGCGTAAAATGTGTGTATGTGTGCAAGCGAAATATCTACCTAGAGATATCTGATAAGAAAATTACTTATAAGAAAACAAGTTTCTTACCTGATCCTGTCAGAAACAATTTCAGTTTTGGATATCTTCTTAGCAGGCATGACGGTGTGCGTCGGAGCGTGAGTGGGACTAGCTGAGGGCTCGGAAGGCGCTGAAGGCGGCGAGCATGAACCAGAACTGGAGAGGCTGAAGGCGCGCGTACGGCCGTCCGGAGCTGCTGGCGTTCGGCCTGATCGCGTGCGCCGGCGACGCTTCTTCTCCTCCTCAGCTCGTATCGCAGCGCCCGGAGGTGCCCAGTCTAGATCTTTCTTCAAATGCCCTCTGCCGCATCGGCAGCCGCAAGCCTTGAACGCCAGATCGTAGCCTTTCTTGGTCCATAGGTTCTGATGTCTCTGGCGTTCAGACCAGGAGCGAGCTCGACCACATGATTTGAGATAAGCGAGAACTCCTGCTTCCCATTGCTCGAAGCACTCTCGGTGCATGTACCGGCCGGCAGCGCACGTGTCATTGTTGCAAAGCACGCGCACGGCATCTTCGATACGCACGGGTTCCCGAGGGCGAAGGCACTCGCCAGGGACGCAGCACCCGCGAGCCTCCTCCGCCTCGCGCTCGCCGGTGGCGCCTTGCCGTCGTGGTGCCATTCCACGATCGACTTGCCAACGAAATCGAACGTGCCGCGCGGAAGTAGTGGAGCGCGTCACGCGAGACACATGCTTGCCGGAGCGCGCGCGGCCGACTAATAAATAACCGCGAGTGAACGAAAGCGAAATTTCAAGAGCGCAGCGCGTCGCCGCGCCGCCGCGCCACCCGCCTGCACGCGGGGCTGACCTTGCGGCGCGCGGAGGGGCGCGCGGCGGTGCAGCGAGGGGCGGGCCGATGCGGCCGACACGCCGGCGGTGGGGAGAAAGTGCCGAGCGAATTTTCACTTTCGCGCGGTAGCGGGCGCGGGAGCGGAGGACGGCTGCGGATGTCTCATCCTCTCATCCATCAGGAGCGAGCGTTGCCAACACTGCACTAGCCATAGCCAGTAGCCACCGCCCCACCCTTGTTTGTTGATGTTGACTTTTGGAACGCATCCATGTCTTTTACTTTTTCTAGCAGCAGAGATTCATGAAAGAAATGCTCACCATTTTTAACAATACCGATAGGTACATGTTTGTTATGTAGACTGGACGGTAATGATAGCACAGAATAAAAGTGATAGTAAAAAATGCACAATGCTACCATGAATGAATCCAGGGACTGAAAGCGGTTAAGGTATAACGGTACGGTACCGGTATAAAATAAGTGTACCGAAATTAAAGCTATACCGGTATTTAACCTTTATGCGATAACGGTACCGAAAAACTTAGATTTGACCGTTGCGGGACGTAAAGCTAGGGGTGTGCGGGGTGTGGTGCGAGGGGCCCCACGCCTCGGAGCGAAGCAGCGGCAAGCGAAAAACGCGCGCCTGTAAACCTGTTTATTCGTGTCACTGCTGCAACTACGCTACTGTTGTAAGATTTGTGTGTACCGTATCTATCTAATAACTATATAATAGTCGTGTAACTATTAACTATGGGGCTATATATACCTACGAAAAACCAGTCATTGGGTATCGTTCGTTAGGTTAGGTACTTACCTAAACTTTGATTACTTACTGGGTATATTTATATGTTCATAAGATGAATAGGATTAGGTACCTTGTAATTTTAACTACAATTATTATTAGTTAGTATTCCAGATCGTAATCGTGATCGATTAGGTACGAGATTATTTTTACCGTTTTCATCATAACTGCACATTTAAAATAATTATTATCGCATATTATAAAAAAGGTGAAGCATGTCACAGACCACAGATATAGCTGTAATATTATAATATATTTATATAGAAATTACAATCCCACATTCATACCATAGGTACCACACAAAATCTTTTCCACATTCGTATATATATACGGCCTTAAGCCTCCGCATGTTTTGTAAACACACACCCTTACCTATACCTACACACAGACCGGCCGCTACCGGAGCCCCGGCGTCCGCGCTGACAAAGTAGGTAATTACCTACTCGGGACGACTCGCCTCGCTCGCTCGACGTACATATTTTTATTTTAGTTGATTCGTTAATTATTGAAATTGATTTGATGTTTACTGAGTAAAGTTGATTTTTTAATTAGGTTGATTTTTATTAACTTAAAAGTCCGTATGACTAATACTTAATAGTTATTTTTTGTTTTATAGTTTTTACCTTTTCCTTCTTTTAGGTTTATTTTTTTAAGTCAGTTTTTTAAAACACAGTTTTTATTTAATAGTACCAAACGCTTTGATTATTTCAAGTAGTTCCAAGCTTCGTCGTCGAATGTATATTATAATTAAAATATGTAATTTCGGACAAAGTGGTCGTAACTTGTTTGTCCCCAACGTCAGTACCTAAGTCGTTGAAAATGCACCTACCGCTGCGGACACTGTGCACTCTGTCCACAGGCATGCGGCAAACGCTAATCGGATGTTTGACAGCGTGGGTCAAGCGATGAGGTTGACAGACTATTCATGGAATGACGAGTAGGTATTTTTAAATTTAAATCAAATACTCATTAATAATATTAGTGATGTTCGTTCTTCCTTAGGCTTAATTCAAAGAATAGATATCCCCGTCAACCCTACCGCTAAACCCACGCAGTTAACATGCGCAGCATGCTCGTGGCTAGGTTGCACACTTGCACAGCGTGCGCAACGGTAGGTCCACGGCTAGACTATAACACCATTACAATAAAATAACTATAACCCATAACGTCCCTAAACAGTTATATAATACATATACTTACTTAATTAGGTATACAATTTAGATTGTTTTACCAATGCTGAATTGATGATGCCAATGATTCAGTAACAAAACTTTCTTACTTAATACATATACATATAGTAACATGTTATTATTTATTTTTAGGGTAACCATGGAACAAATCTTATGTATCATTTGTCATCCAAACATCCCACTGAACACAATATAGTAACTGAGAGGAACCGTTTGATGACTGATATCACAAATAAAGAAAATGTTAATACCGACGAAGGGGCTAGTACAAGCACATCTGGTGGTGCGGTCCATGGCCCTCTACGGCGACCCTGTGTGGGCGCCGAACATGCTGCGGCGTCCCGCTCGGACGCTGCTCATGTCACAGAGGGTCATGGCGATCCGAATGATCCGCGGATACCACACGATCTCCGGGGAGTCGGCGAACCTCCTTGCCGGATCACCGCCGTGGGATTTGGAGGCGAAGGTGCTCGCGCGCGTGTATCGCATGCGCGCGGAGGCACGTCGCCGGGGCGAAACTCCTCTGCCGCGCCAGATAAGTGCGTGGCGGGATGAGCTCCGGCGCGATCTCATGGCGGAATGGCAGCAACGACTGTCGCAACCGAGGGCTGGGCTCGCTGCCATTGCAGCGGTAAGACCCCTCTTTGAGGAGTGGCTTGAGAGACGCTACGGCGTCCTCACCTACCGCCTGACGCAGGTCCTCACCGGACATGGAAGTTTCGGGAGGTACCTGTGTCTGATGGGGCGGAAGGAAACGCCTGGGTATTATCACTGCGAGGACCGCCCTGAGGACACGGTGGAACACACCGTAGCGGAATGCCCTGCGTGGGCTGAGCACCGCCGTGCCCTCAGGGAAGTGATCGGCGATGGCGACCTCTCGCGTCCGGGCCTAGTGCAGGCCATGATGCGGAGCGAGGGGGACTGGGATGTCGTCTCCTCCTTTTGCGAAGCAGTTATGCTAGCTAAGGAGGAGGCGGGACGCGTGAGGCAGCGAAGCGCTGCCTCCTCGCAACCCAGCCATCGCGAAGGACACACCGGGCGTCGGGGATCGCGGGACGATCTCCGGCCACCGTAAGCGCGGGCCTGCGGACGGCGAGCATGGGTGGCGGGCACGCGCCTCAAAGAGCCATCAGACCACCACAGATGGGGCCCAATAGGGCCGATGCCGATTCGGAGTCGCGGAGAACCTAACGGGTAACCGGGGCTCCGGCTCGACGTGCAGGAGAAGGAACGGGGTGGTTTTTAGTCAGTAAGAGTCTGACACTCCCTTCCGCCTCACCCAGGCGGGAGCAGTCATTCGATGATTTTCCCCCCTTAAAAAAAAAAGCACATCTGGTGACCCTGCTCCTTATAGCAATAGAATTAATTATTTAAAAACCCAATGTATCAATTTGGTGACTGTACATGGTAGACCATTCTCCATGATGGACGACTTAGCTTTTAGAAACATAATTTCATTGACTTCCGTCACTCAGAGAGAAGCCCAATGTTTAAATTCGCATTCAATAAAACAATTTATGTCAGTGGGTGGGTTACCTATCAGTACTGATAGTTATTTTTTATGAAATAGTTATTTTTTGCTTTTTAGTTTTTACTTTTTGTTTGCTATTAGTTTTTTTAATTTATGATGTCGGTTTTTTAAACGCAGTTTTTTTATCATTTTGCCACTTATAATTCACATAGGCGCAAAGTTCTAATCAATACAAATTATACAAGCCCAAACACTAGGTAGTTACTATAAACCGTTGACGAGTTCTCTTAACAATTACAGTTCTTCATCATCAGACCCTTAATGATAGTCCTACTCCATCTAGGTGTAAAGTTCTCATCAATACAAATCAATCAAGCCCAAACACAAGGTAGTTAATATAAACCGTTGAGGAGTTCCTTTGACTGTCTGTCGGCTCCAGACCCTTTTCAAATTGTAGTATTTAAAAATCCTAATTGATAACAATAGACATATTAGTTATTACTTGCCCCTACAATTTTCGAAAGTTCTCCTCGGTTTTTTCCTAGGCTTCCATTATCAGATCCTGACCTCAATGAAAAGGACCATCTCGGGAGTATACCTTTTCAATCAAAACAAGAATTCTGGAAATCCGCGCCCACCGCGGTAGAAATAAAAAACTTTAGGCATTTAACCAATTTTTGACAAAAATGTCGTGAACATATATACCTATAAGGTAAAAAAATATTATAACACACTACGTTATAATAAACTATAGTAATGAGCTAATAACATAAAAAGTGTAATAATATAGTGTAAAATAATACGCACGCAGCGTCTGTGTGTGAGCGTGTCTACTGGCGTTACATCGTCGCCGCGTGCCGTACGCGTCGACAACGAGTAGGTAAGATACCAGTACTTAGTACTCGTTACGTGTCAACTAGAAATATGTTATTATAAGATTACATAAGTACATATATTATTTGAAATTGTTATCCCAATTCAACTCAGCACACCATAAAATAAAACGCGAGACGCATGTGATTGTGGCCAGAAAACACGCCAAACTAATGCAATGCGATGAAATAGGATAGATAAACTAGCGCGGTCAATATCTCTCTCATATCTTTATTATTCAGGTTAGGGTACCGGTACCGAAATATACCGGTTTTCATTTCATACCCAAAAATAACGGTACCGAAATTAAATTTCGATACCGAAATTAAGCGGTAACCTTTATTTAACGGTATGACGTCATACCGCAATTTAAAGGTATCGTAATTTTTCGGTAATTCAGTCCCTGAATGAATCATAAGTAACAAGTACAAGTACTTACCTACCTACCAAAGTAAATCATAACATCACTATTGATTGACCACCATTTTACAATTTGATAAGTACCTGCTTAGGTAATTAAATTAGATAAATATTGCCAAGCGTCTACAGGCCACAGAACACCGTAGTTCATCAAAATGTAACATTCTAAGCGAGGATTAGCAATTGGCTCACTGACATACTACATTTATTGTTTTTACAAGCGGTAAGTCCATGTACTATTAATAAATAAGTAAATATACAATTTCACTATGTATGTACAGTACCTTTCTCGGTCGAGTAAGTGTTGCTTCTCACTTTTTGACATTTTCTTCACATATTTTCGTTTTGATTTTGACATTTTCTTGACTTTTTTGAACCAATTTTACACCAAAGACTGAACGAGTTCTCGTTTCTTGTGCGCTAAACTAAGAAAACTACATTACCTACTACCTACCAATTAAAAAAAGTAACTTGATACATAGATACCTGCATAACATAAGTAGGACTTACTTAGGTACGGGCGAAATTAATAAGCGTTCAAATTCGAAATCTGTGAGTTCTTACCTACCTAGAAAGTAATAACAATATGAAGTACCAATCTATTAAAAAACAAAGATTGATCCAGACATTTTGAATTTGGCAAGTTCAATAGGGTAGATGCCTCATTCTTATGGTAATGTCCGTCTGGTAGATTATTTTAAATCATTAAACACATATTTTTTATTTTCTTACAGCAACGAATACTTTCGACGATATATTGATTTGGAATGTCACGTGACGTCACTTCTATGTACATTTTATACGTAGAATTGACGTATTAGCCCCCACTCCTAAACTTTGATTCGTTTTATCTAAGTATCATTTTATTAAGTATTAAATACAACAAAATAAAAAAAAGAAGTGTCTAATATTTTTTCATTACCTAACTTACGGACTAATTATATTTTTAATTTTCATACCCCGTCATCATCCCAATTTTGTGAAGACCAATCCTCCATTTTCGTAAACGATGCACATCTTTTTTAAGGGGGGAAAATCGTTATGTCTTCTCCTGCCTAGGGTGAGGCGAAAGGGAGAGTCAGACTCTTACTGAATAAAAACCACCCCGTTCCTAGTCTTGCTTCGAGCCGGAGCCCGGGTAACCCGGTGAGTCTTTCCCGGATCCGTATCGGGCATTAGCGCGCGAACGCGATGCGCTGTACGCTCGAATCTGTATTACACTATAAGCAGTGCATGTATTGTGTTCGTTGAGGGGGTTAATTTAAAAAAAATGGCACTAACCTTTAGTCATTCAATCAAATCTCTCTTGTATTTGCTCCCGTACAATAATAACAATTTTACAAAACAAACTTCACTCATACAATTTTTTTTTTTTAAGGGAGAAAACCATCAAATGACTACTCCCGCCTGGGTGAGGCGGGAGGGAGTGTCAGACTCTTACTGACTAAAAACGACCCCGTTCCTTCTCCTGCACTTCGAGCCGGAGCCCCGGTTACCCGTTAGGTTCTCCGCGACATACAAAATAGTCTAAGTCGGCGTAGGTATAAGTAGCTTATCCTTATCACATCACAGCTCACCAGAGTTCATCCCAGGCTAACATAAAATATGTTGAGAGCATATTTACTCTGATATGCACATTGTTATCTACTTGAACCTAATTAAACATTAATTAATCGACGTTCTATTAACATTGTAACAAGATAGCAATTTTAGTAGTAGATATAAATCTAGTTACCTACATAATATTTTTTTTTCTTAAAAAATGTAGGTAGACGGGAAATCTTAGTATGGGTCTGTGGGTACACTGGGATCTTTTCCTTAGAACATGGATTTACAAACATTAAGGTCGTGTCACACCCAGGGTTTTGGTAAAAAAAATCATTAAATTACACGCTGTTCTGTACGAAATGGTTAACGAGCGTGTTTGCCTATTCTGTCATTGTATAGGTGGTTAATTGTAAGGTTTTATTGAGTTTCATCAGGGTTGCTATAATAGGGTAGACGACTAATTTTTATTTTAATGTCCGTCTGGTAGATTATTTAAAAATCACATCACATACTCTGGGAGTGTGATCTCTGGCAATATGAACGTAACACTATGTTGAATAATTTAATTGTTTCGTCAGGTGTAGCTTATTATACGGACCTTGTGGAATCTAGAACAAATTTCCGTGCGTTTAGGCGTTTTTGCCATACCTATTATTGGAAGCAAGTATAATAGCTCACACATAGGACCCACTTAGTTTTTTAGTCAAATTTCCGTGGTGCTTGGCGACTGGGCTTCACCCAGTTGTACAGTCTCTTCTTTGTGCCTTTAGGCTTAATTCATTCTGTCTCCTGCAGAAATTCACCGAGGGAAGTGGAAACTATAGTTTTTTTTTTTTTTTTCTCCTCTTATAATATCTTCTGATTAATTTCGTTGCGGGAACCAAGACAGTTATCATGTCCCTGGGACGCGCCGGAGTGTTCCGGTGTTTTCATGGTTGTATCTACTGTAGATCCTGGCTTACAGGAGTTGCAGCGGTTTTGGGAGGTTGTGGCGGGCTTGTCCCATAAAAAAAAAAAAAGATTATTTAAAAAAATTAGACACGTATTTTTTAATTTCTTACGGAAACGAATAGTTTCGAAGATATAAGTACTTATTGATTTGAAATGTCGCGTGACGTCACTTCTCAGTACATTTTATACTAAGAAATGACGTTTTAGCCCCCACTCCTAAACTTTGATTCGTTTTATCTAAGTATTGTTTCATTATACGACAAAATAAAAAAATACTTACGTGTCTAATATTTTTTAATTACCTAACTATTATATAACTATAATACCTATAATAGTTAGGTACCTAATTAAAAAATATATACAACTTAACGGGTTCCCGGGGCTTCGGCTCGAAGTGCAGGAGTAGGAACGGGGTGGTTTTTAGTCAGTAAGAGTCTGACACTCCCTCCCGCCTCACCCAGGCGAGAGAAGTCATTCGATGATTTTCCCCCTTAAAAAAAGGTACTTACAGTAATAAATAGGCATGTACCAACCTACACATTTTTTATGAATACCAGAAGTCCCGAGTACCTACCATACCATAAACATACCTAAAGGCCACGGCTACTCACATGAATCTTGGGAAAAGACCTCTTAAATGGACGAACAGTGGACAGAAGAAATAATCTGTAGTAAAAAACCTTCATTGTTATCACCCTAATTCAGTGTTATTATATTCGAAAAACTAAGGGCTTAGTGAATCGGAATCCGTCATTCATGTGAATCGATGTGACGATTCTCAAAGCGCGCACGTGTTGAATAGGGGGACACGTATGAAAGGAGCAAAGAAACAGAATCGCCCTGTTCCGTCAAACCGGTCCAAGGCTGAGGGCTGGAGTACCTCGGAGGGAATAAAGAAACTAATGGCGTAACGTGTGACCCAATTTTATTTACTTACGTCTAAAGAGCCAGGTGATAGTGCATTTCACTCCGAGGGGAACTCGAAGGAACACGTGTATCGAAACACCAGCCAAATAGAGCCCTCACCAACTTAATTTTGCGTTCACATAACATAAGTCAATCGGTAATTCAAACCTTATCTTCACCGCATAAGACTTTGAAGGACATCGATATGTTTTCGTAAAGGAATAAATAAGCTGGCACAAGAACTGCGTCTCAAACAAACGAGTTTCAGCAATATTATTACGAAGCTTTTGTCTGTAAGAGCCGCCATCTGTGTGACCTCTGAATAGCCATTCAATATTATTTATTCATAAATAAGTACGTAAATAAGGATAAGTATTGTACATCTGGCCTTTTAATACTTTGAATGGATGCTATCTAAATGCAAGTATTTTAATTATATACCACATATTTTACCAGAAAAATGCCAAATAAGAGCCAATATTGAAATTCCTTAGCGTCTGAATGGAGCATTTTTCGCTTACAAAATTTATTTACAAAATAAAATAAATATTATCTGAATGAGTATTCTGTCTTGCAGCGTGCGTCATAAAATTCAAATAGCGAACATCGTTTTGTTTGGACCGGTAAATAAATTAATGTTACCATAGTAATAAATTTGGCATTACAAAGAAAATTGTTGTTGGCAACAATCATTGGCTGAAATGAATTTGCGAACTGTTCATAATATCGTTTTAATATAAAATATTGACCTTTTCAGTTTATAGTGTTTGTACCTGTATTAAGCATAGGAACAAAGTTTAATACATGCTAATACGTATGTAGGCGTAAAAAACGACAGCAGTTGTAAAATTTTACATAGCGCCCCCATTTCCTTTCGTGCAGTCAAGCGGACGTGCAGTGGGACATAAAAAAATACGTGGGTAAAGTATGTTGGTCAAGTACTCGCGAGTACGTAGCTTTAGGGAATGGATAGGGTTCTGTATAAATGTTGTTTGTGTAGATAAAACAAAATAGCTGAGTGCAAGTAACTGCATAGATACTAGATTAGATATGTAAGTATTTTTTTACAGATTTGCAAGTTTTTTACGTCTTAAGTTACAGGTCTAAATCATCTATCTTATTTTACTACATAATTCAATCTAATAAGAAAACTATTATCTAGACACAATAATTACCTACATATCATATATCCAAAGGTTGTCTGTAAAAAATCGTTTTCTGCGATAAGACCGCCGATTGTATACATTTTTTTACATAATATGTTTATTTTTCTCTGTATGTTTTTACGGTGTACAATAAAGTGTAAATAAATAAATATCATTGTAGATACTTTCATTAAGACTATATCAACTTTAAAGTGATATTTTAACATTGAATGGGACTAAGATGATATTTTCAGTGTTTCGTAGTGAATTTTCCGGGTTAAGTTGAATTAAGTAAATAGAAAATCTCATAGGGATATTATTGTCCCATGGTTTGGTACTTAAGTACCTACATTGTATCAGTATCTTTGTCAAACATATTTTTACAAATCCCGTCAAAGTTTACGTCATACCCAATCGTCTAAATTAAAATAAGTTCATTAAGATATATGTAGACTTCATCAACATAATGTTTTGTCCCACTGACCCTTAAAACTTCGTTTTTATTTGACCCACATCTAAGGGATAATTGTTGGGGAATAAATTATTTAATTATTACTTTTATAGGTCACTGCATAGCAGGTGCATCCATGCATGCACCTGCAGGGGACGTTCAAGGTCTTGGTAGAATGCAACTTGGAGTGCCAACATACATATTAGATGTATTTATAGATGCTTACCTATTTTTGCAACTAGGTGTAGTTTTTGCCAATGTATAGCAAGCAATTCGAAGTGTCTTTATTAGCTTGGTATTAATGTAAGGAGTATGAACTCCTTATGTTGGATTATGGCTAAATTTTTTTTAATATGTAATGGTTATTGGTGTAAAATATGATCCTTTGTAAGTTTTGTAGCTGTTGAGTATTTTTTGGTTACATACAAAATATTATACATATAACATCAAGCCTTTTTATCCCCGAAGGGATAGGCATAGGTGCACATTTCGGCACTTAATGCCACTGTACCTACAATATAACACCCACATTTCACTATTTTTTTTATGAGTCCCGTGTAGTAGGGAGGTGAGCCTATTGCCATATACCGGGCACATTTTCAGACTCCGTGCTACTACTGAGATTTTTAAAGACCCAGTAATACTTTGCCTGGCCCGGGAATCGAACCCGAGACCCCTTGCCCGGCAGTCGCACTTGCGACCACTCGGCCAACGAGGTAGCCAAAATATTATATTAAGTAAATATTTCGGTTAGTTAGGGGTGTATGGTGTGTATTATCGGTCTAGTCTAGGTAATGTACCTTAGGTAAGTAAATACCTACATAACTTATATATAAACAGAGATGTGCTAAGAATGGAATGCAAAATATTAACACCACAATCGGTTCAGTGTTTCAACCGAGATGGCATAGAAAAGTTCATCATGCATTTTCCATTTCTTCCCTTATTTTTCCGTATTTTTCGCAAAAACGAAACAAATGAGCCACATTTGCTTTATTTAGTAACAAATTCCATCAAAATTGGTTCAGCGGTATCCAGAAAAGAATTCAAAATAAACACAAACAAAGTAAACAATCGTAATAATTTGTTATCTCAACAAAACTCGGAAGTAAGATCATACAAAAACATATTCAAAGGTCAAAGTTATTAAGGTCTACTTTACAGTAACTACAGCATTTTAACGTCTCAACTTGACTACAATAGTTGATGTGTTTAAATAAGTAATAGTGTGTACTTAAGTGCATTTCCTTGCCTTCGTAATAAAACTTTAAAAAGGACTATAACAAGAAAACCGGTTTTTCTTTACGACAAGTGAACCCCCCTAACTCTGCTTAACCCTTCAGGGACAATGGGCATAAAGATGGTGACAATAATGTGGTTAGTAAGTTATTAGTCATTTTATATTGATAGCAAACAGTAGAATGGTATCTATAAAGGTAAAAAATAACCCTTTATAAACAGTTAAATGCCCTTATGTAACTAATCACTAGCCAGATAGAGAAAAGTTTTAAATAAAGTATATTATGTGTACCTAGTTATAAAAGAAATAAAGGTATAAGTTAAAGGAATATGAATAAATAATTAAATAATAATAAATGAGAGATAATCAGATAATCGAAATATATAATAAATGTGTTTGTAACAATTGTCAACAGTGCGAATAAGTTTATATAAAAATAATTTTACAGTTTAATCTAAAAAAATATGTATTAAAATATTTTTTTTCCAAAAAACGGGGGAGGTGTAGTGTGTGTGACACATCGCTCTATAAGTAAGTAGCGTAAGATAGATATTAGGACACTTAATTAAAGTTACTCCTAACACTAAGACGTCTT
This sequence comes from Spodoptera littoralis, assembly GCA_902850265.1. Taxonomy (NCBI): domain Eukaryota; kingdom Metazoa; phylum Arthropoda; class Insecta; order Lepidoptera; family Noctuidae; genus Spodoptera; species Spodoptera littoralis. Next base: position 5,659,597 of record LR824539.2, read on the forward strand.
CCTCATTGCTCCACATTGCAGTTCTAATGGCGCTAAAAAAACATACTAGACAGAGGAATTTTCCTTTGTTACAAAACGCATACGGCCTCCCAAAAAGGCACAAACGAACCAAATGTAAAATAAAAAATTATTTAAAATGATTATAACTAAGAGAAAAGACCGTAACTGACATACAAAATCAATTATCGACAATTTATTGCAAAAGAAAAATGAATTTTCCATTGAAGTTAAAACAAAATTAATTGTAAACAACCCTTCGTGGTCATACAATGAATTTTTGCAAGACGGTGCGCAAGAGTATTACTTGGATGAACACAACCTACGCATCGATCCACACAAGTATGTTGGTTATAAGGCATCCTGCAGAACCGGTGGACCTTGATATCACAAAGGGACCCCTCGAACTGCGAGCTAACCTTGAGTTATTTTTAAACCACGCTGGCTGCATACGAATCCCGTCCGACAACTCCTTCCGAGTATTACATAATGCGAAATTATAGTTTTTTTTCTTTTTACACAGCGTCTCCTTGAAAAGCGTGTGGCCCTGTCATTTCGGTTTTATACCCTTTGTTTTGGCTCGCACATATTTTATTTCTTTTCTTTGAATCGTAAAAGGAAGAGGCAATGAAGGGTTAGCGTTTTTGTGTAGTGGATTATTTATGGTGCGGAATAATGGGCGTTCGAGTTTGCCGCGAAATATTGGCTACAGCTGCGGTGTTTTCGAAAATATGTAATCGTCCGTTTTCGGTCACCCAGAAACGTTGTTACGGTTCAGTACGGGCTATTACATGTATGCTGGTATTCATACAATTGGGATGTGATGTGTTAGTGCCTTTGTGTGTGCGCAGTGCGTTAACTCGACGCCATTATTACGGTAGCACGCATCCCCGTTCCCCCCACTATATTGTGTTGTTTGTTCACTGAAAGAAATTGGATACTATATAAAAAAGACACTTCGGTAATACGTGAACCTGTATAACTCGTTTCGCTTAATACATTCGTTGTATCGTTCTTGTTGGTCATTTTGCAAGGAAACTGGAGATACAAGTATGATTGTTTTATTATTTTATAAATGTTTGCATCTACCTACTTTGTATCGTTGCAACTGCAACTGTGGAATCATCTGCATCATGTTCAACAATAAAAATAAAACTTAACGATTGCTTATTTTGATGTCATTATGAGTTACGACACATTCAGGTTACGACGTGCTACATAAGTACCTATCGAAGTAGGTACCGTCCCATTTATTAAACTGAACAAAGCAAATTCAACTGTTTAGTCATGTCATTGTCAATAAAATTATTAATTCGACCTCTAGATATAATACAACAGTATCGAAAGCACTTAAAGTCAACTAACACAATAAGTAAAATGTTAATCATGCGCATGATTCATCTATTGTAGCAAATCTAATAGAAAGCGTGGCTCTAGCCCTTCCAATGTCAATAAACTTGGTGGCTTGGAATCGGAATGCAAAAGTAAATTATAATCGAGATTAATCAGCGAATTAAATCCGCTAAACGTTGGAAGCTATGCTCCGAATCCCGACTACGTTCCCATATCGTGTTCGAATCAATAAAACCTTCGATGTTTTTCTACAAAGCACGTTTCTTGGAACAATCTCGCTGCTAAAGTTTCAACGTGATTGCATAACCGTGGGTCTAACAAAACCACACATTGTAGACGATTATTGACCTGACCTTAATAATTTTCGTCGAAACGCTACAACTATTTAGATATCTCTTTATTAGCCATTATTTTTTTGTGTTTATTTATGTTATCGACAAAGGAGTTTAACAAAACTCCATAAAACATTGGTGACTGGCTGGATGTGTATCAACTATCAAATTGGGTGCCATATGTAAGTCGTAAGTGGAATGCTGAGTAGCATCGGCATTGTATCGGTATTGTTTATGTACTCGATCAAGTGTTCGCGCCATGTTCTTTATTTAAAAAAAAACAAACGTACTTACTTATGTCCAGTTACACAGACAATAAAGGACCACTTGTTAAAGCGGTTTGCAGAAACACGTTATCGATTGCATCGAAAAATCGATTTGTTTCGTTTCGTTAAAACTGTATTTATAAGTACAATTTTAATTAAAAAGAATTACCAATTTTATAGTTATTGTATAAAAAAGGGGTTTGTTAAAGTTTATTATGACGGTTTGGTGAAATAAGTGAGGCGGGCTGTTTTGCACCTGTTTGTGGTTGCAGGCATGTGCTCGCAATGGCAATAACAGTACCTAAGTAGGTAGACCAGTATATTTACTATTACCAAAAATATATACAGGTACAAAAAAGGCTAAATACATTAGGCATAATTACTTACCTACTGGATAACCTTACATGAATTAGTTTAAATGTGGTATAAATCTTAGAATTTACATAAACATCAACTCATAACAATTAGGTAATGTTTGTTTTCTACCACAAAAGATACACCTTTATCTACTTATACCTACTTATTTTATATACCACTTAACGTATTTTACTTTTTAATTCAATAGCTTCGGCAGATTATCATAATTAAGTATTTCTAGATATGCAAGTAAGTACTTAAGTACCTACCTATGTTTATTTGAGAATAGTGTTTTAAATTAACTTCAATTTAAGTTCACACATTTCTATGAAACGGTATAAAAATGCTAGGTTCCAAACACTTCAAAACAGATGTCATTAAGTGTAAAAATAAAAGAGAAACAAATGGAATTCTAAATTTGAAATTCAAAACACAGCTAACTCGATTAGCCCGTTCTGTTTTGTCAACACGTTATCAAACGACTATCGTAATTGGTACAAAATATTAAAAGAAATAAATAATGAATTCTTTGTCCCGTTTATCGGATTGACTTAATATTCTCACGGTACAATGCCACATGTTTTTCATTGCGTATATTTTTGTTCTTATTGGACAGTCTCCTTGTGACATCATCCGACTATAAATTGGAGCAATTTTTGAATCAACTCGTGTTGGCAATAAAATTGGATTTGTTTATTTTGTTTCTTAAAGTCATTATAGTCATCTGTTGTAATTCTTAACGAATGCAGTAATTTTACGACGTTAACATTTTTGTTCTGAGTAAACAAGACAACTAAAAAAAAAACAAAACAAACGCTTAAATGTCACTCCATGTCCACAGACCCACAGTGTACGGCCGGATAAAAAAGCAATACACGCTACTTGTGCGCGAATAAGGACATAAAAATGTCTACTAAATATCCTTGCCGAAATCAACATGAGCAGTTTCATAATGTAAATGAGATTTTTATAGCGCTACGGTGAATAATATTAGACGTACCTCAAGTAGAGCAATAAAAATAGGAAGTGATTAAAAAGACATAATATTTTTTTATTAAAAATCCCTTTGATCCACCGTTCATAATCACTACGACAGGAAAAAATATGACATCAGTAAAATTATAATGGGCCGCCTCGTAAAGAACGCATTTGAATAGGAAAGTTACATATCAAAAATTTTCAGTGATCCGTGTTTTACGAGTTTGTCGTAAACGTGTACTTAACAGGAAGAATAAAAGGGGGGCTCTTTCAATACGCTTGTGTTTAAAAATCTATGCGAGCATGCGAGGGGACTCGGTCTCGTAATCAGTTCGCGAACAGTCGACGTTTACGATGTTTCAACATTTTAATATCTACATAATATGTTATGGATTTAACCCAGCCATTCAAAAGCACCCATAAAAGCAACCTGAATCGTTTCATACGAGAACTGGTCGGTTTTGTTGTGTGCAATCAGAAAGAAAATGATGGATTTATTCGAAACTTCCGCTGTACACCGATTATGTAGCTACATATTATAAATCAGATTAAATTATTATTCTGTTAACATTGATCGATCGTGTAGTCGTTATAAAAACATTAACAAATTAGCATGAATAATAATTAAGATTAAATAATGTTTGTTAATGCTAATCTGCGTAGATTCTGTAGCTAGAGCGAAATAAACTTGATTTATGTCGTAGTTAAAGATCAACTTACTGGCATTGAACGAACAAAATCTCAAAAAATCCATTGTATTAAAGTCATAAATATAAAATGAACTCACTCCCTCAAGTAACCAGATGCCCATTGAAGAACATAATAAGATTTACTTATTCCGAACTTAGCCAAAGGAAATACAGGTGGACTAACAATACGATAGCGTCCCTCGAGGCATCCCTCTTTGACTATTTTAATAAGAAAAAAAAATCCTATTGCCTCCCGAGCGAATTACTTTGAAACGAATAAATAAATGAACTGAAGGATCACGAGATTGAATTAGAAAAAGAATTCGTGTGTTATAAAGAAATCTGTTCATTCATAAAAGTTATGAGGGTAGATCACAATGAAGAAGTCGAAGTGTACGATGATCTGAAGCGATGACAATGACGACAGGTATCGAACCGGAAAAGGGATCAGTTTTCCTTTTGATGTCACATCAAAAAGATCCTTAAAAGGAGAAGCCAATATCGGACTTCGTGAACTTTCTGAACTCTCTGAAATTAGGTTAATACTTATTTCTAAGAAACATTTTTACGAAGAAACATTTCTTACAAATTCGATCTAGAATTTATTCACATTCCAAACCGCTCGCCGTTCATATTTCATTCTTTGTAATTTATGCTCCGAGACGTTTTGCATCGTAGATTTAATGCATTTCATTCTTTCTCTAAGCACCGAGCTGCACAAAGCCAAAGGTGTATTTTTACATGCAGACATTATTTTTGAGGAACCCACAAAAATCATATTTTCGCCTCAGCACTCTCCCTTGTTTTACGGTTTTTTCATTGCATTCACTTTACGAGCATCGGTGATGGCAGCCACTCTTCTTTTATAACCAAGTAACAGTATTCTGAGACCTCGAAGATCGCGTGTTTGGTACTAATTAAACGTCTTCATGGCAGTTCGGATACGTGATTCGTCTGGCCGCGGTGAATAATGTTTTTACTCCAGTTTTATAGAGCCTCGCCACCGCAAAAGTTTCGACACTTCAGATTTCAGCAAAAAGTGCATGACATAAAACATATTGCATTCACGTGGTGGTATCGAGGGGATTCAAATGAAATCTTCAAATATAGCTGCTTACGTCATCAGAGATGTTTTTAAATTAATACCGATTGTAAATCTTGTCGCGCATTAGAGATGTCGTCGTCTGTAAATTGGAAACACCTCGGCTTCACGCTCAGTCGGGGGCTCCACTCGTTCTATTCCTGTTCCTGACACAACCGCCCCAGGACACGACGCGTCTTTGTTACAGACAACGCAACGCGTTGTAATTATTTCCACTTGTACTTTAACGTCATCGTCTCGATTAGTTAGAGCGTTAATATTCGGCTTTGAATTTCTAATATAAACATAACATAAACAGCGTGTTGTTTTTTGTTACCGTTCAGTTTTCGTTCCTCTCCCCATGGCTGCATTTGAAATATGATCTCCATATTGGGTTGTAACAATCGCTTCATATTTCACTATAATTATGTTGATTGACGAGGAAATTTCAATAGCTGTAAATATCATTACAAGCGAGCGATCAACATTTATAGTCCTTTTAATGAAACCGCCTCTCGAGCGGCTCTCACGAGTGGATATTTATCTTTGGTCTGTACAAACAAATGTAGCCGTGAAACCATTTCATCATTCAGCACATTGTCGTCGGCATGCGAGATGCGCTGTGACGCAATGGCACGCCACCACTCCTTGAGGACAAAGAGTAACACCAACATGAAAAATAATATTTTCTCAGATTTGTATTGCCGCGGCTGTCACTGTACTTGATTTACGCCGAACCTGTCAAGTTTGGAGACAAAGGAGCGTTGTCGAAGATCGCGGGCATGATGTCATGCGTTCAGGAATTGGTTTAACCGCGGCTCCTAATTAATAGACGGACTTTTACGGCTCTACGGTAATGTCATTATGAGATGTTTCAAAGAAAAATAAGAAATATGCGTGTCAGCTCGCGGAGTTTACGGGCCGTTGTTTATTGTGAACGCCTCGGACCAAGTCGGAGTCAGAGGCGATGCTTTGTTTCGTGGAGAATTTATTACGAGTTGGTAGGTAAACTTCGTGAAATCAATTCAAAGGCAAGGCTCGTTAAGAGTGCGTACCTTTCTATTTTGTGATTCTTTGTACCTTTTATATTTATAGCCTTTTATCTAGTCTGCTGATATTTTAATTTGCATTGTTGTGAGGATACATGGTGGCTATTAGATCTAATGGGTCTTTGTGTATAGATTATTTTAGGACATTAGAAACTTACTTCATTACAAAATTGTTAGTTTGTTAGTCACTCTAGTGAATCTAGAATTACACAGGTCTGTTATTCAGGTACATCTTAATTCTAAGCAAGTTAGGTTTTTTAAGTCTAACTGACAAGCCAGAGACCATGCCGACTATTCGACTTCAAACCTTATCATGCGCATCTATAAATCAAAATCGTGCAACCAAATCCGTTGACACAACAGTGTATCAAGATTATAACTTAAATCGTGTGTTGAGTATTAAAATAAAATATTTAAGTACTTACATGAGAGTCTCACTTCAAGATCAATGGTGACAAGGTACGTTTATATTTACTACAGCTCATTATACTACCCTAACCTCCTTCGTTCGATTTTCATTCTTGATTTGAAGTTTATAAGGTTGATAATTCTTTAAGAACTTTTGAAAGATGGTATACTTTGATGTGCAGTGTTATGGCGTGATAATAACCATCATTGTTTGTATGGATCTAATAAATGATAGGTTCAAGTGTATGAGAGGCCGGAAATGAAATAATGCTGATACATATCAGCTGTGTAAATGAAATTAGATCTTATTGTGTAAGCCGTAACGTAGGTTGTTAGCTGTTTATATCATTGTTTTGGTGTAGTGTTTTGTATATGTTACGGTTTAAGATGATTGTTACCTATTATAATATTATGAAATACCAACGAGTCATTAGTTTATGGTGGATTGGTGACCAAATAGAAGCAATAACAATTACAATTGGGTACTTGCAAACTAGTCAAATTCAATACTTTTTTCGAACTGTCAAAAACGTCAGTGTAGGTACTATGAATTTTGTACTATATTGTGTATTGTGACGTTACGTTTTTTAAGCATCAAACAGCATAATTATTTCTTAAAAAAATGGTACAAAAATATTAAAATTAAGTTGTTCATAAAATAAATTAATGGAAGTGTGATTATTAATTATTATGTTTTCGGCTTACTCACGTAATAATTTGACGAGGAACTCGACTAGTTTCAAGCCATGGTAGAGGCTCATATTCATGAGCAGCATTTCGCGACCCGCGACGCGGCGACTGTCGCGCTGCTACTGAATAATCTACTAAATAATCTTTGTATAATCTACTAAATAAAAAATGTTTATATCTTAAAGAACGTAAAATAATGAAGTCATATAGTTATGTTTTTAATAATTTTTGAACTGTATAAAATTACTATTCTATTAATACTAACGTAAGGATTTTTTGCACTTAAATGTGACCATCGGTACACATTTACTTTTACCGATTTAAAATCTTCGTAATCTTATTTTCCGAGAAGGATCTTAGAGAGACTGCCTCGTTGGCCGAGTTGTCGCAATTGCGACTGCCGGGTAAGGGGTCTCGGGTTCGATTCCCGGGTCGAGCAAAGTATTACTGGCTTTTAAAAAATAAAATCTCAGTAGTAGCACGGAGTCTGGAACTGTGCCCGGTATATGGCAATAGGCTCACCCCCTATTACATGGGACTCATAACATAAATAGTGAAAAGTGGGTGTTACATTGTACAGTGGTATAATGTGCACCTCTGCCTACCCCTTCGAGGATAAAAGGCGTGATGTTATGTTATGTTATGTTATGTGATCTTAGAGAGAAATCTCGTTTCTTTCCACCAATACATCTATCTACTAATAAACTAATGTAATTCTGTCCTTTTGCGATGTCTAGACATAAATTGACATGATGTTTAAAGTCAGACTTCATGTTATTGTACGCTCATCCGATTTGGCAACGAAAATCGGTAAAATCGGTACTCATAGCGATTACATTCTGAAAAAAGAAATAAAATATTTTTTTTAATAATACTGTATGCTGTAATTTAATGTTTATGATTGTATCGTAAGTCTTTGGGATTGCTGTACCTACAAGGGGTCACGAGTTTGATTTCCGGATCGCACATTATTTCTTTGACTTTTAAAATAAAACAGTATCGAATGAAAGTTGTCTGAAACATCTCTATTGAAATAAATCGATTCATTATAAACATCTATAATGAATCGATCACTATTATCGTACTCCTTGTTCTACAGTCTACTACACTCACAAAAACTTCTAGAAATCCATAAACTACTCCTAAATGCTTTTACCTTAATAAGTAGGTACACTATCAGACTTGTCAAACTTCCAACGGCATAATAAATTAATAACTCCTTAAACGAACTACAGTTACGATATTAAGGAACTAAAATCCGTTTAGAGAATGTTGAGAGAAAATAAATCAGAGACGGTAGTCGTTCGTCGAACTCTGGAGCATTTGGAGGGAGCAAGAAGCCTCAATTCCCGGGCAGGGCTAAGAAAAGTTGGCATTTTTTAGTAAATAACACGGACGCCTGGACTCGTACCTGATACACCTATGGTGTTAGGCTTTTATTAGGGTTTAGGCACCGATTATATAAGACTCGATAACATGAAATGTGCCATGCCGAATAAAGGATCTCGCTCGGGTTCAATCCCGGGTCGGAGAAAGTATAATTGGGTTTTATTTCAATTTTTAGAAAACTACTCAGTAATAGCACGGTGTCTGGAATCGCTAGAATGTGCTCGATATATGGCATTAGGCTCACTCTGTATTACCCACATAGGATTTATAAAACAACTAGTGAAAAGTAGGTGTTACATTTAACCCATTTGTACCCAAATACAAACTACACATAATTTAAAAATAAAACCTTTATTAACTCAATGATATGACGCACACAAACATCAACAAAAAACAAAAAATAGAAAATATGTATTTAGAGATATTAACATGCGGCTTTATAGGCCATATTTACCCTTTCAGGGTAAAAAAAGGCGTGACATTATGAAAAATCCGTTTACGAGAATGTTGAGAGAAAATAAATCAGAGACGGTGGCCGTTCGTCGAACCCTAGAACTCTGGAGTTTGAAACAATTGGTGCGAAGATGTAAATTAAATCGAGTGGCTGTCGTGCCGACTCCTGTCCTCGCAGGACATTGACTTTGCAGAAGTACAACTAAGTAATAGTCAGTTGGTTCTATAAAGGTGTTAGAATCGTTCAGGCGTAAGTCTATTGTTAGACTTGGCGTGACGATGAAGACTGTTCTAACACCTAATTTGGATGTCTGATTGAGTTAAAGTCCAAGCCTTTATGGTAAGTGAACTCTAGGTAAGGTTGTTTTAATAGGTAATTATTGCTTTTTTACATTAAATGATACATTATCTGTGTTGGTAACAATAAGTTACAAGTAACGAGTTTAAAGTGTGAGAGAGCCATGTTTCGGCACGAATGGGCCAGTTCGACCGGAGTGATACCACGGCCTCACAGAAAAACGACGTGAAACAACGCTTGCGTTGTGTTTCGTCGTGTGAGTGAGGTTACCGGAGGCCCAGCTCCCTCCTTCCCCAATCTCTGAATCCCCAAATGTATACCATTAGGTGATCTGTCTGCTCGGCATATGCCATAAAAAAATACGTTTGCAATGTATAAACAAATTTTTTATCACTATTATTATTATATTATTTTTATAAGTTGACATTTTCTCGGAAAAGCGAATGATAATTCATTTTATTCATATTGTATGGTTCTTATCGGCTGTAATACTAAATGTCGACACTAGTGTTGTGGCCCTAACAACAACTGTGCTTGAACTACTTTCTAAGAAAATATCAGTAAGAAGAACGAATGTTTTATCTAACAAACTTGCCTATTGATAGACCAATTGTATTATTACTAGGTTACCTGGCAAACTTAGTACTGCCTAAAATTTTTTTAAACCTTCCCTGGACTTCCACAAACATTTCAAGACCAGAATATTAGTCAAATCGGTTCAGCCGTTCTTGAGTTTGAGCGAGACTAACGAACGGAAATTCATTTTTATTTATATAGATTTTTTTTCGGCCTACTCTCGAAACTGTTTGACAAGGTACTCGACTGGTTTCAAGCCATTTTAAAAGCTCATATTCATGAGCACACATTCCGCATTATTTTACATTATTGACATGTTAACTGATCAACACTTTACATTCACTATTTTAGATAACATTTCAAAGGCTTTTTTCTACTGATTAATGGTAATCACTTAATTAAAATTTAGAGCACCTAGCTCAACAGAACTTGATTATTCCATAATACCAAGCCTAGACTAGCCTAGTGCATGTTTGGTTGCCAAGATTTACATACGACATGGTTTCTCAGAACCTAGGTACATATTTAATTATAGGTCTATGTATGTACTTTTATGCCTGCCTCGTTGGCCGAGTGGTCGCAAGTGGGACTGCCGGGCAAGGGGTAATACTAAGGATTTAAAAAAATCTCAGTAGTAGCACGGAGTCTGGAATTGTGCCCGGTATATGGCAATAGGCTCACGCCCTATTACATTGGACTCATGACATAACTAAATAGTGAAAAGTGGGTGTTACATTGTACAGTGGCATAATGTGCGACAGCCGGGCAAGGGGTCTTGGGTTCGATTCCCGGGTCGGCCAAAGTATTACTAAGGATTTAAAAAAATCTCAGTAGTAGCACGGAGTCTGGAATTGTGCCCGGTATATGGCAATAGGCTCACGCCCTATTACATGGGACTCATAACATAACCAAATAGTGAAAAGTGGGTGTTACATTGTACAGTGGCATAATGTGCACTTCTGCCTACCCCTTCGGGGATAAAAGGCGTGATGTTATGTTATGTTATGTACTTTTATGCCAAGCCATATCTTTTGATCAGAGGCATGCCAAAAGTTATTTATTTTAATTCACTAAGTACCTAATGAGCTGGGTTTATTCATGTGCCTATGGTTAGATTAGATAAGAATGCTTATATGTTGGTATAAAAAGTTGATTTTTATGGAGTGTTTATACTTATCTGATAAGTTTTATGAAATACTGCCTCGTTGGCTGAGTGGTCGAGAGTGTGATTGCTGGGCGAGGGGTCTCTGGTTCGATTTCCGGGTCGGGCATAGTACCTATTACTGGTTTTTTTTTAAATCTCTGTAGTAGCACGTAGTCTGGAATAGTGCCCGGTGTATGGCAATAGGCTCACCCCCTCACCTATTACATAAGACTCATAACATAAATAGTGAAAAGTGGGTGTTATGCGCACCTCTGATTTCTGCCTACCACTTTGAGGATAAAGGGCGTGATGTTATGGTTTTATGAAATGACCACCGTGGCAGGGATGGTAAACGTTACAGTTCACTGTTGGGACAATAATAATATAGGCCTTCTCTACATAAGAGATATCTAATCACTATCACTACATAGTATAAAACAAAGTCGCTATCCGAAGTCTGTCTGTCCCTATGTAAATGCTCAGATCTTTAAAACAACGCAAAGGATTTTGATGCTGTTTTTTTAATAGATAGAGTGATTCCTAAGGAAGGTTTATACACTGGTCATCAAAAAAATCGACCCACCCACTTTTTGTTTAATATTTATCGATTGTTTCACAGATAAGCCGTTTCACACGTTTGTTTTTTGTTTTAAGGGTCGGATATGATGTTTGACATCTTGTTTGTCATAAATCTTGTTGCTCTTGAAGGTACTTAACAATTTTTTTGCAGAAACACTGTTAAGTGCTGAATTAACGGTTTTACGTCGGAACAAATTCGATCCGTTCTTTCAATTCCAAGCTGACTTTTGTAGGGATTTCTTGTTAATAACGTTGAGTTTATTTACTGAGAGTGTAGTTTTGATTACTTTGTTTAAAAATAATGGACACTACTGAAGCTGAGGCGGCCCAAGTTGTGGCTTTGCTGCAACAAGGCTTAAGTCAACGTGTAGTGGCCAGGAGGTTAAATTTGAGCCGTTCTGCAGTGCGGCGAGTTTACCAAAGGTTTCTGGAGACTGGGCAGTATCGAAGAAGATCTGGATCTGGAAGACATAGGGTGACAAATCAAAGAGATGATCGCTTTATAGTGGTATCAGCCCTTCGAAATCGACATCTGTCTGGCGTTGATCTTCAACGACGCTTACGTGAAGTACGGGGTGTGGCTATAAGTGACAGTACAATAAGAAGGAGACTTCGTGAACAGGATTTAAGACCACACAAGCCAGCAACAGGACCACAATTGACTACAGCTCATCGTCAAGCCAGACTTCAATTTGCGCGTGATCACGTTAACTGGACTATAGGGCAATGGGAGTCAGTTCTGTTTTGTGATGAAAGTCGAATGACTTTATATGGTTCTGATGGACGTCGTAATGTCATGCGACGCCCAGGTGAACGTTATACCCAGTGTTGTATAAGAGAAACTGTAAGTTATGGTGGGGGCTCTGTAATGTTTTGGGCTGGGATATCTTTGACTGGACGCACAAATTTAGTTTTTATACGAAGAGGTGCTTTAACTGCTGCACGTTACATTACAGAGATCCTAGAAGACCATGTGTTGGCATATGCTGGCTACATTGGAGAGACTTTTGAATTAATGCATGACAATGCACGACCACACGTAGCGCGCATTACGACTGACTACCTTGAAGAGGTCGGCATTCGGGTTATGTCGTGGCCAGCAAGAAGCCCTGGTCTAAACCCTATAGAGCACATATGGGACACTCTAAAACAAAAGGTTAGAGCCCGTAATCCAGTCCCCACAACTTTAGAAGACCTGGAATACGCTATCAGGGAAGAATGGAACCGAATCCCTCAAGAGACCATCAAAATATTGATAAGGTCACTGAAACGGCGAATGCAGGCCGTCATTCGAGCAAGAGGAGGAAATACGCAATATTGAATTGCAATAATTGTATACAAAAACATTAATTTTAAAAAAACTAGCGCGTATTTAAAATTAGTCAAAAAATCGCGAAACGTTATGACTTTGCATTTTTTGCCAAAAACATTGTCAGGAAATCATTTTGATGTGTAATTTGTGATTAAATTCGTGTAATTAGACAAGTTAAATAAAACCATTTCAGTTCTGAAACATTTTGTTTGGTTTTGCTTAAGAAAAACGTGATTTACGGTGAAAACGCAGGTGGGCCGATTTTTCTGATGACCAGTGTATGTATAATATTTTTGTTTCTTTTTTGTGTTTTTATTGCTGCATCTCGCTTTGATCTCTCTATTATTATTAATATTTTGTTTTAATATAGGTGTCTGTATTTTTATTGCTATTTTTAATAATCCTTGTTTTCGTGTGCCAATGGCCAAATAAATGCTTTTTCTTTCTTTGTGCAGTATACTTAAATGTGCTTTCTATCTATTCTACCTACTTGTAAATTTATAGTGTTCAAAATTAAACCGGTATCGATTGTAGTAATAAATTTGGTTATCAACAATGTCTTCGTTTCAACGGTCGTTCGTTCAAATTATTTATTTATTTGCAACTGTCGCTGGCTAGGGTCAGCTGTCAATGTCAACACATCCGCTTTCAGTAAGTAATGAGACGGATGTATTTCCTTTTTAGAAGTAGGTATAAGTCAAAATAAATTGCCAAGTTGCTCTAATAATAATTATAAGTGATATTATTGGATACGAGGTCAAGTTTGACCTTCTTTATACTTGATTGGGGTATGCACTGAAGAATTGTAGTTGGTGTATGGTGAAGTGATAGACATTTATAAATGGAACAGAAAACAGTAGATAAGGTCATTATACTCTTAACACATTGAATGCCGTGTCGCCCCATGATGTCCGACGCTAGCGGAGGATTGGCCTTTAACAGTTTTTGTCAGCAGTTAAAGGTTTAAACTGTCAAACACCAAGCGGTCACCGGTGACCGTGACCTATTGTTCTTTAATCCTTATCCTTACTAATATTATAAATCTGAAAGTGAGTTTGTTTGTTTGTTTGTTTGTTCCACCATCACGCCGTAACTACTACACCGATTGCTTTGAAATTTTGCAGACGTAAAGTTAGAAGTCCAGATTAAATAATAGGGTACTTTTTATTCCGGAAAAATGTGATATTTCCGAGGGAAAACAAAAATATTAGTATAGATGGCGCTGTGTGTATTCCTGTAGATGGCGCTTTGTACCATCTAAAACAATTCAACGAATTACCTACTAATTGGAAATTTCACGCTTTAATCTATAGCGGTTATTTGGTGTTAATCTACACTTATTCAGTGCGCTTTTCGACTCATTTATTTGCTATTTTATATGTAAAAATACTTAAAAAACACAACGTGGTAACGTTGTGTAGTAGTTACGCTACTTGGCGATAGATGGCGCTGAGTGTTTATAAAACGGGGTAGCGTTGTGCTTTTAAAGTACTTTCATCGCTTTTAAATTTTGGTTCCTACCATTTTACATTGAATTGTGTATTTTATAGATTTTAGGTTGTTAAAGGTACATGAAATTGGTGTCTATGTAGTAGTTACGCTATTTTTTAAGTATTTTTCGCTTTTAAATTTTGGTTCTAACCATTTTACATTAAATTGCGTATTTTATATAGATTTTAGGTTGTTAAAGGTACACAAAATTAGTGACGCTACTAATGTAGTAGTTACGCTATTTGGCGATAGAGAGCGCTGAGTGTTTGTAAAACGGGGTAACGTTGTGTTTTTTAAGTATTTTTATCGCTTTTTATTTTGATTCCTACAATTTTACATTGAATTGGGTATTTTATAGATTTTAGGTTGTTAAAGGCCTACACGAAACCATAGTGGCAACAATACTCAACAATTAGCAAATATATTGTACGCTGTTGTTTCAACGCTCGATAGATGGCGTTAGGATCGAGTTAGATGGCGCTATGGTTTCGTTACCGGTGAAAGTATAGGTTCCGAGCTTCCGTATCAGCCATATTTTAGTGTACGCATCTAGCGCTTATACTGATTATGATTATTATTATTATTTGTTCGCTATGTAGGTTTGATTAGTCAAGTGTTATTTTTTCTAGGTAGATATTAGTATTTAAAGTACTATAGTAATTTTTTTCGTCCTAAGACGCTTTGTTCATTGTTTACGTTGATTGATACAGTAGCTATATTAGTGAAGTGGTTTATTTCTAAGTAGATGTCTAAAGTAGTTAGGTTTTCGATAATAAAACGTATAATACAGTTTGCCACTCAGTTTTGGTTTAGCGTTGCAAATATAACCCTTATAGGAAATAGAAGTCTTTTAAATTAAAATGGGAGGAGGTATTTGTGGTAATGCGAAAATAACTTCTTCTGTTCTTTCACGCGGCTGAATCGATTTTGAAGAAATTTGGTATAAAGGTAGTTTGAGTCCTGGAAAAGCAAGGCTTTACCGCGGCAGAATTTCTCATTCCCACGGAAAAATCTAAAACGCGCGTTATAACCGAATTCCACGCAAGCGAACAGCTGTTTGTTTGTTTGCCTGTCTTAAACGGCAAAACGGAGGTACTTAACGTGATTTTTCAACTGAAGGTAGGTGAAGGGATGGGTAGTCACATAGGCTACGTTTTATCTTTTTGTGACGCGAGCGAAGCCGCGGGTAAAAGCTAGTTGTGTCTATAAAACCGGTACTCGACGAGTTAATAACCACGGCTCCGACACGGTTCCGACTCTTTGCCCGACCCGGGAATCGAACCCCATCGAGACCTCTTGACCAGTCGCACTTGCGACCACTCTGTCAACGAGGCAGTCATCTCAATTAAATGGAATAATATCTTAGTACCAAAGAAAAAACAAAAAAAAAACAAAATATATCACTACTATTTTCCAAAGACTGAATGAACTGGATTTTCTGCAAGTTTAACAAGTCGCTGGGTACTCTCTTAACATCTACGAAACGAGTTCTTTTTAGTTTTCTAACAAGTTTCCCGGAGATTCAAACGTTTGTCAGTCGAGTTGAAGACTTGAAGTGGACGTGGAAATCCTCAGTTACCAACTTGTAGATACGTGTTCAATGTTCACGCAGACCTTCCAAATACTTCGGTAACACTTTTGATATTTTTAATGTGAGTAGTTTGCAAAGTTAGCTTTGTGAATATTGAAAGAAGTTTCGTGTGTGGGTAAAAAGAAGCCAAAGATGGTGGGTATTTTTATCTTCTTCTTTTTTTTTTTTTAAGGGGGGAAAATCATCGAATGACTGCTCCCGCCTGGGTGAGGCGGAAGGGAGTGTCAGACTCTTACTGACTAAAAACCACCCCGTTCCTTCTCCTGCACGTCGAGCCGGAGCCCCGGTTACCCGTTAGGTTCTCCGCGACTCCGAATCGGCATCGGCCCTAATGAGCCCCTTTTTTATCTTCTTAGTACCAATTTCTGAAAAACCGGATATTAACATTTCTAAACCTTTTCTCAGATTTGATTGTCAGACAATTTTGTCATTAATAGGGTCTCAGGTTCGATTTTCGTCTCGGGCAAAGATTCTCATATGTGATATCAAAGAGCTTTTTTATGGAATAGGAGGCAAACGAGCAGACGGATCACCTGATGGTAAGCGATCAGCGCCGCCCATGGACACCCGCAACACCAGAGGAGTCATAGGTGCATTACCGGCCTTTTAAAAAGGAATACGCTCTTTTCTTGAAGGTTTGAAGGTCGTATCGGTTCGGAAATATCGCCGACGATAGATCATTTCACAGTTATGAGCTTGTCTCATGCTCCTTCCGCGCAAAGTTATCAGAGTTTCAAGTGGTAGGTATGATTCAAATTTTTTTATTCGATAAGGCGGGAAACGAGCAGATGAATTACCTGATGGTAAGCAATCGGCGTCGCCTATGGACATTTAAAACACCAGAGGCGTTACAAGTGCGTTAGGTAATCGCCTTTTGTGGATTACGAATTTGAGGATTGTTGAAATTCAAGGATTGGGGTTATTGGGGGAGTATCCAGTAACCTCTTACTCACACGACGAAACACAACGTAAGCGTTGTTTCACGTCCGTTTTCTGCAAGGCCGCGGAATCACTTCGATCAAGCCGGGCCATTCGTGCCGAAACATGGCTTTCCCACACTTAAATGTACCTATGTCTTTTGTGGTTGTGATTTTATTGAGTACTAGGTATTAGTATATGTCGTAGGTTTTATTAGTTACTTACATCTGTATGTAAATTGTAGGTAGCTGCTATCTACCTACCTACGACTCAGTCATTAAAGACAATAACACTAGGCTATATCAAGGCTGATTCATTTTCTACGATTGTTCTTAGTCACGGTATAATTTATTTAGTTGTTTAAGTATCTATATAAAACTTTGATATAGGTAATTATGTTATTAAAAGATTATTATCATCATTGCAGATATGTTATGTCGTGGTGGCCCGGATGTTTAAGACACCCGCTTTTCGTGCATGAGGGTACGGGTTCGAAACCTACAAACAGCAAGTACCAATGTGACTTTTTCCGAGTTATATGTACATACTTTCTAAGATTATTCAGACACCATTTATAAACGGTGAAGGAAAGTATCTTGAGGAAACCTGGGCTTATAATTTCTAATTATAACTTTGTAATCGCCAACTCGCATTGAGCAACCGTGGTGATTAATGCTCAAACCTTTTCCGCGTGAGAAGAGGCTTTGATTAGCAGTTGGAATTTATAGGCTGTTGATGAGTTATGTTATGACATAACATAATGTCTTTTAATATTCGAGGGGATACACAGAGGTGTTCGAACATTTATGACAATGACAATGTAACAGTAACACCTACTTTTCAGTTTTTTGTGTCCCCATCCCATGATATAAGGAGTGGCCAATTGCCACATACCGGCTTTTCCGAATAACTTTAAATACCTACTTTACGCGACTAGAAAATAGAACGCGAGATCTCTTGCCCAGTCGTTGCATTTTCGTCTAATCGAACAACGAATCAATCATTGAATGAATTCAGCAGTAAACAAAAGTATTATTATCATGCGCTTTACACATTTGAACAAATGCATAAGCAATACGTAGACTGCCTCGTTGGCCGAGTGGTCGCAATTGTGACTGCAGAAAGTATTACTGTTTTTTTTTAATTCTCAGAGGTAGCACGGAGTCGGGATTTGTGCCCAGTATATGGCAACAGGCTGACCCCCTATTATATGGGACTTTACTACTTTACTGGGCATTAAGTGCCGTAATGTGCAAACCTACAAACCTACCCCTTCAGGGATGTCGCGGAGAACCTAACGGGTAACCGGGGCTCCGGCTCGACGTGCAGGAGAAGGAACAGGGTGGTTTTTAGTCAGTAAGAGTCTGACACTCCCTTCCGCCTCACCAAGGCGGGAGAAGTCATTCGATGACTTTCCCTCCTTAAAAAAAAACCCCTTCAGGGATAAAGGTTATGTTATGCATAAGTACTCAGTACCTGTGTATGGCACTTGTACCTAATAATTCTAAATACGAATAGGAAAACGGGTATATCAATTTAATTAGTTTGTTATGCAACGATTAGGATTTAATAACTTGTTGTTTATAACTGCGGAGATGCTTAGGTATGGAATACGAATTAAGGAAGTTTGTTGATAGATTGAATAACATGAATGAAGGAGTATGGAGATGCAGCTGGTATTACCTAGTATCTACTTTATGCGATTTGACAAAAGCTTCAAACTGATTGAACCCGTTATATTGGTAGATTATTGATTTATACTCGGATTTACTTGCATTTTTTTTAATGGATTAGGAGGCAAACGAGCAGACGGATCACCTGATGGTAAGCGATCAGCGCCGTCCATGGACACCAGAGGAGACACAGGTGCGTTGCCGGCCTTTTAAAAAGGAATACGCTCTTTTCTTGAAGGTTTGAAGGTTTTGTATTTATTTAATATAAATTATGTACAGAGCACACGACGTGTATGCACACCAAAGTATGGCAGATAGACAGCGACATTGTGACAGGTGTTCTACCTTATATACATATAAATATATAATACATTATAGTGTGGGGGGCACTACTTACTAAACTAGTGATGATACATGTAACAGAGCCTATAATCGTTATGATATTAGAAACAAGACGATGAAGCAGATTACTGAACATAAATTTCCCCAAAAGGCTTCCTAAGCCTAACTGTGCTGTGGACGATGAAGCAGCAGTAGAAGCGGCGAAGCAGGAGTAGGATCGGAGTGGGTTTTAGTCAGTAAGAGTCAGACACTCGTTTCACCCAAGGCGAAGCCATTAGACGGTTTTCACTTCTCAAAAAAAAGGCTAAGTCATAGATTAGTTATGGAGCGGTGGAAGAGCAGGAGTAGGAATGGGGTGATTATTAGTCAGTAAGAGTCAGACACTCCTCGTTTCACCCAAGGCGAAGCCATTAGACGGTTTTCACTTCTCAAAAAAAGTATAAGTCAAAGATTAGTTGCGGAGCCGCGGAAGGTCAAACGGGTTGCTGGGACTCCAGCTCGAAGAGCAGGAGTAGGAACGGGGTGATTTTTAGTCGGTAAGACTCTGACACTCCTCGCTTCACCCAAGGCGAAGTCATTAAATGATTTTCCTCTTTCAAATAAAGTCAAAGTCAAAAATTACTCGTAAATCGTAATGAAACAAATGAACTTAAATTACGATACCTAGGTAGGTACTTACGTTGTATAACCCCATGACTGTGTTGTTGATTCCACACCATAAATTCCGAAGATCGACGTCAGTAACACTGAGTTATATCAGCGTTGTCCAAGTCGCAAGATTCCGTCAACTGCCGAATGAAGTCGGTGATGAGACGTTGTTTGTAGTCAGCATGTTCTTGAAGATTTGAATTTTAGTCGATTGTTGCAATATTGTTTCGTCTTTTCTCACCATGTTTGTTATACACAAAACACAAAAGTGGTAAGGAAAGAATGGACACGATTGCATTTTATGGACCGACAGATAGACATATACCAATTTGTCAAGTTAAATATTATGATGAATCAAGTACGAATATACGACAATTTTATTAATTACTAGACCAAGATCAAAACAAAATACAAATTACACATACAAAACCACGTAAAATTACCATTTAGTTTAATACTAGCTTTTACCCGCGGCTCCACTCGCGTCACAAAAGAATAAAAAGTAGCCTATGTGACATATACCAATACACACAACGCCATCTATACCAATACTTTTGTTTTTCCTCGGGAATATCATTTTTTTCCGGGTTAAAAAGTACCCTATTATTTAATCCGGACTTCTAACTTTACGTCTGCATGCAAAATTCAAAGCAATCGGTTGAGTAGTTACGGCGTGAAGGTGGAACAAACAAACAAACACTATTAGGTCTGCCGTGCCACTTTTGCCGCGTTGCTGCCACGGGGCACGACGGTAGGTACTAATATTCCATACATAATTACTCGAATTTTTTACGTATCTATGATGATGTAAAAGATTTAAATGCGATGTAAATGTGACTAATCAATAAACAAACAACTACTTCTAAAAAAACAAAAATATAATTTTAAAAATATAATTAAGTAATTTGAAATTAGAATTCTTAGCCAAACTAAAATTATTTTGATTTTAATGGCCAGTACTGCAGAACGGCAATTTCATAGGTAAAGTCACCTATTACAACAATAGTTACTATGTATTTAGATTTTGCATTGAAACTATTTTTATTTTATTATTGGAAAACAAACGCTTTTGCCGACTGTACCTACTCCTCTACTCTTTCTGTAGTCTCCTGATTATACCTTCAGTAAAATACGCAGTAGGAAACAGTAAAACATTAAGAATAGGTATAACATTACATTCATAAAACTAACCACAACATACAAAGCCACTTTTGAATACAAAGTACAGCAACTGATAAGCCGTTACCGATTACCACTGTTTGACGTCGACACCTATAAAATAAGTCCTTAAAGTACACTCTAGAATCTATAATATCTGTCAAGATATGTACAGAATTGTATAGAACATAAATCAATAAGTATCGACATAAAATAAAGTACCTTACTGGCCAAGATTAACATTCTATTTTTACGTGCATGGTAACTAGGAGTTCCTAACCTACCTCAATGCTTTATGTGTTATCGCTTTGTAGGCATATACCTATAATTGTGTGCCTAGGTATACCTGTTTACCTACTCGACAGTTATGACTGGGTTGGTACTAAATTACATAACAATGCAACTGCGCAATACTGCAATATTGCAAGTATGAATCGGTTTCTAATCTTGGTTTCTTCACGTTATAATGTTTGGTAGTAAACTTTTGTGTCGGATTTATATTATTCAACACATATTATTGTAATATGACCTCGTGTTTCTCACAGGGATTGACAGAGGTGCGTGCACTTCTGAGTGAGTGCAACGCAATGCAAACTATTGCGATGCGAATTGCTGCGATGCGATTTCGTGCGACAAGGCGTCTCCCAGGGTGACCATTCCTTCGACGACCGTCAACCGTACTAAACGTATTTTAAATTGAAATCTAGGTCGTGACATGGATTATAAAAAGAAGTGTGCACTTTTGTTATTGCTTAGGAGATACAGGAAAAAGAAACAAAGGAGATTTTGGGAAGTTAAGATTTTGATGCCAGCTTTTCATGCCTGAGGGTGCCGGTTCGAAACCTACTAACAGCAAGTACGAATGTGAGTTTTTCCGAGTTATATGTATCTACTTTCTAAGATTATTTAGACACCACTGCCAAAAGGTGAAGGACAACATTGTAAGAAAACCTGAGCGTATTATAATTTCTAATCACTACATAGTATAAAACAAAGTCGCTATTCGTCGTCTGTCTCTCCCTATGTATGCTTAGATCTTTAAAACTACGCAACGGATTTTGGTGCTGTTTTTTTAATAGATGGGGTTATTCTTATAGATGGTTTGTATGTATAATACTTACATGCATATTGCACCTGTGCGAAGCCGGGGCGGTTCGCTAGTTAAGTATAAGTTTGTAATCGCCAACCTGCATTGAGCAAGCGTGGCGATTATTGCTCAAACATTCTCCGTGTCAAAAGAGGGCTTTGGTCAGCAGTGGCTTCTTATAAGCTTTTGATGTTGTTTTTGATGTCGAAAACTAAATCTAGAATCAAATCTAAAATAATTTAAACAAATCGTTGCTCGTTAATATAACTAGGACCGAGTTAAATAAATTCAATACAATACAATTTCGCAGTAAATAGGACCTAAATCAACAAATCAGTACATTTACAAGTATAATAGTTATTTAATGGCAATGGTGGATTATCTGATGTTTTCAAAGAGCCTTTAATCTGTCTGATTGGACTCCCTACAGAGTACCCAGGGTATCAGCCCTGCAGATGAAGCTATCCTCCACTGTTAATATTTTTCAATTTTACGACAAAGCTGTAAAGTCGAAAATCGATTGAAGTAATTTGGTAGTATAGTGTACTTTGATTTGCTCGATATTTTTCTATCTATGCGACGCCAACGCCTTTGGTTTTATTCATAGCATAATTTTATTTATACAACATAGTGTTACTTTTGTGGCTGCTATCTATTGAATTTATCTTTAGAGGTTCTTTTTCTATAAACTTCGAAAATAGTGAGCGATATGATATCATCTAATAGATGTTTTATACTAAACCTTTTCATAAAATCAACAACTTAACTTAATCACATTCGCATTAGTCTTTGAAAGACTTTTCGATCAGGGATCTTCAAGTGATCGGTAGTTATTTATTTTATAACTTATGTGAGACATTAATTACTATATTTTTTGGCTTACTCACGTAATTATTAGACAAGGAATTCGTCGCAGGTAACTAGTAGTAGTCTACTAGTAGTAGTCTACTAGTTACCTGCGACGCGGCGTACGGCGACTGTCGCCAAATAAACAAAAATAATAATTAAGCTATTTGTTTGTTTCAGACTATGCATAAGTTTAAGTACTCCATAAACAACAATTAAAATCTTAATCTAATTCAACAACCTAATAACAATATAGGTACCAAAAAAGATGGCCTCCAATCCCCAATCAATTCACAACACAACTAAAACTGAACGTAGTTGCGTAACAATTTCGAACCAAAAAGCTTTAATTATTTGTAGGGCGTGACCCGATACCCACTACCCTCGTGGAACAGGGGATAAAAGTGACGTCATCCCCTAACCCCTGCAGTATGACATCATCCGACGCACAGCTTCTGACTGCTACGCAATTTCTGGCAGGCGCAACCCAATTACTCATATTTTGTAACGACAAATAGAATTCCCCTATTAAATTACGTTTCACTTTGATTCATTATGTTTTCAAGGTTTGTGGGATGAATAGAGGTGAAGATGGTGTTACCTTGACGTGGAGACTGGGGATAAGACCTTCTGACTTAAGTAAATCACGTAGGTACTATGATGATGTAATGTAAGTAGGAACGTAAATTAAATTAGAAAAAAAATCTCTCTTTTCAGGCACCATCTTATCAAGCATGCATTCTCATACCGTTACGTGGGGCTATAACTAGTTTCAATGATATAATTAGTAGCAATAAAAAATACATTTTTGGGCGTTTGTGCTCTCTATGGTTTCGTAATTTTAACTAGAGGTGTGATATTATAATATGGCTCTGGGCTGAGCAGATTCATCTTGTCCTAATTTATATCAAGACAGAATGAATCGCTGTTTGCTCACAAGAGCGCAATACCAAACTGAGGTAGGTACATGTAAAAGTGTGCCCTGTCTTCGATGAAAAACAAGCACTACTATGTAATATAATGCTTTTTCAGTATTGCTATGTTAACTACACATTATTTAAACACTATCAAAACAAACACAACTATAAGTACTCATCTACACAAGTCCTTAGTAGCTTTACTGAGCTCTAGCGTAGATTTTAAAACGATAACAACATTACATTGTTAACAAAACACATTTATTGCGAATGCAAACAAGATTTCGCTCAGAACATTAATTCTAAGTTTTGATCCCCAACTCGAACATAACCAGAATGAAATTATTATTGCATCTGTAAACGGTTACGACTTACGATTAAAACTAACCTCAGTACAGTTAAATGAGAATCATATACACAGATTATACAACAATATAGGTTTATGGCTAATATCCTGATATGAATTGTTGCTTTTAGAAATACACAGGGCTGGATTAGATATTGCAAGGGGTCCCTGGCACGATCAAAGATGGCAGTTTTCATTCAACCAAAATAAATAACTACACAGATGCATAAAAACATCAGTACAAATAGTTTTATTTACGGGAGGAAAATCATCGAATGACTGCTCCCGCCTGGGTGCGGCGGGAGGGAGTGTCAGACTCTTACTGACTAAATACCACCCCGTTTCTTCTCCTGCGCTTCGAGCCGGAGCCCCGATAACCCGTTAGATTCTCCGCGACGCCGAATCGGCATCAGCCCTAGTACAAATAGTTAATGACATTGTATACGGTCTTAACACCAAGATTTAGTACTTTTCGGGTCCGAATTAAGTGGGGCCCCAAACTAATGCCCCCGGTAACTCAGTAGTGACAACAGATCTCCACCCTTTGATCGTAAATCCGTTATTTTAATGCCACCTTAGATTTTAACTGCTGTAAATGGTATCTGATGATACTTTCGCAGTATAAACGCACCCTTTTGGAATGGCGAACTCTTGTTTACAAAGAGGATAAGGGTGTGGACACATCGTACGATAATACGCAGTATGTTTCTATAGACATGGATGTAACGCAATTTTGTCTGGTTACAATTTGAGCGCAGTACGACAGTGGTACGCTGGACGTTAATTGCGTAGTTCATATTTTGGTAGGTAATATTATACAGATTCAGATAGCTACATACGATATGTGGTGGCGTAGTGTGTCTGCAGTCTTGTAGTTCACAAGAGAATTGGGGGTTTTATTTTAAAAATACTTAGATAGAAAAATACGTAGGTAGATCACATAGAATGTCACTCCTGAAGTCCTGACAGACGTTTTAGACAGAAAAACAGCATAAAAGTAAATACAACTAATATAGATAGTTTCAACAACAATAACAAATACAGTGTTTGTATTGTAACTTTCGTGAGACATACTAAATAAATTATTATGCATGGCTTGAAACTAGTCGAGTTCTTCGTCAAATTATTATGTGAGTGAGTAAGCCGAAAACATAATAATTTAAAATACAGTGTAACAAAAGCCCTATGTTATAAAAAAGTCTATTTTTCAAATGGATTTTTGAGCACCCGAAACTTTGATAGGCAATCTAAGTGTTCGTATTACTAAGCTTAGAACGAGGGGTAGATTTTAACATTCTTTTTATAGTAACTGCCAGTAAAACGTCACATTTGAATTTCGCAACCTAAGAACATTTTCACCTTTAACGTCTGTGTAGACGAGGGACTTTTGGAAGGGGCATTCCACTTTGCGCACCTAAATGAAGCGCACCCAGACGAAGCGCACCTAAAGTATTCCACTTTGCGCACCTATAGGTGCGCTTAAAATAATAATTTTAAATAAATAGTTTTTCTATTCCACGAAGCGCACCTACGAATATCACTCGCATAGTGCGGAGACTAAGAAATAAAAATATCGATATAAGAACATATTTATTATTTAAAAGACTAATTTAAATTTCTAACATCATTCAGTTTCATTATAATAATGTGACACAATATTGATATTTGTCCATGTTTTTATTGTAATTATGAAACAATCTGTGATTTTAAATACTAAGATAACAAAATCAAAATGACAAATATTGTGTCACATTATTATAATGAAACTGACAGATGTTAGATATTTAAGTTAGTCTTTTAAATAATAAATATTTTCTTATATCGATATTTTTATTTCTTAGTCTCCGCACTATGCGAGTGATATTCGTAGGTGCGCTTCGTGGAATAGAAAAACTATTTATTTAAAATTATTATTTTAAGCGCACCTATAGGTGCGCAAAGTGGAATACTTTAGGTGCGCTTCGTCTGGGTGCGCTTCATTTAGGTGCGCAAAGTGGAATGCCCCTTTTGGAACAACGGACATGTTTGAGTCAAGTTTATTACCTACGGGGTATTCTTCATTCTCATAGTTAAGTTATAACAACACGATGAGTAATGTATAAGTCACATAGGTACTAATTAGTATGACTGCACGGTTGGTGCGGTGGCTGGGCAACCGGCTGCCGTGCAACGTGTTGCGGGTTCGATTCCCGCACGGAACAACACTTTGTGATCCACAAATTGTTGTTTCGGGCCTGGATGTCATTGTGTATGTGAATTTGTATGTTTGTAAACGTACCCTCGACACAGGAGAAAATCCTAATGTGGGGCAACGTTTTAAAAAAATAGCCTTTTGCTTAACACGGGACACAAATCCAACCTCTGTGCTTTTACTGAGTTTTCGAAAAACCAAAAATCTCCAAATCGAATTCGGCAGCGCCTTAACGACAACTCAATCAACGAGGCAGTCTTGAACGTCAGTGATGTAATTCTCCGTGGAATTTTACACAATTTTAAGAACTTTTGTCTTTCTCCTTAAAGTCCCTCGTCTGCACAGGCCCTTAGTAATATACGCCTTAGAATTTATCTTAGCAATCAAACGGCGGTTAACAGTTAGTTGCTAGTAAATTCAGTAATTGCTAAGTGCTACATTTGTTAATATTTAATGCTAATAAGCGATTTGCGATGTAAACATAGAATTTCAGTCGAATAAACTTTGTAGATACTAAGTTAGATTACTAATACTAATTGTTTTATTAAAGTCATAAGCGTCGTAAGCGCCTAGCGACCTTGAATTCGATTCGTGGGTTAAGCATAGTATTTTTGAGATTGTCTGTTTTCGAAACTTTAGTACTCTTTGTCTTGTGTGATATAAAAATTGTGTTGTTGAATCTGGGTAGACCTTTTCTTTTTAAAAAACATTGCCCCAAGGACGTTGACTTAAGGAGCTACGGAGGACTTAACGGGTTACCGGAGCTCCAGCTCGAAGGGCAGGAGTAAGAACGGGTTGGTTTTTAATCAGTAAGAGTCTGACACTCCCTCCCGCCTCACCCAGGCGGGAGAAGTCATTCAATGATTTTTCTACCTTAAAAAAAAACACTAGGATTTTCTCCTGTGTCGTGGGTGCGTTTACAAACATACAAGTTCACATACACATAATACCCAGACCCGAAACAACAATTTTTGGATCATACAAAGAGTTGCTTCGTAATTAATTTATTTTTTTCAATTTGTGTTTGTACTTCTGGCGTTTGGTAATTGGCGTTCCATAGTCTCTGACTGGCAGTCAGGCGTGAGGTTATATATACACACATGTAGGTATGTATGTGTACTTTGTAAACGCACCCACACTTACACAGGATAAAATCCTATTGTGGAAAATATTCATTTTCTTTTTCATTCTATAAGCCTTATAGCTACCTACCATAACATACCTATGCCTTATGGCTTATAGTATTTTTTTTTTTTTTTTTTTTTTTTTTTTTTTTTTAAGGGGGGAAAATCATCGAATGACTGCCCCCGCCTGGGTGAGGCGGGAGGGAGTGTCAGACTCTTACTGACTAAAAACCACCCCGTTCCTTCTCCTGCATGGCTTATAGTATAAGGCATAGATACTATGCACTTACCTAAGTATTACCAACACACTTACAAAGTTAATACGCTTCACCTAGGTATCCACATACGACTTTCGTAATTTTAATTTTCCAGTGCGCTAGGCTAGCTAGCTCAAGGAAGCTCACAGACTAATCAGGAAAATTAAAGTACCGTGGAGATAAACTTTTGCTGTGAGCAAACGTCGCCGCCATGTTACTTACTTAGGTAAATGTGAAAACCTACCTATGTTGTCTTTCTACGGTCTAAGCCTGTCTAGGCGTATTTTTATACTTATGCTTTACATGTTTTGAAATGGGTACGTAAGTTTTTCTTTCAATTTATTTTTCTAAGTTCAATGTAGTATACTTGTACTTTACTTGTATACAATTTTAAACTGAATTTAATTATGAAAGAAAGGGAATAATTGTGTTAAAGAGTTTGTGATAGGGGAAAGGATATTATAATAGAAAAATATTGTGCCTATTCCAAGTAGTATAGGGTACAATGTTCTGCGAATGCGCAGCTCGCTTCGTTCGCGAGCGTCTCTAGAAAGACTCGCGAACGACTTGCGAGCTGCGCATTCGCGGACCATTTGCCAGATGTGAATGTACCCTAAGACAGACAGATTTTAAACACACCTAAGCCTATTTTCACAGAAATATCATACTAAACGACATCAAATACCAATCCTTACATTAAATCGATCTAAAATGAACTACTAACAATAAACAAAATAAAAACCGTTTTAAAAGTCTAACAACTATCAACTAAAGGATAAAACGTCTCCAATTTGATACAAGTTTCAATAAAACTTAGATTGAAGCAGATATCTATAAAGGGAGTTTTAAAAATCGATAACTTTCAATATATCCTTATACATCTAGGAGCTCCATTCCCCATTATGTAGGTATCTGTCTGCGAATCGCTCTACGAAATGGTCTTATTAATTCTCTTATATGTCTGGAAGCACACACGATCGTATAACCGATTTAGGTACCTTACACGGAGTATAAAAGTGTGGAGTACTATCTTTGACTATGAAAACTGTTTGTTAAAGGAGATGCTATGAAAAAATTTAGACACGTCCGATGTAAAAATGTTCATCAGAATGTTTTAGATGAAGAAATCACTTTCTTTAATTATGAAAGAAAGGGAATTATTGTGTTTAAGAGTTTGTTATAAGGGAAAGGATATGGAAAAATATTGTACCGACTCTAAGTAATTAAGGGTGCGTCCGTGCGTGGTAATGTTCCGCGTATGCGCAGCTCGCTTTGTTCGCGAGCGTATCTAGAAAGAACTTAAATAACATGGACAGCTTCCTACACAATATGTGAGTTATAGGTAAATGTGTACTTGACGTACTTATCGACGCATATTTTTTAAACAGTAAATTATAAAAATGAAATGAATGTGATACTTACAGTACATAATTCCTTAATTAGTAAAGAAAGTTCTCTAAAAGGACGACATTTTTACTTCAATGGTGCCTCCACAATTGGCCAGAAAATTTGTTTACGGAATTTCGATTGCGATGCACACTCTCATACAAATTAGAATAGTACTCCTTACTTCTAATACTCCATGACACCTACGTTGGTTGCATTTAGAGCGTTAGCTTTCTTTATGCAGCCATAAAGTAAAGATGGAGGACATGGAGGTGGTGACTGACTCCCCAGAATGTGATATTTTGTTTTAATTGCACATGTTGCCACCTGAGGCCGTTAGTAATTGGGGAACCTCTGTTTTAAGAATAAATAAATCGTCTGTTTGCGAGATTACGTTGTGTTATGTGTAATTGTGAATAGGGTAGATGCCTAATTTTTAATTTAATGTCCGCCTGGTAGATTATTTCGACGATGTAATGATTTGAAATGTCGCGTGACGTCACTTCTATGTACATTTTATACGTAGAAATGACGTTTTAGTCCCCACTCCTAAACTTTGATTCGTTTTATCTAAGTATTGGTTTTATTATACGACAAAATTAAAAAAATACGTGTCTAATATTTTTTCATTACCGAACTTACGGACTAATTATATTTTTAATTTTCATACCCTGTCATCATCCCAATTGTGCAGTTCTGTTAAAATTGTTTATTCGGATTTTTATATGAAAAGGAAAGGAAAGAACCAGTCCTAATTTTAGAGGAACTAGAAAGCAGCGCACTGTTTTATTTTGAGTCTCTTGTTAGGTTTTATCTGCTAAAATATCGTTATCAAAACGTGTTGTTCTATCTAGATAACTAATTAAAATCCTGCGTAGAAATGGCTAGTTTTAGGTATACGTTACAGAAATCGAGAATAGTGAAAATATAATATTTTAGGTATTCGGAATACACGTAAGGAAACCAACTTTCCTAAAAAATCAACTGTAATTAATTATTATCAAATTGTACAATTAACTAAAAATCGCAGGTTACTCACGTGAATATACTGAGAAAAGCTCTAGTAGGTCGTGGCGATGTAGCGCAGCCTACTTAGGCTACTACATCGACATCGCTACGACATCGCCGCGACCGCGCACTCTGCTCATGAGGAAGAACCCCTCTGTAGTTCGAAATTAGTAGAGCTTTTCTCAGTATATTCATGTGAGTAACCCGCGATTTTTTGTTAATTTATTATCCCTCAAATATGTCTATAACAATTACTTAAGATAGTAATTCTGTATTTCAGTCTATAATTCAAAACTAAACAGAATAGAAATAACATTTACGAATTAATTAACTTTAGATAAGTCAGTCGAACTGTAATTTAAACCGCAGACAAGTTAGTTATTGGATAAAGATATTTAATTACAGACTATCGATCATTTGCATTCGGCCGAGGGGAGATTAACGACTCCAAGGCAATAAATATGCACATTATTGTACCTAGTATTAATTTTGAAGTTATCTTAGGCTAGTTTTAAGTGGTAATTAAAATATTAATGATTGACAATAAATAGGTATAAAGCATTTAGTAAGCTTGTAAACATTATCATTGTTATGACAGAAGATAAAATTATTTACAGCGAAATATCATTCGGTCAATTTAATTCTAGTGTAAATTAATCGAACTGTTTTTAAAATATCTGTGAAAGAAATACTTACTGTCATCTTTATATATAACAAGTCCTGTATGTCATGTATTATGTACGAAAATGAATCTACCCTGAACCAAACTTCACTTGACTGCACGGTTGGTGCGGTGGTTGGGCAACTGGCTACCACGTGTCACAGGTTCGATTCCCGCGCTGAACAACTCTTTGTGTGATGTTCAGATTGTTATTCCGGGTCTGGGTGCCATGTGTATGTGAACTTTTATGTTTGTAAACATACCCAGGAGAAACTACCAGCCAGCGTGGGGCAACGTTTAAAAAATCTGGTTTTCTCGAAAATCGTAGTTGCCTACCGTATCTACTATTTGTCAGACACAGGATTAATCTTTATTTGATTTTTATTTGACTCATACTTGCGATTATTCGACCAACGACTTAGGGCTCGTACACAAAATTGCGATGCGTCGTTGCATTGCAAAAATGTGCGAGCTCCTTCTACGCAACGCTAGAACTTGCGAATTGATTCGCACCGCGCATTAATACCAAATCTGCCCAAAATCTTCTTTGTTTCTTTTTCCTATATCTCCTAAGTAATAACAGAAGTACACACTTATTTTTACGATCCATATCACGACCTAGTTTTCAATTTAAAATACGTTTAGTACGGTTGACCGTCGCCGAAGGAATGGTTCGCCTTGTCGCACGAAATCGCATCGCAGCAATTCGCATCGTAATTTTTTGCGTTGCGAATTCGCATCGGATCACATCGCAGTTTTATATACGAGCTCTTAGTCTACAAATATATAAGTACAATATATGTACTAGAAATTGCAGACAGTTTATGGTAATAGACTCGCCTCCCCTTTCCTATTACACGGTCATAATGACGTAAGGGGTAAAAAGTAACCGTAAACGTTCCTATCTCTAAACTCTATAGGGAAAAACAATGTTACCCACGTACGTCACAATATTTCCTTGATTCGTTGAGAACGGGAATTTCTCCTACTTTTTCTAATGACTACCTCGTTAATTGAGTTCGTAGTCATTTTACAAATATTGTAATCATTGACGTCAGAGGGTTTAGCGTCAGAGACTACGAAAGTTGATTAAGTCGATTTATTATTACGCCTTTGCAGCGTCATAGGTGGCCACATGTTAAGATATGTGTCGATGTAGATGCTTCTTGGATAGATAGCCAAAATCTGTATGAAATATGAATTGTAGTCTTGTTCTAGATAGTCATAATTATGTAGATGAAGCTGACCACAAAGGAATAAGAAAATTACTTTTAATTTTAGGAAAATCTGTGATTGCCTTTGACTAAGCCAACTCGGGGTTTTTTCTGATTGGTGTATTGGTGTACATGCCCATGATTTTTCACGATTTATATCGACTTCGATAAAGAAGAAGGTCCCTACTATGTTCGGATGCTTTATCTTAGTTCATCTATTACTCCGCGAATTGTGGTACGATTTTCAACATTATTTTTTTGTTCGAAAGGTTATTATATTATTCTTAGTCTATGTAACTAATCTATTTCCAATTTATACAATTCATACAACAACCTGAATGTTTCAAAAATACATAAAATATCCTGAACTGAACTCCAATTGAAACCCGCGATGTATCAAACAAAACACGTTGAAATCTGTCAGACAGACACGATTGTTTTATTTGGCTAAAGAGATTTTACCTCGACAAGCCCACCGCCACGTACTACCTAGGTAGGTAGGGTTGTCAGGCGTCCAAAAAAAGTCGTAAAAACTTAGGCTTTTTAATTGCATAGCCGACCAAAATTAGCGGCGTCCTGTCCTGCTTTTTATTGTTCAAGTTCAATGAACTATTACGTCACGATCCTTTTTTTTAAGGGGGCAAAATCATCGAATGACTTCTACTCGCCTCGGTGAGGCAGGAGGGAGTGTCAGACTCTTCCTGACTAAAAACCACCCCATTCCTCCTCCTGCACTTCGAACCGGAGCCCCGGTAACCCGTTAGGTTCTCCGCCGCTCCGTACGATCGTGCATTCACGATCGAAACACACTCAAACACAATTAGACATAATATTCTCATCAATGTATGCAGGGTGGGTCTTTTTACCTAAATGCCAGGCCAAAGTGGCAGGTCTGCCTGGCAATTAGTGTACGTGGCAACCCTACCTAGGTACAAGCAGAATGGATGGATATTGATTAGCGACGAGCGGTCGGCATCCCTCATTAGTTTCCATTGGAAATGCAATATGGGACTTATTAATGAACATTCTGATTACTTTAATAGATGTGCTACACTGTCGATAGTGAACGTGTATTTTGAACAGACTAAAGCGAGGAGTAGACGAACAACTTTGGTTGTTGAAGACAAAATCAAATTGATTCTAATTTGAATAGGTAGTTTATTATATTTATAGATTCTTCTGACTGACTCGTTGACCGAGTGGTCGCAAGTGTGACTGCCAAGCAAGGGGTCTCGGGTTCAATTCCCGGGTCGGGCAAAGTACTACTGGGTTTTTAAAATTCTCAGTAGTAGCACGGAGTCAGGAGTTGTGCCCGGTATATGGCAATAGGCTCACCCCCTATTACATGGGACTGATGACATAAATAGTGAAAAGTGGGTGTTACATTGTACAATACAGTACAGCATTAAGTGCCGTAATGTACATATATACAACTCTGTCTACCCCTTCGGGGATAAAAGGCGTGAAGTTATGTTATGTCTTCTGTTGATATATGTATATTATATTATGGAATTGTGTAGACGTAAATTATTATATTAATTATACGAAAGTAGGTACTTACATAGTAATATATCGAAGTCGACGCCACGTACTAGCAAGCACAGTGCAGAACAACCACTTGCATGATGATGAAAAGTCATCAGAAGGTCCATGCTGCACTTTACTTCCAATCGGCCTATCTGAAAGTCATTCCGGGGAGACCTATGTCTTACAATGGACGTCTTATGCCTGCCACGAGGAGTGCATGTGATGCAGTTGAGTCAAATCCGTTGGAATGGAATATCTCGTGTGTGCAGACCCTAACAAACCGTTATAATTCTTAAACACATTTTCAACTTTATTGCAAAACCATAAGGTTGATTTAAGGTGTGCTTTTATATTTTGTATTCAATCTATACTAATCTATACTAATATTATAAAGAGGAAAGATTTGTATTTTTGTATGTTTGTAATGAATAAACTCAAAAACTACTGAACCGATTGCAATAATTTTTTCACTATTCGAAAGCTGCATTATTCAGAAGTAACATAGGCTATATAATATCACGCTAGGTCCTATAGTTGTGGAGCAGTAACCAAAAATGTTTTAAAAACGGGGGAAAAGTATCGTTTCTGAGGCCTTCCGTGGCGTGCGCTGAGCATATAGTTGAAGTTATACAAAAATGTTCTATAGATGAATTGTTTATCTTAACATTATTTTTAAAAAAGTCCGCGAGAGCATATGTCTACCTTTTATAGTTTACCCATAACAATCGTTTTAATGAATGGTTCAATCCTTATAAAAGTTTGCTCTAGATAACTTTTGAATTGTTCAATCGGTTACCTTAAGACGCGACATCGACAACGGAGGGCAGGTCGCTAAAAAAAAACTGAGAATAAATATAAATAAAACGTAAAACTATGTAAAAAATATTAAGTCCCCCCGTGCGAAGCCGGGACGGGCCGCTAGTGTTCAATATAGTGAACTGACAAAGTTATATCTATCTTCTATCTATACTATACATATAATAAAATCGAAGGAAAGTAAAAATTGTACCTACATATTTTTTTAAAAGAATGCCTTGGGCGTGATCTACAGTCGACACCAAAACCAAAAATATGGTTTTTAGAATTTTTGTCTGTTTGTCTGTATGTATGTTCGGGATGAAGTCAAACAGTGCTGTATGGATTTATTACGGGTTAACATATAGGCTACATAATAATATTATCATGCTATCAGGTACGAGGGAGCAGCCTGTGAATCACTATTCCACGCGGACGAAGTCGCGGGCTCAGCTAGTGGTCAATAAGGGATGAAAGTGAATTGATTTGGTTTCAAAATGTAATGAAATTCTGAATGTAATTGATGTATCGCTCTTATGGTTGATGACGTAGATTATACCTAATATGATCTATGGGTTAGATATGAGTATTTCATAATATTAAAGGTCCGGTTCATAAATTGTGGATGGCCGCTATGTAGTTGAATTAAGAACGTAATTTGTATGAACTCTCTGTGACATAAGTTTAACGGGTAGGTGCTTTATATGAAACAGGGCTTAATTCTTTTAAGTATAAAAACCGTGTTTTAAGCAACTTGGCATAAAAAGAACGATTTTACCTAAAATTTGAGTTAACGTAGTATAAATTGTTGGTGTCGACTAGGAAATGAAACAAAGTCAAAGTCAAAGTCAAAATCATTTATTTCAATTAGACCAGGATGGCACTTTCGAACGTCAAACAACAAAAATTTATAAGTGAAGCTAGTTGCTCATTCCAAGGCGTAGATTCCTATGTAGAAGAACGAGCAAGAAACTCCATAGGTTACTCTTTTTCAATCAGGTTTACAATACAATTTTCTAGTTACATAGTTTTATTGGTTCGATTATGTGAGAACAATGCAAAACTAAATCCAGTCAGAAAGACTGAAAAAGAAAATAACCTTGAGAAACATTCAAGCAAATGTACGTTTGGTGGCCATATGACTTACAGCGATATCTTCTAGGCAACCTTAATATAGTTACGTGAGTCGCGGAGAACCTAACAGGTTACCGGGGCTCCGGCTCGAAGTGCAGGAGAAGGAACGAGGTGGTTTTTAGTCAGTAAGAGTCTGACACTCCCTCCCGCATCAGCCAGGCGGGAGAAGTCATTCGATGATTTTATTCTCTTAAAAACACATAGTTACGTAGTTATGTTTGATAAAACTTATACGTAGGCTTTATTGACTGTGTTTTCTAGAAAATACATTCAGGCGTGATTAACTCGTCGAGTACCGTATTTATAGACACAATTAAAGAACAATAGGTTGCGGTCACCGGTGACTGCTTCGTGTTTGACAGTTTAAACAAAATAGCTCAAGCTCAAAATAACTTATAGAATAAACTTTAAAGAAACAAATCCAATAAACATCTTAAATGTAATAAAACAAGTTTCGTCGATAAAATCGAATAGCTCTCGACTGAGTTAATTTAGTTGTTAGCTGTACATTGCGGGGCGCAATCGGCGGGAATCATTACCGGACCATTTGCAAGAGGCAATCTGGTTAAACATTGACGTTAAATAATGATTCTTATTTCCTATGTTTCCGCTACTTCGGAGCCAGGAGCTAAGTGATTTGTGGCAAAGTTTTAGATGCGAATATTTCATTTTTTATGTCTAAAGGATATTTTGTTTTGAATGTGACTGTGTGACTAGGTGTCAAAATGTTAATCTGCTTTTTACTTTTTTCTATTTATTTGGGGGCCAATTTGCAGATTATCCTCGTCTCATACACGTATTAATGATTTCTTGATTTGTTTCGTTAGAAACTTTTGCATTGTCTTTAACGTTTTTTTATACGAAAACGAAGTTAGTTTTTACGAAATTATAGTAACGGAATATGTCCAAAATCAGCTGTAGTCTGTAGACAAGCATGTATATGCATTGTCATACAAAAATAGGATAAACACTGGGTGTGGATATTAAATGTGACTTCCAGTTTTTGCGAGCTATGTTATGAATCCGATGTTATTTTAGACGCGAAGCCCATACACACATTTATTTAGAAAATAGAGTTAAGCGATTTTTTTGCTTGACCCATTAGTCGTTTGTCCCGACAAGCACTCAACACGATACAATTTACTACGCAATGTCATTCATGTATATATTCTAAGATTGTTCGAACATGCCAAGGCATTCATGGTCTGTCGCATTCTACAACAAACACAAATAAAATGTTTATAATCACGGTCGTTGAACGACTATCTGACTGGGGGGATTGCCCATAGTATTTTCCTCCTAGTGACCTCCACATAAATTGTCTGATGATGATCTTAAGCTAATAAATGCAAATACGACTCATCTGATCACAAATGAGGTAAAATTGGCCTTTATTTTGGTCACGTATGCTAGTTGTTGATACAATTTTAAACTTTAATGTGATTTGTATACGAACAAAGTGCGGAAAGGATTGCGTAGCAAACATATTCTTATTGCAGGCAACTTCCCTTTATTGCAGACGAAATATGTGACATTTATCACTCTTCCTTCACTTCTTGCAAATGTCGCCGAAGCCGTCTATACATTTTACAGAAACTGACCAGCAGTTTGTGGCAGAGCTATGCTTATGGAGTGGTACCACGCCCTCATAGAAAAGCGACGTGAAACAACACTTGCGTTGCTTCACGTCGCTATTTGCCGGAGGCCTAATTACGGCCGGTAACGCACTTGTAACACCTTCGGTGTTTCGGGATTCCATAGGCGGCGCCTATTGCTTACTATCGGGTGATCTTTCAACTCGTTTACCAGCTTATTTCATTAAAAAAAACAACGCAGCGTTCTTAGAAATGAGTGGGTTTTTTTTAATTGTAATCTACCCGTTGCCACACCATTTTTAATAAGCGGGTTTTATGACGAACTCATGTACAGAAGGTCCAGACGTCCAGTAGTGAATTGTTTCGGTATATTGATGCTGAAGTTTGAATCTGAATTATGTAAGTTTTGTTCTTTTAAAGTCAGCCTGCAATTAGCATCAAACGGACTGCTTGCGATGCTGTAGTGCAGTTCGTCTGTTCGTGAGAATTTAATAAAATTACGCGCATGCTGTATATGAACAGCGCATTCGTCAAATTCGCCAAATGTGGACGCTTCATTGACCCAAAAGTATAAAACCAATTAAGTACCTATACGAGTATGGGACTGGTGTTTTAAGAAATACTAAATCTTATCACTTTATGATACCAGTAAAGGCACAAATAAGAACATTAAGGAAGAATTATAAAGTCAAGATTGTTTAGGTATTAACAATCTTGAATTAATACTTACATTATCTTATACAGATTTTCCTCCTCCTAATTTAGTTTATGGTGTTAAATTTTATTTATAATAGTTTATTTGCCGTCTGGGTTTGGAGACTACATAAACATCTAATTTATTATTGAAGTCTTAGTCTAGTCTTAGTGCTATATTATGTGCACATCTACTCAAGGGTTTTTTTAAGGGGGAATATCATCCGGTCATTCTCCCACCTTGGGGGAGACGAGAGGGAGTATTAGACTCTCACTGACTAAAAACCACCCCATTCCTACTCTTGCTCTTTGAGTTCCGGCAACCCATTGAGTCTTCCGCGGTTCCACACAAGATGGTTGCCATGATTTTAAAGCTAAAACGTATATGTGAGTCATTTATGTGACAATAGAATTGTTACACTGACATTGACACCTAAGTACGATCCGTCAGTCACAAGACTCATCTTGTAAAACAAATGATGACGTCAGAATTCTCGAGGTGTTTTGGCGGTAAAATTGATCTGTTTATGCCATGTCATGATAATGCTGCAAGGATATGGAGATGATGTTATGAGTGTTTTTAGTAAAATAGTAGATGTTCTGGTGAAAAGAGTAAAGAGAAATTAGATTTAGTAAATAGTCCAGAATCATGAATTCTACTTTTTGTAATTCTTTGTTAAATCATACCGGGTCGTAGCTTAGGAAACGACAATTGTTTTGATTGAGAATAATCCTTAAAGATCTATACAATAGGGTAGTTTCCAGGTTATCAAAATTAAAAATCTAATTAGTTCGTCAGTTAGATAATGAAAAAATATTAGACACGTATTTTTTATTTTCTCGTAATAACTTGCAATACTTAGATAAAATGGTGCTAAGTTTAGGAGTGGGAGGTCATTACGTCATAACGTGCTACAAAATGTGACTCGCTGTGACGTCACACGATATTTTAAATTAAAATATCGTCGAAATTATTTAATTTCGTGAGAAAAGTAAAAATACGTGTCTAAAGTTTTAAATTAATGTACCAGACGGACATTAAAATAATATTTAGGAAACAACCCTATTGTGAGTGGACCTGAAGCAAAAAATTTAAAACTTTGAGAGCTTAAAGGTAATGTTATTGTTAATAACAATGCCAGTTCTATCATCAACTTCCATTATTCAGCAGTAAAACAAACCATTGTTCTCTTAGGAGCACCCCTAATTTGTCCGTCCGAAAATCTCGATTAACTTGATCGGAATGACCGACAATCAACATCGAATCGTTTATTAGAGGAGACGTACACACGGCTACACATCGAGCTTTACATAACCAGTATAAACTGAACGTTAAATGTGCGGAAAGATGATGCGACGCGACACCAGGATAAACTGGTTTTGTATAGATTGATGTGTGGCCGTGTGTACAAACGATGCATCCCATTCCCTCACTTGATTTATGTTCCCTCACGATGCACAGACGACTCTCATTTATATCAATATAGAAAAAAGCTTTTAACAAAAATGTTATTCAAAGTAAACGTGGTACCTAATAACGAATGTTTCACAACTTTCCACACTAATGACAGTTCCAAGTTGGTTCCATTCAAAAGTTTACGATTTTTTTTTGCTCGTCTCAAAGTGGAATTTGGTTTATTGGCTTTTTGCTTTATTTTATTTACATTTCAGAGTTGTATTTACTTGCGGTACATTATGTTTGTGGTTAGTTGACTTACTTTATTAGTCGTATATTTATAATGAGATGTGTTTTTTTTGACGTCGCCCCACACTAGGATTTTTTCCTGTGTCGTGAGTGCGTTTACAAACATACAAGTTCATATACTTACACGATGACACCTAGACCCGAAACAACGATTTGTGGATCACACAAAGTGTTGTTCCATGCGGGAATCGAACCCGCGACACGTTGCACGGCAGCCGGTTGCCCACCCACCGCATGTACAGCACATTGCTGCACCTAATAAATACAACATCTTTTCTTGAAAACCCAGTGACGTTGAGAAGATTCAGTGCAAAAATCCAATGCTTTTTCAACTATTTTTAAATAGATTTAGAAATAAAAAAAGATAGTAAACAAGATCGGTGAATAGAAAGCAAACTTTTTACTTCTTTAAGTTTTTATCCAAAAACTACCAGGCTCAAATAAATCAAAGGAGGTATGGCCGTAAGTGTTTGCGCAAATAGAAAGAGCGGTCGCATGTAGGTACCAGGAGCGCAGAGACGCGAGACGTTCATAAATAATATTTAGGAGCCATCGATAACGTGTCTGACAGTGGACGCTGATGCTGAGCAATGGCGGCAATCTTCTTCGATATGTATTTCAATATTTTCTCAATATGAGGTAGTCCATTTAGAGCACCTGTGCGAATAGCACCTGAACGAATAGCACCCAGCCTAGTCCACGAAGGGCACCTATCAAAATAATTGGCAGGTGCTCTTCGTGGATGCAAATTTGTTTGTATGTATTTATCCACGAAGGGCACCTACGATTCAGAACCGTAGTGCTGTGATATATACATCCGTATTTGGTAAGCAGGACGTTAAATAAAAAATATCGAAAATAATACATATGCATTAATAATTTATATTACACAACCAGTACCTACCCTAGAGCGCTGACGCTAATTTCGAAATCCACCATGGGTCTCCCTTTTCTTATGCTCAGGACCATATACCAAGCAACCTACCTGGGATGCGTGTGCTACGGGGCACCTGTCTGAAAATACTATTTTTATTGAGGCCTAACTCTTTACCTCTCTTTAGTAGCGCCTTTTTGAAATGGAAGTAACACCCTTTTACTGCGACTTTGGGAAATACAGATAGAATTCCTCTAACTGCAGCTTCTTCAAAGTCACTTGTAAAAAATCTATAGACATGTCTGGTATCGTGGAAAATGTCTACGGCATCGACAGTGGAGGGGTTATAAAAGTAGACATTATTCACCATATTGATTGCCTCTCTTGTATTAATACTCTTAATTAAACCTCTTTTCTTCAATATCTTCAGTATTTTTGTAAAACGAATCTGTCAAGGTTAGAAAATCAACAAATACTAATTATGTGACATTGTCACATAATGTATGGTAAGTTTTTTTGATTTAATGTTTATTAAACTATAACAATGGAGCCTATTCCCGGTCTTAGTTATCAAAATACAGCTATTAGCTACATTTCCAGTAGAAAAGGAGCCCCTATACTAATTTATGAAAATAGACAATATAGAAAGTTTAAGAAATACAAAAGTTCTGGTAATTTGTTGTGGCGGTGCTTGACAAAATCTTGCAGAGGGTTCCTGACGATCAATGCTAATGAAGATATTATAAAAATAACAGAGCATATGTGTGAGCCTATGAACAGTGCCCAGGCTGAAGTAACCAAAGCGGTGGACGAACTAAAAAAAGAAGCTGCAGCCACTGATGGTCCTATCCCATCGTTATATAAAAATAAAATTAATAAATTACTCGATCAAGGGCTCAACTTGGTAGCTCCTTGCCCAGATTACAAGACTATAAAATCTAGTCTATATAACCAACGAAATAGGACTTGTGGAGTTCGCCGCCTGTGTGCGAAAACCGCGGGTGATGTACAAGTTAGTACTTTTAATTTTTAATCTAGAAGTCATTTCACCGACCATTATAATTATGACAATTTCAGATATATATATAGTACCTATACTAGCGGACCCAACAGACGTTGTCCTGCATATCCACTTGAATGTATAAACAAAAATTCATTCAAATTAGTTCAGCTGTTTAGGATAAATAACCTAAACATCGACTGCAGCGCCATCTGCCGGGCTGATTTGTGAATCTAAACCATTCCCAGATCCCCTTGAATACACAAAAAATTTCATCAAAATCGGTTCAGTCGTATGAGAGAAGTTCAGTGACATACACACTCACAGAAGATTTATATGTATAAAGATATCTTTTTGAGATTCATCATCAACAGCCTATAAATGCCCACTGCTGAGCAAAGCCTCTTCTCACACGGAGAAGGTTAGAGCATTAATCACCACGCTTGCTCAATGCGGGTTGGCGATTTCATACTTATAATTAGAAATTATAAGCCCAGGTTTCCTCACGATGTTTTTCCTTCACCGTTTGTCAGTGGTGTCTGAATAATCTTAGAAAGTACATATAACTCGGAAAGTCACATTGGTACTTGGCGTTGGTAGGTTTCGAACCCACACCCTCATGCATGAGAAGCAGGCGTCTTAAACCTCTGAGCCACCACGACAGTTTTTGAGATTGAAAGTGATGAAATGATTTTTTGAACTTTGAATCTGTCGAGTCAACCTACGCAAACCTACGCATCTGTCCAAGAGTTTGTTTATATTTGAATCATTTTTCAAATTATATATTTATTTCAAGGTACCCAAACAATATCTGGACTTCCTGTTGGCTGACTTCTGCGATGGTAAAAATAGAATACTTCTATTTGCCACGGCAAGAAGCAAAGAAGAACTTGCCATAACACGCCATCTCTATTGTGATGGGACTTTTAGATCTGCACCAAAACCTTTCCTTCAGATTTACAGCATTCATGGTGATGTCGGGGGTATCGTTAAGCCGTTAGCATATGCTATGCTTCTGAACAAAAAAATGTCTACATACAAATTACTATTTCAATTATTGAAATCCACGATACCAGACATGTCTATAGATTTTTTTACATGTGACTTTGAAGAAGCTGCAGTTAGAGGAATTCTATCTGTATTTCCCAAAGTCGCAGTAAAAGGGTGTTACTTCCATTTCAAAAAGGCGCTACTAAAGAGAGGTAAAGAGCTAGGCCTCAATAAAAATTGTATTTTCAGAAAGCACGTTGCTCTATGCACTGTTCTTCCTTATTTGCCACCGAATGACTTAGACGATGCTTGGCTATATATAATGGGTGAGAGTCCCCAAGATGACAAAGTGACAGCATTCAATGATTATATGGTTAGCCAGTGGATTGACCACAAATTGTGGTCAAACAAATGGTGCTGTTACGGTCAAATTCACAAAACCAATAATTATGCTGAGACGCATTATTCAGCTATAAATAAAGCTATAAACAAAAATAATAAGAACATTTGCAG
This sequence comes from Spodoptera littoralis, assembly GCA_902850265.1. NCBI lineage: Eukaryota > Metazoa > Arthropoda > Insecta > Lepidoptera > Noctuidae > Spodoptera > Spodoptera littoralis. Next base: position 5,702,232 of record LR824539.2, read on the forward strand.
TGTTTTAAGGGTCTTAAAAGACAATAGCAAAAATTATGCTGAAGTACGGAAAAAAATTGACACATCACGATCTCAAAAAATTGCCAAAATAAAAAATAAATTAATAAATAGTATAATAGAAGAATACGAAAATGGCATTATTTCTCTAGGGCACTGTATCGAAAAGTTGAGATTTTAAGATTTATTTTTATTATGATAGGTACTGATTTATGAGACAAGCCCGCTACAACCTCCTTAAACCGCTGCAACTCCTGTAAGCCAGGTTCTACAGTAGATACAACCATGAAAACACCGGCACACTGAAGTCCGGCGCGTCCCAGGGACATGAATAACTGTCTTGGTTCCCGCAACAAAATAATTCAAAATATATTAATTATAAGAGCACCACGGAAGGACGGAAACTAAGTGGGTCCTATGTGTGAGCTGTTATACTTGCTTCCAATAATAGGTGTGGCAAGAGCGCCTAAACGCATGGAAATTTGTTCTAGATTCCACGAGATCCGTATAATAAGCTACACCTGACGAAACAAATAAATTATTTTACCTTCATATTGCCAGAGATCACACTCCCAGAGTATGTAATGGAAGGACTGCTCATTTTGCAACTCCACTGTCAAACATTGGCATCATGTTGAATCACCAAGTTAAAATAAGAACAACTTGCTTTTAAAGTTGCTGTGGCCAGGAAGAATTTGGCCAACACAGTGATGCACCTCCACCCGCTCATGCACGGATGGGAAGAACTGATATAGGTGGCGGCCCGTGATAGAAGATTCCCACTCTACACTGACATTCAGTTGTAAATCGAGGCTAAAAGCTGGCCTAGGAGTAGTTTTATCTATTACCTATCTATCACCTATTATGGCCGTTAGAAAAGAGAGACCCCAGGTGGCTTTCAAAATTGCCGTCAGCGCTGTACGGTAGGTACTGTTTGTGTAATATAAATTATTAATATTCATATGATTTTTTTTATATGTCTTTTATTTAACGTCCTGCTTACCAAATACGGATGTATATATCCCAGCACTACGGTTCGAATCGTAGGTGCCCTTCGTGGATAAATACATAAAACAAATTTGAATCCACGAAGAGCACCTGCCAATTATTTTGATAGGTGCCCTTCGTGGACTAGGCTGGGTGCTATTCGTTCAGGTGCTATTCGCACAGGTGCTCTAGATGGACTACCTCCTCAATATATTTTAGGAAGAAAAGGTTAGAAAGGCTTATCGTCAGAAACGTCTAAGGTGATTCTGAAGAATGATATTTGTATTGCCATAGTTTTTTCTTTGACTTTTTTTTTATTTACCTATGTATTTTTTTTTGAAACATAGTAAAGTATAACCCTGTTTTTTTATTTTGCTTTTTTATGTTTTTTTTTGCCTTCATTGTTGTTTTATTTTTTACTGCTGTTTTTTATGTTATTTCATGTTCTTATTGTTTTTTATTTTGTTTTTCAATGTTATTTTGTTATTATTTTGTGTGTTATTAGGTGGTCCATGTCTGGTGGTGAATAAATTATTTTTCTTTCTTTCTATAATTGTGTAGTTCCCATATAGTTAGTTATCCCGTTACGGGGTGTTCACGAATGGCTGTCATCAGAAACTGATTCTAAGAAAATCACCTATTACTAAAAACTAACATATGAGTGTGGGAAATCCAAAATGGTGTTCATTGTATCTATATAAATAAAAATGAATTTCCGTTCGTTAGTCTAGCTAAAACTCGAGAACGGCTGATTCATTTTTAAATTCAAAAAAGTTTTTAGGCAATAGAAAGTTTTCCGGGTGAGCTAGTTCATTTATAGAAGTCTTTGAAATTTTTTAACCAAATTTTATATGAAATTTGATCACACACATAACACATAACATTACGACTTTTATCCTGAAGGTTTGTTGAATTGTCACTGTATAATGTGACACCCACTTTACACTTTTTATGTTATGAGTCCCATGTAATAGGGGTTGAGTCTATTGCCATATACCTGGCACAATTCCAGGCTCCGTGCTACTACTACTATATGCTTACTGAGAATTATTAAAAACCTCAGTAATGCTTTGGCCGACCCGGAAATCGAACCCGAGACCCCTTGCTCGGCCAACGAGGCAGACAGCAGAATGAAATTTGATGTAAGTAGATAATTTGTTTGTTGATGTTATTAGTAAATCTATACTTATAATAAATCTGTAGAGAGGTCAATTCTGTACATAAAATATATTTAAAAAATAGGGTGGTTAGAGATCGCTACTGATGCCAAAAATGCAATCAGTAAAATTTTTGTCTGTCTGTCTGTCTGTCTGTATGTTCGTTATGGAAACAAAAACTACTCGACGGATTTTAACGAAATTTGGCACAATTATTCTTCATACTCCTGGGCAGGTTATAGTATACTTTTCATTGCGCTACGATCAATAGGAGCAGAGCAGTAAAGGGAAATATTGGAAAAACGGGAGAAGTTACTCCATTTTTTAAGCTTCCGTCACGTGTGCAGGCTTATAGGTTAAAGCTACATAGAAATCATGTATGACGGAAATATTCTCCTTAAAATTATATAAAAAATATTCCTCGACAGCATATGTCTATCTTTTATGGTTGACTCACAATAACACGTGAAACTCCCGATAGCTGAGCAATTCGGTGATTTCTGATTGTATTTGTCTACTCTAACGTTTACAATACTCATTCATAGACTTTACGCTGTAACTGAAAGGCCAATGGTTGAAATTAGCTTGACTCGATATTATAAATGAAAATATGTGAGTTTATGTGTATGTTTGTTACTCAGTCATATTAAAACGAATGAAGGGACCGGAATGAAATTCGGAACAGAGGTAGATTATGGTCTGAAGTGATACATAGGCATTTTAACCCTGGGATCGCGGGCGAAGCCGCTGGCAGAAGCTAGTATCTAATAAATATGTGTAGGTAGACAACAGTTAAAAAAATATATACTTATTTACTCTTATTGTTGAAGCATAAACCTTTTAATACACACATAATTTTGTATTATTTTTTTTGACTGCCTCGTTGACCGAGTGGTCGCTAGTGCGACTGCCGGGCAAGGGGTCTCGGGGTCGATTCCCGGGTCGGGCAAAGTATTACTGGGTTTTTAAAAAATTCTCAGTAGTAGCACGGAGTCTGGAATTGTGCCCGGTATATGGCAATAGGCTCACCCCCTATTACATGGGACTCATAACATAAATAGTGAAAAGTGGGTGTTACATTGTACATAGGTATAATGTGCACCTCTGCCTACCCCTTCGAGGATAAAAGGCGTGATGTTATGTTATGTTATGTTTATAATTTTGTATTATTATATTGTGATAATTATGCACAGGAAGGTAAATATTATTCAATTATTTGCAACAATTAACGGAATACGAGTGAATATAATAACAATTAAATTAAATTTATTAATCTATGCTTCTTTGGTATTGTATTTATTTTGTACCCTTACTTATGTCATCTAGGTGATTAATACGTTCCTTATGCAAGGGCAATTACCGCAAAATTATTGAAAAATAAACTTAGTTCCAGTCATTTATAGTCTACTTTACATTGAAGATTAATGAGTAGGATGAATATTATTTATCCCATATTAAACTGTAACAAAACGTAATTAAGCTGAAATTTCTATGAACGACAATAATATGCGGTTCCATATTTGATATTAACAGTGACGTCTATGGATTATTAGATTCTGGTGATCACAAATTCCTGTTCTTATGTGACAAAGTCATAGGTTATCACGTGTATGACACTATGACGCATTAATAGCTATGACGATGATATGATAAATAGACCAGACTCGTGCGTGAGCATGACCGAATCTGTTACGAACCTAAACATTTACAAGTAAAAGAAAATCATTTAAATTACTTATAGCCAATAGTTTGATCTCCATATAATATATTTGCATTATAAATAAAACTAGCTTCTGCCCGCGACTTCGTACGCGTAATCCCGTTCTTTCCCGTTCCCGTTCAAGATTTTCGGTAAAAAGTAAAAAAAAGTACCTAATGGTTAAAAAGTATCCTATGTCGGGCTCCTGGCTCTAAGCTACCTCCCCACCAATTGTCATCCAAGTCGATGTAGCCGTTCTAGAGTTATAAGTAGTGTAACTAACACAACTTTCTTTTATATATATTATTATAATTATTATAATAGATATAAGCATTCTAAACAGTTTAGCATTGATTGAACTAAGTGCCGGTACTATCATTAGCTAGTTGACATGAGAATATCTAAGAAATAAAGTTTTTAGTAATGGGTATTCATAAATGACTAATTGACACTCATCTGAATCTAAGTGTGAGAGAGCCATGCTTCGGCACGAATGGGCCGGCTCGACTGGATCGATGCCACGGCCTTACAGAGAATCGACCAGAAACTTTTTCTTCGGGGTACCGGTACCCAATTACCCCTTCCCAATCCCTGAAACGCCAACAATCCTCAAATTCCTAATCCGCAAAAGACCGGTAACGCACTTGCACCGCCTCTGGTAATTCAGGTGTCAATGGGCGACGCCGATTGCTTACCATCAGGTGATCTGTCTGCTCGTTTACCTTTTTTTTTGATGACGGGTGATACCTTCAAAACGCGCCTAGCCTTTTCGGGGATAAAAGACTAGGGAGTGTGGGATTTTTACCTCACTAAAACCTCCATGGTGGCCACCCCCAACACCTGATTGGAGGCACCGGGTCCTCTGAAAGAGACCTGCTTAATCCATAAAAAAATCCTGACGTAGGTAACTAAATGAAAATTAGAAAGAAATGGCCAGTCAGTCATATTACAAAATCACAATTATTTAAAAACAAAACATGAACATGAAATATAAAAAGAGAAAATGCACGCAGTATTTTTAAAAGTACAATCTGCAAATATCCCGGGTGACTACCGACCACGATATCGCAAAGACTAGCAGTCTGGTCCTTAAGAATTATTTACCTAAGCTATTGAGACAGTCCGAGAGGCTACAATCTTTGGAGCTAGATCGCCAATATATCATGGCATCCTGAACCACGCAGTTAGAGCGAAAATACTTCGGTATCAATTCTTATTCTGGATTTTCTTCGTCTTGTGTAGTTTTGTAAAGGATTTGTGCTTTATTCCATGTGTTCATGTTGATTGACTGTTATTTGGTAGATATATTTATTGAGAAACGCTTGAATGTATTTTTTTTTTGTAATTTCTGACTTAATTTTAAGTATCTTACATAGTCATTTGATTGCATGGACATAAGTTTCTTAGAGCTATATTTCACTAGGATACCATGGCGGCGCCACCAGTCACCGCTACCAATAAAATGTATACAGTTCCATAGATAGTTACTCACCTGGTGTCCACTTGGTTGTGCAACCAGCTCATAATATTTTTATCACGAAATTTTTGAGTTTTTTAAATAAAAGGAACAATTAGGTACTGTTAATTCATCTGTCTTTGTCACTATTAACAAGATCTCCTTGTTTTTCTTTCCAAAATCATCCCAAACAACTACAAAAATAAACTATAAATATCCAAGAGAGACCAAAATATAAATGGTGTCCTTGATTCCAGAACCAGGTCCGTTCAGACCGAAGCGTTCGATTGAATACGTGCCTTACCTACAATACCAGTATTTGCTGTCCTGTCCACCTACACGTACAAACATACACTTCTATATATCCCATATGTATGGACAACTAACTGCGCGTTAAACTACCCAAAAATGCTAAATTTAGTATTTTCAACTTAATTCTGGCCTCATTGGCCGAGCAGTCGCAAGTGCGACTGCCGGGCAAGGGGTCTCGGGTTCAATTTCCGGGTTGGGCAAAGTATTACTGGGTTTTTAAAAAAAAACCACAGTAGTAGCATGGAGTCTGGAATTGTGCCCGGTGTATGGCAATAGGCTTACATGGGACTCGTTACATAAATAGTAAAAAGTGTGTGTTATATTGTACACCTCTGCCTACCCCTTCGGGGATAAAAGGCGTGATGTTATGTTATGTAGTATTTTCAACTTTATCACTACGATTTAATGTTGAAAATCGATTACAAATATTGGATAGGTTGGTTTAGTTTGATGTGATATAGTCTACGTCGTATATAGAAGGTATGTGCTGCATTTTAATAAGGAGAATACAGTTTTTGGCATCTAAAACAACGTACGTTTTAGTACAGATGCTTTAGTATTGCTGACCTGTTCGATAGATTTTTGGTTCGGTTATGCCAACTTATCTTGAAATGTCCCAAAATGTATGGGAAATATGACTTACCATAGAACAATCCCACAAGATGACGATGTGTTTTATTTGAGGGGGGAAAATCATCTAACGTCTTCTCCCGCCTTGGGTTAGGCGAGAGGGAGTGTCAGACTCTTACTGACTACAAACCACCCTGTTTCTACTCCTGCAGTTCGAGTTGGAGCCCCGGCAACCCGTTAACGATGTGTGTTTACGTTTGTATATACTACTACATGATTGAAAGGCAAAGGTTGATTGGCTATCTTGACTTTCATTTATCCATCCTGAATGACTTGAGTTTTTTTACTAGCAAAATTATGTATACCATTGAGACTGTACTCATTAGTGAACAGTTATTGGTTTATCCTCTTTGAAATGATACAACCTAAGCATGTTTTTATTATAACTATCGTGTGACATACTGAGTACCTAAAAATTATGAGTAACTCACGTAAATATACTGAGAGAAGCTCTACTAGTTGAGTAGGCTGCGCGACATCGCCGCGACCGCGCCCGCTGCTCATGGGGAAGAGTCCCTGTGTGACTCGAAACTAGTTGACCTCTCTCAGTATATTTATCTTTTATCTAAGCATAACTGAATTTGGCGAAAATGAGTGCTGTAGTTGCCAAAGTTTTTACCTTTACTCAATACAATTAAAAAACCGGGTTAAACAAAATGGCTTTTGCTTTAATTATGTTTTGCTATATAATCAAATAAATTGAGGGATATTACCTTTTTTTTTGAGTAACTGTTTTTTTTATATAGAGGTAAGTAGTGCTTATTTTAGTTTTTAGTTATTTATTTAAGTGGTTGTATTTGCTTCGATTTTAAGATCACTTAATGTAGCCACTTATATACTAATAGGTACTTAAGTATAGAATTTTTTTATGGTACCTATGGTTAGTGAAGTTGGTTGAGGGTTTAATTTGTGGTTTTAGTTAAGCTACCTAACTACTTGAGTATATCTTACATATACGGATTTTAAAATTAAAGTAGGTACAAGAATCTTGTTTGAATATTTAAAGCAAAAAATAACATCACGCCTTTTATCCCCGAAGCCAGGCAGAAGTGCACATAATGCCACTGTACAATGTAACACCCACTGTTTATGTTATGAGTCCCATGTAATAGGGAGTGAGCCTACTTTATATCTAGCACAGTTCCAAATTCCGTGCTACTACTGGGATTGTTATAAAAAAATCCCAGTAGTATTTTGTCCGACCCGGGAATCCAACCCGAGATCCCTTGTCCGGCAGTCACACGTGCGACCACTCGGCCAACGAGGCGGTTTGAGTGTTTAATGATTATGTATATTAATTAAAAAACCCTGCTTATCTCTCAATCTGAAATCAGAACAAATAGTAGGAAAAAATATTCTACAAAATAAAATCTAAAGATTACCTAATCATCAAAGTTTTTATCTATCATTAAAACTTCACTAATTTCTCCCATTGACTACACCGAAAATCTCCATGCCATCTATATTTAAGGTAATGAACTATTACGTCACAGGCGTATAATCAAATACCGTAGGACGGAACTGGTCCCGATGAGATTAGCAGACGAGACTAGAAAGTTAATATTGTTAATGGTTAAGCGAATTGCGAGAAGGAAATTGCGTCCCACTTGGGATAAAATTTGGTTGATTGAGCACTGGGTTATAGGTTAGCGCTGATGTCTCTTGAACGAGGATTGGAGGTGGATATTTAAATATGTATATAAGTAAATAAAATATGTAATCTGACACCTTTGAACAGATTTTGATAATACTTTATTATTTTAGGGGGACATCCATGACATTTATGTTATGTCCTCGAAGTACATTCAATTTTTGGGCCAGGTATCCGACCCAAACTTTTTATAATTCTTAACTGTCGAATAAAATTTACATTGGATGGTTTTTAGTATGGATGAATTGTCAAATATTCAAAGTTATTCCTCGGAAAAACGGCCCCATATTGTGTAGTGTGTGTGTGTTAAAAAACGTGTTATTGAATGTATTTGTTGATTGTACTTTGAGATAACAATCGTCCAAAAAAAAGACGTTTGCAATTTAAAAAAATATATTTGATTAAAATTAAAAACGTATTACATCACATGACACAAGAACACTGGATAGGTCCGAAAGTGTTGAGTGGGAATGGGGGTTTCGGAGCATCCAAGATGTAGACTAGTAATAATGGCATTAGACATTGGACGATGCCATAGTGTTGTGGATCCAGTCTATGTATTTAGCCACGGAGGTATAGACTCCTGGCCAGCCGTCTTCACCACAGCCATAACCGAAGGACACGATACCAACAGCTTCCCAGATTCCATCTGGAGTCTTCTTCATCAGAGGACCACCGGAGTCTCCTCTGCACGTGCTCTTTGAGAATATTCCTCCAGCACAGATCTGTTTATCACTAAGAATGGCACCAAGTCCTTTGTATTTAACGTCACATTCTTGTTTGTTGAATATTGGGATATTAAGCTTCAGTTTTATGGGGCTGTTGCGACCTGTGAATAAACTGATGTTTTAATTACGACGATTATATCAATGAATCATTTTGCAATGACTGTCGAGTGGTTGCAAATACTAATGGGCTTTGACATTTTCAAGTACTTGTAAATAAACATTTTACAAGCAAAACATGACTACATAACAACTCGGAGACCGTAGTATAATTATTATTCTGAGTCATAACAATCAACGAAAATACGAGCCGACCTTGCGTTCAAATTATACGTAAAACCCGACACTACCGATTTGTTTATAAACCTAATTCGTAGAATTAGTGGGAATTGGAAAGTACCTGTTTAAAATCGATAGTAATTGTGTACGTACCATTCAGGGTTTTACCCCATCCAGCGACGTATACATCGCTGCCGACGTCCAAACGTGCTCTGTTATCTATCAGACAGATTGGCTGGACGTAGTCTGGGAAATAAAAGGTTATAATTGTATGTCAAAATAGATAAAAACGACTGCCTCGTTGGCCGAGTAGTCGCAAGTGCGACTGCCAGGCGAGGGGTCTCGGGTTGGAATCCCAGTCGGACAAAGTATTACTGGGTTTTAAAAAAAATTCTCAGTAGTAGCACGGAATCTGGAATTGTGCCCGGTATATGGCAATATAGGCTCACCCTCTATTACATGACTCATAACATAAATAGTGAAAAGTGGGTATTACGTCTGTGTGCACCTCTGCCTGCCTTCGGGGATAAAAGGCGTGATGTTATGTTATTTGTATGTCAAAATAGATGTCCAAGAGAACAACTTAAACCTCCTTTTGAACCGATAGCTCAGTTATTTGGTAGTTCGTTCTACCTGAAATATTTTCCAGGAGTTTTTAAAATTGTCAATTTTGTGGATCTTGATGTGTAAGCCACTTGGGAGAATGTCTTAGTATATTAATTAACCGACTTTAAAAAAAAACAAGGGCATGAAATCAGTTTTTTTAAACATAGTTAGTTAATATTAAAATCATAACTAGAGAAGAGTAACATTAAAGTTAGTTATAATTTAAAACGTTATCTCTACACAAGTCTAGCTTGGTAACAAACAGCCGCTACCCAGCTTCATTAGCGGACTACTTTGACGTTTACAAAGCGCATGGATTTAAAATAAATAGTTGAACTATCAAAATGAACTTACATGAATACGTAGCTCTTGTAGCCAACCTCACGATACCGATGTCATCCTTCCTATTCTTGTTATTTTTAGAGTATCCAGGGTGGGGGTAAGCAGAAGCTACTCGAATCTCTTGAGGACGGTCAGCACAGACCGTGTCAATACAGTCCACATCTTGTTGAGTATCGTATTCGCCGAGGCGAACTGTGATTCTAAATAATGAAAGAGCATTTTAAATTGTTGGTACTTTTATCATTTTGAGTTCTATTACAAATGCAATGAAGTTGTGAATCTATGTACCTATTAAATTGACAAACACGTGTAGCTTATAATCGTCTTTATTTTTTTTTGTTTAAGATCAGCAATCAGTCGCAAGACTACCTCATAGAATATATTTTCTTTAATTAGAATAGTATAGAATTAGCGAGATTTTACTGTAGACGTTTACTACGGAAATAAACAAATCATCAAAATCGGTTCAGTCATTCTTGAGTTAACCTATAGATATTTCATCTAACAGAACCTAACATATTATAGACTTTATTGTGTTCATTTAAAGTTTCAAATGCCTACATCTGTATTAAGACCCTTACTTATTTAAGGAAGTGACATTTATCTAAACATAATACTACTTTACTTAGATTTATTGTTATTTTCCGTATATTGTTTACCACATGTGTATATATTTGTTTTCCTCACAACGATACACTTGTAATTAAATTGTTTAATTAATTTTAAAAATAACTATAATTATACTTTGATTGGGTATGCGTCATTGCTGTTCACAATATCATGTCTAATTAGACTATACTTCCATGTTAGGTATTATACGGATGAATCTTTATTTCTTTACTATATAATATTTTAAATCGGAAATTGAGTTTGTTTGTTTGTTCCGCTTTCACGCCGTAACTACAAAACTGATTGCTTTGAATTTTTGCAGACGTAAAGTTAGAAGTCCGGATTAAATAATAGGGTACTTTTTATCCCGGAAAAAAATAATATTCCCGAGGAAAAACAAAAGTATTGGTATAGATGGCGCTGTGTGTATTGGTATATGTCACATAGTCTACTTTTTATCCTTTTGTGACGCGAGCGAAGCCGCGGGTAAAAGCTAAGTCTTCTATAAAAAAAGGGCTGTCCTTACTAGCATATCGACTCGTGGCACATATTCGTTTAACCTCTTGTATGCCGGTTTTTAAGCCACAATTGTAAATGCATTGTGTCTCGCGTAGAACTAAGCCCGCTACTATGCTAACTACGAGTTAACGGCCGATATCATAAACTATATCAATCCAATGTCTCTGTATCGAGTAAACTTTTTGATAGTAACTTCATACAACGAATGTCAAAATCGAACTTAATCTTAAGACCGATTTTACCCTTGATTAATTTATATTATTTTGATAACAAGATGCACTTTTATTTACATCAAAAATAAATTTACTTAATGTTACAACTACCGTCGTGGTGGCCCGGAGGTTTAAGGGTACGGATTCCAAACCTACCAACGACAAGTACTAATGTGACTTTTTCCGAGTTATATACTTTCTATTATTATTTAGACACCACTTACAAACGGTGAAGGAAACATCGTGAGGAGACCTGGGCATATAATTTCTAATTAAATGTTTGAAATTGCTAACCCGCCTTGAGCAAGCGTGGTGATTAAAGCTCAAACCTTCTCCGTGTGAGAAGAAGCCTTTGGTACCAGCAGTGGCTTATAGTCTGTTGATGATCATGATGATGTATTTTCATTAAAACCTTTACTAGTTTACTTTACAGATGGAGCCCAACAGGGCCGATGTCGATTAGGAGTCGCGGAGAACCTAACGTGTTACCGGGGCTCCGGCTCGACATGCAGGAGAAGGAGCGGGGTGGTTTTTAGTCAGTAAGAGTCTGTCACTCCCTCCCGCCAATACCAGTTTACTTAAATATCTACAAAGTAATATTCAAACAACATACAATGTTCCTACTGCCTGCTCGATAGCTCCTTTGATGCAGTGAGCAGCTGTCAGGACATAACGACGGTTGACCAGAAAACCACCACATTGATATGACGTGGTTCCCTTTTCTGTACACACAAAAAAAAAATCAAATGAAACACATTAAAAAACTTATTTAGAGACCAAAACCGTTGTTCAGAAGGGATAGGGTGTAATATGAATCTTCAATATGTTACATATGTTACATATGATACATATGTTACATATGATGAAAAGTTCAATATGATACATTTTCGAAAAAATGAGACCAGAGCTAATTATCTATCGATTATAAGACAACAAGCAAATTACAACAATTCATCGGAGTCACCTTTGGGGTGGTAGCAATGGCTAGAATCTAAGTAGTCGGATTCCTTTTCTTAATTTATCTTTTCAAAATTATCTATACAGCCGTTCCCACAGTTACGTTAATAAGACACACACAAACACACACATACACACACACACACACTCACACTCTGCTCATCGTACGCTAAAAGATGGTAACTCTTTGACTCGACTGGTCCCATGCGTGAAAAAGACACAGGTTTATAAAACTCCATGATCAAAAGCCAATATTTGCCATATATTTCTCAAATATTATTGACTTATATTCCAAAATATACCTTCAATAATCCAGAATATCGGTTGTCTCACAGATAAACACGTCCATTAACATTTTTGTCCTTTTTTGCCTTCTTGAGTTAGCAAACCAGTTCGTAGTTTTAAATATAGCATGGGAATCTTCTTCGGAGCATCATAAAGTACATACAGGTAACATTTGTGTGAACCCTCAACTCGAAGGTTACGATAATGTTTTAAAACTAAGAAATCTCAATACATTTTTATGTTATGAGGTATATATTTTGTAAAACCTTATTCTTTGTGACATTACTAACAAGCTTAAAGGAATAAACTAAATTAATTATGGTCTTGGTGATGAATGAACTAAATGGAAAGGTAAATTAAGTGAACCCTTTAAAATTATAAATCTTTCAACTCAATTATAGCCATGAATGTCCGTCTTTTAACATGGTAAATTCACTATGAACAAATTATAAGATACTTTATTGTCTGTCAAGAACAAAAAGTATCCTCATTCAGGTCACTGACCTTAAAAATGAACTATAATAATGGATCAACAAGTTCGCGGCAAATTAACACAGAGAAATAGTGTATCTAACATATATCTAATAACTGATCACACACCCATACTTGAAGAAGTAAGTGCCTACAGATTTTCTGATCTGTTTATAACCTTATTACATTGCAATGAAGGTACAAATTTACATAAATGTCTCATTTTAGGATAGCTAGATGGGAAATGTCTTTTATTAACAGTCGAATACCATGAAAGCCAGTTGAATAGTACTCTCAACTGACATACTTGTACGACCAAATGCATGACTATTATGGAAGCTAAAGAAATGTAAAGCGTTTAGTAGATGATGTTATATAGTTTCTTTCTAACCACATGGGACAAAAACGTAATTTTATCCAAATACGCAGCATGTAGGTAAATACAACATAGAAATTGTAATTTAAAAGCCGTAATCCGTATGGCCGTCAAGTAGACAGCGTGATTACTTAAATGGGTCTTTAGGGAATGCCCAATGTACGAGACATTCATCTCTATACTCAAACGTACTTGATGTAAGCGAATATCGCTTTGAACAGTCAATTTGAGAACACTCTGTAGATTACAAATTGACGTGGTTTCTTTTGTCAAGCCTTTTTTATTCTTCGCTCTGGATAGACAGAACAATACATTAAACGTACTGAAGGAATTTTATTTTAAGATTTTTTTATTGGACCTGTGATAGAAATCAATTGGTTTTCACATTTTGTGTACGCATTGCAATTTGACTCTACACACATCTTTGAAAATGTATGTCTATTAATGATTATTATTCCCTATTCCGACACCAAAATTGCCTATTGCTATTGGCAAACAATATTGCTTCATTATTCAGTATCTAAGCTTCTGGGGTTTGGAATTATCCTCCTTAAAATATCATGAAACTTTGAACTGCTTTGCTAACTCGACACTTTTCCTTTTCTGTGATAAAATCGCTTAAATGCGTAGAAAAATGAAATATTCAATTTAGTTACTTACTTGTTTTATAACCCAACAGCGCCATCCAGGGGAATTCGTCCAGGTTTGTGATAGTTCCTCCATAAACTTTGTCTCCGTCTGAGTCAATTCCACACTGGTTTCTTGGAGCTGGTGAAGAATCTTCGGGGAACACAGCGCTGCTACCTTGTGTTGGAGCCTGGGTTGGTCGAGGCTGTTCAGTTATAGAAAGGTAGTATTAGTGATGTTTAGGAGATGCAATAGAAGTATAGAAGGAGTACTATAGTACATCATTTGTCAATAATTATTTGGGATTTGGTTTATTAGTATATAACCGACCACCGATTCTCGGTATTAAGATATTTTCTTATGACTAGCTCATTTCCTTTTGTAGTGATAAAGAGGCTATGTCGAGTAGTGCTCGGGCGTAAGCTCTAGTCCATATAACGATGATGAAGAAGTTCGTGGTGTAAAATGATGCTTTTTCCGGAGGTTCCGTAAAGACTCATTGAATTGGAACATTTGATGGTTAAGGGACTTGTGGCATTTGTTAATGGTGTTCTGTTAAAGTAATGAGGTCTTGAAATAAAATCCTTGGACTATGCCTTAAGTTTTGTTTCGGTTGATTATCATCATCATCAACAGCCTTTAATGCTGTATAATATAACTGCTGAGCAAAGCCTCTTCTCACTCGGAGAGGGTTTGAGCATTAAACCACGCTTGCTCATTGCGGGTTGGCGATTTTAAATGTATACATAATTAGAAATATAAGTAATTCTAATTATGTATTTTATAAGTAATATAAAGTCCTGGTCACTTCATGATGTTTCGGTTAAACAACCTCAACGAAGTCTACTAAATTCCATTAAACTTTATCCACTGACTTCTTCTCATTCGTAGATGGAATTTAAAACTCTTAAAACATGAATCCCTTACCGTAGGTCTCGCTGATGTAGTTTCCTGCTCCAATGGTAGAGGACCGCAGCAGACCCTGGGTACATAATTTTCGAAGCCGCATTGTGATCTCCTCAGGTAGTTGACCACGTGGGTGGGCAGTGGACGCTGTTCGAAGGCATTGAAAAGAGGCTGACACTGGTAGAGAGAGACGCAATTACTCCGGCTGCCAGTTGGAGTTGTGCACTCCTGTGAAGCTGTTGAAGAAGAAATGTTTAGATTGGTACCGATAGTAATTTTGTTTCGGATATTATTCGTGTATCTATAGATAGCACAGAGTACAAATGATTTGCCAAAAAACTATGTTTTACCGTGAAATATAAACTTTCAACCCTTTTTTGGAAATGCACGAGAATAGACACCAACAGTTATATTTTTAATAGTAATAGACTTGTTTTTGTAACATAGGTAAATGCCAAAAAGTGAGTATTAATTAACATATCTAATATCTTTAGCTCTGCACATACCCGTTCGGGGGATAGTAGGTATGAATAGAACTGATGCATAAGTAATACATTAATACTAATTTGCTCATCGAGTAATTATTTCGATCATCTCTGTGTCAGAATTTCACAAGGAAATGTGTGTTGTGAGTATTTTATTTTAATACAAATATATCTTACAAATGAATGGTTAAAGTTTACAATAATTCAAGTTTACGATTCACATTTTGTTTCTTTTTAATATTAGACTAGAATGTTGTTGTCTGAATGTCTCACTGGTTGAGTGCTAGGGAGTGAGATGTCTCCGGTCACCGAAGTCAGTTCAAGTTTCTGAGACGGATAAAGTATCTTTTTTTTACCTAAATGTGTCTGATGATAGCATAAACGAAATTATGTCTGGCGTATGCATGCGGACTAGCCCTTATAGACGTAGGAATTTCAAGACAGGTTATTGACGTAAAGAAAACTAGTTTAACTTAAGTCCCTGATACCAATGTGTACTAGTTCTTTAGTACGATGGCCAGCAGGTCAACCAATCCTTTTCTGTCACATTTCTTTATTCCATATTCAACTTTATTATCTATATATATAAAAGAAAGTCGTGTTAGTTACACTATTTATAACTCAAGAATGGCTAAATCGATTTGGATGACTATTGGTGGGGAGGTAGCTTAGAACCAGGAGACGGACATAGGATACTTTTTACCCAATTCCTTTTTTTTACTTTTTACCGAAAATCAAGAACGGGAACGGGAAATATCGGGATTGCGCGTACGAAGTCGCGGGCAGAAGCTAGTATTGACATAAAGTCGAAAATCTAATGAATAAATTTGACAGATTTGGGTAGGTCAATTTGCTGGCGAGTGTAAGTTCGATCATGATTGTCTTGTCTATGAAGTTTTTAGTTTACTCCAGTGGCGAAAAGTGTTATTAGGAGTAATTTTGAATGGTCAAATGCAACAAACGCATCCTTTATCATTATTTAAATTTAGAAGTTAATACTACATCGTATAAAACAAAGTTACTTTCGTCAGTCCCTATGTATGCTTTGATCTTTGAAACAAGGCAACGGGATTTGATGTAGTTTTTTAATAGATAGTGGTTCGAAGCCATACTCGTGCGATGCTAGCTCTTGATATGAACATAGCATTTTGCTTCGACACCAAAATTTTTTTAACACTGATAATTAGTGGACATACTGGACATATTTCCAATTTTCCATGTCGAAAAAGTAACTAAGACATAATAAGCGCAATTTTTGTCGATTCCCACATTTACAGCACATGATTTTAATGTTCTACTACTATTCTTCAGT
Organism: Spodoptera littoralis; assembly: GCA_902850265.1. NCBI lineage: Eukaryota > Metazoa > Arthropoda > Insecta > Lepidoptera > Noctuidae > Spodoptera > Spodoptera littoralis. The sequence continues at coordinate 5,718,832 of LR824539.2, forward strand.
GTAACATCTAAGAAACTACGTATATACTAATAAAGTAATATTTCTATAAAGTATCACGTTTTAAAATCAGACGTGACCCCATCAGTTTGCTTACTTGCAACTGCATACAAATTGTTTGATGTAATTATTAGTTCGAAACTCGTAAAGTTTCCAACACAAATATACAAACTAACATTTAACACCATGTTTGAAAGGCGAAATTTACTTGTACATTTAAAAAAATCACAAATACTTACACACGAAACTCCAAATTAAAGTGGACACAAAAAACACCAACATTTTTCCTCGATAAATAAACACTTTAAAAAATAAATAAATTTATTTTAAATTTTAATACACTGTCATCACTTCAAGTTTGTTTAAATGAATAAATAGATATATGATAGTGATGCGACCAGATCCTGTTGGTCGGCTTTGTACACTGTCTCTTGGTGGACAAGACCGTACTTGCATTTAATGCTGTGCCTTTTTTATGGGATAAGCCGGTAAATGAGCAAACGGATCACCTCATGGTACGTAATCGACGTCGCCTATGGACACCCGAAACATTAGAGGCGTGCTACAAGTGCATTACCGGCCTTTTGAGGATGGTTGGGGATTCAGGGGTCGAGTATATCGGGGGAGGGGGGCGGGTGGTAATTGGGCCTTTAGCTGTCTCACTCATATGGGAGGATGAAGGCTGTCACCTTAATTACCTTAACATCACTATATAGTATAAAACAAAGTCGCTATCCGCCGTCTGTCTGTCCCTATATATGCTTAGATCTTTAAAACCACACAACAGATTTTGATGCGGTTTTTTTAATAGATAGAGTGATTTTTTTTACATATTATCACGGTATCATGTACGGGGGAAGAGCTGTGAATCACAATTCTACGCAAACGAAGTCGCGGGCAACAGCTAGTATCCAGTAAATTGAAGATCAGGAGCAATAACAGAAAATTACAGTTTTTGCAGTGGTTATCTATCTAAGTCTAAATTAGTACTAAGAGGTATTGTCTTCTAAGTTTATTTGTGTATGAGATTTTGGAACAAACTAATAAAGGATGGGAAAGACCTAGATCAAAATAATAAGCAATTAAACTTGGTCTACTTTCTGACCTGGTAACTTAGACCTAGTGACCGGACAGGTCAATAGACTAGTTTTTGAATCTATTTTGTTATTTCCCACATTATATTTTAAATTAAACTATGTGAACTTGAAAACTGTAATTTAATTGTGACGATAACATTAATATTGTTCATATTTAAAAGTAGGTGTAACTGCATTCCTTTATTAGTCGTCCGCGTCGGAAGAAAAAATATTACGATTTTCTGAGAGTTTTTTTTTTCAGTTTAACTTTAACACATAACATTACGCCTTTTATGCCCGAAGGGGTAGGCAGAGGTGCACATGACAGCACTTAATGCCACTGTAGAATGTAACACCGACTTTTCACTATTTATGATGAGTCATATGTAATAGGGGGTGAGCCTATTGCCATATATCGGGCACAATTCAAGACTCCTACTACTGAGAATCTTATTTTAATAAACCCAGTAATATTTTGCCCGACCCGGTAATCGAACCCACGACTCCCTGCCCGGCAGTCGCACTTGCGACCACTCGGCCAACGAGGCAGTTTTAACTTGAACTTTTTAATATTTTTACTTTTTTTTTATAATTTGGATAAGTATATATTGTGTAGTTATTTTTGAGTATATCGAGTACCTCACACATCTGCACACGTCACTTGTTTTTAGCGTGAAATAACATTCTTTCTTTACATTTTTTTTAAAGGAGGGAGAATATCATCCAATGACTCTTCCCGCCTGGCCATGCTCATTCCTACTCCTGTTCTTCGTTCTTTATTTAACTAGAATTACATGCTGTGTATAGATAGACAAACAGACGTAAATAAAGACAACAATTTTATATTTCTAGGAATACGAAAACACGAATATACATATAACTACATATAAGTGTGAAATAGTGTAATTATATGTTATTAACAGCAATCGCAATATATTTTAAACACAAGACAAACTACAAGTAAATCAATGAGTCATACTTAACGAGCGGATCTTGAGAAATGTCCGTATCTATGTGTGTTGCGTTCTCATAAACAAGTAAATCCAGTTATGTATGTAGATTACAAAGATAGCAGTATTGTGTGAGTGTGCGAAGTTTTTAGTCAATTCAGTCTTTTTTTTTTGGTAAATATCGGTTTAAGTTTTCAGTTAGTATGTTAATATTACTTTAGGTATAAAACAAAGTAGCTATCCGCAGTCTGTCTGTCCCTATGTATGCTAAGATCTTTAAAACTACGCAACGGGTTTTGATGCGGTTTTTTTAATAGATAGTGTGATTCTAAAGGAAGGTTTGTATGTATAATGCGTGTGTACCTACTGCACCCGTGCGAAGCCGGGGCGGGTTGTTAGTATTTAATAAAATATGTATCCAATTCGTGTTACCAACGCCTTTTGTATTTCCCTGATCATATTGGTAAGTTTGATTTCGATTTCGAGGAATTGACAATATTTTAAGCATTTTTTTAAGAATTTGGTAGTAATATTGTACTTTTCTTTCCTTAACAGTGTTCTCAAAATGTATGATACAGGTTAACGTCATCTTTTTTTCTAATGATCGATTTGTCAGTTGGAAATACCCCTTAATTAAAAATCCAATTAACGTCCACTACAATCGAAACTTAAGGTTTATATCCCAGCTCAATAGTTTTGTTTGATAACTAAGTACATAGTATTTTATTTACAAAATCCCCTTTAACCGCACTTATGTGAAAAATGTAAGTAGACAATACAATTATAATGAACTACTTCAATTAATTCCTGTTTTAGGAAAATACCTTAAATCCAATAAAATAGTTATGGTCATATTGTAACGTCATTGGTTTAATGATAACGACGTTAAATAATTTAATTAATTGATGACGTGATGAATATATGAGGTAAGCCAGAGGCGTCAGGCCCGTGGAAAATTCATCGGATGGGCTCCCCGTTCCCAATAAAATACATAGAATTACCCTCCCCTTCCCCATTACCCCCAATCCCTGAATCCCCAACGGTCCTCAAACTCCTAATCCCCAAAAGGCCGGTAACGCATTTGTAACGCCTCTGGTGTTCCAGGTGTCCATGGGCGACGCCGATTGCTTACCATCAGGTGATCCGTCTGCTCGTTTACCGGCTTATGCCATAAAAAAGAGAGAGATGTATATGTCTGAATAGGAGCCATTTCCAGCTGGGGTTCATAACATTTTGTCGACTTGCGACCCTGTAGTTACGCCAGTGAAGGTAACCCTTTGTTATATTGGTAATTTGATAGTGCCGGCACATCAAGCTATTCGTGTCTAATAGATTTACGATATTATTTCAAAATAATAAAATTGAAAATGCATAACACTTGAGGGTACATTGACCTGCATTAAAGCATTGTTCATTACTTATTATTGAATTAATGTTATATAATGACATTACTCGAAAATCACAACTAAATTTAGTGAAAAATTATCGAGTACCTATTTGACTTTTATATAATATATGTGCAATGAAATGATAATGATATCTCGCTATCTCGCTCATATTCATGCACATTTTGTATGATGACGTCATCATACCTAGTTTATTCCGTGTGTCCCTTTTTAGTTTCCTATTACTTGGTAATTCGCTATTGTTATCGATTTTTTTATGTATTCGATTTTTTTTCATTACACGTTTTGTGTAATATGTATAAATTTTTATCCAAACTTAATTAAGTTCACTTCCGTAGTTCTATGACAATCCCTTACGATAACGTTCGATCCAGGAAAAACATAACAATGAATTTATTTATTTATATTTATGAATGATTAATGCAGTAAATAAAGTTGTATATAAAGGTAGACTTACGCGGTAGGCATTATATTTAATGTACGGTCCTGTCCTCCAAGAGGCAGTGCACGAAGCCGGCCAACGCGATCTGGTCGCATCACTATCACATATTTATTTTAAATTTAAAACAAACTTTATTCGAACGAATTTATTTATTTAAACAAACTTGAAGTGATGACAGTGTATTAAAAGTTTTAAATTAATTTAATTTATTTTTTAAAGTGTTTATTTATCGACGAAAAAATGTGGAAAAGTTTGGTGTTTTTTGTGTCCGCTTTAATATGGAGTTTTGTGTGTAAGTATTTGTGATTTTTTTTAAATATACAAGCAAACTTCGTCTTTAAAACATAGTATTAAAGGTTAGGTTATATTTATGTTGAAAACTTTACGAGTTTCGAACTAATGATCTCATCAAACAATTCGTGTGCAGTTGCGATTAAGCAAACTGATCGGGTCACGTTGTTTTCTGACAATAAAACGTGATACTTGATAGAAAATGTACTTTATTACTATATACGTAGATTCTCAGATGGATTGATTACACATAATGAACTATGCTTAGAACAAAGTAATGAATGAAGAATCAAAGTTTAAAAAAACATTGTTAATGATAACGCGGAAGCATAGGTGTGTGTCGCGACCGGGTTTTTCTAATAACCTCCAAGAAACTAGTTTTTAAAGTTTTCTGAAGTTACTGCCATAATATAACATGGCTACTATACTAAGTTTTGTATTATCTGTTATATACACTTAAACTGTCAAACACCGCGAGGACACCGGTGACCGCAACCTATTGTTCTTTAATTGTGTCTATAATGACGGTACTCAAAGGGTTAAATAAACCACGCTAAAACTATTACTCATGAACCAAAATGGCAGGTACCCCAACTACAATAAAAAAAATTTCCGAATAATCCTGAATGTAGGAACGTTTTTTTTAAACATGATGCTAATATTTTTGAATTAATATGGTTTCGAAATGAAATCAATTGAAAAAAAAAACGTATAATACGTATTATTCTGTTTATTCAACCTTAAGAAAGGCAAAAAGGTAGCTTAGATAACTGTCATTCAAATCAAACAACTACAAACGTTATGTAATAGACGCGAGTAATTATTATTTGAGATTACACAATATTATTTTTAATGAACGAAGTAATTAAAAGAATAATGTCCTGTATAATAACATACCGCCAAATACCATAAAGTCAGAAAAAACAAAGGTACCTACAATTTGTAGGCTAAGTTTAAACAGGTTGACTATTGGACGACCTTAAGCATTTTTAATCGACTTCCCAAAAAAGAGGAGTTTCTCAATTTGTCTGCATGTTTGTTTAGATTAATATAAAAATATGAACTACATAAGTAGATGTACTAAAAATACTGTATGTTTAAATCAGTATATCTCACGATAGTTATTATAAAAATAAACATACATAGAATGTGTTATAAAATCGTGTTTGACCTATAAAACTAATTACAATTAAATATGTAAATTATGTTTTGTACTGAAAATACCGCAACTCCCACGTAATGTAAATTTGGTTTATGTTTAAAAAAGATCACAAACTATAAAATATAGAATACAATGAGACATTTGGAATATGGAAAATTTTAAGTTATTTATTCACGTGAATTTTGGTAGGTACTCATGGTACTGTAAAAAGATGCAATTTACAATAACATAATTGATTCGACAAGTAAAACCTTATAATAGAAACATGCACAAAATAGCTTTCGAAAAAAAAACATTTAATTTAAATATAAACGATTACATCTCGAACCTTTTACTCGCCGAAGGGATAAGAAAAAGAAAACGTCATGAAATGTATTCGATACCCACTTTTTTGCGAGTTTGAGCAAAATGCATCACCTGATTGTTAAGGAGGCCATACACGATAGGTTTTTCACACAGAATTATGAATTATTATATCTGTGGTTTTGCTTGATAGTTTTAGCCGTGCAAGCATAACTGACAGGCAAGTCCTAGTCCTGTACAACTCGGTGCATGTACAACTCGGTTATGCTTGTCGGTTTTTCATGCAAAATTATAACCATTATACGCTAAAATAAATAAATAAATAAATTATGCAAAACCTAGCGTGTATGGTGGAGAATGTAACGGGACGACCTAACCTAACGCGGAGAACCTAACGGGTAACCGGGGCTCCGGCTCGACGTGCAGGAGAAGGAACGGGTGGTTTTTAGTCATTAAGAGTCTGACACTCCCTCCCGCCTCACCCAGGCGGGAGCAGTCATACGATGATTTTCCCCCCTTAAAAAAAATCGTGTATGGCCTCCTTTATAGAGGGTTCTGTGTGTTTTGATATCTGTCATGCAATTCGAAATACCTTAAATTCACGATATTCTTAATCTCTGGACGCTTTGTAAATGATGCTGACGCTGTGAAAATTTGTACCTATGTATGTAAGTACGCTGTTCTTAAATGGTCATAGTGTAAAATTAAAAATTAGACATTTTGTATTCTCACAAAGAAAACATAAATTAGATTTATTACATTATTGGTTTTAGTACCTCTATTAATTTTACCTATAGGAAGTCCCTAAGTAACAAATAAGTACTATACCTAAGTTGAATTGTTCACATTTTCAGGAATAAACGCGTTAATAAATACTATAAATATTTGTGCTCAAATTGTCCAAAAGGAATGACAGTATAGGGAAAACCTTGCATTATGCGATCACGTTCCAAAATAAATAAATCTTAGAAATAACATCCTTATTTATATGTACATAATGTTTAGATACTTAGTACATACTAAAATAGATGATGCTATATTAATTAAAACAAATATTTACATAACATTAGAAGGAGAAGGATAGTAGGTTTAGTTTGGATAAATATTTTGTAAATAATATAGGTAAAATGTTATCAAACTGTCAAACACCGCGCGGTCACCGGTGTCCGCACACCTATTGTTCTTTAATTGTGTATATAATGACGGTACTCAGACACCAAAGTAAAGTCGAGGGCGTCACACAGCATATTACGAAACTCAAGTAGTGGTGGACTGGTCACGTCGCACGCAAACAAGGTTCGTGGTGCAAAACCGTGATAGAGTGGAGACCGTGGGGCGAAAAACTCGTTGCGCGTTACCAGATGCGTTGGTACGATGACATTAAACGAACAGCTGGCACGAAATAAACAGAAATTGCAACCGAAGAGATGGTAGATACCGAAGGAGGCCTATACCCTAAGGGTAGAAAAAGACTAAAGAAGAAAGAAGATAACATGTCAATAGACACTTTTAATAATTGAGTCATAGTTAATGCAAGTGCAATACAACTAAGCAGCGATTTAACCTACCCTAATCTGTCAAAGTTTTTCATTCAATTTTCGACTTCATATCAAAACTATACAGTTGAAAATCTAATAAAGATAATTGACAGAAAGGTTAAGGTTTACCTGCTGTTGTCTGTATTACAATCTCAAGTTCGATTGGTCTGTCAAAGTTTCGATTGGCCTGTCTGTATGGTTTGTTGGTAAAATTTCGATTTAAACTAAAGTATAGTTGTAGAAGATTTAAATCATGTGCTTTAGATGTGAGACTGAACAAAAATTGTGCATAATTAATAAGTCTTAGTTACTTTTTCGTCATGGAAAGTTTGAAATGTTTCCACTAGGTATCTTCAATTCAAAATACTATGTTTATATCAAGATCTAGCTTTGCACTTTTCACACGAATGACTATCTATTAAAAAATCTGCATCAAAATCCGAGGCCTAGTTTCAAAGATCAAAGCATACATAGGTACAGACAGCGGAAAGTGACTTTGTTTTATACTATGTAGTGATAACTTCTGAATTTTAATAATGCTAGAGGGTAATGTGGTTGTCGCATTTGAACATTTAAAATGACTACTAATAACACTTTTAGGCACTTGAGTATAAACTAAAAACTTCACAGACAAGACAATCATGATCGAACGTATACTGGCCAGTAGATCAACTGACTCCATTCTGTCAAATTTGTTCACTGGATTTTCGACTTCATGGCAATACAATAAAGTTGAAGATGTAATTGAGAAGACAGAAAAGGATTGGTTGACTCGCTGGCCATCGTACTAAACAATTAGTAACACATTGGAATCAGGGACTTAAGTTAAACCAGTCTTCTTTACGTCAATAACCTGTCTTGAAATTTCTACGTCAGATATTTTTTGCACTATACATAGCAAACCAGTGGTCTTTATCTATTGCAGTTTTTTTACTCCAAAACCTGTTGCTAAAGATACAATCAATGTTTTTAATCGTTTTGTTTATTTTGGAGACTTTTTGGTTTCTCATGTTTTGTGTTGATCTTATTGATTTTCCTTAAATCTGTTTTGTTATTGACTTCCAATGTTGTATCTGCACATCTTTATTTTCTTACCTGGAAACCAAATCCTTGTGCTGATTGAACATACCTAACTGACGAAGAATATAATATAAGATAAGATACCTGTTTAGGATAAAAATTGGCATAATGTTATTTTCTGAGGGACTAAACCACGATTCCTTGATTTACCTGGACCTGGATTTAATTGGACCTCCGGTAAACTCAGTCGCACGACGACACGACGATATAACGCAAGTGTTGCTTCACGTCGGTTTTCTGTGAGGTCGTGGTAACACTCACGTCGGTTTTCCCACACAATTCTTTATATCACCTAGCATAAAATCTGGTTTGTTCATTTTTAGTCCGTAATGCTGTAATAAATTTTTATTAATTGCATATGTTTTCCTCAGAACCGAATAATCTTTAGAATTTCTCACATGGAATTCCCAAGAAGTAGCAAAGCACGTGTAAACGATAATGCATACGATGACATGCGATAAGGAATATAAATAAATAACATAAGTACATAATATTATTATTTACTAGATATTGGTAAAGTAATGGATAAGTTAAGTAGTTTGTTTATCTTTACATACCTACATGTATATTGGTATACTTAGATGTCGAGACACTCACTCAAATCACGATTTTTTTTTCGTCTCTGGGTTAAAACCTTCTAGAGCCTCCGCCTGAGATAGTGGAAGAGATTGTCAGAAATCATTTACTTTTATCCAGCTATGGTACATTATTACGAGTCCTATATTGTAGATGTGATAGAATAGGGATAGTCCTCTTGCATATATCAGATATAATTTCGTCTATGCTATAACCAAACACATTTTTGTAGGTATAACAAATAACATAACATAACATAACATCATATCTTTTATCCCCGAACTACCCCTTCGGCAGAGGTGTACATTATGCCACTGTACAATGTAACACCCATTTTTCACTATTTTTATGTTATGAGTCCCATGTAATAAATAGGGGGTGAGCTTATTGCCATATACCAGGCACAATTCCAGACTCCGTGCTTTAAAAACTCGGTAATACTTTGCCCGACCCGGGAATCGGACCCGAGGCCCCTTGCCCGGCAGTCGCATTTGCGACCACTCGGCCAAGGAGGTTGTAAAAAAATAATAAAAAATCCGATGATACTTTTTTCGACATAGAAACTTGAACTGACTTCGATGACCGAAAACGTCGCACTCACGGTCACTCAACTAATGAGAGTCTGACCATAACATTCTAGTCTAATATTAATAGTAAACAAAATATAAATTGTAAACTTGAAATATTGTAAACTTTAACCATCCATTTGTAAGATGTAGTTGTATTGAGATAAAATATCCACAACAAACATTTCCTTATGACGTTCTGACACAGAGGTTATCTTTGATCGAAATAATTACTCGATGAGCAAATTAGTATTAATTTATTACTTATGCATCAGTTCTGTTCATACCGGTTATTCCCCGTTAGGCAGAGGTGGAGATATTAGAAGTGTTGGTTAATGGTCACTTTTAGGCAGATTACCTATGTAACAAAATCAAGTCTATTACAATAAAAATTATAACTCTTGGTGTCTGTTCACGTATGTACATTTCCATAAAAAGGTTCAAAGTTTTAGAAAAATATAGGTTTCTTTGCAATTAACTTTTACTGTGCTATCTGTAGATACACGAATAATATCCAAAACAAAATTATTATCATTACTAATCCAAACATTTCTTTTTCAACAGCATCACAAGAGTGCACAACTCCAACTGGCAGCCGGAGTAATTGCGTCTCTCTCTACCAGTGTCAGCCTCTTTTCAATGCCTTCGAACAGCGTCCACTGCCCACCCACGTGGTCAGCTACCTGAGGAGATCACAATGTGGCTTCGAAGGTTATGTACCCAGGGTGTGCTGCGGTCCTCTGCCAGAAGAGCAGGAAGCTACATCGGCGAGACCTACGGTTAGAGATTATTGTTTTAAAAGTTCTGACTTCATCCTCGAATGGGATGAAGTCAGGAGATAAAGTTTAATGAAATTCAGTAGACGACGTTAAGAATTTATTCCAAGTTCTCAATACTTTAACAAAACACCATTTACAAATCCCATATGTCCCTTAAGCTTTTGACTGCCGATCAAAAACTGCTGGTAGGTCACCGGTGACCTACGCGGCGGTTAACATGCTAACCATCAAATGTTCAAGTCTAATGACTCTTTATAAAAAGCACCATTTTATTCCACAAACTTCTTTATCACCGTTACGTCTAGAGCCTACGTCCGAGCACTACTAGACATGAGCCCCTTTATCACTATAAAAGGAAATGAGCCTATAATCTTAATAGGCTGGTTGACCGTTACCTTAAAAGGTGTTGACAACAGCCGTTAATCTTGTTGCAATGACCTACGGAACCGGAATAAGTACCACGTTTATATATAAATTAGAAATTATAAATACAAACTACAAGGCTATTACAAACGCTTTTTAATCTTCGAAGAAGTACACTGAGGTGCATGTCTATAAATTTAACAATTAGGTATGTTTATGTTATGAGCTCCATATAAAAACGGCAGTCACAATTTAAGTACTATTACTCAGATCAGAAAACAAAACTAAAACACCTTCTAATATCTATCGAAACCCTCCAATCAAAATTTCAATCTTAACCTCAACAATCGACCACCGACAAATAAACCAAAACCCAATCAATATCTGACAAATGGTGTCCTATAGTACTCCTTCTATACTTCTATTTTATCTCCTAAACACCACTAATACTACCTTTATATAACTGAACAGCCTCGACCAAACCAACCTCCGACGCAAGGTAGCAGCGACTTGTTCCCCGAAGATTCTTCACCAGCTCCAAGAAACCAGTGTGGAATTGACACGACCGGAGATAGAGTTTATGGAGGAACCATCACAGACCTGGACGAATTCCCTTGGATGGCTTTGTTGGGTTATAGAACAAGTAAGTCTAAATTGAATATTTCATTTCTCTACGCATTTAAGCGATTTTATCATAGAAAAGAAAAAGTGTCGAGTTAGAGAACTCGTTCAAAATTTCATGATATTTTAGGTAACAATTCCAACTCCTTGCCAGATAGGTGGAGTCTTAAGTTAGAAGTGAATTTGTAACTATTCATCGAGAATAATTCCAAACTCACTGTTACTGTGTCATGAAGCAATATTGTTTGCCAATTGCAATAGGCAATTTTGGTGTAGGTATAGGGGATAATAATCATTAATAGATATACATTTTCATAGTTGTGTAGAGTAAAATTGCAATGCATATAGAAAATGTGAAAGCCAATTGATATCTATCAGAGTTCTAATAAAAAATACATCTTAAAATAAAATTCCTTCAGTACGTTTAATGTATTGTTCTGTCTATCCAGAGCGAAGAATAAAAAAGGCTTGACAAAAGAAACCACGTCAATTTGTAATCTACAGAGTGTTCTCAAATTGACTGTTCAAAGCGAAATTCGCTTACATCAAGTACGTTGTAGTAAAGAGATGAATGTCTCGTACATTGGGCATTCCCTAAAGACCCATTTAAGTAATCACGCTGTCTACTTGGCGGCCATACGAATTACAGCTTTTAAATTACAATTTCTACATTATATTTACCTACATGCTACGTATCTGGATAAAATTATCCCGTGTGGGTTAGATAGAAACTATATAGCATCATCTACTAAATGCTGTACAATTCTTTAGCTTCCATCAAAGTCATGCATTTGGTCGTACAAGTACATCAGTTAGAGTACTAAACTAAACCCATGGTTTTACTTAGTCCCGTTCTCAGACATTACCTATTATTTTATCGACACTACACATCTAGTTATCCTAAATTTCTTAAACAGATTTCTATCTTAAAATTCATCCTTGTTGTACATTTTGAAGTATGGGTGTGTCAGCGATGTTTCATACACAATTTCCTTAAGATAATTTTTCGGAACTCCTTGTTCCATTATTATAATAGTTCATATTTAAGGTCAATGAACTGAATGAGGATTATTTTTGTTCTTGACAGATAGTAAGATATCTTGTAGTTTGTTCATAGTTATTAAAATACAGGAAATCCTTTTACAATAATTGCCCCATAAGCATTGAGTTGAAAGAATGATAAGGCTCACTTAATTCACCTTTCCATTTAATACGTTCATCACCAAGCCCATACTTAATTTAGTATCTGTCTCCAAGCTTGTAAGCAGTGTCGCAAACAATAAGGTTATACAAAATATATACCATCATAACATAAAAATATCTTCAAATTTCTTCGTTTTAAAATATTTATCGTTAACCTATGAGGTTGAGGGTCCATACAAAAGTTACCTGTACGTACTCTATGATACTCCGTGGAAGATTCCCATGCTATATTTAAAACTACGAACTGGTTTGCTAACTCAAGAAGATAAAAAAGTAAAAAAAATGTTAATGGACTTGTTTATCTGTGAGAAAATCGACCTTCTGGAATATTGAAGATATATTTTAGATTATAGAACAATACTATTGGAGGTATATATATAAGGCAGTAATGGGTTTCGACCATGGAGTTTTATAAACCTGTGTCTTTTTCACGCATGGGACCAGTCGGGACCACAGACCAAAAAGATCGTTAATCTTTTGGCGGACGATAAGTAGATTCTGTGTGTGTTTGTTTCATTGTGTGTGTGTGTGTGTGTGTCTGTGTCTTATAAACCTGACTGTGGGAACAGCTGTATAAATCATTTTGAAAAGATGAATTAAGAAAAGGATACCGACTACCTAGATTCTAGCCATTGCTGCCACCCCGAAGGTTACTCCGATCAATGATTGTAATATGTTTGTTGTCTTATAGTAGATAGATAATTACCTCTGGTCTAACTATTGTGAAAGTGTTCTTTTGAAAGTCTATCATATTGAACTTACAGATTCGTATCACACCCTATCCTTTCTAAACAACGCTTTTGGTCTCTAAATAAGTTTTTTAATGTGTTTCATTTGATTTTTTGTACAGATAAGGGAACCACGTCGTACCAATGTGGTGGTGTTCTGGTCAACCATCGTTATGTCCTGACAGCTGCTCACTGCATCACAGGAGCTATCGAGCAGGCCGTAGGAACATTGTAAGTTATTTGAATATTACTTTATAGATATTTAAGTTAACTGGTATAGACTTCCATGAAAATACATACAGTTGTAAAAATACCTAAAGAATATCATTTGTTTGGGCCTTTCCCTGAAAGTGCCGACGAAAATATAATGGTACGTATCGTTAGACCTAGCCATTTGGATGCGATCTCCGGTCACCGTAAGCACGGGCCTGTGGACGGCGAGCATGGGTGGCTCGCAGTCCGACCAGAACTAGACTCGAGCGTACGGCGCGTCGCGATCCGCGCGCTCCTCAAAGAGCCATCAGACCACCACGGGCCCAATAGGGCTGATGCCGATATGGAGCCGCGGAAAACCTAACGGGTTACCGGGGCTCCGGCTCGAAGTCCAGGAGTAGGAACGGGGTGGTTTTTAGTCAGTAAGAGTCTGACACTCACTCCCGCCTCACCCAGGTGGGAAAAGTAATTCGATGATTTTCCCCCCTTTAAAAAAAGCCATTTGGATAAATGGCGTAATAGTTAATATGGAGTACAGTTGTAGGATCCAAGATGAAGAAGTTATACCAGTTCAAAGATTCATCATTTTCATACATGTATTGCTTTCTAAAGGTGCTAGGAAACGCAACATAATGATCCATATTGGTAGAATAAAGAATCTGATGATAATGCGAAAAGATTTCGCAGTAGTTTTCTTTTAGTTGGAATAATTTTGTGTACATAAAAGTGCATCTTGCAAAAATCAATCCAAAGTCTTAGGATTAAGGTTGATTTTGACGTTCGTTGTATGAAATTTCTGTATAAAACTTTATTCGATACAGAGATATTGGATTGACATAGTTGATGATGTCGGCCGTTAACTCGTAGTATGCATAGTAGAGAGCTTAGATCTACGCGAGACACAATGCGTTAACTATTATGTCTTAAATACCGGCTTCAAGAGTTTAACCGAATATGTCTCACGAGCCGGTATGCTAGAAACAATAGTCCTTTAGTAGTAAAGCAAAAACAAAAAACGTTATTGTTTTTTTTAATAGAAGATTCATCCATATTGTACCTAACATGGAAGTATAATCTAATTAGACATGATATTGTGAACAGCAATGACGCATACCCAATCAAAGTATAATTACAGTTATTTTGAACATCAATTAAATAATTTAATTACAAGTGTATCGTTGTGAGGAAAACAAATATGTAGATATTTGTTTGTACATGTGGTAAACAATATACGGAAAATAACAATAAATCTAAGTAAAGTAGTATTATGTTTAGATAAATGTCATATCCTTATACATATAAGGTAGGGCTTTAATGCAGATATAGTATTTAAACTTTAAATGGATACAATAAAGTCTACTGTATGTATGTTCTGTTAGATCAAATATTTATAACTCAAGAATAGCTCAACCAATTTTCATGTTACCATGACAAACGTTTAAAGAAAAATTTTGATTTCTATTATTAAAAGAAAACACATTTTAGTACAGACACCTAAACTTTAAGCACCTTGTCAAATTAACCTCTAGTCTGACTATATATGACACACAGTAGAAAACACACTATATTTCGCATTATATTAATACATAGATTCACAACTTCATCGCTTTTGTAATAGAATTGAAAATGTACTAACATCATGACAAAGAAACACTTTTAAAATATTCTTCTTTTTCAGAATCACAGTTCGTCTCGGCGAATACGACACTCAACAAGATGTGGACTGTATTGACTCGGTCTGTGCTGACCGTCCTCAAGAGATTCGAGTGGCTTCTGCTTTCCCCCACCCTGGATACTCCGACAAGAACAAGAATAGGCAGGATGACATCGGTATCGTGAGGTTGGCTACCAGAGCTACTTATACATGTAAGTTCATTTCGATAGTTCAACTATTTATTTTAAATCCATGCGCTTTTTAAACGTCAAAGTAGTCCGCTAATGAAGCTAGGTAGCGGCTGTTTGTTACCAAGCGTAACCTTGTGTAGAGATAACGTTTTAAATTATAACTTACTTTGATTCTTATCATCTCTAGTTATATTTATAAAAAGGGATTTGGGCTAAGGCTTGTGCTTTTGGACGTCCATTTTGAAGACACGGTGGTCGTTGAGCAAGAGCAACCTGTTACTGCGCGACCCAATACAGGTCCAATTATAGCACGAAGCAGCCTCTGTATATGATTTTTGTGCGCATTTACGAATTCTCCTATTACAATGCCCATTAAAAATTACATTATTAATCTTACAATGACCTTTTATTTCAGACTACGTCCAGCCAATCTGTCTGATAGATAACAGAGCACGTTTGGACGTCGGCAGCGATGTATACGTCGCTGGATGGGGTAAAACCCTGAATGGTACGTACACAATTACTATCGATTTTAAACAGGTACTTTCCAATTCCCACTAATTCTACGAATTAGGTTTATAAACAAATCGGTAGTGTCGGGTTTTACGTATAATTTGAACGCAAGGTCGGCTCGTATTTTCGTTGATTGTTATGACTCAGAATAATAATTATACTACGGTCTTCGAGTTGTTATGTACTCATGTTTTGCTTGTAAAATGTTTATTTACAAGTACGTGAAGTTCTTAGAACGCATCAATATCATTAGTCTGTTTTTCCCAGGCTGAGGTTGAACCTATTAGTTCAGATTTTAGTTCCCAGTTGTGGTTGTTTCTAACAGATGTGCGAGTCAGTGCCTACTGAGAATTTCCAAATAAAAAACATGATCTGCGTAAGATATGTGTCTACATCCTTGTGTTTAGTAGTTCCCTACGTTTGTGGCGATTAGCAAATTCATCATTACAGTTGAATTTTATCAATTTTGACTGCCTCGTTGGCCGAGTGGTCGCAAGTGTGACTGCCGGGCAAGGGGTCTCGGGTTCGATTCCCGGGTCGGGCAAAGTATTAATGGGTTTTTTGGTAGCACGGAGTCTGGAATTGTGTCCGGTATATGGCAATAGGCTCACCCCATATTACATGTGACTCTTAACATTAGTAGTGAAAAGTGGTACATTGTACAGTGGCATAATGTGCATCTCTGCCTACCCCTTTGGGGATAAAAGGCGTGATGTTATGTTATGTTATGAATTTTATCAAATGAACAAGCAGTATTACGGCAATGATTTTATGCAATTAGTTGGTTTATCATATATCAGACACTTTTTCACAATAAACTGTAAAACTTATCTACCCTTAGGTACTCCTTTTCTAACAATTCTTTACAGGAAAATACACCTAGTTTGTAGTCCAGTTAGGTGCATATTAATTAAAGCATTTTGTTATCAATCACGTGTATCAATAGCTCCTAGGTCAGATGCCTGTATTGTATAAATAATTCATTAATTGATGATCTGCTTGTGGTAGGAATTTTTTGCGGTTTACCAACGGAAGCATGTTTCTTTGCATTTTAAGTGGAAGAAGGGAATTAATTTAAACATCTATAGGGTGTTAGGTTCTATGAATGAATGACGTAATTAATACCCTGGTGGTGTATAGATATACAAACTATAATTACGTGCTTATAAGAGCCCAGCGCTGTAAGAGAATGAAGCCTTTGAACAAATGTGCATACAAGTTTCTTTTTAAGTTCTCTTTTGTCTAACAGTATTAAGCATACTTTGTACCGGTAACTAATGATGGTGTTAACGTGTTTGTCAATGTTAGATTAACCAATATTGATACTTCATACAGTTTTTCTAAGACGTAACCCACCTGACGTCAATTTGTTCAAATTTACCTTGGCATCTCTTTAGATACATACATACATACATAACATCACGCCTTTTATCCCCAAAAGGGTAGGCAGAGGTGCACATTATGCCACTGTACAATGTAACACCCACTTTTCACTATTTATGTTATGAGTCCCATGTAATAGGGGGTGAGCCTATTGCCATATACCGGGCACAATTCCAGACTCCGTGCTACTACTGAGAATTTTTAAAAACCCCAGTAATACTTTGCCCGACCCGGGAATCGAACCCGAGACCCCTTGCCAGGCAGTCGCACTTGCAACCACTCGGCCAACGAGGCACTCTTTAGATACATAGCTCAATAATTATTATCATTTAGCACAGTGACTATCAAACAAGGGATTTCCACTTTACCTCGAGGTTCGAATTTAAAGCCTATCGCTTGATATTAGGATTAACAACCAATCGACAGACATTGTGAAGCGAATCATTAATAAAATCACATCCGTTTATTTACAGGTCGCAACAGCCCCATAAAACTGAAGCTTAATCTCCCAATATTCAACAAGCAAGAATGTGACGATAAATACAGAGGACTTGGTGCTATTCTTAGTGATAACCAGATCTGTGCTGGAGGAGTATTCGCAGAGGACGCGTGCAGAGGAGACTCCGGTGGTCCTCTGATGAAGAAGACTCCGAATGGAATCTGGGAGGTTGTCGGTGTCGTGTCTTTCGGTTATGGCTGCGGTAGAGACGGCTGGCCAGGAGTCTATACCTCCGTGGCTAGATACATAGACTGGATCCAAAATACTATTGCATCGTCCAATGTCTAATGCCATTATTACTAGTCTACATCTTGGATGCTCCGAAACTCCAATTCTCACTCAACAGTTTCGGACCCATCCAATGTTCTTGTGTCATGTGATGTAATTCGTTTTTAATTTTAGTCAAATACAATTTTTATAAGGAAACCGTGTTTTTTTGGAAACGTAACCATCAATTATGTTTTTTGGTGGACTGGCTTTACATGGCTGTAAAGTTGAATCTATGTGTGACGTCAATCCCACACCGAACGTGCTGGAACCAATTAAAACTTTTCCATTAACTTTGACCAAAAATGTATAAAACTCATTCTGGCGGATAGACGCGCGAATTAGTTTTATTTTTTTATTATAATACCGTGGCAATTTGATGCATTTCTAATGTTTCTGTCACTTTCTCCAATTAAGCCGTGCTCCGTGTGGGTTCACCGCAATAGTTCAATGATATCGGCTTTGAACTTGTGACCCCGATCGGTATAACGTCATTGCTAGAAAACAGCGTTTATTAGATACTATTCTAGTGACTGTTTAAGTTTTGAAATTGCCTTTGGTTTGTTTTAAGAATAAAAAAGTTTATTATGTTATGGGATAAATCTGTTTGACTTGTTTACAGCTGAAATATTACTAAACTAATTTTAAAAAGTCTGTAGTAAGACAGAAAGTACTAAATATAGACATCTTTTTCGAGTTTCAGTCAGTTTGTGAAAAATCTATAATATAATCCGTACAATACAGTGAAATAACAATAACCTTTAGGTGCTGATCACGTCGTATAAGTAACTTAAATTACATTTGAATGTTTTACCCAAAATAGAAGGGGTCCAAAAGTCATCGAGGAGTCCCCAAACATTTTGGAACAAAGATATTCAATTAGTCGTAACGTATCATTTGCATATAGGTGTCGCTAGCTATCAAATTAAGTGGCGCGCTGACACTTTGGCTCGCATAATTAAATCATTTACCCTTTACAAAGTTATGCGCTCCTGGTACCCAAAGGGTAATATGTAAATTTTTTGATGACGATAAAATCGATTTTTATTGTTGTTTCAATATGTGGTTAAGATAAATAAAAACTGCCCTTATTGGTAGCAACTGCGACTGGTGCTGAGCAAAGCGTTTTGAGTTCGATTACTGGAGTTTTTCAGTAATTTCTTGAATCGTGCCCAGTGATTTCTTTTACTATAAATATGCGATTGAATAGTTTTAAAAGCAGAATTTAATAACTAAAAACCTATAAACAACATTTATACAATTCATGACGTGGGTCACATTGTATTGACTTTGATGGATCGATGACCTTCACGGCAAAATACCGGTTAGCCGATATTACCTGTACCTACATAGTTTAATACATTTGTGCATAGTCTAGCATAGTATTGAAATAAAAAATAATGAAGTTTTTTATTGTAACTGGACGGTGTTGTCACGGTAATATATTGTGATAATATCACGGGTTACGCTCCTTAACGGCTCAAACACAAAACTGCGATGCGGCGTCGCATCACAAAATTGTGCGAGCTCCCTCTATGCATTGCAAGAACTTGTGAATTGATTCGCATCGCGCATCATAATCTTACCTTCCCATAATCTTCTTTGTTTCTTTTTCCTGTATTTCCTAAGCAATAACAGAAGTGCACACTTCTTTTTACGATCCATGTAAAAAGTAAAATGTAAAAAATAAAAGTTATATTGCAAAACACCTTAGATTGATGATGACATCCCATTCATTTTTTTTATTTTACTTCAATGAATGATTAATAGTAGTTTTGTATGCATATCAACAATTTACCGATGGCCAAGTAAATTTGCATACAGATCTTTCAATGGGATTTCCAAAGGTTATACTTGATTTAGAACAATAAATGATTTTTCTCACGATTCGATCAATAGTATCGACTAGTAGATTGATGTAATGTGATTGTGACAAACTACAGTACATTGTATATACAGGTTTATTATGTTTTAACAAGTGAAGTAATTTTTAGTTTCTTTTAGTTAAGAACATCACGGGAAAAGACGAGGTTACTTAGTTATTCCTACCAAAAAAGCAGTAACAATAATTTTAAAAAGCTCTTTAAACCAGCTCCATGAATTATTCGAATAATGATTAAGAAATATTCAAAAAACTAAAACAATGAACCCATAGATTACTTTCATTACTTACTTTCGTAAGTTTATATGCGTATCTATAATTCTATTCTATATATATATAAAAATGAATCCTTTTTTCCGTTGGTCACGGCATGACGCGTGAATGGCTGGAGCGATTTCATTAGTTCTTTTATTGTTGTATTTGTTATTATTAGGAGAAGGTCTTAAGATAGAAAAAATGGGAATGTTTTTATATTTAAGTAAAAATAAATAAAAATATATTTCTAACACACACATGTAACAGGAAGGAATGATTCATATTCGCTCGAAACGATCCCAGCGGGACTTCGCAAGCGTACATCTCGCGTGAAAACTGAATGCTTAGGAAAAATATACGCATTGCATGCTTCTCGTGCGTAACAATATATCGTGTGTTTCTAAGCAGAGTAAATAGATCGCTTATTTAGAAGTTTTTTTTTTATGGAATAGGAGGCAAACGAGCAAACAGATCACCTGATGGTAAGCAATAAGCGCCGCCTATGGACACCCACAACACCAGAGGAGTTAGATTTGTAATCCTATTTAGGTTTTGAACTGAATTGAAAAGCTTGCCGCCTTTTACATGGTAATCTTAACATAACGAAACGACATGTCAGGAACATAACAGTTTTTTTAAATAAACGTTACCCCACACTAGGATTTTCCCCTGTGTCGTGGGTACGTTTACAAACATACAAGTTCATTTACACGAGACACCCAGACCCGGAACAACCCGAACAACATTCTATGGATCACACAAAGAGTTGTTCCGTGCGGGAATCGATCCCGCGACACGTTGCGCGGCAGTCAGTTGCCCAGCCACCGCGCCAACTTTATTCTTTTTTTTTATGCGCTTTCTTTCCTTGTGCGAAACGCTATGCATACGTAAAATTCTTTGCCAGAGCTGTGCTTCCAGAAGGGTATGCCCAGGGTATCTTCAAATCTCGAGTTAATAAGTTGCTTAAGGTAGGATTGCTGCATCATCAGCCACATCATCGCTTACAAGATAGTGGCCAAATGCTGACATAATCTATTGATAACCTAACTTATAAATATTAGTAGGACGTGAGAGTTTATATATTTGTTACCGACTTCCAAAAAGGAGGAGGTTCTTAATTCGGCCGTTTTGTTAATCCTTCACGTCAATACGGCTGAAGGGACCAGAATAAAATTTGCAACAGGGGTATAGGGACGAGAAGCCAGTTAAGTATAAAAAAGAAAATAATAACCGTCTTCTTTGCTTGACTTTTTATCATATAGCAAGCAAAGTATCAATCACACTCTGCTTGCTTCGGTTCGACAGTCACATTAGAGACCACAGAAGCATTTTTAGACACGACTTTACCTATCTATGTAAATATAAATACTATCAGATATTCCGATAAATAATTCCAATAACACACAAGAGTTTTCCTCCAATACCAACGATAGGAACAAAAAAGCACAAAACTTGTATGAAAATAAGTAATAAATCAAAACTGTGAATACATTCATTTATTTCTCGGTTAGATAACAAACACACGGAGGGGAAACTGCAATCGGAAAATAAAAATTACGACAGTTTAAAAGTAGGCGCCATTTACATAAAACTACTATATTGGAAATGATATACTATGTGTAGTCCACCCCATTTGTTCTTCTCATGAAATATAAATGTGTTTTGGATAACTATGGGTGGGTACTTTAAAAAACATACTAGAATTTCCTCTTGCATTGTATCTGGGCCTGTATCGCGAAATGTTGGATTAAACTTTGTTCATTTAAGGCTGATTTTAGTCTCACGCTCGTAGTTTGAGAGACGACGACCAAACCGTAGCTTCATCCGTCAGTGTCGACCGACGCACGCGTTATTCTAAAACGTTTTATAGAAATTTATTTGTTTCGGCTGTCAGCGCCGATGATCAGTGTGCTGTCAGTGCCAAATCCAGCCTTAAAATCCTTAACATTCCTACAACACTAACTGTGATACTCAGAGACATGTAATGATTACCTAAACTATTCCTTAGTAACGTTTTTGTTCCGAAAACCATTGCTAAAAACTGGGTTAAGTAGTCATTAACGGCCATTTTCTATAATCTGATGACATACGCTACATACAAAATGTATCAAAATTCTATCTCAATAAGCAAATCTACAGATAGATAGGTTATAGAAAATGGCCGTAAATGACTCTGAGTACGACGGTTTTTTTTGAGCGGGTCATCGAATGACTACTCCCGCCTGGGTGAAGCGGGGGGGAGTGTCAGACTCTTACTGACTAAAAACCACCTCGTTCCTTCTCCTGCACGTCGAGCCGGAGCCCCGGTAACGACGGTAAGGGCCGAATTTCCAGTGAACAGTTAATTTTTAACTTTAGAATAAAATTGACATTTGACATTTTCCAGTTAGTTATTTATCTGGCGTTGGAAAAATCGGCCCTAAATAAAAGTGTACCTATCTTACAAGAAATGAAGCAACAAAACAAAGAACGGGCATCATAAAACACTACAAGATAAAGGGAATGTAGAAGAAAATGTTCGCTGAAACCTTTTGAAAAAAGTAAACAATTTTAGCGTTATTTGTAAGAGTATTTACTGGCATCGCTCACGAGTATATCGTGCTATTCGTACTTAACATTATCTCAATGAAGACATTATTAGATTCCTTTTATCTTGTCTGTTTTGTATCGGAGTTTTTTCATGTTGGCTGTATTATATCTTTTATGTCAATTTTGACAGTACGAGACAGCTTTTCTATGTCTCTCTTTTTACAATAATCTAGGAGTCTCACTTTAATTTCTTACGAGCGTTAGTTACAAAAAGAATTAAGAAAATTACTTTAGGCGTTTTCGAGCTTTGCTCTTACTAAAAAAATTAAACAATTTTTATTCATTAATACGATGTGACCTTCAACAACACGCTAAGTTTTTACGTTTTACGTTTCCTTTTTAGAAGGCCGGTAAGGCAACTGCGACTCCTTTGGTGTTTTGGGTGTCTATGGGCGGCGCTAATCGCTTACTATCAGCTCATCCGTCTGCTCGTTTGCCTTAGTGTTTGCTTGCTGTGTTTCAAAAAAAATCCGAAACAAATGCTTGTATGCATATTCATTTGTAAAAGGTTTTTGTGTATACAGTTGTGTACCGTTTTTTAATACTGTAGATCCGAACTGTAGTGAGTGGGTAACTTCTGAGCATTCTGTTACTAATGCTCAGAAGAAGAATTCGGAAATCAATAGTCTCTTATACTAATTAGATACAATTGAATAGAACTACTACTTTTAGAACGTTACACACGTAACTTCAGTCCTACATTAATTCGATTTTTAATTTCAAACACTAATAACCGAACGAAAAGGCGATACCAATTAAAAAGTATCCGGACTACGATAGAATTGGACAAACGATTATGCTGTGCCAAATGCCAAATAATTAGAAAAATAAATAAAGTCAAGGGGGAGTGCAGGCGAATAAATTTATAATTGCCGGGGCTGGTAACTTCGGGCATTATTAACTTTCCCTCTCGTGTCGGCCTTTCGTCCTCCGGTCAGCCTAAAAACTGTTCAGTAGCCCGCCATCATTAATTTTATGAACTCTATGGAATTCGTGTTTGAACCAGTCATCGTCGAAATTAACGCTGCGAGACGAAGTATGAATTATTATAATGTTTATGTTCATTTTCCGTTTTTGTTTTGGTGAAAGTTACACTGTTTCTTGTTTATTTTCGAATTGTTTTCTATTTAGGTAATTAGGTAGTTAGGAGATAAGTTGTTAAATGCTTAAAGGCATGATTTTGTGCGTTATTAAAAAAAAAAGTTTTCCCACGTTACGATTTTCTCCTGTGTCATGGGTGCGTTTACAAACATACAAGTTCACATACACAATGACACCCAGACCCGGAACAACAATTTGTGTATCACACAAAGTGTTGTTCCGTGCGGGAATCATACCCGCGACACGTTGCTTGCATGGCAGCCGCTTGCCCGTGCAGTCATTTGTGACCATAATTATATCAGCATTTGTGAAATTGCTAAAACAATTCTTAAAAAGCATTAATGAAAACATTCTTACTACCATTTACTCTAAGACAAACAGAAGAACTATTTTACAGTCCTGATTTAAAGTGTAGACGGCTGAAGCTATCAGTCTGAGACCAGCTTACCTATAGCGCTAATCTTAAAAAAAAACTAGCATTATTCAAATGTAAATTGGAGAATTCGCTGTAAATTTACCCCCTCTAACGTTCATAAAGTTAGAAAAACATACGTGAAAACTGCATTATGAAGAGCTTCGTGGGCCACTAGCTGTTTTTAAAAGGGCCACTAAAACTGCGGCTTTGAAAGTAAAAGTGAAAGCGTTTTTTTCATTGTTTCGTGATGTACTATCACAATATAGTATTGAAATATGTAGAACATAATAAAAAGAGTAACGAATGGAGTTTCTTGCTCGTTCTTCTCCATTCGAATCTACATTTTGGAATGGGCACCTAGCTTCACCTAGTTTCACTGACGGATTGACAGACAGACTATTATTTATTTTGTATTTGTTGACGTTTCAAAAGTACCAAACTATGGTTTAAGTGAAATAAATGCTTTGACTTTGACTTTGACATTAATTATGTTTTCTATTCTCTGAAAGAGTAGGTACAGAATGTAATTGACAACCATCTTTTTATCCATTAACATTTTCATTTAAGCCTTCAGAAAATTCCAATTTCCAGGTTATTACTAGGAATTTCGATAGCCCTACAGAAAGTAAATAACAAATAAAATGTCACAACCGATAAATTACACTACTTATCAACAATTCAAACTTCGTTTTGTTGAGTTTCCGCGGGTTTCCTGGCTCCAAAATGCAAATGTGGGCCCCGCCTTAGTCGACGTTTCAGCGATTCCAAATTGTAATATTATTCAAATAACACATTTATACGTCATACAGATTTATGTACAGACTGTATTAAGAATTTAATTATGACTCTTAACTTATTATATTCTAAATTCATTTTTATATGAAAACTTGCATTTGTCTGGGAATTCTTCCAAAAAAGGAATTAAATAAAAAAAGAACCGAAGGCATGCGAGTTGAGGACATTTTTTTTTATAACGGGGGAAAAATTATCGAATGACTGCTCCCGCCTGGGTGAGGCGGGGGCAAGTGTCAGACTCTTACTGACTAAAAACCACCCCGTTCCTACTCCTGTACTTCGAGCCGGAGCCCCGGTAACCCGCTAGGTTCTCCGCGACTCCGTATCGGCATCAGCCCTACTGGGCCCCTAGACACTAGAGTCCTCTCTTCATAAACGTAACCTACATAACATCACGCCTTATATCCCCGAAAGGGTAGGCAGAGGTGCACATTATACCACTGTACAATGTAACACCCACTTTTCACTATTTACGTTATTATATATCGGGCACAATTCAAAACTCTGTGCTACTACTGAGAATATTTAAATACCCAGTAATACTTTGCCCGACCCGGGAATCGAACCCGAGACCCCTTGCCCGGCAGTCGCACTTACGACCACTCGGCCAAAGAGGCAGACGTAATCTACATCTTGTCTTTAATATCAATGTAACTGTACCTATAGATAAGTTATCAACTAATTGGTCTAAATGAACTTAATGATTACCAAACAAAATTAGACCTTATTTCCTAACTTCTAATCACAATTCTCTTCAAATTCTTATTTCATCTTACACTTTAATTCTTCGACAAACATTGAAGATAAGCACCTCAACCTAATGCGTTTAACTTTATCTTCGAAGAGATGTGTTTGAGAACTATTTGGTAAATTGAAAAAACGTGTCGTTGGACAGCCCTCGAATTGGAAGCAAGGAAAATCAAAGAGTCCACTCGAGATCAGTCAGATGTACCTTTGGGTACAACTCTTGAGGACATAGAGGGTCCCTGTCACTGATTTTAGGAAAACGGACCGCTATTTCTTTTCAAGTGCTCGGTAACTTTTTGATAGGACATGTTTGCTGTCTAATTGTGACGGTTTTAATTGGTGGGTTTAGAGGCTTAGCCACCATGTCTAATGCTTTTTGCAACAACATATAGTTCCTCTTGAAAACTCGTGAACCAGCAAATAACGAAATTTTCTATTTAAATTTAAGACTTAATTCATTTTGCTTCCAAACTAAGTTTCGGATAGTTCTGGTTGCATTTAAATATTTCACAAGTAAAGTTAAGTTGGAAATATTATTAGTGTCACCTAAATTAGCATATCCTTGTGAATGACAGTACGTTTAGTGTGATGTGTGAGTGGCTGGGTGTTGGGGTTAGATTCATGCACGGAGCAACTCTTTGTGCGATCCACAAATTGTTGTTTCGATCCTGAGTGTCATGTGTATGTGAACTTGTATGTTTGTAAACGCACCAACAATACAGGATAAAATCCTAGTGTGGGATAACATTAAAAAAAAACATAAGATAAACTTACAAACCTGGTGTAATAATCGATATAGGTAACCTTACACAAAAATCACTAATTCAAATACTCCAAAAAAGCGCTTAAGGCACCCAATTCGGTCACCTCATATGTCAGTAAGCAAACACAAAAGGCGCAAAGAGGTTCCAAAATGGCGTGCACATCAAAAAAACCTGATAACTACCGTGAAGGGGTGTTGAGGACCCTTCTTCTTTTAACACGGAGTCTGCAATAAAATTGTCAAGATTTGCTGACAACACAGTTCCTGATCCCCGAATTGAGATAAACAGTTGTAGGTAATATGAAGCTCTTGGCTGGTAAGTGTTGGGTAAAAAAGTAATTACTTTTTGGTGTCTGATCTACTGGTTTTTGTGAAGATCGTTATGTTGTGAAGGACTTTATATAGAGTGAATATATTTAATTGTTTTGGTTTTTTTTAAAGGATATAGAATAGGATCTAATAAGTTTCGGAAATGTCAAATACATTTCAGTCCCGATTTCTTTTTGTTTGTTGTGGGAAATAGTCTAAAGCTTTTGATAAAAATATTTATAAACGTAACTTTTATGTTAAAGTTGATGATCAAAACTGATTGTTGGTAACACATAATACCTATATACTGTTTTTACATTATTTTACTCTATATCTTAATATAATGTTTATTAGTTTATACTTGACATATTCAATTACTAAATATTAAGCACATTAACAACGCAATTTTCAATTATTTTTACTTAATCGTTGTCTTTTTCGCACAAGAAAATAATATAGGAGTCTCAAAAGGTACTCTAGGGGATTTACTTATTAATTTCTTAGAGCTAGCTTTGTTCAAATATTTAAAATAGCAAATATTATACCTGTTACTATGATCATAGCGTTCATTTTTGGGTACCTAAAGGCTTAAGAAATTAGATCCTTAAGTAGAATTTTGTTCGTCGTTACTTGTTAGATTGTTTGTAAGAAAGGTATTACGAAGGCTTTTATTCTCTAATAGTCGGCAGAGGTAAATTCTTTACATTTTTCACTAGCAGACAATTTTGTTAACCTTATTATGAAAAGAAATCGTATTAAATCAACTATGGTAACTATCAGCTGTGAAGTATGGCTCCTGCCATGAAAAAAAAACATGTGTGTGATCATAGTGCACGCCATAATTCGGCATGACCACGTCCAATGCGCACACACATGCTATGGTTTGCATGATGGTTATAACTTTGCATGCAAAACTAACAAGCATAACCGAGTTTCATACCACACATACCTACACGTTAGGTTTTGCTTGCACCATCTTGCCACGAACTCATAATTGAGTGAGCTACGCAGTATGTGACGTTGGGTGTAGGTCGCCAATACCAATCTACTGAGAAAAGAGAACTGTGGCAGGCAAGCTCGCTGGACGCCACACACGCTCGGCTATGCTCGCGCTTTGATATTTGCTCGGGTGCATGTACAGTCAAAGGTCAAACGTCTACTATATGCGAGTGCATGTGTGTATAAGCGCTGCAGCGCAACCGATAGTAGTCTCACGGTGGCAGTGGACTTTTGATCTTTGACCGTACATGCACCGATAACTGTACAGTTTAATCACATACACGCTAGGGCTTGCCTGTCGGTTATGTATGCACGGCTAAAACCATCATGCAAAACCTAGCGTGTATGGCCTCCTTTAGAGCTTACAAACGATTGATGTAAACCTATGTTCATCAAAAAAGGTAAATAGACAAATGGCGGTATTGAAACATTATACATTAAACCTTGTCAATATCCACTCTATTTGATTGGCCGAGGGACACATACTATTTTTATAAACATCGTTTTTTATCTGTCCCTTCTAATTGATGAAAAAGTTATCTTCGTTTTTCAAAGGGAAAATCCTCAATGCGTACTGAAACTAATTTGAATTTGAACAATAAAATGTCCAATTTCATTTATGTACGGAACCCCATACGACACAGACATTTAGGAAAAAAGTTAATGGTGCTTAAAGCTCGCCGCTGTCCTGTAATTACGAATTAAAAACTTCGTCCGCCGGACCCCGGTTTTTTCTCATTTATTTGGATGTGAAGATAATATTGCACCCCAAATCTATTCTGCCTTGCAACCAATTTAGATCCTTATTCCTCTAGTGTAAAGTTTAAACTCAATTGTATCTGTACCTAATTACTTTTAATGTTATCTTCTCATACGAGACATTTGTATGTATGCATGTATTTATAAAGAGACAGAAAATTAACTTTTACGAGTACTTTGTGAATTCAGGATTTTTCATTTATTAGTAAAGTAATATTGGTTGTATTTGCTTTTTACTTTGATGAAATATGTTAAAGACATTTTGAAGAGTCGCTAAATGAGATTTTTGAAGTTTCAATAACATGTAGTAAGTACGTTAATCTTAAACGTATACGTTCATAACTCATTATTTTGTGTACAAGTGGTAGATTTATGTCTTTTTGTCTGGTAAGTGTACAAAGTGTACCTATATATCTATATATATATATCTATATCCAATTCTACATTTTCAAATTTCTCATTTTCAATTGTAATCTTAATCTTACAAACAGCATGGGCTTCTCTTAGCAAGAAGATTGGCTAAAATCTTCTATCCTAAAATTCAATATTACAATGTAACAAAAACTCTATAAAACTTCACGTAACAATATTACATTCGCATAATTTTCATTTAGCAATAAAACAACCACATGTATATAGAATCGTATAAAAATGATTCACAATGCGTCTATCTCATAATAAAACTGTCGCGTTGAGAATCCGTCGCACCGAGATTAGAGGGTGCTCCCATTATTGTTGCAATATTATTTTGTTGTTTTACGACAGGAAAATAATAAGCACCAACGTTTATGATGCTACAATAAAATTCGTATTAGAAAGGGACCATTGTTTGTGGGGAAAACTTAATTTTTTGGTAGAATACAATTGTTTATTTATGTATTCGTAATTTAACAACAATAATGTTATAATATTTAATTGATTTCGAAAACATTGACCGTTTTGATCATTGATTTTTTTGGTTTCCCCGATTTGAGAATGATGATTGGTTTTTAAATCCTGTGTCTCGGAAAGTAACCGATAATTCTTGATAAACAAAGAGTTTTGAATGAAAAGAAGTCTTTAATAACTGCAGTGAACATGAGGACGATAGTTTTTAATCTATGGTACCTACACTTCTATTGACAGACAATATTCGTTATAACTGACAGGTAATACGATATTTTAAATCACTTTTATCAACATTCAAATATAGAACTTTCGAATTCTTTACTTAAAATTTAAATTCTATCGCAAATCAAAATAGTTTGCTATCTTTGTAGGTATCGATGTAAACAAAATCTTTAAAAGTTGTTGAACTCTTGTAAACTTCACAAACTGTTTTGCTTTAAAATTTTATTTGCATAAAACTCAAAAGTATCGTCTTCGGTTCCGTAAAAACATTAAAAAATAAGCTATGTATTTCGTTTACTAATACATGGTTCCATTTCATGCTTTTCAAAAGAGGAACTATTTTTTAAATAGATCAGTTATCCTTGTGATTGATACTTACTTATTAACAAATAGGTATTATATTTAGTATTATATTTGTGCCTTGACGTGGTACTGTGCAATATTTTAAATTCAAAAATTCAAAATTAATTTATTATTGTGAACACAGGGTCACATCAACCACTATATTTACAATGATAATAATAAGCGTAGTGGTTGATCCAGCCGGTTGATTCCGCCGAAAGGCATACAAAAACAGTAATAATATCATCAAAAATTAATATTTGACAAACATCTCATAGAAAAAAAAACACAATGTCAACTATAATATGAAAATTGACAAAACGTAATTAAAATATGTAAGTGGAATGACGAAAAAAAATTTATAAAAAGCAATGTCAAAAATAATGTCAGATATAATACAAACGTACCTACAAGTTGTCAAAATAAATATGTTATGCAAAAATACACTGTAAAAACATCACTATCATTGATAAATCTTTTCAAAGGACTCCGAGACACTTCTAGAGTATTTTGCAGACTAAACAAAGAATCAAAGTGAGGAAAACATTGATTTTAAAGCGCTTAATATTTAAGTGCATCAAAGAGGGTTGTCGGTGCATCTAGACAAGGCATCTTACTTAGCTAAGTACCCCTCTTTAAACTTTCAAAAGTTTCTGAAAAGGTAAGTTTTAATACCTACTTCATGTATCTATAGTCTACTAAACATTTGATGTACAACAGCAGTTGTGTTACATTTTATTTATTGAAGACTAGCTGTGCCCAAGACTTCGTCCGCGTGAATAGTACCTTTGGATAGTTCTTCATAGCTCCTCCCGCATATGTGACTAATATTCTTGCAAAAATTTAAGTATAAAAAATTAAGTTAACCCGGACATACATCTGTATGTATTATGTCTGTTTATCTGTACAAACAGACATAAATTCTAAAAACCATATTTTTGGCTTCAGTGTCGATTG
Source organism: Spodoptera littoralis (assembly GCA_902850265.1). Lineage (NCBI taxonomy): Eukaryota > Metazoa > Arthropoda > Insecta > Lepidoptera > Noctuidae > Spodoptera > Spodoptera littoralis. The sequence continues at coordinate 5,749,656 of LR824539.2, forward strand.
TAGATCACGCGCCAAGCATTCTTTTAAAAAAATATTCAATGCACAGTTTTAACTTTCCTACGATTTTATTATATGTATAGAGTAGATACTGTTTTCTTTAAATTTTCGTTAAAGTTTTCATTTGGGTTTTCGATTTGTGTGATTTAGATCTAAATTGTAATTGTAATACATTAATTAATGCTACAGAATTAATGTAGATTTAATATCTACTAGCATTGTGTAGTATTTACCTATTATTTTGTAAAGGACTGTTGTGTGATCTCTTTTTCATCACTCTAATGATTTGATAGGAAGAGAAACCGAGCCAATTGAAGAAAGGTTCGTTATTAATTAACATATTTGTAAACTTTTCGGAGCATAGGAACACTTTTTTATATAAAAAAAATTCATTCTAGGAATCTAATAAAAAACATTGTAATCCGTCGCTTAAAACTAACGAATATGTGAACTTTTTGGAGCATAGGATTTTTTTTATAAAAACAATTAGGTAACACCTTTTTCATCCTAGGAATTTAATAAAAAACATTGTAATCCGAAGTCTTGTACTTCCACAAGCTACTAAAATAGGCAATGAGGAAGTCAAAAGAAAACCCCTTACCTATTAAACAACTATAACATTCCTATTTTTCTAACATACCGTAATAACCACATCATACTTTATGACCAACTGACCACAAAATAGTCTTCATAAACCCCAATCAGGAATAAAAAATATGAAAGGGCAAATAATCTTTATCAGAATTTCCAGTTCGGTCGTAATTGTAGGGAAAACAAAGGGGGCATGTTATGGGAGATCAATGGTGGACGGCCGTTGGCTCCAATGTATTTACGGCCTACTGCACTGTGAATCTGGCGATATCAACGCCTAGGGCGGTTATATAGTCATACCGTGGACCGGTACCTAGTCAGTTAAGAAGTAATAGAATAAAAGACTTTTTAGTGCTCTTAAAATACGGTGTTATAAATAAAGGATTTTAATGATTGAGTACTTTTCTTAATCAAAAAAATTTTGGACTGTTCAATACAATAAAGTATTAAAAAATAATCTCACTGTCATTAATTCATTTTATGACCAACTTAATTTTAGTACTTTTCTAGCAATTTTTAAGAATTAAGTAAGTATGTTGTTTGACACTAAAAAATGTGACGTCGCAATACACAATCTCGTCGTTTTTGACAGTTCGAAAAAGTATTGTATTTGACTAGTTGGCAGGTATCTCATTTAAAGTAATAACTTTATGAATATAGGAAATGTAGGTACATTGCAATAATGGTAAAAACCAAAAAGTTGCTCAAATTAGTGACGAGTATGTTCGTATATCTCTTTCAGAAGGATGGGCTTTTTTTTAAGGGGGGAAAATCATCGAATGACTGCTCCCGCCTGGGTGAGGCGAAAGGGAGTGTCAGACTCTTACTGACTAAAAACCACCCCGTTCCTTCTCCTGCACGTCGAGCCGGAGCCCCGGTTACCCGTTAGGTTCTCCACGACTTGAAGGATGGGCTTAATTATAACAATAAGAGAGAAGAGAAAAGGTACATAATGTGAATACTTATGAAGACAAAAACCTTACAACCAGCTTATTTTCGAATAAGAACGTTACTAAACCAAGACTTTTCTAAACACAAAACAAAGAAACAAAGACACAAACATAAAAACAAAATCACGAAACATCGAAATATGATCTCATTATGCAACGAGAGGTACATTCGAAACAATTCGTTCGTCTAGTTTAACGTCTAGACAAAAGCCAGTTGTAAGGTTTGCTCCCAATTGCACCACTGAGACTGAAGCACTCCTCTATTTAAATATTTCCTCGCAATTAATTTAATTTAGTTAACAAAAGGGAACGGGTGGGTAGTGGTGGTCTTATTCACAATTAGTGAGACATAGCTGCAATCGCTACAACCCTAGCATTGGTGCTTTAGAGTAAAGCATTTGTTGAGAGTTGCAATTTTGTTCCCTCTTGCTCTTGCATTTTGTAAATTAATAGATCTTTTTTGTGTTTTACCTTCGTTTGTTTGATTGTAAGATTGAATAGAAGAATTGTGTAACGTTCTTAGATAAAAATGACTAAAAATCCCGGGTTACTCACGTGAATATACTGAGAATAAATAGCTAAGCGAGTATCAATATCAAAGAATATCTCGGCGAAGAAAAGGCTGCGTGACATCACCGCGACCGCGCACGCTGCTCATGAGGAAGAACCCCTCTGTGGTTCGAAACTAGTAGAGCTTTTCTCAGGATATTCACGTAAGTAACATCGCCGCGACCGCGCACGCTGCTCATGAGGAAGAACCCCTCTGTGGTTCGAAACTAGTAGAGCTTTTCTCAGGATATTCACGTAAGTAACATCGCCGCGACCGCGCACGCTGCTCATGAGGAAGAACCCCTCTGTGGTTCGAAACTAGTAGAGCTTTTCTCAGTATATTTACGTGAGTAACCCGCGATTTTTTAGTTAATTTATCGCGTTATTTTTTGAGACTTATCTCACGATAGTTATTATATATAGATACACCTATTGGCTCGAAACTAGTAAAGCTTTTCAAGTATATTTACGTGAGTAACTTGAGATTTTTAGTGTCTCACGATAGTTATTATAAAACTATGTCACTATCTTTGATTCTCATATAAATAGTGTTGGTGTTACGTAGGTACATGTGATAACAAAGTTCTTAACAATATTACCTCATAGTTCCACCGAACATACTCTCAGACTCAATTTACTGAACAATTGCATATCTGCAACAAACTAACCACTAATTAAGTCGCTACAACTACATCTTGTTACATTGCTGTCTAAGTTAGCAAGTTCATAAAGGGCAATTATAAGTCTAGTAATTCACATCAAGTTATACAAAACCAGTTTATCTTGGTCCCGCTTTGTTTGACCTTTCCGCACAATCAAAGGTCAGTTTATACTGGTTTTTCTTAGCTTGACGTGTAGCCGTGTGTGCGAAGTTCGCTTTGGATCGAATCTGCACAGTTTGCGTCGAGTCCGGTATTAATATATTAAAGTGGTTTCGGAAGTTGTGTTTAAATTCGTTATAATGTAAGTTTCGATCAATTTCAAGAATTAATTGTTTGCCTCGTTTGCCGAGTGGTCGCAAGTGCGACTGCCGGGCAAGGGGTTTCGGATTCCATTCCTGGGTCGGGCAAAGTATTACTAGGTTTTTAAAAATCTTAGTAGTAGCACGGAGTCTGGAAATGTGCCCGGTATATGGCAATATAGGCTCACCCCCTATTACATGGGACTCATAACATAAATAGTGAAAAGATGGACTTACTTGGACTGCCTCGTTGGCCGAGTGTTTAATAAAAAATTCAATTTACTAAATAACTTAAATAAGTTTTTCTCTTTCTTCTTTTGTAAAGGCTGATAAATAACTTTACAATATCATTACATTCATCTAGTTTATCATGTTAGTCTAAGATTACAATAATTTACGCGTTACTTTTTAAACTTAAAACGATACTGACGTTGACAAGTCTAGCACAAGTTTTAACATAATTACCTCGAAAAACAACTTACACCGAATTAACTGTCGAAGCCATTGTTCTTGCAAGGTGAAAGTTCACGCAAAATTGAACCTTATATCGTTTAATTTACCTTCTAATTATTAATATTGGAAAAGTATCAATCAAACTTATAAGAGTCTCAAATATTAATAGAATATTGAACGACAACTTTTACTATAATAGACTACTATAGTTACAACGTCCAATGAATACAAAATGGCGATTAATAATTGAATAATTCAATTAAGTATCCATTTACAATACTTTCCTAAAAAGAAAGACAAACAATAAATATTGGAGCAGACAATCAATTTTAGGTGATGCTGCAAAGATATAGAGACCATCTCCAACGTAGAGCTTTTGGAGAAGTGCCACGAAAGCCCAATCGACCGCCAGATCAAGCGCCGCAAGTGGGGATGGTTAGGGCACACGCTCCAAAGGGGTCCTGACCATATACCCACGCAAGCCTTGTATTTAATTTGACTGCACGGTTGGTGCGGTGACTGGGCAACCGGCTGCCGTGCAACGTGTCGCGGGTTCGATTCCCGCACGAAACAACACTTTGTGTGATCCACAGATTGTTGTTTCGGGTCTGGGTGTCATGTGTATGTGAACTTGTATGTTTGTAAACGCACCCACGATACAGGAGAAAATCCTAGTGTGGGGCAACGTTTAAAAAGAAATCTCGGTTTTTAGTCAGTAAGAGTCTGACACTCCCTCCCGCCTCACCCAGGCGGGGGCAGTCATTCGATGATTTTCCCCCTTAAAAAAAAAAAAAAAAGTGTGGGGCAACGTTTTTTGACAAAAAAAAATAATTAATTGGTATCCCCAAGGGAAAAGAAAGCATAACTGACCTCGGCAAACCTGGCGTCGCACCGTACTGGCAGAAGCGACGAGCATCGGTATGACGTGGAGTGAGGTGAAGCGTGAAGCTCAAGACAGATCGCGATGGAGAAATTCAGTGGAGGCCCACTGCACCATCTAGGGGACACAGGTTATTAAGTCAAGACTGCAAAGACAACAAAAAAAGATTTCACAGAAAGATCTTAGAGATGGTATTGAACGCTAAGTTTTAACTCCTAAAATGCATCGTTTGTTGAGTGCAGTATACGACTGTAGAGCGAAAGCTAAAGGTTTGATTCTCGGAGTCTAAATCTACACAACCACTGGCTCAATAATCAACTAGAGGGAATATTACAAAAGACGCAAAACAAACAAACAGTGGATGAACAGTCGATTGTAATAATTTTATTTTATGCTGGACTTTTGGAAGCAGCTTTAGGTTCGCAGATGGATAAGTAGATAGTAAGTCTACCTGTGACCAAAGTAATCTCGAAAACATTCTTGAAAAACCGTTCTACATAAAATAATAAGAGACTAAAATTAAAAGTCATCATAATAAACGACGTTCACAAAAAACCCTATGCTTTTACCAACTAAATGACTAAACTTTTATAAATGAACAAATATATCCACGTCAGCTGATCAGATTACACGTGGACTTTTGTCTTCACCTGCCACATTTTATAGCCGACACTGACCACGAATACAAATTGTTTGGCTACAATCGTAAAATGCTAACATGGCTGCCATTTGTTCACCGTAAATAAATATTGCTTTACTTAAGTTTACAGTGCTTCAGTTACAATACATGACCAGAAAGGTAAAATGTTGGTGGCTTTTGAGACAAATAAAATTATGTGAAATCACGATTTTTTACTCTCGAAGATAGATGGAGGTTTTATTTATAACTTTCAAGGTAATTAACAGATGCAATAATGAACGGCCTGATAAAAAAAACTGTTATTATAGTGGACACCAACATAAAAGCACCAACCAAAGTTGCTTGAATGTTGCTCGTTGCTAATCCTGTAAAACACTTTTAATTACTTCTGAGGTGCTAAGAAAATTAGTTAGAAATTACAAGTAATGCATTCGTACCTTTTTTCTTTTGAGGGGGAAACCTTCAAAGGGCGCTTAACTTTTGGGGGAAAAGCGGATTTTGGGATTTTTATCTTACTAAAATCTCCTTGGTGGCCACCATCTGTACCTGAAGGAAGCCCCGGGTCCTCCGGCACCTTACGGCATTTCCCAGAGTCTCTCTGTAAAGTGTACGGCGGCACAGTGGTCACGTGCCGCCGTCTTCCTTGAGGTCATGTAATGCTTTGGTCATTCGACAGTATCTATAATAGTAATGCATTCGATAGGAAGCGTAACATTTTAGGAACTCTTTACTTGGTGCTAGCCAACCTTGAGGTCATTGACATTTCCAAATGAGATAACAGGTACTGAGAAAATCGAAAACCTTAAAAAAACGGTCGACCTGGGTAACAACCTCTGTTTGATCAAACAAAGACAAATGTGGCGAATTTATCGAAATTTCCAAGGTACTATGTTTGAGTGTAAAAGTATCTAGTTGTATTGTGAATGAAATCCTATTGTGGCTGTAACAGATTGCCTTGAGATTAATGTTCGTGTTTCCAATAGAATTGTTTGGCTTTTATTTGTTAGATAAAACCGATGAATAGATCGATAACGAGTGTTTTTAATACTTAAATTGCATTTAAGTTAATTTTTGTGGGTCTGGCACTCTGTATACAATTAAACTTAATAGAATAATGAGTTCAAAATATAAATGATAATTGGACCCGCTGCCTTTTTTTGGCATTCTGACGTATCCCTAACAACTATTAGAGTCATCAACAGCCTATAAATGCTTACAGCTGAGCAAAGCCTCTTCTCACACGGACAAGGTTTGAGCATTAATCACCACGCTTGCTCAATGCGGGTTGGCGAGTACAAACTTATAATTAGAAATTATAAGCCCAGGTTTCCTCACGATGTTTTCCTTCACCATTTGTCAGTGGTGTCTGGATAATCTTAGAAAGTACATATAACTTGGAAAAAGTCACATTGGTACTTGCCGTTAGTAGGTTTCTAACCTGTCCCCTCATGCATGAGAATCGGGCGTCTTAATCCTCCGGGCCACCACGACATAGTTTTTACTTAACTATTAGGTAACTGTCATTAATGACCGTAGACAACCAGGACCAAATCGGCTTAAAGAATACAATCTAAAGAACTCAAAATTCATTTGACTCATTCAAAGTTATTTATAAATTATTTAAATTCAAAACAAGTCTGAGAAAATACATGATATTTCAAACTGCATAGACTAGGGATAAAACAGAGGAAATAAAGTAAAAGTTTATCTAACTTTTTAAATTGCTTTGAAGTAGAAAATATTTTTGCGAATACATTTTCTAAGTTTAGCAAAGAAATATAAACTAGTGCTCGGGATAAACAAGATGGCGGGTTGTTTTAAAACAGTACTTTGTGATGTGTTTTACTGTCTGTAATAACATATTTTGAAGTTTGAAGAATGTGTTTATATTTATTCGAGCATAAAATGTGACTGCTTTGAAATCCACAGCTGCGCAATATTTGGATCCTTTAAGCAAAGTATAATTAAGTTTTGTAGCGGTTTTGTATTCGATATGCGGCTATGGGCTATTAGATAACTACATGAGTCTTACAGAAAACGTAATTAACATAACATCACGCCTTTTATCCCCGAAGGGGTAGGTAGAGGTGCACATTATACCACTGTACAATGTAACACCCACTTTTCACTATTTTTATTATGAGTCCCATGTGATAGGGGTGGGCCTATTGCCATATACCGGGCACAATTTCAGACTCCGTGCTACTACTGAGATTTTTTTTAAAACCAAGTAATACTTTGCCCGATCCGGGAATCGAACCCGAGACCCCTTGCCCCGTCAGTCGCACTTGCGACCATTCGGCCAACGAGGCAGTCTATTCTATTATTTAAGTCTGATAATATCAAAATATTACAAATATAAAGAAGTAATACTAATTAACAAAAATAAATCTGTATTTCTATTTCTATACTGTCAGTTGATCCTACACAAAGTACCAAAGTATCAACCTCCGTGGCGTTGATACATTGTATGGCAGGCCTTCGCAACGCCGTCGCTGACACTTGATTAATTACACCAGCTCACTGCTGAACCCTAGGTCAAATAACCAGCTGTTTTATGGTTTATATACTGTGCTATAAATATAGTTAGATAGATCTTTAGTCTGTACAGCTTTTCATATAATACGTCTACAAGGTGTAGTTTTGAAGCCGTGTCATTTCTTGGGAGCATGTCACAGAAGTCACAAAGGTGCAATGTAAAAGAAAGTTTCGGGCCAATAGTTAAAAATACGGCTATAATAAATCGACAGTATTTCAAAATAAGCGACAGCAATTTTTCTTATTGGAGTTTTATGGAATTAGGAATAATATCAATTACGTGTTTGAGTTTGTGTGTGTTTCAAGACGCGTTACAAGATGGCGGTGTGTAGTTCGCACTTACGGATTTCAGTAACTTACAGAAATATTTAAGTACTATTTTTTTATTGATTCGGACTCAGAATCAATAGCCGAGTTACCTCCTAGAAAATGACGCGGCTTTAAAACAACACTTTGTATAATAATGTAGGGTACAATAACTTGTCAGATCTCATAGATACGATTGGAGTTACCTTTCGACCTCCCCAGGCGAGGGGCACCATGAGGAAGGGGGGGATCCAACTTGAGGTCAAAAAAATAAGTTTAGTTAGGTAGCGCTATTGGACATACGTCATAGTCGTTACTATTTTATCATCAGTATTATATTATGAGTTTCCTACAATAGAGTAAGGATATCAAGATTCATGCTATGGATGATTTTAGTTATCACGAAAAAGAACATAATAATTTTAATTTTACGTTGTACGTGATCTTTTTTTATACATGTTTCGTAGAAGTACACACATATAATTACTGAAAGCATAGCCACTGTGAAGCCCCTAACATTCTCCATTGAAGGAAAAAAAGCCCCACACACTATTTGTAAAGGTGATACAAAAAATATCTATTCAAACCCGCACGTATCTACATAGAGTAGAGAGAGCGAATTAATCAAAACTTCCGAGATGGACCTCTCAACTCCAACCAGTTCAAAGGTTTCTGATTGGCGTACCGTGCCGTGTGAACGTAATCCGTTTCGGGGACGGCGAAAAAAATCCCGACTATTACTCTTTTTGAAAGCGTTCCGGTGTATTTTCGTTGAGCTGAAAAACTTTTGCAATACCGTGAACCGTGAACCGTTGAAGTTTAAACTCGGAAAGAGATTCCTTACTATCATCTGGCTGCGTCTAATGCCGGGGCCACACAAGTGCGTATTTGTTAGTCACACAAATGTTCACATTGTGTGACATGGACTTTTGATTTTTCCCGTGCCACAAAATGTGAGCCAATGGATGCGAAGTGGTGAGTTGTCGTTCGAAGTGGAGGACTAAGGGGCTTTTCTTCAATAACCATAATATTCCTACTATTCAAAAGGCCGGTAATGCACTTGTAACGCCTCTGGTGTTCCGGGTGGCCATGGGCGACGCCGATTGCTTACCATTAGGTGATCCGTCAGCTCATTCACGGGCTTATCCCATAAAAAACAGTAAACGTCTTGCGGTTGATGATGATGATGATGACACAATGTAAACACATAAGTGAACAAACAAGTGTGCACGTATGTGGCGGCAGCATAATAAAACGTTCTGGTACTGGAATATGTTGTCACAGCATAAAGTTTACGACTCTAGTTTCGTCTAGCGAACTTTCCCTGTCAGTGATGAAGTCGTTTTTGAGCTGTACATACGTCACCGGCAGTCTAATATCGTGTAATGGATGTGAGGAATAAATAAGTTGTGTGGACGTGAAAATATTCTTGTAAATTGTTTTTAGTTTTAGATTGTAGTCATTTCTCTAAGGCTATTTTTTAAATTGTGTCTCGAATTACACGTACCAATTGATATACATAATATATTAATATGATCTCTTTACTTTTTGCTCCTTAATCTCGATTGCATCTATGATACAAAAGTTATATACTAATAAATGATGTAAGTGAATTATTATAAATGGGTACTGCAGGTATACCTATTTCGAAACAAATTATTTTGTGTTCAGATCGATCAATCTGTGATGTGAAATCAAATCAATCTGTGGCCAGTCTCAATTAGTTTTACTCCCCCATTCTCATGTTTCGATGGTATGGCAATTGGAAGCGATCGGGTTCAGAGAAAAGTCGATCCAAATGATTTAAGACTCAAAGTTGATGATTATATTTTTATTCTTGTTAGTCGAAATGAATTGAAATCTATATTAACACGTTGTGTTCAAAACGGTAGATATTTAACTTGAACTTTCAATCGATTCGGTTCTACTGCGAATTTTTTTTTTTTTATACTTTATAGGTCGACGTTTGACCACCATCTCGCCTGATGGTAAGCGATGATGTGGCCGACGATGGAGCACGCCTACCTATGAGCAACCTGTTCACTCGGGACTTGAAGATACCCAAGTCATATTTGACGGGAAACACAGCCTCTGGCAAGGAATTCCATTCCTTAGCGGTTCGCATTTCAATGGTAACCTGCATAAAATCCTATCTTTAGTAAGTAAATCTAAGGATAGATAGAATTTTTGAGACTTGGCGATAATGTCCTATCTAAACAAAAGTTAACACTACTAGTAAAAAACTAATAATCACATAAAAATGCATAGATACAATCCTGGAACATTAAACGAGCAATTATTATGAATTTATAACCGAAGGATAATGTGACGCTTATCGAAACCAATTTCGATAGTGCACTATAATGTGACTTAAGCGAGATAAAATACGAACAATGGCAATAATTTTCTCGATTCTTGAATGGAATTTCCATAATTCGGCTTATATTTGCCGGGCCGTTTGTCAATGGCATTCGGTTACGCCCTCGCACACGGACCGATATATTATTTCAAGTTATTTAATGTCGGGCCTTTTCAATTTATTAACATATCTATGATTTAGCGTGAACTTCGAATGGTGCATGCAAATGTTCTTTGTTTTAGGGATAAATATTATAGCTATGTAGTTTTCGTGTGTGCCGTTAAATATTTATTTGTATAGTTGTGTTATGTGTGTCTGTCATGATACTTACATTAATTTACGATTACACATTGTTACTAAATCGTAGTAACGTTGAATGTATCCAAGGCTGTTTTTATCACAAAATCGTACGACATAGACAAATAATGTAATCAAAATCTGGATATAGGTACCTGAATATCCTAATGCATACTACACACGTTTAACTGTACAGTCGAACTGTACAATTAATCGTAGGGTGTGTCGCCTGCATTAATGACAAGTTCGTATAGCTCAGTCAACACGTATTAAAAACTGTATTATAGGTACATACATACAATTTTTTTTAAACCATTCGTAAATCTTCATTAAGTACACAAATAAATATCGTTAAGATAAAATGTGGCCCTTAAATCAATATCAATAGAGTTACAAATGGAAAACGCCTACGACCCCACCATTTGTATGACAATATTCCGAATACGTAATTTACCATTTCCAATTTCGCATCAATGACTGTGATTTAAGTATTTCCCGTATCATTTGTTTCTTCCTGGATTCAAATATACGGGTTTTTATTTTGTTAAATTGCTTTCCTCTGTACCCCCTCATATAAGCATGTGCGTGGATGCTTCGAACACCGATTTGTTCTTAAGGAGAAATGTTTGTTTCTAGCTCACGGCGAAATTGATCATTTTTTCTTATTTATGAGACTGATGTGTTTTTGAATAGGTTATGAATTTATTTGGCTGACTAGATTCGGTTGATTATCTCTCATGGATCTCGGTATTGGATAACTTTGTTTGGTATTTGTATTGTGAATTTGAAAGATGCGGTGTAATAAATTTTCTTTGTATCGTTCGGAATGACAATGGAATTTTGTTAGGTTTGCGGTTTTTTTCTTTGATTGGTATTTTTCATACGAATAGCTTTCATAGTCATGAATTTAGTAAAAGGTTTTATAATAGCGTTGATATATTGTTCAACTTTTTTTGTAAAGCGCCTAGGTAATTCGTTTTTGTTATTCATGAATCGATTCTCTAAAATATATATAACTGCGCTAGTTTTCCAAAAAACGGAATTTCTTTTTTGTATTTAAAAACATTATGTGTACAAACAAATTTTCGTTCTAGGAACAATTTTACATCCAATTTTCTCCTAATCGAGACGCCGCCGAAAGATGACACAACGTAAAAACTAAAAGCTTTCTTAATCCAATTTGATTTTCAATCAAAGGCAGCCACAAAATAAAAAGCAAAACAATTTCGTTATCCGAGTTAATAAATTCTAAAACCCATAACACAAAACTCATTTATGATTGCTCATTCACATGAAAGCAATGTCATAGCCGGGTTGGTTTTTAACAAGCGAAAATGCTCATGTCGTCATTCATGCAAAACATCATTCATTACAGTTGACAATAAATAGATTATGTGATGTCAAAAAGTGCACAACATGAGTTTTTTGTCCCCGTTTTTTCGTAATACAATAATCAAAGGAATATGAAGGGGATCAGCGAAATCAAACGTCTACATATGGAGCGATAAAAGAAGTAACTGTCGAAGATTGGGGTCGCAGGGCTGTGCCTTACACATGTGTTATTAGATTTCCGTCTTTGATACTTGGTTTACGGATTAGAGTTACTACTTAATATTATTTTCATATCCTCTAATGATAATAGAATGCAATTTTTGCAGAATGACTGTGATCATGTTTTGGTACCTGACTGAATGTGAATCAATAAAATAAAGTTATTAATCCTGTGGTAATTGCTTTGCTAACAAAATAATTAATAGTTTCATGCTTGTAAACGACTCTATAATTTTCAAAAATAAGTAAGTCGTTATTAAATGGTATCTGATCAAATAAACAATAAATAATATTTTATTGAAACAATAAACTCAACACCCTACCTGTTCCCGTTAAGTACCAGGGCCGCAGAGACTGAAACAGCTGTCACGCATGAGATAATCCACTGAGAAGCGGAAAGCGCGCCCTCAGCGAATTGCGACTTTGCCATGTGATCCCCCGGCGCCTACCAAGCACACATGATAATGCGAAAAGTAATTTTTATATTAAACCTTTGCCAAAACATAAAAGAGAGATTTCAACGAGCATCTTACTCCAGCCCCAACGAATGCGGCGCATAAATTAGTTTCCCGGAGATTGTTTGTTCAGTCGATGCTTTTTTATTATTTTTACGTTAACATTTATGAGTTTTTCATCGTCGGAGTCGTTGCTTAAACATTTTGTGTTGTTGGCATTACATTTTAATAGTGGAAAAACTAACCACCAAATGTTTGTACAGTTCCTTCACCCAGGAATTGTTTAATTACAACGTTGTGTTCGTCTGTTACATTTTTTTGTTGCTTGTTGCTTGTAATATGCAAATTGAATAAAAAAGACGAGACGAGAGAGTTTTGTTCATATGCCGTTGAAACTTCCCGGTATCTGGCCAGTAATTAATTAAAAGCTTAGGTGGTGCCATTATGGGTTTTATGCTAATAGGCGGCGGCTAATATGGGAGCCTTCAAAGGGTCTGTACACGGGCGAAACATTAAATTTCAGCGAAGCGTATGGCACAAAGCAACGTCGGCCGGCCGCGCTGCGTTATGCACGTAGATTAGATTAGCGACCGTGTTTTGTTTTGGAAAATTTATATAAACCTCCTTTACGTGTCTGATATCCTGGTATCTGGAAATTATAGTTGCAAATGTAATAGCAGTTAGAGTGCAACTGAATTAGCAATTAGGGGAATTAATGTGCAACGAGAACTGTATGAGCTTGCTGCTGTAAATATAAATGGATTATCCAACCAAATGGTTCAAGAAAATTCAGTTAAATGTATTCCGCATTGCGAATTCTAGTTTAAAGACGCTCCATTATTTAAAGCGTGCTCCTATTTTCTAAATCATCCCAATTAGAATTAAAGTGGTCGTAATATAATGAAGTGTCATATCTCCAGCATGATTGTTCGTTGGGGTGCATATACACAATATGCAGGCGAGGGCGGCATGCTCGCGGGACGGAGGGGGGTGCAGGGCGGGCGGCAGTGCGGGTACCAGTTAAATTGAGCACCGCTACGCCCAGACTCTCATTTCCTCCATCCACCATTGTGTGCCACTCACAATACAAAACATTTTTTTACGAATTTCGACAAAAAGTGCTTTGAATTTTTTCCAATCTTCGCCTCTATTCAGCTCGTAAAAACTTATTGTCTCGCCGCAAAAGAGTAGGCGTGGCCCATAGGGAACGTTACCCTGAATCGCATTAAAAGTACAATAATAAAAATTTTATACAATTCTTTAAGTATAATTTAGTGTTGGTACGTTAAACTCAAAGTTTCTTAATTTTATTGCTGCGATAATTAGGAGGATGATAACTCTTTAAGAAGAGATATAATTCATTTCGAAGTTCATGGAGATTTGCGTTTGAAATTGCCGTATTATACTAATTAATTGTCGTAAGAACGTCTTAATGGCCGTAATACGTCAAGAGATTTGTAAAATGTGACACTAAAAACAAGACTTATGTAACTTTTATCCATAACAACGTTCTTATCTGAAAGAAATAGTATTTTTCTAAAGTAAGCTATATATACACATAAAGAAACGATTTACAAGTACTGTATGTTGTTGAAAACTTCGGAAAAATTGAATTCCACAGACACTTTGTAATGGAAAATGGATTTTCACACAAAAATGAATCCGTAGTATTTGTTGAATATAAAAATACGTGGTTTGTATATTCATATTTGAACAAATAGGATCGAAAAATGCTTTCTAGTCTGTGTTCACGAAAAATAGAGATAACATTTTGAATTTGGAATGTCAAGGAATATACAACATTCCGTTGTTATTTATTATTGTGTTATATTAGTTAGAAAAAACAGACTTATAATATATTGTGACAATTTCAAAGCTATTTTAAGAGATCTCACATTAATTTGGTCTATAAAATAAAATGTCACTGCTGCGTGTAACAAACGAACTTAGTGTGGCTTACAATGTAAGGCGGGGCTCATAACTCACAAATTTATAGTGATTGCAGTGGCGGGCAACAAAAATGGCGCACTTTTTGATATATGACTCCCACAATGTGATATACGAGATTAATTGAAGAGGTATAGATGGAAACGTATAAAAATGGAATTCAGAACATAATGACAGGCTTTTTGTCCCTCAAAGGAGTATAGTATGATATATCAGGCTTCTATACTATATAGTAATATAATATATAAATATATATTTTAAGGGGGGAAAATCATCAAATGACTTCTCCCGCCTGGGTGAGGCGGAAGAGAGTGTCAGACTCTTACTGACTAAAAACCACCCCGTTCCTTCTCCTGCACTTCGAGCCGCAACCCCAGTAACCGGTTAGGTTTCTGCAGCATATTATTTATAATATCGGCCACATCATCGCTTACCCCCAGGCGAGATGGTGGTCAAACGTCTAACTTTTAAGTATACAAAAAAAGTCCTATAACTTAATGGAGTACCATTGTGCCAGGGAATTCCAGACCGACCAATTCGGAAATAATTCAGGGAAGCCTATGTTAAATAGTGGTCGGTTAGTGGTTGAGACGATGACAATAATAGTGAAGTCAAATGGAAGAAGATTCAAGTTATGGTTGGCTTCAGAGAGTTGCTCAAGTTTATCTTCTGTATTGATTCTGACCGAATATCATTATGCAAAATGGTTGCTTCGTTTTTATGATCTAATATAATAAAGTAATGTATATGTAAAGTTTATGAAACAATATAAAAATAATATTTAAACACCATATTTAATTAAAACTTATGTCCTCGTGGCAATAATTTGACGTCATCTATAACTATATATAAAAACCAGCGACCCGCCCCGGCTTCGCACGGGTGCAAATAGAAAACTCTAAATTTATCAGTGTTTATCTACTATATTATGAATATATTATACATATAAACCTTCCTGAAGAATCATTCTATCCTTCAAAAAAACCGCATCAAAATCCGTTGCGTAGTTTTAAAGATCTAAGCATACATAAGGACAGACAGACGGTGGATAGCGACTTTGTTTTGTACTATGTAGTGATGAATCCTTTTTCCCTTGGTCAGGGTATAACGCGTGAATCGCTGGACCGATTATACTAATTATTTTTTTGTTTATATTTGTGATTATGAGGAGAAGGTCCTTAAGACAGAAATCCTGTAAAACCTACGGGAACGGGATTGCGCGTATGAAGTCGCGGGCAGAACCTAGTTCTAAATAAAATTTATTGACTTATGCCACCTTCACAAGTTGGTTTAATGCCTTTCCTTAGACCAATCAATAGATGGGAATCCGATGAAGTGTCATTGCCATGTACTTTAGTATATCTATATGTTTATATACATAGAATAATCTATTTTGTGTTCCTTTGTCGCCTGTTGTAATAAACTTGGTTCTCACTGTATTGTCTTGTATGTTCGTGAATAGTTGTCTTTGTGCCCACGTTAAACGAGTTACGCCCCAGGAGATTGTGCTTTGTGGATGTTCGGAGATAGGTGTAAGACAGAAGTTCCACTGGTTGAATGTGGTGTTTAGTCTATAATAAGTTTACGTCGGTAAGTTTTGAGTTCGTAATGCGGATGTTATAGATAGAGATGACCAGACTGGAGGGAGGACCGAATAATTACAGATTTCACAGTTTGGTTTGATCTTAAGAAAAATATTTTTTACTGTATCAAAACATGTCATTTGAAAATGAGATGAAATACTCCATATGGAGCAGTTGCGTAAAAAATTTAATGATAATACAGACTAACTAAAACACATATTAGATAGTTATCGAACAAACTTTACCAATTTCAGTTTTAGAGACATAACTCAATCATATGATGTCTATCATAAACCAATTCGCATTTTAAAACTAATTATAATAAGAAAAAAAAAAAACAAAACATCCAATTTCAAAAACAGAATTTAACTTCGGCGTAAAACTTGGATCTAAGGAGAATTGTCACGATTTGTGTATAAAGTTTTGATAGAAAGAAAACCCACGCCTCTACTAGACGCTACTCCAGGTGTGATCTCGAATAAATCAGACATTTCGATAAGGTTATCGACACTTCTAGAATTTTCATATTCTCAAGCCTTGGAGATGCAAAAATAAAACAATTCTTTGTAGAATTTCTTCAACTGCATACGTCATGCCGCGTTGATATTCGAATTTCTATTTCTTCAAGCGGAAAAACGTATGCATATCTTATAAATATTGAAGCTTATCGATACATCCATTTTGCTATTTGAAATCATATTAACTATGTTACACGGCATGAAGTTTTTTTATTTGGTAGACGAAACGAAGTATATTTTGTATTGAAACATTTTCTACGCAACCTTGTTAATTTTTTTTTAATAAGAAAGAATCTTCTATTAACTCTAAAGAACCCAACAAAAAAGAAATTATCTAAATCAGTTCAGTAGTTTTCGAGGCTGCCTCGTTGGCCGAGTGGTCGCAAGTGTGACTACCGGTCAAGGGATCTCGGCTTCAATTCCTGGGTCGGCCAAAGTATTACCGGGTTTTTAAAAATCTCAGTAGGCAATAGGCTCACCCCCTATTACATGGGACTCATAAATAGTGAAAAGTAATTGTTACATTATAGAGGTACAGTGGCATTAAGTGCCGTAATGTGCACCTCTGCCTAACACTTCGGGGATAAAAAGGCGTGATGTTATGTTATGTTAGTTCTCGAGAATTGCGCTTAGCAACACATTCAGCAATTAATTTTTATATTACCTACAGATGTAACACATAATTTTCACCAATCATGTTATTAAGCCCATATAGGTAATCAAGAGCCACATACCGATCAGTCTGGGCACTATCCTAAACTTATTACTGAAAAATATAATATTCAATAACATTTATACCAAAGCCATATTTAATCCTAAGCTTAAAACTTCACAAATTTTAATATTCATAATACGCGTAGGTGTAAATAAATTCACCGCACCAAAAAGATTTAAGCTCCTAAAATAAGATAACATATTAACACTTGAAAAGTATCTGAAATATGAATTAATTATGGCGTAAAATAATATTCTAACAATATTTTGTGTTTAAACAAGTCAAAAATAATGAATTTATTTCTGCAAATAGGCTACAGGACGGCGCTTTTATACGTCAATTTTATTAAGCGAACGATGTGGTCGACTTTTCCTAACTGACTACTCTGAGAAGAAAATATGCCAAAACAAATTCTATAGTTTTAGAAATAGTTGAAGATGTTATTTACAAGTACAACATCACGTTTTTAGTCCACAAAGTGATTGACAAATGTCTAAACATCATACATACTTCTCTACATTTATGGCAACCGACACTCAACTTTTAAATTTTTAATACTAACTTTGTGCATAAGGCTTAATTCAATAATTTTCTTATGAACTACGTTTAAAAAAACTGACTCCAACTCTTTCTTTTTTTAAGTCGTAATATCCATTAAAACCTTCTCCAAAGTGTAACAAACATTTTTTTGAAAACCGCATCAAAATCGGTTTCGCCAATCGCGAGATAATCTCGCATAAACATAGATACAGGTCAAATTGTGAACCTCCTTTATTTTGAGGTCGATTTTGAATAGCTCTTCACTGCCTCGTTCGCCGAGTGGTCGCAAGTGCGACTGCCGGGCAAGGGGTCTCGGGTTCGATTCCCGGGTCGGGCAAAGTATTACTGGGTTTTAAAAAAAATCTCAGTAGTAGCACGGAGTCTGGAATTATGCCCGATATATGGCAATAGGCTCACCCCCTATTACATGGGACTCATAACATAAATAGTGAAAAGTGAGTGTTTTATTGTACAGTGGCATAATGTGCACCTCTGCCTACCCATTCGAGGGTAAAAGGCGTGATGTTATGTTATGTTATGATACCACTCTTCAACCTCCAAAACCCGCAAAAATCACAAAAAATATACCATAAAATACCTCCATTGCATTGCATCGTAAAATACACACAAATAAACACTATAATATTATTAGGATACCATAAAATATTTTACCGAACCGCCTCAAGATTGAGAACCGCTGGCAAAACGGTTTTAAAGTGTGATTTCACTGCTTAATTCCAAAACGAAATTTAATAAACGCGAGTGGCATTAAACTTTTTGGTCACGTAGTGTTGCGAAATGACCATTTAAATATTATACGTTTAATGTCGTAAACCAATGGTTTACTACTTTTCCAAGACGAAAAATCATACTTTATAGTTGACTAACTTTTACCGATGGTTTCACTCACCAGGGTATGAGAAGTGAGTAGCCATGAGTTACAAATATCTTAAATAAATACCTTTATCTCTATTCTTCATGTTTTAACCCATTTATGCAGGCCTTAAATTTTTTTCCATCTCTTTCTACCTTTCCCTTTTTGAATTATATTCCTTCATGTTGACTTTTCAGTATTTTTGTGAACAACCTTAAACCATCTCATGACAATCTATTCGTTTTGAAAAAATATTATAGTAGTTCGAAACTAGTAGAGCTTTTCACGTGAGTAACCCGCGATTTTTAGTTAATTATGTCTCACGATAGTTATTATAAAAATATTATAGCATGTTTTGCCTCGAGATCAGTTTCCGAGATAAATGTAAAAACGTAAAGGTCCGTCATAAAAATTGACACAGACTCGATACAAACACACAAACATTCATACCTATAATAATATACATACATAGTAAATGTATAGATATCGTAGAATTCGTAACAGCAAAGGAAACGCCTTTTTGATTTCGCTCCGTAAATAAGACTTAATAGTTATAGGAATAATAAACTTTTGAAATAGAAAGGTTTCTTTGAATTTCAACTTTATTGGGTTTCGTTAAAGTATTTTCGGTTTCATTTTATAATGTAAGTGAATGAAAGTTAAAAGTATTTAATTTCTTTAAGCAATTAAGTTCAGATTTCATTGAGGTATTGCTTTCTTGAGTATATGTTTTTAGAGAGTATTTTTAGAATTAAACTTAGTATATCATTTGATAATACAATTTACAATTAATGTTCTTTTTTAACGAATGGAGTTTCTCGCTCGTTCTTTTCCATTCGAATCTAGATTTTGAAATGAGCACTTAACTTCACCTAGCTTCACTGACGGACTGATTGACAGACTATTTTATTTATTTTGTATTTGTTGACGTTTCAAAAGTACCGAATTATGGTATAATTGAAATAAATGCTTTGACTTTGATGTATTCCATGTATAGACGAAAGCACATGAATCTACGCTAGTCATTTAATACATTTTCAACAGTGTTTCAGAGCAATAAAGTCGAATATTAATATAGTCAGGAATGAACAATGACAGTATGTAGAGGTTAAACTGTTGTGCGTACTTTATCTATACAGATAATTAAAATTGGAGTATGTTATATACTAAATAACCGCTTTTTACTACATGCATATGAATATACATAATAATATACCAAAATAACATCTTTTACAATTTTTGTCTGTCTATCTGTTTGTACTGACTAATCTATGGAATGGCTGGACCGAATTTGCAACTTTTATTGGCAGGTAGCTGATGTAATATGGAGTAATATAGGCTACTTTTATTATGGAAAATTGCAACAAAAATATATTCTACGCAGATGAAATTGCGGGCAACAACTAGTGTTATTATTATAATACACATAATTAATATATTACATATGTAATAAATTAAATTAATTAAGAATATATATATTGAATAATAATAAACTGTAAATGTATGGACCCAATATGTCTGAAATAAATTTATTTTATTTTATTTTATTTATTTATTATAAATATCATATTGTGGTCGTTTATTTAAAAATTCACCAGGTTTTTGTGGCTACCACCTGACGTAGAGTGGTCAAGTTACTTATGGTTCAAAAAATATTTCAAAATTGCATTTTCATAATTGAAACAAAGCTAGTAGCTATTCAACATGCTATTTATAGGCCACTTTTAGTGTTATGGTAAGGCAATCAATTGAGTCAAATGTATAGTAGGCATGTTCAGTGATCTGTCAGTGATTTCACTGAATTATCGACTTTATATTAAGACATTAAAGTTAAAAATGTAATAAAGACACAGAAAGGTATAGCTTGGTCTGCTGGCCCCTGTATCTACCTCTATATATTACTATAATATTTAAGTATTATACCTAGTTGTTTATTTTATATGCAGGGTCCACTTTTTTTTTTTTTTTTTAAGGGGGGAAAATGTTCGAATGACTGCTCCCGCCTGGGTGATGCGGGAGGGAGTGTCAGACTCTTACTGACTAAAAACCACCCCGTTCCTTCTCCTGCACGTCGAGCCGGAGCCCCGGTTACCCGTTAGGTCCACTAGTAGCCACCTGTGTCCAACAAATTAGTGGCTGTACAATGTCCAGACTAATAAGAGCTTTTTAAAATTTAATGTCGATATTTAATGAGAGTGGTTCATGCTATATAGACAAAGGTAGAAAAAGTCTCTTATGAATCGCAATCAAGGTGATCGCATGGACTGTGGAGCAAGAGTTCTCGGTTTCTATTCCCGGGTATTGCCAGTTATTTCCGAGCGTGCGAAGTAGTGGAGAACAGTTAGTAAACTATAAATAAATAAATGAAATTGATTTTCAAAGATAATAATAAAGAAATATACAGTTATGCTTAAAGCTATATAAAGTTCACAATATAAGGTGCCTGAACTAGGACATCCTGTGTTTCAGGCGAGGTTAGGTAACAGTAATAAACATTGTTATATAATCATAAGTACTTAAATGCTAATAAGTTAAGGTAGATAATGACAATATTTAGTTATATTTAGGAATATTGATATTAAGTAATACTTAAATTCTATGCTTAATATGTATATAAGAGTATGTCTATATACTAATATTATAAAGAGGAATGATTTGTACCTATTTTTGTATGTTTGTAATGAATAGGCTCAAAAATACTGGGCCGATTTAAAAAAAACTTTCACCAATAGAATGCTATATTCTTCCAATTTGATATAGGCTACATTTCATTTTGAAAAAAATTAGGGGTCCTTGTAGTATATAAATAAGAGATTATATTTTATTTTATTAATAACTATATTTGCAATGAGCAATGACAAAAATATTAAAAAAGACTTTTCTAAACAGTACTTGATAAAATACATCAAATTGTAATTAAGTTTAGCGAAGAAAATAATATAATTTTCATTTGTATACACTTGTTAAACCTAGACGTAAACGAAGGAAAGTCACAATCTCATCTATATATATAAAAGAAAGTCGTGTTAGTTACACTATTTATAACTCAAGAACGACTAAATCGATTTGGATGAAAATTGGCGGGGTGGTAGCTTAGAACCAGGAGACGGACATAGGATACTTTTTATCTAAAATGTTTTTTTACTTTTACCCAAAAATCACGAACGGGAACGGGGGGGGGGGGGGGAATGGGATTGCGCGTACGAAGTCGCGGGCAGAAGCTAGTTACTTATAAATCTAACAACATTAATTTATATTTAACATTAAATTTATTTATTCACTTTCTATTTCAAATCTAAAATCTTAACACTAAATGTTTAAAGAAGTTTAATCCTTATAGTCTCAGAAATAAGAAATAAAACCGCAGCATCGAAGCAAAAAACATACCTACCTCTACAATTTACTTGCAAAAATCAAAATTAACTTTACAAAAAAGTTTTTATTCAATTCCAACTTTCACTTATTTTTATTCACATAATTATTGAAGTCTATAAACTACAGTATTTTTTAAACTCAGTCTTTAAACTCTTGGCTCAATTAGCAAGAAGTTAAGTTGCCGTGAAAAAAAAAGTGTCAAACTGTAATTATAGGTTGCTTATCTTCAGCGTTAGGGTAATTTTGTTAATTGCTTTAGCAATAGGTGGCACTTTCAACTCTTTACGACGTCACCCACCCTGATAACGATACTAATTGCCGAATAAAAAAGGATTACTGTTGATCCTTGTTTAATAAAAATGTTAATCATGAGATTTTCCGTCGCAATATGCAAATCTTATAGTAGCACCCCGTTCGTGATTGGCCGTAATATGGTAATATAGGATATGACGTCTATTTATAAGTGGGAGTTCGTGGATTTTGTTTCAGTTTTGGATGAATACTGTTACTAAACTTCTGAATAAAACAACTACAGTTTAAAACCATTAAGAAAAACATATTTAAAAATGTAATATAGGTACACCATTTTTTATTGTTCATTATTCATTTTGAGATGAGATAGCTTATTACTTAGATAGTACCTGTTAAAATGTAATTTTAAAGTAATTTAAAATAAAATTTCAGTAAGAGATGACGCCCCTAGGAGAGTAGGTATCCAAGCTCGGTATCTCCTAATTTGATCGTTACTAAAGTGACATTGATAACAATTCTTATACAAATTCGTCTAAGTATAGAATACCCTTTAGAAAGGTAAAGCTGGAAAAACAAAATATTGTTTTTTTCTTTACAAAATAATCACCATAACACCCAGACGGTCCTTAAACCCAAGCAGGGACAATAAACATAGGAATTTTCCTGAATTAACCGTCCCAATTATTCTTATGCCGAAAAAGGGTTAGGGAACACCAACATTTTCCACCTTTAATTAAGCCTTACGAATTGAGGATTGGAAAAAGTAAAGATAAAATATATACCCATATGAATGGACGTATAATTACGATGAAATTCTTAGGGATTATTTAAAAGGGCTCGTACAGCGCACGTATCTAATTTTTAAAGCGAGGTTCTACGATCTGCATACGTTGGTTAAGGATAGTGACGTGCAAGGATAGTTTTCGAAGTCGATAATTTTAAAGAATGGCAAACAAATGTGTTTTGGGTAAAATACATTTTATAACCGACTTAAAAAAAGAATAACGTTTGACCGTTCATATATGTTTGCGCAATTATTATTACCCCGTGATTGGTTGAACCGATGCGGTTTTCAGTTAAGTGTTTGTTACACTTGGGAGAAGGTTTTAGTATATTAATTAATCGACATCAAAAAAGACACGTGTTGAAGTCGGTTTTTTAAACGCAGTTTGAAAAATAATGTTTTAATGTTAACATTTTTGTGCATTGCTAGTTATATTTTAAAACTCAAAACTTTGAGTTCTCGTGAAATATGGACCTAATAAAAACATGTTTTATTTCTTAACTTAAAACTTCGTTTCAAAAACTTTGTAACAACTAGCCACTTGTAAAGAACTAAATAATAAAAAGTTGTTTGCATTAAAAATTCTCAAGAAAATAAATATCGATAAATCGCGGCGCTTTAATCCAGCCCTAGTGGAGTACACGTCTGAAAACGAAATTTATTCTAACAATTCATGCGCAGTTCTCCCACAAGTCGGATTATTGTAAATAAGTATTACCACCGACGCTCGCATTAATCCTCGCCGCTTTTTAACGAAACGCGAAAAAGTTAGTCAGCTAACTTTCCAGTCCGCGTTGACTTAACAAAAACCGCCGGTGAAATATAGTCCTCCCTCGCGAGAATTATTTGTATCAATAGAATGTTTGTTGAACATTTCCCTGTTCAAATACACGACGCAGTACCTGAGGGGCGTAGTTTTAAAAGGTATGTTTGACTTCACTAATAAGCGCGCCTGCAGATACCCCTATATTTCCACCAACTTTTACGCATACACGAGGTTTTATTAAATAACTCGGGATTGTTTCACCCAGGTTAGTCAACCGTAAATTCGCTTTTAATAACTTTGTGTACAAATTCAGTTGTATACGTCCCAGTGAACATATACCGACCTACATACATCGTGGCAAAAGCTATCTCGTTAATTGACTGTTGGAATAATTTAAATATATTGCGGCCAGCGGCTATATTTCAACGGTCTATTATAAATCAAAGGATTAGCAGCGAACGAAACCGGGTAAATGGATGCTGGCAATATAGATAATACATGTTTTATTCTGCATACGTTATAGGGCGATAACGACAATATAATCGCGTTGGGGTGGGGCGGGCGCGGCGGGGGGTGGTGGACAAAAAGTACTAAGTACGAGTTAAATACCCTTTGTGTAGCCATGCTCTCCTGGTCGCCATTCATCGACGCACGCCGAGGGTCCTCTCATTATTCAGTTGAAATTCGATTATTTTCCCATTTCGTAAAATATCCATATCGTCCCCAGCTTTCACTCTAATTGAAAATGGAGCGATGGCCGTCATCGTACTGATCTCACTTAATTTATTTACACTCGAATTTCGGTTACTTTCCGCGTACAACTTCATTACGTACACAATATGATTTAGGTGTGCTTTCATTGGCAGTAGCGCGACTATTTTCTCAACACGAATCCTTTTAATAAGAGCGGAGCGGAGCAGTTGTCGTTTATCAGGAGAACAGACGGAAGTAAATATCCTGTCCGAAAATGATTACTCGGCACGCGCAGTTAACCGGCGTTATGACCGGCTTATTCCCCATTCCGGGGGTATTAGTCTCTTGGCCACCAATTTCTGTAATTTATTAAGAGTTTCGCTTATATTTTGACCGGTCTTTGGTGGCTTCTCGTTTCTCGCTCGAGGCCGGAAAGAAATATAAGCAGTTAGCAACGTGTGATCAAAGGCTTTCATGGGGTGGACTGATCCCTAATATTTCACTCATAATTGGTTTATTCTAAGCTCGCAGCATTTCCGTATGTGGTTCTTTGATCCGTCCAGTGTATTAAGTTGTAGCCAGAGATGTATGGCGAACATTATTTGTTCAGATCTGAAGATTTACTCGATGGCGTCATTCGTTATTTGAAAGAGGTAGTGGGGGCGCTTAAAGGATTTCTCGTGGTCGTTCCTTTAATATCATTTTTTATATAAACATCTGTGTCTCTATTCCTTGCGGGGATTAAAGGACGGGTAATTTTGTAAAGAATAATATTTGTCATTTGATATAGTCATACAAGCCACCATTAATTAACTTAAAAAAAGTAATAAACGTATGTTACACATGACATATCATAAATTCACGTTTCATCTTAATGTCACCAGAGAAATTTCAACATCGAAATCGAGATACAAAAGATCGAGATTTTGTCCAGGAGTAGGGACTCCTATCATTCTTTTAATAGAAACCCCTACCAGAACGTCTCTGTACTCTGTACCTACTTATTCAGGAAACCCGTCCTAAAAACAAATGGACCAAACAAATTCTATTAATTGACGAAGTTATCGTACACATATACAGACTATCATGATTTATGTACGTTAATTTCCTTTCAATAGAGCCTGTTAGATTGTTTTTGCGTGGTTGTCACATTGGACCCTCGGTCAGGAAGCCGCCTGCCCTTGTCCCTTCCATTTCCGGCCGCAAGTCGTCAAAGCCTTGGCAAAGTTTACGTTATCATATACGGTAGGCCTTTGTTATTTTTGAATGTTGTTTTCATATTTCTGTGTGCTGAAAATATTGGCATACCTAAACGAAGAACATGCATTCATTATTGTGCATTTTAAAAGGAATTGTAGCATTTTGTTATTAAAGGCATACAATCATGTTTTATTTAAAACAATGGTATTTTTTTTTTCGTTTGAATGATACTAATCAAGCACCGATTTACCTGAACAGTAATCAACAACACTTATTTATTCGCAATTCCAAATATAAAAATAAAAAAGAAAGAACAATAAACCAAAAAATAAAGATTCCAAATCCAAAAAGTAATTACACTGCCAGATTAAAATAAAAAAATCTCTAAATAACTCTTAACTACAGCTACAAACTAGAATTATATCGTTAGCAGTTTTAATGGCGTCTGCAGCCGATTTAACGATAATAGATTAATACGAGGGTATGTCTAGCCCACGATAGTTTTCATTAAGGATCTTATTTCGCATTTTATCCGAGGCCATTGTTGGAAATGAAAGGGCACTGGCTGATTGGAAGCATTTGTGAAAAGCACGAGTTTTCCGAGCAATGAAGGTTCTAGTCTAAGAGCTGTTGTACTCTTACCATGAGTTTAGAATTTAAAGCAATAGTATTTGGTCAATACTCGACGCCAAATTTCACAGCGTCTCTATAGGTCAATTACGAATTTTCTTGTAAACACAACGATAATGTCATTGACACTATTTAATTTGACTATTTCGACTGCACGGTTGGTGCGGTGGCTGAGCAACCGGCTGCCGTGCAACGTGTCGCGGGTTCGATTCCCGCACGGAACAACACTTTGTGTGATCCACAAATTGTTGTTTCGGGTCTGGGTGTCATTGTGTATGTGAACTTGTATGTTTGTAAACGCACCCACGACACAGGAGAAAATCCAAATGTGGGGCAACGATTTAAAAAAAAAAAGAAAAAATAAAATTACGGAACTAAAATTTGGCTTAAAAATTTTACGTCGTCACTATCAAGAATTGAGAAATACTATTGCATTAAACTCGTGCTAGAAGACCCTCTAATAAAGTACGATTTGTAAAGCTAGAAATTTGTAGGATGGTGATTTATAACACGCTAAGGCCAATAGTCAGGACCTGGCAGTCATGACCCTTGTATATCATCATATTTTTTAATGTACTATGTAGTATCAGATTATACATAACCAGTATAAATTGTGTTTGTTTTAAAGATGTTGAGGGCAGGGCTAGCGACGTGGCAGTCATCAGCACTGCACACCATCACGACACTGTTGGCCTTAGCGTGTTATAAATTATCATACTACAGATTTCTAACCTTACAAGACAAACTTAATTCTAGAGTGCAGTAGCTCTTAGACTATTCTATTTAAACCACTGATTAATGTTTACTAGAGTAGTTATGGAACGCAAAGTTGTGAAGAGCCAATCTCTGGCAGTTAACTTTTTAGACGGAGTTGAGTTATGGATTTTTAATACCTGCTTTAGCTGGCTTTAGATTAATTTTTTTTAACGATTTTTAGGCTTCCTGCATTGGTTTTCATGCTGTTAAAATTATTGATTTGGCTGATAGCTAAATATGGCTAAGATGTCTTTAAACGCTAACCTAAGCTGGAGTAGGCGCATATAGTACCTAACTATAGCTGTACTACCTAAAGTGTAGCGGTTTTTAACTGTGATTAGCATGATATGAAAAAGCGGTCCTCTGTGTTCATAATGTACTATCTTCTTTTCATATGTACTCACGTATCAGATACCTTAGCTATTTTTAGTTCAATAAGTTTAAAACACCCAAAGATTGGACATCAAGATGATCAAATGAACAAAAAGGCCCCAATCAGTCGCATCCTTGTGTAACCCACAAAATTTTCTTCTCTCCATGTCGTGTTATATTTCTTGGTGGAAATAATTACGCATCCGTAAGTAATTGGGGCAAAAACCCTTGTTTAAATCGTCCCCGGGATCTGCTGGGGACACTATTGTTACGCCCTATAGTTCCACCCGGCCCGTCAACTGACCGGGTACATTCTAAATTGTTCGTAAACGGCTAGTTAATAGTTGATTTGGCCTATTGTCATGATATACTTGACTATTTGGACCCGTAATCCGTAATCTTGATTTTGACGTAATTAGGGGTTTTCGTACAACGAACCATTTCGCCTGTAAATAGGTACGTGTTTTAAATATAAATATTCGTGGAAGATTATAAGAAGACTAAAAAATGTAATCGCCTGTCCTTAAAACCTTTTGCTTAAGCACTGACAATCACTCTGATCTATCTCTAGTAGGTTGTAAAGAATGGATTAGTTGTTGCTTTACATACAATTGTACACTCAGTAGACCCCAAGTATATCCCTAGGAAAAAGTTTAGGTGAAGTGAAAATTGATATCTGGTTCCGAACTACTTCTATCTCTATTACAACCAAAACTTCAAAATCCTCTCCACACATCGAACGGTTGTATGTATATTTTCAAATAATTACCTTAACAGCCAGTACCCTCGATTGAATTATTAACCCCCACTCAAATTACTCACAAATGGTTTGGAAGTTGGTGATGGAATCAAATCGAAAATGCGTATCAGAGGGCAGAGAACCTCCTCTCCGGTTTCTAATTCACTTAATTTGAGCCTTAAATCTCATATTGCACAATGGACGCGAGCTATAATTGTGTTTAGTAAATACCCATACCATACCATTTGAAAGTGGTGGCAGTAGCCTTGCAATTTGGACAATATTAGTCAAGTTAGGAAATATGTACAAAGAACAGTTTGTACGAGGTATTGATGACATAGTACGATTTGGTTGGTTATGGGGAACTCGTAGTATACAATAAATTGCACTACAGGTATTCGTAAATGGGTCGGAGGTGCTGAATATAGAGTACCGTGTTATTGAAGACAGGTATCTTCTGTAGTAAATGAAAACAGGACGTTGGTTGTTGATGCGATGAGAATTATCGGTAAGCGTCAAACTGAAAAAAACAAGTTTGTGAAAAAAATATTGTAAGGAATGATTATTAAGCAGAGTCGTGTTTTAATGATACAATCTAAATTAGGGGTATTGATGGCAAAATAATTAACGGACATTTGCAACTATCTACCACTATATACCAGGATAGTCCACATCATGGACAACGACCATGTACCGAATAAACAAGTCCACCTTTGACACCACATAGCCCATCTGCTAACACAGAGTATCCATTAGAGGCCCCATCTAACAGGCACGGGAGCTTATTGCCTATAATTACATTGCCTACAACAAAGGTACCGCTGTATACAATTATTGCCCGCCGGTCCTCAATGATGTTTGCCCGTTTAGGCCATAATTAGCTTATTTTGTGTATATTATGATTTTGAAATTGGCTTTTAAAGTAAGTTGTCTTTTGAGTTTGCGATGCAAGCGTTATTGGGTGAGTGTTGTTTTAGATAATTTCTTGGCGGAGTCACTTGTTGTCATCAACCTGTGAATACCTTAAGACTTTGACTGCCAATAAAAAACTGTTGAAGGTAAATCCTCCGCTAACGCCGGTCACCGGTGACCCCATGGCGTTCAACGTGTTAAGTTTACTTAATCATAAGGAGTACATTGAAAGGAGTACATGTGAATTTTGTACAATTCTATTTTTGGTGTAAAAATGGATCGAATAATACGCCTAAATTGTTCGAATAACAGAACTCACTTATAAATCAGCTTCATTCATTTCAAATAAACAAAATAATCTCTTAATCTTTTTTATTTTTTATAAATGGTTAAAGAGCGAGTTTGATTAAAAAAATGACCAGTACCAATTTAATCTTCTGACCAGTACGAACGCACCCTTCTACTAGTGTCCAATTTCTTACACACACATATACACAAGTACAGTCAGAAACGAAATACATACGAACAATAATAATTCCCCTCTTGAGAGCAAATAATAAGCGCATTGTGCATTATTTCAGCGTCTATTAAATACAGAAGAAAGGACATTGTTATTACGTTTTTCCGCACGATTGTACACACATGTGATGTCGTATCATGCATGTGAGCATCATGTTACTTTAGTGCCTAGTTATTATATTTGGTCAGTTATTACCGGCCAGCATTTTATTACCTTTGTTATGAATAGTCCAGAAATAATTGCTGGGAATTTTTATATTAAATTCTTTTTTTCATTACTAAAGACGGAGTGATGAAGTTATAGTAGAGGGCGCTTGGGATGAAAATTGTTTAGATTGATGAGGTGTCATAAGAATAGGTACTAAAATTAAAAATATGATTGTATATATTTACTAGCATTTTCGTCTCTTTGGACATACGGGTGTTATTTTTATTAGAAATATAGTTTTTTTATAATTCGTATGTTATTTTCGTTGTTCATTGATAATAATTTATCTTCGTTTTAAACATTACAAAATGTTAAAATCTTAACGGTAGTGTGTCGTCGTTTTACGTAAAACTTCTATTTAAGCTTCACCCAATACACAAATGTATTAAATAACTAAATTATGAACCGGCTTACAAGTCCTAAATATATCTGAACAGACCGTGAAGGTACCAGGAGTGCATAACTAACAAAGAGTAACATAGGAAACTGCAATGGACAGCCAACGTCCATCGCATGTCAAATCACCCCGCCCGAACCTGACGTGAGTTTTAGCTAAAACATTCGCTTTGCACTCTCGCTTAAAGTCCAAATTAGGTATTATGTTCACAAAACAGCACGCCTGGTTTCTCACGAAGGGGAGAGATGCACAATTGGGATATTTGATCAGTCAAAAATAGATGGACGATCTGTTTTTTGAACAACAATATTATGAATTCGTTGTTGACTTATGAGAGACCTTTTATTAGCAGAATTTTGAACAATTTTAAACGTTTTTAAAAGTACATGACGTTCTATATTTTAATAATTTTCTATCTTATATCATGAATATAAGTATTACAATAAAATATCATAGGCATGTTTCAAGAAAATACGAATAATCTGGTGAGGTAGGTCTCTCTAGGTGAGGTCAAAAAAATGTATCAGATAAATAAAGAATTATAGGTTTTTTCTTAAAACATTTTGAATTAAGAATTTTAAATTATTTCTGCAAGAAGTTTGTTAAATGTATAATCAAATATTTTTCTCAGGACAAACTCTCGAAATTCACGCATTGATAAATTTTTAAGTGAAACTTTTCACAAATGAACTGAATGTTTTTCTCAGGATATCAACGTGATTTTTATATAAGAATTTTAATAAACTCTTGCAAGTAAATCCGTCGTAACAAGCCAAGCTTATATTAAGCCATTCGATAACAAATCAAATACTTTATTGAACATAGTATACAGGCCGACCTTTCTTTCAAACCAAGAGGTACTTGAAAAAACCCTTGTCAAAAAACCTTATCAAATAATTGTGTCTATTTACCCAAAATCTTTCGATAAACATTCGAGAGGGGTTATTACCGTTCGCAAGGGCTTAACAATGCCAATCAATGAAACATAAAAACCGACTAAGCAGATGAGATGAATCTCCGTCTGTAGTACGAATATTAACAAAGGATTTTCAACATTATATCTGATGTGTAGGGTGTAATTTTGCACGGGGTTTTGAAGTTATAATCTTGTACAGGGTGTATTGTTAAGTAGAGCCGGCCAATCAGTTCCATCACCTCTTGAGAAACCAATGAACCGTGCCTAAATCTCCATTCGTGAACCGAGGGTTAAGTCTTTACGCGTTTGGTTTTGTCATTTTATCAATATAGGCTTCATCTGTTGCGTTCGGCAATAATTCGGGATATTTCGGGATTGTTCGGTCATGTTGAGTTTCTCAATAGACTTTCTGATGTCGACATATCAGTGAGTTTTGTGAAATTTTGATAATGATCTCGAATCTGTTTTCGAAGAGTTGAATAAAGAATTCGTTTATGTCACCTGTCATCTTGTCGATTTTGATTGGACTATGATCATATTTCAAGATAAACTGTACCTACATGAATTTTAAATTGTTTTATCGAACTTTAGAGACCTTGAGTATTTGAATGGAGGATGGAGTACAGGTATTTTTTTTACAACAATCGTCATCTTCAATTTGATGAGAATGATTAATGATTTTATTCGTCTACTGTTCCCCATTACTATGAGAAGAATACCTGAGAAAGATGACTAGGACCCACTAGATCCAGGTCGCTTCAAGACCCCTTCGATATAGAAATCATTGCAAGAAGTCCATATTCAGTAGTAGAAGTCTAGTTGTCAATATAATGAAGATAATGATGTGTGCTTAGACACAATATTAGAATCATATTATTATATCAACATAACATAACATCACGCCTTTTTATCCCCGAAGGTGTAGGCAGAGGTGCACATTACGGCACTTAAGGCCACTGTACAATGCAACACTCATTTTTCACCATCCATGATGGGTCCCATGTAATAAGGGGTGAGCCTATTGCTATTACATCAAACTATCAGAATATTCAAAACCCAATCAGAAACGTAAAATAACACTGTCATTTAACAACATGTACGTCTGCAAATGTGTTTGAAACAATATATACATAAGCATATTCCACCACCTGATCAAAGGATTATTTCATATATTGAAATCATAAGATTTGGATAAGCTGATACTACTCATATGGATGTCATTGACATTTGAACTACTGAAGACATATGTCAACAAGTCCTCGACCTGTGCCCTTTAGAAAAGGTTACTTTATTCTTAAAGAGAGATGGGTAATTAAGTAGATACGACTTGAAACGTTTATATGAGATAGATTTTTTCGAATACAGTAAAATAAATATATTTATGTATTTATTTATTTCATTTTAGATAGATGTATAGTCGTGTTACAGTATGAAGAATTTTTGTTTTTAGTGAAATTCTTTGTTTTGATGTGGTATTTAAATAAAAATTTTGTTATATCCATTACTTTTTATTAATTTTCTATCAAGGTATTTCTTTAGCATATATTATGCATATTCGTTTTAACTACGCGTTGCGAGTGCATTAGCGTACGTCTTGGCTCAATTCAAAAAAGATTAGAAATTAAACAATAACATAACATAACATCACGCCTTTTATTCCCATATGGGTAGGTAGAGGTGTACATAACGGCACTTAATGCCACTGTACAATATAACATGTGTTACATTGTTTTTCACTATTTATTTTATGAGTCCCATGTAATAGGGGGTGAGCCTATTGCCATATACCGGGAACAACTCCAGACTCCGTGCGGAAATTGAACACGAGACACTTTGCCCGGCAGTCGTACTTGCGACCAATCGGCCAACAAGGCAGTCAAAACAATAATCTATAGTAAACCATAGAACAGACCATTGTATACAGTTTACCATTAAACATATTTTGTTTTGCACTTTCTATGAGTAGGTACCATCTATCTCCTTGAATATTATATTTCTCTGTAACAAACTTTATGCTTCTATCCCATATAAAAGTAATGTCATCATCAACATCATAGGCATAAATGCCCACTGCTGAGCAAAGCCTCTTCTCACACGGAGAAGGTTTGAGCATTAATCAGCACGCTTGCTCAATGCGGTTTGGCAATTACAAACTTATAATTAGACATTATAAGCCCAGGTTTTCTCACGATGTTTTCCTTCACCGTTTGTCAATGGTGTCTAGATAACCTTAGAAAGTACATATAACTCTGAAAAAGTCACATTGGTACTTGCCATTGGTAGGTTTCGAATCCGCACCCTCATACATGAGAAGCGGGCTTCTTAAACCTCCGGGCCACCACGATACACAAAAGTAATGTACCAACTATAATAAAGTCAAAATTACAAGAATTACTCACAGGATTGGGAAACTTTATTGTGAGTCACCCGTCAACGTAACGCGTGACGTCACTCAAGTGAAATAGCCTGGACGCGTCACACAGTCTACCGACTCTCTGTTTGCTGCGTCAGCGTAGGTCAATACACCATATTTTTTATACTTATGCAATATTATACTTGATAATATTTTGTGGGTTAAATTATGAAATTGGTTTTTTAGTGTTTAACGTTTATTTGGTGACTGTACAGTTAGTGGAGGATCAATGAGAAAATAATGAATGAAAATTTTTCTTAGTTTTTTTTTTAAAAACGTTGTCCCACTCTAGTATTAACTCCTGTGTCGTGGGTGCGTTTACAAACATACAAATTTACATACACATGAAACCCAGACCCGAAACAACAATTTGTGGATCACTCAAAGTGTTGTTCCGTGCGGGAATCGAACCCGCGACACGTTGCCCGGCAGCCGGTTGCCCAGCCACCGCACCAACCGTGCAGTCGAAATAGTCAAATAAAATAGTGTCAATAACATTATCGTTGTGTTTACAAGAAAATTCGTGATTAATTAGAAAAAAAAATCCATAAGTTTCCTTAATTAGCTCATGTTTGCGACAGAAATTAATTTTTTTACTAAAATTTTTGTTGTTTTTTTTTTGTATAATGTAACACCCGCTTAACACTAATTATGTTATAAGTCCTATTTAAGGGGATGTACCTATCGTTATAAACCGAAAACCTGTTAGGTCCGAGACTCGTACCTGAGACTGGTCACGTGCCACCGTGCATAGCGAGGCCTAAAGGGAGATGAATATCTCCCTTGTGATGTGCCGTCACAGGCGTTTCACTGGGGGATTCCGGAGCAGGAGGTGACTTTGACTTTGACTTTGACTTAGTAAGAATCCCACACTCCCTAGTTTTCTATCCCCATAAAAGCTAGGCGCCTTTTGAAGGTTTCCCTTTGAAAAATAATTAAAAAAAAAATATTTTGACTCCAAACGATAGAAACTATGTATAACAATCAAGCGTTTCTAATAATACGCATCTACATAATAATGTACACACATGTATTTATTGGGGCATACCTTGAAATGGGGGCAATTAACTATAGCAGGATTACTTTAGTGGTTGTTGCTTAGTGACGTCACAGGCCCAATGAACGTAATCCGATTAAGATAATTGCCCAAAATCTTATTGAACAAAGACTTATGTATTTATGGAGATGATGGGAGCTGTACATATGTGGTTCTAATCATATTTTGAGATCGTTTAAGTATTTGATATTGGTATTATAAATTGTTCTTGAAGTTTATCTAATGATGAATTCATAAGAGTGTTAAGTTTTATAAAAAAACTGAACTTTAAAATTACCTATCAATTTATAGTTCTTTTTTTAAATTTTTTGCGTTTTGGTTAACATAACATCACGCATTTTTATCCCCGAAGGGGTAGGCAGAGGTGCACATTTCGGCACTTAATGCCACTGTACAATGTAACACCCACTTTTCACTATTTATGTTATGAGTCCCATGTAATAGGGGGTGAGCCTATTGCCATATACCGGGCACATTTTTCCAGACTCCGTGCTACTACTGAGATTTTTCAAAACCCAGTAATACTTTGCCCGACCCGGGAATCGAACCCGAGACCCCTTGCCCGGCAGTCGCGCTTGCGACCACTCGGCCAATGAGGCAGTCAGCGTTTTGGTTAAAAGTTCTTATTTAGGATTTGATGACAATTGGGATGATGACGGGGTATGAAAATTAAAAATCTAATTAGTCCGTAAGTTAGGTAAAAGAATATTAGACACGTATTTTTTTATTTTGTCGTCTATTATAACAATACTTAGATAAAACGAATCAAAATTTAGGAGTGGGGGCTAAAACGTTATTACTACATATAAAATGTACATAGAAGAGACGTCGCGCGACATTTCAAACCAATATATCGTCGAAAGTATTCGTTTCTGTAAAAAAATAAAAAATACGTGTCTAATGATTTAAAATAATCTACCAGACGGACATTAAAATAAAAATTAAGCATCTACCCTATCTACATCTACAATGTTGCCATCAAATCCTAAATATATTTTACCATATTTAGGATTTGATGACAATATTGTAATCCTATTGTATTCCAATCCTATTGTATCGAATTTATTGTAATCCAATTCTACAACCTCAATATAAGTAAGTTTTGATATTATGATTTGTCAAATATCAGTATCAAACCCAAACATTGAATTTCAATGGATGAAATTCTGACTACAACATGACTTCTAACAAATATTTTCTACAGGACGAAAATGTGTACTAAGATATTATAAATATCATCTTCAGGGTCAATGACCAATCTTAATCCAAATCAAATCAGTCTTCCTCATCACGCCATCTTGTTTACGATTTTAAGATAAAATATTTCGTATTCCCAGAAACATATAATACCTTGCCTTATCTTAATTTAAATACTAATAATATTAATTTATTCGTCCAAACGAAATATTTATCATTCCGAATATTATTTAAAGTCGTAAATCTATTTAAAAGCTACATTGGAAATTGGTCCTAATTTCTCACGAACAAAGTTTACAAATCGTTTAAACATGTCTAGACTTAAAAATGAATTAGAAATATCTGTTTGTTTATGTATGGATAGGTAAACCTCTTTTTGCAAACTTTGCGTTCTGTTAATCCTAGATAAATTGAGTTCTTTGTAATGGTATCTATTTAGGATTGAAGAAAAAACTCGAGAGTGTGTTAGAGTCGTTAATGTTGGGTTCTGTAGGAACAAAATATTATTTTTAACAAGTCCCATGACTTGTTAAAAATGATATTTATTTAATTATAGACTGCCATCCGTCTAAAATCCTTTTTTTTGTTTTCTTTCTCCGATTATAATATTTTCTGATTTATTTCGTTACGAGAACCAAGTTCATGTCCCTGAGACGCGACGGACTTCAATGCTCCGATGTTTTCATTGTTGTTTCTACTGTAGATCCTGGCCAACAAGAGTTGCAGCGTTTTGGAAGGTTGTGGCGGGCTTGTCCCATAAAAAAGTACATTGAAGCTGTAGCAGCTTTTACGTACGGTCATTTATACTTAAACATTTTGTTCATTATCTTCACCGCAAGGTTTGACTAACTATTCCACAAACTAAAAGTTAATAACGTAATAAATAAGTTGAAGAAAAACTTTTTTCACGAGCGTTCCCATTTATTTTTAACTTTATTGACATTGACATAGGAGTGTTTGCAGAATACGAGGCTCTGGGTTGCATCTTCTCGTCAATCTACAAAAATTGGCTTGTATTTCAAGACCATGCCTGGTATTTGTCAATAGGTTCACTATCACTAATAAAGTAATTGGCAAAAGTGGGTGGTATCAAGCCACGCTGAGCTTTATTTTGGGAGAACGACAGGCAGGATGTTATGTGATGTTCGCCATAATTGAACTTAACAGACATCACTTCTTATATCATTACATTATTAACCTTTTAAGCGTTTACCCGTTAATAGGGTAGACGACTAACTTTTATTTTAATGTCCGTCTGATAGATTATTTAAAAACATTAGACACGTATTTTTTCTTTTCTCACAGAAACGAATAGTTTCGAAGATATATTGATTTGAAATGTCGCGTGACGTCACTTCTCAGTACATTTTATACTAAGAAATGACGTTTTAGCCCCCACTCCTAAACTTTGATTCGTTTTATCTAAGTATTGTTTTATTATACGACAAAATAAAAAAATACGTGTCTATTATTTTTTCATTACCTAACTTACGGACTAATTATATTTTTAATTTTCATACCCTGTCATCATCCCCATTATAACATCAATGTAATATAATAGACAAACTACTAGAAACACGGCACCATCGTCACAATGAACCCTAAAAACAAAAACGTATCCAGTTTTCGATTTCGATTGTAGCTCGGAGCTGTTTAGTAAGCGCTGATGGAGCATTGCATTAGACAAAGAGGATTCGGAGCTCAACTAGCAGACACCTGGCCTGCCTGTCTAATTGCCAATCAGACGGTTGGCTACCTTTAGTCCGGGAGCAGAGAGCACAGACTGATTGAGTATCTATTATTGATGGTGATATTTAGATTTGTTTGACGTGAGAACTTTGTTAATTGGTGTGTTCTAATAGATTGGGAAGTTTTATAAGGAATGGTTGTTATTACGCCTGTAAAAGTTACTAATAGTTCCAGTATTTGTAAGCATTAACTAGTGCAGTTTTCAATAAGCGAAATGACCGTAGTTTTTGAATTTAATATGAATAGATCTAGATATAGTTGCGGTTGTCCGCGAGGACCAGTTCTTTGTGTTGTTCTAATTACAAAAAAAAAACTAATTAAAAATTCCTAAACTGAGGGAACATAACATCACGCCTTGTATCCCCGAAGCGGTAGGCAGAGGTGCACATTATGCCACTGTACAATGTAACACCCACTTTTCACTATTTATGTTATGAGTCCCCGTGTAATAGGGGGTGAGCCTATTGCCATATATCGGACACAGTTCCAGACTCCGTGCTACTACTGAGAATTTAACCCAGTAATAATTTACCCGACTCGGGAATCGAACCCGAAACCCCTTGCCCGGCCAGTCGCACTTGCGACTACTAGGCCAACGAGATAGTCAGTAGTAAAGTGAGGGACTTGTTAAAAAATATTATAACGTACCTTTTCCCACTACGCTACAAGGTTTTTAACTTAAAAAGTTATTTCGGTACAAATATACAATTTACAAAGCTGCGATCGTATTTTACATTATAATATTTGGAGGGCAGATGTTTCTTAATGATGTAGACATTGAAAATTAACGTTTAATTAAGTTTGTAAGCGATGCCTGCTTGTACCCTAATATTGGTTTACGTTCGACGGTAAATAAACTCAAATAACCTATCAGGTAATGTTACAGTCAAATTCCAAATGTGTATGAACTATGAAAGTCGTATGAGTATGAAAATGTTTAATGTATCTGTTTGATTGTCACTGGCTTTTATGTGTAAATTGTTGTCGTAATTGTGATGTTGTGCAACGATGTTTTTTATTACTAAATATTGGCTATATTTGTTAGTTTTTTAACTTAAGGTGGACAGGAGGAGGAGGAGGAGAGGACGTAACACAGGAGAATTATTTTTTATGACATAAGCCGGTAAACGAGTAGACGGATCACCTGATGGTAAGCACTCGGCGTCGCCCATGGACACCTTAAACACCTCAGGCGTTACAAGAGTTAGAAATTTGAGGATTGTTGGGGATTCAGGGATTGAGGAAAGGGAGTGGGGGCGGTAACAACCCGAGTGTGTGGAGTGGCAACGTTTTTCTCTTTTAAATAAAGAAAATAAAGAACTTCGGAACATTGTCACGCCTGAAGAGTGGGGATAACGAAGGAATATATAAAAAGTTGAGCTTTTTTTTGAGAATTTAGAAGAATATCAAGTCACTCACATCACTTTCAAGTACTATTGCACAAGAATTCCGAAATATTCTACGAGTACCTATTTATATCGATTCCTGGGTCGGGTAGAGTATTACTGGGTTTTAAAAAATTCTCAGTAGTAGCACGGAGTCTGGAATTGTGCCCGGTAGGTATATGGCAATAGGCTCAGCCACTATTACATGGGAAAAGTGGGTGTTACAGTGTATTGTGGCATGAAATGCCGTAATTTGCACCCCTGTCTGCCCCTTCGGGGATAAAAGGCGTGATGTTATATTATGTTTTATAAGTATCTCAAATCCAACATCTCAGTTCAACCAAGACCTCAAACATTAAGACTTTACTAATTAAATATCT
Source organism: Spodoptera littoralis (assembly GCA_902850265.1). Taxonomy (NCBI): domain Eukaryota; kingdom Metazoa; phylum Arthropoda; class Insecta; order Lepidoptera; family Noctuidae; genus Spodoptera; species Spodoptera littoralis. The sequence continues at coordinate 5,789,060 of LR824539.2, forward strand.
CAAACCAAACCCAAAGGCGAATTTATTTGCCAACATTAATTGCAGTAGTCTCCCTTAAACTCCAACTTCGGTAAATACCTGCGACATATTTGGTTCGATTAGCACGTCTTGTTTGAACTTAATTAAGAGAACACGTAACAAAATGAACGTCGACTGCTTAAGATCAAAGCATCTAATGTTAATATTTGCAAAGCTTGTATTGAAACTGAAAGAAGTCATTGGCACTGAGAAATTTTGCACACAAGTACAAAATTGTTATAGACACAGACAGACACACCCTGTATATTGTAGGATTTTGTATTGCGTGTGTGTGACGAATAAATATTTTTAAATGGTGAAATTGTATTTATTGGATTTTAGGTTTTTGACAAAAATGATGCTTTCGTAGGACACTACGAATATCTATTCTTCAGAATGACAATTCTGAAGAATAGATAGTCACAATAAAATACTAAAAAGTAATTATTATGAAATACTATATAATGTAGTCCTGTTAATGGGTATAAGAGAGACATGCTTCGGCACGAACGGGCCGGCTCGACCGGAGTGATACCACGGCCTCACAAAAGGAACACCGATGTGAAACAACGCTTGCGTTGTCTTTCGTCGTGTGAGTGAGGTTACCGGCGGCCCAATTACGCCCCCCTCCCCTTCCTCAATCCCTGAATCCCCAACAATCCTCAAATTCCTAATTCCAAAAGGCCGGTGACACACTTGTAACGCCTTTGGTGTTCCAGGTGTATATAGGCGACGCGGATTGCTTACCATCAGGTGATCCGTCTGCTCATTTACCGGCTCATACCATAAAACATAAACCATTTTTAAATAGTTACTTCTCTACACTACTTTACTCAATGTGATATATTAAGAAGAACAAATGCTACCTATACACACTTATACCTAAGTCTATCTACATTTTCAATAGAGATACAAATAGTTTCCACCTCTCACTTTGATGTGAGCGTCTGGGAATCCATCTAGGATACTAAGCATACTAAACTTGACGCGTGCCACCAACAAAATCACATCCTGTATTATATTGACTCAAAGAGGTCCGTACTATGGGTTCGTGCAATAATCGTGAATAATATTAAGAAAGGACTTTCGAGTTCACTTGTCATCGGGTTCGTGGATTGTGATAAAATAATGTCTTTTAAAACTGGATAAGATTTAAAAAACAACAAAAAATATATAAGATTTATATAAATGACACTTTATTTCATAAAAAACCTTTTAAATCCACGCCTTATTAACGCTAAAAATATTTGTTTATAGCATAAACAGATTTTTTTTAAAGGGGTGAAAATCATCGAATTCCTGCTCCCGCCTGGGTGACGCGGGAGGGAGTGTCAGACTCTTACTGACTAAAAACCACCCCGTTCCTTCTCCTGCACGTCGAGCAGGAGCCGCGACAGCATGAACAGATTTAGATCTATCTATAAATAAATAAGTCCGGAAATAGATAAAATAAATCTGTACCTATACCCACGGATAACACAAAACTCACAAACAACAACAATAAAATCGAGAAACAATAGTAAGTAACGTGATGTCAAGTTTCGAAATCTTCCAATAAAGCGCTGAGAGTGAGACTATCTCATACAGCCGCCGGCCACAAGTTTCCAATAAGTAATTAAAATCCGGAGACGCGGAGATTACAGCTCCTGTGTCTCTCGACGTCCCGAGTGTTTGCTCCCGACCACTCCAAATCTCTTATGATTTCCTGGTATTTCCAATATTGTTAGCCGGTTCCGTGCAAATATATTAAACTTGAATCGCGAGTGAGAAAATTGATTTACTTTTATTTTGTTTGCAATTTTTTTTTATTTTCTTTTGTTTGTTGATTTATGTTTAGTTGGTTTTTTGACATAAAAGAAGTACCTTTGTAGATGGTAAAGTTCATAACTACTAACCCAGCCACTGATAGGTTAGAAGTCGGTGCCATGAGCTCATATCATAATGATATAACTTAATGACCACAAAATTGTAAATTAGGTATCTATTAGGGTTTTAATGAATAATATTGTATTTTTTTTATGGAATAGTAGGCAAACGAGCAGGCGGATCACCTGATGGTAATCGATCAGCGCCGCCCATGGACACCCGCAACACCAGAGGAGTCACAGGTGCGTTGCCGTATAGAACTTATGGCGCCGACTTCTAACCTACCAGTAGCTGGGTAACCAATTAGTACTAATAATAGTTATTTTTTGCTTTAAAGTTTAGTGGTTTGTTATTAGTTTTTGGGTTTTTGAAGTCGGTTTTTATAAACGCAGTTTTTATACGGATTCAAAAAGTACTTACAATGGATAGATTGAGAACAACTCACCAACAAAGTAGACATTGACAAATCCAAAAATAAATGGTGGAAAAATGTAACAGGGATTTCCAATATCACTCCCGTTATTAAAAAACCAGAAAAAAAGGACAATAAATTACAACCAATTCCGTCCTGTAAACCGCATAAAGGATTACACGAGATAACATCATAAAACCTACTTTGGAATGTTATTAAATGTTCCCTTGTTTATCTGTGTCTGTTCGGGGCATTTTTATGAAGAACTGGGCAAATAGTCGGGCACAAACATTAATCTGCTTTGAACAACAGAGAAGATGTAAAGGGTCTGTAATGTCAATATTGTTTTAAGGGACAGACCTCGGTACCGCTCGGTAGCTATCTCTCGGCGACAATTAGAGCGTGATATGATTTTTTATGTAAACTTAATTTACTTCAGTCGTGTAAGAGATTGCGGTTTTCTATTTGTGTTTTTTTTTCGAAGACAGTGTGATTTTTTGTATCTAAGTAATTTGTGTCGTATATTATAGTTGATACTCCCAAGTAACGAATATTGTAAAGTATTATCCAATACTTCAAACATTTTAAGGTATTGATGTTTTCTATGTGACTGGACTATATAGGACTACCTCGTTGGCAGAGTGGTCGCAAGTGCGACTGCCAGGCAAGGTGTCTCGAGTTCAATTCCCCTGTCGGGCATAGTATTACTGGGTTTTAAATCACAGAAGTAGTAGCACGGAGTCTGGAATTGTGCCCGGTATATGGCAATAGGCTCACCTCTTATTACATGGGACTCATAAGATAAATAGTGAAAAGTGAGTGTTACATTGTACAGTGGCAGTAAGTGCCGTAATGTGCACCTCTGCCGACTCCGTCGGGTGTAAAAGGCATGGCATACTCCGTGGTGCTACTGGTTTTTAATAAAAAAAAAAAACAATAATACTCTGCCGGACCCCTTGCCCGCGGCAGTCGCACTTGCGACCACTCGGCCAACGAGGCAGACAGTAACACTTAATTATAAAACATTTTTTTTTTTATTTTAAAACAACTATAATGTCACAATAAATATTAACCCACCCCTGAGTACATAAATATAATTTTCTAGAACCCTTTCGCTAACGAAATCTTTCAACCCTATAATGCAAACGTCTGCGACAAAGATTTAATTATAAACTGTAAATGTCTTTAAGCAATCGATGCGTGTCTTCATTATTAAATTCTGTTTTAGTTTAAAATGTGGTTCGTATAACAATAATTTATAACCGCCGTTTACGGGTTGATTTATTAGTTCTATGTCAAGGGGTAGAGTTATGGTGACTATGCGTTTTGTTATGCCTTTAACCGTTTCCTTAGATGATGAACAGAGGATGTTCTTAATTTGAAACGGCATTACTAATTATTTTTACCGACTTCAAAAAAAGGAGGAGGTACTATGTTCGGCTGATTGTTTTTTTTTTTTTTTTTTTTTTGTTTGTTCGCGCAGTACTCCGCCGTTTGTGGACCGATTTCGAAAATTTTTGTTTCGTTTGAAAGGGTATACTCCCGAGATGGTCCCATTTCCATGAAGTCAGGATCTGATGATGGGATCCTAGGGAAACCGAGGGGAACTTTCGAAAATTCTATGGGGGAGTAATGCGTCTATTATGTTTTTCAATTACGAATTTTAAACACTACAATTTAATAAGGGTCTGGAGTCGACCTGATGATGGAGCCGACAGACAGTCGAGGGAACTCCTCAGTGGTTTATATTAACTACCTTGTGTTTGGGCTTAATTAAATTGTATTGATGAGGACTTTACACCTAGATAGAGTGGGGCTGTCATTAAGGGTCTGATGATGAAGAAGTGTAATTGTTAAGGGAACTCCTCAACGGTATACAGTAACTACCTTGAGTTTGGGCTTGATTAATTTGTATTGATGAGGACTTTACACCTAGATAGAGTGGGGCTGTCATTAAGGGTCTGATGATGAAGAAGTGTAATTGTTAAGGGAACTCCTCAACGGTATACAGTAACTACCTTGAGTTTGGGCTTGATTAATTTGTATTGATGAGGACTTTGCACCTATGTATATTATAAGTAACAAAACGGGTATATGTAGCTTTACACTGAAAATGGTAAAATAACAAAATAAAAACTGCGTTTAAAAAACCGACTTCAAAAACCAAAAACTAATAACAAACAAAAAGTCAATACTAAAAAGCAAAAAATAACTATTATTAGTACTGATAGGTTACCCACCCACTGATAGGTTAGAAGTCGGTGCCATAAGCTCATATCATAATGATATAACTTAATGTCCACAAAATTGTGAATTAGATACCTATTAAGGTTTTAATGAATAATTTTGTATGGAACTTATGGCACCGACTTTTTACCTATCAGTGGGTGGGTAACCTATCAGTACTAATAATAGTTATTTTTTGCTTTTTAGTATTGTGTGCCATATCGTTAAAAAAGTTTAAAAATAATACACACTTTTTAAAACAATATTCATATGTATTTGACCTTTTTAACCACATTTTTTAAATAAAAAATACATTTTAATCTGAAAAAGGTATTTTTTTTGTACATTTAAAATAAATATTTGACCTTTTACAGTCACATTTCAGTAACAAATCACAAGCCAAATTATTCTAACACATTGTTATTTTTAAAAATCAGTTCGCAGATTCGGTCTCAGAAATTCATGCTCATTTAACTTCACTTCTGTTTAAAAATACCAGCTCTATATTTTAGATGATTCCAACAAATTTAAAGTTGGCTATGTAACTTGAAAGTTTTATCATTATATCTGATGTGAAGCAAACTAAATGCGTGTATAAAATTAATTCTATGAAATTGAGAATGTAAACACCCTGTAAAACGTTTCGCGCACTCCATATTCGAAGAAGGTTTTGTTGAAGTGGTGGATGTGGTTGAATAATAGATAATGCTTGTTATATTTCGTAGTTTTATTAAAAATCACACAGAAAGCACATGATGGGCGCCATGCAGACGACAAAAGGGAAGAATACAGATAATATATCGACGTCTATGAGAAACTTGCCAACTTAACACTAGATGGCGCTACTTATATTATTTAACTTAAGATTATAATATTTACCTTATTACAACACACCTCCTTAAATTTATAATCTTAACATTTTATCTTACATGAACAGTATTTTAAAGTTATTACAGTTTTAATATTTTACTTAAACAGTACTTTAAAGTAATAATCTGAACTCTTAACTAAATTAATCTTAATTCAAACCTGTTTTTCAAAAATTTTGATTTATCTAGACTCTTAGTCAACATATCTGCTAAGTTACATTTTGTATCAATTTTAATTATATCAATAAGTTTGTTTTCATAATTCTCGTTTATATAATGATATTGCACTTCAATGTGCTTTGAATTTTTAGTAAAGTTACCATACTTAGCTATTGCAATTGCACCTGAGTTATCTTCATACAATTTTATTGGATAACAAAAGTTTATATCAAATGACTCACTTAACAAATTTCTTATAAAAAGTACTTCAGTTACTGCCTCTGACAATGCAATATACTCTGCAAAAGTTGAACATTTAGTTACTGTATTTTGTTTACGTGTTTTCCAAAATATTAAATTTCCAAAAAATCTTATAATAAAACCTGTTGTAGACTTCCTATCCACATTATCCCCTGCATAGTCTGAATCAACCATACAGTCTAAAATATCAGCATCTGCATTATCATTATATGTTAACTTTAGATTCTTAGTTTTATACAAATATTTTAACACCCTCATTGCATATTTGTAATGTGTTCGGTTATAACAACTTTGATATCTACTCAAATAATTAACGCTGTACGCTACATCTGGTCTTGTGCCTGTACTAATATACAATAATTCACCTATTATATTTCTGTACTTAATACTTTCATCGACCTCACTAGCTTGCTCTAATTTTAAATTTGTTTCCATAGGAGTATCATATAACTTAGTATTTACCAAATTATACTTTGCAGCCAAAGATTCAATATACTTTGTTTGACTTAATGTCATCACATTTTTATCATCATTATACTCAATATCTATGCCAATATAGCTTTTAATTTTCCCCAAGTCTTTCATTGCAAATCGTTTCATTAAACTTGTTTTCACCTCTTTTATTTTATTTTTATCTTTACAACATATTAAAAGATCATCAACAAATATTAATATGTATATTGGATCTTTGCTTGCTTTTTTAACATACAAACAGTAATCATAACTACTTCTAACAAAATTCAAAGTTTTTATAAATATATCAAAACAATCATACCACACTCTAGGACTTTCTTTGAGACCATAGAGAGCTTTTTGCAATTTGTAAAGGAGAATGGCAGGTTTGTATGGAAGTTTTGTACCGCTATAAAATTTTGTATTAGTCATTGTTTTAACCAAGCGAATAGTCTGAACGATAGATATTTTTATTATGAAGTTTAGAAAAAAATTACATATTTTTAGAACTTGGGGTTCAAAAGTTATTTCACTTTGAAAATGTGCAAAAGGTACGTTAAGGTGGTACCACACTTGACATTGCGTAGTCGCTTCATTTGTTAAAATATTTGTAGACTACGTACAAATGGCGTCCAAATAGTATCTCTATATGTAATGGCGTGCAAATATAGAGCAAACAAAGAAGAATAAATCCTCCACACATGTTCTTTTTTGGCCGAACACGACAAATACGCAACGTCAAGTGTAGAGCCACCGTTAAGCAAAATATCTATTACAAATGACAGATGACAGTTAACGGAAAAATGTCAATGTGCTCTCTTGTGGTTGTTTACAAAAAACAAAAATCTAAATACTGCTCGCTACTCAAGTGACTATTACACTTTGTATTATTAGGAATGATCCTGTTAATTCAGCAAGCATGATGTACCAATAGAGTTTTAAAGAGTATGCCTCACATCACAATCTATTTCATTTCTTAGATGCCTACGAAAATGCAAATTCATAATGTAAGCGTCTGTCATTGGGTAGAAGGCCTACATTTAGCAGTGGAAGTCTTGTGGCGGATATGATAAAACTAATGTCTCACTTCACCTTGAATCTTGCGGGCAGACGCAAGATTTAATGTGTAAAATCAAGATTCGAGGCAGAGGCCTGATATACAAATAGTCTTTAAGTTAATTCGATTTAAACTTAAGCTTAGCTCTTTGAGAAAGTATTTCTTCTGAAAACTGGTTGCTTAGCACGCGTGTAAGGTTTAATTTGTAATAAGTAAGTCAAATCATCAACATTTTTATCATTAAGTCTATAAGTGGCCACTGCTGACCGAAGCGTCTTCTCGCATGGAGAAGGTTTGAGCATTAATCACCATACTAGCTCAATGTGGGTTGGTAATTCAAACTTATAATAAGAAATTATAAGCCCATGTTTCCTCACAATTCGTTAGAGGTGTCTTTGTACTTTCTTAGATTATTTAATATACGAATAACTCGGAAGAAAGACACATTGGTACTTTGCCGTTGGTAGGTTTCGAACCCGCACTCTCATGCATGAGAAGCGGGCTTCTTAAACCTCCGGGCCACCACATCACAACTAAAGAAAATGTAAAATGAAAATGAACATTTTTGGTATAAAACTAAAGCTATCTAAATTAAATATGGCATTTATTTTATAGATTGATTCTTAAAATCACTTTTATCAAGATAGAATTTATAGTTACTTACTAGGTTAAAATAAAACAAATGTATTATTTTAAAATTCTTTTATTTCATTGTATTCAGGTTGTTTCTAGGACTATTTCATCTAAAAAGAGAACAGGCAGTGTCATAGGTACAGCAGACATCAATTGCTGATATCTGTAAACAAGTAAGGTAACTGTAAATAAAGTAAACAAAAGTACATTTTTTCCTTTAGTTTTATATGTTATAAATAATAATATGTCTGATTCCCTATCTTAAAATGGAAAAGATAAAAATAAATATTTGATTACATTAATTGATTTTATAACATTTATTATAGTTATTCGTATATCAGATCACATTATTTGTATTACAGATCATAGGAGCTCAAACAGCATGCTAATTAATAAATTATAATTATAACATGAGTATAAAACTATTATAAACCGCTTATATACTCCACATAGATACATAATTATGTAGGTACATTATAATGAGAATGCATACTTGTTGAAGCTCTGAGAGCCGAACAACATCTTCCGGCCTCATCTGTTCTACAAATGGCAATGCTAAAGTGAGGCTTAGTCCATGTTTACATAACACATTACTTCCTGATAGTGAACACTGTGAGGTGGTATGTCAGGTTGTGGTTTTATAGTTTCGACTCTTGTATGGTCTCTCAGTCAGTATGGAACATGATTTTCATCATGGGAAGTAAGCTAAAATAAGTAATAATATTAGAATATGATGTTGACTTTAGATTACACTGTAAATGATAATAGTATGGTTAAATTATGCTTTATTACCTCTTGTGGCTGAATCCAATCAAATACTATGTCTTTAGTCCTGTTCTTTGGCGCCTTCAATTAAAACCCTGCGTCACCTTATCCTTGCAATGAATCACCCATATACGACACAAACATGTCGATGACCAATTTGTTTGCTGGACATACTTTCAGCAACATCCCGATACATTGCTAATTGCCAGCAAGCATTGCAAATATGGTTGGTAGGAGAGATCTAGAATAAAATGATACATTATGGGTAGATAACACTATGCGCCTTCTTTTATTCAGGCAACATGGTGACTTTCGATATGTTATCCGGGTAAACTAGGTACTTACATCTCTAGGATAAGTCCGCAATGGGATATTGTTGACCACGTCTTATCTTCACTCTCATTTCCTAGAGCATGCCGTCTCATGTGCGACAAACTCTGAATGCAATTAATGTACTGTAAATTCATCATCGCGACAGATTACAACACACTATGCACAAAATAATGTAAATAAGTGTCTTTTCGCAATTGTCGCAACAATGATGCCAATAACACCAATTTGGGCTACGGAGGAACGGTTGCCAAACTCAACGTATCACCAGATGAATAAAATAACTTCAAATTCAACAAACACATCATAACATCGCATTTGAAACAAACAGCAATGCGCCTGTATTGACAAATTAATTGTCAATGTCATAAAGACAAATGCCAGTTCAACATTGCCATATTCAAGTTTGTTAAAATGTTAAGTATCATTAATAATCCATGTAAACGTAGATTTAGATTGGATGTAGATTTTTATATTTACTTATAAAAATGTTTGAAATGGAAAGGAAAATATTTCATTGATAGATATTAAAATAAATGAGTTTATGAAATAGCGACATTCAATATGCTCTGATTTCATCTTTACGCATGGCAACTTTGTAAACGTCAATCGCGATTTGTTTTAACGTTTGGAAACGTTTAGTGGATTGATTTTTATCATTATTGAATATCAGTTTTTCTAGGGTTTCCCAAGTTCTAAAAATCTATTAAATATGCTAACATAACGTACTTAGGAGGTTCTATAACGACCCAATTTTTTAATGACAAATCTTTTTTTACCGAAGCGGTACGAAATCTGCCGTTCTCCTTTATTATCTCCTGTTTTATAACCTTCTGGTTGATTTACATAAACTTCTGACTTTACATAACCATTTAAAAAGGCTGTTTCAACATCCATTTGCTCTACAAATAATTTATTTTTACAACTGTATGACAATAAAATTTTCAAAGTTTGCATTTTTCCAACAGGTGAGTAAGCATTTTCATTAAAATCTTTTTGCTGAAACCCTCTCACAACCAATCTAGCTTTATATTCATTATTACTTTTCTTTTTAAAAACCCATTTAACATCAATTACCTTTTTATCTTTTAGTTTTTCTACAATTTGCCAAGTATTATTTTTATTTAAACTATTTATTTCAGAATCCATGGCTATTTGCCATTGCTTACTATCATTGGAGTTCATCGCCTCCTCGAATGAATTTGGTACATTTGCATCAATATGGTTAACATAAATAAAGTGTGTAACTGGATTACCATATCTAGAAACTGGGATTCTCTTTCTTTTCTGTGATTCTACTAAAACGTCATTTTCTCTATTATTATTTACGTTACTACTAGAATAAGTCTCATCTGCATCTACAAAGTTTTCATCGGTTTCATATTCATTTTTAACCTCTTCATTTGAAACATCTAAAGTATTATCACTTTCCAAATCTTTATTATTTTGATTGTCTACTTTTTCCAAACAAATTAACTGAGTATTTTCTTCAATTACCTGTACATGCCTTGCATTAATTATTCTGTTATTTAACAAAACTCTGTAACTATTTTCATTATAACCCACTAAAATTCCTAGTTGAGCTTTATCATCCCATTTACTTTTTCTTAACACTTCAGGAACTCTAACATAGACTCTACTTCCATAAATTTTTAAATGCTCTACATTTGGTTTGACCCCAAAAAATATCTCATAAGGAGTTTTATTTTCAACTGTATTTGCAATAGTACGATTCTTTAAATAAGCTGCTGTTTTTATTACTTCAGGCCAGTACCTCCTATGTATTTTAGCTTCTCTCATTAAACATCTACCTATATCCATAGCAGACCTATTATACCTCTCCGCTACTCCGTTTAACTCATGAACATAAGGTGGACATGGTAACAACTCTATGCCCTTATACCTTATAAAATTATAAATATCCTTATTTAAATACTCTCTACCATTGTCACACTGAATCTTCTTGACTCTTTTATTAAATTTATTTTCTACTAAATTTATAAACTCTATAAAACACTTTGCAGTTTCAGCTTTACTTTTAATACAAAATATCCTGGTACACTTACTATAATCATCAATAAAGGTTAAAAAATATTTTTCTCCACCATAACCAGTTGTGTTATGTGGCCCATTCAAATCAGTATGAATAAGTTCTAAAATCTCAGTAGTTTTTGTTCTATTATTTTCAAAAGGTACATTAGTCATTTTACTCTGAATACAATTTGAACATTTCATTTCTGTGCTTTCAATTTTATCTGGCAAACCATCAACTAATTTATTATTTATTATCTTATTTAAGTATTGAAAATTCACATGACCAAGTGCCCTATGCCATTTTTCTTTCTGCGTTAACTTTACAGAATTTGTGCATACTTCATTTTTTAAGACATAACCTTTTAAGCAATACAAATTATTAATTTTATCAGCAACAACTATCAACTCTCTAGACTCATTATATATTTTAGCACTTTCATTTTTAGCTACTATTGTACAACTATTAGTTACCTTTGAAAAACTTAATAAATTTTGTTTTATTCCTTCGACGTAATAGACATTTTCTAAATCTACATACTTCACACTATAATAGTTTTTGAAATACATTTTTACAGTACCTACTTTGGTTGCTTTCAAGGTTTTTCCATCTGGTAATTTTACATCAACAAAATCTTTCAAATCTACACTGTCATAAAAATATGAATAATCATTTATAAGATGGTCAGTGCACCCACTATCTAAAAGCCAATTAACTACATTACTATTATTATTAAATGTTACCTTTTCATTACATCCGGATACCTGGTTTACTTCTGGTTTACATACTTCAGCTGTCCATGACTGGGAGGGACCGTTGCTCGAAGATTCACCTTTAGGATGATTGCTAGATGAGTGGCCTTGACCTCTGCCTCGGCTGCGAAGAAGAAATCCTCTACTGTGTCGTAATTATTTAATTTGATCGCTTCCACTTTTCCTCGACATATAATTTGAAGAGATGTTGATTGAGTAAGATACATTTTGTCGAACTTTTGTAACATGTCAAAAGCTGTCTTGCACTCAGTGATATATTCTAATTGTTTGTCCGAAATAGTACTCATAATAATAGTCCTTGCCTTTAAATCCATCTTCTTCCATTCCGCTTCTGTATTTTTATATTTCACCGGCATTATGCCTATGGCGGCCTCGTTGCATTCTTTGTATTCCAACAAAGTAACCAACCTTAATTTCCAACTCGAATAGTTTGCCCCATCAAAAATAGGTATCATGATGTCTTCTATTTTAGCTTGTTGTGCCATATTTACGTATATTCTTGTAGATTCAGACGTTTTCAAAACTAACTTTTCCGTTGTGACCGGATAACCTCAATCGTAATTTGATTTCATAATTGCACTTCATATTTATTGACTTTTTCGTGAAACCACTTAACCACGCTCCTCTACCATGTTGAAGTGGTGGATGTGGTTGAATAATAGATAATGCTTGTTATATTTCGTAGTTTTATTAAAAATCACACAGAAAGCACATGATGGGCGCCATGCAGACGACAAAAGGGAAGAATACAGATAATATATCGACGTCTATGAGAAACTTGCCAACTTAACACTAGATGGCGCTACTTATATTATTTAACTTAAGATTATAATATTTACCTTATTACAACAGGTTTGAAAACTTTAGATTTAAATTAATTTAGCGGATTATTAATTTTGAATAATGAATATAGTTCTTACCTTTTTAACGCATCGATGAATAAAATTTTCTTAAAAGTAAATGACCTGTCTATTTTCAGCTAGCATTAATCTAAACTCCATTTATTCGGACTATTTTCAAATTAAAAAATTAAACTTCGAATCTAACATTTAAACTTTGATTTATACTTTTAATTTATTATTCAAGGACTTGATAAAAAAGTTGAATTCTAATTAGTGAAATAATAGCTTAGGTTTTGAATTTTCTCCGTGCGGATTAAAAGAATAATGGAAAATCATATGTTTGAAAAATGGGTACCTAGTTAAAAAATAATTTCGCATTAAAAGCAAAAGATAAAATGCTGTAAAAATTCGAGATAGCTAAAACGCTACATCCATTTGCGTATTTAAATTGCAAAGGCCCAGTTTGCAAGATTACCGGGACTTTAGCAACTAAAGCTAATTGCAGTTGTTGGAGTTAACGAGACGCCAGCCAGATCTGTTAAATCCCGAATGAGTGTTAAAAGATTTATATCAGTGGATAACGGCGATTCCAGATCTTAATCCCGGACTTCGCCGCGGGAAATTAAGACGTTTACGGGATTTTATCCCGTACTTCGCACTTGTTACATAAAGCCGTCCTACAAAAATATGAAATCAGGTTTCTAATGTTTGGTGCAGCATTTTCAATTAGTTTCTGTGAATTAGAAAATGTAATTACAAAATAAATAATGAAAATGCGTTGTTGTTTAGTTTTGTAGGTGTTCGGTATTTAAATTTCTTTATACCTACGTTTAAAAATACTTGGAACTTTGCGTTCTATGAATCCCATTCTTAAAAACAAATTAAGCATTTTAAAATTTAAAAAATTATATATTTTAATAAAAAAAACATAAGCAAGCACACTTGTATTCAATGTTCTATATAAGCATAGACAATGAGAAAATTTGAAGAAAAATAATCACAATAGATAAATAAAATAGTTCGTTATCAACAGTTCAGTGGTTTGAGAGGTGTTCTCACTTTAAAAAACATTTTCGAATAAAATTCTAGAATATTTGAAAGTCTTATATTATTGAAGGAGTCGTCAGAATATTCTGAAAAGTTTGACACCCAGGTTAAGTAGTGCAGTCACCGGTAAATTGGGCGAAGATTTGATAAAAACCTAGAATTGCTATTCTATTTTTGAAGACATTTTTTATTGAACAAATTTTTATTTTGTTTTTTAGTTTTTCTTACGTTATGTTAGGGTTCATTGGATGTGTTTTATATTGATAATGCTTTTTTAGTTCAGCTATTGAGGTAGATGATTTTACAATATTTATCTTTTTAATATTTTACAACTCCCTCGTTTGCAGAGTGGTCGCAAGTGCGACTGCGGCAAGGGGACTCGGGTTCGATTCCCGGGTCGGGCATTGTATTATTGGGTTTAAAAAAAATCTCAGTGGTAGCACGGAGTCTGGAATTGTACCCGGTATATAGCAATAGGCTCACCACCTATTACATGGGGCTCATAACATAAATAGTGAAAAGTGGGTGGTACAATGTAACAACATTGTACAGTGGCATAATGTGCACCTCTGCTTCCTGCTTTCGAGGACAAAAGGCGTGATGTTATGTTATGTTATATTTTACAATTATGTAGTAAGTATTTTTATAAGGGGGGAAAATCATCGAATGACTGCTCCTGCCTGGGTGAGGCGGGAGGGAGTGTGAGCCGGAGCCCCGGTAACCCGTTGGGTTCTCCGCGACACGTAGTAAGTATAGGGTATACTTTTATCGAAATCTAAAAAAACTTAAATATAGTAAAACTAACAGTTTTGATAAATTAAAAGTTCATTAGGTAGATAAATAAATAGAAGACTGCTTCAAATCTGACTGTTTCATCTTCAAAGATAGAGTTTAGAAAGTTCGAGTTGGGACTTCCTTCTTTTAATCTTAAACTGTCAAACACCGCGAGGATACCGGTGACCGCAACCTATTGTTCTTTAATTGTGTCTATAATGACGGTGCTCAAAGGGTTAATTTTGTTTCCATTTCCAGTATGCTCTCACACGTAATCTAAATCACCAATTTTATTAAACTATTAAGCTAGCACATTAATTGGAAACGGCGTAGCTTACAGATACACATACATAAATACAATCTAACCATAAACATAGCTACCTATACCATCTCCCTTAGAGAAAACCGCTAAAGCGAGACGTTGATTCGATTTCACGTTGAACGCTCATAGTTATCGCAGTAAATCTTCAGCCGATGTGATTTACTTTAATTTAATTTTGTATCAACATTTTCGCCCTTAATTATACTATGCTTAAGGCACAATCTGTCACCCGAGATAATTGTAGTCTGCGGTTTATAATTCTGTTGTTTCATAGTCGGATGATTTTCGTGTGTACTGGTGTTTATGCTAAAGGTAGGTATTGGGTATAGCTTGCAAACATATCTGTTACATGAAGGTACAGGTTGCATATCTTACCACTAGCTACTTCCGCGCGGTTTCACACGCTCTGCTCAGCTCCTATTGGTCGTAGCGTGATGTTTTATAGCCTATAGCCATCCTCGATAAATGCACTATCCAACACAAAAAGAATTATTCAAATCAAATTTGTAGTTACGGAGATTAGCACGTTCAAACAAACAAACTCTTCCGCTTTATATAATATATTATAATTTTTTTATTAGTAGATCAAATTATGATTTGAGCATGCTGTAGGTACTGGGTAAATTATCCGGAAATCAAGAACCGGATTCTATGTTAGAATCGATAATCAAAACACTACATTTGTTAGCTTTTCTATTACATAATAATCAAAATCAATACGTGTAAAAATATTTATTGTAGAAAACAAAACTTAAGGTTCAAACTAACTCTATTCCTCAGTAGTTATAACGTCAACGCACTGGCATTATAAATGCCTACGAAATGAGCTCATGAAAGAAGGTTTTAACCGAAACGTTTCAATAAATAACACCCTTTAAATGTAAATATTTAAACACCCAATAATAAATATGTTATCAACCTTTTGTTAACGAAAATGTCTACGCCATACGCGCTTGTCAAAATTACTGAATTAGCGGCTACCCAGCGACGAAATTATTAGCAAAGTGCCTACAAATCAACGCCATTTTCGCATATACACATTAAATATTAACAAAGTTTTCTTAAACATGTGTTCTTGACTCGCACGCAGTGATTTAACTGGATGATGTAGGGGCGCAGTGACAGCGAATTTACTTAGCGCCTATGACTCTTAGAAAAATTGTTACCCTATTTCCTTCAGAGACTCTTTTTAGGGATTCCTGATACATTTTTTACAAACAAAAAACAATAAAACAAGGTACAACATACATTCAATTCAGCAACCATTTAGAAATCTATAACAACTCACAAGTGAAATTACTTAAAGGTCTACAAAGCAATATTACCATCATTGTTAATCAACGTTAATGAAAGTTTTAGAAATATATTTCCATCTTCTAATATACTTACATAGAAATGTGGAATCTATATTCAACATATTACAATTCAATTTCACTGGACATTCTCAAGTCTATTTGAATACGGGTCTACGTTTGCCAATTCGCAGTTACCTCTCGAGGACGCGTCAACTTAAACGACCGTCGGTCCTAGATATATTGCTTCAATGCCTCTTCAGTTTGGTGGACAGGCTAGCTGAATACAAATGTTATTAAGTGTTGAGGTTATCATGTATGAGATGCCTCTAAATAAAGAGATTATTTTCTCTAATACATTTTCTTAATGTCTTATGCAACCACTCGGTTAAAGAGGCAGTCTTTCATAACTTAGGTGTGTTCACATCTAAACCAAATACGCCCATTTCGATGTTGCCACGATTGCTTTGCCATGAGCAAAACTACAAATAAATCACAATTTTCCACTGTTCATTTCATTCATCAGTTAGACGATATTGCTAACACTAATCGCTATAATAAATAAAATCGCTAATCGCTCTAAAAACAGCCACGCCTTAAACAGAATCCCTCGTCGCTATATCCCTAATTACTAATCGTGATTACACACGCGTCGCGTTACCGTGTTTACCTAGACTATAATTAAAGCAAGTTAATCTAAAATGTTCCCGTCTAATACAAAATGTAAGATGGTTATTCGAAAGACGCTGAACACGTCTTAGAGGTTTAGCAACCACTTAGATAAGTGCTTACGATCTTTTCATTTGAAGTTTTTCGCGTTTCAGTCTATTGTACTTAGTAAAGGGTTAATTTTTGATGCTATCGTACGAAGTTTTTCTAGTTTGTGAATTTAAATTATGAATTGTTTAACACTTGCTTCTGGCAATTTCTTCTCGCATTGTTCCTTGTTGGAACTTTAGCAGTGGGTAAGTATCTAGGTACTTATTTTTGTTGAATAAAATACTTAGTAAACGAAATAAAATTATGCTTCTTTTTATAAATGTAAAGGTCCCACATAGCAGTTGTATAACGTACATGGTGTAACACGATAATATTTTATAACATACTCTACAACATGTCAAGTTACTACTTGTTACGACAAGGTTATAATTTGTTTAAAAACAAATTGTAACTCAGTCTCTAACGTTATATAACTGCTGTGTTTTTTTCAGGGGGAAAAATATCGAACGGCTTCTCCTGCCTCGGAGAGGCGAGAGGGATTGTCAGACTCTTACTAACTAAAAACCATCTCGTTCCTACTCCTGCACTTCGAGCCAGAGCCCCGGTAATCTGTTAAGTTCTCCGCGGCTCCGTATTGGCATTAGCCCTATTGGGCCCCATCTGAGATGGTCTGATGGCTCTTTGAGGCGCTCGCGGAACGCGACGCGCGTCTATGTAGGATGTATGTTAGCAAACCTTATGTTATATAATTTACTAAATTTATCCCGTTACTTCTATATTAATAATTGCCAATTAACAAAATTTATTTACAATTGCATATGAAGACGTAACACTGACACAAACTCATCATTCGGTATTTATTGTCTGATATTTTTATGAAACACTAGCTTCTGCCCGCGACGTCGTATGCGTAATCCCATTTTTTCCCGTCCCCGTTCGTGATTTTCGGTAAAAAGTAAAAAAAAAGTATTGGTTAAAAGTGTCCTATGTCGGTTTCCTGGCTCTAAGCTACCTCCCTACCAATTTTCAGCCAAATCTATTCTGCCGTTCTTGAGTTATAAGTGGTGTAACTAACACGACTTTCTTTTATATATATAGACTAGCTTCTGCCAGCGTCTTCACCCAAGTTCCTGTAGTATAAAAAGTATCCTATATGTTATTCTAGACCATAATCTATCCCTGTTCCAAATTTCATCCTAATCCCTTCAGCCGTTTTGACGTGAAAGAGTAACAAATACACACACACACACATACATACACACATCCTCACAAACTTTCGAGTTTTTAATATTAAACTGTCAAACACCAAGCGGTCACCGGTGACCGCAACCTATTGTTCTTTAATTGTGTCTATAAATACGGTACTCGACGAGTTAAGTAGTAGGAAGTAGGATTCGTGTCCAACTGTAGCTGACCCTCAATTGACCGTGTTAATGTTTGATTTTGGGGGGATAAAGAGACCATCATCGCGTTTTAGGCATATCGGCGTGGTCAACGATACAACGTGATATATTGACCCATGGGTCTAAAAAACCAATAAATTATTTTTATTTTCGCAGATTGCCAATGGTACTGCAATAAGAATGATATAATGAACTTATCAAAAGTCATAAAAACCATGATAATAGCGATAAATTGTTTGTTAACAGCCAAACAAAATACTCGAATTGTGGATGAAATCACAACACTAGAAAAATCTTAAATATTACATACTTACCTATAGCTCAAGTTAAGCTTTCTACTACGCAGTACACACATTTAACATCATCCGTATTTGTATACAGAAAACCCATGTAGATAAAAAAATCTGAAAATAAAGGAGAGAAGGATTAAATACAAAACTTAAAAAAATACAAAGCAACTCTCAATACCATACCATACAACACAAAGTAGAGTAAATCAAAAAACCCGTTTATGAACTAAACACACCTCTAAACGAAAAACCTGTTCACACCCTAAGGGAATACACTCGATCGATAAAATTTCTAACACAAAATTTCAATGTCAGAGTAATAATAAAGAACCATTACAACACACAAAGGCATGTATTGCAAATAATGAATCGCTATAAAGGGTTACAAGGGTTTTGCGAAGGGGAATCTCGCATCAAGGTCAAAATGTACCCATACTCACTTGTATGTAGATGCTTACTGCACTGGACCCCTAGTGAATATATTTAAAACACAATATAATATGATTATCAAGCTGTCCCCCTAACACAGACAAAATCAATAGCGTCTGCATGAACGTATATGCAAAATAAGGGGATGCAACGCATTGCGGAAAACTCGTTTAGACGTATATTGTAGATATGCAAAACTGGGAGTTGGATAAAGTTGAGTTGTTAAAAGGATATCTGGTCTGTATTTTGTGAAAGTGTAGGTATATTTGCGTGGTATAGTGTAGTCACTTTTGTTTCTTCAATATAGCAGTACATATAATGAAAAAAAATTTTGGATTAGTAGCAGGTAAAATTATTATTATTTGTCTAAATGTTGATTTATTTTGTTATGTGTATTTTATAGTGTGTGTTTTAGCAAATTAATTAAATTGCTAATTGCTTATTGTTGTTCCAATGGAGGCTTGTTTGTCCACGAGTCACTTAAGGCCAGTAGAATACCAGCGCAAGGCCCTGTCTTGCACATGCTGAACTGGTCCCATTTCACCGCAGACTTAGGATATTACCAGGTATATATTATAAACTTATCTGTTATGTATACATCACCTGCTCTAGCGCGTGATATAAAGTTTTTTCTTTCTTTCTAAATTAAGAGTCTAACTAATTTCAAGTCTAAGTCGTAAAAAATTGTGTAAAAAATTGTGAGCATAGACCAAACAAAGCAAAACAATAAAAAATCAAAAGAACTCGTTAAGAATGTAGTCAAGGGACTTTAATAAAATATGCACCGTAATGATATCAACGCGACGACGGTGAAAAGATTCCAAAGATAATTGTGAACTTCTTGCCTTTTGGTGACAAGAATTTTTAGCTTTATTCAACGAAAAAATTTTTCTATGAAAAATCAAAATGCTACATTTTTAACTAAAAAATCTTTGTTCAAAACGTAGGTTACATGTATTTAAAATGCCATTAATAAATATAACATCACGCCTTTTATCCCCGAAGAGGTAGGCAGAGGTGCACGACTGCACATTATACCACTGTACAATGTAACACCCACTTTTCACTATTTATGTTATGAGTCCCATGTAATAGGGGGTGAGCCTATTGCCATATACTGGGCACAATTCCAGACTCCGTGCTACTACTGATAATATTTAAAAACCCAGTAATACTTTGCCCGACTCGGGAATCGAACCCGAGACTCCTTGCCCGGCAGTCGCACTTACGACCACTCGGCCAAAGAGGCAGCCATTAATAAATAATTACACCTATAGAGACAGTTAATGTCATCTACCGACAAAAAATGTTCACCGAGTAATATCCTTTAACATCACAGCCCTACGCAGGTGCTTGATACAGAAAAACATTATAGATTTTTCCCATATACAGTGGCATCAGACGGTCGGCAGATGTACCTGTTTGTATAGCAGTATTTACAGTGATTGCTCCGTAATATTTATGTGCCGCGACAAGCTTCGAGAACGAGCCGGAACGTTACTTTGTTTGTGAATGCTGTGATACTCGCTTTTAAACTAAAATTGTTGTAAAAGGTGGAATTATTTTGTGATAGCAACGCTGAGAGGTCCTCTTTGCAAAGGCTTTTTATGTCTGCACATAATGTGATCGAGATGCGATCTTGTTTTTGCTTTTGATTTGAAAACTTGGTCGTTTTGTTATTGGCTGGTGTTTATCAACTGCTTTTCCTATAGGATTGGTCGTATTTATTTTTCCTTAATGTCTACGTATTAGATAAATGGTAAGGAATAGGTACAATCTAATCTGTTCCTTAAATACTTCGTGTTAAAATACAAAGCGATAGGTATTACAATTGTTCGTTATGATTGTCTCACATGCCATGCCCACGTTAAAATCTTTATGGTTGCAGTTTGTGCAGATTATGATTAATAGAAAATATTTTTCTTTAGTTATTTTTCGTGAGCATAATATAGGAACTGCTACTTAAACTTAGACTATCTAGACTGCCTCGTTGGCCGAGTGATCGCAAGTGCGACTGCCGGGTAAGGGGTCTCGGATTCGATTCCCGGGTCGGGCAAAGTATAGCTGGGATTTTAAAAATTCTAAGTAGTAGCACGGAGTCTGGAATTGTGCCCGGTACCTATATGGCAATAGGCTCACCTCCTATTACATGGGACTCATAACATAAATAGTGAAAAGTGAGTGTTACATTGTAGAGGTACAGTGGCATAATGTGCATATCTACCTACCCCTTAGGGGATAAAAGGCGTGACGTTGTGTACATGCTACTTAAACTTTTTTATCTTTAAAAAGAGTTGAATTGCTGTTTTATTTACCTTAAGTAGCATCAAGCTTGATGCTAATTATATAGGAGTAATTACAAGTCTGATGAAAAAGGGGTGTGTTATACATGTCTAACAACTTGTTTGAGGAAACTCAAGCTTTATATTGTCGGTACATAGGAGCGAGACGAGGTATTTCAGTATCTCGTTACAGTTTAAAATTTCCCTAGACGATTGTTAGTTACAAAGAAAAAGCACGCTTGAGATAAATTCTTCTGTTCTTATACTAGTATCTTTTGTGCTTTTGAAGAATGTAACATCGGGTCATAATACTTAATATGACTGATGTATGAATCACTAGCAAATAAGTATTTTTTATGGCATAAGCCGGTAAACGAGTAGACGAATCACCCGATGGTAAGCAATCGGCGTCGCCCATGGGCACTTTGAACACCAGAGGCTTTACAAGTGCGTTACCGGCCTTTTGGGGATTAGGAGTTTGAGGATCGTTGGGGAATCAGGGATTGGGGAGATTGGGAAGGGTAAGGGGCCTCCGTTAACCTCAATCACACGACGAAACACTACGCAAGCATTCCTTCACATCGGTTCTCTGTGAGGCCGTGGTATCACTCCGGTCGAGTCGGCCCATTCGTGCCGAAGCATGGCTCTCCCACACTAAAAATATGTATATAATACCCTATTTACTAACAGTCTTTTGAAAAACGACAAAAGATCCTTTTAAATATTAGCCGGCTATATATAATGTGTCTATATATTCATTCAAAGCACTAACATGGACCGTAGTCCTCATTTAAATCCCCTCGCTTATTCAAAAAATCAATACTTTTAATACCCAGAACTAAGTTTCGCAGAATCCCTACAAAAAACCTATTCATCTGATTGAAATGAGACTCTGAGGCTTAGTATATAGTGTCCAGATTATTTTATACAGCGACTACCTAGGGGGATGAAATTTCGAGGGTCAGTTGGCTATTTTATTAAGTTGCACACAGGCGCACTAATATAACCCTGCATTCATTTTGGTAATCTGATATTGAATTTATAGTGCACTGCGTTTCGTGATTACAGACCATTCAATTAATACCACTACTATAAATTTGTGAGGATATTGTTAATATTAGGTTGTTGTGTGTGCTTGATTTGGTCTGTGTTGGATGAAAAATATAAAATTGTCGGTTAATTGAAAATAGCGAGTTACTCACGTGAATATACTGAGAAAAGCTCTACTAGTTTCGAACCACAGATAGTGGGCTAGTCGCATGCAAGTAGCAACACCGATGCGAGCGCCAACTCTAGCCAGAAGGCTGCGCGACATCGCCGCGACCGCGCACGCTGCTCATGAGGAAGAATCCCTCTGTGGTTCGAAACTAGTAGAGCTTTTCTCAGTATATTCACGTGAGTAACCCGCGATTTTTAGTTAATTTAGTATGTCTCACAATAGTTATTATAAAAAGAATTGTCGGTTATGATTATGGGTTCCGAACGGAGTTTGAAATTACTCGAGTAACACTGTCGACCAGTTACGTGAGTAAGCCAAAGTTACTTTTGAAAGCAATTAAATTCTACTTAAATATTTTGCTAGTCATAATTATTATTCCTTTAACTAAAATATTTTAATAGAAAGGAAGGCTGGTTACTTAAAACTTTAAATTGTTAGTGCTAAGTTTATAATGGATTCTGTTTCCACATCAACAACTGTTAAATTAAATGAAGCTTTGTGATAAACTTATATTTTCTTCTATAAGACTTTGAATGAGTTTGGTGAAGTTGTAATAAATAGGTGAACTTATTACATACGAATGTGGGAGACCTATGCTTCGGCACGAATGGGCCGGCTCGACCGGAGTGATTCCATGGCGAAACACGACGCAAGCGTTGTTTCACGCCAGTTTTCTGTTATGCTGTGGTATCACTTTGGTGGATTTGGTTTATCAGAGTTAAAGCATGGCTCTCAGCGTCAAAATTGATCAGAGCCGTTTTTCGACACACTTAGGTCACTACAAATTACCGGGTTTTTTAAGAAAATTCACTAATAGCACGGAGTCTGGAATTGTGCTCGGTATATGGCAACAGACCCACCCCCTATTACATGGGACTCAAAACTTAAATAGGGAAAAGTGGGTGTTACATTGTGCAGTGGTACTAAGTGCTGTAATGTGCACAGAGGTGCCTACTCCTTCGGGGATAAAAGACGTGATGCTATGTTAATTCACTACATTTTTGTTATACATGTATTTATGTACAATAGCTGATATTGAAAGAAAATAAACACAGCCCAACCCTGGATTAAAAACTTCGTTTATACACAAATTACCCAACATTCCTAGCATCGAAACCCCACACACATATGAACAAAAACAAAAGCACCTAAAACTATCAGATTTATATACACTCCTAATACCATTTGAAAGACAATAAAGAAATATCCATTATGCGAAATTGGCGTCCCAATGTATGGCCATAACGCATCGTGTGTATAACGCTTTAAGACAGGTATTCGCCATTAGGGCGTAATAAAATACCCTTATCGGGCCATTAGATGCTCGTAAAATAACAGTTAGTCATAATATAATAATGTGATGGACGTTAATATTCGTGTTTTCCTGTGAAACTCGCAAAATGATTGCTCTGCTTTCGATGGTTTAGTTTGTGAGTGATGGAAAAGTAATTTGTTATGAATGGATGTAGGGTTCAGTTTTAAGGTGCGGATATAATATTATAGATACTTTAATGAGTAAATTTATCATTATATAAGATCACGCCTTTTAACCCCGAAAGGGTAGGGGTAAAAAAAGGGTTATAAGTATTTTAAGTGTGGAAGAGCCATGCTTCGGCATGAATGGGCCGGCTCAGAAGACCGACGTGAAACAACGTTGTGTTGTGTTTCGTCGTGTGAGTGAGGTTACCGAATGCCCAACAATACCGGGAATCGAATCCGAGACCCCTTGGCCGACAGTCGCACTGCGGCGCTGCGATCACTCGACCAACGAGACAGTCAGTGAATTTAATTTAGTCTTTAAATATCCTACGTACTATAAATATATTGCTATGTTGATTTCCAAAGGGCTAAAATTACGAAGAATCAACATATTTTATGTTGTTTTAACCATGGTTATAATAATTCGTGGTTACGGTTTAGTTTTAAAGAGACAGTAAATGTGAAATCTAAACTTTCCAATCCGCGCTTTGATTGACACACAAAAATGTGTTACCACGGCTCCCTTTATAGTTTTACTTAAAAGTCCTCCTCAGTGTTTCCCTGTATCATCACACTTTTTCATATTTCACCTAAACGACTATAACAGTACACAAAGAATAATATCAAGAGAAAAAGTCAACAAGATAAGGAACATCAATCTCACTCACCTGTGCATCGAACTCCCTGCTCGTCAACTCGTTCATTTCGGTGTTACCCTCTATTTTCGCATTCGCAATATTCGCGTTCGCACTCCCTTCGACATTCTTCGTCCCGTCAACGAAATCACTCACTCACTTGATACTAGGAAAACATACATCATGTGCACAATAGTGCAGTAATAGAGTGCGACGATAGTGATTTTAATATGGAAATATATCCGCCATTCACTTCCCGACTGTAATAACATTTTCGTCCGATAAAAAAACGTTTTACGCATTCTGTTTTCTTTTTGGGAAAGTTGTATCTTTATTTACAACAACATTTCATTTTTCGTAAAATAATACACAAAATAATTAAATGTTATAGTACATTTTGGTCAAGTCATAGCACGGTTGGTGCTGGGCACAACAACTCTTTGTGTGATCCGCAAATTGTTGTTTCTGTATGTGAACTTGTATGTTTGTAAACGCACCCACAACACAGGAGCAAACCGTAGGGTGGTGCAACGTATTTAAAAAAAAATATAGGAAAGTCATACTGACCGTGGACGCGCGAGAACTAAGCAATACAATGTATTTTTGACAGAAAGGGTTGTATCAAAATACACGCAGTTGATATAAAAATACACGTTTATATAATATACGTACAACTCTAATTACAATGAATAATGGTTACTTAGTGCTCCACTTTAGACCAAGTTGAAAAATATAAAGATAAATTATTTTTTTCATTTCCAAAAGTTTCACCAAAGGTTAATGAGTTCGCTTTGTGTTTCTTTCTATTAGTTCTTTGTGTAATATCTAGGCATACTTTTTAATCAAAAAGCACTACTAATAAGCGTTTACCAATCCGAATAAAAAAACCTACACAAAAAAAGAAAAGTACTTAAATTTCAAAAAAGCCACCTCATTAGTGCAGAAAATCTCTTTTACAAAACCTAAATGGATTTTCTATCAATATCCAATTTAGTTCTGAATATTCATGAATCATAATAAGTAAGCAATTTCTCTATGGATGCGTTTTCAACTTGTTAGAGATATTGAATAGAAAAAACAAGATTACTTTGTCAATGACGTATCTTGATTTAGTATTGTTATTGTTTATTTTCATTCGGATAATGTATTGAAACTGTTCGAGTGTGTGGGTTAGTGGAAATTAGATTATGATTACTGTATGATGGAGTGCTATTCAATTTCTTGTGTACCGATATAGATTTGAATATTCAATCTTTTGATTTATATTTATTTACTATCTGTATCTTTTGCAGTGGTATGTATTTACACATGTTTATTTCTATAGATAAATGTGTGTGCCTGTACAGTTTGTTTAAAATAATTGTTTTTGCAGAATTCAGTAGAAGAAAAAAAAGACATTATTATAACTTTTTTATGAGACAAGGATTTTTTTTTATGGAATAGGAGGCAAATGAGCAGACGTATCACCTGATGGTAAGCGATAAGCGCCGCCTACACCCGCAACACCAAACAAACCAATAACAACAACAGTTTAACAAAAAACAGGTTATACACCCTTAAATATAATGTTAATCATTTAAATCATCATTAGCAAAAGAGTGATAAGAGTCGGCAAGTCTTGTAAAATAGAGTATGCTCTTTTTATGAAGGCTTGCAGAATTATTGCTTATTTGTGTAAAAAAATTAATTTAGTCTTAGCCAGATTTAGCGAAATGACAACATCATTAGCACTTTACTACTAACTTGAGATGCCGAAACGATTGTCACTCTTGATCATAACAAATGATGTCACATTCTCGGCAAGTTCACTTGTCATTCTTTTGGGGCTTTTGGCTACATGTGACTAATGATTGTTATTGATGTTTGTTAGTATGACAACCGAATCCGATGGTTTCACATAGGTACCCTTTCTGGCCTTAAGAATTATAATATTTTTAATAGCATCGGTCGAAGATTGTTTTGACCTCGAGAAAATTTTTGTGTTTATTTGTTATTTTATTCATAACATAACATCAAGCCTTTTATCCCCGAAGGGATAGGCAAAGGTGCACATTATGCCACTGTCCAATGTAACATCCACTTTATTTATGTTACGAGTCCCATGTAATAGGGGGTGAGCCTGTTGCCATATACCGGGCACAAATTCAGAGTCCGTGCTACTACTGAGATTTTTTTTTAAAACCCAGTAATACTTTTACACCACCTTTGATCCCAAGACCCCATGCCCGGCAGTCTCACTTGCGACCACTCGGCCAACGAGACAGGCAGTTATTTTATCCATATTGCAGTAATTACTTTGAGAGATTACAGGTGTGGCATTTCTGAAATGTTTTGAAATTGACAAACGAATAGATCACTATCGTGAGACATGCTGAATTAACTAAAAATTTCGAGTTACCCACGTAAATATACTGAGAAAAGCTCTACTAGTTTCGACTCACAGTTGATGTCGCCGCGATCGCACTCGCTGGTGATAAGGAATTCTCTCTATGACTTGAAACTTTAAATGAAATTTTTAGTTAATGGTAATCACATGATGGTAAATTTATACCTGAACAACTAAACATGGCTAAATGACGAGATTTCCCTATCACACCTAAACAATAACAATGTACATATATATACTTATTTCCGTTTACCTACCGTAGATTTATGATAGTCTTCAAAACTGTAGTTTCATTTTTTATCATAAAAAAAGCGTCACACTTATAAATAATTCAGGCATATCCCTCTGTCATTTTCCAAGATAATGTGTCATGATTTATGTGAAGTCAACTCTTCACCTTAAGTGCCTCCTACAAGCTTGTTTAGAATTGTTCACGACATTTATTCGTGTGCGAATTTATAGAGACAGCAATAAAAATAGCTAAATTTGTATGAAAATGTTTTTAAAAGTGCTGAGTAAGAATTCGTGTAGACGTGAGGTTGGCGGGATGACTTTTCGAGTCGTCGATTTGTATGAAGATATTAATATCTTTTGTTTTTTTTTTGGAGAGCTTCTAATGTATTTTTTTATTCTAAAAGGTATTTTTGCCATCTAAAAAGTAAATTTCTTTAGCACAATTGTTATGGCAATGCAACGTCATGCATCTCTCGTCGTGGTAGTTATCAACAGTTTCACAGGTTTTCTGTAAACCCACTAATTGATAACATGCCATGTAACGTGACAAAATACTTTCAATGAAAAACGTAGACACACAGCTATTAATATCATTACAAACACGAACACAAAACCATTTCCAATAAATGTTTATAACGAAATCGTTTCCGAAAATCTCCCACAAAATTACTTAAGAAGAAATTTCCGAAATTAAGTCATAAAATAAAAAGGGCACGTTTTTCAAAAAGCCAAACAAAATTGAGTGATAACATCGGCACGGCCGCAGAGGTTTTTGAAATGAGGTATTACGTTGTATGAATAGGGCAATGCCGTAGTTTGTATTCAGGTGGAGGGTTCGTCCATTGCCGGTATTGAGTCATTCCTAATGGATATTGGAGTGTAACCGATATTTTTTAAAACCACATGTGGTTTATGGGATGAGTAACTGTTGATTTTAAACCTCAGGGGTGTAGCCTGTGAGATATTGTGTCATAAATAATAGGAAGAGCTGCCTTGAATATACAGAGTGTATTTGCGGTGGATGAGGCTGCGTGGGCCTGTATAGCGTAGTCAGATAATTATCTACTTGCATTTTCCAGTCGCTTCAGTAATTAATGAACAGTGATGTTAGCCTTTAAAGTAGTTTTTATTTATTACGATTTGCATCAAAGACACAACTGTCAGTACTTACGTGTCTGTTTCAAAATAGGACCAAACTCATTTTATGGGCATGTGATGAGAACATAGAAGAGTTAGATACAGTTAGTTGGGTTTTCTATGGAGTTCCATAACCTCCGTAAAACATTAGTCAAGCGTTGTTTCACGCCGGTTTTCTACGAATCTGTAGCAGAGCTGAACTATTATTATTTGCATTCACATCACACATACAGAAGGAGATGGCGGGATGACCTGGATGCATATGAAAAGGATTGGCCACATAAAGCTATCAGGTGAGATGAGTGGAAGGAGGGTAGGGAGGCCTTTGCTCTGCAGTGGGATGACTATAGCAAGAAATAAATAAAATAAATAATCACACATACACACATCAACAGCCTATAAGTGGCCAAAGCTGACCTAAGGCCTCTTCTCACACGGAGAAGGTTTGAACATTAATCACCACGCTTGTTCAATGCGGTTTGGCAATTTCAAACTTATAATTAGAAATTAAAAGTCCAGATTTTCCCACGATGTTCTCCTTCACCATTTGTCAATGATGTCTAAATAATCTTAGAAAGTACTTATAACTCGGTAAAAGTCACATTGGTACTTGCTATTGGTACGTTTTTAATCTTCGGGCCACCACGATATCGATTATTTTCATTATACTTTCTTTTTTATATTTAATGGGCCGACGTTTAACCACTATCTCGCCTCGTGGTAAGCGATGATGCGGTCTACGGTAGCACGTCTTAAAGTCTAGGTATGAACTCAAATCGTCTATTTAGTATTTGCATGAATTTAGTGTATTTAATACCTTAATCTAACTAACCGTATCAAAGGTCAGCTGAATTTAAACTAAACTGATATATTTGGATTAAAATATTTGCTCATTTGATTTAAACTTTAAATAAAATAGGTATCCCTTTAAACCTGATTTCGGGAGCTTATAGTTTGTATAAATGTTGAAAGTAGAATTTAAATACGTTAAAGAATTATATGCGTGAGTTATTTCTATGGATATTATTTAAATAAATTCGGTCTTTATGTAAAATGAGAATTTGCTCTTTTATTTAACTATCTCTGATACTTATTTTTTTTCATATACATTTTTCATTTTTTTTTATAGCCGCTTGTTATAGTCATATAAACCATTATTTGTTAATACAACTAAAAATATGAATGAAATGGATACCAAAGAAGTTTCTCATAAATAAAAAACAAAATCACTTTCAAATCCCCTAGAAAAAGCCTGAACTAAATCCATAATATCAATAAATTGTGAAGGTTATGATTTAAAATCGTTTCGTCCATACGTGTGGCGTTATTTTGTTTATTTTATACTATTTTATTGGAGGGAATGGGCATAAAGCCGGGATAAAATTTCAATTGCCAGTACACCAGACAGCAGTGTCGACTCTCAACAGTTTATTTATTGTGGACTACTAAAGTACTTGTGGATTGAAGATCTGCTTTTGCTGGATGTGCCACGACGAGATTTTTATTTTGTTTTTCCGGAGGTTATTAGTAGGTATATTTTGATATATATGGTATTATATTGGTCGAGGTAATATTAGTAAGTGCTCGAATTTTGATTTAACATTTAACATACATAACATCACGCTCTTTGTCCTCGAAGGGTTAGGCAGAGGTGCACATTATACCACTGTACAATGTAACACCCACTTTTCACAATTTATGTTATGAGTCCCATGTAATAGGGGGTGAGCCTATTGCCATATACCGGGCGCAATTCGAGACTCCGTGCTACTACTGAGAATTTTTTTTAAAACCCAGTAATACTTTGCCCGACCCGGGAATCGAACCCTTTTTGAGTGAAATCAAACCCGATTTAATCATCATATTAAAATAAAGTATGGTTTTTTATATTTACACACTATGTAAAAAAATGTTATTACGAATGTGTTCTGAATTATTAACAAGGGTTTATTAGCTTCCAATCGGTCATCAATTTATCTAAACCTTTTTAAACAATAATATCAAAGTAGCTACTTATTACTTCATCTGTGTAATTAACACATATGAAGTATGATGAAGTAAGTTGTGCCGTCTTGCGCTGTCAAGATAAAAAATCAAGAAAATACACTAAGTCATTTCCCACAAAACTAAATCTTTGTCCCCACTAAGCCTTGGCGCTTCCACTCGAAAAATTTCAATCGTACCTAGCCAGAATGTGAAGCCGCAGTCGAAAATCCCTAGAAAACGTGCAAAATGTTCCTGAAAGTTGTGCACCCACGAAATATACCTTTAATTTTGTCTTTAATTAATTCCCAGTGCTCGGAAACCCTCTGGAAATCTGCAAAATCTCTGAAGCTTTGAGGGATTTATTTCTGTTAAATGGATACGAATGAGTTTAAGGAATTCAGACTGTCTATAATCTCAGGTTTTGGTTGTCGGTAGCTGTCACTATCAGATTCTGCTTTTGTTTTCGACGGTGTAGTTTGAGTGCGATTTTTAGTGACTATTAAGAATCGCTTCGTTTGGGGTTGTTTTTATTTAGCTGTTATTTGGGGTTTGGCATTTATGTGTGATTTTTTATGGGTTAAATGAATTTTTTAAACGTTCTATTTAGAAGAAAGATTGTAGTGTAGTATTTTCTTATATTAGATGAGTGTCATATTAGAATACTATTATTAACCCTACTATAGGTAACCCAATAGGGTTTAGTCTATTTTCACTACTATGAAATTTTCATATAATTACGCCAATTGGCCCACTCCCTTCAAATATCAATCCTGATGATTGATACTTATAATTTTCTTTAAAAGAAGCCGTATTGATATCTAACAAAATGTCCCAATACATACAGATGTAAATAAACATGTAAAATTCATTTATACGAAACCAAATAAATAAGGGTAGGGATACAATTTTTATCAGCATGTCTGTGTCCATAAATTTAGGATTACCAACTGGAATCGGATGGTGGCCGCTTGCATATCGGTTTAAGTAATTCATGAGCTTAGGATAAAGTTTGAAATACTTTTTTGGTCGCATGTAAATAGAAGTTTTATTTGTATCTAAATTGATAGGACATTTCATTGAAATTCTGCAATTGATTAACTGATCGTATATATTATTTATAAGTCTTCGACTACATTTTTAATTATCGTTTAAAAATAAAAATAGCTTCACATTTATTTTTTTGTTGTTGACTTTGATTGATTGAATGATTTTGACTTTGAATAACATTATCGTAGAGACTTACGGGGCGAAAAAGTATCTAGGATTCCTTGAGAATTTAATAGTCTTCGACGATATTAGAAGTTGAACCTATGCCTAAATGAAAACATTAAAGTATCAAGTTATAAAAATAAAAATAAAACAGAGGGAGCTAGTATAATTGTGTAATAACGAGGGGATTATACAAAACGATTATAAATAACTAGAATTGAACAAAAAATGGCGTACACCCGCCATATTTACTAATTTCATTAAAATGAATAATAAATAAAGTAATTCCATTTACCTATTCGTGAGCAACGAATTCAATTCGGATTATTTACAAATTAGATTTCTAAGGTAATAAGAAAATGATATTATATTTTCTAGTTATTCTTTAGTTTGAAAATAATAATATCTATGAACGCAGACAGATATTTATGTTTGAGAGAAAAAAACTTACTATTTTGCTGTCATAAATTGGAGAATTATGAAGAGTTTTGTGATAATTTTATTTGATGGACCATCAACCTAAAATATGTCATATTTTAATATACTTAGAAGATGTATATCACATTACAAAAATATTAGAAGTAAGTATCATATTCTTGTAGTGTCTTGGACGTCGACGACGAGCTATTAATGGAAATAACATTTGAGAAAAGATTCAAATAATTAACTAAAAAACACTTCTAAAGCTTCTCTAACAGAGGCCTAATTACCTTCCCCTACCCCAATCTTCCCAATCCCTGAATCCCCAACGATCCTCAAACTCCTAATCCCCAAAAAGCCGGTGACGCACTTGTAACGCCTCTGGTGTTCCAGGTGTCCATGGGCGACGCCGATTGCTTACCATCAGGTGATCCGTCTGACCGTTTACCGGCTTATGCCATAAAAAAAATTACATTTCATCTAAACATTGCACTATTAAGTAGACAAAATCTATCTTCTTCAATATTTAAAATATAAAGATGCAAACCACCAATACGATACAAACTAAAGTAAATATAAATTGCTTTTGCTACGTTTTTACAGTATAAACTATGTGATACACGATTCAGACGATAAGTGCTGTATAAATTATGCATGCAAGCCCAAAAGACGCGCGAAGAAGACGCTAGATAATCTCCGTTGATTTACGATGTGAACTTGCATCTACGTAGCTATTTATATCATCTGCCGTACTATTCTGAAGATGGTAAATTCACCTCGAACTTCATCTAGCGAGTTAAACTTTAAAAAACCCTCTATATGTAAATATCAAAATGCCCAAAATTGGTTGTGTAATTATTCCCATAAGTTAGTGGTGTAATTATTCTTAATGTGACTTTTTTCTGAGTAATATGTACTTTCTAAGTTTATGTAGACGCCAGTGAAATGATAAAGGATAACAGTGTGAGGAAATCTAGACTTCTCTAATTATAAGTTCGAAATCTGTCTTCGACAAGTGTTGTAAAGAGCGTAAAGACGCCATGCGAGAAGAGGCCTCTGCTGTGTAGTGGGCACTTATAGGCCAATGATGTGATGTTTATAATTCTTCATACATCCGTCATCACCTGGCGATGCTAATATCAAATTCACTTATTTTCAAAACACGAGATTACCTTTAATCTCAGTGCGACTTTGCAAAATAAACTTTCAGAATAACACGGCTGAGTGTTTGTGTAGTCTGACGTATATTTGTGTGCAAACTGCACAGAAATTGCACACAATAAACATAATGTTTCGATACTATCTTCTGCTTTATACTTCTTAAAGATGTTTTATGTTGTTTTATGGTCGAAACTCGTTTTGGGATTTAAGATAGGATTATGACGCTTATTGTCTTTCTCATCTCTCATCTCGCTTATAGTTTGGGTGCGCTTTGAAAATGTGAATAAAAACATTCTGAGGAAATCATGACTTAGGTATAATTTCAAATTTTAAAACCGCTAATATCACTTGATGGTGGAAATTATTGTTGATTTCTTCTCGAAGAAGAGACTTTGTCTGGGAGATAGGTCTATGTGTTATGTGTCATTTACCGTATTATATGTTATATCTAAGAATAGGTATATTTATTTCACTTAAAGCCCCGTACGCACTATAGCGAAACAGTAACTACCAAAAGTATGATTATTATGTAATTCAAATTACTGTACATGTAGGAACTTTTCAAGTCTTGTAATAAACTAACAGATTTACAAAGGTCGTTCAGAATTTAATTATAAATATACAACGATGCAGACGACGTAGATGGAGCGGTATTACTCCCGGTGGGAAGTTTGCAATCCAGCTAATTATTGCACACTAAGATGGGGTAAAAACTTTAGAAATAGCTTCATATTTTGTATTTAGGAATTGTTAATCGTCTTTAGAAATACACAACGTTTAGTTTGTACAGTTTGCGTTCTTGAATACTTTGGTCTCATTGCAAGGAAAGATGAAAATGACTTAGACAGGCTCATTGTAACCAGAAAATTTGATGGGAAAGACCTCGTGCTCACAGCCCGACACGTTTGACCGACCAGATCCGCACTACACTCAATTCCACTATCCATAAGACTCTCCACACCGCCAGAGATAGGAACGAATAAAGAAGAATCTGATGATTCTTCTTCGCTGATGCGAGAAGGTGAGGCAGAAGAAAGGTCACGACCCTCAGTTTTGAAGAAAACGCTTCGTGGAGAAGTATGTATGTACATATGAAGATAAGGACGGCGAAAGTGCATGGATAGTATAGAAAAAATCGCGTGAAGCGTCATGGCGTCACCGCGTGAAGTTTGATTTTCGAACACTTGCAATGGAAAATAGGCACTTAGACATTTAGACATTTTGCTGGCCACTGCATATTTTTTCCAATCTCTATTGTATGTTTTTCTTTCATGTCGTTACGGATCAATATGACATGATTTTTTTTTACTACAGATGGTTAGGGCTGAAGAGTTCTACAGTCTATGTCAGTATACAGTCTATACTGTCAGAGTTCAAAGGTGCTACTTAGTCCGAGAAAACCAATATATAAAAGAATTTATCATGTCTACCACGGACTAAATAGGAGTAAAACAAAGCTTAAGATTTTTATAGCCCATTAAAATTTTTCATCAGAAACATTTAAAATGAGCAATTGACTTAATAATTCTTTACTGAAGCGAAGTTTCTATGATAAATGATTTAACTTGAACTTTGATATTCCCTAGCGAGTATTAAAATAGTTCTGTCTGCTCATTAGTGTTATGTAGCAACGAGCTAAGTTTGGTATTAATTTACTTGTAGTTAGTACTTAGAAGAGTGTTGTTTTTATGTTTTCTTTAATTTGTTCGGAAGAGTTAATAAAGTAATTTTGTTTTACAAAAATATTTACAAAAATAATGCTTCAGTTTGTATGTAATCTATATACAGTATAAAAGAAAGTCGTGTTAGTTACACCACTTATAACTCAAGAACGGCAGAATAGATTTGGCTAAAAATTGGTAGGGAGGTAGCTTAAAGCCAGGAGACCGACATAGGATACTTTTTAACCAATACTTTTTTTTTTACTTTTTACCGAAAACCACGAACGGGGACGGGAAAAAATGGGATTACACGTACGAAGTCGCTGGCAGAAGCTAGTATTAAGATAAAAAAATTGAGCATAAGTCTGAAAACACACTGTTCGCTATTCTGTATTACAAACACGTGTTGATTCCATCGGCAGATTGTTTACTAAAACATATGAATTTATTAATAGTAGGTTCTTATTGTATCCACCCGTATGTTTTAAAAATATATTTGTTCAGGTCGACAATACCAAAAATCTGTAGGACGTGTAGGCGTTATCTTCAATACAATGTACAAAGAAGCTTAAGTTCAAAATTATATTTGAAATCCCTGCGAATGTGGAGCCTTACTTGATGGAAAATAAACATTATTACAGGATAAGCTCGGAGGGGCCGAAACCAATCTAACGCATGGGATTTCTTATATTTCACTCCTTCACTAATATACGTATAGTGACGTAACTACAAAAGGCTTAACCCTTTTGAAAATCTGAATAAAGCGGACGTGCCAATTCTTAAAGCTTCTAGTCGGTGATTAAGTTTTGGTGTCAGTTGCAGCGGAAAGCGGGTTGAAACTAACTACCTTTTACTCTCAGCTTTAACTCAATCCTATATTATTATGTTAATAACAAGAACCGTATTTTAATCAGTATGAAAATACAATTGTCACTCTTTTAATTCTATTAAATAATAAAATGACACTTACCACAAGATTCAGGTCGTTGAAGTAAAATAAACGTTTATCACAAAAGTATGAGGTGAATCCGAATGTTTAGAACTACCAAGGTCATAAAAATGTATAAATAGGTACATATATTTCAAACTCTTCGTACCTATATACGAAGGGGAACAAACAAAACCGACAGGATGGCACAACCGCGGGACGCGTGCGCGTATCATAAGTACTTAGATTACCTTTATTGATTGGCGTAGAATCTTATTTTCAAGTTTGAGAGGTGCAAAAATTTAGCATAAGTATTTAACACTTCAAGAAATTTGATGTAATAAAAACATTTTTAAATACGAATCACTTGTCTCTCTATTTAGAAACAATCACAATGATATTCGCTATATGTAACACCCTACCCTACAACTGGCTCTTTTCTAATCTTTTTCCACTTTTCATTGGATTCAGTACAGCGAATCGTATTTACGCCTCAAAGAAACGTCTAGAAGATTGTGTGTCGGCAAGCAAACCGATCCGATAAGCTATGGGAGTAGCAAGGGGATTGGAGGGAGAGGGAACATGTGGTCCGAAAAACGAATAAAGTGACAGAAAATAAAGAATATCACTTCACTTTTTACACTAAGTTTGGTTTTAGCACATCACTCAAAACACTATCACTGTAAACTTAGTGGTCCTTTTGTGGTCCTTTGAACCGTAACCCACATATTTTAGCACCAATATTTTATTAATCATTAAAAACACTTCATAAGTTCTTTCAAAGACTGAATGATATATGTATTTTGGAAGTATTTGGGATAAAAATTAGCCGTTCTTTGTCCTCTGACCCACATATCTACAAGCACTGATGTATTCACCATATAGACTTTAGCACTTTTTTGAACTAAATAAGGACAGTTTAGATTTATTTTAGGAGTATTTAGTTAAAGAATTGGTGGTCCTTTGATCCGTGACCCACATATTATAACACCCACGATTTTTAAATAACCGAAAAACACTTTGGCACTCATTTTGGGAGTATTTGTGTTAGTTTTGAAAATCACGAGGTTTTTGGTGCTTTAGGTAGCAAGGCTTGGGCTGAACTGCAGCACTGCTCCAGTAGCCCAGTGCAGCCGCGCGCAACTGACCTCGACCGATAGCGAAAGTGAATCAATACGCGCTCTTCTTGTATATCACCTCTCCTTCCTACTCGTAATTAGCTTATCTATGTCATTTATGACCAAGGTTTTAATGAAAAATAGTAATAGTGTTGAATCCCTTAAATAATTGCTATTTTCGCTGGTCATTTCGGGACAGGTACACATCCATAATGAAGAATCATCAATGTTTCTTCAAATTCATCAGAAAAGAAAGAGAAAGAATGATATTATTACATAAGGTACTTTTTGTTTTTTGCAGCTATCCTTTTCAAAATCCTGAGACTGCACGTACATATCACTTGTATGACTCACTTTCTTCTTTTAACAATTACCATTAAATTTATTGGCTTATAATAGCTGGCATCTAGTAAACACAAAAACATAACTTGTATATCCCCATCTCCCGAGTACACAATGTGATATAATGAAAAATTCCGAGCACCAAAAACGTGAGATAATCTTTTATCATCAGATTCTTAATTAACAACAATAAAATTTTATGAATAACGAAGGAAGTGAAGTGTGAAGGATTATAAGGGGCCAAGACTGGTTCACTACCCTCTCTGCTCACCCCACTTCCTTACAATAAGACGGGGAATTATAGATATTAAATAGCTATTGTTGTATTGTTGTAGTACAAAAAGACCAAGAATGTGTGAAATGTGAATGATCTATTTTCCTACAATTATTATGAGATTTAGTCCCTCGGGTCAAACATGTTCACACAATTGGTATAATATACATCACATGATGCCTGTAGCAACTCTTATTCACACCGCAGTTTTGGTACTTTATTTTAAGTGACTATATTTTTGACAAAGACGGAAAGTAGCGTTTTCTAATAAACCTGGACCTTTTAAGCCGTGAACTACAGCACGTTTGCCAAGTGACAGATTGAGCAGAGTTCTGTTACAGGCTGTTGATATTGTTACAGTATATGTGTTCATTAGTACAATTCCAAATTTACATCATCAAAATTCTAAACAAAACTAAAAGACTTTTGTTTATAATGAACGCTAATAATTACAGGAACGATTACCGCTGCTCATGAGGAAGAGTCCCTCTGTGACTGGAAACTAGTAGAGCTTTTCTCGGTATATTTACGTGAGTAATTCGTACTCTACTGCCTCGTTGGCTGAGTGGTCGCAAGTGCGACTGCCGGGCTAGGGGTCTCGAGTTCGATTCCCGGGTCGGGCAAAGTATTCCTAGGTTTTTAAAAATAATAGGTAGTAGCACAGAGTCTGAAAATGTGCCCGGTATATGGCAATAGGCTCACTCTAGGGGGAGCCCCATGTAATAGGTTACATGGGACTCATAACATAAATAGTGAAAAGTGGGTGTTGCATTGTACAGTGGCATTACGTGCCGTAATGTGCACCTCTGCCTACCCCTTCGGGGATAAAAAAGCGTGATGTTATGTTGTTGTTACGTTATGTTACCTCGTAATTTTTAGTTAATTCAGCTTGTCTCACGATAGCTATTATGAAAACAAGAATGATTAAGTATCCGTGATAGGAATGAGTTGTTCACCCAGGTGTGAAATGCCATTTTCATTGAATTATATGCGCATTTCATATCATCGCCTTTTCAAAAGAACTTTTTTATTTTAATAGCTCGAGAGAAGTCCACAACAGACATTATTACGTTAGCGTGGCCGCACAAATTCTGTGTAAATGGGAAATTGAATACATGCAGACTTTCATTACTTGCGTTTTAATTAAAAGAACCTCACAAAGCTTTGATCTCCCCTACTAACATAGCTATCTAGGTACTAAAGTTATGTAAACGTACAAACCAGGACTTCATGATTCCATATTTGCTACGATACAGAATACACAATTGTGTTCCGTATCTCATTTAAATAAAGCTCGGTATTGCGTAAACAATGCCACAATATGCATGGTCCGAATCGCCCCACACAGATCGAATTTGTCTGCAAAGTTTGAATGTTTCTGTATACAGGGTGGAGTTTAAAATGGCGCTGTATGGCCGTGGCGAGGGGACGAGATATTGACGCAGCCTGTATATGAAGGCAGATATAGCTTATTTGATGAGAGTATTGACAATATTGACTGTTACTTAGCGAAGTCAATTAGACTGAGTTGCGAGGAATACCAAGTCTTAGATTAATACAAATATGTATTGATCGGTAGATGATATATAATTGTTAATTTTGAACAGTAAGAGCCGATTGGTTTGGCACCATTATTGGTTCATTTCATACTCTGCTGCTACTTAAATTCAAAACTCAAATCGAATATTTCGTGCTTTAAATAAATCAGCGGCCTTGCCATACCGAGTTCGTTAACAAATATACAGAAAAATAACAGTGTCCTTTTTTTGTAGCCATTTAAGCTAGCCTTTTGTTAGCTCAAGTTTCACTGGACTGAATTCCACATCATTAATAACATAAAATTTTACTAA
Organism: Spodoptera littoralis; assembly: GCA_902850265.1. Classification (NCBI taxonomy): domain Eukaryota; kingdom Metazoa; phylum Arthropoda; class Insecta; order Lepidoptera; family Noctuidae; genus Spodoptera; species Spodoptera littoralis. The sequence goes on from LR824539.2 coordinate 5,828,354, forward strand.
AGATTAAATTTTCAGCTTCAATATTTAGAAATATAAAAATGTAATTATGTGCGAGCAAAATTAATAAGCTTAGTCAATAATCTTGAAAATTTCTTAATACAAATTAACAATTAACAAAAGCGAGTAAGGCCCAACCGTGAAATTGGATGAGGCGCATCTAAGGACCAGTGAGGCGTGTCGTTCCATTGGCCTCGTCTTAAATACAGGCCTTAATAAATACTTTGTTTATTGGATTAAATTATATTATCTTCTTTATTTCGTCTTAACGTTTTATCAGTGAATTGCAAGGACCACCTTTGTAAAAGGACCAGTTTTGTAATTTATTGAGGGGACATACTGACAGGACAATGAATGCTAATGGAATGGATTTATAAATTGGATTGTATGCTTTAAAAATTCCGGACTTTAGGTTTGTTATAAGTAAATATTTATAAATTTTGAAGTAAATCGTGAAAGGAAGCATTACAAGACGACCTTGTACATAACGAGACGAGTTTCCAAATTATTATTCAAAATACACGAAGTATTTTGCGAAGACGTCGTTGTAATAACTATTGTCATAACCGCCGTACCATTGTCTAATACCGGCGGCACATTAACAACTTGAAACAAAACCTTCAAAAGCGAACAAACAAAGAAAATTATTACCTTTCCCACCATTAATAATACCTTAAACCCCTTGTTTGACACATTACTATAATGGAGCTGTCATCCGAACATATTTTGCGACTTCGCGTTGCTTCGGAGGCGAATCGAAGGACCAGTTTTCAAAGACCTCTTATTTGAAGATGTATTCCTTTCTACTTTATAGTGAGTTGTCGAGACGGCAGGTCTTGATTTAATGGCGCAGACTGGGTAGAAATGTAGCCGTCATTCGCAGGTGATAACTGGATCGAGTAATTAGAAACTGACATGCTAGTTAATAACTGTGGATAAGTTTGACGTGCATGCGATGCAGACGCTAAGCGAACGGGCGTCAACCGTAACTGATGCTCCGACGTCGATTTTAATATTATCCTTAGGTTTGTAGCTAAAGGGGTATTTTTAGAGTTCGATTAACAACTGCGTCATTATTTGTGATTGAGATGTTGATAGAATTTGATGTTATCTTCAATTAAAAACGTTGATTATGTTCAAACCGCTATGAAAAAAAATGGTTTACTTCTATAGTAGAGATTTATTTAGTAGAATAAAAATATGACGTCTCCTAACTTTCCCCAAACAAGTTCTTAGACAGACTTTACATTGATTCTGTTTAAGTAAACAGTGTTGTGTTAACAAAACACAATGTACACAACAAACTATACTGAAAAGTAAACAAAAACGACAAATAAGAGTTTCCTTCATTTAAACACACGATTACGTGCTTCCAAACATTTGTTTGGAGTTCAAAGTGAACGCCCGTTCGACAACAAAATGAGTTACTGCAGAACTAAGCTCATGTTGCTATTCAGACAGTCATTAATCCAAAGTAAGAGAGAAACTTCGGACTCAAATTAGTGTGGGGTCGAACAAAATCATTTATATCAATTCTCTTATGTTGGACGGTGGGAATTATTAAAACCGCAGCCGGACCGAGGTTCGCAACGCTTCTAATTAACTTCGGTCCACGTACGGAAAGCTGAGCAGCTGTTGCTGGCTAATTCCTTCTTGGTTATGGGCGCCTGGTAGACGGTGCAGCATTGCATACGTGGTGTGCCGTTCGAAGCTATTGAATTTCTAAGTCAATGAATTCAGAGATATTTTCAATACGAAATCCAAAGGACCATAAAAGACCAAGTTTATTTTAGAAAAGAATGCAAATCAATACCTATAACCTTGTTTATTTCACTTTCCTTTAAATAAAACACAAACTAGCTGGAAAACATTGGATAAAAATGTTAAAAGAAAACCAAAACGTTCATAGCGAAATCCAACGTGTGCAATGCAGTGTAAAGAGCGATAGGGCACCACCTGCAATGAACGGCTTATATGGAATACTCGAAGAATCACGTGGTTTATGTTAGGATTACATCGTTAGACTTTTTCACTACAAATAGGGTAGTTGCCTAAATTTTAATTTAATGACCGTCTGGTAGATTAATTTAAAACATTAGACACGTGTTTTTTCTTTTCTCACAAAATTAAATACTTTCGACGATATAATAATCTGAAATGTCGTTTGACATCACAATACGCTACATTTTGTAGCACTTAGTGACGTAACGACCTCACTCTTAAACTTAACTCCATTTTATCTAAGTATTGTAACTTTATACGAGAAAATAAAAAAAAAATCATTATTTAACTGACGGACTAATTAGATTTTTGATTTTCATTCCCTGGCAACTACCCTATTCAATTTAAAGATTTCACAAAAATTATAAGCCGAACAAGTAGGTAGAAGTGAAAGCACAATAAAATTCTAGACTCTATGCCATTTAACTTTGAAAAAAAATCTGATTTGTAAGTACTTTGTTTTCAGACATTATACATTGTAGAGTCTGGTCGAACCGAGCGTCAAGCTCTCAATCTCTTACTCGATAGTTACATTTGCAGTCACTTGACTACATAAAGGCAGACAGTAAGCTAAATTAATTAAAAATAAAACATTCACTTTTTGAACTGTTGAACAATGCATGAATAGATCCTAAAAACACACCCTTCCCTTAATTTACGTCATTCGATCTTCCTTTGTTACCGTTAGCAATTAAAAGAGGAATAATAAAAATGGCGGAATTTTAAAAGCTTCAATATGCTTTTTATAATGTTTGGTGGATTTCATAGTGATTCTGTTTTTTTTGTCCCGTTTTTTATTTTTAGTCGAGTGCTGGGGTGAAAGCGTAATAATGTTTTGTTATAAATGGTGATTTCGAAAATATTGTGTAAATATTATTTTAAGATTGCGTCGTTGGCAGAGTGGTCGCAAGTGCGACGGCTGCTGGGCAAGGGGGGTTCAATTCCCAGGTCGGACAAAATATTACTGGGTATTTCAAAAATTCTCTATAGTATCACGAAGTCAGGAATTTTGACCAGTATATGGCAATAGGCTCACCCCCTTTTACATGGGACTTATGATAGAAATAGTGAAAAGTGGGTATTATATTGTACAGTGGGATAATATGCACCTCTGCCTACCCTTTTGGGGATAAAAGGCGTGATGTTATGTTATTTTAAAATTATTTGAGTATATAATATAATATGAGTGGGTCTTTGGAAATTGTAGATGTCTTGTCGTAAGTCTTGTAGTAGCATACAGAGGTTCATCTTTTTAGATTTTAAATTTGATTACGAATAAGAGTAGGTACTAAATATTCCGAATATAACTGGTAAGCCAAGTAAAATAACTTTAAAATACTGTTAAATTTAACTATACGGAACTGTTTATTCAGAAATGTCTTCGGTATACTTCATAGATAGGAAAAATAAATATTGCTCACCTAGCAAAGTTGGAGTTTTTTTGAGTATGCTCACAAATAATAAGTACTTACGTCAAACTCAATTGTGGAAAAGGTAACTTTTGTAAAAAAAAAATAAAAGGGGCCCGACTCTAGTTTGCGGCACTAGTGGAATAAAGGAGCACTCGAAATTCGTCGCGCGGCCGGACAACGCGGGGCCCTTAGCCGAAGCCCGAAATCCAAATTATACGTTGCGACTAAATTGTCTCCGTTGGCCTATCTGCTTGATGTTGAGATGTCTACGTACCGTCTGCAAGTTGAACCGAAAGAAATAATTTACGTACCAAACAATAATGTTGCACACTGTAGAACATTATTGTTACTAGCATTTTCTCAGTACAGAAACTAGTAAAAGCGTCTTACTCCAAAACACGCTACTACAGAACACTTGAAAACATTTTACCAGTAAGTACACCTACTATTTCTCTTAAGAAATAACACAAAATAAACAATAATCCGTCTACGTTTCTGTACAAAATCCCCACTTAACCTAACATATACGTTTCAACGGCAAAGATTTGACGTTTAGAAAATGACAAGCTTGTTAGACGTACACTCGAGGAAGGCTTACAATCCCGACGGTACTGGCTGAACTGAGTGCACTCAAAAAGTTAATAATTCGAAACCCGTTCGTACTTGTCTGATTCCCCATTCATATTCATGTTTATTTCGTTTCACCTATTCGCCCCAGGACGCTTCACAAATTTAAATTTAAATCCTTAATTTTAACAAGATACGCGGCGTAAGTTATATTCAAATTTTCTCTTTAAACATATTGCTCGGCGGGTCGGAAGCAATCTTCATTGTACCTCGATTCCGAATCAACGGTGTTTAAGTATGATTATTCGCGAAAATCTCATATTTATGTAAATTAGACGTCAAATGAATGCGATTGTTGTTCTTTGTTCTCTCTTGAGTTGCTTACTTAGAATTCTATTGAGGGTACCATTTCAATACTTTTATGTATAGGTGGATTTTTGGATATAATTACACGGAACGAGAATTGCGTCAATTTTCTGTTAAGCTATCATTTGAATCTTTTGATTTGATCTGCAGGTTGCTTACTAATGATTCAGCTATTCTTCATGCGCTTTTTAATTCTTTTTAATTTTTAATACTTTGGAAAATTTGTTGCGGAATGTAACACTCGACCAGGAGTAAGTCTAAGCTGGAGCATCTTATTCAGTATTTGTATTTCCGTATTATCAATTAAAAAGCATTCAAGAAGTTACTCAAAGTAGTAAACTCTGAGATCGTACTACAGTCAAGTTGCAAAAACAGTTTTCGATAAGTAACCTTCAACCTCCCTCGGGATATTTGCAATAGACGAACTGAATTAAATTTCACTACTCTCGAAAGCCACTAAGCTGTCATCTTCAACCATTACTAATTTATAGACTCAAATAACTATGGAGACCGCGGCCAAGGAATGCAATCACCATTCGGTTAATTAATAATTCTAGACCGGTCTGAGGACATAAAGTCTGCGGTTGTGAGGTCCCCTCCCCCTCCTATTAGTACTCCGTTTTAATACTGCCCACATTTAGCAAGAAGCACCCCCTACATATTAATTTTACGAGACTACCTCTTATACTCTCGAACCCGACAATTTGGCTTTTCACAATTGCGGTGTACCTCGGCTAGACAACCGAATATAGGGACTGCTCTCTAGATATTTACGATGTACCTACAGCTCGCATTATGCTTAGTAGAACTGAAGTGCGTTCTTGAATGTAGAGGTTCATTTTTAAGAGAAGAACCTTTGAGATTTAGGTAGCTTCTATTTTAGTCGTACCTTTCTTGTTTTCACGTTTTAAATTGGATTATTTGAACAGACTACTCGAAACGATTATTGACTACGATATTCTAAAACTTAGTCGGCAAATTATATTTTTGTTGTATTTTTCTCTTTTTAATAAGATTTAAATTGGATCATTGATCAAAATGTTTTTTCATTTTCGTTTTGTGGACCAAAGGACCAAATTTTGAACTTCTTAAACCTTTGAACCTGGACTCTGTACTTGACTTAGAATGAAATAAAAATTATATTTTAACTAGTTGACCCGGCTAAGTTTGTATCGCATAAAATTTTTTTGTCACCTTTTAAACCTTTCCTGGGCTCCCACGAACAAACATTTCAAGACCAAAATTAGCCAAATCAGTTCAGCCGTTCTCAAGTTTTAGCAAGAAAATCATTTTTATTTATACAGATTAAATAGGCATTCCATGTTTTTTTTATTATAACTCTTCTACTGACTTGTCAATGTATTGATAATTTTAATCTTTTCTTTTTTATGAAATGAAAGATGTAATAGAACATTGTCGAAAATGCAGTTCATTATTGTTTTTTAACCCTTTGAGTACCGTCATTATAGACACAATTAAAGAACAATAGGTTGCGGTCACCGGTGTCCTCGCGGTGTTTAACAGTTTAAATAAAAGACAAAATAAGTAAAGAAGCCCTAGAAATTAATATAATGTTCATCTTAATTTTGTGACAAAAAAAAATACTTTCTTAATAATATTCTCAAGACGATTGTTCACAGAAATAATATAGCAACTACTTTTAATAAACGAGTCTTCAGTTTAATTAATGTTTATGAAGTGTTCTTGCGTGCTTTACATATTTTTATATTATTAAATATTAAATGTTTTAATAAAATATGTCGCTGCACTGCGTCGTCTTTTACGAGGCGAGTAAATTGTGAATAATGATTGCTATTATACTAATTTTGCCGTTTTTATATATTATTTTAAGACTTTGACTGCCAATAAAAAACTGTTGAAGGTAAATCCTCCGCAAACGCCGGTCACCTGTGACCCCCATGGCGTTCAACGTGTTAACTTTGTCAGTATCATTTAATAAATGAATGTGTTGCTACTTAAAATAATTGGTATATCATTCCCAATAACTGCCTCATTGGCCGAGTGGTCGCAAGTGCGACTAGGGCAAGGAGTCTCGGGTTTGATTCCCGGGTCGGGCAAAGTTTTACTGGGTTTAAAAAAAATCTCAGTAGTAGCACGGAGTCTGGATTTGTGCCCAGTATACGGCAATAGGATCATCCCCTATTACATGGGACTCATAACATAAATACATGTAGTGAAAAGTGAGTGTTACATTGTACAGTGGCATTAAGTGTTGTATTACGGCACTGCAGCACGGCAGCACGGCTTACCCCTTCGGGGATAAAAGGCGTGATGTTATGTTATGTCATTCCGAATAACACAGAAATATTTATAAATTGCGTAATTTATTTGTAACGTCAACATAACATAAAACATATGTTTTTATAAGAATCAAATTATCGAATAACGCCAGCATGTTAAAAACGTCTGACAAAACACACCAAATTCCTAGTAACCTTCCTACCCATACAAAACTGACAAAAATCAGCGTTCATTATTTTGAACTCTATGATCAACAATCTCAAAATATTAACCTTGTATTCAGAACCCTTACACTTATTCAATTCATTCACCGAACACAAATTGCAGGTACTAAAATAATCTGAAGCTAAAATCTGATATCCTAAACCTTTAAGAGGTCGGAGACGAGTCTCGCTAGACATTTTCCTAAGGCTTTAATGAAACCACATAATAACGTAACGTTATGTTATTATGACGATGGAATTTCACTACGAAGATGTTCAGACACGAAACTAGTTGGCTACATGTGTAATGGGGATGATGACAGGGTATGAAAATTAAAAATATAATTAGTCCGTAAGTTAGGTAATGAAAAAATAATAGAAACGTATTTTTTTATTTTGTCGTATAATAAAACAATACTTAGATAAAACGAATCAAAGTTTAGGAGTGGGGGTTAAAACGTCATTTCTTAGTATAAAATGTACTGAGAAGTGACGTCACGCGACATTTCAAATCAATATATCTTCGAAACTATTCGTTTCTGTGAGAAAAGAAAAAATACGTGTCTAATGTTTTTAAATAATCTATCAGACGGATGAGACGGACATTAAAATAAAAATTAGTCGTCTACCCTATTATATTTAAAACTTTTGTTTTCCATTTTGCCTGCATGGGGGCTTAATGGAAATTCTTTTAATGGCATTTTGGAGCTGTGTTGTTGGTGTTTTTGTTTAAGAAAAATTGTGATAGTACTTCATTAATAAATATGGTAAGTTAATGTCAACTTTGTGTGTTTTTTCAAAGAGAGCTTTGGACTTATTCGTCAACTCGAGGATAAGAAACTCTCGTGTGTCTGCGAGTAGGCATTTTTATATTTTTCCTATTTTTGATATCATCAAATCGCTGAAACTGGTAAAACTACTACTTTTGTACTGTTGGCAACAAACATTTTTCATAAAATGCCATACAGGTAGGTACTCTTTTATTTTTAAACGTTGCCCCAAATCTTTCATTTTCAAAATCGCCGCGAGCACGCGCGGTTTTCTAACCAACCTGCGATTTGAAGAACAAGTCGAACTTTGACTTTTTGTTTTTTTTTTAAGGGGGTAAAATCGACGAATGGCTGCTCCCGCCTGGGTGAGGCGGAAGGGACTTTGACGTTAGGATTTCTTCCTTTACCTAGATCTAGTCTTTTCAACACTGAGTCTCAACCAAACCATATCCTTGGCCATGATGACGGTAACTGACGATGATTGTAATTGATAAGATCAATAGTACCTATGTGACAGTTCACTGTTAGATTAATAAGCATCCTCTATACAAGACGTTTTGTAATAACTGATGTAATATTACTTTAGCAATAAAAAGTATTGAAAAGACTAATCTAGTTTCCTTATGGCATCGAGCATTTCTTTCTTTATTGAAACAAAGAGTTTCCTTTTTCTCATATCGAAGCAATATTTTTATGGATTGTCAGTAACCATATGTGAGCACCATGTTAGACTATATATACTATTTTTTTATTATTTTAGTAAGTTTTGTAATTATTATAATGCGTCAAGCGTGTCTTTCCATTGTTCTAACATATATTTACGTACGTACAGTATTGAAATATGTATGTAAGAGCTGAACCATCAAATGGAGGTGGTGACTCCAAATGAGGTCTTCTCACAAGTGAGGTGGTTTGCGTACTTCGCAAGGCTTCATTAAAATGATGACTAATTTTTTATAAATATTTTATTCGATCTTTACACGTTCGTGTTCGATACGAGAATGCCACAACTCGTACAACTTGCTTGCTTTATAAACAGTCCCCACTCTCCCCACCTTACCTACCTACGTAAGGCAAGTGACGTAAGGTTGTAAACAAGTGCAAATATTACATTGATGCAAGTTGTGCGTGTTGTTATTTTAATGTTATAATCTTTAATGTGATTTTAATTTAAATTACAACGTTTTAACTAAATTAATAATAAACAAATATTATTAAAAATAATTGTGGGTAAATTTCGATACTTAAATTTAAAAATCTCAAATTATTTAATCGTAATTAATTAACGCGCTATCACGGCCATTCTGACGAGCAGCTCGTGCTCGAGTCTGCGAAGCTATTGTTCTGCAAAAAATAAAAAAATAAAATGAGAGTATTCAAAGTTTATTTTTATTCTGTTAGGTTGAGCTTGTTCTAGTAGACTCAGAGGCCCAATGTCGAGCTTGTTCTAGTAGACTCAGAGGCCCAATGTCGAGCTTGTTCTAGTAGACTCAGAGGCCCAATGTCGAGCTTGTTCTAGTAGACTCAGAGGCCCAATGTCGAGCTTGTTCTAGTAGACTCAGAGGCCCAATGTTGAGCTTGTTCTAGTAGACTCAGAGGCCCAATGTCGAGCTTGTTCTAGTAGACTCAGAGGCCCAATGTCGAGCTTGTTCTAGTAGACTCAGAGGCCCAATGTCGAGCTTGTTCTAGTAGATTCAGAGGCCCAATGTCGAGCTTGTTCTAGTAGACTCAGAGGCCCAATGTCGAGCTTGTTCTAGTAGACTCAGAGGCCCAATGTCGAGCTTGTTCTAGTAGACTCAGAGGCCCAATGTCGAGCTTGTTCTAGTAGACTCAGAGGCCCAATGTCGAGCTTGTTCTAGTAGACTCAGAGGCCCAATGTCGAGCTTGTTCTAGTAGACTCAGAGGCCCAATGTCGAGCTTGTTCTAGTAGACTCAGAGGCCCAATGCTTATCAACTTTGTACATTCGCTATCACGGTTCATTCAGCACATGGCTGTGGTGTACCACAAAAACCCGTACATTTTCGCGAGATATTACGGTATTTTTTTTGACCAGGACTGAGACTGCGTAGTTTGTATCGATCATTATCTAAAATTTTAACAATTTGATAAGGCCCTAAATATTTGGACCTAATTTGTTACTAGACCATTCTATGTCTTTACAAACTACAAAGTCTCCAGGTTGCAATAGCTTTACTTTAGCGCACTTGAATCGAAACGTTCTTTGTTTTTTGATGACTGTTCGGTCATTCTGATAACAGCATTTGCACAGATAGTATGTCTATCGATTGGATTAGATAGAACGCACATCTGTTCGATAGCTGGGGCAGACCCTTGTTTACCTATCAGGAGCTCTAGTGGGGAATAGCCAGTTGCCTTACTTTTGTACTATTTATAGTATATTGTAATTCTCATAATTTTGTAATCCAGACCCTAGATTGATTTTGAGCAATAACTGCCAAATGATCTTTTAACGTTCTCATTGTCCTTTCTATTTGTCCATTAGCTCGAGGAGTTCCTTGTGCAATGGGATGGTGTTCTATATTGCTTTCTCTAACAATGCCTTTAGATTTTAAATCATCAACAATGTTCTTAACACTTTCTCTTTCTACCGGTGCTAATCTATACGTCTTTGAAAATGCGATTGGGATGTTTAAGTCTGATATCAAGGTTACCTGTTGTTACTCGTTTGGTCTTATTAAGCGAAAAGGATTCTGTATATTTCTCGAGGATATTTTTGAGGGGTTGCACGTCGTTCAAATCAGTGTCTAAGAATTTGAAGAGATTTCACAAGCAAAAATAATTTTTTCTCGTTCTAAAGAGACACATGACTAGAAACGGAAACTTTTAGTCCTGGTACGCGTAACGAATCGATTCGAAGAATTACCTCATTTGTTAGGTCCTCTACATGCAATTTTATTTTGAATGTTACATCGTCAAGTTTTGCTGTTGTTTCAATGACTTCATTTGAGATCATTGAGTTGCCAGAAAAGACGCGCAATTTTACGATTTCAATACTGCGTTTTCCTTTAATTGAACCAGCAATTTTACTTTTGACGAGGGAACTGTGTCATTTAAACAATTAAGTGTGTTGGGGTAAGATCGGCGCTGGGGTAAGAACGTAGGAATCAAATATACCACTTATTTGGCCATATTTTTTAATGTTAGCCACATTGCCCGCAACGTCATTATGTTTCACCCCGCCTAGCAGTGATCGCTAGTCGCTCCGGCTACTTGGACGTGTACCACGCGCCGTTAGAAAAAACAATGTAAGTTTTATAAAATATTTGTTTATCCGATCTTTCACCTGCATTTTAATTTACATATTTTAGCAAAAGTATAGCTTATTTTGGATTTGTTTTGTCTAAATTCTAAGTTTTAAGCAGTGATAATATGACAAAACTCATCCAGATACGGCTACTACATCTGTAGGCTGAAATCCGGTGTTACCCATCACGAGTAAAGATCGGACAAAAATATCCGGTCTTATCCCGTTTCTAAATTGCCAGTGATTTTCAAACTTTTATTACACATCATTTTAAATATCTACTTAATGTGTTCGTAATCGTTTTATTATGGCGCTTAAAATCCAGGGTCACACTGTTTGATTCTACAGCTATCTGTTTTTTGATTACCTACATTGATTTTAAATGAATAGATACTTATAACAACAATTCATTTGCAGATGCCACGTATATACTCTAGAACCTCTTTGCGGGCCAGACCTATACAAAGAATTGCTGCAATTTGTCATGCAGAAAATAATTATTATGGAGCTCTCCTATGCAGCCGCTTCAAAAATGTACAGCATACCTACATCCACACTTAGTAACTGCTACTAAAAACCAAAAATGTGTATTTTGATAGAGAGAGAGAGATTTTTGTTATTGTTTTGATTTTTGTTTTCTAGATCGTTGTCATAGACGGTTCAGTTTAATAAAGATTTCAGTTTGATAATAGAAGATGTTTAACTCAATTAACCTGAAATGTCTACGAGAACTATCAATTCTTTGATATGTATAATTGTTTTGTTTAAATTCCTTTTTTTCTACCTCTATAGACGAATTTTAATTACATAAAGTATTATAATTTTGTTCATTCCTTGTTAGTGATTTCTATATTTCATATTATTAGAATATAATGTTTTATACTACTATTAATTCGTTTTAATATTTGAACATTCCGATTCCCTTCATTTCTCTACCAGCCGCACAGTATTTCAGTTTTATAACTCTTACTTTTCCTTTTTGGTACTATGCTTGTGGGTAAAACCAAACTTTGAGAATCCTAATTTCTTTTAAATTTGGCATTTGGGGTAAGATCGGACAAATTACACACACAAAAAAAATAATAGTTTGGTACATCTACGTCTGTAGTATTAGGTAATTTTTTTTAATGTCATGTTAAAGAACAGGAAAGATCGGATACATTCTTTTCATACACCTTGTGCTCCTAGCAATAGGACTAGTTTTAAATTGTTGTCCGAACTTACCCCTTGATAGCCAAATCGTCATTGCATTCACAAAAAATATGTTCAGATTTTACAGGCTTATAAAGCAAAAAGTATTGAGTGTTTATAAATAAATTTAATTTTAAATAACACTGTGTTGAATCATTAGTGATCCCACTATTTTTCATCAATGTGCTGTGTACCAAATTTCAGAAAAAAAAGTTTTTGCAACATCCTTGCAACTATTCGAAAATCCGTCCGATATTACCCCAAGGCACCTTAAGAATTATATCACCTATTTGTAGAGGTAGATGTTGTTGGCTAGGTGATGAACTCTGGATGCAGTTAACGCAACATTGAGACGAGGATGGTGCTTCACTGGTTGCGGCTGTGATGGTTGTGGCTGCAGGCACGTTTTTATACCAACAGCAGTTTGAGGAATGTCCCGGTCTCTTGCAATATCCGCAACTTTCCTTATAAGACTGTGATGTGTTCTTTGATCATTTTTTCCAGTAGTTCTACTTGTTTTCGGAAAAGCGACACCTCATCGTTATCCGTTCTTCTTGAAGATGCTCTCAGGATTGGCGAGTGTTGTCCAGGATTGTCCAGGTCTTCGTGACAAGGGCGAGTTGTAGGTCCGTCAACCCTCGCTTCTGATGTAAGAGCTGAACCATCAAATGGAGGTGGTGACTCCAAATGAGGTCTTCTCACAAGTGAGGTGGTTTGCGTACTTCGCAAGGCTTCATTAAAATGATGACTCATTTTTTATAAATATTTTATTCGATCTTTACACGTTCGTGTTCGATACGAGAATGCCACAACTCGTACAACTTGCTTGCTTTATAAACAGTCCCCACTCTCCCCACCTTACCTACCTACGTAAGGCAAGTGACGTAAGGTTGTAAACAAGTGCAAATATTACATTGATGCAAGTTGTGCGTGTTGTTATTTTAATGTTATAATCTTTAATGTGATTTTAATTTAAATTACAACGTTTTAACTAAATTAATAATAAACAAATATTATTAAAAATAATTGTGGGTAAATTTCGATACTTAAATTTAAAAATCTCAAATTATTTAATCGTAATTAATTAACGCGCTATCATGTATCAGAGACATTGTAGAACAAACTTTTTTAATATGAGTAACTAATGGAGTTTCTTGTTCGTTCTTCTCCATTCGAATCTAGATTTTGGAATGAGCACCTAGCTTCTCCTAGCTGACAGATTATTATTTATTATGTATCTGTTGATGTTTTAAAAGTACCAAACTATGGTTTAATTGAAAGAAATGCTTTGACTTTGACTTTGAATGGTTCTTGTTTGGTCCTTTTACACCTATAAATATTGTATTGTAACAAAATAAAATATGTTTTATTTGTTTTTGTCTCTATAAATACCAACATTGAATGATTGTTATTTCAAAAATTTACGACTGATACTTAGGTTTCAATTCTGAAACTTTGCTATCAGTTTTTCGAAAGGATTGTTGCAATAAATTGTAAGTGAAACAACCCTTTAATTTATTGTTGGAATGTTATCTACCGCAGCAGTTTGTGGTTCGGCTAAAGATTTATCTTGAATCGAAAATAGTTTTCGTTATTTTGGAGTTTAGATTAAATATTTATACATTTTTTTTACAATGATAGGTAGGTATTATTTTGCATTATTTTTTTGCATATTTGGACATTATGACAAGGATTTGGCGGATAATCAATTTAGCCTATCTATGGTCAATAAGAAAAAGGTTCTTCAACTTTTGTATTTGCTACACTGGAGTCGACACCATGGTCTACAGAGATAAATTTCCTTTTTAGACGCCCTTACAAATCACACAGATGCTACAAAAAAAACTAAACATCTTTAATATACAGTTTTTTAAATTTGATTCCACGAAATTGAAAACTGATTCTAGATATATTATAGAATAGCTTCTGCCCGCGACTTCGCACGCGTAATCCCATTTTTTCTCGTCCCCGTTCGTGATTTTCGGTAAAAAGTAAAAAAAAAATCCGCGGTAAAAAGTAGTCTTTATGTTGCGCCAGGCTCTAAAATATGTCGGTACAAAATTTCAACCAAATCCATCAAATAGTTGCGGAGATTAATGGTGCCTATGTATGTATAAGCATAGAATAGTGTTCGACGTGATTCTTTAATTTGACATAAATTTTTTATTTATGAACCGATTGACATGAAACAAACACTAAAGCATAACTGAAGCATACCACAATATATTCGTGAAAACCGCATCCAACTCGGGTCAGCCGTTTCTGAGATTAGCGTGAACAGACAAACAGACAAACAGACAAAAAAAAAGTTAATTACATTTTAGGGTTCGACATCGACATAACAATAACCCCTGCTATTTTTTTTATTTTTATTTTCAATGTACAGACAGCACTTTTCTACAATTTTATTATATGTAGGTATAATAATATAATATATATATATATATATATATATGTATGTATAGATAGATAGATATACATATCTATTGCATATTTACTTGACAGGTGTAACGTGATCCCCTGCATGTAGCATATTATACAGTGTAAGCTTCGCCTAATCTCAATCTCAGCGAGTTTTCTAGTTTCGTAGTAATATTGTGCGTGACAGTTCGCACGCTGGGTTAGGGTTCACACGTGAGGCTTTTTGGAAAATAACTTTTTGTATATATTTTTCAAGGTTGAAATTAGTTTGTGTTGTTTAGAAGCGTATTGTAATTAAATACAATAACAATCTGATTTGTTTTTATTGCACGCGAGACAATAATGGTTTTCTCATAAGCACCCCGGTTGTTATGCTTTAATAAAAATAAGTATCCGTTTTATAGTCTACATTTTAATTGCATAATAGACTATTTAATAATTGTTCTGATCTTGGTTATAAAGTTGGCATCACCAAAAATACCAACGTTGAAAGTTATTTCGTTTTATATCTGATTTATTTATTCTTTTAACTCTTTGAGTACCGACATTATAGACAGAATTAAAGAACAATATGTTGCGGTCACCGGTGTCCTTGCGGTGTTTGACAGGTTAAACTGTCAAACACCAAGCGGTCACCGGTGACCGCAACCTATTGTTCTTTAACTGTGTCTATAAATACGGTACTCGACGAGTTAAATAATATAATACAAATAATACGATACAGTAA
The DNA here is from genome assembly GCA_902850265.1 of Spodoptera littoralis. NCBI lineage: Eukaryota > Metazoa > Arthropoda > Insecta > Lepidoptera > Noctuidae > Spodoptera > Spodoptera littoralis. Next base: position 5,843,537 of record LR824539.2, read on the forward strand.
CGTATATTTACTGTATACTTGTACAATCCCTGATATTACAATGTATGTTGCGTACGACGGAAGCAAAATGCCGTTCGTGCGATAAACGTTCCGTTTCAGCTACCGTACGCTGCAGATAACACAACATTGCTATCTGCCTTCCTAATGAAAATATGCGGCACAATAGCTAGTAATAATCTGGAGCTTTGCGTGAAACGTAACGTTAATAGACCGGCTTTGGTTGTTGGAACTGAATTCGTTCTTAATGAAGTGTGTGGAATTATTGTTTTATTTTTCATATATTTATTTTAACTTAATTCTTTTGTTACTCCCTTAGGGTTAGGTTATAACTATGATTATGCTATTTTTCTGAATAGGTAATAACAAGTAATGAAGAAGTATGTAATTTGAAATGGAAAATCTTACTATTTAAAAAAAAAAACGTTTTCCTCTCTACGATTTTCTCCTGTGTCGTGGGTGTGTTTAACATTTTTAAACAAAAACCTAAACCTAAATTATCTTTTTTTTGATAACGGGGGGAAATCTTCAAAGCTTTTTTAGGGATAAAAACTAGTGTGGGATTCTTATCTAAACTACCTAGGTGGCCACCATCATCAACCTATGGGGGACGGTGGCACGAACCTAAAATACCTACTTTATATATTCATGTACGACTGTAACTTATACCAATTTACGACTACAATTATGTATTACTATTAATCCACCACGTGCTACCAACTTTTTGAGTTAAATTGCAATTTGCTTAGCTGTAAGAATGATATAAGTTATAATTACAACTTACTTATTGTAACTTAACTAAGTTTATATCAGATATATTATGAACTTTATAATCAAGTTACGTGACTTTTCGTTTATTGGTTAATTTGTGTTTAGTATTGTGAAATTAATTTAGGGATTTCTATTATTATAACTAAGCATATTGTATGTTACGAGTTACGATATAATACGATTGCTATGTTATCTACGTTAGAATAAAGATTTTTTTATTTTTAAGTTAATTCACTTTAACACACTTCCAAGTAGTTTTGTTTTACCACAGCTTAAAAAATTGAAGAATTATATACTGGAAAATGAAAAAAAAAACTGTTTAGGAAAGTTGTAGTAACATAACAGTATCACCACGGGGATAAAATCCCCGAAGGAGTAGGCAGAAGTGCACATTACGGCACTTAATGCCACTGTACGATGTAACAACCAATTTTCACTAGTTTTGTTATGAGTCCCGTGTAATAGGGTGTGAGCCTATTGCCATATATCGGGCACAATTCCAGACTCCGTGCTACTACAATGAATTAATAAAAATACAGTAATACTTTGCCCGAGCCGGGAATCAAACCAAAGACCTCTTGCCCGGCAGTCGCACTTTAGACCACAAGACCAACGAGGCAATCATATTAATTAATTAATTATTTTGGGAAGATTTTTTTATATTTGATGGACTGACGTTTGACCACTATCTCTCCTGGTGGTAAGCGCTGATGCGGTCTACTCTATTAATTCATTACCAAACAAACGACTTTTCATACATTAGTCATACGCTAACACTTCACAATTACAATTAAAGAATATTCTAATCTTTGATTGACCTGTTTAAATGACAAGTAACTACCTCATAAACTAAAGACATTTCACTCCCTTCATTACAACAATAGCTTCGACAATGCAATTATGCAAGCAATATAAAACTTTTAATTCACATTCATAGTTTAACGATGTGAAGCATCCTTAAGAATCATAAATCGTCGAGGGACAGCAGGACATTATTAAAATACCACATCACAGTAGTGACACGTTTCTAATTAAATTTCGCTAGAGGTCGTAAAATTTTAACAACCCTTTGGAGTTTTAGACTGTTTTATTGATGATTAAGTTTGTTAATATCACACTACATAGTATAAAACAAAGTCGCTATCCGCCGTCTGTCTGTCCCTATGTATGCTTAGATCTTTAAAACTACGCAACGGATTTTGATGCGGTTTTTTTAGTAGATAGAGTGATTCTTAAGGAAGGTTTATATGTATATTGCACCTGTGCGAAGCCGGGGCGGGTCGCTAGTAATATATAATATATGTGTATGTTGACAGTTATGAGTGGTAAGGGATTTAGATATAGAGGATATAAATATATTGTATAGTTATGCTATTAATGTTATTGAATGCGAAAACATATCGCATCTGGTTTTGTTTTATGGAATAAACCGGTAAACGAGACGGATCACCTGATGGTAAGTAATCGGAGTTGCCCATGGATACCTAAAACACCAGAGGCGTTATACGTGCGTTACCACCGGCATTTTGGGGATTAAGAATTTGAGGATTCAGGGATTGGGGAGATTGGGGAAGGGGGCCGCGTATAATTGGGCTGTCGGTAACCTTACTCACACGGCGTTTCACATTGGTCTTCTGCGAGACTGAGGTATCACTCCGGTCGAGCCAGCCCATTCGTGCCGAAGCATGGTTCTCCCACACTTGGTGGAGATAGTTATTGATTTAAATAATGTTTTAAACATTTTTGAGTTTAAAATTTTGTATAGCGAAGAAATAAACTGCTGATTTTTTTTCAGATTTTTTTTAGAATTCGAAAGCTTCTCTTTTTTGAGCTGGACACACTTACTGGGTTATCGGAGCTCCGGCTCGAAGTGCAGAAGTAGAAATGGGTTTTAGTCAGTAAGAATCTGACACACACTAAGGCATTTAATAATTTTCCGCTCTCAAAAAAGGCTTTGTATTGAGAGTAAATTAAAAATAGTAAACTATAAAACTAACACAAACCCACTCTATATAAGATAAATTTTACTTTCTTAAGGAAAATTTTCCCTTTGCAAAACCTCTCAAGTTTACCACTACCTACCTACATAGTTTTCCGACAATCAAATAAAATACTCCCGGCAGTACATTATAATCTACACAATACTAACACATTAGGAACAGGGTAACGTAACAGTACACAGTGGTTCGAATAATGAATGCTCCTGGGAATAATAAGCTAGCAAAAGAAAATCGCTATTTGTTTTCCGCATTTTTCGTTCCCTAGCGGCGGATCACGTCATTATTGTATGGATCGAAGCTTTTATTCTTTCTTTGGGTTCCGTATGGTATTTGAGTTGTTATTATTGTGTAATTTTTAAAGAACAATTGATTGTAGTTACTTTTAGTACTAAATCGTGTCTATGTAATATTCTTTTTTTTTTCTAACATAACGTCACGCGTTTTTATCCCCGAAGGGGTAGGCAGAGGTGTTTCCCGCTTTTCACTATTTATGTTAGGAGTCCCATGTAACAGGGGGTGAGCCTATTGCCATATACCGGGCACATTTCCAGACTCCGTGCTACTACTGAGATTTTCAATAAAAAAAACCAGTAATACTTTTCCCGACCCGGGAGTCGAACCCGAGACCCATTGCCCGGCAGTCGCACTTGCGACCACTCGGCCAACGAGGCAGTCTTTATTTTTATAGTGTATTTAAATTACAACACATTTATTTGTATACAATAAACGAATAAATGATTGAATGAACGAATTACGAATTAAATAATAAACTTCTATTTGTATCGCTGTTTAAAAACACTTGTATCAGAAAAAAAGATATAAGAAAAATTTCTGCAGAATCTTCGTACATTTATAAGAGTTCTATCTTCCCGTCTTCTTACTTCTGTTCGACGTCGTGTAATAATTAAAGATAAATATAATATAAAACGATCCAATTCACGAGGATTGTGTCTCGGTTAGCTTTTGTCTTCAGGGTCCGCCATTGTTTATTTAATTTCGGAAGAAAAGAATAAATTATTTATAAGTTACTCGCAATAAAGAAACAATAGATGTTATGGTACAATTTACCTTATTATTCGTTTTTATCGTGTACCTAATGAAGTTTTTGCTTGTTCAATTAAAAATACAATGGAGCTAGCAAATTAGTCTAGTGGTCGTAGTCGAGTTTGTTTTTATTGTGTTTTCTTTTATTTTTTTGACGTTTAATGTTTAGTATTTATTTATGTTGCTGTGTAGCTATTTTCTTAGTTTTTTTTTTTGTATTTCACTCACACAGAAGTAGAGTATCATCCAGAGACTTACACTGCGTTACTGAAATAAGGTGCTGCGAATTTTAATGAAAACAGCACAAATATGTACTTAAATCTTCATACAATTTTATATTTGTAATTTAAATGTTGAGCCACGTTTCGGCACGAATAGGCCGGCTCGACCGGAGTGATACCACGGCCTCACAGGAAACCGACGTGAGGCAACGCTTGCGTTGTGTTTCGTCGTATGAGTGAGTTTACCGGAGGCCCAATTACCCTCCCCTTCCCCAATCTCCCCAATTCCTGAATTCTCAACGATCCTCAAACTCCTAATTCCCCAAAAGGCTGATAACGCACTTGTAACGCTTCTGGTGTTCCAGGTGTCCATGGGCGACGCCGATTGCTTACCATCAGGTGATCCGTCTGCTCGTTTACCGGCTTATGCCATAAAAAATGAAATTAAATTTCCTTTTTTTGGACTGCAACCCTAGTTCCTAACATTAGTTAAATGCCGTGTAATTCCTTGCTTTCTTTCTGAGCTACAAAATAAAACACCACCTACGTATTTAACACCCTCACACGTCGTATTAGTAGAAAAATAAAGTTCTAAGAGATATTGTCACAAGTTATAAGTGAGCTGGATTGTGACCAGACTACAGCTGTTTGTTCCCACTGTGCGCGATACAAAAGGAGGGACCCCGTCGAGTTATTTACAAAATATTTGTAGCTGAATTCTGTTTATTTACTGTGCTTTTAAATGACGTAGGTAGATTTATTCATTTCTAGTCTGAAGCGTTAAATACTGAACATTTATAATGAATAAACAGCAACAGTTTGCGAGTTGGTCAGAGGAAGGCAGGCAGGTACGTATTCGTACCTACATACATTTAAATCAGCCTTGGTAAAAATTTTACGGAGAGTTTTCTTACAGAGTGAGTCTCGCCACACTCATGATAATCGTTAGCTTGATCTATTCGAACTTAAAATCATACATCATGAATCGAAACAGTCATCGCGTCTACAAACATCATAAAAATGTTTATTTACCAACATTCTACACAACCAATCTAACCTGACACATCACGTTAGCGTTACCCGTTCACACAACTGTCAACGGTACGTCAAATTGTATATATTTACAATAGTTCCTCATTTTACCGCGGTCCAAGTTACATTGGTTTTATAATAACGGGTAGAACTCAACACATTGACGTAAAATAAGCAATTTCCTTTTGTATCAACCAAGGTGTTTGCTGTTTACGACGCTGGCTTTACGATTTGTTTGTGTTAGAACCACGGAGAGGTTTTAAAATCGAATTTCTAAAGTAGTTTCAATAAACGTGAACGTAAAGTGTAATGTTTTATTAAAATATAATAAAGTTAGTCTGTCTGGGTTGTTGTGTACTTCATAATGGGTGTGGTTTGAACACTTTAAATATAATGATCGTGTTTTAGTGGTTAAACGATTTGGTATCGCCTGTATAGTGTCATTAATGTTGTAAATTGGATAGTGGAAATGAAATTAATAAACGTCAACGTCACACATTACATAATTAACTAGTACGTTCATTATCTTTGACGGGAACAGCTAATACTTACAGTGAATAAGTATCCATGAACATAACTATGTTTAAAAATGTATATTTTAGTGGAAATGACAAGAAAACTTTTAGGTATTCAATTTTAAACTTCTATCAGTTCATTCAATCAGCAATCTTACAGTTACGAACACCAACAAAATATGTACCTACAAAATAGTGTTTCATCAAAATTCGACTCAGGAAAAACTGCAACAAAAAGTCAAATCAATACAATAGAGGAATCAAAACATGCTGGGATGTCGTCGGAAAACACTGTAATTTTAGTCAAGGCACATTCAGTTGCCTGTTAAAAAAGAAATGTGGACGTGAGAGGAATACGAACCAAAATGGCCGGCGTTTTGGATGGACGAATGGACACGGAATATATTACGGAGGAACTGTTTTGCGAAACACTGCTAAAGTTAGTTTAGACTGCGTTTTGTAATATTTGGCTAGAACTACATTGTATGGAAAAATAAATTGTAATTATACTAAGTAATTGGTAATATATTAGCTTAAAGAAGTTTGTATTTTGAATTTTAACTGGGAACTGCATTTTTATTAATGATATTATTTTCATTCTTATGCTGTAAGTACTTATATAAATTTTCACTAAAAACTCACATAACTTGATCAACAGGACCTTCTATGGCTTACAAAAACAACACAAAAACTACATTTTATTTCTATAAAGTCACACATAACAAAATATACACAACCAAGTAAACAATACAAGTCGACAACAAGCTTTACTTTAAATCTTCTAACACCTTCAAAGAACTGTCCAATAGACGTTGAGATCGGAATAAAAATCTTTCCACAAACAATTCCGTCTAAGCTTATACGGTGTATATTATTGAAAACGTGTTCATCCGTGCGGCCATTTATATATGTGACCAAACTGTAGTATCCTTTGTGAGACATTGAGGCTCGCTATCACGGTACATTTGCCCTATGAAATAAGATTTCGATTAGTGTCCTCTCGATTTAAAAGCATCATTCGGATATAAATCGAGTGATTTCATTTTCGCTTTGTTATATTTTTAGGTTCTGTTTTGAGTTCCTATTGATAGATGTTTAGTGTTTTTTAGGTGTGATCTGTATGGTATGTAAGTATGATCTGTTTAGGTGTTGTGTGTGTAGATGTTTTTTTTTAAGGTTTTAAGGGGGGGAATATCATCGAATGACTGCTCCCACCTGGGTGAGGCGGGAGGGAGTGTCAGACTCTAACTGACTAGAAACCACCCCGTTCCTTCTCCTGCACGTCGAACCGGAGCCCTGGTTAGCCGTTAGGTTCTCCGCGACGTATGTTTAGTGTCTATTTTTTGTGTATTTTAATTGCCAGTTTTGGGTTGTTTAGGTCGTCGATTGAAATTTATTAGTAACTTTTTTTCTTCTCTTATTTCCTTATCTTCTGATTTATTTCCTTGCGGAAACCAAGACAGTTATTTGTGTCCCTGGGACGCGCCGGACCTCAGTGTTCTGGTGTTTTCATGGATTTAGCTATTGTAGATTATGGCTTACAGGAGTTGCAGCGGTTTTGGAAGATCGTATCAGCTTGTCCCAATAAAAAAATTTTAAATGCATGTTTACATAGTGTTCAAGTCATTCTGCAAGAACAAAATTTATGTGAAAAATGTTAGCTGATTATTTACACCAAAATTAAACCGAATAACTAACATTAAAATACTTCAAAATGTGATTATTAAAGTTGCTTACAAGAAACAACAACTCAGATCGCATATATCAACAAAAGTTCACGGTCTTTCAAAGTTCACGCATAATTGAAAACTTCGATAAGAATCCAAACTTAGCCGTATTTGAGGCGGGTTAATAACTTTCCAATGTCGAATACAAATCTTTCAATTATACCGAGTTAGTTGGAGAAATATTCGATTAATCGTATGAATCGGTTTGGTCAAATCGAATCACGAAAAGGTCAATATTCAATACGGTTTAGTATTCAGGGTGTTGCCGAGCCGCAGATGTGTGGACGTGGGCGGTGTGTAGTTCGAAATAGTTATGAAATAATTATATTATTACTAATACTATTACCGCAAATAGATTTACAAAAGAATTATTAGTTGTGTTTGGACTATTCATTATTTGAGTGGTTTTAATTCATTATCATCATAATATTCTGATGATAGTCTACACTCTACCGATATTTTTAGCTTAACGGGTTACCGGGGCTCCGGCTCGAAGTGCAGGAGTAGAAACGAGGTGGTTTTTAGTCAGCAAGAGCTTGCCACTCCCTCCCGTCTCACTCAGGTGGGAGAAGTCATTCGATGATTTTCCCCCATAAAAAACGATATTCTATGAGTCTCAGGTTTATTAGAAAATGCTGCTCGGCCCTAATGAAATACGAAATCTCTAAATCGACTCTTGGGTCTACTACAAATTGTTCTTACGCGTCCGGGCGTCTTTTGTTTGTGCATTTGTGTATGTAAACGCACCCACAAAACTGTAGAATGGAGAAAAACCTGGTGTGGGGGGAACGTTCTATAAAAAAATAACAATACTGTCATCCATGATAGGATTACAACTGTCTGCTAATAGCAAAAATAAAATGTCTGACGTAGAAGCGAAAGAGAAATAAATTCTAAGATCCGTTCTAATCTAATTTAATCTTAAAAGGATTGACTTTTGTATTGAATTGGATGCATCAGACGTATTGAAGGTACCAGGGAATCATAAAATAGAAGCCATCAATTGTGTTATGTCTCCTGATTCCAATGTAGATGAACCTAGACGTAGTAGTTCGTTGTATTTTGAAATGAAGTTGTAAGAAAAGGTACTTCGAATGGAAATTGAAGTTATTTAGTTGCTAGTTAAACTGTATTAAGGATGCGATGTTGTGGTTTGTATTAAGGATTTGAATACACACACATGTGAATATTGGATATAGAGATGATAGGGAATACTGTGTTGTAAAAAAATAACTTATTAAGATACTTGAAACTTTAAAAGCTATATATATACATCTTTTATATATATAATTCTTCTGTGAGTGTGTATGTCATATATGAACTCCTCCTAAACGACTGGACTGATTTTTGATGAAATGAAATCCTATCTCGCGACTGGCTGAACTAATTTTGATGCGGTATTCAGAAAAGTGTTTCTTACAAGAAGGTTTTATTTTACTAATTAACCGATCTGTAAAAAAAGAGATTGTTGAAGTCGTTTTTTTTAAAGTAGTTAACATTACTGATTAATATAATTAACAAAAGCTTTAAATATGACCATAGCACGGGCCCCTCATTTTCCCTAAAGACTACGTAGAGGTCTAATTTATTCTCAAAAAATCTTTCCACATGACAAATGTCACTCAATTAGTACAAAATTAACCCTACCGACGCGTAAGGGGTATTTTGTATGAAACCATCGGGTATAACATATAGCACCAATCTACTTATAGCGTAGCGTAATGTCGGACATTGTCGGGTACAATTTGTTCAAATCCGAGTGAATTTTTCTTTGCACTGAACTGTCACCGGGTTATTTACGAGGGCCCGGTTGTGTTTTAATACCTTTTCATTAACAATTTTAAGGTTCACTTTATTGAAGTCGTAAATAACTCGTGCAAATACCCGTGGACTGTCAGAGACGTAATTTAAAAAAAAAAAAGATTAAAACAACCAACTCCCGTAGGAACAATTATTTTAACGCTCCCGTAAAAACTTTGGTGATAATTACTTAAATCGGTAATAAAATTTTTGTTGTAAACATTCGAATAAATAAATTAATGAAGAAATATGCAAATGTTATTTCTGTATTAAAAATGCATAGTACATAAAAATCAATCTGGGACCAATCAACTCTTGTTGATCGAAAACCGTATGAACAGAATATGGTAGTAGTTCCAATTTGATACTGGTGACAACGTATTTGCGAACTAACGGTCGCGCAGTTCGAAACTTGAAATTTTAAATTTAAATTGTCACCTCAATTCCATTAGCCAGTATGGGTACATGTATGGTACGGTTTGCGTGTCTTTAAATTATTAATTAACCCGCCATCGCCGCGCAGGGATTTATTGCGAAGGGAGGGATGGAAAAAATAAATCACATAATGAAATCGAAGCCACCCCGCGGTCTCTCTCGAATACAAACCGTTGCCGTTCTGATCGAACTCGGCCATGCGCGAAATCGTCATTAATATCGGACTGTGGCGCGAAAATACTAAACAAAGTATAATGAAATGTTTACTTCAATTGTCAATTTGTGCGTGGATGTCGTTTGGTTGAATAAAAACGTTAATAATATAGCACGACTTTTTTAAACTCTAAAAAATCTAAATTAACTAATAATGGCTGGTTATTTACGTGAAAATACTGAGAAAAGCTCTATTAGTTTCGAACCACAGAGGGGTCCTCATGATCAGCGTGCGCGGTCGCGGCGATGGCGCGCAGCCTATGTGGAATACTGAGAAAAGCTCTAATAAAGCTCTAATAGAGCTTTTCACGTAAGTAACCCGCGGTTTTTAACTACTTTTGATATTTTTGAGTGTGTGTGTGTGTCTCACAATATTTATTATAAAAACGTCACAAAGTAATTAGAAAACAGACACTGCATCATACAAGATATGCATTTACTTAAAAGCATTGTCATTTATTTATTCCCGTACCGATCAACTTATCTGCCTCCCAGTTGACTTCACAAATATGTGGTCTGCCTTCAGTAGCAATATATTGAGAATTCGAAACAAGTTTTTTACTATTTGCGGTATCAAACGTTTCCAAGCCACAAGAGACCTATACCTAATGCAGACTTCATGTCCAAAATATACAATTCTAGATCTAAAAGAGTTTTATTGAAGGTTTTAGATAAAATATAATGTGCATTTCGATTTGCATGTATTTTTGTTTTAGTATCGAGTCTGTTTATAATATACGTGTAAGTTTTTATTATTAAACGAAACAGAAAAACGAATACGGTTTAAAAACGAACACTGCAAGAACTGAGAGTCAAGTCAAAGTCAATGTCAAAATCATTTATTTCAATTAGACTAGGATGTCACTTTTGAACGTCAACAACAAAAATTTAGAAGTAAAGCTAGTTGCTCATTCCAAAGTGTAGATACCTATGGAGAAGAACGAGCAAGAAACTCCATAGGTTACTCTTTTTCAATCAGTTATTTATCTTCAAATCAAACATCCATAATGAAGCAATCACAAACTACAAGCCACCAAAAGACTCAACATTAGATTACCTATAAAATCCGTTTACTTATAACCACAAAGAATAAACCAATTCACTCCGAAGCACAAGAACAAAAACATCAAACCTAGAAACACATACCTAAAAATTAACAGCAATCCAAAAAGAACAATTAATGCATCCCTCAGCGCACATATCCGTAATTATGAACGGACTAAAAACGACCATACAAAAACTCGGGAGGGAACTTCAAACGATACAAAATATTTGTCCTAATAACACAAGTACAAAATGAATCGATTGCGACTCCAGTACTTTCCACCCCTCGAATTATTTGATAGGTCTATACGTGTGCCTATGTGGTACTTTGACCTTGGGGAAGTCTGGTAACCTAGCAACGCCAGCATTGTACTTGGGCCCCCTAGGAGGGTCTAATCTGCAGATAATCATACCTATAGGGCAGTATAGGGCTCCTATATTTGATGTTTGGGATGTCAGAAAATTATAGAAGGTGCTTTATTTTTTGTTTGAATATATTTTATCTTGGTGGCTTATTTGGTCATCAGAGAGTTTTATTATTTAAAAAAGTAACTATACCTGGTAGTCATTGTCAAAAACCTTTTTTCTTCAATTAGACCAGGAAGGCACTTTTGCAGGACAAGATATTAAAATATAAAAAAATGACAGTCTGTCTACTTACTCCTCTAGTGAAGCTATTTACTCGTTCCAAAATGTAGATGCCTATGGAGAAGAACGAGTAAGAAACTCCATAGGTTACTCTTTTTCAATCAGGTTCACTATACAATTCTTGGTAATGTTATTTTGTTGGTTCAATTATGTGATAGCAATGTAACATTCAGTAATATTCAGTCCAGGAGATTGAGAATTGAAATGTATTGTCTATATCTATAAGTTCCTTAAACTTTCTAAGACTTTTATTTGGATGATCACGAATCAAACAAAACACTTCCTCATATTCATAAGATCATTACATCCTTGAAACAATATAAGATCTTATCTAAGCACATTTAGGTTGGTAAATTTAATATACCCTTGTATATAGATATTCTTATTTAGGTTGAATAAAATTTAATATACCCTAGTAGATATAAAACCGAACTACAACTACACGTACCCTTAAACTTCACAATACAATAGTAACGAGTTCCAAGAATTTTAAAATAATAGCTGTAAGTCATGTCCATCGCCACAGTCTTCGTAGGTATTCCCTGTCCTTTATGCGTCAACCAACCCCCTGCTTGGCAACAGGGTTGCGTCAGACCCAACCCTCCCACGCCACAATCACACTGATGAATACTTTCAACACTATCGAAACCTGTATTGACGTTTGGTACAGACCTGCAACTGATGGAATTGAGATGAGATTTGAACGGAGTTATTGGGAGAATGCATGGCGGAAAACTTGTTTCTGTATCAAAAAGTTTTGATATTACATATATGAGTTTCTGGAAATATACAAGTAGGTACGATTGAATGTTCAGATTGTTAAGGAAACTTTTGTGTCTGCATAGAAAAGTTTGTCGTGTAAAATACAATGTGTGCTTACGTTTTCCTTAAAGAATATTGTGCCGTTATTATATTGTATTTATTGTTGTGAAGTATTTTCTTGATCTTGTTATGTGGTGTTATTCATTTTGCTCACAAAAATGCCAGTTTCACCGCCGTGCATATTTTTGAAAAACGTCAGTTAAATTTATCGTTACTTAGATAAAATAATATTTTAATCTTATTTTAATGCCAGAAGCATAACAGAAAACCAATCAATATTAATAATATCACAACATTTACGTAATCATGGTGGTTGTGTACACAGTGTTGCATCAGAAAACATTCCATTATTTGTTTCAAGTAAAACAAACATTACCCGCCTCCCATAAATATGTAAATAACAATGTTTCATTAATAAATATTCACACACACGCTCGTTCATAAAACAATTTCCACAATGCAGTTTTCGGTGCATGCGAAAACATTTCTCTGTTAACGTCGCGTCCGCTTCGCACGAAATTCGCTCCCCAAAAACTGCATGCGTGCATACATAGTTATGCGTATGTAGAACTTCTTCAAATGATCAGCAGTGACATAGTGAACTGATGCGTGGCGACACACTTACCTTCTATGCAGTCAGCCCTCACATTTTTGTCCTTACAACACAGTCTCCCTGTGACACACTTGATGTTTCCCCCCAGTAATTACTTCCCCTTTCCCTCGCCCCATCCCCAAACCATAATACCTAGGCACCTACTGAATCTAGATATATCTACATTTGGGTGCTCCACGGGATTTGCGAGGGGAATGCTAAAAGGGTGCGAGCGTCGTGTGATATAAATTCGTATCAAAGTTATAGTGTACATGTTGGTGTGCAGGGGAGCACGATACACCGAGTCTGCCTTGTATTTTAAACAAATACTTTGCATGGTATACACGGAATACGATACTTCTCCAACATGGGATTAAATTTGTTTACCTTACAAGGTATATTCTGAATCAAAGACGGACGGAAAATTTATCAAAGCATTTTTGATCCATCGTTAAAAGGATATCAAGTCAATGCTCGGTTTTAATGAATATTCCAGTCGACCAAATAAATTGGAAGTCACCTAAAAGAGTGTCCATTAAAAGGAATCTAACATCCACCTCAAATTAACTTCGGAGAAAGTTTACCCTCAAAATAATTAAGGATTCACCGCAATTATCGCCGCAAAATCAAACTTTCCTTTGATCGTTATTTAGAAAAATTACTACACCGAATATTTACTCTACCGAGCGAGGAATACGGTGGAAAGTTGTACAAGCGTGATGTTTAGGCGAATTTTGTGCGGAGAAAATTTTAATAACCAAAAGGGCGTCACAAGAAGTTTTACACTTTTGCCTTTTTGTGGAATCACCAAAGGGAGTCGCAGTGATAATTATAATTATTTACCAATTGTGGATGAAGTTCGGAATTGGTCCTGCGTAATTGCGAGCCGCTTAAAGTATCATTTAATGAATAATGTTCGGATTTCAATGGGGCTCGAGGACTCGGGACGTATTTTAATTTTTTCCTAAAGAAATCTCGTTCTGAAGTTAAATTATTTCGCATGAGGAAATTCTTTAGGGCCTTACAATTTGCTTGTAAATGTATTTGATACTAACGCGATGTTATGAAAATCTGATTTAATAAGGCCATGCTTCAGACAGGCGTTCTGTGTAGTGAACTTTATTGATGAAAATTATCTTTGTCATTCGTCGCTACTTATGTGTTTAATTTCTTGTCATTATACTCAACTGAAGTGGGAACCTTTATCTTATTATATTAGACACATTATTGTTTCTGATCTCGATCGTGTAATTGCATGAGATAATTTTTCTTTTGCGTTGTTCAGGTATCCACTAGGTACATCTTGGGTTGACTGCTGACAATAAAACCCTACAGAGCCTATTTCATTTTCTAAGATATACAAATAGAGCTTGAGATTCATAGGGCGTATCTGAGTTCGGTTTATAGTTCTAAACTCGTCTTCGATTACAGAATACAGAAAAAGGTTATAATGTTCGTGTATTAAAACAAAATTGATTCAGACTTTTCTACCTACTCTTTACTACTTCCATGTAATGCAGCAACAAAAATACGAAGTAAAAATATTGGCATCTCGTCAGGAAATCAGAACTGCCATATCGTGACGGTACCAATACATTTTATGTCGTTACAGCGTCGAATTTCCTCTCTGCTGTAAAGGAAAATGGTGAAAGGAGTATGTACCATAAAGCTGAACGAAACCAGTATAAACTGACCGCAGAATGTGCAGAAAGATCGTACTAAACGCGGCTGGTATTAACTGGTTTTGTATAGTTCGATGTGTAGTCGTGTGTACTATGTTGTTGTACTTGTATATGAAAAGATATGTAGCCAAAGTATGTGTTTACAATCTCATCTTATGTTAGTTGCTTCGAAAAACGTGTATGCGATTTGGTGCGTCAATGGTACAGGAGATTATATGAGGAAGTATGTTTATAGTTATACAAAGTTATTCGAGTAAAATAGAAAGAATACGAGTAACGTTAAAATGTAAGTTAAAACATTAAAATCACCTTAAATTAAATACAGTTTTGGAGCTTCAAAATGTCCAACATTTTTAAATATCCTCATAATAAAGTAATACAAGAACTGCATGGTAAGATGTCTGTCTCCATTCTCTTTGCTTCAAAACTAAAGGAAAAATAGTCATATATGTCACAATATTAATATCACCGATAAAAACTTCATCTTAACCGCAGACTATCGACCAAAGAGAAAGA
Source organism: Spodoptera littoralis (assembly GCA_902850265.1). Classification (NCBI taxonomy): domain Eukaryota; kingdom Metazoa; phylum Arthropoda; class Insecta; order Lepidoptera; family Noctuidae; genus Spodoptera; species Spodoptera littoralis. The sequence continues at coordinate 5,858,596 of LR824539.2, forward strand.
AAACTACTCAAGACTTGAAAGCAATCAATCATTTTTATCACACTGTTATCATGCATGGCTTTATTTAGTAAAAAGCCATGAAATGAAGACGTCAGGGGTTCGGCAGAGCCATCAATCAAACGACAGGATTCTGAGCTTGTCAAATCTTATCTTCTTCATTCAACGGAGCGAATAATAGCTATTTACCTGCTTTCGACTCGGATTATAATCTTAGATTTTTGATTCTTTTTACACAGGGGTTCGTTTATAGCAATTTTGTTTGAAGATACGTGTATTAAACATTGATGGTTTTGATTTCGGATTGCTGTATGTTTGGTACGGTTTTGGAAATTACATGTTAACTGTGGTGAAATTGAAAAACTCCTCCAGTTAAGTAAAGTAACGATATTCACAAAATTGTGATATACTCTAGTGTTGCGATCAGCGATCAGCGCCGCCCATGGACACCCGTCCATGGGCGGCGCTGATCGCTTACCATCAGGTAATCCGTCTGCTCGTTTGCCTCCTATTCCATAAAAAAAATGGCAGGCAGTAGTTGGATGCAAAGGACTGAAGATTAAGGACTTCTTTGCCAGAGTCCATGTTTCCTGAAGAGTGTCTTTAAGGCCCGGTTGCCTATGGGCAGACGTGCTCCATCGTAGGGTGTATCATCGCACCACCAGGCACGATAGTGGCCTAACGTCGACCCATCAAATATATAAAAGCACAAGGTTCGCTGATGAAGAGGTCTATGTCCGGCAGTCCAAAAGGCCTGATGATGATATATTTAAATCTCTCATTTGTTATGTTTTTATAATAACTATCGTGAGACATACTAAATTAAATAAAAACGCGGGTTACTCCCGTGAATATACTGAGAAAAGCTCTACTAGTTTCGAACCAGTTCAGTGAGCTGCGCGATGTCGCCGCGACCGCGCACGCTGCTCATGAGGAAGAACCCCTCTGTGGTTCGAAACTAGTAGAGCTTTTCTCAGTATATTCACGTGAGTAACCCGCGTTTTTACTTAACTCTCATTTGTTTTCTGTTGTTGTCATTTAACTCTGCGTTCTTTCTTTTTCATCATCTGATACCATCTTTTAAGTCACGCATAAAGCGTTTTGTTTCACAACATTACGCCTTTTATGCCTGAAGGGGTGTGCACATTATGCCACTGTACAATGTAATACTCACTTTTCACTATTTATGTTATGAGTTCCATGTAATAGGGGGTGAGCCTATTGCCATACACCGGGCACAATTTCAGACTCCATAGTGAGATTTTTTTTAAATCCCTGCAATACTTTGCCCGACCCGGGAATCGAACCCTAGACCCCTTGCCCGGTAGTCGCACTTTCAACCACTTACCTAACTAGGCAGCGTTTTGTTTCATTTAACATAATACCTATTCATATTCAAAGGAAATTATAATAATCTAAAGATAAGCTTATGCCAAAGATTAAACCGTATTTACGAAGCTAACCAATGAAACTTTATCTTATTAACTAAAACTAAATCTATTAATTTAGCTATAACTGAGTTATACGGCTTCGCTCCCAATTGATGTTCTAACCACCTTATCTAATTGGGACGGGCTAACGCAATTAATATAATACCACTCTACCCAAGATTCTGCGAATGTAAGGAAAATAGTCCGAAAGTAATTATTATTCTGTCCAAGCCTTTGGGAAACGCATTTGGAAAAATGGTTCTTATTACTATGTTAGTAAGGATTATTTTAAATAAGTAAACACTTCAATGATATAGGAGATTTTGAAGAAGAAGGAAATGAACCTTGACGTTATAGGTGCATTATAAGTATGATGTTTTCTTTAGTAAAGTTGTAGGTTTGGTTGGGGTGAATGTTTAAAGAGACATATGTATAACTTTTCAGTCACACTTTAGGGCTCGTACACAAAACTGCGAATTTTTGCGTCAAGGCGTCTCCCAGGGTGATCATTCCTTCGACGTCCGTCAACCGTACTAAACTTATTTTAAATTGAAAACTAGGTCGTGACATGGATCGTAAAAAGAAGTGTGCACTTCTGTTATTGCGTAGGAGATACAGGAAAAAGAAACAAAGGTTTTGGGAAGATAAGATTTTGATGCGCGATGTGAATCAATTCGCAAGTTCTTGCGATGCGTAGAGGGAGCTCGTCGCATCGCAAAAACGAGCCCTTAGACCACCATTTATACCGACAAGGTAGCAGAAAAAGAAACCGTTAAAACTTATGGAATCGTCAAAGAAATTGATAATGATGAACAAAAATATGTTATTTTAATAAATCACACATCCAAAATCTAGTTAATCTGTAATCTCAGAGGTACATCACCAGTAAGATTAAAAGACAACAAAGTTTTCGAAACCATGATCATGTTACAACTATCATTAATCATTTTAAAATTCAATGTCCATTGCCTGCCTAAGACGATTATGAGACTAAGAATTATTTAGGGGTTGCATTCGAAGGGGATGTAAAGAAGGGTGCAAGGGAGCTTTGATAAGATGCATTAATAAATAAAAGGCAAAGAACTTTTTAAAGGGTTGGCCTTGACCCATATATTGGATAGAAAAGTTTTTTGCACGACCTCGAATAGTTACGATTGCTATATTTGAGATTATGGAGACTTATCGGATAAAGAGATTTAGTTTCTTATATTGGATTTCGTAAATTGTTACATGATTGGCCAAAATTATAAGTTTAGTGTTTGCTGATAGTAGGTTGCGTGGGAATCAGGGAAGAAGTGACATCTTATCTAAGCCTCATTGTGAGCGATTGTTATTCAAGATAGCTACTTCCGCGCGGTTTCACCCGCTCTGCTCAGCTCCTATTGGTCGTAGCGTGATGTTTTATAGCCTATAGCCATCTTCTATAAATGCGCTATCCGACACAAAAAGAATGATTCAAATCAGACTTGTAGTTAAGGAGATTAGCGCGTTCAAACAAACAAACAAAAAAACAAACTCTTCCGCTTTATATAATAGTATAAGACAAGGAAATGCTAACACGTTGCTATCATTAAACATCTGTTTAAAATGTGTTTATAAGGAATATTGAAATTAATATTGATAACTAGCGCAAATAGATCCATTTCACTACAAATCCATAACAAATACGACATTACCGTAACAAAAATGGAAACAAGAAACAATCGCATCCCATTTCAACACGACACGGGGTTGTTAAATTATTAGTTAGCCACTAATTGCAAAAGCATTAAATATTCCGACATATCGCATGCATCAGGGTCGCCATTATCCCAACGGTACACATTCTGATTAACACTAATTCACACCCCGAATAAAATACAACGGTGTAAAGTTATCAACAAGACTGGGACCTCACAAAATATAAACGGGACTCTAATGGGTCACTTGGGACCTCTTCTTTAATGGCCACTCGTAAATTGAACGAAAATAATTAAAATCCGTAGTCGGAGACCAAAACATGGCCATTAGGAAAGTGGACTCGTATGGAACAAAAGGGTTTCCCATCCGATAAATAAAGAGGCCGGCTTTAGGCGTTGAAGCTAGAGTAATAGGGAACGTCTATACGTATCTGTCAATGTGAGTACTCCGTAAATTGGCGTTGGATTTCCATATAGTCTCATCTTTTGTCATGAAATTGATGTATTGAGAAAATTGCCTAACTTTTTTACTAAGTAAAGTGTCTAAAATATTTGAAATTGTCTAAAATACTAGTGTACGCATTATTGTCGCTTCATAAATCATAGTTTTCTTCGTTGTAACATTATTTTTATGGGGTAAGCTGGTAAACGATCAGACGAATCAACTTATGGTAAGCAATCGGCATCGCTCATAGACACCTGAAACACTAGAGGCGTTACAAGTGCGTTACCGGCCTATTGGGGATTATAAATTTGAGGATTGTTGGGGATTCAGGAATTGAGGAGATTGTGGAAGAGAGGTTATTGGACCTCCGGTAACCTCACTCACACGACGAAACACAACGCAAGCGTTACTTACGTCGGTTTTCTATGAGACCGTGGTATCACACGGTCGAGCCGGCCCATTCGTGCCGAAGCTAGCCTTCTCCCACACTTAAGATTCCACACTTATTGGGACGCTTTCGTATCGGATTCGCTTGTAACATATTCTGATTCATCTTCGAACAGCAAAATAATTCGTTTTATCATTTAATAATAATCAATGTCGAATCATCACTATTTATTTAACTTGGTACACAAAATAAACATAACGTCTTTAAACAGATTATTTAAATACACAAAACATTCACCAAATTTAATAAATCGAAACAATAATAAATGTACACTAGTTACAAATTCTATTTCGAATCAAAAAGGACAAACAGAAGTGTTATTTTCCGGTCGTTTGGGGACCATTAATAAATACTGCGTGCTCGACCACCAATGTCCAAAAAGACCGTGTTTCCAATCCACCACTCAGCTAGATTAAATTTGAATGTAGTTATAAAAGGAAGATGGCCGCCAGATGAAAGTGACCGTTACGAATTCCATGAACAACTAAAAAGAGTAAAAATTGGAGTGGGTTTTTTATTAACCCATTCTCTAGTTGGGTTTTATAGTGTACTCACTACTCAGAATGGTCTATTGTGAATGTATTTTTGAAATATAGTTTTAACCACAACTTTGTTGAGAGTCATAAAACGGGAAAATGTTATGAAAAGCGTTGTAAATTATGCTATAAAAATTGTATCGGTGCCATCTCTTCTAGAATTTGCTTGCCTGCTGTACATAATATGGCCTACTTACAATGTATTTTCTTGTACTACTATGCCCTAAGTTAATAGCATTTTAACGCTAGTTAAAAGAGTGAAGACAAAAGAAACATTAAATGAATTTGAGATACATTTTAACACAATTTGTCGAATATCAATGTCAATCGTGTCGTGAATGTCGTGGTGGCCCGGAGGTTTAAGACGCCCACTTCTCATGCATGAGGGTGCGGGTTCGAAACCTACGAACGGCAAGTACCAATGTGACTTTTTCCGAGTTATATGTACTTTCTAAGATTATTTAGACACCACTGACAAACGGTGAAGGAAAAACATCGTGAGGAAACCTGGACTTATATTTTCTAATTATAAGTTTGAAATCGCCAACCCGCATTGAGCAAGCGTGGTGATTAATGCTCTAACCTTCTCCGTGTGAGAAGAGGCTTTGCTCAGCAGTGGGCATTTATAGGCTGTTGATGATCAATGTCAATCCAAGTTTGACATAAAGCTGCTAAAATATTCTATTTACGTTTTTCTTTACTTTTTTTATTTATTTCACCATAGAGTTCAAAATACAATGATTTTTTTCACCATACCACATTAGGACATAAATGTACATTCAATAATCCAGTCAAATGATAAACAACTTTGTTGTCTTAATATACGCCTCGGCTTTCTGCCATTAGTGTCTGCAAGGGACTAAGTGAAACTTGAATTATACGCGTTTGTCTAGACGACCCATTGTAAGAAAAACAAATTAATTTCCCTTTCTACTGCACGCCCGTCGAAAAGTGCCGTACCAAAAATTTATATCTCTTATTGAATTATTGCTCTGAGAAAAATGAAAGTGAAAATTAACTAACGCATTTTTTTATACAAAAATTTAATGTGTAGCGTAAAAGTTATTGGATTTTTAGGTATTAACGATGCTAGCTTTGTTAGGGCGGGCTGTTAAGTACTAAGTCTGGATTTAATAGTTTCGGCTTTAAAAAGTTCTTGAGACTTATACCTACGATAAATAATTTAAGTTGAAGTTTACAGCGTAATGTGTTTTGTAGGTACAGACAAGTTTATGTAAATTAACGTTACATTCAGATTTAGTTGTTAGATTATAATAGAGATTTATATTCCACAACAGGGTAAGCAAGTGAAAAAAGTGGTCATGATAAACGTAACACCTACTTAATTCCACAGCAGAGTAATCACAAGAAGAAAGTGGTCATGATAAACGTAATACATACTTTTTGCCAGTGGTGTTAATCGCACTTTGTCCAATCTTGAAGGCAAATAAGATACGTTTCAGCTATAGGGATTTGAAACTTTGCTTAATTGGATTGATGTAACAATAAGTACAACTGTTGAAGTAGATAAGTGTGGGAGAGCCATGCTTCGGCATGAATGGGCCGGCTCGACCGGAGTGATACCACGGCCTCACAGAAGACCGACGTGAAACAACGTTGTGTTGTGTTTCGTCGTGTGAGTGAGGTTACCGGATGCTCAATTACCCCCCCCCCCTTTCTCCAATCCTTGAATCCCTAACAATCCCTCAAATTCCTAATCCCAAAAGGCTGATAACGCACTTGTAACGCCTCTGGTGTTCCAGGTGTCCATGGACGACGCCGACTGTTTACCATCAGGTGCTCATCATCCGTCTGCTCGTTTATCGGCTTATCCCTTAAAAAACTTTTAAAAATTTAAAATACAATCTGAAAATGTTCATAATATTTTTGAATACAGATCTAAGCTAAAAGTTAGATTAAAACGAATGGTTCCGAAACTGCGTTGGAAGTAACCGTGACAAATAGGACGTCATTAGTTACATCCTCACCCTCACCAGATTGTTACTAATTTGTTTTACAAGATTTTCGAGTGTTTATGAAATGAATGAGGAATTTTAAAGAACTTTTTGGAACCAAATTGACGTGTCATTGCCGTGTACTGATAGGAAAACATAACATAATATAACATCATGCCTTTTATCCCCGAAGGCGTAGGCAGAGGGGTACATTATGGCACTTAATGGCACTGTGCAATGTAACACCCACTATTCACTATTTTATTTTTTAAACACCTAGTTATACTTTGCCCGAATCGGGAATCGAAACCAACACCCATTGCCCGGCAGTCGCACTTACGACCACTCGGCCAACGAGGCAGTCTACAGACAGTATAATATGTGATCTTCGATCTAAACAAGATGAAATGACCACATTACTGCTTTTCTTTATTCAAAGTTAAAAAATATAAAACGTGTACACATAAAACATCTTCGCTCGCTATTTCAAAGTCTGTACGGCGAGTTCTAATGTTTATCTGTAACGGTTCGTTGATTTTACTGCCAAAGTTACAGACCTTTGTAGAGAGGGCGACAGAAAAACTATGTATCTTCTTACTTTAAGATATAAACAGTCGTCTGTTTGATCTTTCAAGTGCTTGTAGCTAAAGAATCTTGGGATAAAATGTGTGAAGATAAAGTTAGTTTATCATGCGATCTTTGTTTAAGTATTTTCAATGAGTTGTCTACAGACATAATAGCAGATATATAATTACTCATTAATTCTCATTTAGAGATGTTTTAAGACACATGTGTTGTATGTAGATATTATATTCAGACCAAAATATTGTTAGACCATACGTTCACCGTCAAATTACTTTCCAATTCAATTTTCAAGTTATCAAAATAGTTTTTTAACCCAAAATATGAATATTTTGGTTAAGAACCTGTAACTTAAAGATAAGGGAGGACGAGATATTTTTATTATTATATTTTGTTTTTTATAATCTTTGTTTTGTGTGCCAATTGCCAAATAAATGTTTTTCTTTCTTTTTCTCTGCAATAACTTTAATATAATTATATTCCTTTTATGACATATCAACACAATATCTTTACAATTTCAAAGTTTAATCTTAAAAGAATTGTATCCTCCTTCAAACTCCACCCATTTCATTCACCCAAAAATTTCCATAACAATAAACTCATTTAATAATACCGAAAATATCTTGCGGCTATAATAATTAATATTCGTCGTTAAAACTATACTTAACACCGCTTTTATATCTTATTAAAGGGTTGTAAAATTTTATGTTGCGTTACAACTGCAGCCATCTTTAATTAAATACGTTTACTGAATAATTAAGATGGATTTAATATTTTAATATGCTTTCGTCGCGACATTATCTTGTATTAAATGTCTTATTGAGATATTTAAATTGGTTTTTGGGTGGTGAAGGGGTGGGTAGAGTAGAGGTGATGCTAGCACTTGATTATTGTAAAGTATGGGTCCATTTTTTCCGACAATTTGATATAATGTTAAACTCCTTTAACTGTTCAATCCTCAAGCAGTTACGATCACCGGTGACCGCTCTCCACTATCTTCATTATAGATCATAATTCAGATATTTAGAGACTATTTTTGTATAAACAAATTTTCAGTACGATATATCAACGTATTAAGTCCCGAGTGGGTTGAGGTGTTGGAACATTTCCAGTGTAAAACCTGCCTCAGAGAGTCTGATTTTAACAGAAGGTGATTTTATTTACCTTACACGGGTAACGTCGTGGTGGCCCGGAGGTTTAAACCGCCCGCTTCTATGCATGAGGGTGCCAGGTCGAAACCTACCAACGACAAGTAGCAATGTAACCTTTTCCGAGTTATATGTACTTCTAGAGGCAAGATTATTTAGACACCACTGACAAACGGTGAAGGAAAACATTGTGAGGAAACCTGGGCTTATAATTTCTGATTATAAGTTTGATCCCGCATTGAGCAAGCGTGGTGATTAATCTCAACCCTTCTCCGTTCGGCGTTGGCAACCTCTCGCGTCCGGGCCTAGTGCAGGCCATGATGCGGGGCGAGGGGGACTGGGATGCCGTCTCCTCTTTTTGCGAAGCAGTTATGCTAGCTAAGGAGGAGGCGGGACGCGTGAGGCAGCGAAGCGCTGCCTCCTCGCTACCCAGCCATCGCGAAGGACACACCGGGCGTTGGGGATCGCGGGAAGATCTCCGGCCACCGTAAGCGCGGGCCTGCGGACGGCAAGCATGGGTGGCTCCCCGTCCGACCAGAAACAGACCCGAGCGTAAAGCGCGTCGCGTTCCGCGCGCGCCTCAAAGAGCCATCAGACTACCACAGATGGGGCCCAACAGGGCTGATGCCGATTCGGAGTCGCGGAGAACCTAACGGGTAACCGGGGCTCCGGCTCAACGTGCAGGAAAAGGAACGGTGTGGTTTTTAGTCAGTAAGAGTCTGACACTCCCTCCCGCCTTACCCAGGCGGGAGAAGTAATTTGATGATTTTCCCCCTTAAAAAAATGACCTCTATCTTGGCGTTCACTCGATCAATAAGATAGTCATAAAAGAAACCCCTCAACAACGAACTATACCATTCTTACATTTTATCGCGTTATTTTTTTACATAATAATACAAAACTGAACTTTACCTAACGGGTTTAAGTGTCAATTTGCATGTTAACTCGCTATTATGTATGCGGTGATATGTTTTAGTAGCATTATGTAAACAACACAACGTATGTCGATGTTTCAATTATTCATCAACTAGAGTTAGATAGTGCATTGCTATTTGCATTATTTTATATGCATTTCATACATTTTTAGCTGAAAAAGTAGAAAGAACATTTTCACGTATGTTGCTTGCTGTTTTCATATGACTGTGTAATATGGTAACTGTGTGATCATATTTTACTATCGCTACAGACTGACGACGCGATTTTCACCCGCACCCGCTATTTTTTGCGGTTACACAACCGCCGCGGTTGCGATTATTACCCGCAAACGTACAGATCTATATTCTAGAAAGGCTGCGGTCCCACAACAGTCTTGGCCTAACAGGAATTGTAATATAACATAACATCACGCCTTTTATCCCCGAAGGGTAGGCAGAGGTGCGCATTATGCCACTGTACAATGTAACACCCACTTTTCACTATTTATGTTATGAGTCCCATGTAATAGGGGGTGAGCCTATTACCATATACCGGGCACAATTCCAGGCTCCGTGCTACTACTGAGAATTTTTTTAACACCCAGTTATTCTTTGCCCGACCCGGGAATCGAACCCGAGACCCTTGCCCGGCAGTCGCACTTGCGATCACTTGGCCAACGAGGCAGTCATCCTTGGCCTAACAGGAATTGTGTCTTATGGTTTTCCAGAAGATACTTTAGTATGGTAGAGAATTATTCTAATGACAATATTCGATAGTCGAAAAAGACCACACGAGTATTGTAGCAGTCTCATTTTTTCATTTATATGAAGCTAATTACTTTCAGTCTCTTTTCACAGATTCCCATTCGAAATCATTTGGAGACTATTTATAGTCAAAAGATAGATATTAACTTTCTGAGATTTTTTCACAATTTTCCCAAGTATCTAATTAAGAGTCTGTAGCACGATATTAAGAACCTACTCATCTATAGAAGAAATCTTCTATAGATGAGTCTTATATAAATATATATTCTACGCATAAACATCAAAATACAGGTGACGAAGTCATCGCTAAGATCAAATAAATGAAGCCACTCTTACAGATAATATCATCATCATCATCAACAACCTATAAATTGCCCACTGCTGAGCAAAGCCTCTTCTCACACGGAGAAGGTTTGAGCATTAATCACCACGCTTGCTCAATGCGGGTTGGCGATTACAAACATATAATTAGAAATTATAAGCCCAGGTTTCCTCACGATGTTTTCCTTCACCGTTTGTCAGTGGTGTCTGAATAATCTTAGAAATTACATATAACTCGGAAAAAGTCACATTGGTACTTGCCGTTGGTAGGTTTCGAACCCGCACCCTCATGCATGAGAAGCGGGCGTCTTAAACCTCCGGGCCACCACGACAGATACAGATACAGATAATATCAGAACCAAATTGACGTGTCATTGCCGTGTACTGATAGGAAAACATAACATAATATAACATCATGCCTTTTATCCCCGAAGGCGTAGGCAGAGGGGTACATTATGGCACTTAATGGCACTGTGCAATGTAACACCCACTATTCACTATTTTATTTTTTAAACACCTAGTTATACTTTGCCCGAATCGGGAATCGAAACCAACACCCATTGCCCGGCAGTCGCACTTACGACCACTCGGCCAACGAGGCAGTCTACAGACAGTATAATATGTGATCTTCGATCTAAACAAGATGAAATGACCACATTACTGCTTTTCTTTATTCAAAGTTAAAAAATATAAAACGTGTACACATAAAACATCTTCGCTCGCTATTTCAAAGTCTGTACGGCGAGTTCTAATGTTTATCTGTAACGGTTCGTTGATTTTACTGCCAAAGTTACAGACCTTTGTAGAGAGGGCGACAGAAAAACTATGTATCTTCTTACTTTAAGATATAAACAGTCGTCTGTTTGATCTTTCAAGTGCTTGTAGCTAAAGAATCTTGGGATAAAATGTGTGAAGATAAAGTTAGTTTATCATGCGATCTTTGTTTAAGTATTTTCAATGAGTTGTCTACAGACATAATAGCAGATATATAATTACTCATTAATTCTCAATTTAGAGATGTTTTAAGACACATGTGTTGTATGTAGATATTATATTCAGACCAAAATATTGTTAGACCATACGTTCACCGTCAAATTACTTTCCAATTCAATTTTCAAGTTATCAAAATAGTTTTTTAACCCAAAATATGAATATTTTGGTTAAGAACCTGTAACTTAAAGATAAGGGAGGACGAGATATTTTTATTATTATATTTTGTTTTTTATAATCTTTGTTTTGTGTGCCAATTGCCAAATAAATGTTTTTCTTTCTTTTTCTCTGCAATAACTTTAATATAATTATATTCCTTTTATGACATATCAACACAATATCTTTACAATTTCAAAGTTTAATCTTAAAAGAATTGTATCCTCCTTCAAACTCCACCCATTTCATTCACCCAAAAATTTCCATAACAATAAACTCATTTAATAATACCGAAAATATCTTGCGGCTATAATAATTAATATTCGTCGTTAAAACTATACTTAACACCGCTTTTATATCTTATTAAAGGGTTGTAAAATTTTATGTTGCGTTACAACTGCAGCCATCTTTAATTAAATACGTTTACTGAATAATTAAGATGGATTTAATATTTTAATATGCTTTCGTCGCGACATTATCTTGTATTAAATGTCTTATTGAGATATTTAAATTGGTTTTTGGGTGGTGAAGGGGTGGGTAGAGTAGAGGTGATGCTAGCACTTGATTATTGTAAAGTATGGGTCCATTTTTTCCGACAATTTGATATAATGTTAAACTCCTTTAACTGTTCAATCCTCAAGCAGTTACGATCACCGGTGACCGCTCTCCACTATCTTCATTATAGATCATAATTCAGATATTTAGAGACTATTTTTGTATAAACAAATTTTCAGTACGATATATCAACGTATTAAGTCCCGAGTGGGTTGAGGTGTTGGAACATTTCCAGTGTAAAACCTGCCTCAGAGAGTCTGATTTTAACAGAAGGTGATTTTATTTACCTTACACGGGGTAACGTCGTGGTGGCCCGGAGGTTTAAACCGCCCGCTTCTCATGCATGAGGGTGCCAGGTCGAAACCTACCAACGACAAGTAGCAATGTAACCTTTTCCGAGTTATATGTACTTTCTAGAGGCAAGATTATTTAGACACCACTGACAAACGGTGAAGGAAAACATTGTGAGGAAACCTGGGCTTATAATTTCTGATTATAAGTTTGATCCCGCATTGAGCAAGCGTGGTGATTAATCTCAACCCTTCTCCGTTCGGCGTTGGCAACCTCTCGCGTCCGGGCCTAGTGCAGGCCATGATGCGGGGCGAGGGGGACTGGGATGCCGTCTCCTCTTTTTGCGAAGCAGTTATGCTAGCTAAGGAGGAGGCGGGACGCGTGAGGCAGCGAAGCGCTGCCTCCTCGCTACCCAGCCATCGCGAAGGACACACCGGGCGTTGGGGATCGCGGGAAGATCTCCGGCCACCGTAAGCGCGGGCCTGCGGACGGCAAGCATGGGTGGCTCCCCGTCCGACCAGAAACAGACCCGAGCGTAAAGCGCGTCGCGTTCCGCGCGCGCCTCAAAGAGCCATCAGACTACCACAGATGGGGCCCAACAGGGCTGATGCCGATTCGGAGTCGCGGAGAACCTAACGGGTAACCGGGGCTCCGGCTCAACGTGCAGGAAAAGGAACGGTGTGGTTTTTAGTCAGTAAGAGTCTGACACTCCCTCCCGCCTTACCCAGGCGGGAGAAGTAATTTGATGATTTTCCCCCTTAAAAAAATGACCTCTATCTTGGCGTTCACTCGATCAATAAGATAGTCATAAAAGAAACCCCAACAACGAACTATACCATTCTTACATTTTATCGCGTTATTTTTTTACATAATAATACAAAACTGAACTTTACCTAACGGGTTTAAGTGTCAATTTGCATGTTAACTCGCTATTATGTATGCGGTGATATGTTTTAGTAGCATTATGTAAACAACACAACGTATGTCGATGTTTCAATTATTCATCAACTAGAGTTAGATAGTGCATTGCTATTTGCATTATTTTATATGCATTTCATACATTTTTAGCTGAAAAAGTAGAAAGAACATTTTCACGTATGTTGCTTGCTGTTTTCATATGACTGTGTAATATGGTAACTGTGTGATCATATTTTACTATCGCTACAGACTGACGACGCGATTTTCACCCGCACCCGCTATTTTTTGCGGTTACACAACCGCCGCGGTTGCGATTATTACCCGCAAACGTACAGATCTATATTCTAGAAAGGCTGCGGTCCCACAACAGTCTTGGCCTAACAGGAATTGTAATATAACATAACATCACGCCTTTTATCCCCGAAGGGGTAGGCAGAGGTGCGCATTATGCCACTGTACAATGTAACACCCACTTTTCACTATTTATGTTATGAGTCCCATGTAATAGGGGGTGAGCCTATTACCATATACCGGGCACAATTCCAGGCTCCGTGCTACTACTGAGAATTTTTTTAACACCCAGTTATTCTTTGCCCGACCCGGGAATCGAACCCGAGACCCTTGCCCGGCAGTCGCACTTGCGATCACTTGGCCAACGAGGCAGTCATCCTTGGCCTAACAGGAATTGTGTCTTATGGTTTTCCAGAAGATACTTTAGTATGGTAGAGAATTATTCTAATGACAATATTCGATAGTCGAAAAAGACCACACGAGTATTGTAGCAGTCTCATTTTTTCATTTATATGAAGCTAATTACTTTCAGTCTCTTTTCACAGATTCCCATTCGAAATCATTTGGAGACTATTTATAGTCAAAAGATAGATATTAACTTTCTGAGATTTTTTCACAATTTTCCCAAGTATCTAATTAAGAGTCTGTAGCACGATATTAAGAACCTACTCATCTATAGAAGAAATCTTCTATAGATGAGTCTTATATAAATATATATTCTACGCATAAACATCAAAATACAGGTGACGAAGTCATCGCTAAGATCAAATAAATGAAGCCACTCTTACAGATAATATCATCATCATCATCAACAACCTATAAATTGCCCACTGCTGAGCAAAGCCTCTTCTCACACGGAGAAGGTTTGAGCATTAATCACCACGCTTGCTCAATGCGGGTTGGCGATTACAAACATATAATTAGAAATTATAAGCCCAGGTTTCCTCACGATGTTTTCCTTCACCGTTTGTCAGTGGTGTCTGAATAATCTTAGAAATTACATATAACTCGGAAAAAGTCACATTGGTACTTGCCGTTGGTAGGTTTCGAACCCGCACCCTCATGCATGAGAAGCGGGCGTCTTAAACCTCCGGGCCACCACGACAGATACAGATACAGATAATATGCTCATCACAAAACAATCGCCACTAAAAGCAACATTTGCGAAGAACGACGACACAAGTCCAAAGTGACAGTGGGATGGTAAAAGTCACGGACTGCCATCCCTAACCATTTGGAGAATATTTATGATGATCGTCATATGTCCTATGGAATCACTTACCGTTATTCAAGACTAGCTTCTGCCAGCGGCTTCGCCCGCGATCCCAGGGGTAAAATGCCTATGTATCACTTCAGACCATAATCTACCTCTGTTCCGAATTTCATTCCGGTCCCTTCAGTCGTTTTAATATGACTGAGTAACAAACATACACATAAACTCACAAATTTTCATTTATAATATCGAGTCAAGCTAATTTCAATCATTGGCCTTTCAGTTACAGCGTAAAGTCTATGAATGAGTATTGTAAACGTTAGAGTAGACAAATACAATCAGAAATCACCGAATTGCTAAGCTATCGGGAGTTTCACGTGTTATTGTGAATCAACCATAAAAGATAGACATATGCTGTCGAGGAATATTTTTTATATAATTTTAAGGAGAATATTTCCGTCATACATGATTTCTATGTAGCTTTAACCTATAAGCCTGCACACGTGACGGAAGCTTAATAAATGGAGTAACTTCTCCCGTTTTTCCAATATTTCCCTTTACTGCTCTGCTCCTATTGATCGTAGCGTAATGAAAATTATACTATAACCTGCCCAGGAGTATGAAGAATAATTGTGCCAAATTTCGTTAAAATCCGTCGAGTAGCTTTTGTTTCCATAACGAACATACAGACAGACAGACAGACAGACAAAAATTTTACTGATTGCATTTTTGGCATCAGTAGCGATCTCTAACCACCCCTTGATAGTTATTTTTTAAATATATTTTATGTACAGAATTGACCTCTCTACAGATTTATTATAAGTATAGATTACTTTACTTGATCTCTTCACAACATTTATAAGTTACGTAATTGGCTTCGAAATTTTGAGGTTGGGGTGAATCGGGTTTATATTTGATGATTTATTTCGTGTTTTGTTTTGTAGTCATGTCTATTGAGAAATGTAGTAGATGATAAATGGAATTAAACTTTAAAGTACATCATATGGAATTCAATGGTAGATGTTTTTATGCCTATTAGATGCAGACAAACTTTTTAACTACCGTAAAAATTGGGCAAAGATTTCCAGCCTCATGGTTAGTGCTGAACAAAATAAAACAATTTAATTTATTTACATTACTACTAGCTACTTCCGCGCGGTTTCACACGCTCTGCTCAGCTCCTATTGGTCGGAGCGTGATGTTTTATAGCCTATAGCCTTCCTCAATAAATGGACTATCCAACACAAAAAGAAATATTCAATTCGAATCAGTAGTTTCGGAGATTAGCGCGTTCAAACAAACAAACAAAAAAACAGATTCTTCAGCTTTATAATATTAGTATACATATTAATCGTGACTATTATAATAGGACTGCAATCGTAGTAGTCATACTTTCAACCTCTCAGCTAACAAGAAATTGACTCGAGTAAGTAAAAAACAACAAGAAAACTCTTGTAGCATCACTTTTAATTAAACTGTAAAATACGTAAGTACTAAGTACTTAGTCGCAACAAAAAGGTTTGTTCGAATCGGTTCTTAAGGTTCAAAATAGAACAGCAGATCAAGTTACCCTAATCTGTATGATAGATCTTCAACCTTACTCTGTTGTAATGAGGTTGAAAGTAGGTTGAGGAATTTAGCTACATTGATGTCTGTACTTGTTCATTAAGAACAAACAGCGTGGCCTGATCACGTACAAAACAGATCTGTGCAGCTGCCACCGTTCAACAAATTCTACCAAGTGAAAAGTCTTAGTAAATTTCCTTTGAAATGATTAACATAACGAGTATATAATTTTTCAAACAGTCTTGGAAACATAGTCTTATTTTATACTCTTTTCTAATGAGGTGTGATGTGAATGAAATGCGATGTTACCGAAATAGAACATTAAAAATTAGTCAGCGCGTAGTAGGTAGTATCAAGAAATCCTTGCACGAACGTACTACCAAATAAACCACTTTTACACACCTACAAGCGTTTTAAAAGAAACATAAAAACTGCACAACATTTAATTTACTAAATTGCTTAGAAGTGCTACTTCAAAAACGGCGCCGATTAAGCAAAAACACTTTAGACTCATAAAACAAGCACTTCAGTTGAATCAACAGAAAAAAACCTTTTAAATTAAACTAAAATCCATTCGGACGAATACGAAAATGTTCTGTTACAACTTACGACTCAACTACCGGACGCCATCTTTCTGAGTATCATTTTGATAGTCGTAAAAACGTCCCTTAATGGCCGTACGATCTCAGCCCTTAACCCCGCCCACGCGATGCGCCAGCGCTTTGTACAAAGGACTACACATCGAGCCATACAAAACCAATTTTACATGGCCTCATTTTTTAAGATTCTTCTCCACATTCCACAGTCAGTTTATACTGGTTTTTATAGCTTGATCTGTAAGGTTCGTCTTAACCCCAATAATAAAATGCGGGTTGTAAATAGATAATAAGGGTTGAAATACGCGCAGAAACCATTAAGGGTGCCATCACAGTACTTTAACTGTCGCTATCGTAGTACACTAATCGACGGTTGTACTATTTTAATAAAGGCTTTATTGCTTGATGTATCATTCTATGGTGGTTTAATGGCTTACGAATGGAAACCACTTGTGAGTTAGAAGTGATTGAAATGATTGACTACGTATTTCAAAAGAGGTTAGCAATGAGTCCAATCGTGGGTTCCATCTAGATATTTTTGGTTTCTTGAAGAAAATTGCAATTTATTCTTAAAACGAGTCGCGGAGAACCTAACGGGTAACCGGGGCTCCGGCTCGACGTGCAGGAGAAGGAACGGGGTGGTTTTTAGTCAGTAAGAGTCTGACACTCCCTCCCGCCTCACCCAGGCGGGAGCAGTCATTTTTCCCAGATAATTTTCACCCCTTAAAAAACAAATTATTAAAACGAATATAACAAAATAACACAATCAAATAGGTCATGAAGGCCTAGAATGAAATCACAAACGACATGGTGATATATTCAGTAATTTTAAAGCACACAGTTGCAAAAAAAGTCCTTTGTTTTTTGACGAAAGGGCACCGAATGTTTTCAACAATTTTTTGATGACTGTATCAACACAAAAAATGCAGTGAACGAGTTATCGATTCCGACTGTTATTTGCTTTCATTTTATGATGAAACAATAAAGTAATTTCCAGTTTTTCCGAGTTTTCATTCGATTTAGTGGATGTTATCGAATGTTTTTTACTTTTACCTTTCGATATTTTTGCATGGTTACGGACAGTAAAAAGTGTTATTTATTACAATAGATCGTGACGTGATCGGTAACGTCAATTTATTCGACTTTCCTTGTGATTGGATAAGCCGATGTTTGTTTGAATTCAATATTCTTTTTCGAATCGCTTCGTTCTCGCTATTTTATGTAAACCTGTTGTATAATTTGAATGACGACGATTCCCCTTGGTTTCATTGTGTACTGGTTTTATTATTCCACAAACAGACAAAGTATAATTGAAGTATTGTTATCTGTAACCTAAATAAATAATTTTACATCACTATAAAGACACATTGAACCGCACGTGGTCACAGCCAAAAGCTTTATCTCTAAAAACAAGAAAATCACAATAATACCACCATATCTTATGAATATACATTCTTAATTCAGTTGAGTAGAAGCCTAATATACAATAATGTAGATAAAATAGTGTCTGTGTAATTACAATGCAAGACTCGTATGTAGTAATCTAGTTAGTGCGGTCGCCCAGCGTCGCTCATTATGGTTTGCGCGACCACGTACGTGTGACGTCGATATAGAAATTATAGATGTGTCTGTTATACGGGATTTACACAATAATGAGATTTGAACACTGTGACGCTGTGTTCGGATGTATTGTTAATAGTTTTGGTGGTAATGTGTGTTCTATGATGGGTTTGATTAGGGTTCAAAATTGTTTAGTGATGTGATGTAATGTTATCATATGAGGATTAAAATATGAGAAAAGTTTAACAAAAGCAAATTATAAAATTATTCATATGTCCAAGACGAAGTTATTTATATCCCTGAGACGAGCCGGACTTCAGTGTTCCAGTGTTTTCATGGTTGTATCTACTGTAAATCCTGGCTTACAAGATTTGCAGCAGTTTCGGGAGGATATGGCGGGATTTTACCATTAAAAAAATCCACAATAGCATAAGATTTGTATTAAACGATAAAAGATTCTGTTAAGAATCAAAAGAGCACCCAAAGGTCTGACTGGAAGAGAATACCCATGGCATTAAGCCCACCTTGTACATTAGTATGTGCATGAAGCCTTTAATAAAAATAAAAAATAAAAAAGAGCTTCTTTATGTTTACTTTTTTTAGAAATAGGGAGATAGATATATAATAAAGGGAAATCTTAATCAAAACTCGCACAACCTTTTGTGTGAGTTTTGTGGCTTTGTGTTAAGATTTGTGGCTAAGGAGCCACATCCAGAACTTTATACCCAGGTAGTAACGTCTTCGCACCACGTCAGCAGTTTTGTCGAATGCAGGATAATTCCAATCGCCTTCAGAACGGTTCGCCCGTGTAAACTTGTTACCCACGATGATACGGATTCTGTCATTTAATTTTTCCAATTGAGGAACATTGTACCGAATTACATGTTCATTTTCGTCGAAAATATATTTAATTTTGGTTACAAATAAGATGGTAGGGAGATATTTGCTTACTCGTAGGATTCAGAGGTGATTTCTGTGGAAAATGTGTTGGTTATGTGTTTGTGTGATAAATTATTGCGACCTTTACTTACACCTGAAGGTGTGTGTGTATTCTTCATATCAAGTAGCATAAGGGTTCTTCTTACTCGTTATTAGTTTACTAGATAATCTCTAGGCTGAACTTCTAATCCAGTAACGTAATTATTACTTAGTTACTATTCCTAGTGTAATGTTACCTAATAGGTTTATCTATTTACGCAACAAATGTAATGGATATTGTCAAACAACTGAATACAACATTTTTTCTACTTAACAGCAACAACACACAATAATAAATAATCAAATCGTAGAACAAATAAACCAAAACAAGTGAACAATTATTAATCCCTATAGTTTTTTCCAAAAAAAGATTTATCGAAGATGTCAACATGATAATGCACAGATAATACATCCCACTACCATAGACAACTGACAGCTCAAATGACAAATTAGCCGAGCTGTCAAAATGCGTTTCCATTATAATGACATTCTCCGACTGTCGGAAACAAATAAATCTGCACAATAGCGTTTAGTTGTCCATGGAATAAATGTAACGTCAATCCGTGGCCATTTGTCGTCGGTAAATCTATGGGCGATACCCACGGGTCGAGCGGTCGGTTAGCTATCGGAATGAAGTTGAAAGAACCGTCTTCAGAGTCTGTGAAAGGGAAATAAGATGAGACGTAGGCTTGCGGCACGGTAATTGGGACATAAATTATTTTGTTTTTTATTTGTGTACCTGTAGTGTTTTGAAGTGAATACTTCATCGTGGATATGAAACCATCCTAAGATTTTTTCAAATTGTTAGTAGTGAGTATATTTGAAGTAAAACAAGACAATCAATTTTTATTTATCGATCTTAAATATTAAAGCACCTTTGTTTACAATTTCAGCATAACACACTCCTGTTTTAATGATTTTGTCACTATAAATACAATCAATAATCCATGTTTTTCTTTTAAAGTGTATTTTATAGAAGATTGTCAATCTTACAAGCAGTATTCTTCTTGACATAAGCCTAACATCTAAGTGTAAGAAGGGGAAACAAAAACTTAATGACAAGTGGACAATGAAAGGAGATTCGAGACGGTTGTCGCCGCGAGATTGTCAGGAAGCGTCGAGAAACAGGAGCGAGGGGCTGCAACAACTTTATATAATCCTTAATAGAAACTTAACAAAGGAAAATAAAAGGGAATAATTTTTTTATTGTTGGCTTTTTGTTGTTGATAGTTTGTTTTATTATAACGTCTGTGATAAAAAAAATAGTACTTGATCTTTTTGCTAGTGGTTAACCAAATGTGTATAAACTTTACGTATCCAAGAGCCATCTTCTGGAGCAAAATAATGAATGAATGAAATACATTAATAACACATTAAAGTAGCACTTTTTAAAATGTAAATAAATGTACGAAATATAAGCCCCTTTGTTGGAATACATTTACCAATCGAAAACCTAAAAATTTAAACCCAAAACTACCAAAATATAAACAAACCACTCTCTGGTAGAGTAAATCGAAACCCCGGACTTGTCCGAAGAGGATTATTTTAGACAATCTATTTGCCGAACAACCTTAGAGACGGCCCTCAAGAAAATCAAATCAGACAATCAAGTGGAAAAATCTATGTCCGCTGAACAAACAATCAGCTTTAGTTACTTCGACCAGAGTGACGTAGGGTCCTCACCTCCCATTTATTTGATCTCCTCTTCTGGGAATACTCTATTTGTTCTAAAGCTTCATTGCTAAGTAATATGTACATAGGTCAACCCTCTAAAAATTCTCCCATTCTGACCATACTTATGAATTGAAGAAGGGTCTAATTTGTTTAGTTTTAAAATTCAGTTTGTTCTGCCATTGATGGTGATGGACGTGGTGGATCTTGGGTCACTTGGTTTTTAATTAAAGTAATTGGGTTGTAATGGATATTTGATATCTCTCATGTTTGTATATAGGGTAAGGTAGGTACGGCACGCTGTATTCTATCCACATTTCCATCATGATCTGCAAACGTAATACGCAATAACACACATAAGTTTGTTTATCATTCGGTGAGAAAATATCTCCCATTATAGAGACTGAAATTAATGCCAAACAAATCATTGATATTATAATCAAACCAATAAATAAAACCATTAATATATTTCATTACTTTAACCACAGTAAATTAAACGCGGTCGTAAACGAAAAACCCCATTGTGTCCGGTAATTTATTCACCGTTGGCAACACAGAAAACTTGTCCATCCCGAGGGTAACCCCGGGAAAAGGTGTCAATTTTTGAAAGATTGTACCCTGTCATGAATATTATATGAACGAATCGAGTTAAGGGCATTTTGCGATAATGTTCGACGGTCGTGGATACTGTCAGCCTATGTCATTTCATACGGCTTTGCCCTTTGTTAAAAGTAACACGTAGTATGTCAAGGGGAGGCCTATCGTGTGTGAAATTTGCTGTTGAAAGCTCAGTTATGTTTACGTGATGTTCAGAGATTGGTTGCGATTTATATTCAGATTTATGCTTGATAAAGGTATCGAAAGATTTCGTGGTTTAGATTGAAGATTTTGCTGCTGTTTCGTTCTTATGTTGTAGCGTAAGTAAAGATTGGAGGGCGTCGAGGGCGAGTATTCTAGAGGTCGTATTTTGATACGGTCTTTTTTAGTTAAATAGAAATTCGACTCAAAACGAATTGATTTGCAATCAAATGATAAACTTTTTGGTTGTAGAAAATTAAAGACCGTCACTAAAGTAAGACACGGTACACGCAACCGGTACGTATGAATACAACATAACTATAACACTAAACTAAGTAAAAGTAAAGTAGTAGTAAAAGTCAGTAGCTTATAATACCCTAACACACAAAAGAACATTATTTCAAAAGTGATACAGACGAAACATCAAAATATTTTTAGAATTACCAGTTCACAGAGAAGATCTTTAACCGAAGGGCTATTCTCCTTTTATTCCTATTATTTACAGAAAACACATAAAGCATTATTCTTAAAGTTCCATTCAGCAGTTTTGTAAAAGAAACTCTAACAACAAATGTAATAAATAATAAATTTTACGCATTTACAGTTCAATAGTTGATATACTCGTAGTCGAACGGAAATCATAAACTATTGTGAAATAAGTTTTTCTGCGTCGACGCGCGTCGGGGCACGAGATCTGTGTCTGACGTATTACCATAGACGGTTTTTTTCTTTATTTTCTACCTGAATGCATCGTCTCGAAATAGCTAGGACTTCTTTGAAGATTTATACTTGAAATATTGCGTGGGTTTCAAAATGAACGTAATATTTTTAATGGTATCGTCGGTTCGTATGCTATGTGATGTTTATCAGAAAAGCGTTGGGTTTTTAGTATTGAAAAGTGTATGTAAGTTTTCTGTATAGTATCTGGTTTTATTTACTAGTAACGGTATCTACTTCTTTTGTATGGCATGAATATGAGGTTTATTTAAGAGGAAAATTTGAAAATACATACCAATAGCATTTTTTATGTGAATAAAAATGTAAATAATAAGTAAAAATGGAATCGTTTACAGTGGTGAGTCTAGTGGTGAGTAGGCGGACTTCAAATATTTTATTGGTATTTAACTCGTCGAGTACCGGTTTTATAGACACAATTAAAGAACAATAGGTCGAGGTCACCGGTGACCGCTTGGTCTTTGACAGTTTAAGTATATAACATTTGCGTCGTGTTTCGTCATATGAGTCCTTACTCACTTCGGTAACCTCTTACCGGAGGTCCAATTACCACCGTCCGCAATCCCCGAATCCCCAATAATCCTCGAATTCATAATTCCCAAAAGGCCGGTAGGTAACCCACTTGTGACACCACGGTGTTTCGGTTGTCCATGAACAGCGCCGATTAGTTACCTTCAGGTGAAGTGTCTACTAAAAAACCTACCTCAAAAATCATGTTCATTTACCTTTTTTAGAAAGACAAGTTAATTTAATTCTATGAATTTCCAAGAAAACGTGTTTGAGACAAAATTATATTATCAAATATCTTTTAAATGTAGCTTCTAACGAAACTAATCCAATTATATGTATAACGAAGACATTAGTTTATTTCGATACTTTAATTTGTATGTTAAAAAATAAAAAGCGGGTAATTTTATTTTTCGTTCGCTATGTAAATAGTTGTTGCCTCTAATAAGAACATATTCAATCTTTCATTATAAATTATTATAACAACCTTATGAACAAGTATCTCTCTAATTTATCTATTTTAAAATATCTAAGATTTAGTAATTTAAAAAAAATATTTGTATCAAAAGATATAAAAAATTATTACCAGTAAACAATTTTAATAAGATCAAACTATTAGTAGTGACTGATATTATTTAAACAAAGTAAGCAAGTACGTTACACAAACCTACTTTAAATATTACTTCAACTTAAAAATGTACAAAATATTTTACAATTTCCCGTCGTCGACACTCCAATACTGTTTCGTTTTCCCAATTTTTATTAGCCATCACTCACAAGCAAGTCAATTTTAAGTTGTTTTCGTGTTGTATCCGAACGAATAATGTTTATGTCAAACACAATGTTGGCGCCAACAAAGATGGCGGATCGAAATGTCAAACTGCAACGATTACGTTTCGATTTTTGTATTTTTATATTGTTGTAAATTGTAATCTGGATTTTATATTGTTAGGGAATTGAATTTTCGCCTTGTATTGTTATGATTTTTTTACTACGTGATTTGAAATTTTGAAGAGGCCACAATTGCGTTACAGAAATAAGTTTGCTTCTACAAAATAATACTATAATACACATTTCATTATTCGATTTAATTTCATGAAATCTTAACATTGCAACAGACGGGCAAAAACCGCTTTTCTCTTCTTTGTATGAATAAAATAACACACCTACCTATTTATTATTCATTTTCAAATATCGACACGTTGACAAACCCCAAATGAATTCCCTTTCATGTCGTTAAAGCAACAGGAGCGAAATGGGAAATCATATTAGTCTAGCGGTTCCACTTGAAATTCATTAAAACCTGTTCTTAGTCAAATGTAATAATTTATTTAGGCAACAAAAATCCCCAAAAGTAATATCCATTCAAGCGTATTTAACGTTGAAGCGGAGATGTGGATTAGTGATGGAAATGTACGGTGAAATAGCACGATATTATGTTATATAATATGGAAATTAAAAAAAAATTGGGAAACTTACCACATCGTCACCACAATCATGGTTCATTGTTTTATGATGCTTTACATATTAGAAAACAACCAACGACATTGTAAAGCGACGTCACAATATACGAAGATTATGACAATACCATACATAGATACCTATTTTACCTTTTACAGAAAAATTCAACGTATTTATCTAGATATTTAAACCGACCATATTTCTTCAGTTATAACACTTTTGTGTGGTTATTTAAATAAAAAAAGTAACTAAAAACTGGTAACACAGAATATAATTTGATATCGATAAACAACAAAGCCGAAACGAAATTAAACACTCGACAATTAATCGGAAAGCCGTTCCCCTCACTAAAAAGCCAAGGCTCACAACGTATTACCATATAAATAATTCAGCATATCTTTCTACGCATTATGTCATTTACGGCGTTACCTTTTAGACGAGTATTTGCACAAAAGAAGAGAGAATCAAAAATGATAATTACATGCAAATCTGGGATCGTTTGAGGGGCACTTTTCCAAAATGTCTGGCTCTATTTGATGTAAGGAAGATACTTTTTATATCCTCAAAACGACTGAGCGGTGTAATGACAAGCTTCAATGAGCCTGCTTTAGGCGTTAAATATTTATGCCTGTTAATGCAGTGCAAATAATCCCTTGTCTATTCTTCATTGTTTTTGTTTTGCAGCGTCTTCGGGTGGACAATCTTTTTCGTGGAAGAAGACCTTTTGGGATTCTTAAAAAGTTGATTATAGAAATGCACATATTTATGTCTAACACCAGAAAAATGTGTGTGGATCAATTTTATTGTCTACCACACATGGTTCGCTTGTAGTCAACACACAGAGAGAGTATAGTATTGTAAACCTAATTAAAAAAGAGTTACCTTTGGAGTGTTTTACTCGTTCATCTCCATAGGAATCTACACTTTGGAATGAGCAAATAGCTTCACTTTTAATTTTTGTTGACGTTCAAAAGTGCCTTCCTGGTCTAATTGAAATAAATGACATTTTAACTTTAATAACATGTAAATTCAATCGTGTCTATGTGACTGCTGATACATACATATGTACATACGATACACATCTTTTCTAACCCCAAAAAACTACTACAACTACATATTTACCAACAAAAAAAGTAAATAAACAACCTTAAAAAACTAGCAACATTATACATTCAAACACCGTTGTTCCAAGATTCGTTGGAGCGCGTCTTTTGGTCGAGAAAAAAAACAAACTAGAATATTCGGTGACATCAAGTATTCCTCAAACGAACGGTCTTCGTTAGACCCAACCCATACCTGCACTGCATATGTTACTATGCACAAAGTTTACGAACTAAAATCCCATTCACATTGTTTATTCGCTACAGGTTGAAAATACAGGGACGACAAATCAAATTTCTCTTTGAAAACAAGTTGGATAAGACAAAAGAACATGTTTAAAGTTGAAGATTAAACACGTAGTTGTTTTATAGAATTTCGGTATTCTATTTTTGTTTTATGCACATAGAACAAATAGTATAACAAAGATATTAATAAGTGATTAAAACAAATGCATAAATAAACTATAACTATTTAAGCAGTATTATAAACTGCAAGAACTTATTATACTAACCACTTCAGAATAAACGAGAGTATATACCTATTACTATTGTAGTACAATAGATAACTCCATTACCATGTCATAAATTACAGCACTCATTGCTTTCAAGAATCCCAAATTCAAACCAACCTATCTATCTTACAATAATCACTCCGTAACGTATTAATCACCAAAATTAACATCACCAATCTGTGTTCGCCGAATAATGTCGAAAAAGGTCATAAATTAGTCGGAATGTCCCCATAAATACATATTAAGGAGAGATCAAGACTTCCATAGCCAACCCTTCTCCTTAAGTAATGTATTTCATTATAATAATTGCTCCAACCACAAGTGACCTCTTGGAGACTGAAGTTCGTCGAAATAATAATTAATATTTCTATTAAGGCCGATGCAGACGGGGGACTATCCACGGAGAACTTTTTTGTCAATACAAATTATTTGCTATACCGAATTAGCTATAACTCACTATTTCACACACGCTGAGAGAAATTTCGAGTAGATCCGGAATTTTTTGTTATCGTAAAAATTTTGAAAAAATATTTGTTTGATGAAAACACCAGTTTTTAGCTGCAAGTAGTTTAAAAAGTATATTAGTATCTGATAGTTGTTGTAATATTTAAATCATTTTATGACAAATCACTAAACAACACTAAGACTGGTTTTAAACCGTAACTTTGAACCGTAAAGAAATGGAAAAATATTTGGAAATAGGATTCTTCCAGCTCTTATTCACTTTGTAGCAAATTTGCAGAAACAGCCTGTTTATTACACAGACCAAGTAGGTAATTGACTGATAACTCATAAAGACCACTAGATGTATTTTTATCGTTATACAGTTGATTAAAGTTCGACTGCCCTATCGTCGCGGTCGTTGGGCCACAGGCCACCAATCTGTCGCGGGTTCGATTCCCGCACGGAACATCTCTTTGTGTGATCGACAAATTGTTGTTCCGGGTCTGGGTGTTATGTGTATGTGAACTTGTATGTTTGTAAACGCACCCACGACACAGGAGGAAATCCTAGTGTGGGACAATGTTAAAAAAAGTTTTCACAATCCTGAGTTGATGTCCTTGGCGGACAAAAGTAAAAGTCCCCCGTCTGCAAAGTCACTTATTAATATTACGTCTTAATAATTAAATCGCTTTCATTATTATCATTGAAAAGTAAATTTGTTTTCTGCCAATTGATTGTTTTATTTCATTTGCGTTAATTTTCGTTTTGCAATCTATTGTTGAACGTTTTTGTTGACATTTAAGAAAGAGAGAGTAAATGGTATGGCACTCTTTGATGGGTACTTTAATTAATAAATAGGTTATTCAATAACTGGGCATATAACATAACATCACGCCTTTTATCCCCAAAAGGGTAAGCAGAGGTGTACATTACGGCACATTAATACTACTGTACAAAGTAGCATCCACTTTTCACCATTTAGGTAGGTATATTATGTGTCCCATGCAGTAGGGGGTGAGCCTACTACCATATACTGGGTACATTTCCGAATTCCGTGATAATACTGAAAAATTCAGTAATACTTTGCCCGACCCGGGAATCGAACTCGAGACCCCTTTCCCGGGAAACACACTTGCTCGGCGAATGGGGCAGTCTGGTCAATAATTGGCCATCTGTCTGTACAATTGAATTAAAAAAAAATTATAGGTTAAACATAAAATATGAAATTCCTTGCCTATTTTTTGTTTATATCTTTTTATTATGAATACTAATAATAGCATTAAATTCGCATTTTCTTCAATCACACCAATAACCCTACACGTAACGCCATCTATCGTTGCAACCGTGAACCAAAACAATTGCGTTTCAAATCATAAAAATGTAAGATGTTTTATGCTCTAGACACATAAGTTACTTAGCTCTATTATGTAATACAACATAAATTTAGATATTATGATGAATATATAATATTAATGTTAGAAGTTGAATTAAAATGTGATACAACTAAGAGAGTACTTGAAACAAATGGTTCTGGTACAACTACAATTATAGCGTTTTTGCATCAACATAAATTAATGATTTAATGGCTCGACAAATACTAAAAGTGATACATAAAGCTGGGGAACAAGACAAAATACTTCGTTATAGTTACTCTTAAAATATTTATAGAGCTATTTATTTTTATGAATTACTCTTTGAGATTATATTTCATTGAGTTTTCGGAATAGTTCTCTGCGAATTCACGGTCACTGTGACCCATTGGTATAATGTCAAAGGACAAGATATTCCCATGGTCAATTACTCTTTCGTTACTTAATTTCAGTGTTGCGTTGTCTGCTTTTAAACAAATCAAATTCGTATCAAAGTATTTATAACTGTGGGAGAGCCATGCTTCGGCACGAATGGGCCGGCTCGACCGGAGTAATACCACGGCCTCACAGAAAACCGACGTGAAGCAACGCTTGCGATGTGTTTCGTCGTGTGAGTGAGGTTACCGGAAGCCCAATTACCCTCCCCTTCCCCAATCTCCCCAATTGTTCAATCCCCAACGATCCTCAAACTCCTAATCCCCAAAAGGCCGGTAACGCACTTGTAACGCCTCTGGTGTTCCAGGTGTCCATGGGCGACGCCGATTGCTTACCATCAGGTGACCCGTCTGCTCAAAAAAAAACATTTTGAGTTCCAAACTTAACTTTAAACAAGCCATTTAAATAAAAATTCGAAACGAAAGTCTATAAATTTTTAACAACAAACTTTTTAGTAGCTAATAAAAAAAAGATTTTATTCGGACGATTAAAGTTTGTAAAACTCACTCTAACATTCAAAGTTTAAAAGTAAATAAAAACAAAATTTACCAAACCAAATAATTGGTAACAGATATCAAACAAAATGTATTAATACTATGCAAATACAAACAAGACGAATACATTTGGTTGAAATCTATGAAGAATAAATTTTTAATAACCTGTCTAGACCAAATTTACCGAGAGCGATTTTAGCTTTGCCAATCTTAAGTTTTCCAGTTCTGCGGCAAACAAGCAGCATTGATCGGAAAACTGTTTTATTTGCGGTCTGTTCAATTCCGTTTACTCAGCATTCATTCATTCACTCATTCCTCTTGTTTAGACTCAATTACATTGAGCATAATAAAAAAGAAAATAAAAAGTATAACGAAGCAACTTCATCTTGCAAATAATTTTCTAGAAGATATACCTAATCATCGATTGGTTTTGCAAACTTTGCTTAACTATTCTTATTATTTGATTTCGCTGTTATTGCTAATTTTTATGTTACGGTTTTATTATTATTTGCATTTTTATCGTATCGAAGATTTTATAACTCTATTGTCGTAATGAATAATTTTGGTCGTAGATAATAAAAATGGAATCCAGACAAAGGTTATTTTCATGTAAGTAGGTACCTATTTGTATTAGAATGTATTCACAAAAATGGACAATGTGATTGTATTTTTCATATAAAATGAAATATAGTCACATTGTACATTTTTGTGTTTGTATTTAATAAATAAAATACTTACGCTTAACCATCTATTCAGTGCAGTATCATAGTATTTTGCAGTATTGCTATTCAAGAAAGCAACTTTTCGCCGATCACTTGTACGTTCAGTCACCTCAAAATCTATCAAGGATCATTTTAATCCACTCTAGTTTACTGATCATCAAACTAATTGTACAGTAGCACATCTATTAAATGTAATAATCACATTCCTTTTTTAATTATAACCTAAGATTTTTTTTTTCAACACTAACATGTAAGATACAATTCATGTAACCAACCATTGCTTTAGACACCCAACTTATACCGTTAATCATACTAAGAAGTTTACTATTACGTATAGTCCGTTTAAATCTTTCTACCCCTTACTATGATGCACGGTAGAAAGCACACAAACTTCTCAAACAACGCAATATTGACTTAAGTTCGTTGTCTTGTTGCCATCAATCTGCCCAAATGGGCACCATATTACAAAGTTCCCTCCTAAAGCCCAAGAGGTCACTTCCTCTTATTGTTAATTATAATAATTGGTAAAAGGGTCGTCCACGTGCGTCATATTCAATAGCCACTTTGGTTACGAACTCGTTGGCTGAATTTATGTTTAAATTTGCAGTTGAATTTTCAGAGGTGATGCTCTTTTGTGAAGCGGGATGTTTTTGGAATAGTGCTTGTGTTGTTAAGTATATAGATAATTATTGTGTAAATATAAAGTTGTGGTACTCATTTATAGTGTTAAATTACGTTTTCATTTTTTTTTTGTTTTTTTAGTATGCGACTGGCTTGACAGCAGTCCTAAATTCGAAAGTCGTTCGATTTTCAAAAATATTTATCTCGTCTCATTTAAATGAATGTATTTTTTTTATAGGACAAGCCCGCCACAACCTCCCAAAACCGCTGCAATTCCTGTAAGCTAGGATCTACAGTAGATACAACCATGAAAACACCGGAACACTGAAGTTCGGCGCGTCCCAGGGACATGAATAACTGTTTTGATTCCCGCAACGAAGTGAAATGAATGTATGCTAGTCTTAATTTATATTTAAATGTAAAAATCAACATGGATAAAACAAAACACCATTACTGTAAATCTTATAACATTTCCATTTCCTAGTACAAATTACAATGAGGGGCACAATTGACGCGTAAACTAATTACCTGTTCTAGATAGCATGAGACCCTTCATTTATACCTCGTAACTTAATTACTCACACTGGCACACGAGCACCATACTACACCAGCATCCAGCATCACTTGATCCACGCAAATATACGCATAGGACCACATTCCAAGGGATTAACAAAACATCACGTTCGCACACAGGTCTTTACAACTGGTCGGCTTATAGTACCGAGGTATATTTGAGAATGTAGATTAGCTGTTGCCTCTTATAATACAACAGAGAGGCAAGTCAATTACTTTGGCATAGTTCAAATATATAGTATGTTAGTTGAAGAGCAATTGTGACGTTATAGAAACTAATAAATTCGCGAAATTGCCAATATGATAGCGTCTTTGACGAGAAATCGAATTTTCAAGGGTTTTAGACGCTCGGAATTCGATAAAACGATGTTGATATTCGGATAATGACACTTAAATTTGATTAAATGTATGTAAATAGCTAGTTAGGTGATGGTTTATGTATGTATTTAATGTAAGTACATGTTTTCGTGATGAAAAGTCAAGATAGAGAATATTAAACATGAAGAAATCTGTTTTTAAAAGGTAGGTAGGTAAGGTAGATACCTACCTACTTTAAAAAAATACGTAGTCACATCTTTATGATTTTCTCTGTACTGGGTGCATTTACAATACAAGTTCACAAACACATAACACTCAGACCCGAAACAACAATTTGTGAACCAAACAAATAGTTTCTCCGAGCGGGAATCGAACCCGCTATATGTTGAGCGGCAGCCGGTTGCCCAGCCACCATGCCAACCGTGCAGTATTTTACCTTTTAACGTGTTAACGATATAAAACTAGTTGCCAAAATTAAATAAACATTGATGAAGCCTATTAGTAATTAATTCTGATTAAGCAAAAAATATCAATCTCGGCGTAGTTGTTGTGCCTACATTATATCGAAATACATCTAATAAAAAATAAAAGAATACAGGACACCATTATTTTTAAAACCTGTTGAAAAGTTTGGATAACTCTCAAAATCTCAACAATTCACTAAAATACTTGAGAACAGGCTACACAGGTAACAATTCGGCAAAACAAAGTTATAAATATCAGAACTTATCAAGTTATATTACATTCCTAGCCAGTCATTACTCGGCCACAATAACAGTTACAAAACAAAACTTATGATACACAGCCAACAGTTTAATTTAAAAGTAAAAAAGAACTTTAAAATATCCCTTTCCTTCAGTATGTTTATATTTTGCCGGGAAACTTTTAATGTATGCTCGTTTCGTGGGGGGGAGAAGGGGTGTGAAACTTGCTCCGTCGATTCCAGAACCTTGAAGAACTAATTTAACTGCGTCCTCTAACTGCCACTTCAATAAATTCTAAACTATATATATTTTTAACTAGAATCTTTTAAAGTGTTCGATGACTTACGAGAAGTTTTGCAAATTGATATGTTATGTGAAGTATGTGTGTGGAGTATTTTAGTTGTGGTTGTTCAAATTTCTTTACCACTTTACCATGCGGTGGCTGCCGCGTGATGTATCACGCGTTTGATTCCCGCACGGAGCAACTCTTTGTGTGATCCATGGATAGTTGTTCCTGATTTGGGTATCATGCGTATGTATATACATGTTATGTCTGTAAACGCACCCAAGACACAGGAGAAAATCCTAGTGTGGGACAAAGTTGAACAACTGTATATATAATAAAATAAACAATTGTTATACCTAACGTAATTAGGATCACATATGATTAATTTTATAACATGCGTCTACAATATTTATGACACAAAAACAATTTATATTTCTCTCATCATCATTTACATAATAAAATACAGCAAACGTTTTACAACTAAACCTGAGACTGGTGTTTGTTGTATGTAAACCTGTATTACAGATCACCAGACCATATCCCACGGACGCGATACAACTATTTACTGAGTTGCTTAATAATTATATTTTACAATTAAAGCAATGTTTCATTCAGAAAAATACTATCAAATGTTCTACCACGAAAACCCGATACGCATACAAAACCGTTCTTAACCCTACAATTACGAAGAAGCACCGCATAAAGGGTGTTTATAATCATACCAGAATATTTAACCCGCAGAGTTACAAATGGCTAGACATAAACACTCACTTAGAAAGGTAATATCTAGAAATTTTCACAGCCATTTCACAAAATGATATCTACAGTCCTTGTCAAAGTAGTTTTCCTAATTAGACGGCCGAGTTCACGCCATGCATGTTAACGACTGATATTTGCATTTGAATCCTGTTTCACGACAAAAGGGGTGGTCTCGCTGTGCGAACGAAAGAATTGTTCGAAGAAAGTTTTCTTTTTCTATTTCGTGTTCCGTTTCTTTATAAATCTTTTTGGTAGCTAAGTAAAAATTATGATTGTAAAGTTAATGTTATGTTTTCATTTGGAGGAATAAAAATTTTACGTTATTTTCGAGGGTTTTTTAGTCAAGAGTTTGTTCAAGATGTTTTGGCACGAAGTACTTGTACGGCAATACGATTTTTGTACTTTTTTATTAGATTTAATAAGCTGGCAAATAAGCAGACGTGGCCTGATTCGTCTGCTTATTTGCCACAGACGTCCACAACATCTACTGATGTGCACTTGTAACTGAGTACTGAGTGCGTTTTAAGATTAGATTTCGGGATAAATGAGCGTTAAAGCTTAACTCATATCATCATTATTATACATATACCTATATAATTCTTCTGTAAGTGTGTATGTCACTGAACTTCTCTCAAACGACTGGACCGATTTTGATGGATTTTTTTGTGTGTGTTCTAGAGGATCTGGGAATGGTATAGATTCACAAATCAGCCCGGCAGGTGGCGCTGCAGTCGATGTTTAGGTTATTTATCCTTGTAGCCGCACCGCACGACTACATACCTACCAGTTACCAGTACCACCGAATACCTTACCATATACCAGATACCTTCCACAATACCTTTACCAAAGTTATAGACTCACTTCGTTTAAAGAAACAAGAAACCAATTGTCTTGAAAAAGACAGTTTACGTTTTGACTCCGTTTTAAGAAACCAGAAACCAATTGTCTTGAAAAAGACAGTTTTCGACTTTGTTGCATAGAAACGATAATCATCACTGCGGCAACAGCGTTATCACACCGTGCCGCGAGCGATCGCTTCGAAAGAAGCGGTTTGGTAAAGCAAGCAGCCAAGCAGCGCAACCGGAGCCGGAGGCCGGAGTACTTGCATTCATCTTCATTCTTCATTCATCTGTAGGTAGTCTTCAGTCTTCACTCGACGCCGGCTCTCGGAGAAATGCGCGCGCTCGCGCCGCGCGGTCATTCTTATACGGAAGGAACCGATAGTGCCGTGTGCAAAGCGGCGCCCCGCACCCCGCGCGCCCCGCGCACGCCGGCGCGCCGCTATTGGTCGAAACTGTCACCTAACTATATCTGATCTTGTCTAGTTGTAAATATGTAAATAGAAATATAAGTAGCGTAGTTTGGCGAAATAAAATCATTCTTGTCAACACCTCTCATCGGAGTTTCACTACTACTAGAAGATAAGAAGAAACCTCCTCTAGGACACTAGGCTCTCCTACCTAGCTCCTAAATCCTAAACAGCTGAACTAATTTGAATGAATTTTTGTTTATACATTCAAGTGGATATGCAGGACAACGTCTGTTGGGTCCGCTAGTATCATTATAAAACAAAACCCGTAGTGACTGATAAACCATTGAACCATTTTTTAGAATAAAATTCACGGAGTAGAACGATCCCTTGAAACGTCACCGTAAAATGACAGCGGGTGAAGCCGGGGCAACTGTCAAAATCACCACGTGATCATTACACCCGGGGAATGAGTCGGAAAATGAGCGCTCACGGATAATTGGCGTCCCGGAATGAATTTGTGATTCTGTAATGTGATATTTTGATGAGGTGCGGATGACGTGGGCTGTATGTTGTACAAATGTATTGTTTTGGTTCAGTGGTCGTGATGTGATAGCGTGCATATCAGGTTCAGATTTCCATTTGTTTGTTTGTCATGTGGTTCTGTTTGTATTAGTCAATATGTTGAGTTGAAATGGAGGCATTGTTTGGTTGAAACTATATTGGGTATTACTATAGTAGTAAAAGTGTGTAGGAAAATAGTATATCATATTATTTTTAACTTCTTATTGAAGAAACGAAAATTTAATTTTATGAGCACAAGTACACGTACCCGCTAATAAATAAATTTTAGCGAAAACATGGGTGTTATTAAGAAGGAACGGAGTGGTTTTTGGTCAGTAAGAGTCTGACACTCCCTCCCGCCTCACCCAGGTGGGAGCAGTCATTCGATGATTTTACCACTTAAAAAAAAGGAAATACTTAGGTACCTTTATTTTTGCATGAATGGAATATTCAGAAGACGAAAAGTTACTTACGTGAGTATGTTTTAGAGAATTGGTTATGATTTATTTTGTTTAGGTATTTAGTTATAGTCTAAATATAAACTTATCAAGGTAATGTATCTGACGTAATTCCTACAACTCATTGTTAGTGAGGCGAACGATTTACGCCTCTAATCCCCCTTATTAGTGTCGTCTCCAGTTTACACTGTAAGCATTAAAACTAAGGTGAATGCACCAGTTATTAGCCATTCATATATTTTAGACTTTTTCTTAATTAAAAACCACTCAGCAGTAAATCAGTGTTTAGTTTCTTTAATGGAACAATTTAATTACTTTTGAGACGCAAAGACGTAAAAAACTTTAATGACATTATACAGAATTATGATTTGACATTACATATTAGTGAACCGACAAGACTGAATACCTGCATAGATCACATAATTAGTAACGTAAAAAAAGCTTCCGGCAAAATCTTAAAATTAGGATTGTCCGATCACGACACAGCACAAATGTTAGACTTGACGATAAAAACCAAAATGTTTCATTCATCAAAATATCATATAATAAAAAGAGATTTTTGTAAGGATAACATTCGGAAATTTAAGGAATGTTTAGAAAACCTAACATTTGATACGGTATATAATGAATCTAATCTTAATTTAGCTTTCGATATCTTTCATGACGAGTTCTGCTTATTTTTTGAACTATGCTTCCCAAAGATTAAAAAAAATATTACCACAAAATATCGTGATATAAAATGGATCACTAAAGGATTACGACTTAGCTGTAAAACAAAACGTCAACTAAGATTTAAATTTTATAATAAGCGCACAAAAGAAAATAAAATTGTGTATCACAGGTATTCGAACTTGTTGCGGCGCTGTATATCAAAGTCACAAAAAATTACAAATGACCATTTTATAACTAAATCAAACAATGTCTGTAAAGCAGCGTGGAAAGTCATAAACGATGACATAGAATATAATGTTCGTCAAGAATTTATAAAAGATATAAAAACTGACAATGGTATGGTAACCAGTCCATATGACATAGCAAACAAATTTAATAAGTACCTAATACAACTATCTAACAGCGATAATGGATGCATACAAAACACAAACAAGAACCGCACAAGTAATAGTATTTTTCTCACACCAATAGAAGACATTGAAGTTGCAAATATTATTATATCTCTGAATAATACTAGTTCTGTTGGTTATGATGGTATCACAACACACATTTTGAAAAAATGCATCGTCAGTCTTGTTCCTGTTTTAAGATACATAATTAATTTATCCTTCGAGCAAGGCAGTTTTCCCAGTCGGTTAAAGAAATCAGTAGTCAAGCCGTTGCATAAAAAAGGAGACAAAACAGAAATGAGCAACTATAGACCTATAACTTTAATTCCTATTATTTCTAAAATATTCGAAAAGGCTATGCACAAAAGATTGTCATCGTATTTGGATAGGTATAAAATCATTAAAAATGAACAATATGGTTTCCAAAAACGAAAATCAACCACACATGCCGCATTTGACTTAGTGCATAATATTTTAGTAAATGTTGATAAGAAAAAGCAGACCACGGTGATATTTTTTGACATGACAAAAGCTTT
The DNA here is from genome assembly GCA_902850265.1 of Spodoptera littoralis. Taxonomy (NCBI): domain Eukaryota; kingdom Metazoa; phylum Arthropoda; class Insecta; order Lepidoptera; family Noctuidae; genus Spodoptera; species Spodoptera littoralis. Next base: position 5,895,308 of record LR824539.2, read on the forward strand.
TGATTTTGTTTCTCATAATCTGCTTCTACAGAAATTGGATAATTATGGTATAAGAGGGCCAGCACTAGAATGGATAAAACAATATTTAGATAGTCGTGAACAATGTGTGGAAATATCTTGTGAGGAAAATGCAATGGTGAAACAAGTGAAGTCTGAGTATCTTGTAAATAGCTATGGTGTTCCGCAAGGAAGTATCCTGGGACCACTCTTTTTTCTTATTTATATTAACGATTTGCCTGACATTATATCCGATAAATGTATACTATTTGCAGACGACATTTCCATAATATTGACATATGATAATTTAATTTATAATGATTTTGACAGTGAAATAAATAATACTATCGATTTAGTTGTAGGATGGTTAGCAAGGAACAACCTACAAGTAAATATCAGTAAAACTACCTTCATGCAATTTCAGACCCGTGGCTCTGCGACTATTCCAAGGCAAATCTTGTATGATGGTACAAATATCAACGAATCTACCAATGTAAGATTTCTAGGATTCACAATGGACAAATATTTGGATTGGAAAGCACATGTTAATGACGTCTGTAGGAAAGTTAACTCTTTTGTTTACGTGCTAAATAGACTTAGAACTACATCAGCCCAACAAACGGTATTGTTAGCATACCATGGTTATGTGGCTTCCGTGTTACGATATGGATTGATATTATGGGGAAACTCAACAGACTTACAACGGGCATTTCTATCCCAAAAACGTTGCATAAGAGCCATTGCTGGTATTCCCCCATATGAGTCCTGTAGACCTTATTTCAAGAAGCTCAGCATACTACCTTTGCCAAGTATGTATATCTTCGAAATCTGTATGTTTGTAAAGACTAATCCTAACCTATTTATAAAAGCATGTGACATCTACACACGTGACAATACATATCCACGTAGCTCAAGACATGGTCAACGACTAGTGTTAGAATTTGTACCAAAAACAGCAATGTTTAAAAAAAATTGTTCAGCAATGTGCGTAAAAATATATAATAGGTTACAAACAACAATCCAAGATCTTCCTTTACCAAAGTTCAAGAAAGTGCTAAAAGAGTTACTTCTTAAGAAAATGATTTACTCTATAAATGAATGGTTTCAAAAATAGTTTTAATGTAAAAACGACTACTGGCTTGTATGTTAAAAGGGACATTGTTTAATATGATAAATTTTTAACTTATTTTATTTAACTGTAAATAGTATTTGATGACAGAGTTTAAAATTGACATTGTTTAGCAAAATAAAATATTTGACTTCATACTTGTATTGGACTCCGACTCTAATTTAATTGAATTATATTGTGAATGTTATTGAATTGGATTATTATTGAATATAATTATGTACTATCATTACTTTCCTTTATTAAATGTACTTAACTTCACATGCCCTAAGCAGGCTAAATAGACTATAAGAACAAAGTATGTAACATAAAAACCATCAAATGTAATAACTCTATTTAAATGTGAATAAATGAATTTGAATTTGAATTTGAATTTGAATTTGAATTTGAATTTGAGATGAAAATTCAATTCCTTTAACTTGATTGGGACGATTTTAAAATAATAACTTTGTTTTTTATGTATTTTTTTGTCTCAGAAAACATGGAGTAGGTGTGTTTTTATGGCATAAGCTAGTAAACGAGCAGACGGATCACCTGATGGTAAGCAATCGGCCCGTGGACACCTGGAACACTAATGCGTTACAAGTACATTACTGGCCTTTTGGAAATTGGGAATTTGAGGATTGTGGAGGATTGAGGAGACTAGGGAGGGGGGTAATGGGGCGTCCGGTAACCTCACTCATACGACGAAACACAACGCAAGCATTGTTTCACGTCGGTTTTCTGTGAGGCCGTGTTATCACTCCGGTCAAGCCAGCCCATTCGTGCCGAAGCATGGCTCTCCCACACTTCTAAGTTCTTTTCAATTTTTCTGAGAGCAAAACAGCGGTTTGATTACAGTGTAGTCAGTTTATTAGCTATTTGTAATGGTTCAACTTACACTAAAATCGATCTATCATCGCCTCCATGTAGACCCGTGACTTGGCTGGTGAACAATAAATGTTACATTTTTATACATAATCCTCTGCTTATCCTTTCGGGTATTCTAAGATGTGATGTTAAATATTATGATCTCTATTTAGAAAATAAACTAAAATAATTGTCTAATTTCACCTTATACTACCAAAATACTACTTTACAAAAGATAAACACACTTTTTTTTCTAAAACACGAGTCTTCAATTGGTTTCATCGCCCTATCTGCTTGTAATACATTCGCGTATAGTTTCTAGATGGCAGGGAAATTGCAGTCAGTTCCCCTGAGACATTACCGAGCTCTTCCTAGCCATGTAAAGTACTTCCCTGTTTATCGAAATATTGTAGACTTTGATACTAATATTGTGTATTTATGTTTTGTTTACATTAGCTTTGGCTGGCTCGCAAAGGAGCTAAGGATATTGAAGATTTGATATTTTCAAGTGTTTGGCTTTGGATATACGTGTACCTACATTATATATTGTGGGTTATGTTCGAATTTTTGTGTTATGACTCACACTATATTTTCCATGCTCTAGCACAAATGGCTCGGCACGACCGGAGTGATACCATGGCCTCACAGAAGACAGACGTGAAACAACGTTTGCGTTGTGTTTCGTCGTGTCAGGTTATCGGAGGCTGAATTACCTAATCCCAAAAGACTGGTTACGTACTTCTTGTAACGCCTCTGGTGTTCCAGGTGTAGAGGTACATGGGCGACGCCGATTGCATACGTATCGCATGGTGATCCGTCTCTTCGTTTACCAGTTTATACCATAAAAAAACAAAATATTTTGACTCTTATGTAACTAAGACATCGAAGTATACTTTAAGAATTTTCCAGATCCAGAATACTTATTTCCCAGAAGTCGAACTTCACAGCCACAAACACAAAACATAACCACTAAAATCTCCACCCAACAAAAGTAATATAGAACCATGCATTTAAACAACCTAATAAACAAAACGGGCTCGAAATAATTACTCAGAACAGGTAGGTGTTCTTTATTAAGAACAGCGGGAGGGGCAACCATATGCCTGCCGAAAGTATTATAAAAAGGCCTTTGTGCACCCCTTTTAGCCTTCCAAAGGTACTATGAAATGTTCTTTTATTCGTCAAGGGACGCAGGAATAATAGCGTCGCGAACACGCGGTTCGAGATAAAATAAGTACTCTTTTAAACAATACGATGTTTTTGTTAATAGATACGTAAGTAAAGTACTCATTTTGTTATGTTCTTGATGAGGGTTTTTTGGAAATTGTGTAAATACGTTTTCATTTTAAGCTGATGTGCAAACGAAGACGTACTTACTTAGTTTGGGTAATGGTACCAAGTTATTTTTCCAGAATGTGTAACGTGTTAGTATTGAAAATGGCTAACTACAATATAAAAGTTTAGAATTAGTGAAAGGTAAGAATAATCATGAAAGTTAAGAATGGGGTAGTTTCACAAACTTTATTACATGTCCGTCTGGTAAATTAATTTAAAACATTAATCACGTATCTTTTTCTTTTCTCACAAAATTAAATACTTTCGACGATATTCTAATTTGAAATATCGTGTGACGTCACAACTTGTTACATTTTGTGACGTAACGACCTTCCACCCTCTCACTCCTAAACTTAACTTCATTTTAAGTATTACAACTTTATACGAGAAAATTAAAAAATACGTGTCTATTATTTTTCGTTATGTAACTGACGGACTAATTAGATTTTTAATCTTTATACCCTGGCAACTACCCTATTATCTGAGTACTATTTACATATGTTTTACACTTAAGTTTATACTAAACCAATGAGGAATTGTATTCTTTCAAGGGAAAGAAAAAAACACGTTTACATTATGAAAGTAAATATTTAGAGCTGTGGCGCGCCGAAGAAAAATAATCCTGAAGTAATTTTCTTGAAAATAAATTGAGTACAAATTATCCTCACGCGATGGTTCGCTTAACCTGACATGTGGTAGAAACAACTAACATTTTTATTTCATATCTTGTTTTCCTAGGAAAAGAAATACGTATAATAAAAATATACGTACATGTTCTTTAAAGGTTGTTCGTGAACGGGCGCCGTCAACTGAGACTGGTCAACTCCAGACTACATTATTTATTGTCCTTAAGGTTATTTTCTTTTTCGATCTTTTTGACTGGATTTTAGTGTTAGGTACATTGTTCTCGCACAATCCAAACAACAAAACTATGTAACTAGAGAATTGATGAATGAACTTGATCGAAAAAGAGTAATCTATGGAGTTTCTTGCTCGTTCTTTTCCATAGGAATCTAAACCTTGGAATGAGCAAATAGCTTCACTTTTAATTTTTTTGTAGACGTTCAAAAGTGTCTTTCTTTTCTAAATGAAAACCCAGTAATATTTTGCCCGACCCGGAAATAGAACCCAAGACCTCTTGCCCAGCAGTCGTACTTGTAACCACTCGGCCAACGAGGCAGCTGTAGTATTAAATTCATATTGTATACAGATAAGGTCCAATTTCCATAGTTCGTTCATTACAACTACACAAAGTTACATCACCATAATAATAATAATCTTCAGAATGCAAACTCTTCATCCCTTTCAAAGTTCCAAGGTACCAATCAAAGAGGTTTATGATATTACAGTCGAATTTACATCGTAAACACTAACTGCTATCAAAATTCCCCAATAGTTCCTCTTAAAGGATTACCTTTTGTAAACTAAAATGGGACGCAATCATCATCTTGCGGACCAGGATTACATGAGGGCATAGGATTATTGTACAGGGTTGCCTGTGTGAGAAATTAATGTTGTGTGTGTGGCGAGAAATATGAAATATTCTATTGATAATCATTGTTTTTACATATATTTGTTAATATAATCTGATCTCGTTTAAATACAGAAATAACCATCATTTTTTATAGATCGAGGAGGTACTTATAAAAGCAATTTAAAAAAAGAATACTTCTTAAAAAAAGTATTGTACTTTTTTAAACTTAACTGTTTTATGAGCAAAGTCATAGAGTAAAAACTCATTGCATTATTATTTACGCTTTTGACTTCCAAACACGTGTATTCTAATATTAACTCTCTAGAAGGTAGGTGGTGAGACAACCCTAAACCGAACTATGTCTTACTTATGCAATAGCCGTCTCGCCTGCGGCCAAACATCCCTTTGGTCCTGTACAAATATTCCATATAATCATTCGCTTTTAATTATTATTGGTAGTGGCCAAGTTTTGTTTGATGTATTGATTAAAATCGTGTTTGTTGCCAAGTGCCATCATGGTGGGTCGTGTCAATAGAGCTCCCGGGGGACCTCATGTCGCTCACGACCGAGTATTGTGTGGGGTGAAATCGAAATCCAGTGACAAAGTTTTGAGAAGTAATTATTTTGTGGTTTTCATTTGAAGCGGACAGAACAATGCGATACTTGATATGTGTAGATTAATGTATGAGTGAATCATTTTAATTTCAAATCAGCTTAGCGATGACCCTTAACAATCTGCCACAATACACTGACAAATGCTGGTCGAATATTATTGTATTCTATTTTTAAAATGAATTTCTATTCGAGTCTTGACAGTCTAATACATCACTGGCCGGTCAATTTATTTCTCTTCCATTCCATTTTCAAACACATTGGATATCCCCTCTAAGAAATATCTCGAAGAAACCACAAAATGGATACATTCACACTACATAAAATATGAAGAAGATATAAGGAATGGAGAAACACATCGTTAAAGGACGTTATCTACGTTGTATCATGCCTCAGTAATAAATACTCGTTGAACGCTCATAACACTGAAAATTTCATATACAGAACGTAAACACATTGACAACAGTGTCACAAACTAAACGACTGGAAACTTTACGAGGGCATAAACATAAAAAACTCATCGGAAAAAATATGAAAAATATACCTAATGTTCTGTACATGTGTTGGGATGAAAGTTTTTCCCATCTAGTGGGTACTGGGTACATCGCTTTGTATTTCCCTATAGAAGTCATAAACATGATGGTTAGCGGGCATCGTCTACAGCCCTCCCGACCGCCTCCCCAGTCGCGCTTTAACGTCTAAAGTTCAATTTTATTTCAGTCTTTAGCACCGGTCTACACGAGCGAAAATGTTGCGCTTCCCTGTCCATTAACCGGTTTAAATTAAAATTTTAATTTTTAAAATGAGTTTATCTTCTAAGGCTTTGAGAAAAAATGAGGGATTTGCGTAAAAGGAATGATGGTGCTATTTTAGAAATGTTGTGTTTATTGAATGAATGAGTTATTTTGTAATATTCTTGAGAGAAATTAAGCACGCCGTTTTGCTTGGATTGTTGACGCTATATTTAGATTATACCTAGTTATATTTAGATACCTACCTATATCTAGTTATTTAGATACTTACCTAGATTTACATAGTTACTTAGTTGTATAAAGATTATTTTTAAACCCCTTTGAGCTTCAAGTTAACTAAATAAACACATGTTACGGGCAAACAAAGCACCGAACTTTCACAAATTCGCCCTAAATAAAAGCAATACTACAACTTTCATTTAAATTAAATCAAAACAAGCATTAACATCAAAAAAAAACGCAATAAAAACAAATGCACGCGAACAATTTTCCACAAAATTAACTCCGCTTTGAAAAATGTATTCTAATAAAACGAAATTTCCTTATAAATACGGGCAATTTTTAATAATTACGTTATTACCGTTTGAGGCACAAACGTCTATCAGTTTCGTGCCTTTATGGGTATCAAGAGGCTTCAGTGGAAGCTGCGGGAACAAATAAACTTATGCCCAAAACGTTCCGTAATGAGAGTTCATTGGATTACGGGGCTTACATAAGCCCCAATAATAATAATAACCCAAAAATGCACGTGGTCTGTGTGGTATTAAATAACTGACTCAATAATGTCTAATTTGGTATGAACGGACCCGCGTGAATACTTGCCTTGGGGAGGATCATACCCTTACCCGGAGCTCGGCTTGTGGTCCTATGTTTACGGTTATTTTCATTACGCTAAACGCTCAGTCTCTTGTTTATTTTTAGCGTAATTCGTTTCGGGTTTACGAGAACAAGTGGGTGTCTAAGTTATGTGATGTGGGGAAGTACGATTAAGGAGGTCTGTGGTTTGTTGCCGAAAAAAATCCCATTTTAGGGACAGTATCTGTGACTTACGGTAATGCAGTGTTTTAATTCATGCCGTAATTCTGACTGTGATAAAATTGTTGTGTAATTTAATACTAAGGGATTTTTATGTTATTCATAATTCAAATTAGCGCCTGATTCCATTTTATTCTATATATTGTTTATAGGATTATAGAACACAGTAAAATGAAGAATATATTTTAAAGAATCAAATTTCAGACCACGTTCTTCTCTCTAGAAGGTATGTATTCAGTGGACAATATTATCTTGCACATTCAGAGAGTCCGGCCGGAGATAATATAGTTCATTATAGCATAAAAAACTAAAAATACTCCTTAGACTTTTAACTAAATCGCAAAATTATAAAGATGAAATTGTTTATAACATTTCTAACGAACTCATACCGACTTAATAAAGACGAAGTATTAAAATACAAAACACTACAACACTTGAGCCGAGACAAAATTTAATTTTCTTCATTTTCCAAGTACCTAAAGTTCATCTTTCCGATGCAATTTGTACGAACATAGACAATGCAAGGGACTGAGGGATAATTTATTTATAAACCTATCGCTTGAGTAGTCTGGGATGTCGCTTAGACGGACATACAAGTCTGATATTTATTGACTAAAAGATTTATTTCAACCATTTTGTTATATTTTATTATTATTTTCATCGAAACTAGGGTTTTCTCCTGTATCGTGAGTGCGTTTACAAACATACAAGTTCACATGATACCCAGACCCAAAAGAACAATCTATAGATCACACAAAGAGTTGTTCCGTGCGGAAATCGAAACCGCAACACGATGCGCGGCAGCCAGTTGCCCAACCATCACGCCAACCGTAATGTCAATGTACCAATTTGAACTCAAAACAAAAGATATTATCAATTTCATTATGATCTATGGAACAGAGCACCATAAGAAAAACACTAGCTGTGTGTAGCATGGTGCGGAATGGTCATAAAACAGACATAATAATTTCGTACGTAAGTATTTTTTCGGAACACCCTTTTTTCGTGACCAATAAAAAGTTCAAAAAAAAAACAAATGACGCCACTATACTTCGAACGCGCTTCCGAAGTGATTTTAAAATATTTATGTAGATAAACATTACCTACATAAAATTTTTACCTTTATATGTTTTTTTTATGGCATAAGCCGGTAAACGAGCCGACGGATTACCTGATGGTAAGCAATCGACGTCGCCCATTGACACCTGGAACACCAGAGGCGTTACAAGTGCGTTACCGGCCTTTTGGTGATTAGAAGTTTGAGGATCGTTGGGGTTTCAGGAATTGGGGAGATTGGGGAAGGGGAGGGTAATTGAGCCTCCGGTAACCTCACTCACACGACGAAACACAACGCAAGCGTTGCTTCACGTCGGTTTTCTGTGAGGCCGTGGTATCACTCCGGTCGAGCCGGCCAATTAGTGCCGAAGCATGGCTCTCCCACACTTATGTTATGGGCCAAGGGTGCACACATTTGTTGCACGTAAAAGTTATTCACTTTTCGTCAGTTACGTTTTCAGTTTATGAGTCACACGTAATAGGATTTTTTTTTATAGGGGGACAATCATCGAATGACTGCTCCCGCCTGGGTGAGGCGGAAGGGAGTGTCAGACTCTTACTGACTAAAAACCACCCCGTTCCTTCTCCTGCACGTCGAGCTGGAGCCCCGGTTACCCGTTAGGTTCTCCGCGACTCCGAATCGGTATCTCTCCGAATCGAACACGTAATAGGATACACCCACAAATGGTGAAAATCCCAGTTTGGTTTAATAAAAGCATTAAGTTTGCTTACATCATTAATTTGTTGAGAAATTGCAAGCTTGCCCGTACACCTGTCATAATTCCAGACTGCATGCTAGATATTAGGTACTAAGAAATGTGAAATTAATGTTCACGAAATTATGAGAATAGACCACATTGAAATAATATTTCAGTAGTGTGTAACAGTGTAATTCGTTTTGTATCTAAAATACTCGTAGCATTAAAATATACTAAAACGACTTTTTGATTGTTCAGAATGAAACCAATAGTTAAACGTAATAAGTTTAAATTCTTTGTTCTTTATTTTTAAATAAAACTTAACTAGAAATCGCGTATTACTCACGTGAAAATACCGAGAAAACTCTACTAGTTTCGAACCACATAGGGGTTCATTATTTTTGTTATAAAGTACTTTTCTTATTAACTAAGAATTCATACCCAAGAGATACTTTATTTAAAGTCAAATGTTACTTTTTAAACATAGATAAAACATAACTTTCAATTTCAACACTTTTACATCTCCTTTGATACATCGAGTGAGCAATATCCAAAGTCATCTTCCGTAGTACACACATCGAGTTATACAAAACCAGTTTTTTGTGGTCTTACTTTGTATGATCCCTTCGCATATTCAACAGTCACTTTACACTGGTTTTACGTATCTTGATTTGTAGCTGTGTACAACACTAGTTCGCGCAGGTGTCGTATCGGAACAATTTCGAGTTGTTCATCCCGTTCTGTCGACGCTGTAATGCACCACGCTCCATTTGCAGTCGCAGCAATTTGTTTTAGATTACACGTGCATTTTTATCGCATAGGTATCTCTTTTCACGCTAGAGCACTTTAAAAACGATTTGGCTGGTTGTTTTTCTTTTTCGTCCGCGCAAAATGGCCGACGCAATTTTATTTTCAAATTAAGAACGAAAGAATTTTCACCAAAAATATTATAAATGAAAGTTGTCATAGACTGAGTAAGGTGCGAGACTATTTTTTTTAAGAAAAAAGGTTCGTAATACCTTTTTGTGTTTATTCAATTACGTTTTTTTATTGGAGAAAAAATATGAAATTGTATTTCAAAGACCAAGGCTATTTAAGTTTAAAATCTATTATGGGAGACAAATAGACTATTAGTGAAAGCACTTAAAATGTTTTTAGACCATAACATCTATGGTATTAAAACAAAACACATCGAAAACAAACCGTGCAACATAGATCAAAACAGAACATTAATATAGAAAAAGATTCAGAACCACGTCGCCGCTATATCTTTTGTTTCCGTTTGTAAAATTTCACCCCGTAACATTATGTTGATAGTGGTAATAAAGTTTGAAATATTTACGAATATCCTAACAAACGAGGCGGGTTGTGAAAAATAGTCTGTGCCGGATTGACCGTGCCAGAATAAAGATTAGCTGCGAACCACGAACACTTTTCACGCGACAACAATTCGTTGGAAACTCGTCCTTTTGCGAGAATTTGTTTTATAGTACCACTATCTTGTTGAAATAAAATGGAAAGGAGTTTTGTTAGGTATTCTTAGTGCTACTTTTTCTTGGTTTAAAAAGAAATCTTAAGCTTAGTTGCATGTGTTATAATGACAGTTTTTCTCTAAGCATAACGATCTATAAAATACCTAATCCAAGTACAAAAGTATAAATACTCTAAAAACTGTAATTAATAAAAATATGTTAAATTCACAAAGAGATTATCTAGATTATCTTCGTATAGACAAAATTAAGAATGTACTTACTATTTTAAAACAGTATTATCACTACATAAAAATATAAAATCGCCCATTCGGTCACTATTTTAGTCATGACGTAATACACCATTTGGGACCCCACTTCATTAACAATGGATTTGACGGGCGTGGCATCAGTCCCTCTCATCTCAGATTATATCGGCTTCAAATCCCTACTGGAATAGCGCGGAGACCACTTGGACCGAATCGCTGATGCTCGTTTTGCAATTTGTCTATGTGACACACTGATCTCTGGGGTTAATAGCATATCTACAAAATGTTTTTTTTTTAAGTTTATTGTATTGTTATTGATTTTTTTTTAAAATAATTTATTCAGCTATAGATACATGCATGTTACTTATTTCTAAGCATCGCCATGTTATAACATTCTATTATTTAATTTTCTTGTTCCTTTAAACAAAAACGTTACGTAAATGAATTGACAATAAAAAAATGAAATTGCACTAAGATTAATACAATATTACGAATAACTACGTAGACATGGGTAATTTGTCTACATTTTTATGCGTTCTTTATAATTTATAGTTTTTGTTGCAAACTTAACTACTTCCAAAAATACTTTAGTAAGATCAGTGTAGTTATTTATTTGATAAATCATTATTTTATATTAAATTAATTTTAATTATTAAAAAGAAAAATAGGACTGCCTCATTAGCCGAGTGGTCGCAAGTGCGACTGCCGGGCAAGGGGTCTCGGGTTCGATTCCCGGGTCGGGCAAAGTATTACTTGGTTTTCGAAAAATCTCAGTAGTAGCACGGAGTCTGGAAATGTGCCCGGTATATGGTAGTAGGCTCACCCCGACATGAGACTCATAATATAAATAGTGAAAACTGGGTATTACATTGTATAGTGGCATTAAGTGCCGTAATGTGCACCTCTGCCTACCCCTTCGCGGATAAATGGCGTGATGTTATGTTTAATCTTAACTTACTTTCCGTATAAAACGCAATCCCATGTCTATGTTTTCACTTTCTTTATCCAGTAATATATTAAAAAGCTAACTAATCTTTTCCCCCGTGTGTACCCTATGGTCAGTCACAATAAAGACAAGTCGATACCTGTCCCTAATTAGGTCGGACCCTGCCAACATACCCAATTAATACACATTTTGTAGTTACGCTAATTGGCGAATTCCTCTTTTCAAAGCTTTGTTAAAATTATGAAGAGCCATCATATACGGACGGATAGTAATTCTGAATTTAATAGAAGGGGTCTTTACACCTGATGATGTTAATTAGGCAATGTAGTTTGTAGCAAAGGAGATATTACAGTGTTTAATTTGTTTTTGTTTTCACTTTGGCCCTTCAATATTTGTGACTAGCTTTTACCCGCGGCTTCGCTCGCGTCACAAAAGAATGAAAAGTAACCTATGTGACATATACCAATACACACAGCGCCATCTATACCAATACTTTTGTTTTTTCTCGGGAATATCAATTTTTTCCGGGTTAAAAAGTACCCTATTATTTAATCCGGACTTCTAACTTTACGTCTGCAAAAATTCAAAGTAATCGGTTGAGTAGTTACGGCGTGAAGGTGGAACAAACAAACAAACTCACTTTCAGATTTATAATATTATTAGTAAGGATGCTGGAACTTAATGAACAAAGTTGATCGTACGCTTAGTTCTCTATCGTATCGGAACAGTCGACTGTGTCTAACAACAAAAGACTAGCTGTTTACACACACACACATTAGTTAAGTATGGGTGAGTCATGCTTCAGCACGAATGAGCCGGCTCGACCGGATTGATACCACGGCCTTACAGAAAACTGACGTGAAATAACGCTTGCGTTATGTTTCGTCGTGTGAGTAAGGTTACCGGAGGCCCAATTACCCCTAGTCTCCCGAATCCCCGAATCCTCCACAATCCTCAAATTCCCAATTCCCAAAAGGCCGGTAACACACTTGTAAAGCCTTGTTGTTTCGGGTGTCCATGGGCGGCGCCGATTGCTTACCATCAGGTGATCCGTCTGCTCGTTTACCGACTAATGCTATAAAAAAATTCCTAAACTTTATTAGATTTACAATTCCATTACAAACACAATAAAGATGAAAATCTTTCACTTGATTAGTGTCGATTGATGTGCTCGCTTCTACAATACAAGTGACTATTGTGCATCGTAATATAAAACCTACTTGTCGCGGAGAACCTAACGGGTTACCGGGGCTCCGGCTCGAAGCGCAAGAGAAGGAACGGGGTGGTTTTTAGTCAGTAAGAGTCTGACACTCCCTCCCGTCTCACCCAGGCGGGAGCAGTCATTCGATGATTTTCCCCCCTTAACAAAAAAAAAAATATAATACCTACTTAGTTGTAGAAGCGATCACGAATATTGAAAGCCACTTGTCTAGACCCCTTCACATAATATTCACTAGCTTTGTTAGTTAACAAGTAAATCAAGATACTAAAGCTTATCTTAGTTAATTTATGCAAAGACACGACGTCACTCCAACCCAATACAATTTCCCAAAGGACCTGAACTGGATGAAGATATCTAATTACAAATTCGATGTGTCCAATAAATATTCCAATCGGCAAATTTGCATAAACCTCCGTCATATAATTTTGGAATGGTTTCCAATATAATAACAGTTGTATATGGAATAATATTATTATGCTTTATAAATTACTGTAATGTTGATTCAAGATCTTTCGGTTTTATAGGAGACTGTGTAACGAAATTATCTATTTATTAGTTTAAAAGTAGGTACTAGACTGTTAGATTATGAACCTATTTGGTAGTAATGTGAGCACTGGCTGTAAAGGAAGTTTTAGTGTTGGTTAGGATTTATTTTAAAGGTATGTACGTGTGTACTTACATATTTTGTTTTTACTTTTATGAAAATGTGTCATTAAACTGTCAAACACCGCGAGGACACCGGTATCCTCTGTACTTATATACTCTTTGACACCGGTGTCCGCACACCAAGGCCAAGTCGAGTATTTGTTTTGTATTTATTTCTAGTATGAATAGCCTATAGCCTACATACATTCTACATAGACTTGTCGCGGAGAACCTAACAGGCTGACACTCCCTCCCGCCTCACCCAGACGGGAGAAGCCATTCGAAGATTTTTCCTCCCTTAAAAATAGACTTATAGTAAGTGTTTGTGTGAAAGTCCACCTGATTAATATTTAGGTACTCGTACACTACCTATATAATTTAGCAATCATCATTTTAATAGATAAAACTTTTATTTTTAGGGCAAACAAAATACTTGTACCTAACTCGAATTATGTTACTACTCCAGCATTAGGTAGGTATAGATACAAATTCACTTCATCAACTCGAATGACGCAATATCAAATTCTAAAAATACCATTTTATCATCTCCTCTACCGGAAGAAACCAATATAAAGGACATCTTAAGCAAAACCATGACATCAAAATAAAAACACAATTTACTTGACCGAACCCAATGAAATCTATTATTCTAAACCAAACAAAGCATAAACAATTCCAAGTGGGTTTTATGCAGACGACATCAAAGACTACGGAACAAAAACTATATACAATTACAATTTCCAATTGATAGTTGCAAAAAGCCTTTATTAGGTGCACCACGAAATAAGGCAATTTCGCGGACAAAGGGAAGCCCGGACGGTCGCTGTCGGCGATTCAAAAGTTTCCAGATGACGGCGATGGGGCCACCCTAACTGTCCGAATTTATTGAATTTCATCCAAAGAAGGATGACCACACGTTATTGTTCTCTTGGAACATTGATTAGGGTGTAGCAGGTATGATGTGTATATGATTTAATGATGTCGAGGGACGGTCTTCATATTTTATCTAATTGAAACTTTGACGGACATCAAGTAGAGGATGTACCTATTTGTTATGTAAATTGTAATTGGGATATATTTTTGACCTTTTGACGGCTAGAGATACACTTGGCTACTAACTTGTTGGATTTTTGATACACGATTATGAACCTTGAGATCTCAGAATTAAGTATTAATAAAGTTCATACCAAATTAAACACGATACTGCTAATTTATTAATGGAATGTATTGTACACGAATATATCTAATTCCTAATATTGAAAACTTGTTTTCGAATGATAAAATATTTAAAACTGTCGCTCTTACTCATGTAATTATTTGACGAGGAACTCGACTAGTTTCAAGTCATGCTAGAGGCTCATATTCAAGAGACGGTCGCGCTGCTACTCGGTGCTGCCTCTCCTAACTACAGAAACACTTTAGTTTAAAAAATAATAATTAAATAATTATTTAACATCATCAATTTATCAAAATAAAACTTTAAAGATAACAAAATAAGATCTATTATTAAATATTAACTTCAAACAAAAAGCACTCTTAAATATTAAACAAGATGGCAACATATTCTTACTCTTGTCACGTCTGAGTAAAACATTGAATCATCGCATTTTGTACTCCAACGAGAATGTACGAACTACAAAGCAAGCGGTTTGTTGCACAAACATGACAGTATCTTGTAAGCCCTTCAGTTCTCCTGTGCATTTAGCCAAAAGCCACTTTAGCGCTTGTCTACAGAGGGAGTATAGAAATCAAAATGTATGGGGATGACACTGACAAGTTTGTGTCCAAAATTTACGTCAATTCCATATAATTTGGTTTTCTATTCTACATGTAGACAAGCGCTAAATGGCATTTGGCTACAGCTGCTGTTATGCTTTGAAATCAAAATCTATTTTGTAGCTGTATTTAGTAGATACAGTTTTGTGTTGGTGTGAGTACTTAATGTAAGCAAATAATGTACCGCTGTCTGATTTTGTGGTGATAAATGTGTAACCATTTTCGGTTAGACACTATTATTATGATCTAACGATGTGGTAATGAGAACTCGTATAATATGCTACGTTTTCAACGTGAAATGTCTTTATTTTTTATGGGATAAACTGGTAAACGAACAGATGGATCACCTGATGGTAAGCAATCAGCGCCGCCACACCTAAAACACCAGAGGGGTTACAAGTACGTTACCGGTTTTTGGAAATTGAGAATTTGATGATTGTGAGGGATTCGGGGTATGAGGGGGGAGAGGGGTGTAACCTCACTCACACGACGAAACGCAACGCAAACGTTTCCAATGATGACGTTTCCGATGATACCAATCATTGCAGTCGAGCCGGCCCATTCGTGTCGAAAAGAATGGCTCTCCCACACTTAAAATCCTTAATTGATTTTGAAGAATTTTTGTTTTGGCTTTCTGGAAAACAGTTAAATCACCTGAGTTTTTTTAAGAAACCGAACTCTATAAAGTTTCTCAAAGAAACACAATTTCAAGACAATATTAATAGTGTAAATTACTCATTTTTATTTTAATGTCCGTCTGGTAGATTATTTAAAAACATTAGAACGAATAGTTTCGGAGATATGTATATAAAAAATACGTGTCTAATATTGATTTGAAATATCGCATGACTTCACTTTTGAGTACGATTTATACTGTAAAAAAAATGACGTAGCTACCTCCCACGCCTAAACTTTGATTCGTTTTATCTAAGTAAACAAATACTTGTCTAATATTTTTTCTTTACTTAACTGACGGACTAATTAGATTTTTAATTTACATACCCTATCATCATCTCTATTATATTATACAATTTAATGTTTAAATGCTTTTACACATAAAACATTGCAACTAGTCGCATGTCGGTTGCTTCGCAACAGTGGGCAATTTGTCCTTCAACCGGAGGGTGGCTTTTCAATAATAATTCCTCTATAAATTCCCTCCGTGGCTATCCAGTGGACGTCACGTATTAATTATTATGTTACCTTTTCTGCAACATTCTCCAAATATTCTCTTTATTGAGTCGCTTTTGTTATTTAGTTGGCATCCTGTATTGTTTTGTTTATGTATTAAGTGGAATTTTGTAGGGAATGTGGTTTTATAGGGAATGTTGGGAAAATAATATGTGTGTAGTCGGTGTAGTAATGTATTTTTCATAATGGTTAAAACATTTTTGTTCGATAAATATTAATCTACAAAATCATTTATGGTTTATTTTGGTTTTACTATCTAGGATTACGTACTATACATTAACCATAAACACCAAATTTTAAAAATAACATTATTTTGATAATAAATATACATTTACTAGTAAAATAACATTTAAATAGAACATTACAGCTAAGTTTAAATTTTTTTCCTGACAATCTCCATACAAAATTTTTCTTAAAAGTTTGACATCAAGTCGGCACGGGTTCCCGTTATCCTATACCAATGATATTTTTTATTTTAGTTATTAAGGTCAAATAGAAAAAATATAGAGGGTATGCATACTTAAAATCGAAAAAAAAAATTTCGCCCTTGTTGACTGGGACACCCTACTATACATGTTATCTCCTCATTAATCAATGGTCTATTTGATAATAAGGACTTGATGATTAAAGTCAAACTTATAATCATTTATTTCAATAAGACCAAGAAGGCAGTTTTTAACGTCAACAAAAATATTTTAAGGTGAAGCTATTTGCTTATTCCGAGGTGTAGATTCCTATGGAGAAGATCGAGCTAGCAACTCCATAGGTTACCCTTTTCCAATCAGGTTCACAATACAATCACACAATCGTCTAGTTACATAGTTTTATTAGTTCAATTGTTTTACGAATTACTTTTACGAAACTAATGACAAACCTATCAGCTATATTCTGCGTTTTATATTTTGCCGCATGCCTTTGCCAGTCTTGTTCAGTTGTCTACAGATTTTATCTACTAACCACTACTTCATATCTACCAACCCTTTACTTAAATTACCAGCCGTAAGTATAACAAACAGATTACCGTGTATTACCATAGTTAGGCAATATTACAAGTCCATTCACCTCTAGTCCAGTCTGAAGCAATTCGTTACTGTAATGTGAGCAATCTGTTGTTCAAGGTACACTGGTCAGCACGTCAATCTACCCCAATCTGTTCATTTGATTTTCGACTTTATATAACACAATGATAAAGTTGAGAATCAAATAGAAAATGAACAGAAAAGTGTAGCTTGATATGCGGTAATATAACTCAAGCCATGTTCCCCGATATATAATGGATATTTTGTTAGCTTCTTTATTGTTATTGTTATAGAAATAGATAATTTTTAACGGTGATCAAGTAAGAAATGGATTGGTGTAATCAATTTGATGGATTTATACGAGCGAGTTTGATGAGTGGGGAAATGGAAGAGGAAAAAACAAGTTACAAGATTTTCCTTGTGATTAGGTCTTAGTCAGAGACAAATATAAACGTATAAAGTAAAAAAAAAACATTTCCAACTTTATTGTTTTGTTGCTAAAGTTCATAATCAACTCATTTCAAATTATCGACTGCCTCGTTGGCCGAGTGGTCGCAAGTGCGACTGCCGGGCAAGGGGTCTTGAAGCAAAGTAGTACTTGGTTTCTGAAAAATTCTCAGTAGTAGCACAGAGTCTAAAATTGGGCGCGGTATATGGCAACAGGCCCACCCACTATTACATGGGACTCATAACATAAATAGTGAAAATTAGGTGTTACATTGTACAGTGACATTAAGTGCTGTAATGTACACCTCTGCTTACCCTTTCGGGGATAAAAGGCCTGATGTTATGTTAAATGTTTTGTGTTCAAACTTTCACATCTGTCTTTTTACTGAACAATGCTTTGCATGCATAAGAAGGGTGCAACTCCCTTCGAAAGTTAACCCCAAAAATATGATTTAACCTTGACTTAGTTATAACAAAAAACTTAAAGACCTTTGCATCAATAAAAAGTTTGGGTTACCAAGGGTAAGTTCCCAAAACAATTTTGTACCACACTCTAAGTTACTTATATCCTTTATTTATATTCCATCAAAGTCTAATATTAAATACGATTTCCACATTCGAAAGATGTCGGTTAGTTCGCAATTCGCAATGATTATGAGTGTCTACTATATTTGCACGCCATTGTATACGGCAAACATGGCTCGAACTTTTTTCACTGCTACTCGCTATCTTACATGCTATTGTTTATTGTATGTACAGATGTGTTTGAGCAAATGAATATGATTTTTTTTATAGCATAAGCCGGTAAACGAGCAGACGGATCACCTTATGGTTAGCAATCGGCGCCGCCCATGAATACTCGAAACACCAACGCGTTACAAGTGCGTTACCGGCCTTTTGGGAATTGGGAATTTGAGGATTGTGGGGTATTCGGGGATTCGGGAGACGGGGACTAGGGAGGGGGGTAATTGGGCCTCTGGTAACCTCACTCACACAATGAAACACAATGCAAGCGTTGTTTCACGTCGGTTTTCTGTGAGGCCGTGGTATCACTCCGGTTGAGCCGGCCCATTCGTGCCGAAGCATGGCTATCCAACACTTATATTATAAATGTAAAAGTATGTTTGTTTATCTTCCTTTCACGACATCACAGAGCAATTCGATGGTAGATATATGAGTTGCGTCATAGGAAAGTAAAATAGGTACTTTTTTACTCTGACCCCGCGGCCTAAATCGCAAGTAAGCTTGTAAGTAACCTTTTAGCTTCACAAGTATCCGGACCGCAATTAAGTTATTTTCTTTTTAGTTTCATAATATTCTGGAGTTATAAAACGACACTATTATAATTGTACTTAAAATGAAAATATATTTCAATGAAAAGTTTCTTATTGTGTAGTTTCTAATTATTTCTGACAGTTACAGCCAGTAATTATAATCAGAACACTACACACAAACAACACGGACTTCGAGACAGATCGTTAACACAAATACATTAAAATCAAACCGAATTGCATACGAACATCATACACCAGTTTACATCTACATACAAAAGCGAAACTTCTAAGTTCAAAACTGCTTAATTCGCGGCTCGTACTCCCGATATATCTGCGAAGCAAACTAAGGGAAAATTGTAAAATTGCGATCGTTACTCATATAGTGGTGCACAAGGACCTTATTAAAGTTTAAAGGTCTCGGCCATTATTCATGAGCAGGATACGGTCGCAGTTGATTCCCCACACGTAATAGTAGCTATAAATTTCGTGAACTTTATTGGCTATTAAAATAAGTAATGAAATTGTTCGTGTTTCGTACTAACTGTGCGAGTTTGGTACGATTAAATTGTTGTTTGATTAGATAGTGGGATAAGGTTTATGTTTTTACAAAGTTTTTGTGGTTTGAGAAACTATACTATCTATAATAGAACGTTTATTAAAAACAATACTAGAAATTAACTAAAACTCGCGGGTTACTCACTTGAATATACTGAGAAAAGCTCTACTAGTTTCAAAGCACAGAGGGGTTCTTCTTCATGAGCAGCGTGCGCGGTCGCGACGATGTCGCGCAGCCTACTGGCTAGCTATGAGGAAGAACCCCTCTATGGTTCGAAACTAGTAGAGCTTTTCTCAGTATATTCACGTGAGTAACCCGCGAGTTTTTATTAATTTAGTATGTCTCACGATAGTTATTATAAAAACAATACTAGAAGTTGTTACTACAAGCGTTGTGTTTCAAACGAGGTGATAAATGTTCAAAACTTCTCTATGTGTGGAAAAGCCTTTGCTCAGCAGCACTTAGGTACAGGCTAATGATGATAAACTGGTTTTTGATAGTGTTAAAACAGTATTTCATTTCCATAAACCTTTTTTAAAATAAACAAGTAATAAAGCATACCATGATCTAAGACTCCTCAACTCTAGGATACTTCATTTTCATTACAACGACAAGATCAGACGGGTAGAAATAAAGAGCTCATTAAACATGAAGAATTCTTAGACAGATAAAATATTCAAGTAGAAAAGGTACTTGAAATGTACGGATACAAACAATTTGCAACTTTATTTACTGTAGGTAATATGTACTTTTATGTATTACCTCCCTGTTTTTCAGTAGAGACTATTTTAATTAGTACAATGCGCATACTTATCGTTTGTTGAAGCTTAAAATAAGTACCTTACAGTACGAGCTACTTTCAAAAGAGCGCTTTGTTTCCATTTTGTTCAACTGTAATTTTGTGCTCGTGAAAAATGTAAAGAACTACTCTTAGTATGTTGTTTGTGAAAGAACTAATTGCCGACTGAAAGAATAACTGTTTGCTGTAAAATAAAATGCTTTTGATAGTGCTGTTTTTGTTTTAGTGGAAAGTTTGTTAATCATTTTTGTTTGTATTTTGAATGGAAATGTGGAAGTACTAATGATCGAAGTTAAATTTGATGCAATAAAACCTATCTTCACCTCTTGAAGAATGGTAAGGTTAGAAAATCCCTTAATAAAATAGTATCGAGGCCGTTACAAAGATCTGTTTTCTACTATTCCACACTAGAGGGTAGTAGGGTAGTCTCCAATGAAGCCACCATAACATAACGACATAATGTCGTGGTGGCCCGGAGGTTTAAGACGCCCGCTTCTCATGCATGAGAGTGCAATTTCGAAACCTACCAACAGCAAGTACCAATGTGTCTTTTTCCGAGTTATGTGTACTTTCTATAAGATTATCTAGACACCACTGAGAAATGGTGAAAGAAAATATCGTGAGAAAACTTGGGCTTATGATTTCTATTATTATACCTAAGTTGGAAATCGCCAACCCAATGCGGGTTGTAATGTTCAAACCTTCAAGCAAGCAAGCGTGGTGAACAATGTTCAAACCTTCTCCGTGTGAGAAGAGGGCTTTGGTCAGCAGTGGCCACATATAGGCTGTTGATAATGATGGATGAATGAATCAATCAATTGGGGGGAGAACGCGGTCTCATTTTTTACGCAAAACAAACTCCTACAGTAAGTTCGTACATAAGGTCTCTGAACTACTATTGCCGAAGCATTGTCACAAACCTCATTTAAAACTCATCCGTCCAATGAAACAGGATTTACGTCTTAACACCAAACCTTAATCAAATGCGTCGTAATTAAATCAAACACGTACTCCACAAGTTTGCCTCGATCCTTTGACTTCAAGGCATTCGCCTGTAAATTCGGATTTCCATTAAATTAAACACCGTCTTCACAAAACTATTTATAAAGATTCCGTGGTAAGGGGGTTCTATTCAGGATGTGAAATTTGACGTAGGAGACCTCTACCGGTTCAAATAAAGCGATGAGCAGCCATTGTGTAGGGTTGAAAGGTGGGACATATCTATCTCATAACCATCGCGACGCCTTATTATTCCTTGTGATTTCTTCATTTTGGTGTAAAAAAGGAGGTGTATGGAGCTGTTAATACCGTTTTTATTACGATTTTGAGTGTTAGTTTTAAAATGTTTTGGAATGAATGGATCTCCGTTGTGTTTCGACGTGTGAGTGACGTTATGAGAGGCCAAATCGTCCTTCAGCCCAAAAAAAAGTTAGGAATGAACTACAAGTGCATTCCTAACTTTAAAGACATCTAGTGTTCCAGGTATCGGGCGGCGCGGCAGAAATTGCTAACCATGTAGTAATACACTCGTTTGCCACCAAATTTTACAATTTTATTTTACTTTCCATAAAATATCTTGATTAAGAGTAAACTTCGCGAATTCTAACTTGAATTTTAACTTGAACTATTTGAATGAAAACTTCTAAAGAATAAATGTACAATTACTTATTTTTGTGTAGATTAAGGTTTAAAGAAATAAATACTTTTTGCATATGGAATAACAACTCTATAAAAATATTCATCTTAGATATGAAAACGTAGCCCATTGCGTGTGAATAAGAATACACGTAAAGGGCTCTATAAGACCCACGTGTTATAAACAACCGAAATGAAATGGCCCCCGCGGATCCAATCCAGGACCCTTTTTCTTTCCATTCTTTTATCAACGTTATAACATAGAGGGCTCAAGATACACTGGTTCTTTTTGAAGACGATCGCAAGGCGTGTAAGTTCGCATTTATAAAGATTCTGAACGCATTCCACAAATGAACACAATTTAAAGATGAATGCTTCTTTGGATTCTCAATTTGAATGAACATTCAGTTTGATTTGACCGTAATGACGTCATATTTTGTCGGTTCAATGTTTTGGGAAAATAGGGTGACGTGAAAGGTAAATCGTTTATGTAGATAGTATGACTTGTACTTACTTATTTCTGGGTCTTTGTGTCTTGTTGCTTATCTATGTAAAGCGTGACGGTGCCATTTCACGACGTATCCATTTTATTCTTTCATATAAATTACCCCTGTTTAGTTATAATGACGTAACGTTTTATTTTATAAAATGTAGTTACCTTTACATATATAGGGATTAAAAAAAATCGACGTTCTCTGCGATGCAAATTTTGTTCATTTATACCTACTATTATCCTACTATTACTTTAATTATAGGATTTACTAACCACTTCAAAAAGCAGAACGCATCCCTATCACGCATACTCACTGGCATAAGACCTACATATCACTCTAAAGCCACTTTAGCCTTATTACAATGCAAATGAGTCCCACTAACAACAAATACCACTTCAGATTCTCATCAAATTGTAATATTTTGTTCGTCAAACAACCTGAGGGAATTGTAAATCCTTGGGAAGCCATACTCGTTCAGCATTAGCATGAGATACTTAAGTGTATGACATACACTCGACGGATTAATCCCATATTAGGCATGCATCAAAGACTTCGGAACAGTGTGGGGTAACAGTGATTTTAAACAATGGGAATTATGAGTTGCTACGCGAAGCTACTTGACCTAATATAGATACTGTGTAAGTGACAAAGGAAATTGAATTTTGGAGTGGTGAATTTACGATTGAAAATGAGTTATTGAATTTGGTTAGTCATTGTAACTGTGATTAGATTTTGAATTCAGCTATAATCTTATATATAAAAATGAATCGCTGTTCGTTAGTCTTGCTAAAACTCGAGAACGGCTGAAACATTTTGGCTAATTTTGGTCTTGAAATGTTCATGGAAGTCCAGGGAAGGTTTGAAAGGTGAAAAAAAAATTTTAGGCGGTACGAAGTTTGTCAGGTCATCTAGTTAGGAATAAAAATAAACCATGTAGCCTTTGTTTTAAGCTCAAAAATCAGTAACAGCCAGGCCATCTGGAAGTCATAGGGAAAGCCTTTGTTTAACATTCAATGTCTTGTAGCTGATAGGTATGGTTATAACAATAATTAAGTACGAACTTTTGTTAGTGGAGTCGTGTTATAGTCGTAGAACGAAGACGTCCGCTTCTCATGCATGAGGGTGCGGGTTCGAAACATAGCAACAGCAAGTACCAACGTGACTTTTTCCGAATAATATTTACTTTCTAAGATTATTCGGATACCACTGACAAACGGTGAAGAAAAACAGTGTGCGGAAAACTGGGCTTATAATTTCTAATTATAAGTTTGTTTTATTAATTATTATTTAATTAGTATCTCGAATCACTTTAATAAATCCTTTTTAGTTAAATTCAAGTACCGTACCTATTACACTGATACTGTTTTAATTCTTATATTATGTTCTTTTCAAGATCAACACATGCCAGTGCCTCGATAAACGATTATACACGTGTCACTAGGCACTAGGTATCACTACAGTCATAAACTATTTTTTTATCAAACACACGATTTCTATATAAAAATTAATAAAAGTAAAATTTTTTCTATTGACTCATGTCATGAATAAAATTTAATTACCACATTTTTCTTGTATATAAAGGCCTGGTGGTTGGAGAATGGGAATTATTATTCAACAGTCGAAATGAGAGCGGCGCGTACCATAGCAACTTGTTTCCTACTTTTGGTACCTTTGGTACCACGGAATGGAGTTCATGATTCAAGTGAGTATTACAATTATTTTTATTAACAACCATATCTATCTTTATATATATGATTCTGCTGTACGTATGTATGTCATTAAACTCCTCCTAAACGAATTGACCGATTTAAATAAATTTTTCTGTACGTGTTTGAGTGGCGCCCTGGATGGTTTAGATTCACAAATCAGCCCGGCAGATGGCGCTACAGCCGATGTCTAGGTTAGTTATCGTAAACGGCTGAACTGATTTTAATGAATTTTTGTTTATATATTCAAGTGGATATGCAGGACATCGTCTGTTGGGTCCGCTAGTATATATATAAATGAAACACGTTTCCCGTTGTCACGCCATAACTTGAGAACGGCTAGACCAATTTGGCTGATTGTTTTTTGTTGTGTTTATTACTGTCAGGAGAAGGTTCTGATGACAGAAAAAGGTCCTGAAAATCCTACGGGAACGGGAGAAAACGTGATTACGCGTACGAAGTCGCGGGCAGAAGCTAGTAATAAATACATATTTGTAGTTCTTTCACTTGTTTCACTTGTTTCACTTATAATTATGTAGTATTGTTGTACGAACAGTAGGTACGTGATTGCACGGTTGGTGCGGTGGCTTTGCAACTGGCTGCCGAGCAACGTGTCAAGGGTTAAATTCCCGCACGCAACAACTATTTGTATAATCTACAGATTGTTGTTTCGGGTCTGTGTGTCATGTGTATGTGAACTTGTATGTTTGTAAACGCACCTACGACTCAGGAGAAAATCCTAGTGTGGGCGACGTTTTCTTGAAAAAGAAGAAAATGTTCATTCAAGCGTTAAGTATATTTAATTCTTCGTTTAAGAATCTTTTTCACGATGTTTGAAACTGTTTTGTGCTTGAGTCTTATTCTTAGACTACTTAGAGATTTTAGAGATATGTCGAAATCCACAGATATGTTTTTGAATATGTATTTCATATAGAAATAAAAAATTGCAAGTCAGTCACTGCAAGAAATGTGAATTTAATATTAATAATTTATGTATTTCATTTTCAGAGTCGTCTCCACTCCTCAAAGGTAAGTATATTTTGGAGTAACAAATATCATCACGAAATTTTTCAATATTTAATCTTTAGTTAGAAGGTCGGATAAAGGTACCTACCTACATTACATACAAGTTATATACAATATACAAAGTAACTTTTATTTATTTTCAGAGGTCGGAGAAGCACTGAAAAGTACGTAAATAATATTTTATTTTTTCTACATTTATTAATCATAATTTCAATTATTGTAAATATTTTAATTCATAGTTATTTATATTTTAAGTTGTATATATTTTCATTTAGTAATAGTTAATATTAATTTTATTTATGTCCAAATAATAATTAATCCAAATTAATAAATAATGTCTTAAAATTATAATATGTATTATGTTCCTGTGTCATAAGACACATAATCACAGATCAACGCCAATATAACATTTTACTTACTTACGGAGGCGTGATTTCAATTAATTTAAATGTATCATTATCGTTATTTTCTATTATAAACATATAACAAAAAGTATTGTATTAGTATAAACTAATATGATTTTAAACTGTTTACAGATTTGACTAGCAAGCAGTTGCAGGTGGTAGCCGGAATTCAAACTAAAAGTAAGATATTGTGACTCGCCTATAATGAGATTTAATTCATAAATAATTGGTTTTATTTCTATTTTTTATATTATTTCTTTTACAGACGACACGGCACCCTCGTACGAGCTTACTCAGACTAAACCAGGAGGAGGTATGTATATACATACATAGAATGCATGTACTTAATCACGCTACAACTTTATTTGATATCTAATTCCATTCATCAATACATCATCAACGCCCGTATCAGTTCACTGCTGGAGTCTGGGTTTCATCTAAAGAAAAACTACTTTAAGAAATTACTTACATACATAATTTCACGCCCGTCTCCCAGGGGGATAGGCCGAGACTATTTCTTTTTAAAGGTGGGAAAGTCATCGAATGACTTCTCCCGCCTGGGTGAAGCGGGAGGGAGTGTCAGACTCCTACTGACTAAAGACCACGCCGTTTCTACTCATGCACTTCGAGCCGGAACGCCAATTGCTACGATTCTTACACATATTTTCGCTTCATCAACAGTCATCAGTCTTAAGAAAATACTAATGATGATATTTTTCAGGATCTCCAGGAGGCGGTGGTGGTTCTCCAGGACAAGGTATATAGTGATATAATATCTATTCTATAGATATGGTTTTAATACTAATAAAAGAATTTTAGAAGTAAAATATTTTAAAGTCTACTTTGCAAATGTAATTATTATAATGTGCTTAGGTTCAATAAGATACTTTTAATGGAAAACATGGTTATAACAGAAAGTATTTAGTTTGGGTTTCGTCACCTATTATAATTAAAACGAAGAGTAAGTAAGACGTAGCCAGTTTATGTTTAGATAAGACTTCCTTATGGGTAAATAGATAATACAGAATAGATTCGATAGAGATATAGATTAGATGTTAGAATTTGAGACTTAATTATATCTCCACATAGTAAAAACAAAGTCGCTATCCGCCGTCTGTCTGTCCCTATATATGCTTAGATCTTTAAAACTACGCAAGGGATTTTGATGCGGTTTTTTAATAGATTGAGTGATTCTTAAGAAAGGCTCATATGTATAATACATACATATTGCTTCGTGCGAAGCCGGAGCGGGTCGGTAGTATAGAATAATGGATACTGGATGCTGCAAATTCATTCATTCATCGGAATAGAACTAAATATTTTCCCAGTTGTTAGTGGTTTACTTTAGTCTTATCTAAAAATGTTATACAGGCGGTTCAGATGATGGCAGTTCACAACCATGTGATCAACCAGGTAAAGCTTTCTTTCAATAGTTACTCAATTTTTAAAAGAATATAATAAAAATATAGGTAAAATTTACAGTTATGGATATCGAATGTAAAATAATGAAAAGCTTAGTAATATGTTTATTATTTTATTTTTAATTTGGGTTACCAACTGCTATTTTTCAAATAATAAAAATTCAGGATATGCTAATACAAAGCCAATTATAGGCTTCCACGGCTAGCTACAGTATATATTTACAGGGGTTTTGCGTATGCAATGCACATATAGTAGAAATCAAAGATATTCATTCAGTAAATTTAAGGTTTAGTCGCCTACGCACCCTGGAACTGCTTGTGGTGTGTAAAACCATTGAAAAAATATTTAATATTCTTATTATTTTTTATCTAACCACCGTGGTTTTTTATAGGTGGTGGCAGTCAACCAGGTAAATAATGGAACATGATCAGAATATGGCTGGTTTCATCTTCATCATTCATCTTCATCATGCAGATATTTCTTTTTCTATTAAAAATTGGTTTCTTCTTCTTTACCGTTCATGATAATTTTATAAATTACATCCTTTTTATTGTAATCGTGTGTTTTTTCTTCAGGCGGTGGCAGTCCCGGTGGTCAACCAGGTAGATGACTCGTCATCATTATTGATTTATTTTATTTTTATAATTTTTTTTTTAATTCTTTGTCGCTCCCTTATAGCGAAGTTGATAATAAGATATACGTGCCTAAAACTGGTTTTCAATTTTTATTAAGAAATGTCTCTTTATTGCACTTCAATTGCCACTCATAATTATTCTATAGTCACATACATAAGTTTTTCTTATTATTGTGTTTTTTCTTCAGGTGGTGGCAACCCCGGTGGTCAACCAGGTACTTAACCTCATAATTTCTTTCTATTTTAACCCTAAAAACCAACATCCTGATGTACTCTTAAAAAAACGTTCCTAGAATTTTTCGTAAGCGAATGTTAAAATGACATTGGCTGATTGCATGTGGTGAAGTCGATTATTTTGACATGAACTGTCCAAATTTTTTTTAGTCCACTGTCATCATCGCTTATGTGTTTATAGTCTAAACCATGTTTCGAAATATTTCTGACAATCATGTTTTTTTTTACAGGCGGTGGCAGTCCCGGTGGTCAACCAGGTAGATGACGCGTCATCGTTATTGATTTTATTGATATTTAAGAAAATATTTTATATTACAATTTTCTTTTTATTTTATTCATTTTAAAATGCTTATGTGCGTCCATTCTTTTTGTGAAGTTGATAATAAGATCTATCTATATAAAATTGGTTACCAATTTTTATTAAGAAATCTCTCCTTAGTACAATTTAATCGCCACTCGTATTATTCTAGAGTCACATTCTTAAGTTATTCTGATTATTGTATTTTTTTCTCAGGTGGCGGCAACCCCGGTGGTCAACCAGGTACTTAACCTCGCAATTACTCCCTATCCTAACCTATAATTCAACATATAGATGTATTCTTAAAAAACTTTTCCCATAATTTTTGGTAACCGAATGTCAAGCCGAAATGACATTGGTTGATGTGTTGAAGTAGACTAATTGACCATTTTAACATGAACTGTCGAAAATTGGTTTAGTACACCTTCATGATTATTTATGATAATTTATTTTATGAACGAACCATGTTTTGGAATATTTCTGATAGTTATCTTTTTTTTTCAGGCGGTGGCAATCCAGGTGGTCAACCAGGTATATAGAGCATCATCATCATTACGTATTTGATGACCATTACCACA
The DNA here is from genome assembly GCA_902850265.1 of Spodoptera littoralis. Taxonomy (NCBI): domain Eukaryota; kingdom Metazoa; phylum Arthropoda; class Insecta; order Lepidoptera; family Noctuidae; genus Spodoptera; species Spodoptera littoralis. Next base: position 5,924,286 of record LR824539.2, read on the forward strand.
ATTTTACAATACAGTCTAAACACCTTCTGTTTTAATTATACAGTCAGACAAACAGTTAAACTATACAGTTCTACTTAAAGAGGTGTTTGGAACCTGTACAGTTCGACTGTACAGTTAAGCAAAAGGTATTTAGGCTGCATTGATTGATTACTATCGACAATTTCTTTATATTGAATCTATTGATAACCAAACTCACAACACATTCATATTGTCTTGTGTTATTTGAAAGCTTATTGTTTTTCTTTATTAATAGCTTTGTACAGCCCGTTTTGTAAGCTTATCTCAATTTGCATTGACTACTTGCAGTAAAGTTGACAATAACAACAACATTATTTAGTCTAAATATCGTTTCACTAGGACACATGAATTTTGTGACACAATATAATTTTACGAGTCAATTACCTTCTTTTTCAGGAGGTGGTAATCCCGGTGGACAACCAGGTAATTTCATTTATACTACTTGATGTCACTTATCATATTCACCTAATAAAACAATGAAACTTGTTAGATCACTACTAACAGCAAGTACCAATGTGGCCTTTTCCGAGTCATATGTACTTTCTAAGATTATTTAGACACTACTGACAAACGGTGAAGGAAAACATTGCGAGGAAAATTGTGCTTATAACATCTAATTATTTTTAAAATTTTAAATCACCAACGCGCATTGAGCGAGCCTGGTTATTAATGCTCAAACTTTCTCCGAACAAGAAAAGGCTTTGATCAGCAGTGACTACTTATTGGCTGTAGATGATGACTTAAATACGTGCTTTGTTTTCAGGCGGTGGCAATCCTGGTGGCAATCCTGGTGGTAACCCTGGGGGCAGTCCCGGTGGACAACCAGGTACATAATCATCATTATCTGATTGTTGGGTAACCTCACAATTCCGTCCAATGCCTACATTTTTTCTTAAGCTTACATTAATGTCTTACATTGACGTTACGTTTTTTTTTCCAGGTGGCGGCAATCCCGGCGGACAACCAGGTACATGAGAAATTATCATCTATTCGATCGCCATCCATAAAATTTCTTCCTTTATTAACTTAATCCATTTTTTGTATTTGGTAGGCTTTACTAATGAATCAAGTTCTCATGTCTATGTTTACTTTACAGGCGGTGGCAATCCCGGTGGCCAACCAGGTAAGTACATGAGAAATCATCATCTATTCGATCACCATTCATACAATTTCTTCTTTTATTAACTTAATCCAGTTTTTGTGTTTGGTAGGCTTATACCAATGAACCAAGTTCTCAGTTCTATGTTTTCTTTTCAGGTGGTGGCAATCCCGGCGGTCAACCAGGTATATGAGGAATTATCATCTGATCCGATGGATTTCCTCGCAATTTTTTATATCTTAACCTATGAGAAATTTTAAAAATCTTCCATTAGGAATATCCGTAAACATATGTTAATGAATAAAGTTCTCAGGTCTATATTTTCTTTACAGGTGGTGGCAATCCCGGCGGCCAACCAGGTAATGACTATCCTCAAAATCTCTCCCGATCCTATAATTTTTCTTAAGTATACATTGGGAATGACACCTTAAATAAAAGTGGGTTATTTTAGTACCTCTTCATTGTCACATTCATCAAACTGAGTCAATCTTAGTATATCATTTTATGAGTCAATTTACATCTTTCCCAGGTGGTGGTAGTCCCGGAGGCCGGCCAGGCGGTAATATCTATTCTTTTTATTACTGAACTATTTCATACAACATGCCTTAGAAGTATTCTCCTAAGCTTTAAAATTCTAATGCATTTATATTTTATATGCTGAGAAGAAAAAAACCCAATGATTACTGTTAAAATATTCTTATATCTTCAGACATGTATAGAACCCTTTGTTCGTCTCTTTAGTCAAATTACCTCTGTAACTGGTTATATTGATAAAATCATAGATTTGAGGGAAATTTCTGATAATCATGCTTCTTTAGGTAAACACCCTAAACACCATCATGGTCACAAGAAGCCTAAGCCCTCGTCTGAAAAGCCAGGTACTGTTTTCATAAATGGATATTAAGAAAAATAAGACCCACTATTTTTTATGTCTAAAATTTAAAATAGTCGGTCTTATTTTTCATTTTAAAATATTATCAAAGAAAAAGTAGATTAATTATAGTCTATCGCTTTAGAGAGGTGTCTTATTATTCAAAGACACCGTTTAGCTTATTATTTTGAAGTACTATGTACTACTGCAGATGGACTTCGGTACCTAATTGTTTTTATGGAATTAGCCGAAGAACGAGCTGATAGATCACCTGATGGTAAGCAACCGGTGTCGCCGATGGACATTTAGAACACCAGATGCGATACAAGTGCGTTACTGGCCTTATGGAGAGATTCAGAAATTACCCCCTAATTGGACCTCCGCTCCGGTTACCTCACTCGTGACGAAATACAACGCAAGCGTTGCTTCACGTCGCTTTTCTGTGGGGCCGTGGTATCACTCCGGTCGAGCTGGCCCATTCGTGCCGAAGCATGGTTCTCTCATATTATTAAACCTTTATAGATGATATTATTTTATAAAATTAGTAATACAAAAGAAATGTTCTCTGTGGTAGGCGGTGGAGACGATACTGGCGACGAAGGAGAGCAAGCACAATCTGTATACGTTACGCAATATCAAAAAGGTAAGAATAGAAAGAAAACCAGAATTTTTCCCTACGATAAATAGATATTTGAAAGATTTTAACAATTTATAAATATGAGTTATTTTTGATCTCACTAATTTTATCAATTTTAAACACGCCAGGCATGTAGTTTTCATTTTACAAAAACTTTAACCTAATGGGGCTAAATCATGATAAAATGAAGCTGCCACCAGATCTGCTTTAGTTAATAAAATTACTTAACACCACTAAATGTAAAATATAAGGTATACCAACGCATTTTTTTAATTCCACGACCTTATTTTACAGGCTAATGATAACCTAGCAAACATGATGTTCCCGATACTAAAAATGGTAAATATAATATTCTAACGTAAGTGTAGTTACATAAGGAAACAGGTTTACCGTACAGACAAATCTGTATGGAACGGTACTGATCGGTGCAGGTATAATATTTCATTGAAACAGGTGCTGTGCCGGCACAGTCAGCACCTGTTTAAAAGCAAATTTGATACTGAATGAGTAGGTTTTAAATAAATAAAAAATAACCTACCAATTACTAGAGATATTTCATTAAATGTTCACCTCCAAATGAACAGCAATATTAAAATAAAATACTTTAATGTCAATTTTATCTTAACCTCTGAAATTATTTGTTTCAGGCAATGGTGTTCGAGTTGATTAACTATTTTGATAATTATGTATGTCGCACAAAACTTATTAGGCAAGAAATGTTCAATTGTTTTTATTCGAATAATTTTAATTGGTTCAAATAAATACTTTTTGGCAATATCTGGTTTATTTTCTTAATAATGTGTAGTACCACCACCCACATTTAACTTTAGAATGAGGAAAATTGAATTCAGTAGAAAATGGTTAACTTGTAATCGAACTTCTGAATAGTTAGCCAATTACATACTTAATAGGAAAAGACAATTCAACAAAGCACTTTGTTATTTGATCAAAACGTACTACTTTTCATTATTACAGAGCATATTGGTCATTTAAATATGATCCCTTTTGATCCAAGGACAGAACTAGTGATTATATGCAAACGTGATTGACATGGAGCGATTTACATCAAAAGATTTTGTCGTAACAATTTTAAAGTAAGAATTAAATCGTATCTTTTCGACATTGTCGTGGTCGAATCGTAATCGTAAGGCATAAATGTATCAGCAACTATGTAAGACTAAAACCCTAGCCATTACTAGTAATAAGCTGTTTAGTTTTAATCCGCATTTAGTTAGAAAAGTCGTTTCTTACACTATGGAGTACGAACACAAATCCTATGATGAATTAAAGCAAGACTTCTTGGGTGAAATGGACTTCATCAGTAACATTGGTACCAAAATGTTTATTTATCCGTTCATCGGTCGATCTAAAATCATCACTTACTGTTTCTACCTCACTTATGGCCTCTTGTTCTTAACATCAGCTCAATTAATCGTCACTCTCTGTATCATTTGTGTGGAAAGCTTTGATTGGTTCGAGATCATCAACGTTGCCCCTAACATCGGAGTTTGCTTTATGATTTTGATTAAGTACAAAAAAATCAATGACAACAAAGAGCTATATAATAAAATCTTCAAACATTTTCGATTTGACTTATGGGATACAGTTTTTAATACCGAAGAACACAAGAAGATCCTGAATCGGTACACGCAGACAACAAGGTTGATTTTGAGATTTGAATTCTATTACACTATTGGCCTTGCTGTCATAGTTGATTTATTTCCAAGAATCATTATGATTTACCAGAACGATATTCTTGATAAAGAACAACAGTATCTGTATCCATTCGATGGCTGGTATCCTTTCGACAAAATTGAATGGTACAATACTGCGTACATATGGGAGAGTTTTATGACCACAGTCGTTATCTTCATTTACGTTTTTGTCAATATGCTCCATATTTCTTTCACTCGGTACATTTGTTTTGAGTTAAAAATCCTTGGCAGTACTATGGAGGACCTTATTAATGAGGATGACGTTGTAAAGATTAAGAAAGGGAGAGAGATAGCAAAAGTCCATAAGAAAATTAGCAACAAATTAAAGTTTATCATTAGTAAGCATCAGTTTTTGGCCAGGTAATCTAACATTCTTAGTTTTAGAACTGTCTTCATATGGATGAGTATTTAACTACTGTAAAAGAGTGTTCAATTGATAATACTGTTTGCTTTACAGAATAACGTCTGATTTAGATAAAGTACTGGGTGATGGAATGTTTTTAACATACATGTTTGGATCTGTATTCATCTGTTTAACAGCATTCACAGCTACAGTAACAACTTTTACTTTGTCTAACATTTTATCTGCAATATTTTTGTATTCCCTATATCTTTTGATAATTTCTTTTCCAGGTTGTAGATGATCTGTACAAATCTATGCGATATTTCTCTTTCTTTTGTTCTTTGCTTGTGGAAGTATTCTTTCAATGCATAATGGGACAACTTCTTATTGATCATGTATGGTTTCTTACTAATATACATTAAACACTTGTGTTCTTCTCAGCTAATAGTCCTTAGTTTATCATTAATCTGCGTTAAATCGTATCCTTTAGTTAATCACTAAATATTGGATTTCATTTTTTTTTTACATCCCTAATTTTATTTATCTTTTGAAATACTGTTATCAGTCTCTTTAAGTATATTTTGTATCTTTCAGAGTAATAAACTGGAGAAAGCAATATATTTTGCTGACTGGGTCTATGCTAATAATGCAACGAAGAAAATGTTGTTAATTTTCTTAATTCGTTCTCAAAAACCTTTCGAATTCAGCGCCAACGGGTACTTGACTATGAATTTGGATACTTTTAGTGGGGTTAGTTATATTATAATTATAAACAATTTACTTATTCGCAATCGTGCCACTGTCTATTATTTTACCTAATTTTCCAGATCTGCAGCCTGTCCTACCAATTTTTCAATTTACTACGCACTGCATATTCAGAATAAGTTGAGATGATTACAAAATATATGAAAGTACCTAATATGTGCTTATTTTAAAATGTTATTAAAATACTTTTCCTAAGTCGTGCACTTGCTACTTATGTAGATTCAATAAATCTTTAAGTATGACTCAACGATGTAGTTTTTCTTAGTTTCAAAATACCTTACTAAATTATGTTCTATAAATAAAAATGAGCCAAGTGTCGTGTTCATGCGAAAATCTACGCTGTGAGCATTTAGCATGCTGCTCATGAGTATAAGATCTATTAAAGAGTATTTCAAAATCAAAAATCTTAAATAAAAGTTTGTTCGAACCGAGGATCACATGTTATATAACTAATAACTCCTTAACCAACCGAATTTACTCAGAAACATGCATAAACTATAGTTATAATATAAAATACAATACCATAAACACCTACATTACAAGAACTATACACGTAGAGGGATTCAATATGAGACCCTGTTATGAATATTTGTGAAGTGATTCTCACGAAATAACGAGAGTGAGAGAGGCGAGACTTCGCTGAGCGGGAAACGGCTTCGTATATTGAAATCGACCCCATAAAGACAAGATGTCTACATTCATATCGAGAGACTACGTGAAAAATAGGCGTATCGAGACTGTATTCTGACTGCATAATATCATTTTCACTCTGTACAGAAAGAAATATACGACTTTATTTCTGTTTTGTTAATGTATGTTTTGGAAAATGGAAAGAGTAAATAGGTTGCACATAATATGAGTAGTAGCACAGACGATAATTTAACAGTATTATAATATCTTCTATTTATAAACCATTTGTGTACTAAAGTTATTCTTTTCCGATATTATTATAGCAGACTGCTTCGTTGGCCGACTGGTCGCAAGTGCGGCTGCCGTCAAGGGCTCTCGGGTTCGATTCCTGGGCCGGCCAAAGTATTAATGGGTTTTTAAAAAACATCAGTAGTAGCACGGAGTGTGGAAATGTGCCCGGTATATGGCAATAGGCTTACCCCTATAGGACTCACAACATAAATAGTGAAAAGTGGGTGTTACTTCTGTGTGCACCTCTGCCTACCCCTTCGGGGATAAAAGGCGTAATGATATGTTATTATAGCCTACGGCATTAAGTCCGGCAATTTCACGGTATGTGCAATAAAGTTTAATAAATAAATAAAATAAAATATAGCACTTAATAATATACAATAGGCTCCCTAATTCTAACTGGTAGGCATATCCCGCGGCAGTACATTCTTATAATTTCGTACTCAACAGTGAATCTATAGAAAACTCAGAGTATTTATTTTAGGATGACTTAAGACTAAGACATTCAACATAGACTGGGCACCAGAACTATTTGATAAATCTGGATCTTTCAAGCTGCGATTTCCAACCTGCCAATAAAAGGATTTTGGCAAACCCTCATACGCGACAGTTATTAACGACGATTTATTTTTATTTAATGAATTCGATTTAATTTAGATTAGATTGGCCGAGTGGTCGGAAGTGCGACTGCCGGGCAAGGGGTCTCGGGGTCGATTCTCGGGTCGGGCTAAGTATTACTGGGTTTTTCAATAATTCACAGTAGTAGCACGGAGTCTAGAATCGTGCCCGGTATATGGCAATAGGCTCACCCCCTATTACTTGGCACTCATAACATAAATAGTAAAAAGTGGGTGTTACATTGAACTGTGGCCCTCTGCCTACTCCTTCGGGGATAAAAGGCGTAATGTTATGTTATGTAATTAGATTTAGGGCTAGATACTATAATAATTATATGTACACATGTAACGTACTTGTAGTTGCTGAACCAATGAAATTAACAGCAAAATATTTATATTAAGTGAACTGCACACAATTATAATAGTTCAGTGAAAATTTTTATCAAATAGTATGTATCACGATCACTATAAAAACTTGTTTACATGAAAATACCTAATTGTAAAACGATGCACATGTCAATTCTACACTAATAAAATATCCCAGCTTCGTATGATTAATTTGTAATCGTAAATAAATGTGTTTCGCTTAGTTTAAATACATTTGACTGTACGTTTGGCGCGGTGGTTGGACAACTGACTGCCGCGCAACGTGTCACGGGATCGATTCCCGCACGGAACAACGCTTTGTGTGATCCATAGATTGTTGTTCCGGATCTGGGTGTCATGTGTATGTAAACTTGTATGTTTGTAAACGCACCCACGACACAGGAGAAAATTCTAGTGTGGGGGCAACGTTTAAAAAAAATACCAACTACAAAAAATGTTGACAAAACTTGTTTTTAAATCGATACATAAAGCATCTTAAGTTAGATAAGATAAGATAAAGATACTTTTATTTTGCAAATATGGGTAACAATTACAGGTGACATAAAAATACAGGTTCAGCCATATTTTACCATTTAAGCATGCAAATGATATACATAGTAAAATGCATTGGATAATATGTTACAATTGAAGACAAACAACCCAATAAAAAGAAAAAACATAAACAAAAAAAGAAGACCATAAATTAGGAACACAGTTTTCAATTCAAGCACTTACAAAAAAAAAATCCTTCTCATTCAGATACTCAGGCAAACTATAATATGCTTTAGCCACTAAAAAGCTTCGGAATTTTTTTTTAAATAAATGTAGCGGAAGCTCCTTCCAACCCTTAGGTATCCCATTATAAATAACTGAAGCCATGCAGTAGACACTCTTACGCATAAGTGCTGTCTTAGCTGGCTCTTTACATAGGAGACTATTATCGCGTCTGTTGCGGGGAAATACATCGGCCATGCGATTAAAACGACTAGGGTTTGTCTTCACGAACACACCTACTTCCAGGATATACAAACTAGGCAACGTCAATATTTCGTAATTTTTAAAGAATGGTTCACAACTATCTGTAGATTTTAGCTTAAACATCGCTCGTAAGCACTTTTTTGTGCTTTGAAAGCGGGTTCTCTTTCAGTAGAGTTTCCCCAAAATATAATCCCATACCTCAAATGTGATTCTACAGTTCCATAGTAGGCAGTAAGAAGTGCATTTCTGTTGACTATAGTTGATAATCTATGTAATGCATATGCAGACTTACTTATTCTCTTACATAAACTATCCACTTGTGATTTCCAATTCAATTGTTGATCTATTTGCAAACCCAAAAACATTGTACTTTCAACTTCTTCTATAGTATTATTGTTGTTCTGTACTTTCAAATTTATACTAGCAGTTCGAATAGTTTCATTATTTAAGCTAGTTTTTTTTTATTAGATACTATTCCAGGCTAATAATATTATAATCTATCTCTATGACTTTCATTCAGATATGTTTAATAGCTTTTGAGTGAAAGATTATAAAATAGATATATACTACACACTCATACTCTCTCATCTTCAAAAATGTTTGAATTTAAATATTGGTAGGAATAATATGAATTGGTAGGACAGAATATGATACAGGTACAGTACAATAGGGTAGTTTCCTAAATTTAATTTTAATCTCCGTCTGGTACACTAATTTAAAACTTTAGACACGTATTTTTTCTTTTCTCACAAAATGAAATACTTTCGACGATATATTAATTTGAAATATCATGTGACGTCACAGCGTGCCACATTTTGTAGCACGTTATGAAGTAACGACCTCCCACTCCTAAACTTAGCACCATTATACCTCTATCTATGTATTGCAACTTAATACGAGAAAATAAAAAATATATGTCTAATATTTTTTCATTGTCTAACTGACGGACTAATTAGATTTTTAATTTTGATACCCTGGAAACTACCCAATTACATTGTAATATGTTTTCATAATAAACATCGTGAGAGATGCTGAATTAACTAAAAATTTGCAAACAGCGTGCGCGGTCACGACGATGTCGCGCAGCCTACCTAGCCACGACTACGCAAGCTGCTCATGAGGAAGAGCCCCTCTGTGACTCGAAACTAGTAGAGCTTTTCTCAGTATAATATTTACGAGAGTAACTCGTAATTTTTAGTTAATTTACATTGTAATATGTTCTTATATCGACAACAGCTGGACTGATCTATTTTTTAACATGTGATTATGGTCTAAGAAATATGTTTATGAGGTGAAATTTTAAAACGTTATGACACGCAGAAATAATCATACTAAAATTAATGCAGCAGTTTAGTAAATTGATAAAACTTTAATAAACAAACACATGCCTTTTTTAATGAATAAGAAAATCACGATTTTATTTTAATAGCATATTTATTGATTTATTTTTACTTATAAAGTAAGTGGTTAGTATAAACTGGCACCAGTTCAGTCATTTCGGTAGAGAAATGGGTGCGAATCACTGGACTTTAGTTGTATTGCTCCTTCTGCCTTCTGGCTTATTAGGGAGTCCTACAGGTAAGCTTTGCACACTATTATGTATTCATAAAATCATCATTCGCTCAGCAAAATTGTGGAATGATCTGCAGCCGGCGATATTTTCGAACCGACCTTCAAACCTTCAAGAAAAGAGCGTATTCCTTTTTTAAAGGCCGGCAACGCACCTATGACTCCTTTGGTGTTGCGGCGCTGATCGCTTACCATTAGGTGATCCGTTTGTCTACTATTCAATAAAAAAATTAACAATAATGACAAATACGTACTTATGTCTATTCATGGCATTCATATTTTTTAGTAACTGTTTCTTTGGTCTTACAAGTTTCGAAAATTGGGAGATTCCATTTTAATTTTCATTTGTTTTTGATTTTATTTTTATTGGTGTTATAGATATACCTCATGTGATTGATAAAAGTGCTATGGTCAATATGCAGACTACACACATGGCCCAGTTTTAACTATACAGTCTTTAAATAGTAGGTCCATACTGCCTACAGCAGTAGGCAGTATGGCAGCAATACTGCTGTAGGCAGTATGGACCTACTATTTAAAGACTTCAAATAAAACTATACGTTTGCTCTACACACCTGATGTTTTAAACTATACAATTAAATCGTAACGTGTGTAACGTGCATTAAAAATGTGCCCAAGTCTGACACTAAGTAAATTATTATATTCTCTTAGGCGATGATGCCACTGGTTCCGCTGCTCTGTCCACTACAGGTAATCCTAACATTAATACTTTATATCTTAAATCTACTATATAAAAATTTTATTCATTCGTTGGAAAGGTCTAGGGCTCCGTGAGGTTTATATGATATACAACAATAAAAAATCTTCTTCTTCATCTTTTAATCACCAAACGAAATGTTACATAAAACGAAGCCGGTGGCGAAACGGAGTTCGCCGGGTTTGTTAGTATCATACAATTACATATGTATATCAATAAAAATGAATCCTAAAATTGTTTATATGAGCTTTATATCTTCAGAATGGCTGCAACAATTTACCTAACCTAGATAACTATTTAAGTTTGGCCAGTTCAGTTTCAATTGACCATGAAGATTGTGGTACTGGGTTATAACGAAGAGGTCTGCATAGTTTTGCGAATAAACTATGAACTGCGGAACCGAATTGAAAAAAAATAGTGTAACTAGTTATACTTAACCACTGAAAAAGGTGTAAGATTATAAATTGACTAATTTTACAGTGGGACTTCGTGGTTTAGCTGAGTCAAATGCATATTCAACGGCTTTAACACATGGAGGTGAGTAATTGGGCGTTATTTTTTCCATTCAGTTTTATAATAATTTGTAAAATAATCTTATGCTCTTAGCACGTACAAATTACATCCTTAATTCTTTATCTAGTACATAGCCACTGTTTGGATGACATTGTTGACCAGGCCGATAGTACCATAACATACTAATGTTTCAAACGAGTTTGGTATATAAGTAGGTATATAGACACGAAGGTAGATAAGTAGGTACATCCAGCCGTCAACAATTGCACGAGCCTGCGGGCGGCGAGCACGGGTGGCTCACCATCCGACCAGAACCAGACCCGAGCGTACAGAGCGTCGCATTCCGCGCGCGCCTCAATAAGCCATCAGACCACCATAGATGGGCCCCAATAGCACTGATGCCGATTCGGAGCCGCGGAGAACTTAACGGGTTGCCTGGGTTCCAGCTCGATGTGCAGGAGTAGGAACGGGGTTTTAGTCAGTATGAGTCTGACACTCCCTTTCGCCTCACTCGGGCGGGAGAAGTAATTGGATGATATTAACCCCTCAAAAAAAGCCGTCAACAATTACAGATCTGTTTTTTCAACAACAATTAGGTTGTAAATAACAGATATTTAGTTTACTTATTATATCTACAATTTTAGTTGTTGTTACAAATCATGGTATAATATAATGGTTACTGATATCAATTCTGTCACTGTTTCAATCCTTCAGTGAAGAAAGAACAATACCAATGTATAAAGTCGATTTTGAATTTGTTCTATGACATTGTATAGTGGACCTACTTCTTAACATATCATAACATAACATCACGCCTTTTTATCTCAGAAGGAGTAGGCAGAGGTGCACATTTCGGCACTTAATGCCACTGTACAATGTAATACCCACTTTTTCACTATTTTTGTTATGAGTCCCATGTAATAGGGGGTGAGCCTATTCCTATCTACTTCTTAATGCTCAGTTAAAGAATTTTTTGAGTAAAACTTTTTTATACTGTACAGGTCCTGGAGGTGGTGGTGGTCTCGCAGAATCGGGTGCATTTTCGAACATATTGACGCATGGAAGTAAGTATGATTTTTAGTATTTGCATTTAAGAATTAATTAGATTGGAACTTTATCTTTTGGCATTTTAAATGACAGATGAGAACTTGGCGGTAGAAATTTTCTTTAAAAAATGTAGGTAAACGTTAATACCGATGTCCTCTTTTACAGGAGGTGGAGGATTATCCACATCAGGTTCACGTTCAAGTTCTTTAACCCGCGGAGGTAAGCAGATATACACTTATTCAATACTTTAACTAACATAGAAGAAACGTTTGATAGTTTGCGTTAAGTATCCTCTGACAGTAATTAAAAAAGGTTACTGGAGCCTCAACCTCTTTCTGTGCCTTGGTCCCCAATCCCTAAATGTGTGGAGCTGCAGTAGTTAGTAATTCCTACTATTTTTCTAAACGATGTGAAACTTCTAACGTATTTATACTTTACAGGTAAAAGCAGATCGGAATCAAATGGATTTGCACATTCTTTATTGGATCCTAGACGTAAGTTCAAAGAAATAATAATATTTGTGTTATTATTTATTCTCAGAAAATGACAACTTTTTTTCTTATTTACCTATAATGTGTTTTTGTGAACAGAGTGATTGATTGAATAATAATAACAAGAAACACCAATAATATCCACATTGACACAACGTAATGGTTTATTTTGTATTATAATATAGTATTATACATATATTATTATTTATACATAGTATAAATTTCGTAGATTTATTTTTGTGCAATGTTCACTTGTACATGGAATACGTAAAAAATATGTAATAGTAGTTCATATTATTTCTTTTTATTTCCAGGAGGTGGAAACAATGGCGCTGAAGCCTATTCAAGCGCTAACAGTAGTAAGATATTCTATTATTCTGTTAATTACACTTTGATGATTAAATAATACGTATAAATAAATTAAATCACAAAAAACTAAGGGAAAAAAATTGGTAAGCGGTTGGTTAGTGTTTAATTAAATATTATTTTATTTCAGATAGCTATGGCGGCAATGGAGCCTCAAATTCTATCGCAGATGTTATGACGAGTCTAGGTAAGATTAGTTTAAGGAACTTATTAGTCAACAGAAATTCAGGCTAGGCTTACTAACACAACATGACAGTCACAATATACATACATATGTATATGACCCGAGCGTACGGAGCGTCGCGTTCCGCGCGCGCCTCAAAGAGCCATCAGACCACCACGGATGGGGCACAACAGGGATGATAGATACCGATTCGGAGTCGCGGAGAACCTAACGCGTTACCGGGGCTCCAGCTTGAAGCGCAAGAGAAGGAACGGGGTGGTTTTTAGTCAGTAAGAGTCTGACTTTCCCTCCCGTCTCAACCAGGCGGGAGCAGTCATTCGATAATTTTTTTCCCTTAAAAAATAATATATATATGACATATTTAGATATCGTCTACTCTTTATATACCTCTGATTATAAAGATTATTAAATACCACTGATAAACGGTGAAGGAAAACATCGTGAGGAATCCTGGACTTATAATATCTAATTATAAGTGTGACATCGCCAACCCGCATTGAGCAAGCGTGGTGATTAATGCTCAAACCATCTGACTGTGAGAAGAGGTCTTTGGCCAGTAGTAACCACTTATAGGCTGTTGATGTGTGAGATGATTATATACCTCAAAGGGGAAAACAAAACTGCATATATTGAAAATTGTGTCATTCTGAAAAACAAAATTTTTTGTAGGAGGCGAAGGTTCATCTCAAGCAGGTTCCTATTCGAATGCAGAAAGCAGTGGGGGTAATATATTTTATCAATCTTATATGTGCCGGCTAACTTAAACTTAAGTAATCAATTCAGTATAAAATCTATCAAAAACCAAAAAAACATAACATCACGCCTTTTATCCCCGAAGGGGTAGGCAGAGGACATTATGCTACTGTACAATGTAACACCCACCCCTCACTATTTATGTTATGAGTCCTATGTAATAGGGGGCGAGCCTATTGACCGGGCACAAATCCAGACTCCATGCTACTACTGAGATTTTTTTTGAAAAAACCCAGTGATACTTTGCCCGACCCGGGGATCGAACCCGAGACCCCTTGCACGGCAGTTGCATTTGCAACCACTCGGCCAACGAGGCAGTCAAAAAATAAATAAGAAATCGTTTATGTATAAGTATTTTTTTTATGTTTGCTTATGGGACGACGTGCTCCATCGTAGACCGCATCATCGCTTACCACCAGGCGAGATAGTGGTCAAACGTCGCCCCATCAAATATAAAAAAAAAATACCAGAAGCAAGTCAAGCATTATCACTTACAAATAAAACGAATGACAATGAAACAAATAAAGCTTTACCTTAAATTGGTGTAATCCCATCTCATAAACTACAGTCGATTAATAATCTAAAAATGTCTAGAAACAAAAATAATTTGTGGATATTAAATTATGCCCATTTTACAGGAAATAGAGATAATACAGTGCAATCCGGTGCATATTCAAATGCTGTAACTAATAGAGGTAAGATTATCTTCATACAAAGAAATGAATAAAAGTTTGTTTTGTTTTCGTATTTAACATAACATAACATCAACGCCTTTTATCCCCGAAGGGGTAGGCAGAGGTGTACATTACGGTACTTAATGCCACTGTACAATATAACACCCACTTTTCACTATTTATGTTATGAGTCCCATGTAATAGGGGGTGAGCCCATTGCCATTTACCGGGCACAATTCCTGAGATTTTTTGAAAAAACCCAGTATTACTTTGCCCAACCCAGGAATCGAACCCGAGACCCCTTGTCCGGCAGTCACACTTTCGACCACTCGGCTAAAGAGGGAGTCATTTTCGTATTTTAATCTGTTTATTTTTTGTAACATAGCAATTGAAAAATCCAAGGGCTGGTGGTTACATATTAAACAAAAACTCTTATACCCGAAGACTGAAAGGCTATTTAATTTTAAGTTGAACTTAAATATCGTGCCAACTTTGTCATTATACAAAGAAACTGTAGTGACAGAACTATTGTTAAGCGCGACTTATAATTCAGTGGTGTTTCAATATAGGGGCATTAATTTCATTTTAATTACATTAGCAATAAATATTTTTATTTATTAAAAAGCGTTACGTCTAAAATGAAATAAAACTTTACAGGAGGCAGGGGTGGATCAGCACAGTCTGGTGCATATTCCAGTGCAACCAACGAAGGTATCACATAATTAATTATATTACATTCTATTCACATAAAATCCATACGATGTTTTACCATTTTTATGATTATTTTGTAATAATAATTACATTACATAACATCACGCCTTTTATCCCTGAAGAGGTAGGCAGAGGTTTACATTATGCCACTGTACAATGTAACACCCACTATTCACTATTTATGTTATGAGTCCCATGTAATAGGGGGTGAGACTATTGCCATATACCGGGCACAATTCCAGACTCCGTGCTACTACTGAGAATTTTTAACACCCAAGAAAAATTTGCCAATGAATTATTTTCAGGCAGAGGTTCAGCACAAACTGGGGCATATTCTAATGCTATGACTAAAGGAGGTAAACATTTATATTACATTATAAGTATAATCTAAAATCAAGAGAAAGCCTGAATCATATCGTTTAAACTGAAATTATACAATATTTCTGAAACTCTACAGGAAGAGGAGGTGGTTCAGCACAATCGGAAGCATACTCGAATGCTATGTCGGATGGAGGTAAATAGTTCATGGTTAAGTAAAATCGCGGGTTACTCTCGTGAATATACTGAGAAAAGCTCTACTAGTTTCAAACCACAAAGGGGTTCTTCCTCATGAGCAGCGTGCGCGGTCATTAATAAAGTATAATATTAATTCTGAAACTTTACAGGAAGAGGGGGTGGATCAGCACAGTCTGGAGCATACTCAAATGCTATGACAAATGGAGGTAAAGAACATTAATGTATGTTAGCTACATAAAATGATATAATTAGGAATTGAGTTCAAAATGACGAAACTGTAAATTTGCGGGAAGAGGAGGTGGTTCAGCGCAAGCGCATTGTTTTATTTATGTTACCAATATAATTTAAAATAAAATAACTGAATTAATACAAAATTCCTCAAACTTTACAGGAAGAGGTGGAGGATCAGCACAATCAGGAGCATATTCGAATGCTATGTCAAATGGAGGTAATGATTAAGATTTTTATATTACCTCTACATACATAATCAAATTTTATATATAGAGGTATTTATATATTTGGTAGGCCGACCTTTAGCCACTGTGGTAATCGAAAACCAGTGGTAAAATTTAAGTTAGAACTGAATTTATACAAGATTTCTGAAATTTTACAGGAAGAGGAGGTGGTTCAGCACAGTCTGGAGCATACTCAAATGCTATGACCAAAGGAGGTAGAGATTTTGTTTTTTTATGGTACCAATGTAATTTAAAACAAAATAACTAAATTTATACAATATTTCTATAACTTCTAAGGAAGAGGAGGTGGCTCAGCACAATCAGAAGCATACTCGAATGCTATGTCGGATGGAGGTAAAGATTTAATATTTCCAAAAAAATACAAGTAATAGAAATGAAATGAAAACAAAATTATCAAAAAAATATTAAAACTTTGCAGATGGCAGGGGTGGTTCAGCCCAATCAGGAGCATACTCTAACGCTATGTCAGATGGAGGTAAACATTTTGTTTTTACATTGCATACATATTATAATTTTAAATTGTAACTATATAAAAAAATCTAAAACTTTACAGGAAGAGGCGGTGGCTCAGCACAATCAGGAGCATACTCAAATGCCATGACCAAAGGAGGTATAAAATTAATATTATTAAAGTACAGATATCATTTAAATTTAGAGGTAATAAAACTTTAGCTCAAAGTCGGTCAGCGTGCGATGGAGAGAACTATGCCCGGGATTTCTTTGCGCAACAAAATCCGAAATATGGAAATTCGCCAAAGAATATAGCTCGCAAAATCTGCAGACTGAAGTGGCAATGGGCAGGCCACGTCGCTCGAAGGACTGACGGCAGATGGGCTAGGAAAGTCCTTGAGTGGAGACCACGAACCGGAAGACGAAGCGTGGGTAGGCCTCCCGGCAGGTGGACCAGCGACATCGCCAGAGTTGCGGGGAGTCAGTGGATGCAGGTGGCGAATTGTCGTTCAACGTGGAGGACTAAGGGGGAGGCCTTTGTCCAGCAGTGGACGTGATGATGATGATGATGATGATGATGATGATGATGATGATGATCATGATGAATAAAACTTTACAGGTAGAGGAGGTGGTTCAGCACAATCGGGAGCGTACTCAAATGGCATGACTAATGAAGGTAAAAGTTATGCGTATTACTAAAATTCGGTGAAATTCACACTGATATTATAAAAAAACATTATTTTACAGGAGGCAGAGGTAATACAGCTCAATCTGGGGCATACTCAAATGCTATGTCAAATGGAGGTAAAGAACATTAGTGTATGTTAAAAAATATAATTATGAATTAAGTTCAAAATAACAAATATATAAATTTACAGGAAGAGGAGGTGGTTCAGCACAATCAGGAGCATATTCTAATGCTATGTCTAATGGAGGTTAGTGTGTCTTATTACAAGTAAAAATACCTACATATAATCCGAAAATAAATTCAAATTGAAACGGAGTAAACATCCTAAAATGTTACAGGAAGAGGAGGTGGTTCAGCGCAGTCAAGAGCATATTCTAGTGCTGTGTCCAATGGAGGTTAGTTTGTCTTTTTAAAAGCAAAAATACATATAATAAGAAAATAAATTGAAATGGAGACGTAGTAAACAAAAAGTTCAGCACAATCAGGAGCATATTCTGATGCTGTAGCCAATGGAGGTAAAAATATTTATGCTATTTGTTATATTTAATTGAAATAACAAAATGCTACTGACCGTAAAGACAAATGATTTTTGACTGATCAAGTATAATGCTTTCAGGAGGTAAAGGCGGTTCAGCGCAATCTGGAGCATATTCTAGTGCTGTAACCAAAGGAGGTAAGACATAAGTATTTAATGGACGCAAGTAAATAAAATTGAATGTCGTGGTGGCCCGGAGGTTGAAGACGCCTGCTTCTCATGCACGAGGAAATTAAATGGGTTCGAAACCTACCAACGGCAAGTACCAATGTGACTTTTTCCGAGTTATATGTACTTTCTAAGATTATTTAGACACCACTGACAAACGGTGAAGGAAAACATCGTGAGGAAACCTGGGCTTATAATTTTATATAAGTTTCAAATCGCCAACCCGCATTGAGCCAGCGTGGTGATTAATGCTCTAACCGTCTCCGTGTGAGAAGAAGCTTTGCTCAGCAGTGGGCATTTATAAGCTGTAGATGATGAAGTAACTAAAATAGTGAAAGAATAAAACAATAGAAATGAAGATCAAAATCAAATTGAGTTAAAAATGTAACTTAAATGTAAATGTAACTTTGCAGGAGGCAGAGGTGGATCAGCTCAATCTGAGGCCTATTCTAATGCTGCAACCAACGGAGGTGAGAAAAAGTTGTTTGTGGAGGAATCTTATGCACATTGGTTTTGAAGATTTCATATTATAACCAGAACTTCAAAATTATTATTATTATTACTACAGGAGGTAAAGGAGGTGCAGGAGAGTCTGGTGCATACTCGAATGCTGCAACCAATGGAGGTCAGAATAGTAATTTATGTAGTCACTTTTATTAACACGGAATAACGTATTTTTTTACTGTTAATGATTTATACCTTTTTTTATACCACGAGGGTGGCAAAAAAGCACACGGCCCACCTGATGGTAAGCGGTTACCGTGGCCTATCTACGCCTGCAACACTTAATTAGTATTATTCATTTTGTGATTCAAAATTTACCGTTTGTACCGTAAACATGACAGGAGGCAGGGGTGGTTCAGCACAGTCAGGTGCATATTCCAGTGCCGTAACAAATGGAGGTACAAAAAACATTCAATATTTCATGTTTTTATTACAATTGTACTGAAATCTGTATAATCTGTCAATTGTACTGGCTCGTTGGCCGAATTGTTGCCAGTGCGACTGCCTGGCTAGGTATCTCGGGTTCGATTCCAGGGTCGGGCAAAGTATAAAAAAAAATTTCAGTAATAGCACGGAGTCTGGAAACGTGTATGGCAACAGGCTCACCCCCTGTAATATGGGGCAAACAACATAAATAGTGAAAAGTGGGTGTTACATTGTATAACGTAACACCCACTTCACACCCACACTACTGTATAGTAGTAGTACCTAAGTGCGTAATGTCCATCTCTGCTTACATCTTCGGTAATAAAAGGCGTGATATTATGTTACGTACTGAAATTGTTAAAAGAAATGTATAGAATGTAAAACATAAATAGTGAAAAGTGGGTGTTACATTGTACAGTGGCATAATGTGCACCTCTGCCTACCCCTTCGGGGATAAAAGGCGTGATGTTATGTTTATGTTTATGTTTATGTAGAATGTAAAACTAAGAGGAAAAACAAAAATATATATAAAAAAAAATTAAACATCACAGGAGGCAGGGGTGGCTCAGCGCAATCCGGAGCATACTCAAATGCTATGACTAATGGAGGTAAAAAACTATTTTTACAGTAATAATATTTTTTAACTGTGATCGTAAAAATATTCAATCCTTTACAGGAGGCAAAGGTGGTGCAGCGCAATCAGGAGCATATTCTGGTGCTGTAACCAATGGAGGTAATATAAACATTCATATGTGTAGGTATACTATAATAATGATATTATAAGTAAAAAGGTGTAGATAGGTTACCTAAACAGTGACCGATCTTTGCACTTGAATAACGTTAACAACGCATTACGCAACACAACTAGGGATAAAAAGTGGCCTAAATGGTATTCCATACAATTTACTTCTGTTCCAAATTTTATTTCGATCCCTTTTTTATGGCATAAGCCGGTAAACGAGTAGACGGATCACCTGATGGTAAGCAATCGGTGTCGCCCATGGACACCTGGAACACCAGAGGCGTTACAAGTGCGTTACCGGCCTTTTGGGGAATCCCCAAAAGGAACGAGTAACGATTCAGGAATTAGGGAGATTGGGGAAGGGGAGGGTAATTGAGCCTCAGGTAACAGGTACAGGTAACCCTTTAGATATTTTGCTAAATAAAGCTTTACAACAATGCTAACAACTTTACAGGAGGCAAAGGTGGTGCAGCGCAATCCGGAGCATATTCTAGTGCTGTAACCAATGGAGGTAATGCATTTATTAGTATAATTGCCTTGTTCTCTTAAAATACTTAAAACGTCATTTCGATGTTTTATTCAGTTACATTAGTTAAAGTTATCTTAAAGAAATAGCATAACATAACATCACGCCTTTTATCCCCGAAGGGGTAGGCAGAGGTGCGCACAGAAGTAACAGCCACTTTTCACTATTTATTTTATTAGTCCCAAGTAATAGGGGGTGAAGCCTATTGCCATATACCGGACACAATTCCAGACTCCGTGATACTACTGAGATTTTTTTTTAAACTCAGTATTAGGTACTTTGCCCGACCAGGGAATCGAACCCGAGACTACTTGCCCGGCAGTCGCACTTGCGATGCAGCAACAGATTTATGATAAATTTAAAATTTATAGGAGGTAGAGGTAGCTCAGCGCAGTCGGGAGCGACTTCAAGTGCTGTAACCAATGGAGGTAAGAATCAACAACAACAAATCAATACATCGTTGCTCATATTTAATTAGTAACTACTTCCGCGCGGTTTCACACGCTCTGCTCAGCTCCTATTGGTCGTAGCGTGATGTTTTATAGCCTATAGCCATCCTCGATAAATGCGCTATCCAACACAAAAATAATTATTCAAATCAAGCTTGTAGTTACGGAGACAAACGCGTTCAAACAAACAAACAAAAAACAAACTCTTCCGCTTTATATAATAGTATAAGATAAGATTGTAATTTAATTATGTATGACAGTCGCATTTGTTTTCTTATAATAGAAAACTATACATGTTACCAATGGAGGTAAGACTAGATTACTAGGCAGATTTCATAAAATACAAACCAAATACTTTTTCTATGTTATTATTTTCAAAACTATCTTTAAAAGAATTGAGAACCTCCTCCTTTTTTTAAAGTCAGTTAATAAATAAAACTTGTGTTAGTATTTAAAAATTAGATGATTATCCAATTCGTTCCTCGAATCGACTAAATGGTTAATAGATAATTTATTTCAATAAAAACTTCAATAAAATAAATACTAACTATTACTTAATTAAATATATACAACTTAAACTGTCAAACACCGCGAGAACACCGGTGACCGCAACCTATTATTGTTTTTTTAATTGTGTCTATAGAGGTACTGACGGTACTCAAAGGGTTAGGATAAAAATTAATTAAAATAAAACTAAAAACAACTATTTACATAAGGCATCGAAAAATTCGTATTGACGTCAGTGAGGAAAGTACCCAGAAGGCTGGCAGCATTGTGTATTTTGTTTCACATTTTTTTTTCTTTTATAATAAAATTGAATAATACATTTTAGGAGGCAGAGGTGGTTCAGCGCAGTCAGGTGCATATTCAAGTGCTGTAACTAACGGAGGTAAGAGGGAAGGATGTAACTAATATAATTTACTTTAAATATACAATTCAAATGTATTATGTCATTACGTTAAGTCATTCATATAAGTAAAACAATATTTTAATTCATAGGAGGCAGGGGCGGTACAGCGCAATCTGGCGCATATTCCGGTGCTGTTACTAATGGAGGTAAAATAACAGTTCTATTTAATGCATGACATTCAAGGCCCGAGTAATAGGTTACTTATGGGATGACGTACTTGTGGCGACGCATGCCACATGTCAACGGATGACGTCATAAGAATCCTACATCGCACATGCAAAGTTTACAAGCGAATAAACACGGATAGAAAATCCCAACGAAAAGCTGTTGGGCAGAAAGCCATCATAGACCGTATCGTCGAAAACCATCAGGTTGGAAATATTTATATTTGATGGTCTAACGTCAGCCTATCAAATATAAAAAAATATAGTGTTTTTCATTCAAAAATATTTGCAAGCTTAAAGCATAATTATCTTCCACGTATTTTTTAATAAGTTGTTAAATGAATTCAAAAGAAATCTTATATGAAAAATATCAAAAACACTTTTTTCGTAGGTAAAGGAGGTTCAGCACAGTCAGCCGCTACTTCAAGTGCTGTAACTAATGGAGGTAATCATTTAAAAATATTTACAGATTAAAACATCGTTATTTAGTTTCACGATTTGGTAAATCAATACATAGAAAAGATGCCGCGGAGAACCTAACGGGTTACCGGGGCGGCTCCGGCTCGAAGTGCAAGAGTACGAATGGTGTGGTTTTTAGTCCGTAAGAGTCTGATACTCCCTCCCGCCTCACTCAGGTGGGAGAAGTAAATCGATGATTTTCCCATTTATTTAAAAATGAGCCACATATGGTTTTATTTGCTGATGACACTTCATTGGTTTTTAAAATGAATAGACGGACAAATAATTATGACGATGTAAATAACGCCTTAATGGAGGTTCAAAATTGGGTTACATTAAATAATTTAGTATTAAACGATAAAAAGACAAAATGTATTAGATTTGTTTTGCCAAATGTTAAAAGCAGCGAATGTGACATATTATTCAATGATGAGATGAGAAATTGGAATTTGTAAAAGAGACTACTTTTTTGGGGATTACTGTAGACGACAAACTGCAATGGGGTCCTCATATTACATCGTTAACGGGACGATTGAGCTCTGCAGCTTATGCTGTCTGGAAGATCCGACAGTTGACCGACATAGGCACACAATTTGAGATTGGCGAAAGTAAGTAAATCGTTCATAGGATTCTGTGTTAAATGTTATAACAAGATACCAAGCGATATATGTACAACACCTAAATGAAATGAAGTTTAAATTATGTATAAAAAAACTTTATGTAGACAAGCATATTACAAAATTATTGATTATATAGAAGATAAAAATGCTTGGATGCACGCTGGTCCAGCTCCACGGGATAACGAAAAACATTGATGTGTCCATGAAATTCAACCTAAATATTACAACGTAGTTGCTTAAATGTATATTGTTTAACTTGCATAATCATTGTTAATGTGAGAGCCCTGTAATTAACTAAATATTAAATTGGACTAGTAGAATGCATTTATGTCAGCTTGGAGTTGTTATGTTCACTCAAAGATCTCATTGGCGGAGGCACGTGCATTGGGTCGCTAGATTCCCTGCAATATGGTTGAGTTGGGCGGTGCTGGTGTACGTGTCATGTTCGTGAACGGGCGCCGTCAACTGTGACTGGTCAGCTCCAGACTGTATTATTTATTGTCTTTAAGGGTTATTTTCTTTTTCGATCTCTTTGGCTAGATTTGGTGTTACATTGTTCTCGCACAATCAAACCAATAAAACTGTGTAACTGAAGAATTGTATTGTGAAACTGATTGGAAAAGAGTAACCTATGGAGTTTCTTGCTCGTTCTTCTCCATAGGAATCTACACCTTGGAATGAGCAAATAGCTTCACTTTTAAATTTCTATTGCTGACGTTCAAAAGTGCCTTCCTGGTCTAATTGAAATAAATGATTTTTGACTTTGACTTTGACTTCCCCCCTTAAAAACAATACATAGAAAAGATAAATGATAAAAAACATCAAACTATTTTTTTTTCTTAGGTAAAGGTGGTTCAGCACAGTCAGCCGCTACTTCAAGTGCTGTAACTAATGGAGGTGAGTTATTTGTAAGAAATACATTATTCACAAACTGTAAAGGACTAGTATAATTATATTATGTTTATTGACAAATAATTTAAAGTAACTGCTTATATAATACCTTTAAACAAGCAATTCTTGTATATATCCATACATATATCAACGATCTCTGACTACACGGTTGGCGCGGTGGTTGGGCAACTGGCTTCCGCGCAACGTGTCGCGGGTTCAATTCCTGCACAGAACAACTCTTTGAGTGATCCACAGATTGTTGTTGTGATGTTTCGAGTCTGGGTGTCATGTGTATGTGAACTTGTATGTTTGTCACGACACAGGAGAAAATCCTAATGTGGGGCAACGTTTAAAAAAGAATCTCGAAAACAGCTTCAACATTTACTTGAAGTTTCGAGAGTGATAGGTTTATCTAGCTGGCTAGATCAGGTGATCTAGCTAGACTTTATTTTTAGAAAAGGTCGTAATTATTGAATTTTTACAGCAGGCAAGGGTGGTGCAGCTCAGTCTGGAGCATATTCCAGTGCTGTAACAAACGGAGGTAAAAGAATTATACCTAATGATAACTTATTTCTTATTGAATTCTTTGAATGAATTAAATTCCAATTATGCTTTAGCAGGCAGAGGCGGTGCAGCGCAGTCAGGCGCCTATTCAAGTGCTTTAACTAATGGAGGTATAAATGCTTATTTGTTTTAAATATCTTAAATTAAATAATCACAACTTAAGTCATGTGATTCTAGGCAAAGTAAATTAAACAAATCGTAACTTTATTGCAGGCAAGGGTGGTGCAGCCCAGGCAGGGGCATATTCTAGTGCAGTAACGAATGGAGGTAAAAAAATAGTTATTTCTATAGAAACTATACTTAACATAATATCACGCTTTTTATTCCCGACGGTGTAGGCAGAGGTGCACATTACGGCACTTAATGCCACTGTACAATGTATCACCCACTTTTCACTATTTATATTATGAGTCCCATGTAATATGGAGTAAGCCTATTGACAATTCCAGACTTCGTGTTACTACGGGGTTTTTTTTTAAACTGCCCCGTTGTCCAATGGTCGCAAGTGCGACTGCCGGGCAAGAGGTCTCAGGTTCGATTCCTGTATCGGGCAAAGTATTACTTTATAGGAACTATCCATTACAATTTGACCCGAAACATACAAGCAATTGAATCAAGCAGAATAAACTAACTAAAACTTTACAGCAGGAAGGGGTGGTGCAGCGCAATCAGAGGCATATTCTAGTGCTGTAACCAATGGAGGTAAGAATCGTGATGAAATAATTTCAATATTAAAAAGATTTCGTGTAAAAGGGTTTACAAACACATTAACTTGTAATTAACAAAACAAACAATTAAAAATAAATCAAAATATACCTATATACAGGTGGTAAGGGCAGTGCAGCACAGTCAGGAGCATATTCTAGTGCTGTAACCAACGGAGGTAATATTTGATATATTAAACCCTTTTTTTACTGAAATTTAAAAAAGCAATAACAGAATCAATACTAAATCTAAAACTTTACAGCGGGCAGAGGAGGTTCAGCACAATCAGGAGCGCAGTCAACTGCTGTAACCAATGAAGGTAAAATCTGTAAAAGAATATAATTGTCTATCAATGTTATTGGATTTTAATGTTACCGATTCAATTTGAGGTTAATTAAGTTACTGACGATACTTACTCCTGATAAAAAAATAATGTGAAAAGAAAAACAAAATATGCATATTTACAGGAGGCAGTGGTGGAACAGCGCAGTCTGGCGCATATTCTAGTGCTGTAACCAATGGAGGTAAGGATAGCGATTTTTAATATTAATTTTACACAACAGCTATTAAAAGTTACTCTTATTGTATAATACCTCTACAAAGTTATTCAACTGACTACCACGTTGGCCGATTGGTCGCAAGTGCGACTACTGGGCAAGGGGTCTCAGGTTCTATTCCCGGGTCGGGCAAAGTTTAACTAGGTTTTTTAAAAATTCTCAGTAGTGGCACGGAGTCTGGAATTGTGCCCGGTATATGGCAATAGGCTCACATTTTTTTCCATGTAATAGGGGTGACATGGAAAAAAATGTGAAAAGTAGGTTTTATATTACACAGTTGCATTAAGTGTCGTAATGTGCACCTCTGCCTACTCCTTCGAGAAAAAAGGCTATGTTTTCTTAAAGTAGATATTTAAATCAATACCGAAGTAAAATAGTACGTTATTTTCACTTTACAGGAGGCAAAGGTGGTGAAGCTCAATCGGGAGCATATTCTAGTGCTGTAACCAATGGAGGTAAATAAGAAAAACATTTATATAAAAAAACTAAATAACTTAGGCTTAATAATAGGCAGGAGTTTCATGAATTAATCTTAGATAAACTTTATAACTACTTGTTTCATATGTTATTTTATTACAATTTCTATGTACTTTCGCTATAGCAAAAGTAAAAAGTTGAATTAGAATCATAATCAGAATATTTTTATTTGTAAACATAGGTAGGTATGTGAGGTATTACAGGTAGGTAGATTCTCCATGTTTCGCCCAGAGGCGTACAAATATTTATAATTAAAATTAACATTGTCATAATTAAAAAATCAAATAACACATAAGTAATTGTAAATTAAATTAAATCCGATCAGCAGGTCGCGGTGGCTCATCAGCGCAGTCAGGTGCATATTCCACTGTTGTAAACAATGGAGGTAAGAAAATACGTTTCTACATTCAATTCGTGATCATTTTAAAACATCACGTAAAATAACGTAAAGGCAGAGGGAGATTATCTATAAAAGGAAAACTTTTTTTTAATTTTGCCATATTATTAAATTAGTGATGAAGATGATGAATTTTGTTATAACAAAAACAATAAGGTTGGGCCTGGTAAGTTTTCCGGGAGTTTTAAAAATCGGCAATTGTGAACTTTTTGATGTGGTCTTTTCGATTTCCATATTACACCTTTGCACCATTTTGCACCACTTAATTTTTCTCCCAAAATGCATAAAAATGATATTTGCAGTACTCTAGCGCCAAAACTACTTCTATTACCAAAAAGCTATTTAGACATAAATTAAAGGAAATTGGGGGTAGTTTAATTTCGTAGGTAATGGGTTTCTCGTAAAATGCACAGAAAAAGAGATATTATATAAAAATGTTTTCAATCTACATTTTTCCAAAATGGCGGCGCGAGCAGCGCACATACAAATGTGCAAATAGGAAATCAAAAAGAGCACATTAAAATCTACAAAATTGCTGATTTTTAAAACTTTCAGAAAACATTCTAGGTAGAAGCACCAAATCACAGAACAATAACTTTGTAGGAGGAAACGGTGGTTCAGCGAAGTCTGGAGAAGTGACACCGGGAAAAGGCACGAAATCAGGAGAAGAATCTGAAAGTGATGAATCAAAAAAGAATTCACAACAGAATGAATCAAAGTCAGGAGAGAAATCACAAGAGGAATCAAAATCAGGAGAAAATTCACAGGAAGATGAATCAAAATCAATGGACGGTGAATCAAAATCTGCAGAGAAATCTGGGGAGGAAGAACCAAAATCTGGAGAGAAATCTAAGGAGGACGAATCAAAGTCAGGAGAGAAATCACAAGAGGAATCAAAATCAGGAGAGAAATCACAAGAGGAATCAAAATCAGGAGAAAATTCACAGGAAGATGAATCAAAATCAATGGAGGGTAAATCAAAATCTGCCGAGAAATCTGGGGAGGAAGAACCAAAATCTGGAGAGAAATCTAAGGAAGACGAATCAAAGTCAGGAGAGAAATCACAAGAGGAATCAAAGTCAGGAGAGAAATCACAGGAAGATAAATCAATGGAGGATAAACCTAAGTCAGGAGAGAAATCTGCGGAAAATTCAAAATCAGGAGAAAAGTCGCAGGAAGACAAATCGAAGTCAATGGAGGGTGAATCCAAGTCAGGGGAGAAATCTCGGGAGGAATCAAAATCAGGTGAAAAGTCACAGGAAGATGAATCAAAATCAATGGAGGGTAAATCAAAATCTGGAGAGAAATCTGGGGAGGAAGAACCGAAATCAGGAAAGACATCTAAGGAAGACGAATCAAAGTCAGGAGAGGAATCACAAGAGGAATCAAAATCAGGAGAAAAGTCGCAGGAAGATGAATCACAATCAATGGAGGGTAAATCAAAATCTGGAGAGAAATCTGGGGAGGAAGAACCGAAATCAGGAGAGAAATCTAAGGAGGACGAATCAAAGTCAGGAGAGAAATCACAAGAGGAATCAAAGTCAGGAGAGGAATTACAAGAGGAATCAAAATCAGGAGAAAAGTCGCAGGAAGATGAATCAAAATCAATGGAGGGTAAATCAAAATCTGGAGAGAAATCTGGGGAGGAAGAACCGAAATCAGGACAGAAATCTAAGGAGGACGAATCAAAGTCAGGAGAGAAATCACAAGAGAATTCAAAGTCAGAAGAGGAATCACAAGAGGAATCAAAATCAGGAGAAAAGTCGCAGGAAGATGAATCAAAATCAATGGAGAGTAAATCAAAATCTGGGGAGAAAGAACCAAAATCAGGAGAAACATCTAAGGAGGACAAATCAAAATCAGAAGAGAAATCACAAGAGGAATCAAAATCAGGAGAAAACTCGCAGGAAGATGAATCAAAATCAATGGAGGGTAAATCAAAATCTGGAGAAAAATCTGGGGAGGAAGAACCAAAATCGGGAGAGACATCTAAGGAGGACAAATCAAAATCAGGAGAGAAATCACAAGAGGAATCAAAGTCAGGAGAGAAATCACAAGAGGAATCAAAATCAGGAGAAAATTCACAGGAAGATGAATCAAAATCAATGGACGGTGAATCAAAATCTGCAGAGAAATCTGGGGAGGAAGAACCAAAATCTGGAGAGAAATCTAAGGAGGACGAATCAAAGTCAGGAAAGAAATCACAAGAGGAATCAAAGTCAGGAGAGAAATCACAAGAGGAAACAAAATCAGGAGAGAAATCACAAGAGGAATCAAAATCAGGAAATAATTCACAGGAAGATGAATCAAAATCTGCCGAGAAATCTGGGGAGGAAGAACCAAAATCTGGAGAGAAATCTAAGGAAGACGAATCAAAGTCAGGACAGAAATCACAAGAGGAATCAAAGTCAGGAGAGAAATCACAAGAGGAATCAAAGTCAGGAGAAAAGTCGCAGGAAGATGAATCAAAATCAATGGAGGGTAAATCAAAATCTGGAGAGAAATCTGCGGAAAATTCAAAATCAGGAGAAAAGTCGCAGGAAGACAAATCGAAGTCAATGGAGGGTGAATCCAAGTCAGGGGAGAAATCTCAGGAGGAATCAAAATCAGGTGAAAAGTCACAGGAAAATGAATCAAAGTCAGGAGAAAATTCACAGGAAGATGAATCAAAATCAATGGAGGGTGAATCAAAATCTGCCGAGAAATCTGGGGAGGAAGAACCAAAATCTGGAGAGAAATCTAAGGAAGACGAATCAAAGTCAGGAAATAAATCACAAGAGGAATCAAAGTCAGGAGAGAAATCACAAGAGGAAACAAAATCAGGAGAGAAATCACAAGAGAAATCACAAGAGGAATCAAAATCAGGAGAAAATTCACAGGAAGATGAATCAAAATCTGCCGAGAAATCTGGGGAGGAAGAACCAAAATCTGGAGAGAAATCTAAGGAAGACGAATCAAAGTCAGGACAGAAATCACAAGAGGAATCAAAGTCAGGAGAGAAATCACAAGAGGAATCAAAGTCAGGAGAGAAATCACAGGAAGATAAATCAATGGAGGGTAAACCTAAGTCAGGAGAGAAATCTGCGGAAAATTCAAAATCAGGAGAAAAGTCGCAGGAAGACAAATCGAAGTCAATGGAGGGTGAATCCAAGTCAGGGGAGAAATCTCAGGAGGAATCAAAATCAGGTGAAAAGTCACAGGAAAATGAATCAAAATCAATGGAGGGTAAATCAAAATCTGCAGAGAAATCTGGGGAGGAAGAACCAAAATCTGGAGAGAAATCTAAGGAGGACGAATCAAAGCCAGGAGAGAAATCACAAGAGGAATCAAAATCAGGAGAGAAATCACAAGAGGAATCAAAGTCAGGAGAAAATTCACAGAAAGATGAATCAAAATCAATGGAGGGTGAATCAAAATCTGCCGAGAAATCTGGGGAGGAAGAACCAAAATCTGGAGAGAAATCTAAGGAAGACGAATCAAAGTCAGGAGACAAATCACAAGAGGAATCAAAGTCAGGAGAGAAATCACAAGAGGAAACAAAATCAGGAGAGAAATCACAAGAGGAATCAAAATCAGGAGAAAATTCACAGGAAGATGAATCAAAATCTGCCGAGAAATCTGGGGAGGAAGAACCAAAATCTGGAGAGAAATCTAAGGAAGACGAACCAAAGTCAGGACAGAAATCACAAGAGGAATCAAAGTCAGGAGAGAAATCACAGGAAGATAAATCAATGGAGGGTAAACCTAAGTCAGGAGAGAAATCTGCGGAAAATTCAAAATCAGGAGAAAAGTCGCAGAAAGACAAATCGAAGTCAATGGAGGGTGAATCCAAGTCAGGGGAGAAATCTCAGGAGGAAACAAAATCAGGTGAAAAGTCACAGGAAAATGAATCAAAATCAATGGAGGGTAAATCAAAATCTGGAGAGACATCTGGGGAAAAAGAACCAAAATCAGGAGAGACATCTAAGGAGGACGAATCAAAGTCAGGAGAGAAATCACAAGAGGAATCAAAATCAGGAGAAAAGTCGCAGGAAGATGAATCAAAATCAATGGAGGGTAAATCAAAATCTGGAGAAAAATCTGGGGAGGAAGAACCAAAATCGGGAGAGACATCTAAGGAGGACAAATCAAAATCAGGAGAGAAATCACAAGAGGAATCAAAATCAGGAGAGAAATCACAAGAGGAATCAAAATCAGGAGAAAATTCACAGGAAGATGAATCAAAATCTGCCGAGAAATCTGGGGAGGAAGAACCAAAATCGGGAGAGACATCTAAGGAGGACAAATCAAAATCAGGAGAGAAATCACAAGAGGAATCAAAATCAGGAGAGAAATCACAAGAGGAATCAAAATCAGGAGAAAAGTCGCAGGAAGATGAATCAAAATCAATGGAGGGTAAATCAAAATCTGGAGAGAAATCTGGGGAGGAAGAACCGAAATCAGGAGAGACATCTAAGGAAGACGAATCAAAGTCAGGAGAGGAATCACAAGAGGAATCAAAATCAGGAGAAAAGTCGCAGGAAGATGAATCAAAATCAATGGAGGGTAAATCAAAATCTGGAGAGAAATCTGGGGAGGAAGAACCGAAATCAGGAGAGAAATCTAAGGAGGACGAATCAAAGTCAGGAGAGAAATCACAAGAGGAATCAAAGTCAGGAGAGGAATCACAAGAGGAATCAAAATCAGGAGAAAAGTCGCAGGAAGATGAATCAAAATCAATGGAGGGTAAATCAAAATCTGCAGAGAAATCTGGGAAGGAAGAACGAAAATCAGGAGAGACATCTAAGGAGGACGAATCAAGGTCAGGAGAGAAATCAAAATCAGGAGAAAAGTCGCAGGAAGGTGAATCAAAATCAATGGAGGGTAAATCAAAATCTGAAGAGAAATCTGGGGAGGAAGAACCGAAATCAGGAGAGAAATCTAAG
Source organism: Spodoptera littoralis (assembly GCA_902850265.1). Lineage (NCBI taxonomy): Eukaryota > Metazoa > Arthropoda > Insecta > Lepidoptera > Noctuidae > Spodoptera > Spodoptera littoralis. The sequence continues at coordinate 5,955,791 of LR824539.2, forward strand.
GAGGACGAATCAAAGTCAGGAGAGAAATCACAAGAGGAATCAAAATCAGGAGAAAAGTCGCAGGAAGATGAATCAAAATCAATGGAGGGTAAATCAAAATCTGGAGAGAAATCTGGGGAGGAAAAACCGAAATCAGGAGAGAAATCTAAGGAGGACGAATCAAAGTCAGGAGAGATATCACAAGAGGAATCAAAGTCAGGAGAGGAATCACAAGAGGAATCAAAATCAGGAGAAAAGTCGCAGGAAGATGAATCAAAATCAATGGAGGGTAAATCAAAATCTGCAGAGAAATCTGGGAAGGAAGAACGAAAATCAGGAGAGACATCTAAGGAGGACGAATCAAGGTCAGGAGAGAAATCAAAATCAGGAGAAAAGTCGCAGGAAGGTGAATCAAAATCAATGGAGGGTAAATCAAAATCTGAAGAGAAATCTGGGGAGGAAGAACCGAAATCAGGAGAGACATCTAAGGAAGCCGAATCAAAATCAGGGGAGAAATCACAAGAGGAATCAAAATCAGGAGAGACATCTAAGGAGGACGAATCAAGGTCAGGAGAGAAATCACAAGAGGAATCAAAATCAGGAGAAAAGTCGCAGGAAGATGAATCAAAATCAATGGAGGGTAAATCAAAATCTGGGGTGGAAGAACCAAAGTCGGGAGAGAAATGTAAGGAGGACGAATCAAAGTCAGGGGAGAAATCTAAGGAGGACGAAACAAAGTCAGGAGAGAAATCTGCGGAAAATTCGAAATCAGCAGAAAAGTCGCAGGAAGATGAATCGAAGTCAATGGAGGGTGAATCAAAATCTGGAGAGAAATCTAAGGAAGACGAATCAAAGTCAGGAGAGAAATCACAGGAGGAATCAAAATCAGGTGAAAACTCGCAGGAAGATGAATCAAAATCAATGGAGGGTAAATCAAAATCTGGAGAGAAATCTGGGGAGGAAGAACCAAAGTCGGGAGAGAATTCTAAGGAGGACGAATCAAAGTCAGGGGAGAAATCTAAGGAGGACGAATCAAAGTCAGGAGAGAAATCTGCGGAAAATTCGAAATCAGCTGAAAAGTCGCAGGAAGATGAATCGAAGTCAATGGAGGGTGAACCAAAGTCAGGAGAGAAATCTAAGGAGGACGAATCAAAATCAGGAGAAAAATCTCAGGAGGAATCAAAATCAGGTGAAAAGTCACAGGAAAATGAATCAAAATCAATGGAGGGTAAATCTAAGTCAGGAGAGAAATCTGCGGAAAATTCAAAATCAGAAGAAAAGTCGCAGGAAGATGAATCGAAGTCAATGGAGTGTGAATCCAAGTCAGGGGAGAAATCTCAGGAGGAATCAAAATCAATGGAGGATCAATCAAAATCTGGAGAGAAATCTGAGGAGGTAGAATCAAAATCAGGAGAAAAGTCACAGGAAGATGAATCAAAATCAATAGAGGGTAAATCAAAATCTGGAGAGACATCTGGGGAAAAAGAACCAAAATCAGGAGAAAAATCTAAGGAGGACGAATCAAAATCTGGTGAGAAATCAAAGGAGGACGAATCAAAGTCAGGAGAGAAATCACAAGAGGAATCAAAATCAGGTGAAAAGTCGCAGGAAGATGAATCAAAATCTATAGATGGTAAATCGAAATCTGGAGAGAAATCTGGGGAGGAAGAATCAAAGTCAGGAGAGAAATCACAAGAAGAATCAAAATCTGGTGAAGGGACCCCAGGCGAAGAATCAAAGTCAAGAGAAAATTCACAAGATGCATCAAAGTCACAGGAGGAATCAAAATCCGGTGAAGAGACACCAAGCGTGGAGTCAGGGTCAGATAAGTCACGGGAACAGTCAAAATCAAGTGAAGAGTCAGAATCAGGAGATCAATCAATGTCAGGTAAAGACAAGCCATCATATGAATCAGAATCAGAAGAATCGCAAGAAGAATCCAAATCAGGAGAAGAGTCACAGAAACAATCTAAGTCAGGAGAATTGACGCCGGAAGAGGAATCAGAATCAGGGGAGAAATCAAAGGAAGAAGGATCAAAATCAGAAAAAGGCAAACACCCTGTAAGGTGTGATAATTCTAGCAGAAGGAAAAGAAAATCCGACTACATCGAAATTTGGAAGAAATACCTAACTCGAATTTCAAAAGGTAAACTACTTTTATTTCATTAAATATAAAAATGCCTCTACATTCTTTATAATTTGTATTTACGTTAATTAGTTGAGAAAATATATAGGATTTGTCACTTGCGGCATATGACTTTTTATGGTATATTTTGACATTTTCGTTCTGTTGTGCAAGGTAATATTCAAGACGAAGACATCCAAACTTTGTCATTGCAGAGTTATGAATTTATATCTTAATTTTAATTATTATAACACTTTTCTGTTCACAGCCCGTGATCGTGCAAGAGAAAGACATCATGAGAAATTATCTAAACTTCGAATACCAAGAACAAAACTCTGCCTTTGTAACGAAGATGAATCGGAATCGATCTTAAAAGGAGGTAAGAACATAATTTGACACAAGTTTGTGAAGAAATTTTGAAAATACAATGATATTAGTAGAATTTGAATCCATTACCTCTTTATTTTAAACTTAAAACTTATCAAATTCAAACATGCATTTAATTTGTTTGTCCGCTGTTCTTCCTCATAATATTGGTTTGGTTAAATTTGTTTGCTTTGCTGTTTTTTTTATTGGATAAGCCGCTAAACGATTTGACGGATCACCTGATGGTAAGCAATCAGCATCGCCCATGGCACGCAACTTACTATATTAGAATGACAGCGATAATATCTTTTTGGTTGATTTATCAGAATATAACATTAATTAAATTCTAATCTAATTCATTACTATTCCAGAACATAAACACAAACACCATGATCATGAAAAACACGAATGGCACAAACGACACGAATGGCACAAAAAACATGAAGGACACAAAGGACATGAAGGACACAAAGGACATGAAGGACATAAAGGACATGAAGGACATAAAGGACATGAAGGACATAAAAAACATGAAGGACATAAACGACTTAAAGAACTTTTAGGACAACTAAGACGCCACAAAAAACCCGGTCAACAAGGAAACTGATTTAAATTATCTTAAACACGTATCTATCAATGGTATCGGGTTATTGGTAACGGATTTAATGGCAATGCAATAAATTATTGAAGCAAGCAATTATTTAATTTCATTTAAATATTTTGAATTATCAATCACATACATATATTTCTATACATATATTTAAAAAAAAAATCTCAGTAGTAGCACGGAGTCTGGAATTCCTCTATTATATGGGACTCATAACATAAATAGTAAAAGGTGGGTGTTACATTGTACAGTGGAATTAAGTGCCGCAACGTGCACCTTTCGGGGTTAAAAGACGTGATGTTATGTTATGATCTATTAAGGCCCAACAGTGGAAGGACACGAGTGATGATGTTGCTGGATCTTAACTCAATATTTGCATGCATGGCAATGTAACGTAATATTATTGTCTTACGAGGGATTAGGCGATATTCCACATATATTATATTTTATAATAAGATTCTGCAAAGAAATTTTTAGAATATGTTTAGTAGAATAAGCCTGTAAACAAAATATCATTCACACATCAAATATTGCTCATTCACCTTCGATAACCGAATTTTCTGTCCAAAATTTGAATTTCAAAGAAACTACATAACAAAAGAAATCACCAATCTCTTTGAGGCGTAGACGTGATAGGTTCTACATAATGGATTGAGTATAAAACAGAAGGTAGACAGGATCCGAAACGAAATCTAATTTAAAAATAAATAACCCTCTGCCGTAAATACGTCTTATATCCTTAGTCAAAAAAGTGTAGAGGATATTGTGCACTATTTCGTCATTTATACTTCAAATTGTTATGAAAATGCTTTGCACAATACATTCAGAACTATTAAATAGTGATAAAACATAAATAATTTTTTTAAAGGAGCCTGCGAAAAAGTTAAAGGCAAACAGTTTTTTAGCATCAGACAAGGCATTGCAGCAATTGTCATTCTGTTTTACCAAACATCGAATCGTTAAATGAATAAAACTCAGGTAAATAATCTTGGGTCAATGTAACCAACATTTAAATTATAGATTTCTTCATAAATATGTGACTGTATAACAGAGTCGTCTTTAAACAACTATCGCTGGTTCTTATTATTCTATCCCATGTTCTAACCCGGCGTTACCAATTATTTTATTGAACAAGGTAACAATCTTAATAGAAAGGTAGCTTATAGGACGACGTGCTCCATCGTAGACCGCATCATCGCTTACCACCAGGCGAGATAGTGGTCAAACGTCGGACCATCAAATATAAAAAGAATAAAAGAAAGTAAGTATATTTGTATTATAACTTTCGTGAGACATACTAAATAAATTATTATGTTTTCGGCTTACTCACGTAATTATTTGACGAGGAACTCGACTAGTTTCAAGCCATGCTAGAGGCTCATATTCATGAGCAAATGAGCAAAAAGATACGTAAGGACTCGGAGATCTGCTTGATTAACTAAAAAACGCAGTTTACTCATTTGAGTGTACTGAGATCTGCTTGGTTTTATGTCTGACAAGATTCTCGTCTTATTGTAATTTGTAATTAACTGGCATATACATACCTACTGGGTATAGGTAAATGCTAAACGCAAAAAACAAGAATTTAAGAAGAAGATTGTTCCTGACATGGATATCATATCTGACAATTTCTAGCTATACGGTTACATTAGCTATCCATCAAAAACAAGGGTAATCAATAAGGAAACCAAAATTAAAAACATCACACGCAAAATATATTACAAGTTTATTTACATATATTTTTCATTATTTACATTATATTTCACATCAGCCCTCGTATTTCATACAAAATAATACATTCGACACTTTATTTATTGTATAAAATACAACTGTCATTCTTTCATTGTAAATACATACTTATTTTATTGTATCACAGTTTTTTATCGTTAATGTGTTGTATTTACATTATAAAGATTATAATATATAGAGAGAAACGTGTTTCACCATTATTTTTTACTTATTTTTGAACTTGAAAATAATATTGATACCGATTATTATTGTATTGTATTGTATTACTGTATTGATAATAATTACATAATTGTACATGTAGTTAAAATAAAATACAGTCACATTGACAATAAGTAAATAGTCAACTGTATTTACATTCAATTTAAACACTTCACAAACATATTCACAAAGTTATTCATTAGATACATGATATTATTATAAGTATCACACGAGAATTATTGAACCTTTGCAATATCATGCGTACATAATTACCAAATATGGAATTAACACGACTTTAGTTGACTTCATATCTGGAATCGATATACCTATGAGGATACATGAAATACTATTATTATGACATCCACTTCATTATAACCATAAAGATCAAAATGTAATCAAATAAGTATTTATAACTGTTTAAGAAATTAAATAATACAGTGATTGATATGGATGACTTTACTATATACCTACATACATATATATATTTACATCCTAGAATCGTTTTGGCGTCACACATGTTGCGCATCATTACGACGTCCCCCAGTTCCCGTTAATTTTTTTTATATGTCTTGATGAATATTGCTTAGTTATTCGATTTCCAACTTTGTAGAATACGTCATTTTCCGATAATTTTATTTTTCGCGATATTCTTCTTGCAGTCATGCTGCAACATTTTTGAACCCCAAACCATCGTGATAACTAATTGGGCTCCTAGATATATTGATCGTGATTTAACCATGGCTTCGGCTAATTAACGTCCTCACAGGGTGGATGGTATTTGCGAGTGCAACGTTGCCAGCTTTGCGTTCACTTGTCTCTTTCTTTTTCTCTCTCTTGTCACTCGTCTGGGACAGAGTTTTAACAGTATTACAATATTCGTAAAATCTATCAATACATATACTAATGCCCGGTATTGGTATAATATTGGTAACAAGATGCAAAAAAATTGAGGTTTCTATGAGATTTTTACATGAGAAGATGCCGCAGTAGGAATAACATACTTTTTAAATGTAGCTAGATGATCTTTCACAGTTATAGAGCCCAATAGCTATTGGGCGTCCGTATATAGTTATTAATCATCATCAGCCTATTTAAGTCCACTGCTGGACTAGCACCATCTACTGGGCTACGTTAGGAATTCAAAAATGGTCATGCAAATTTCAGTTGACCCAAACGCTATGGTCATCAAGTAAAAAGCTACATCACTATACTGCTCACACACGGAAATGGGAGGTCCGTTGATTGCGGATCCTGACAATTGACATGGTAATGGCAGGGGTCTCTTGCGGAGCCTGACGATGGCCATGCGCGCGAAGAAAGTTTCTTCCTCAGCAGGTATCATGTAAGATCACTTAGCTATCGAACGTCCGTATATAGCTATTGGGCGTCCGTATATAGCTATTTATTTATTTATTTATTTATTTATTTATTGAATGGTGAATCAACAGCTACATTACATACATTTAGCAGAAGAATAGTAACATTGAGCCACTTATAGATTCACACGAATACTGACTTAATAGGTAACAGCTAAGACAAAATAAAAATTATAAATACACCAAAAACAGGCACACAGCAAGAAAATTATTTAAATATAGAAACAAAAGAAAGGTGAATACATATTTAAAATAAAACAATAATAAAAAAAAAACAAAAATCAGTTATTAAAAAAGTCTCCACTTATCATAGTTCTAGCTTTCCTCAGGCTTGTACAAAAGATATCTATATCATGCTTGCTACTGATGAACGTCCATACTATTGAACGTCCATATATAGCTATTGGGCGTCCGTATACAGCTATTGAACATCCACGTACTTCCTCAGCAGGTGTCGTGTTAGATTTGAGGAGTGGATTGAGAGACAGAGACGCTACGACGTCTTTACCTACCGCTTGACGCAGGTGCTTACCGGACACGATATTTTCGGTAGGTTCCTGCTTCGGATTGGGCGGGAGGAAACGCTCGGGTGTCATCATGGCGAGGGCCACCCGGGAGACACGGTGTAGCATACGGTGGCAGTGTGCCCTGCGTAGGCTGAACACCGTCGTGTCCTCAGGAATGTGATCGGCGACGGCGACCTCTCGCGTCCGACACTGGTTCAGACCATGGTACAGAGTGAGGGAGACAGGGATGCCGTCTCCTTCTTCTGCGAAGCAGTCCTGCTAGCTAAGGAGGAGGCGGAGCTCGTGAGGGAACGAGCCTCCTCACGCTCCAGCCGTCACGAGAGACACTCCAGGCGTCGAGGATCGCGAAACGGTCTCCGTCCACCGTCAGCACGGGCCTGCGGTCGGCGAGCACGGATGACTTGCCGCCCGAACAGAACCAGACCCGAACGTACGGCGCGTCGCGTTCCGCATACGCCCCAAGGAGCCATCAGACCACCACGGATGGAGCTGATGCCCATACGGAGCCTCAGAGGACTTAAAGGGTGACCGGGGCTCCGACTCGAAGTGCAGGAATAGGAACGGGGTGGTTTTAAGTCAGTAAGAGTCGGAAGTTACCTGTGTCTGATGGGGCGGGAGGAAACGTCCGGGTGTCATCACTGTGAGGACCGCCCTGAAGACACGGTGGAACACACTATAGCGGAATGCATTGCGTAGGCTGAGCACTGCCGTACCCTCAGGGAAGTGATCGGCGATGGCGACCTCTCGCGTCCGGGCCTAGTGCAGGCCATGATGCGGAGCGAGGGGGACTGGGATGCCGTCTCCTCCTTTTGTGAAGCATTTAAGATAGCTAAGGAGGAGGCGGGACGCATGAGGCAACGAAGCGCTGCCTCCTCGCAACCCAGCCATCGCGAAGGACACACCGGGCGTCGGGGATCGCGGGACGATCTCCGGCCACCGTAAGCGCGGGCCTGCGGACGGCGAGCATGGGTGGCTCCCCGTCCGACCAGAAACAGACCTGAACGTGCGGCGCATCGCGTTCCGCGTGGGCCTCAAAGAGCCATAAAACCACCACAGATGGGGCCCAACAGGGCCGATGCCGAGTCGGAGTCGCGAAGAACCTAACGGGTAACCGAGGCTCCGGCTGGACGTGCAGGAGAAGGAACGGGGTGGTTTTTAGTCAGTAAGAGTGACACTCCCTCCCGCCTTACCCAGGCGGGAGCAGTCAACCGATGATTTTCCCCGCTTAAAAAAAAAGTCAGTAAGAGAAACTTCCTCTGAAACTTCCACTCGCCTCACCAGCGCGGCCGCCGGCGAAAGGCATTGGATGATTTATTATCCCTCAAAAAAAAGGTATCATGTTAGATCACCTAGCTATTGATCGTCAGTATATTACTGTTGAACGTTCGTACATACCTATTAGGCGTCCGTATATAGCTATTGAACGTCCGTATACAGCTATTGGGCGTCCGTATATAGCTATTGGGCGTCCGTATATAGCTATTGAACGTCCACGTATAGCTATTGGGCGTCCGTAATTAGTAAAGATAATAAGAATATATCTTATTACTAGAATGGTTTTATTAAATATATATGTTCAAAACTTCTTTCATTTAGGCTGGTTTCAGAGCTAGAGGATTGGGCAGCGCTGCTGAAATGCCTCGCGCTTGGAGATGATGAGAGCTCTCTTTTTTTTTTTTTAAGGGGGGAAAATCATCGAGTGACTGCTCCCGCCTGGGTGAGGCGGAAGGGAGTGTCAGACTCTTACTGACTAAAAACCACCCCGTTCCTTCTCCTGCACGTCGAGCCGGAGCCCCGGTTACGCGTTAGGTTCTCCGCGACTCCGAATCGGCATCGGCCCTATTGAGCCCCATCTGTGGTGGTCTGATGGCTCTTTGAGGCGCGCGCGGATGATGAGAGCTCTAGCATCTTTTTATTGCGACGCAACTGTCATAGAGGTAGAGGTCCCAGTAGAGGACTTTTTCGCTAGAAATTATGATCTATGAGATACACTTTTATTTTAATCTAAACCTTAAGTAACTGAAGACCGCACCTAATCTGATCTTTGTGCGCAAATATTGTATTGAATTTCAATTTAATTTAAGGCAAGATTCCTAATTTAATACTTCTAGTTGTGGCCACTCGATTAACTCCTCTATTGGATTGTTGCCTGATGCCTCTATTGTTGAAGCCCGCGCTTCAGCGCGCTGCCCATATCCTCTAGCTTTGAAACCAGCTCTAATTGTATCAAATATTTAATTGGTAGATTATTGATATGAAGTTACCATTCTAAGTAAGACAATAAAAACAAAGAATATGGATATCATTTTACTGCCTCGTTGGCCGAGTGGTCGCAAGTGCGATCGCCTGGCAAAGAGTCTCGGGTTCCATTCCCGGGTTGGGCCAAGTATTACTGGGTTTTTTCAAGAGTCTGGAAGTGGGCCAGGTATATAGCAATAAACTCACCCCCTATTACATGGGACTCATAACATAAATAGTAAAAAACTGTGGATATTACATTGTACAGTTGCATTAAGTGCCGTAATGTGCATTTCTGCTTACTCCTTCGGGGAAAAAAGCGTGATGTTATGTTATGTTAAATATGGATATCACTTTTAATGAAGTGGTTATGTTTTGTAATCAAAAACATTTATAATTCCTAATTGGATCTTTATAACACGCCAAGGCTAGAAATAAGAAGACAAACGTTGATTGATTTGATCAGTAATACAACATTAATTAATTATTCAGTGTTAGATGCATCTTCTAACCACATAAATAGATAAAGTTAATAAAATTACGTCAAAATTTATACGGAGACTATACTATCTAAATACACATTTAATTCGAGTTAAACTCTGGTTAACCTTTTTTGTGGCAAGACATATAATTTTGTCACTTTAGTACTTATTTCTAAGATCCATTTAAGGAATTAATTTATACCCTCATCTATTATAATATATCACTGATAGGTACTCATTTACAAATTGAGAACAGGGTTGCAGCACATGATTATAATAAAATCGGACTCCAAATAATACGCAACACATCCGAAATGTACGACGATGAATATTGTTTTGAATGCGGTAAATAATATTATGAACTATTTCCACGGATTTACTGAGCGAACTGGCAACGTCGCTGTTATTTTTTTGAGGACGCCAAATACGCGGACTTATAATCAGAAAATCCCAAAAATATACAGCTGTGGATATACGCGCTACAGCAGCGCTCTATCTACGCTGAGATTTCTTTGGGAACTTTTCAAAATACTATAACAGCCATTGAACCGATCTTTTGGCCTCTGTCGATTTTTAACCTACGTGCAGCCAGGACCAAAAGGACCTAAGTAGCATAGGCCAAAAAAGTGGCGTCCGGTATGCGGACGCCACAAGCAGGTGGACGCCAGGTTAAATGCACTTTCGCCTTCATGGGACGTCCAATCGATAGCGGGATGTAAATATGTGTTGTGTATGCATGTATAGTAGGGTATTCTAGCCAATAAGGCGATTTTGTATGCAATTGTATATACTTATACATAATCACTTCATACTTTTAAAGTTATTTTAAAATAGTGGCTAGCTATTCAACGACCTCATGGCACGGACGTAAGAAAAAAATTACTAGTACAGGCGGTTATAAACAGAACAACAACATAACATTTAACAGAATAACAAAATTATTCTTTTATAATATCCATTAAAATCTATTTCAACTTTTTAAACTCTATTGCTGCGGTTGCTAAACAAAATTATTTGCTAGCTTTAATTAAGGAGCACGCATCAAAAGATTGATGACTGATAAAGGAGATGTAGGAATCGTAGCCACTGCCTACCCCCATGGGAGGTCGCGGAGAATCTAACGGGTAACCGGGGCTCCGGCTCGACGTGCAGGAGAAGGAACGGGGTGGTTTTTAGTCAGTAAGAGTCTGACACTCCCTTTCGCCTCACCCAGGCGGAAGCAGTCATTCGATGATTTTCCCCCCTTAAAAAAACCCCCATGGGAGACAGGCGTGAAGTTATGTATATAAGTTTTAATTCAAACAAACGTTTTTATTTAATAGGAGGCAAACGAGCAGACAGATCACCTGATGGTAAGCGATCAGCGCCGCCCCTAGACATCCGCAACACCAGAGGAGTCGCAGGTGCGTTACCGGCCTTTTAAAAAGGAATACGCTCTTTTCTTAAAGGTTTGAAGGTCGTATCGGTTCGGAAATACCGCCGACGACAGATGTTGTCTTCATTGATTATATTATGTTGTTACCGCCTGTACCAATACCACCATTTACGTACGTATAAAACCAAGGCAAAATCTTTATGTAAATCATAATTTAATAATTATGATAAAGATTTGACTTAATTAAGATAATTATGTGATAATATAAATTATATTTTCAAGTCAAGAGCTATGATCATCATTATGGCCTATCATAGTCATCAAAACATATTAAATAATGGTGACACAGTTTAACATCAATATATAGAACACACTGCATACATTGACACGTTCATAAATCAAATAATTTTATTAATTTTAACACAAAAAGGTACTCGAACAGTAATTAAATAATTCTTTTGTACAAACAGACATACGTAGACACCATTTCGTATATATTTAACTATATAGTTCTACCTTCTTAGATACAGACGTCTTCTGTAGAAGAATCTTGGTATCGCAGGTCCTGAAAGTAGGGAAAATATGCATTAGGAAATTTTGAAAATTGTATATTGTTGCCTGCCTCGTTGGCTGAGTGGTCGCAATTGCGACTGCCGGGCAAGGGGTCTCGGGTTCGATTTTCGAGGGTCATCTCAGTAGTAGCACGAAGTCTGAAATTGTGTCCGATCTATGGCACCTATTACATGGGACTCATAACATAAATAGTGAAAAGTGGATGTTACATTGTACAGTGCTATTAAGTGCCTAGTGCCTACCCCTTCGGGGATAAAAGTCGTGATGTTATATTACGTTATTTAATACAACGAAACAATTTTATTCTTGCGTATTATAATAATAAGGTAGTACTTAGATACTTTCAAATATTGATTTGTATGACAAAACATATAAACGGATATTTAATTTAGATTGGTAACAATATTAGTAAAACTAACCACAAGGTTATTATTACAAACTAAATTACTCTAGACATATAACAGTGACGTTTTTATTCACATTTCATTTACATTGTGTTACAGTAATAGTTTATTAATAGATTATTATGTAAATTTTAAATGTTTAATTTAACTGTTTACCATTGTCATTACTTTCAATTTGAATGTAGTGTTAATTTAAAGTATTTATAATTTCATATTTATTGCAATGTTACATAGAATAAGAATAATGATAAAAAGGAAGAACGAGAATTTATGTTGGTCTCAGTTTTCGAGAAAAATTGTTACTACATTTGAAAGTTTTCGATACATGCAGCATGTCATTACATTTGAAAGCATTCAATATGCATATATTATATAGCAGGCAACATCAATTTTACACCATTTATTGTTGTTTTTTTTTCTAAATTTTCTCATCTGTGACATGCTATGATATTCTTTTTGAAAAACTGAGAGTCCCTAGCCATTGTATAGATGTCGAACTATAAACTGCACATCGATTCTATGTATTAGACAAAAACATAACCAAATAAAACCAATCAAAGCTTTTAATTCATAAATATAACAGAACCATTCAGTTATTGTTCATCGCGCTAACAATTTAATACAAAACGCTACAAACACATTCAATATACCAAGAATAATCACTCAAGGAAAGTTATATCGGTATTGAAGAGTGCTCCCTAAAACAAGCAAGCGATTTTAGGGCTTAAGAAATTATGCTTAAAGTTCAACGTTGTGTGGGGTCGTTTGTGTCGGATTTCACGCTTGTCGGCTCGGAAATGCACAAAGTTTCCTTTTGTGGCGTTTCTCATAACTTGATTTGTGACGGGGCAACCCTTCAGCCGAGTTCCGGCGTGGCGCCGCTACGGCGAGACACGTCACTTCCGTCACGGTGGGGTGCTAGTCATAAGATGTAGCGGTTAGCATACTGACGGTAATATTATTTAATATGATAATAAAATTGTTACTTATCGATATTTTTCATTAAGGTAAAGTTAAAATTTAAGGTCTTATCATGAACTACGAAGCTGTATCACAGAAATAATGTGTTATACCTACTATCGATGATAGAAGTAGTATGACGTGATGTCTTCTGACAGAAAATAAAAGTAGTTTAAAATACAGATATAAATCTTTGTAGTGTCGTTTACGAGCACTTTAATTAAGCATAACCTCATTTAGATGTATTATATTATATAACTAGAAAAACTGCAAGCAATTCCCAAAAAAAATTATAAAAAAATCCGCTCATCGCTTACGCTTGCGCCCATGGCCAAAACCTCGTCCTAAGACAGAACAAGCGATGCACGTATCGGAGACGTGCAAAGTTTAAAGTCAGACAAGAACCCGTTCATTAAGAACAAACCTACAATTCCATTCTTGTTACAATTTAAACTTACTATGCAGACTTGTTAGCTCATATTTAATGCTCAGTTTTGGAATTATTTTAGTTATATTAATTTGTATCTACACCTCTTTTAACCTCTACGGGGAATAAACTTATTTATCATCCTATTTCACCACGCCTTTTATTCCTAAATACAGGAACAAAACTTCTTATTTATTTATTTTTTATTTACACTTCTGTATATTATAACATACGATGGTAGACTTAATGCCGTGTGGCATTTTCTAACAGTCAACCAGACCAATCACCAACTTTTCCTGATTGAACACATTTTTGAGGTCATTAGGTACTTTTTAATCGAAGCTACTTCTTGGAAGCTTTTTCTCTGAATAATCCAATTTGACTTTCTAAAACATTTTAAAACAACTAAAACAGAAAAGTCAAACAATATTATTTATACGAAAACTTTTTGAAAAATCTTCCACGAAATGTTTTCTTAACGGAGACTTAGCAAAACAAACAAACTGTCTCATAAAACATAGAATATGTCTAAGTTGCCACATAGCAAAAAAGCTTATGAAACTGTTTAAGTTAGCAACCCCTAGGGAAGTTTTCGAGACGTAGGTATCTGTTTTTCCTTCCAAGTAGCAATAAAAAATATCATATCATGTTATGAAACTATTTATTTTTCATATCGAGGACAAATTTTAATATTTGCGATTAAAAAGAAAGTGATAAGTGACCTAATATTAATATGCTTGAACCCTCAAGGATAGGCAGAAATCTGACGTCGAGTGACAGGCCGAATCCGAGCTATATTACTTATCAAAAAGTTTATATGTTTTCTTTCCCAACACGGAGAACCGAACCCGACTCAGTAATCACTTATATTACTCCCTCATCAACAAAAGTATTAAAAAACAAAACACTAAAAGGGTTCTAAATACAAATAAATATAACAAACACACACGAGAGAACAACACCCTATTTCTGTGTGTGCAAACATATAAATATGTATTAGATAAACATTGCGAGGTCCGGCGAAAAATGGCGGCTGAAGGGTTCAATTAATTTCGTAAGTTCAAACTCTTTTATTAAATTACAAAATGTGCTACCAACGGACTTGTGATATGTCAATTTCATAATTAAAATGCATTTGACCGTACACGGAGGGCCCACGAGATTACGAGCCCAAATTGAATATTCCGTTTCGAAAGTGAACCCGAAAATATGAATGAAGTCATGAAGAAATTTCATCAAACACAATTAAAAAGGTACGTTTATGAATTATTTAATCCCGTACCGTTTTGTGTTATTAATTTTATGAAACCTTTATTTGAGAGTTTGATTGTTAAAATGATTATATTTGTCTTACTTTAATTATTATTTTTCTATCGTTTTTAATAATATGACTGTAAATGGTATGAATTTTTAACATTTCGTACCTTACGGAGATTATCAGTTTTACCGACTTAAAAAAAGGAGGTGGTACTATGTTCGGCTGATTGTTTTTTAACATAAATAGTACACGTTGATCGTATATTTGATGATAATTATTATAATAAAGCAAACTTGATTGAATCGTTCATTAAACATGCACAATTTACAATGTGCAAACCAAACCGAAGCAAGTTGTATCTCTAAACGAATTTATTCAGAAGGTTACCTTACAGGAACAATACCAGTACAAATTAACAGACATTTCAACAGCTATGACTCAGCTTTATCTTACATTCCTTTACATTTCCTATACATAAGTTATTACAACTAACTTATTTAATTGTCAGATATTAACTTGAAGTGTCAAAATGCTATGCCCTCCGGTCAGTTTCAAAGTTCCTAATATAAGGCTCCCTACATACCTAGTGCGTTAGTCAACTGTCACTGACCATGATTTGAATCACCTGACACATTCACATTTAATCAGTTTTTGTATTCGTTTTACTCATTGGAGTTCCCATTTTGAAGTTATCAAGGGGTGATTCAGTGCAGGTGCATTTTTATAGGCCGTTGAATTGTACTTTTTTGATGGTTTTAAAGTTTAATATCGTGATTCCTGTGTTATAGCTACTTGATTGTTTTTTAGGTTGCATTTTTAGCATGTTAAGTCCTTTTTGGTATGTTTATAGTAATTGATAAAAAAAGGTAAACACTAGGAAAGAAACTATGTTACAATGCAGAACAACAATTGTGTTTACGTGCACTTCATTAACTGCTTCAAAGCGGTTTTTGTGCTAAAATACAAAAAATACAGAACTTCCAGCAAATCGTAACCGTGATTAAATCAAAGTTCTACGCGTGCAACCGTCCTAAAGCAAGTCAAATCACTCGACCCGCAAGTTCGCGTGCATGGACAGCTGACCTTCATAATGCCGGATCAGAAAGCAAGCACTCGTTTCCCTATTACGTTTTATTTATAATTATTTTCTTTGTCCACAATTGTCAAATCAATCACGACTTTCGATATGGATCGATTGTCGCAGAGTTTTTAATTTTATAGGTACAATTCTCGACCTTGTTGACTTACACGGATTTTCTCCAATGTCGATTGTAATCGATGATAATTATGCGAGGAAGACAAAAGATTAAAGGGATACAAATTCAAATTATTAATAAATCTAGTGAGCTTTCATTATCTCAAACGAAATTCTTTTATTTTCATTGAAGATTTGTTTTATTTATTGATGTTTTTATAGTTCGATCGGGATTTTTTTACCAAAAGCGAAAATGTTGAATATCTCAGAAACTAGCCAGTTTCGGACCAGAGACCTCAGGGCTAATTTTGTAGGAAATTAGTTGTATTATCACCTCCCCAGAGGAATACATCGAGTTACAAGTCACCCTGTATAGAGTCAATACTTAGATTGTTTAAAACGAAAGTGTTGGTGCCAGACCGCCACTATTACTTTAAATGCAGATGCAGATCAATAAATAAATTAGCAAAGCTCATACAACCGTACTAAATTATATGTTTATCTTCTTCAAAAATATGTGTATCAGAATAAAATATTTGTATGCATTATCTATGATCTTGGAATGAGCAAATAGCTTCACTTTAAATTTTTGGTTGTCGTTCAAAAGTGCCTTCCTGTTCTAATTGAAATAAATGACTTTGACTTTGACTATGATGGTAAAGGAACTGTTAGTAAAATTCGTACATCTAGGATGACTAGTAATTACGGAAACTTTGGATAAATATCTATTTATCGACGACATTCATTGTACTAACAAGACCATATTCGAAAGTGGCGCCAACTGGTGAGCGGTGACGCATAAGTAACATTTCGCTTACCTTTCAATTCTTGACTACCTATTACCTAATTTATTTACTCAGAGAACAATAGACTGTTACTTATTTCAAATAGAGGTGTTAATAATAAATTACAGATAAGAACCCAACTACTAATGTGAGGTAAATTCATTGACCTTTTTACTTTGTGTCTTGTGTAATCTGTGACTTCTTACCAGATATTGTTGCTAATACCTATATTGCTACAAAGTAGGTATAACATGAGATTGTCTATTACATGAGTAAATTATTTCTAAACAATAAAAACTACGTTTAAAAAAACCGCCGTCAAACCCCCAATGTTTTTGAAGTCGGTTAATTAATACAGTGAGGGCCAATTTTTCAATGCTCACCTAAATTTTAATTGAGGAATAACTTTCAATATTTGACCATACTTCCATACTAAAACAGTCAACTGTCATTTTTATTCTACATTTAAAAATTAACTGATGATTGAAAAATTGGCCCTAAAACCTCCTAAGATGTAACCAACACTTATATGAAAACCGCATTAAAATCGGTTCTGGCGATCGCGAGATAATCGCGTACAAAACATACATACATACAGGTCAACCGGAGAACCTCCTTTATTTAAAGTCGGTTAATATAATAAACTAATGAATCTAGTAAAAGTAGTAAGATTTAAACTATAAGTGTCCGATATTTAATAAACCACCTATCTATAAACAATATAATATATAATAATATAATATTTTTTTTCTTTATTCATTTACCCACATCTAAATACATCAAGCTCTGTCTCCTGAACTAGGCGTAGCCTGTAACTCAGGAGGCGAAGCAAGCCTCCATACTTTTTTTTTAAACTTTGCCCCACACTAGGATTTTCTCCTGTGTCGTGGGTGCGTTTACAAACATACAAGTTCACATACACATGACACCCAGACCCGGAACAACAATCTGTGGATCACACAAAGAGTTGTTCCGTGCGGGAATTGAACCCGCGACACGTTGCGCGGCAGCCAGTTGCCCAGCCACCGCGCCAACCGTGCAGTCTGACTGACTTGACTGACTTGACTGTCTTAACTGACTTCGTTAAAATATTCATGATGATAAAATACATCTCAAACAGACCTTGCCATTTCACATTTTACCTTTACTTTTCATCTTAGAAAAATGTGTATAAAACAACTATTTAAAGTTAATCTAATAGTAACCAGAGAGCAAACACAATCTTTAATATTAAATGATATTCTAAAACATAATCAAGGATAGCTGGATAGAGATTAATTTCAATAGGTACATAATTCTAGTTTTACAGTCGGCCATCGTAACAAGCACAGAACATTTAAATCTTCTCTATATGTTCTGAGGTAACAAGCCTAGTACGTCAACTTCGAAATCATAATGAGCTTCGAAATCATATTAAATCTATTAACAAAGGTGAACTTTGTCTTATATCTTATACTATTATATAAAGCGGAAGAGTGTGTTTTTTTATTTGTTTGTTTGAACGCGCTAATCTCCGTAACTACAATTCTGATTTGAATAATTCTTTTTGTGTTGAATAGCGCATTTATCGAGGATGGCTATAGGCTAAAAAACATCACACTACGACCAATAGGAGCTGAGCAGAGCGAGTGAAACCGCGCGGAAGTAGCTAGTATATTATACACGTACGCATCAAATTGAGAAACATTTCCGGCTAAGGTAATAAAGTAAAAAATAAAATACATGTTAATCTTTTTTTGTAGTATCTTCTTATTTGTTGTTTATTTTTTTTTATCAATAACAATGTGTTTATAATATTGGTATATTTGTAAATAAATTGTTATGAAATAAGTTGCCTTGCTTGCTTCGATGTGAAGGATCGGCTTTGTCATGTCGTGTGTAGATCGTGCAGGAGTCTAGATTCTGGATCACGACTATTTTGACTACGTGTATTAATTTACAGTGTAATTAAAAGCAACTAAATACATTGCTCAATTACATTCTACCTTTAAAACATATCTATTATATTCGTAGCGGTGCAAACATGCGGATTACAGTGCAAAGCGTAGGTAAAAAATAAAACAGATCAAAATTCATTCGTTTATTTATAAATTATAAACATGGGCTCTAATTATAAGTTCATTCATAACAAAATCACTGATATATATATATACATTTCGGTTTTCCATTTTGTTTAATTTACAATTCAAATTGATGTCCCATTTGCCTGTTTTCCAGCCAATAAAAAACCATACTCCCTTGGGAAACAATCAGTGGGAATCATGCAACAACTAGATACCCATGCAATTAAATTAAACTACAGCATTATTTAACAAAATAATAATTTACAATCAATATGCTATTCTCCAATTAATAGTGCTTGGTAGAATAACGTATTAAATAGGTACATTGGCACGCACACATTTGTAACATGAGATTAGAAAATATCTAGTTTATGTTCCTATTGTGTTAGTAACCTTAAACGCCAGTCTTCGTCATCCGACATTCGCTACTTACAAAATACTTGTAACTCATAAACATACAATAACTATTATACAAGATATCTCCATCATAATTACACTAGTAAGAATCAACCACCCTTTGTTAGTATCAAAATTTTGAATCATAAAGCCAAAATTGTGTTAAAGAGAAATACAGACCTGTTTAGCTATTCCTTTGTAGGAATTGTTAGACAGGGGAGTATTTCTTGTTTCCTATTTTCAAAAACTGAATCTCATGTTACAAATTGTACTTTCTATATTAGTTCTAACTACGTAGTGACTAGGAGGTCAATTCATCGGCCGTAGGGTTTACCTTGGGAGCCGGGAGGCACAAAGCCATAGCCTGATGCTCCTACGACCACGCCACTGGTCTGGGAGGGGTCTCCGCTGGGGGATGGAGGGAACAGCACTGGACCTGGAACATTATGATATAACATGTTACATTTTTTTGCATTTTGTACAGATTCTCAATATCAAGATCTCAACGATAAGGTCCATATAGACTTTGAAATCAGGAATTCTCCAGTGATTTATAAAAAGATTCCTTCTATATTGCTTATGAATATTTATTATCAATTTAAACTGTCAAACACCAAGCGGTCACCGGTGACCGCGACCTATTGTTCTTTAATTGTGTCTATAAAACCGGTACTCGACGAGTTAAAACCAGTATGACAAATACCAAAAGCATTTGCGTAAAACAGTAGCAAAGAAACAGCCATCTGTCTTAGCAAACAATAGCTACACACGATGGGAACCAACTTAATCTAAGTGCAATACCATGTCAAAGTTATCAATCTAACCTTAACATTAAAAATATTCTCAGAATCAAAACGAAAAACGAACAAAGAAACGATTACTTTTGATCTCAACGATTAAAATCGATCTGATAGTTCAAAGATCAAATAGCTGACTATTATAAAATTTGTCAGCAGTCTGCCAAAAGTGAATACGTTAATCGTTTATCAATTTGTCAAGATTTTATCAATCGAGTAAACGTTTGACAATGAAAAAAGTTAAATAGAACTTTGACACTTCGTTTCGTGATGTGATAATTGAATGACAATGGCCTTTGGTCAAAATAGAATGGAGGCACGAAAATGCGTACACGCTGTAGTTATTTTAAAATTGATTTGTTTATGAATCGCTTCATTGGTTTTATTGTTAGGATAAATTTGGTTCACAAGAGTTATATCATGGATAAAGATTTTTTATTAGTACGTAATTGTACTAATAAAAAATGTTAGATGTGGTTTGATATTCAATTTGTGGTTTTGACTTTGCCATGAAATGACCTATTGACCTTGATTATAGTTGGTACACGGACTAAACTGATAAGTTATTTTAGTGGTCAGTATTATACCAAATCATGTTCAAAGTCCTAAATCAAAACAATGGCACGATGTAAACAAAGCCATGTTTCATGCTAATATTGAAAGTGTCCGAATCAAGAAAGCCTACGTAACCAGGATCTTGGATCGGCATTTAAAATGACTACCACTAGGTATTTTATTTGATGTTAGTACCTATAGTTTTAATCTAAGTCTACGATGCTGTTCCATGCCAAATTGCCTTAAAATACAAAGCACATGTGTATCTTTTAGCAATAAGGAAAAATTAATATGTAAAACTTAAAAAACACTAAAACTAATAGAGAAAATTAAATAACACACATAACTTCACTCCTTTATCCCCGAAGGGGTAGGCAAAGGTGCACATTGCAGCACTTAATGCCACTGTACAATGTAACACCCATTTTTCACTATTTTATCTTATGAGTCCCAGATTTTTTTAAAACCTAGGAATACTTGCCCGATCCGGCAATCGAACCAGGGACCCCTTGCCCAGCAGTCGCACTTGGGACCGTCCGGCCAATGAGAACATTAAATAAATGACAATTTTTACTACCACTAGATAAGGCAAACCAATATAATATTACTGAAAGTAATCAAAAAAAGTATGAAAAACAAAGAAACTACAGTAACAACTATCGAAGAAAATATTCCTTATAAGGTAACACTAATATTGACCAGCGATTTTATGATAAACTACTCCATTATCCGGACCAAGATTGCTTCAGTTTTTACCTCATAGATTTAGTTTCGATAAAGCAAGATAATCAAATTATATTGTTAGGAACAAAGCTTCTACAAAGGTTAGATTCTAGATAACCTAGACTTAGTATAAAATACTAGATAAACACCCTTTCCCTTGGACAAATGCTTTGCTACATTTTCAAGCTAATCGATTTTATCTAGTAAAATACTCAATCAAACGTCTATGCCTACTATAGGTGTCGCGGAGAACCTAACGGGTAACCGGGGCTCCGGCTCGAAGTGCAGGTTCTCCTGCAGGAAGGAACGGAGTGATTTTTAGTCAGTAAGAGTCTGACACACCTTCCCGCCTCACCCAGGCGGGAGTCATTCGATGATTTCCCCCATTAAAAAAAATGCCTACTATAGGTATATACATATATTAATTTATAGAGGTATATATAACCATACCCTACAGCTGTAAATGTGAAAGTTTTGTTGATTGTCGTTATTTCTAGGAAAAGTGCTAAAATATTAGAGAATAGTTTTCGAAAAACCTAAATTTTATATCTGAACAACCTTACTTCTATACTAAGCTTTTTATTTGCTTACTCTTTGGGTGCATTTACATTCCCTATGATCGATTTACAAAACTCATCTCGTTTCTTAACAAACGATGTATGCATGTATAACACTTATTATAGGCACATTTACACACCCAAATGGAGATTTACCGCCAATAATTTCATTCATAATAATTGAAACATTGCATAAAAATACGTCTTATATAAAACAAGAACCGGATTCCGATAAAGTCCGGGTAAATCCGGTAATTGATTGCGATGACATTTCTTTAAAGAACTATTAAAATTTTGCTCAATCATTAAATAAGTGATTTTCTTTTAATTACGACCAGTTTTGTAAGCACACTTTCCTTTTATATTCGCCATTTTTTTTCATATTTTCTATTAAACTGATTATTTCGAAAATACAATAGTTTCGGTATTTTCGAAGTCTTGACCTTATCTTTCGGGTTAAATATAATCACTTTTTATCTTATATACAGATTTAAAAATGTATTATATTTGGTATATAATAAATAGATAGAAGTTTATGTGTAGTTAATTTTTTTACTACAATTGATCGTCTACCAATTAGGCATAATCTTCATTAGTTCAAAATTTCTACCCAAAACTTGGGGAATTTGTTACGGTATATTTTGTAGCATATAAATCTTGCAACAAAGTGTATCCTAAGTGAGACCAGCTATTGCTATTAGCCATCCACCACACTTAATGTGACCAGTCATGCGATTATGCGCAAGGGCACAATGATTAATTCACGATATTGCAAGATTTTAGCACAATGTATTTATTTTAGTCACCTGACAAGCGTCATCTTTGTTTCCGTGTTTTCTTAATAATGATGTTTTAATTTGTCGCATATATTAATATATAGTAGGTAATTAATGATCTTGTTGCAAGTGCAATTGCACAACCATTGTGGGTTTAGATTCCCGATTGATATAGTGTTAAAGTCTCATCTATTAGTATAGAAATTCTCATTACTTAATAGTACCGAACTAGAAAATTATGTCAAATTGACAGCAATAGCTCAATCCCTTTTATATTAGAGAGAAAGAGAGAGAGACTCAAAACAAAAATAAAAAGTTTAGGTACTATTTAGACGTTGCATCAATCAAAAGAGGGTGATACTTTGAGTACCTATATTATATTGCCTACAATTTTTTTAAAAGGGGAAAATCATCGAATGTCTGCTCCCGCCTGAGTGAGGCGGGAGGGAGTGTTAGACTCTTACTGACTAAAAACCACCCCGTTCCTTCTCGAGCCCCGGTAACCCATTAGGTTCTCCTCGACATATTGCCTACAATAGAACAGAATTACACAAGCATAAATTATTTCGTCAATATATATTATAATACATCCGTATATAATTTCCTACTTCCATACAGGTTGTTTCTTTATTTCCTCATCACAAATGGACACCTGTCTCCATCTGATTAAAATTAATGACATGTTAAGTTACTTACATTAATTATGTTAAAGAGATTGATGGAATTATATTTAATGAGTTCGTCAGTCTAATCTATTATATTGTTGTATTTTTATTTGTTCTTCTGTGTTGTTATTGTTACGTATTCATATATGCAATAACGGTTAGGATTACATAATATAATATTAGTTCTTTAGAACACTAATTCATTACGGATTGGTATATATACATATTTGTTAAGCCTACTACTCTAATGTGAAATTGCATAGACCTAAAGATATAAAGCTGATGTTGATGACGATAAACCTCTAACAACTCAATCTATTCAATAATGACAAATAATACTCAGAATTTGAATATAAAGTTCCCTAAAGACATTAGTAACACCTACTTAAAACCTTCAACAATTAGATCAACGACAAGGCAACATCATTTTTATTTAACGACTTTGATTACCAAACTGCTTGCAAAAATACAAATATGAATACATAGACTCACCCACTGCTAATACGATAATATAATATATAATTGTGAGACCGCCCTCGATAACTAAAGATTAACAGATAAAAAACTAAGGAATCCGAACTAAATATAATTACGATTAAACGCCCAGATAATTACGCGTACAAAAAAGTAATCCTTTCATATTGAAAAGTCCTTGATAAGTTGGTAATTAGTGAACAATAAATACTTCCAAATTCGTAAGTCTTATTGTATAATTATTAGGTAGGTACTTAATGATTTCAAATGTAAATTAGTAACATGATCAGCTTTCGTTAACCTTAAGTTAGTCTTAATTAACATAGAATACCTTTATTACTTTTATTCTTTGAATGGTAGTTACCTCACCCCTTATTACACGGGACTCATAAAATAAATAGTGAAAAGTAGGTGTTACTTCTGTGTGCATCTCTGCCTACCCCTTCGGGCATAAAAGGCGTGATGTTATGTTTTGTGGTAGTTAAAGTTGTACGTTACAAATGTGCAGTCTTAAGGTTTTTTAGTTCTAAGTAATAAGTGCCTGTACCCAAACGCCACTTTAGCGCTTGTCTAGAGAGAGAGTAGAAAACTAAATGTATGTGAATGACACTGACAATTGTCAAAATTTACGTCAATTCCAATATAATTTGGTTATCTATTCTACATGTAGACAAACGCCAAATGGCATTTGGCTACAGCTGCTGGAAGGCATTAGAAAAAATAAATCCCAAGATTTTACTAAAAATGTTCAACAAACCAGGCATGGAACCGAGGAGCTTTTTGATATAAAGCTGCACTTGCTACTACCAAAAGCAATCCATTTCCAAACTCAGATTTAACATACAATTATTATTTATTATTCAACAATTTCAAATGTAAATCAGTAGCACAACAAACTTTCATTAACCTTTAACTCGTCGAGTACCGTCATTATAGGCACAATGAAAGAACAATAGGTTGCGGTCACCGGTGACCGCTCGGTGTTTGACAGTTTAATAAGTTCTAATTATATTATCTGTGCAATAAATTACAAAGCATTGAGGTTCTTTGACAAATAAGATGTTACTGGCATAATAGAGTCGGGCGAACGTACCGCCATTATTTAATTCAAGGATAATTCGAAATACAAACTGTATTTACTGCTGTATTAGCACAGTAATTATGCAAATTGTTTATTTGTTTTGTGTAGGCGGGAATGCGCGATAAAAATACGATGTATTATTATCTCGCATGCATCTAATTTGCATTGGAATTTTTGATTTTGCAAGTAAATTAACATAACGTAACATCATGTCTTTTATCCCCGATTGGGTAGGTGGTGCACATTACGGCACTTTATGCCACTACAATGTAACACTCACTTTTCACTACTTATGTTATGAGTCCCATGTAATAGGGAATGAGCCTATTTCCATATATAAGTAATCCTTCCGTATCGCCAATCAATAGTACCTTATTGTAATTCGATCAACTAAAATACCTACATGTTTATTAGCTTTAATCTATTCCGATACTCCATAACTTGGATAAGGAAACTAAACCTTAATTAGTTGTCTACAATGTTCATAACTTATTAAATTGTTATTGATGATTTAAGCTTTGTAAAATTGTTTATAGCAGTTCTAAAGATAATGTCTTTATTTACAATCAACGTTAACGTTAATACGATAATTATTATTATGTCCATTGGTTATTGAACTTTAAAATTAAAGTAAATAATTATTATAATGAATTAAAACGTAAAGTTACATCTAATGTATTGAATGAACTACATTGAAATGTTATTCACATAACATAACATAACATCACGCCTTTTAACCCCGAAGGGGTAGGCAGAGGTGCACACAGAAGTAACACCCACTTTTCACTATTTACGTTGACCGAGTGGTTGCACGTTGCGGCTTCGATTTCCGTGTCGGGCAAAGTATACAGATCTTTTTCAAAAAATCTCAATAGTCGCACGGAGTCTGGAATTGTGCCCGGTATATAGCAATAGACTCACCCCCTATTACATGGGACTCATAACATAAATAGTGAAAAGTGGGCGTTCCATTGTACAGTGGCATGAAGTGCCGTAATGTACAACTCTGCTTACCTCTTCGGGGATAAAAGGCGTGATGTTATGTTAATACTACAGCCTACATCAGCAACATTATGTAAAATGCAAACTAAAAATCAACACTGCACAGTTAAACAGAAGTATCTAATTATTTCTATATAATTACATCTACACAAGAAAACGTTTCATAAGCCATTATTAATAAATTAGGTCCCTTAAAAAACTAAATGATTTAAGGCCATGTGATTGGCCCCGTTGGCTATTTCAGTGGCCCACATAGACTTAGCATTTACGTAATGATTATATACATTTGATACTGCGACAATGTAACAATATATTATTATTAATAGTGTCGATAGACCGCGGCTAATGTGGTGAAATGTCTATCTATTCTTGTTGCTCTACACTAGGATTTTCTCTTGTATCGTGGGTGCGTTTACAAACATACAAGTTCACATACACATCACACCTAGACCCGATACAACAATTTGTGGATCACACAAAGAGTTGCTCCGTGCGGGAATCGAACCCGCTGCACGTTGCGCGGCAGTCGGTTTCTTAGCCACCGCACCAACAGTACCAATCAACGACAACAAATAAGATACAATTTTAATCCCACAAATTATTGCCCAATGAGATAAATTAATCTACTACGCACTCACAATTTATAAACTCCTTATCGAATAGAATAATATTCCATATCAAATTTTTCATAAAGATCGACGAAATTGACTACCATAGATGCATGGTTTATCGTAATAAGTAAATACGATTGACGCCTTACAAGAAGACTACAAAGATAGATAACTTGAAAGAGCCGTACAATTGGGATAATGACAGGGTATGAAAATTAAAAATCTAATTAGTCCGTAAGTTATGTAATGATAAAACATTAGACACGTATTTTTTTAATTTGTCGTATAATAAAACAATACTTATATAAAACAATTCAAAGGTTAGGAGTGGGGGCTAAAACGTCATGTCTACGTATAAAATGTACATAGAAGTGACGTCACGCGACATTTTAAGGTCAATATATCGTCGAAAGTATTCGTTTCTGTGAGAAAATAAAAAATACGTGTCTAATGATTTAAAATAATCTACCAGACGGACATTAAAATAAAAATATCTATCTATTAGGCATCTACCCTATTATATCCCTTTCTTCTTTTTTTAAATCATATCACAAAAGGCTAGACGTTTCTAAGTCAATAGATCGCATAACAATTGGTATTCTAAATCAATGACCTAATCCGTTAACCTATCGCTAATCACCACACCCCCCTTTCACATAAAACATGGGTAATTAATTGCTAATTATATTGAAAGTACTCTATATACTTTATTCAATCTAAGGTCAATAAAGCTAATGCAATAGAAATCATACTTGGCCTCTTTTTAAATCTGATACACATTATTGTTAATTAAAAATTGCACACTAGTCTTTTCCTTAGCTCTCGTATCCTATTGCCTAATTTAAGATAGCAATTGTTGTATATACAACGGTATACATGTTGTATAATGATATTATAATTATTGTTCTGTACCGTATACAGATTATATATTAAATTGTAAACAAAATCAAATGGTCTTCAAATTTGATACGATTGTTTAAGTAGTTCAAAGCAATCTTCATCAATTCTTTAATTAATATAGTTCTTTAATTCGAATTTAGACACAGTGAAAACATTGAGCTTTCTAGTTTCCTAATAGTCAGTAGACACTAGATGTCTCATCATATATATGTACATACATACATAACTTCACGTCTGTCTCCCATGGGGATAGGCAGAGACTATGGAACGCCAATTACTACGATTCCTATATACCTCTTTCGCTTCATTAACAGTCATCAATCTTTTAATGCATGCTCGTCGGAATCATTTAACATCAATACATAGAATGTCTCTAATAGTAGAGAGATTCTAGAAGTAGGGCTCGAGAATGTCCACAGACTCGCCTCCTATCACATAGAACACTTTTCTTGAAATGGCCGACTATTATGATTGCCACATACACACATTTATCCATGACAAAGCACAAAACCATCATTATCTTTATATTAGAATAAATATAGACCTTCGACCTTACACTTAACACATAATTATCAATTATCTGCTATTTACACAGCTTCCTGTATACATATACCTTCATAGATACTTCCGAGGTACATACACCCGCAAATCAACCTACACTCAATCTTATATATATAACCTTTATTTATCTTGTCATAAAGTCGTAAATCTATTGACATATAGTAGGTAAGTTGATGTACTTGTACTTATGAACGTCATATAAATGCCTATGTATTATTATCTTGCCATTGTGACTAGAGACACGCGACTCAGTGGTAGTTACGAAATATTTTGTCCGTTTGAGAGCTAAGCTACCATTATAAAGTAGGATGTCAAATAGATATACTAAATGGCTGCGTATTATGTTCGTGAGTCATACTCTTTGTGTTGCTAAGACCTTATCTTAAGTAGGTATATAATAAAGATTTTGAATGTAACAAAAAATCACTCTGATTTATCACTAACGAATAATATCTAGTTTTGACCAGTTATGTTACATTATAAAACCTACATAAATGGTACCTTATATTCCAATTACAGCTAACATCTCCGTGGCATTACTTACTAGAAATATTAACATTAAGATAATCCTTTATATCATTGAAATTCCACAGTGGATTTTATCATTTGTTTTATAGAGCGAAGCTATAAGTTTACGAGGCATATTTTCATTTGATCAATTGTATACTTTCCTTAATCGAAAATAAATTATTTCGACTGTTCACTATAATATTTTTTTAAATAATCACACTTTCATTAATTGATTTTATGACCAATTGATTTTAATATTTTTTCCAGTATGTTTTTATAAAGTAAGTATGCTGTTTGACACTAAAAAAACATGACGTCACAATACACAATCTCGTACAAAATTCATAGAAAATTGTCCTTTATGTATGACAGATCGAAAA
The DNA here is from genome assembly GCA_902850265.1 of Spodoptera littoralis. Classification (NCBI taxonomy): domain Eukaryota; kingdom Metazoa; phylum Arthropoda; class Insecta; order Lepidoptera; family Noctuidae; genus Spodoptera; species Spodoptera littoralis. The sequence goes on from LR824539.2 coordinate 5,984,466, forward strand.
AAGTATTGAATTTGACTAGTTGGCAAGTACCCGATTGTAGATTTATGAAGCATAATGTTTTTATTCAGATACTTTCAAACCTTAGTAGAGAAAAAATCTTTAATTTACATGTTGCACAGTCGACCACAACATTAAGCAAAAAGGATAATATACCGTAATAAAATATGCATGTGTGTTTCCATATCGTTAATGGAAATCTGATAGCATTTGTCTCACAAAAACTAAATAATACCCCTTTATTTCTCCACTACATTGTTTTTCTACCACATTCATATTCTAACCGAACAGATTTAATTAACTTATCACGGTAAAAACATAAAATTTGCATTTTATAAGCTCCGTTTATTAGTCAAATCGAATTCTAAAACGGTCGCGATATGTCGATTTGTAGAATAAATGTAATAGCATTTGGTATTTATTGAGTGATTGATATTCAACTCTATAACACTAGAAGCTCGTAAACAAATCAGTGTAGGACATCACATTTGTTTTAGTGAGTGTTTTAAGGGTGGTTGTTAAGTTTAAATTCAAGTGACGTATTTTTTTAAACTGTGTAAGGTACAGTCAACTTTTGGATGCAATTTGAAAACTTCACAATAATGTGAACACAATATAAATCTATCAATCTGGTGTTGATTCCCTAATAATTAAATAATTTAAGTAGGTATTCTACTTTTTCCTAAATTGTTAGAACAAAACTATTCGAATGACAGTCCTTTGTAAAATATATATTTCTTGCTTTTTTTCAATACGTGTTACTGAACTAAAATTCTCATTACAAGAGATATATGAGATTTTTAACACCCAATCTCATATCATAAAACACTAAAGACGTATCACTTTTAGTCTACAAGGAGAACGGCAGATTTTGTACCGCTTCGCTAAAAAAGTGTTTGTCATTAAAAAATTGGGTCGTTATAGAACCTCCTAAGTACGTTATGTTAGCATATTTAATAGATTTTTAAAACATGGGAAACCCTAGAAAATCTGATATTCAATAATGATAAAAATCAATCCACTAAACGTTTCCAAACGTTAAAACACATCGCGATTGACGTTTACAAAGTTGCCATGCGTAAAGATAAAATCAGAGCATATTGAATGTCGCTATTTCATAAACTCATTTATTTTAATATCTATCAATGAAATATTTTCCTTTCCATTTCAAACATTTTTATAAGTAAATATAAAAATCTACATCCAATCTAAATCTACGTTTACATGGATTATTAATGATAATTAACATTTTAACAAACTTGAATATTATGGCAATGTTGAACTGGCATTTGTCTTGATGACATTGACAATTAATTTGTCAATACCGGCGCATTGCTGTTTGTTTCAAATGCGATGTTATGATGTGTTTGTTGAATTTGAAGTTATTTTATTCATCTGGTGATACGTTGAGTTTGGCAACCGTTCCTCCGTAGCCCAAATTGGTGTTATTGGCATCATTGTTGCGACAATTGCGAAAAGACACTTATTTACATTATTTTGTGCATAGTGTGTTGTAATCTGTCGCGATGATGAATTTACAGTGCATTAATTGCATTCAGAGTTTGTCGCACATGAGACGGTATGCTCTAGGAAATGAGAGTAAAGATTAGACGTGGTCAACAATATCCCATTGCGGACTTATCCTACCTAGTATAGTACCTAGTTTACCCGGATAACATATCGAAAGTCACCATGTTGCCTGAATAAAAGAAGGCGCATAGTGTTATCTACCCATAATGTATCATTTTATTCTAGATCTCTCCTACCAACCATATTTGCAATGCTTGCTGGCAATTGGCAATGTATCGGGATGTTGCTGAAAGTATGTCCAGCAAACAAATTGGTCATCGGCATGTTTGTGTCGTATATGGCTGATTCATTGCAAGGATAAGGTGACGCAGGGTTTTAATTGAAGGCGCCAAAGAACAGGACTAAAGACTGGCTCATATAGTATTTGATTGGATTCAGCCACAAGAGGTAATAAAGCATAATTTAACCATACTATTATCATTTACAGTGTAATCTAAGGTGAATATCATATTCTAATAATATTACTTATTTTAGCTTACTTCCCATGATGAAGATCATGTTCCATACTGACTGAGAGACCATACAAGAGTTGAAACTATAAAACCACAACCTGACATACCACCTCACAGTGTTCACTATCAGGAAGTAATGTGTTATGTAAACATGGACTAAGCCTCATTTTAACATTGCCATTTGTAGAACAGATGAGGCCAGAAGATGTTGTTCGGCTTTCAGAGCTTCAACAAGTATGCATTCTCATTATAATGTACCTACATAATTATGTATCTATGTGGAGTATATAAGCGGTTTATAATAGGTATATACTCATGTTATAATTATAATTTATTAATTAGCATGCTGTTTGAGCTCCTATGATCTGTAATACAAATAATGTGATCTGATATATGAATAACTATAATAAATGTTATAAAATCAATTAATGTAATCAAATATTTATTTTTATCTTTTCCATTTTAAACTGTCAAACACCAAGCGGTCACCGGTGACCGCAACCTATTGTTCTTTAATTGTGTCTATAAATACGGTACTCGACGAGTTAAGGTAGGGAATCAGACATATTATTATAACATATAAAACTAAAGGAAAAAATGTACTTTTGTTTACTTTATTTACAGTTACCTTACTTGTTTACAGCAATTGATGTCTGCTGTACCTATGACACTGCCTGTTCTCTTTTTAGATGAAATAGTCCTAGAAACAACCTGAATACAATGAAATAAAAGAATTTTAAAATAATACATTTGTTTTATTTTAACCTAGTAAGTAACTATAAATTCTATTTTGATAAAAGTGATTTTAAGAATCAATCTATAAAATAAATGCCATATTTAATTTAGATAGCTTTAGTTTTATACCAAAAATGTTCATTTTCATTTTACATTTTCTTTAGTTGTGATTTGGTGGCCTGGAGGTTTAAGAAGCCCGCTTCTCGTGCATGAGAGTGCGGGTTCGAAACCTACCAACAGCAAAGTACCAATGTGTCTTTCTTCCGAGTTATTCGTATATTAAATAATCTAAGAAAGTACAAAGACACCTCTAACGAATTGTGAGGAAACATGGGCTTATAATTTCTTATTATAAGTTTGAATTACCACCCACATTGAGCTAATATGGTGATTAATGCTCAAACCTCCATGCGAGAAGAGGCTTCGGTCAGCAGTGGCCACTTATAGACTTAATGATGAAAATGTTGATGATTCTACTAATTTGACTTACTTATTAGAAATTAATCCTTACACGCGTGCTAAGCAACCAGTTTTCAGAAGAAATACTTTCTCAAAGAGCTAAGCTTAAGTTTAAATCGAATTAACTTAAAGACTATTTGTATATCAGGCCTCTGCCTCGAATCTTGATTTTATACATTAAATCTTGCGTCTGCCCGCAAGATTCAAGGTGAAGTGAGACATTAATTTTATCATATCCGACACAAGACTTCCACTGCTAAATGTAGGCCTTCTACCCAATGACAGTCGCTTACATTATGAATTTGCATTTTCGTAGGCACCTAAGAAATGAAAAGATTGTGAGGCATACTCTTTAAAACTCTATTGGTACATCATGCTTGCTGAATTAACAGGATCATTCCTAATAATACAAAGTAATAGTCAGTAGAGTAGCGAGCAGTATTTAGATTTTGTTTTTTGTAAACAACCACTAGAGAGCACATTGACATTTTTCCGTTAACTGTCATCTGTCATTTGTAATAGATATTTTGCTTAACGGTGGCTCTACACTTGACGTTGCGTATTAGTCGTGTTCGGCCAAAAAAAAACATGTGTGGAGGATTTATTCTTCTTTGTTTGCTCTATATTTGCACGCCGTTACATATAGGGAACTATTTGGACGCCATTTATACGTAGTCAACAAATATTTTAACAAATGAAGCGACTACGCAATGTCATGTGTGGTACCACCTTAACGTACCTTTTGTACATTTTCAAAGTGAAATAACTTTTGAACCCCAAGTTCTAAAAATATGTAATTTTTTTCTAAACTTCATAATAAAAATATCTATCGTTCAGACTATTCGCTTGGTTAAAACAATGACTAATACAAAATTTTATAGCGGTACAAAACTTCCATACAAACCTGCCATTCTCCTTTAATTACAATTCCTTTTGAGAATGACCTGTAGATAATATCTTGTAAAGTGTAGTTAATATAATTGTTTCGTGTAGTAGATTAGTGAAGGATTTGCTAATGCTCACGCGCTCTGTTTCATTGTTCCAATGTCAGGGCGACCGATGCGATGGCTCGTTTTGCAATTAGAGCATGATAGGTAGTTGCGTGAATGTTCTTTGCTGAGATTGTAAACATTTGGCTTTTGTTTTTGATTCATGTCACTTTTGGTAGATTTTCCGGGTTTGCAGACTTTTTTATGTGCTTAACTTGTAGTTAAAAGGCTTCTTAGAATGTTATTCTGTAAATGAGCTAGACTTAAACACGTTTGGAAATGTTTTTAGTATGCAGTTATAGAAGAAATATAGGTAACCGAAGCGATTATAAATAGGAATCCAAATGTGTCAAACATAATTAGTTATTTTATACTTTATTGTGCACATAGAAAAGTTAATATAGGTACGTTGTACCTAATAGTAAATTAAGTAATAGTTATTATCTTGGTATCGTAAAATAAATACATTTTATTAATTTTATGAACTTTTCTATAGCGTGCTATATGTTCGTGATCCCTTCAAATATTACTGCATATGTGCTTGAATTAATTATTTCGGTGTAAGTAATAGGTACGTGTAATACAATTATTATTCTTGTTTCATTATAATTCGTCGTCGTTTTATTACAAAAATGCAATGTTTAGATATTAATATGATATACATCACTATGTAAAACCCTTAGGTAGGCAATGGGCTCACGCCCTATTACATGGGACTCATAACATAAATAGTGAAAAATGGGTGTTACATTGTAGGTACAGTGGCATAATGTGCGTGATGTTATGTATGTTCTGTAAAACCCTTTTATGTAGGTACATTTGTTTTGTGGAGCAATGATTATTATGAAATACCTAGGTACACTTTTAGTTGTGCACTCCTTTAAAATGCAATAACATAACAAAATGGCAGACGACCAAAGCATAAACAAACAAGCAAACAGACAGAAAACCAACAAAAAACTGACATCCACACAGCACACACGAAACATAACATCCAAACATTTGTTTAGGAACAAACTGTGGCCATAATTAATTCTGATTGAGGGATGCGTTTGTCAAACGGTACTCTTGCAAAATGTCCTCGGTTTTTGCTCGACGAAGCATGATTTTGTCATTAGGACCCTTCTAAGAGCATGTCATATTGTGGTTACGCACGTTAATATCGAACGGAATATATGCCATGGCTATATGACTGACGTGATTTTACATGACTTAATTTGTTTTAGACAAGTGTTTAATTGCTGGTTATTAGCGTCATTGTTTAATTGTTTGGTGGTGTGATTTAATACAAAATGTGTTTATTTTAAATGAAAGATGAAAAATATAGTAATCAGTTTTCAATAACATTTAGTGATAAAAATCTAGATACATAACATCACGCATTTTATCCCTGAAGGGGTAGGCAGAGGTGCACATTATACCACTGTACAATGTAACACCCACTTTTCACTATTTATGTTATGAGTCCCATGTAATAGGGGGTGAGCCTATTGCCATATACCGGGCACAGTTCCAGACTCCGTGCTATTACTGAGAATTTTTTTTTAAAAAACCCAGTAATACTTTGCCCGACCCGGGAATCGAACCCGAGACCCCTTGCTCGGCAGTCGCAATTGCGACCACACGGCCAACGAGGCAGTCAAAAAACCCAAAAAGATAGTTATGTTCTTTCTTTTAGAGGACTACCTATCCCTATACTATAAGATAGGTAATCAGTAGTAGATTCTAATAGGTCGATCTAAATCTTAATATTGTAATCGCTTTCATTTTCAAGTTCATGAACTCACAATAAATATCATATTTTACTACAATCTAGTTCACTTATTCCTCAATAGAAAACATGACCTTGTCCACACATTACTACAAAATACGTGACGCTAAAACTAAAAGTATATATTTTCTAATTTTATATAACAACTTATGGCAACCAATTCTACACATTAGTGTTACCTACATTTACTTAAAAAACTTTGAGAACAAACAAAATGTGTCGACTGTGTCTGCTTTTGTTTGAAACATAAACAATTTAAATCATGTTCCACGGGGATCAACGGCCAAGTTTGTGTTACATTTTGACATATTAACGCGTGTTTATGTAACTTTTGTGACTTCTCACATGAATTAAGAAGTTATGAAATTTGTAACTAAATAAGTAATGTTAAAATTAAATATTAGCTGTTAAATTTAGTATTGTAATGTTAGAATCTGAGTCAATGGAAGTAAAGAAGTAAAGTAGGTCAACATCACATGCATTTACGCTCCTACTTTTAAAATAATTTATACCTACATAATAATAGAATTTACTTTTTAAATTATACTATGGTGTATTGGTAAAAATCATTTCAAATATCGAAAACATAAAAAAGAAAATGCTATTCTAAATTTGAATTACAATAATATTCAAACTGCTAACTTAAAATCAATAAAGCAATGGCTCTTGTCATCGCTAAATATTTATTTTGAACCTTATACAAATTGATATTGGAACGTTAATTAAGATACTGTTACAGTCACATATTTTATCGCTCACTATATTTATATTTGTGACTAACAATATTGTCTAAGTATTTCAAACACTATAATGCCTGTTAGTAATATTGTGAATTGATTTAGTTTTCGAACGTGGCAACACTATCCTTGTCGGGCATTCGCGCGGTTTTGTTTTTGACAGCAACAGATTAATTTTTGTAAAACAATATAAACAAGTGAATACAAATTATTTTTGAAGAAGTCTGAGTTTTAATTAAGATCACCATCCTTCTGAGCGTTTTAGCTCAGAAGTGGGATTACAACAAAACATATTGTTTTGTTACGCCCACAAGTTAACATCAAATACAAAGAAACGAGGAAGTTCTGAAGAGAATCGGATCGGAGCCTAGTGGTAGACTTCAAACACTCATAACACCTAGGAGCCCCATACTATTAACAAAGGGAGTCTATCGTGATACAAGGAACAGCAATGGTATGCAATAAAACCGAAGTCGTGTCCTCACACGAACGTCAAAACCAAGATCGAAGTCGAAAGTTTAAAACTAAAGCTGGACCAACTGTCATCGCTTTCAGAACATTGAGGTCAGCCACCATTAACGGTGATTTGTTATTACACCAGAATTTAAACCTTAGTTCACTCGAGATTTGATCAAGTCATGTCTAAAATATGTTTTTCTTTCTTTCATGAATTGCGCGAGAGGCTTTATATATTGGAGCGAAAATTGATGAGACAACGACGCCGCAATCTGAAGTCACATGATGTCTCTGGTGATCATCGACGGCATGTTTGCAAATCCAGTGTGATTCGTAGCTCCTTTGGAAATAACACCGAAAGCTTGAGTTCTCAGCAACCGAAGTTCATTGAGCTGCTAAGTTTTTGAAGAATTTATTAATGTTTTTAAGGGTAAAGATTATGAATGGTTTTTGGTAAGATATCTTTTGTTTTTAAAGATTTATTGTAACTGTATTTAATTTACAATGCAATTGCAATGTACTGTACCTAGACGTGATAGTGTCTACATGACTCATGAGCTTGAGCAGAGAAGAGCCGAGCATGAGAGTTATGTATGGCAAACCTTGTCAATTGGGTAGTGGAAGAATAGAGAAGCTATCCTTTGTCAAGCTACATTTAGATTATTATAGTGATAGTGTCTGCATGACTCATGAGCTTCAGCAGTGAAGAGCTGAGCATGAGAGTTATGTATGGCAAACCTTGTCAATTGGGTAGTGGAAGAATAGAGAAGCTATCCTTTGTCAAGCTACATTTAGATTATTATAGCGATAGTGTCTGCATGACTCATGAGCTTCAGCAGCGAAGAGCTGAGCATGAGAGTTATGTATGGCAAACCTTGTCAATTGGGTAGTGGAAGAATAGAGAAGCTATCCTTTGTCAAGCTACATTTAGATTATTATAGCGATAGTGTCTGCATGACTCATGAGCTTCAGCAGCGAAGAGCTGAGCATGAGAGTTATGTATGGCAAACCTTGTCAATTGGGTAGTGGAAGAATAGAGAAGCTATCCTTTGTCAAGCTACATTTAGATTATTATAGCGATAGTGTCTGCATGACTCATGAGCTTCAGCAGCGAAGAGCTGAGCATGAGAGTTATGTATGGCAAACCTTGTCAATTGGGTAGTGGAAGAATAGAGAAGCTATCCTTTGCCAAGCTACTTTGAGATTATAGGTGATGTGATTAATAATTTTATATATTAATGAGACAGCATAGTGAAATAATAGAAATAGTTCTTATGTACTTTATTTATGTTTGTGTTAAAACAATTAGACACATGAAACCAATTGTTCAGTTAGATTTGAATGCTGTTGATGGTTGTTTACCTGTTTTTGTGTATATTTTATAAAAAAAAAATTGACAAACCAGATGAAACTAGGGATTTTTTTTTAAGAAAGTGTTTAAATCTCACTTTAGTGAGTACAGTGTAGTAGGAAATAGAAGGACTAGTAATAATAGATATTTGCAAAGTTCTTCAACCTGGACCAGCCCTACATCCATAACCATTGATAAAATTAATAAAAATCAATCAGGGAGACTTCAAACAAGGGGAATGCAATGTGTATTAAATGTAAAAAAAAAAATAAAAAAACAAAAAATTGTCATATAAAGCTATAATGTCATAAGCCAATTAAAAAAATATTCTGAATGCAACTTTTTAGGGCATAACTCAAATTCATAAAAAAAAAACAAATTTGATAATGATAATGTTTCTAATAAAATTGTTACCAATAGTACAATGATTATAAGAGAAGTCTCCTAAAAGTATCTGTACATTATGACATAAATGATAAATATAGCAGAATACAGAGTAGATGTTCAAGTAAATGGTTAATGCTTGACAGTTTGATTTAGGTAGCCTATAAAATCGGTAGTCAGTGGGACACTGTTCAGAGACTTAGGCAGTATTTCCTGCCTAATATACAACTGTATGTATGTTTATGTAGGAGTAAATGTAGGAGGAACAGGTTAGAGGTAAATATTATAAATATTCCAGTGTTCCTTGAACACAGTTCTACGGAACAACTTAATTTAATTTAAGAATAGTTAAGACAGCTACTGATTTAAGAACTGAAAAGATTGATAATTTGACATGAGGGGTGATTACATCAATTTTTAGTAGGGTTCCACTAAAAAATTGATGTAATTTCGAATCAGATATATAGGACTTAAAACAGTTACTGTTGATGCTCAAACGAATTATAGTGGTAGTATTTATTTTTGAGGTTCAATAAGGGGTGAACTTGACACTAAGGGAATATTGTTTATCGCTTTGTGAATACCGATGACCATAGAGTATGCTGTATTCTGATACAGACCTCAAGTTCTTAAACTATTCATTTTGTTAAACTGTCCATGTGTTAGTCTCCCGAGTTAGGACAATGTTGCATCAGAATCGAATTTTGGGTATGTTACAGATATATAATAATTTGGATAATGAAAGTTTTTTTATTTATTTATAATTCATGGAGGACTAACAGCTTATAAAAATGGATAAAAATAACAATAGGCGTAGGTAACAATGAGCCAATAACAAGTCCTCACGTTTAGCATTTGGAATAAATTAAATAATATGGTGTGAGTACTATACAAAATTAAAAATACATACATTCTGCGTAAATAAAAAAATAAATATTGAAACAGACCATACAGACACTATGACTATAAACAGATCAAGAGAAACGATAAAAAAAAACTAAATATCTAGTGCTGCTTATAAAAAAAATTTGAGGCTTAAGCACCTCTTTGCCGAGTTCACACTAGTTGTACACGGATCGAAGTCATATTCCTTACAAACATTGTTAAAGTGTCTGCTTGCACGCATAATGTAACTATTCTGCCTGTAGTTAGATGAGTAACGGGATACGTGTCAAGGTGGATTAAATCTAAATATTTTATTAGGTACATTAAATTTGATTTTTGATAATAGTTCTGGACTATCCACATTGCCGTTAAGAACTTTAAACAAGAATAGACAATCTGCAATATTGCGTCTATCTACCAATGGTAATAGATGGAATTTTCTACAGAGTTCAAGATAACGGGCAGACTGGTATGATATATTTTGGTGGAAACAGAGATATTTTATAAAACGTTTTTGAATGTTTTCCACGCGGTCAATATATTTCTGATATCTTCTTCGTCGTATCGTTTTGGTGGTTCTATCAAGATGGGAGATGGACTTGCTGTGATTGGAAAAGATAAATGCCGCGTTATGTTATCGAAGTACGGCTATTGTTGTTTGACAGGGTTGCATGATTTGGTCTGTGCGTCTGTGGCTGGGATCTATTTGACTGACTCAACGCTGCTCGTGTGCAGGCCTTGCCAACTCTCACATTCCGAACTTGCTTGTGTCCGAGGTTTGTCTTGGTCGCCGTGCAGGATGAGACCAATGTCCGCTTTCACGAATAGAGGATTTACTTGATTAGCTTTCAATATATTCGCCTTTCACGGCGCTTGACTTCGTGTTTGGTTCTTGTCAATACGAGTGGAGTCATGTGCCCTTTGGACTGGCAAACGCAACTTAAAAGTACCTTTGCCATTGTGTTTGACTGTGATACGTTGGCAGGTCCTCAAAATCAACCATGGTGATGTGGGTCATTATGATTTTGAGAAGACTGTGCAAAGAGTCGAATCCATATGTTAGTTTCCTGTGATGAGGAAGACAGAAGGTATGTGTCAGCGTACTTGGAGTGGACGCACCGTTGGGTTCCGATAATGGGCGCTGGATGTCGCGCTGAATACCATACGCGCTGATCATCTCGGGCTATTTCCGCGCGGCGAGCATGGTGGCATGTGTGTTGTGGAAATTGTGGATCCCTTCATAAAGTGTGTTCATTTGTCTTCGGTCTATGGTACGGAATCCAAGGCAAGCATTAAAGTTTTTGGAAGCGTATTTGGTTTGTTTGGATCTTCGTCTGGGTTGATTGCTGATGTGGGTGCCAGTGTTATCAGTAAGGGATTTGGGACGTTTGTTAGGCCCATTGAGGCGGGACATGTGCATGGCTCGGTCGCGGCTCCGCGTCCCGGCGGACGGGTCGAGCGATGCAGTTGTTTGTTGTAGTTAAAAGCAATGACACCGTTTGAGACCCCTACTGTCTGACGTTCATTTAGCCATAAATGCCTCGATACATAAAGTCGCGAAACGGTCACTAATGACCAACCGAATGACTGATTGGGCGGAAAAATTAGGCAATCCATCGCAATTGTAATAATGTCACTGAAGCGATTTTAAAACTGTGTTTTAAAGTGGGACTTGTATAGCAAATTAGGACAGGTGCTAGTGATCGCACTAAAGAATAAGGATCGATTTCAAGATAAAATAAGGATAGATTTGACAGATATCAAAGGTCATCAATGGAATATAGAGTTAGAGGTCTGATAATGATAGTAAGAGTTATTGTTCGGGGTCAGGGAAGTCGAAGAAGCTAGAATCCAAATGCCATGGGCCGTACCAAATAAAAAGGTTTATACCCAATGACAAGTTCCTTACAGTAAACACACCGCCTTTGTAGAAGGAATATATATATAAGAAAATGAAAATGTATATATAATGTACTAGCTATTGATAAAATGAACCCCTAGATGAGTTTTGATGCACAGACATATTCCTTTATTTATGAATGTACAGATTAAAAAAAAAATATAATAGATGGTTACATTTATTAATGATGGTTATTTGGTGAATGAATCTCAGTTGAGAGAATAATTTGGTTTGTGGGTAATTCACATTTATTGTTATATAGTATTGATGGTTATTCACTTGAGTGTATTTACTAATGTTTAATCATTGCACAGAGCTTAAGTCAGCTTCCACTGAGCATGAGCACACTTTGTATATAACTCATCTTTTGTTGATTTGAGCCTAGCATGAGAATGATTATATGAACAGTAAGGGTTGTTTTTACAACACAGCTTGGTTAGATGAGAGGTGGACATGAATGATACGACCTGGAGGGTCGTAGCACAGAGTAACACAGCGAAACAAATTGGTGGTGAAGTGAAAGTGGAGTAACCTCCTTTTGTTAAGCTGTTATAGCGTATAGTTAAGTTGATTTAATGTAAAATTTAATGATCAGTTTGAATTTATATTTGCTAAATGTTAAAACTGATGAACCAACAAAATTATGTAACCAGAGAATTGTATTGTGAACCTGATTGAAAAAGAGTAACCTATGGAGTTTCTTGCTCGTTCTTCTCCATAGGAGTCTACACCTTGGAATGAGCAAATAGCTTCACTTTTAATTTTTCTGTTGCCGTTCAAAAGTGAAATGAATGATTTTGCCTAAAACAATTACGGCCTTAACGAAGGGACTCGTCAATGAGTCGGATGGCCGACTGTTACAGTCACATATTTTATCGCTCACTATATTTATATTTGTGACTAACAATATTGTCTAAGTATTTCAAACACTATAATGCCTGTTAGTAATATTGTGAATTGATTTAGTTTTCGAACGTGGCAACACTATCCTTGTCGGGCATTCGCGCGGTTTTGTTTTTGACAGCAACAGATTAATTTTTGTAAAACAATATAAACAAGTGAATACAAATTATTTTTGAAGAAGTCTGAGTTTTAATTAAGATCACCATCCTTCTGAGCGTTTTAATACTCAAACAGTATTTAAACACGGTTTCTATTTGTTTCAAATAAAGTTGACAACGATAGACTGATATTATAAAATTTAAATTATAAGGGCGAAGTTTTTAAGTTCAATATTGAATACAAACAAGAGTGTCTGCAAAGATACTTGGTTCAATAAGGGCTTGAGTGCACATTTTATTTACTACTAGCTGTGCCCGCGACTTCGTTCATGTGGAATAGTGACTATGAGCAGCGTTTTTTTTTAAATATATACTCACGACATGATTCTTTAATTTGACATAAATTTTTTATTTATGAACCGATTGACATGAAACAAACACTAAAGCATAACTGAAGCATACCACAATATATTCGTGAAAACCGCATCCAACTCGTATCAGTCGTTTCTGAGATTAGCGTGAACAGACAAACAGACAAAAAAACAGTTAATTACATTTTTGGGTTCGACATCGACATAACAATAACCACTGCTATTTTTTTATTTTTATTTTCAATGTACAGACAGCACTTTTCTACAATTTTATTATATGTATAGATATGTATAGCGTGTAAATGTCTTTATTAGATTTTTAACTCTATCGTTAAGACATAAAGTTGAAAATCCAATGACAAAAATTTACATATTTTTATGTGCACTATAGATATGATTGTGAACGATATTAATGTGGCATGAGATGTGACTGAATGATGAATTATTCGATAAAATAGTGATATTTTATCGAATAATTGTTGCATGGCAAGACTAAACATGGCCAAAAAGTTAAAGTTACCTATTTTAAATAGATGATAAAACAAATAGCACCACTGATATTAAACATCTTAGTAAGTCTTACTTTAAAATAAAATGAAGTGTAGAGAATTCAATTTAATACATTTTTAACCTATACAAAATAATCTTTATTAACATAACATAACATGTTAATAATAACATCACGCCATTTATCCCCGAAGGGGTAGACAGAGATGCACATTACGGCACTTAATGCCACTGTACAATGTTACACCCACTTTTCACTATTTATGTTATGAGTCCCATGTAATAGGAGGTGAGCTAATTACCATGCTACTGCTGAGGTTTTTACAAACCCAGCAATACTTAAAACGCGACCCAGGAATCGAATCCGGGACCCCTTGCTCGAATCGCACTTGCGACCACTCGGCCAAAGATGCAGTCTATAATCTTTATTCATAACAATAAATACAGCTCTAATTATAGGTACATAATATCGCTATCAACGTCTAACAAAGTATAAAACCAGTGCAAACTGACATAACAAAATGCAAATAGCCCACGGTTTGCGCAGCCGCAGAAAAGGTCTAAGAGTTAATTATGTTTAATTTCCATACAGCAAGCCTTGTATCAAATCTACATAGGTTCCGTAACAACGAAACTTTGCTCGTTCATTCAATTTGTTTTATTACACAAATATCTATTGCAATATACGAGTAAATAGATTTATATTAACTAATAAATAAATAGACTGCACGATTGGTGCGGTGACTCGGTAACCGGCTGCCGCGCAACGTGTAGCGGGTTCGATTCCCGCACGGAGCAACTCTTTGTGTGATCCACAAATTGTTGTTTCGGGTCTGGGTGTCATGTGTATGTGATATTGTATGTTTGTAAACGCACCCACGACACAGGAGAAAATACCAGTGTGGGGCAAAAAAATATCTATGCCTCATTGGCCGAGTGGTGGCAAGGGGTCTCGGGTTCGATTCCCGGGTCGGGCAAAGTATTACTGGTTTTTTTTTTAAATCTCAGTAGTAACACGGAGTTGGAAACGTCCCCGTATATGGCATTAGGCTCACCCCCTATTACATGGGACTCATAACATAAATAGTGAAAACTGGGTGTTACATTATTGGTGTTTGCATTAAGTGCCGTAATGTACACCTCTGCCTACCCCTTCGGGGATAAAAGGCGTGATGTAATGTTATTTATATCAAAGTCTCCGACACCAATTAGGTATTGAGAACGTCATTTTTTACCGCCAAACTATGCGGTAATAGCTGTAATATACTCCTTGTACTTAATACTTCTACGTCCCGGAATTCAGGTGTGTCCATTAATCAAAGTGTATTGGATTGAATGGATAATTAATTATAGGTATAAGCTTAAAATCCGAGCATTGGTTGCGTTTACCACTTAATTCACTTCCTGAAACTGTTTTTAGGGCGCTAAATGGACTCGGCTTAAATCAGTAAAAGGTTGTTAGTAGATACAAACTGCTATCACTTATCTACGTTCTATCTACTAGAAAAAGCAATTCAATTTTCGAAATGCGACTACATCGATTTGCTAATGGTGGAGCAGAGACAAATGACATGAAAACAAAACACTAGGGGGTTTGTAAAGCGATACAGGACATTAGGAATGGACTAAAAAGACCATCGCTCGGAACTGGCTACAACAAGAGTTTATACAACCCTTGTATCAGTTACATGCAATTAATTATAGTACTGTCGACTAGAATCGTACTTCCTTCATTTCATCGCTACGGACATTAGTAAAAGCCACGCCTTGGGGAATTGCTACGAGAATAACATTGCTATAGAATTATTTCACCAATAAATTGTAGAATTGTACTGATTGGACAGAATATGGGTATTAAGATCGTCATAGCGTCATAAACTCTATCTTCAATTAGTATTTGATTTGCTCATAATTTTGTAGCTGATTTCCGTCATGCTAATGTTCGTTTATTAAAATCTATGAAATAGGAAACTAATCCGGCTATTCGAAACAGCAATTTGACTAAGAAACTTTAATTAATTTACAAAATTCGCTTAGTTTTTAGACAACGATATGATTTACATAGAACGAATAATAAACGTGCATTTAACCGCCAAAAATGTACGCAATATGGACTTTTCGTAACATTAAATTTGATTATATCTACACGGGTGACTTACTTATCAAATGTGTCTGTTTTTGACTAACATTGTGAAATATTTGGACCATGCTCAAGTTGATTGAATACAACGAGATGTGATAACATTTCGATGACTGATTGCGATAGTGAAATTAATTTATTAATGGTCTAGCAAAGAGATCTAGGATAGTTGTACGAAATTATGGAAAGCTTTTATTGACTTGAAACTATACTTATGTAAGTGATATACTGCCAATTTCAATAAACTATCTTAATCCAAAATCTGTCGATATAGATCGATTTATTGACAGTAGTAGTAGTAGTAGTACGGTATCGATCTTAATCCACATATTTTGGATTACGATATATTATAGAAATTGGCAGATAGATACTATGTGTAGAATTCGATCCAGGGTGTATTAATTGAAATAGGTATTGGATAACATTTTTAGATTCTGAGGTTCACATCTTATAATCAAGTTATATCATGGATTAGCCATTGCACATGCGTTAAAGAACAAATTATAATTTCAAACTCAATTTTATGTTTACAAACAAAACATTGTTCAAGTTCAGCAATGCGTGTGAGACCAACCAGCAAAGGCTGCCCACGAGTGCATATTTTATATGTTGCCGCAACTCAACGATAATCATCGGACTACAATTGTTTTTCGCATAACCTTCAGACAAAGTATGTCTTAATGCAATTAAACATTAGGGCAAGTCCCATTTGACATGACATTGTTTTAAATACCCAAAACAGTTGACATTTTTAATTGCCAAAGGTTATATTATTTATGCGGCTTGAGAATGAATTTATGTTCGTCTTATTATAAATGTGTGTCATTGAGAACTAGAAAATTATTCTCGGCGAGTTTTTATTATGGTGTCGAGTTAGAGGCTGGTTGCATTTTTATCTAATATTTATATTTTTTGAAATATTTTAATACTGACAGACAGTCAAGAGGAAAATGCAATGTTTATTTAGTTCATAATGTGTACATCATTTGAAATTAGGAAGTTCTGCTTAAATTTAATATATGAATAACCCTGCTTTTCAACAGACACCAGGTACTATTCCAAAGTTCAGATTTGACTAAACCGTGAATCGAAACTCAAAACATCATACTCAATAGTCGCATTTAAAAAAAATCGACTAATAAGACACAAAACCTGCAAAAAACTATAATATAACTTCAAATCTCCTTACCCGGGTTAGCCCTGGGATCTCTGGCTGCAGCAGCGAAGTTATTATATGTCGGACCTCCGAAACTCGTGCCGAAGTCGGAAAAGTCGACATCGAAGTGGCTGAACTGAGCCGACGTCACTGCTATGCACGCGCACACGACTAGGGCCTGAGAACAAAAAAAAAAGTATTTTTAAATAAAATTGTCATGAGATATGAAATAATTTAAATTTAGAATCGTCTAAGTATTTAATTCATATGTTAAAAAGAATTCGTTTAAAATGTTTAATAGCCACCTTTTGACAGCTATGGTATATTGTCAGTAACAATTTTATAGGCTATATGAACACTGAACCTATTGCTAGATACCAGGAACAGTTGTAACCTCTTTCATAAACACACACAAAAATTCAACATTGGCTGTATATAGTAACTAACTCTGTCATTAAACCTTTTTCGTAAAAAAAAACAAAACTGAACATTCAACAAAATGAGACATACCACTTTGTTAAGTAGACCTAATGAATTTTTTGTCTATGTTAATAACTTTTTAACATTGACAAAAGTAATAATTAAAGCAAAAAGTAACATAAGAACTGTTAAAGTACGTTGCAACGATTACAATAAACATTTTTTCTTATAATTAGTTATAAAGATAATTTTAACGAGAAAAAGAATAGAAAAATGATTCATAAAGGATCTTGTTAAGGTCATTCAACTACGAACAAAAGTGACAATGAAATAAAAGATTCTAATGCCCTCTCGTTTTGCAAAATGTCTTAATTACTTAGGTCATTGAACTATGTGAACTTCGTTTTGTAACAATTGGAATATATTTTAAGCTTTTTTACTGGTTGTTAACTCGAATAGGCTATAGATCTTTACTTCTTTAGCTTTTCATAGAGTCATTAAGGTTTTTTATTACAAATATAACCGTAGTTACCCATGTCACGTCATGAAATAATAATAATTAAAACTATAGTGCAATATTCGGCTTCAGTTTTAACTAATAATGAATAAAATATAGAACTATCTATAATTTGATTCTGTAAGAACACATTTGGATGCACATTGCACATACTCAATCCTACCTAGCAATCTATTCAAGGAATTTATGAAACACGTATGATGTAATACTACATCTAATTCACAAAAAAGGTACTGGGAACGCAATGATATTTAAATCATAATTATATTTAAATATCTATACATAAAAAGCATACCTTTTTTTAAATGTTACAATGTACCTAAAGGGGAAGACATATTGACTGAGCAAAAACATAAAACAAAAACGAATCGATATCTTTAAATCTGATTGTATCGATTAGAATATGTTTCGTACACATATGAAGTAACATATGTTCATTATCTATAGAACAAAGAACCTTTTAATCGATTTGAATATATTACTCATATAATTTATATGTAACATATTATTTTATCATTTCGATCAACATTACAGAAATTATATCGTTACTTAGTCTAAAAGCCTGGCTTGGAACATTTATTGGTCGTTTGCAAAGCAAGTTGTCCTAATAGATTTCGACCTAATAGCTACATAATTATTAAGATTAATAATAAATTACATCTCGATCTGTAGGTAAAAAAATATGCACGATCACTAGTACAATTTCCCGTTTGCAGTTGACTTAGTATTAGATAAAAAGGAAGAGATGTGATATGTAAACAATAAATGTAGTCACAGGTCAACGGTGTCGCACCAAACACTTCCCATCTGTTAGAACTAGTTAGAAGTGGCGGGCGAACGTTCCCTTGAGCGGTGCACTATTTACTATAAACAAAGTTGTTTTATTATAAATTTCCATATTCAAATCAGTGAACACCACATTAGTTTATTTTTTTTTTTGTAAATTTCTCAGGCTACCGAAGGATTCTGAATAGACTTACCCCATAGATTGATTACCTACTTTTTATCCTTATAAAGGGAACAACAGAACTATCAGAAGCCAGTTCATTTCAAACTATCAAGCTTATCATTAATCTTTACTACTTTCTAAAATTGCATTCAATAAAAAACAATGATACACTTTCGTATAAAACAATAACTTGTGCAGCTATTATTACTACAGCAGTTGTAGGAACTATACGGAAACGTAATGACGTAAGCAATGCATACATTCATATGTTGCTGAACTGGTTTAGAGCTGATTCGAAACAGGTATGTGATCTTGATATGTGACCTCAGTCGAGGACTGGGCGTGCGTGAACTCTGTCTCCGTCAGCTGATATGAACACACGTGTTCGAATGTGCAGACCGGCGGGGAATAGGCGATTCCAATTTTAAATCGATGTCTTATTCGATATTTGAATTGAAGATATCGGTTATTGTATTCTTTGCTAAAATATAGTACGATCAATTATGTTTTTTTAAATATTTGTTATCTGTGACACAAGCTTGATGCAAGTACCATTGACAACGAAACATATTTTTTATAGAAAATTTAACCTTTTGAAGAGAATTTCGTGCTTCAATTTTGAACCGATTATAGTTGAAATACACACTTAAATTTAAAATGGCTTCTAAATTGATTGCTTCCGCATATAGAATAGAATTTATCTCCTAGTGCTACTAACTTTCGCAACTAGTCCAGTGTGCCACCCGCCCGTCTGCGAGACCCTACGCAACATACCTGTTCCCATTTAAGGACAAGCAAATGCTTTCCGAATCGAATATGGTAATAAGTTCGATACACTTTGCTTGCAAAACTGTGACAAATTTTATTGCTCAGATAATAATCATAGCCCTTTTAACTAGTAATTAGTAATGGTCATTGTTCGCAGTCAGTCAGACGTTCATTGATAAAGATGGGTGTCAAGGCAGATCTGTCAAATGGCATATCTCCTTCCTATACTCAACCTAGTTAAAAATCAACGGCACGGTTGGTACGGTGACTGGGCTATCAGCTACTGATCAACGTGTCGCAGGTTCGAGCGAAGCAACTCTTTATGTGATCCACAAATTGTTGTTCGGGGTCTGGGTGGCATGTGTATGTGAACTTGTATGTTTGTATACTCACCCACAACACAGAAGAAAATCCTAGTATGGGGCAATGTTTTTAAAAAAGAAATATGTAGTACGATTTCCTAAGACATGGGTAGATTACAAAAACAATGAGCACTATTTTAACACTGCGAAATAATGTTTTAGTATCCATTAAACGCTGTCCAAGAGATAAAATTGCACTTAGCCAAGACAGGTTTGTCCATCGTATATCAAAAGTTGGGTCCCTATCTCCAAATCGCTTTACTAATACACAAACCGGACGATAATTATTCATTATGAAATGTTAGTATTAAATAAACTAAATGGAGTAAAGACTAATAAAATAGTGTAAATATTCCTAGTCAGTTATGTGAAGTAACGGAGCTGGTTTAAATGGTATCTAGGAAGTTTAGCAACTAGTGTTCTATTGATGAAACTGTTCGCGATAAAGTATACTAGTAATTGTGTTATACAACTGGCTTTTAGAAAGGCTAAGGTATTAAGTTTGGTAGGCGTTGGCAGACGAAGTGTGATGAAAGAATTGCCATTATCAAGGGCCTCGAAAATACAATATGTAGCTACAATAGATTTCTATACATATTGTCGTCAAAGTTATAACTTACATTTGTTTTTTAAAGTAACCAATGTATGTATATAGATTTTATTTTTTAGTAAATTTGAGGCACGCAAAACTCTAGATACCCATCATGTCTAGTAAACATTACCTAGGTAATATTTCAATTTATTTTGTTAAAATAACAGATCCCAAAATAAACCAAGGAGGTATATTAATAACGAGTTTACATTCTCATTATATATAATAAACTATCAATTTGCATCATTGATACCTATTTAATTTCATAAAATAATTAAACGTAAATTCCTGGTTGACAGCTATAATGTGAGTTTCGGATTATCGACAAATTACTACGAGTGAGTGAGACTGGTCATTACAAAACTGACGGGAGCAAGTTATCGATACCACTCGTTAATTTAACGATTAATAAGAGTATATAAATACGAGTGATGTGAAAATAGGAGTCTCTTTACACCAATCTATGAACGTAAATCTTTAAGTATATGACTTGTACCTACATTGTAAAGATATGTTTTGCAAATATTGTATTTGTGTGACGAACGACGTCGAAATATATGTACGGAAATGTTTACGATTTTATCTGCCCTCAAATAATGAGAAAATTGAAACAATAATTGTGCAAAGCAGTTAATATTAAATTATTCAATCGTTAAATAAGATAAATGATAATAAAAGACAGCATTTGAATGTTTGCCCCATCAAATGTCTACTTAATAATCGTCTAGTTTGCCTAACAGTGTAACATAAATCCATACGCAACCTAGTTACCGACTCTTCCTGACCAGTTTCTGCTTTCCTACCGCTGCTAATTGATTACTCAATCCAATAATATACCTGCCTATTCAAATAGTAACAAAAAGCCAAACCACAAGCAGCATTTTCACTATTATATTGATATCTGTCGTAATAATTTATTATATCAAGACAAGTGATATTACGCAAATGTATAGCAAAGTTTCTAAAAATAACCTTTTGTTTGTTTAAGGTCGACATTAAAGAAATAACTAGTAAACTAGTATATGCACACAATGGGCCACGTTTGTCTGCTACATAGTCTACCAAAAAGGTTTTATTTAATTTCTTGCCAGCGATAACATAACACTGGCCGAAAATAAATTCTGTGATTTTGAATTTCGAACAAGTGGCAACAAGAAAACTACTTCTCCAATTCACTTTTCAAATTATTGTCATAACAAAATGGCGTCAAATTAAAACACAAAATATTTATTATTTTAATTTTGAATTTTTGAGTCTTAAATCGTATATCAATGAGTCTTACATTACATCATTCTATAGTACTCTAATTAATTCTCATCGTTAAAATTGCACCAGATTCAACAAGGTCCTTTAGTAATCTCTACGTGTAAACGAGTATTGAGTGGCCGGTCGTGTGATTTGAATAACATTCTCTGACTGCCCACTCGGTAACAATCGGAAAATAATCGAATCGAATAGATTTGTCCGAGTTGAAAGCGTAATCGATTAGACTTGGCCTTTTAATCTAGGGTTGTTCCGGTATATGTAATAGTGCGTTTCTTCTTGACACTTTTTTGTATGTGATCTGTCAATGTTCATTTTAGCCTGGTCAAAGCCTAATTTTTGGATGTCTTATGTTAAAATACTCAAACGTCCCTCAATTTTACGTCATGCTTAAGTAATTATATTTCTATCACTACAAATTCTTTGCAAAATGACAGAGACGGCATGATATGTACGTTCAATTTAAAATTGAGTATCCTTTCAGTATACGGGCGTTATAAACCTATAAATATAATAATTAGGTGTAAAAATATAATTAAGTTTTTCCAAATAGATATCAAATTATGTACCCAAGAATATTTTTGTTACTCAAAGCGGTTTAGTAAATCGAGAAAATGTATGACCCATTTCTTCTATTATACAATCAGTTTTTTTATTAATAATACAATATACTAAACTACTTTTTAACAAGACAACATAAACAATAAATTATACACTAATCTCCTCGCATAAATTACGTTAACACTAATTTCTCATGTCAGAAACTGTAGCAAGGTTAAACACCGTTATTAATTGACTAACAAAATACCTTTACATTACATTCTTAGAATATATCAAATTCCTTCCATATATAAACACACTGCACATACGTATAATGAACCTGCCAGTCGAAATTGGACTTTATACTTCAGGTATCAAGTTAAAAATCGCTTAAGATGAATGATAAGGGGCACAATGTAATATGCCTGAGGCTACATTTTATTAATTACATTAAAAATAATGCTTCACCATTATTTAGAGTTGAAAAATGGTGTTGGTCTTCAAATTAATTTAATATGGTGCAACGTTGCATAATATCTTCAAAGTTTATGTTGTTTTAAATGGATGTTAGCACACCTTGAGCTGTTAATTTTAGTTGGAACAAACTTTAAAAATATACCAAATTTTTAAATAACATAACATAAAATCACGCCTTTTTTATCCCCGAAGGGGTAGGCAGAGGTGTACATTATGCCACTGTACAATGTAACATCCACTTTTCACTGTTTATGTTATGAGTCCCATGTAATAGGGGGTGAGCCTATTGCCATATACCGGACACAATTCCAGACTCCGTACTACTACCGAGAAATTATAAAAACCCGAGACCCCTTACCCTGCAGTCGCCCTTGCGATCACTCGGCCAACGAGGCAGTCTTTTTTAAATATGATTTATTTAAAAGGTATCACTATAAAATAGGTTTCATAGTTTAATTATAAAACCAATTTCTATTTTTAAATCTTACCAAGTAAGTAGTCTCCTCTAAGATTTCTGAACTTAATTCTAAAGACTAACCTATCAATTGGACGAACTTGGTCGGATTGTAATTCACCTATCTACCTACTTGTTTTACTATCAAAGTCCTTCACTAAGATTCTCAAGTCTAAAGACGTTTACATACTGTAGTTTCCAAATTGTGGGTTTTTGTTTTAAGGGGGAAAATCATCGAATGGCTACTCCCGCCTGGGTGAGGCGTGTGGGAGTGTCAGACTCTTACTGACTAAAAACCACCCCGTTCCTTTTCCTGCACGTCGAGCCGGAGCCCCGGTAACCCGTTAGGTTCTCCACGACTCCGAATCAACTTGTGGGTTTGAATTCATATTTGAACATGGTCAATAAGTCAATGGTAAATAAAGTCCCTAAACATATATTTCCTTTAGAAATTGTACTTTATTTTATAGTAAACCCTAAATATGTAACAAAGGTTTCATCAAGCATTTATCCTATAAAACAAAAACATTTTTCATACAAAACTATTGCAATAATAAGTACTACAATTTTTCTAAGAAATATTCCTACAAATAATGTATTTTAGTCTACAGACATGTTTGTGTGAAAATAATCCTTTTAAAAAAATAAAAACATTAATTTTACCAGTGTGCTCAAACCCTATACATTAAGTATGTACAATTCACAAATCACGCGCATGCGTGCGGCGAAACCGAATCAAGTGTGAACGCGCAGAGCTGCGCTTGCGACACTGTGACGCAACTGACCGACGGCCATTGTGTCGAGACACTGTTGTAAGTCCATATTTAGCATTATACGTCTAATGGTTGAATCTTGGACTACTTTGATAGCGACCATTGTCATATTATTCAAAGGTTTTTTTCAAAGACATTTCGATTTAACACACTTATTGAGAGAAATTAAAGAGAAACTATGTTTGATGTATGAAGTGTTCCGTTAAGATATCTTTCGTCAAATTTAAATAATTTTGTAATAAACAGGGCAATTCCGCAATAAGAAAAAGAGATGTTACTTAAACAGTCTCAAACGCTGACTGACACAAATTAATTGGCTGCCTTATTACAGAAAAAAGTAATTACAATGATTGTTACGAGTAAACTTCAAGAAGTAATCGACAGTAAAATTACTATTTCAGGTCTATGAAATAATACGTAGAATAAAATAGTTCATAATGGAACTGTTACACTTATATTACACAATTCAAACTGGATAATGTTCGTTATGTCGGACGCAACATGTTTAAAATTCATTGTGTATGCTCCCCTAAAGATAAATGGCCGATGTATGGTAATACGCGTCTGCATTTCTCTTAATGAATCAGGTAATAACCTACCTTGTGATACGTTTACCTAGGCCAGATGTGACGCAAATTCTATGTTAGTTTTTGTTTAAAATGCATTTGGTAAAAGTTGGTGATACAAAATCGTAGAATTTTAAGAACAAGTGTTTCGTTTAATTTTTAACAATGCCTTCAAGAATAAATTAAATATCCGATACTTAAAGTATAATTTGGTATAATTTCAACGTAATTATTTCATTAATCTCGATGCCTAAATGGCTCTAAAGAATCAACAACTCATTCCGAATACTGTTTAACGGATGTGCTTCCAACGTCTGCACAGAAATATTATTCACGATTTTAATTCATCTTAACTATTCAGTAGCCATTCACTAAAGAGGTGATCAGAGTTTAGGTTTTGATTTGTTGTTAAGAATGCAAGAATATTATCGAATATCTTGACTTAACTTATAAAGAAGCTGTGAATATATCTTGTCTAATTTAGATACCAAATTAAACATGAATAAAATAATAAAATATCCAGACAATAATGGTTATAAAAACCGCGCATCATTGCACATAAAAAATAGAAACGACGCTAAAATGGTGCAATTAAAGATCAAATTGGTCTTCACAAAACAAACCTTGACCAAATGCAGAGAAAACGGCAGACGAAACATAAAAAATGGCTAATAAATCTAAAGTAGAATAATTGATTTATTTATCAGTGGAAACTTTGTAGCAGTAACATCCTCATTTGTCATAACTTCTAAACATAGTCACGATCGAATTCGTTTTAATTAACACACCTAGAACAATTAATAATCGTGTAATTTGGTAATTACATTTTATTTATGCGAATATGTTTAGCGCTGAGATAATTATCAGATGTTTCAGAGTTAGCGTAGCAGATGATTTTTATCACGAATACCGGATATTCTTCAGGGTCGGGAGATATAAAATTGTACATCACGCGTCCAGTTTCACCTATTATTTATGATAATTTATTGATTCATATCATAGTATTGTTCTATTTAAGGTCATCTACATTTTAAAGTATGTACATACATTGCACAAGCATTGAGGCGGAACCCTCTAAAATTAATCATTTCCGATCTGTAATTTAAATGGGAACGCAATTGCCAGATGGCACTAACGTCGATTTTGTCATAAAGGTCTGATCGAAGAACAACTATCTAAATTAATCAAGCCTCAAATCCCGGATTAAGAGATACAAAGAATTCGCTACGGTGAATAATTACTGAGTTGTTATTATATTACTATCATATAAGATATCGTTAATACATTGTTTAGTCTTTGGGACATATGATTAACTAATATACTTTTTAGCAACTTTAGTTCATCAACTTTTTGTCAGTGTATATCAATAGCACACTATGAAGACGAAAAACTGCCTTAAACAAGCCCTATTTAGGTACCCATAATGTAGAAAACAAGCATGCAGTTTAACGTGAAAGTCAGATAAAAGGTAACTTCCATTTCATTCATCCAATAGTTTCAAATCTCTGCGATCAGTTGCTCTAACGACTCATAAAGAAGGTCCAATATACAGCAATAAAGGCGCATTATCGTTTCTATCAAAGTATAAGTAAGGTCAGATCTATTATAAGGTCTATATAGGGCAAATTTGAATACTGTGTATCATGATTTACGGTTAAATGTTATTATCTAGAATACATTACAACTATAAATATTGGTTGGTCGCAAAGAACTTTATTGCAGATCATTTCTCCATTTAATTGTTGAGAGCAGTTGTAAAATTGTAGGGAGTTGTGTTTTCTGTCTGATAAATTACTACGTCTCCTTGTTAGATTAGAAACTGCAGTGGACTGGACATTTTAACTAAAAATTGGAAAGGTCTAGTAGTGCAAAGAAACAGGCCAATGGATGATGGTGAAGTAAAAGTATTTATAACAATGAATCAGCTCGAAAAATATGATATCTTTCGGATTACACTAGTTATAAAACAAAAGGAGAAAAAATAAAAAAAATATATAAATTACAATGTACACCACAGTACCTATCTGTAGGTTGTATCGAGATCTCGTAATACTTTTGCGTACGTTCGGATATGTGCAAACATTAACATCCTGATTGAGAAAAAATACTACAACATTATACTTAAAATATCTGATTAATAAACGGTTTACAAGCCATGAAGTAACTTCCTTTATTTCTGGATCTTACTTTTCCCTCGAAAAGATAAGTAAAATAACCTATATACAAAATTAACACCTACTATTCAATCCAACAGCCCTATCGCTCAATCAGCTCTATCGACATCGCCGTGACAGCCCACGCTGCTCATGAGGAAGAATCCCTCTTTGACTCGAAACTAGTTGAGCTTATCTCAGTATATTTACGTTTGTAACTTGTTACTTTTAGTTAATTACGCATGTCTCAAGATAATTATTATATTTGTTAGTAACCTATTTAATATCAGATAGTTATTTAATATTTGTTTATTTACAAAAGTATTGGAGTTTTTATCCATTAAGTATATGCTAATCCCATCATACTTTTTTCTAAAATAAACACATTAATTACAATTTCACAATTGATACATACAATAGTTATTATAAAAGCATAGCTCTATCGCAATTAGATAAAATATATGTTACTGTGAAATGTGAATCTATTAAAGTATCGACTAAGCTAGTTATTTTAAACACTTATGTTAATTTAATAGCCGAGCCGTGGCTTCTGATCCATAACTAAAGCACTTTATTCACAGCATGATATAAAAAATATAAACAAAACAAAATCACTTATGCTTATGCAAAATAGATCGGCGATTTAATCGTATTGTTAATTTAAATTGTAACTGTCATCTTTACTTACACAGGTTTTTTTTTAAATGTAATACTTTTTTGTAACTTCCAAATTAATCATAGTAATGCTTTCTTCTCATTTTAATGTTTCGAATTGTAATAAAATTAAATATAATAATGCATAAGTTAATTATTAACCACGTATTTTTATCGATAACAATAAAACCATCGATAGGCAATTAAATCGATAGCTCCCTCACTACGCTCCAATAAACAAACAACACTACGTCGTGTTGACATCTTCGCTGACTATGATGCTAATCGTGGACAGCAAGTGTCACCTAGATACCCAAGGTTGGTGGCCACTACGTCACAAGTACCCAAGCCAACATCATTATTGCATTGCCACGCCTATTCTAAGTCAGAATCGTATAACAACTTACATTCGATTATAAAACTGTCCACTATTGAAAGTGCATTCGAGAAGGTCGCAAGTCACAATGAACTGTTTAATGTATTATAATACTTTCAATGTTTATTTTTAAATTAAAGTCTCGACTGAAGGACGTCTCAAGCCTATTTTCCAGAAACTTGAAGTTTCACTTTTTTGTTCTCATTACATTTAAATTACACAATTCGGCTAGTCTTCTAGTCTGCGATAAATGAATAAATAAATTATTCATTTTTCTTTTTTTTTCAGCCTCTATTATATTTAGTCTATTATAATTTTGCTATAGTCTGTGTTGATTTTAATTTATAGTCTGTAATATCCTCTTATTGACTTACTAGAGTGTTAACAATGAGGTATATATCAACGTCGCTTGACATATTCTAACGACCAGCACTAGTTAGAGATAGAAGCTGAGTTATGATACAAGGAATTAATGCATTCTCAGACATTAAGGCTGTAGGCTATACCGTTTAAATGGCATTAATAACCATCATACAAACGATATCGATATATTGAAATTTATATCACGCACGTTTCCGAATGGTCTCGGATACAAGTATCTACCTAAGATATAAGAAAGATATATTACTTCCCGTGAATTTGCAGTTTTTTTCTCACGACATAACAGCTGACAGACCGTTTCCTTGTCAACGATTAAGATATTTAGCAATGACGTTCAGCTGTGTACTGTATTACTATGAGATACAAAACAAATATTGTAGGATATGAATACAGTTCAATGTCACGTCTGATTTACTCTTAAAGGACTAAGTTCCTATATATAAATATCGTTTTACAACAAGAACAACGGATAATTTGAAAATGGAAAAGTAGTTCTATTTATTTAAATAAAAAAACATTACATAAACACTAACTGACCAACAACCTACATTGCAATTCACCATCGACATTTCTTTTCTAAATTCAAATACAAGTTACAAGGACTAATTACAAAAGCGGTTGTAACTTATAACCATCACTTATCTATGGCAACACAGCCATAAAGCCTTGCATTTAATCCAAATTTATTCGAAGTTCGAACTCAAAAGTTCCGCATTCCTACTGGCCAGTATTAAACCGAAGTGTGGTGTACCAAACGGATTTCTTACATTCTCATATTACTCTCTATGTAGTGTATTAATATACGGATATGTATTTTTTTCTAACATTGCGTATGTAGGTAATTGGGTATCATTTGTCATATATGGAACATATATGTATTGTATGTCCGTGTAAAAAAACATGTTATGGTTTTTTATATCCGTTTGTGTTTCTCTTGAACTTGTTTTTTATATCTTTAAGGATATATAAAAGGGTAAATTGTTAGCAGTTTTTAAATCGCATAATGGCGGGCTTAGAATTGATATTAGGCCTCAATTAATATAATTACTAAAATAGACTATATAAGCATATTTTGTACTCAATATGTAAAAAAATTATGAGACACGGAATCATACAATAATATCTACGTACACACATATGTATATTTATTTATGTATGTATGTAACATTACGTATATTTACATATAAGTACACATTACTATTCAGAACATAACAGATCCTATAAGCTCAATTGGAATTCAATATATCAACTATTGAGTAGCATATAATTACGTAGTGTGACTTAATAAACAATTATTTTATAATAATTCTAAAACTGGAGGCCTACTCCAAATCTCCGAAACGAAATTTCGTTATTAACTTTTCAATACTATAAAAAAGAAGGGGATATACCTATATATATACACACATGTGAATTCGTCAAGCCGTTCGAAATCGAAAATATTAGGGTCTAAAAGAGTCAGGAACAAATTTACGTTCAAATATACCCGTGTTTCGTTTGACATACAATTTTCGTTTCAGTGAATTATCATAGGCCTCCTAGTCAATGAAATACAATCTCATTGAGCAACGAATGTCTATATTTCTAGTATTGTTTTATTGCTTGAATCTAAAGTTATATTGCTTTACAACACTCTCTGTCGTAAAGTAATATATATGAATGACAATTTCTAGTACAATTGGTATGTAGGTGAAGTCTGTTTGTTATGATATTGTTCTATTAAGCAATTTTGCTCTTTATTTACACTCTATGAGAGGTAATGATGCCTTATAATATAATATTAGATAAATATATTTTGAATCGAACGACTCCATGCATATAGATTTATCAAAAGATTACAGGAATTCTTGTTACATTAGAAATAATAACTTAATTCGCTTATAATTAGTGCAACTTAATAGAAGTCGATAATCACAGATCAGGCAGCTGTATGCAAAATTATTTTCATTATTATTGAGTTTTTGTAGCATTACATATACCACTTTTCCGGTCAAACAAGCTATGATTATTTGCGTTAAGTAATCATAAAGTTAAACGTTCTTGTCATGCATTCCGAAACTAGGTCAGTTCTAACAAATACCTACATTCAAATACATTCATAAAATATTTAAACTTAAATATATATTTTAAAGTCAATAAATAAATATAATTTTAAATTATACAAAATAAATTATAAAATACGAATTATATTTGGCAAATTGTCGACAATTCTGACGCTTTATAGCCAATAAATTATTTATATAAAATCATCAAAGATGTTTTTAAACATTTTATCATAAATAGTTAAAAAATATTAAAATTTAATGCGTGACGCAAGTTAAATGCTCACATAATATATAGTATTTTTTGTATAATTATTTATTTAAATGCACGTTGATATACCTACATATTTTTTAAACTCACATATTATATTTTTTTATTAATAAGTTACATTGACCGCGACCTAGTACACTAGAGACCGATATAGACACAGATTTAGACTCACAAGGTTAAAAATATATAATTAATGCGACACTAAAATATGA
Organism: Spodoptera littoralis; assembly: GCA_902850265.1. Classification (NCBI taxonomy): domain Eukaryota; kingdom Metazoa; phylum Arthropoda; class Insecta; order Lepidoptera; family Noctuidae; genus Spodoptera; species Spodoptera littoralis. The sequence continues at coordinate 6,015,117 of LR824539.2, forward strand.
GGAAGTTAATTTAGTATACCTTCGATTTCCTACTATAAAACCTAGACATTAAATTATAAAATCTAAAAAGCGGAGGAAAACAGGTAGCTTATATCATGTGTTAAAAAGCTTGTTCGAGCCATGAATGGGCGTGTACGTCACATAGCGGGAAGGCGACGTACGCGCATTAAAGTGCTCATATTTGCGCGTGCGTGTAACCGGTCCTGCCACAGTCCCAACTTCCGCCTTCCGACTACCGCAAAAACATTTATCGATATCATCGACGTATCTATTCGATATTGTTTATTTATTTATAGTTAGGTTACATATAATAACATATGACCTTTATATACCGGAAAATATAGTAAATAATGATTAACATATGTTTATGGCACCAGTTAGTTACGCTGACGGAATGATGGACTCGTCTTCTTTTGAAATCGATCTAATTAATTAATTAAATCGATATTTATGATGATGATTTGTATCTGTCAGATTTTATAGCGATTACATTCCAAAGATTCCGATCATGATGGTCAGAACATATAGAAGTTATTTATTTAGCTCCATAAAGTAGATCGAGTCACCGCTTATGGAAATGTACAATTGAATTTTTCCAAATTTCCAATACCTGTACAACGTTTCACAATAACTCATAACGTACAGATAAAAAATGAGACCTGTTTTATTTAATAAACACATTGATATGCATCTCTTTCTACACCTTTAAAAAATAACTAGCATTAAAAATCTAAAATAGTAGACGCTACCGTAAAAAGACTCCACATCTAATATGTTCACTTTACTTTATTTTTAATTTACGCTTACACGGTGAAGCTAATGCGTTAAGCTCTCACATATGTCACGTGCCACAACATCAGCAAACTGCCAGCATTCAGACTTAAACGACACCGTCTACACTCTCTCTGTTACATCAGAAAAGAAAAATACAAAATTTCTCATCAACGGTACCTACAATGTTACGAAAAGCAACCGTAACATGTCTCAATTTATCGGATAATTATATAACATACATATATACATGCAAATTATAAAACAAAACAATAAAGTTGAATCTTAAATGATAATTATGTCATATTCATCCATTAGAATGAATGGATGATGAAATGAATAATTACATACATGTGTTAAGGTTTAGATTTTAGTAAAGATACCGTATGTATGAATAATAGCTACATCGTCGTTGAAAGAATAAGCGTGTAGTCGTATTAAATAGAAGAAAACATACCGTTACCGGTAAATCTAAGCAAAAGTACTAATAATGTTGATTTTATATGCAAACCGATCCGTATTACATTACCATAATTATAAAGTAACTTTTACAGATATATAACGGAATTAAAGTTGGAACGAGACCTTTTACACATTCATATGATTTATCTTTTTTTTGTGGGGGGAGAATCATTCAATGACTTCTCCCGCCTTGGGTTAGGCGAGAGGGAGTGTCAGACTCTTACTGAATAAAAACCAACCCGTTTCTACCTACTCTTCGAGCCGGAGCCCCGGCAACTTAGGCCTTCTACAGCTCCATGATTTATCCCTTAACATCCAAACTCATAGACCTTTTTACATGTTCAACATCCACACTCATAATACTATTGAAAGATGTCAATTACATAGAACCTGCATCACGAGGCCAGCATTTATGTAAACTGTGACACAAGGTCTTTGGCTTAAACGACATATTTAAACTCGCCTTGGCAGTAAACAGGCCATTACTTGGCCTGTAAAAAGGAAGTGAACCTCTACAATGGAAAATTCGTCCATTGACCATTATAAAATGTCATTTGACGAAGGCTAAAGGCTATAATCCCTTTAGCATTGACACCGTAAGTCTACTTATAATAGTGTCATTAGCCTCAGCTCACTTCCCATACGACTTATGGCAAACAATTGTTTTGAATACATCACATGGGAGATAAAATATGCCTGATGTTTTATATTGTTTCTCTTATTATTTTTAAAGTTAGTAATGATCAAACAATGTTTATGAATCAAAAGTAAAGATGTATGCGTACATTAAATCGTTTAGCTTTACTGTATATTTTAAGTTAATAAAACCAATCATGAGAATGGAATAACGTGTACATTTCAGGATAATACACTATGTTAAAATATTTGTTGCAAACTGCTACCAATAACATATTACCCACATATATCACTAAACTAGTTCAAGCAATAAAAGTCATATTTCAACAGCATTAAGGTTTATAATTCCCATAGAATAGAAACTAAAACAAGCGCTGAATGCAATCGCAGATTTCCCTTTCTACGAACATTTTACGAATGCGCTTTCTGTGTTACACAACGTTACAACACAGCTCTTAAAACACAGACAACCCTATCATTAAAGTCCTATTATTTTGGTCACATACGAATTGTGACCAAATTACTGTCGCCGCAATCTCTTGTTAACTCGAAATAGGCTTTGTTTCAAATAATACTAACATAATCACACTTCAATAGATCATTAAATATCATTATAATTGCTACAAACACATCGTTAAGTTTAACACACAATTAACGCACTTAAGCAAAAACTAAGTCAACACACAAAATAGGTCGTTCACCGACTTATCTTGTGGAGTCGTGAAGGTCGCTTTTTGCATATCTCGGTCACGAAACAACTGACGATCATCTAGCGATCATGAATTATAAAATATATGCGAATAAACCACAGAAAAAATAATACAGCAATTACTATGAGAGCCATTGTTTTACAGAGACACCCTTGGCCGTAATTAATCAAATACTTTTGTTTGATTAATGCATACGTGTTGGAATAGCTGACCGACTTCTGAGTGGTTACATGGAAACTGTATTCATCTTGTTAGATATTAATTAATTGTCTGAATACGATGTTCTATCATTGCTTAACTAGGAAGCTTGGCCAGTAATGATGCAACTACACACGTTACAATAAAATTGGTTAAATGATTCAACATGCGTTGAAAAATGATACAGAGTCGAATTAGCTTGCATTCATATGATTAAAGCTATTTGTCTTCAGTGATCGAGAGGTAAGATTCGGATTCATTAGTCATTAAGTTATGCAAAGAATAAAATTGTTCCTTCAACTCAGTCAAAGCAGTCTAAAATCAGCTCAAAGATTAAGCTACACTATATTTCGTGTCATTATTTCCCTAGTTTTCCAAAACAGCTGTTACTAAGACTTACAATTTCCACCAAGGACCGATAAATGGAATGTAAATTAGATGGTTCAACTAAACACTGACTGACGTTAACGCTGTTGGTCTAAAGCAAATAGCTTGAAACACAACTGGTCAGTTTTAACAAATAAAAAATCGAATAACCTCACAAAGGCTACTTATGCGTTATAAGTATAGTTTTGTCTCTACAAATTCTTTATGAAATGACAGAGATGGCACGATATTTAAGCACGACTTAAAATTGAGTAACATTTCAGTATTCCGGCATTAGTTACCCGATTTCTATAAACTAAACGTTGAGCTTATTTTTATTTGCTCTTAGCAGCTTATGTAGCCGTCAAAGTCTATAAAGCACTTGATGGAAGTCAACATCCTTTCAATCCTTTCATCAGTCTGTTAAAAAATAAAGTAATAATGTGTCTTATAGACTATAAATTTCATACATATAAACTTTAATATTAACGTAAGTCAGTGGCGTGCACAGGTTTTCGAGACAGGGTAGGCAAAATATCGTATGATTAAACCCCCCCCCCCCCCGCCGGTCATACAATCATGCTTACACAAGACAGGTACATGTACAAAATACATGAGGTTGAGGTTTATTCTTTCGCCAAATTACATACACTGACATCTCGCGTATTTTTTGTGAAGTACTTCATCAGCTATTGAATAAGCCAACAAAACTCACAAATAATGAAGGATCTATTATTTATTTGAATAATGAAGCATAAATTTGATGAATCAAATTTCATTATGGAATTGTTAAGTTTAATCAATCTGTTCAAAATCATAATATACATATTACGAATTTAAGAGCGTAGGTACCTACATTATGTCAAATTGTCAACAAACAAAACAATAACAAGCGCGGCCGGCTGTGGCCGAGCCGAGTCTATGCGGTTTTTAGTTTATTACATTACATAGTTATTAATAATAAATTAATATGTAAATCAGTACAACCCGAAGTCTAAGTTGATATTTTTAAGAATTATCAAACAATAAACAAGAAAATCAAATAAAAGATCCGTTATATAGTACATATTTACATTACCTACCTTTTACTTGGGTCAATAGTCAATTCTCGTAACTCGAGTACACCTCTGCCTATAGTCATTACCGGAATCTAGTCCGATAAAGGACATTTTCTTGCGAAATCTTACTGTTTTTACTTTCAACAAACACATAAAATTACCTATTATCCACACAAACTTCACAATCGAATAATATAGGTACTTGTACTAGAAACTGATAAACAAATACACTATTTGAAAAACCTACACATATATTTAACTACTACTACACATATTTACGCAACTTTATGTTTAAAAGTAATTCCTAATAATTGAAACGAAAACATAAACAAAGCGATCGCACATCACATGAAAACAATATGGCCGAAAACATTGGAAATGAATTGAAGTCATTACCAATAGTCAATTGAGTGTTTATTATAAAAAAAATGTAGCTTAAATTAAGGTAATGCAGCGTATAATTTTTAAAAAAAACAAAGGTTAATTTAGTAAGTCAAATGAAATTGCATCATCGTCTTAAACCAATATTTCATACTAAAAAACATTCATTCATATAATTTGAAACGATGTAAATGGCGCCATCTTGACGTTTCAATAACTTCCTTTTAACTTTTATAATAATAAAGTCAACTCCTCGTTTAAAATTTCTATAAACAGATAACGCGTAAAAATGTTAAGCATTAATTAAAACACTTGAAACATATTTGTTAAATACGCATTTATAAAAATACATTCGCATTATATCGAACTAGTTCAGAAGTTTCAACAAAAAATTCAATAGATGGCGCTGGTGTACTCCATTCATCAGTACTTTACGATATACAGATTGTATCAATTTAAAACCTTTTATGATTTAATTGTTTTTAAAAATACAATAACTTGTTGCTGTTTTATTGTTTTAGAATTCTTAATAAAATACGATCGTTTTCCAAGTTATGAACGAATGATCTTCTAATTTTTTAGTTGCCAAAATTTTATCAATCAACAGGAGTCGTGTAATATAATTATGAATGGTTATTCTGTCACGTGACTATGGTCGTGATCTTCACGCATGCGCGGTGCATACTTTTAGTACATTACTTTTGTGACGTCACGACTGGCAACCAAGATTTAAGGAATCGCAGCGCATGCGTGGTGCGTGCGGCGCGCATACATTGCTTTACAAAGGTGTGCGGTCCGTGTGTAGTATACCTATGTGAATGTATATTTATGTTAGCATTGTTAGCCGTTTTTTAACAAACTTTTATTATAATATTATTGAATCTTAATAAACGCGTTTGTACATTTTATGTATGTTATATATTCACGATATTTATAAGTCCGGCAAAGCCTTTTCGCCTGTATGGACTGCACGCCACTGACGTAAGTATAATTTAATGAGTCTAATATCTACTTATACTCTCAAAGCAAACACAATAGTTCTTTATAACAGTCACAGGTCATAATCACTGTCAAGTCTAAACTTCAAATCGTGGCTGATTATATCATAATTTCGTTCTATGAAAGATTTATTGTAACAAAGAATTGGATAGGTGTGGTAAGAAATAAATACATTTAACTTAACAAAAAGGTTTATCGTTTGCTTAAGGAAGTTTAACTAAATGTCATTGCCTTATGGATTTTGTGGTTTTAAAATTAGGTTAGTGTTGCAAACATGTCGTATTTAAAATATGTGTAAGTGAATTTTTGTGGTTAGAAGACATTTTGTAAATTCGTACATACATAGGTATCGTCTTATTGGACTAATAGTAGTTCAAGGTTTAATATAAAAGTTTTATAGGTATTTTATAGATTTAAACTTGACTTTAAACTTATTGAGATAGACCTTTTGACCTCTGTAACATTTGTTAATAACGTACGTAGTAAAAAAATATTGCCGAGTTAAATCTAATTAAATCATAACTCTAGTTAAATCTTTCAATCGATCTATGTAATTGTAAAACATTTAATATTCAATATTTATTAATACTGACTGCCTCTTTGGCCGAGTGGTCGTAAATGCGACTGCCGGGCAAGGGGTCTCGGGTTCGATTCCCGGGTCGGGCAAAGTATTACTGGGTTTTTAAATATTCTCAGTAGTAGCATCCGTGCTACTACTGAGAATATTTAAAAACCAGACTCCGGTCTGGAATTGTGCCCGGTATATATGGCAATAGGCTTACCGCCTATTACATGGGACTCATAACATAAATAGTGAAAAGTGGGTGTTACATTGTACAGTGGTATAATGTGCACCTCTGTCTACCTTTTAGGGGATAAAAGGCGTTAAATAACGCCTTAATACTTTGACATCACTATCAAGTCAACTTCAACCCCATTCCTTAAGAAACTACTAATGCTAAATTACGACTAAGAAAACTAACAACTCCATTTAAGTAAACATGTACACAACTATAAAACCTAGACTAAAGCAAACATAGATTTATCTCACGCGATATCTATCTTGTAATATCAAAATGGATAGGTCCATAATCTTAGTGTTTACTTTGATACTATTTCCTACAATTCATAAGCTTTGAAATGGTAATAGACCGTTATCAGGCGCGATCGACAGAAATAAGATCGTAGTACCAGAGCTAGCGTTGTATGAATTGTGAAACTAGGATTATAGTTTAATAATTCTATTTCAATTTCGTTTGTAATTTTAATAGTGTGTATTGTACCGAGTATCATTTTAATTAATCTTCGTAGGTTTTCGCTTGCGCGGTGATTAGAAGATTTAAGTTGATTATTTCCTGATCGTGTCAGATAAACAGTAGCTTATGGCGATTATCATTATCATATTATTCCGTTTCTTTAATTACATATCATAGGACACTTAGTAACAAGTGACATAAGAATCTATCTAGACACTCAAATACTAACCTGCATTATAAAATTAGTATAAATATTATCAACGTCCGAAATCTAAATGAGGTAACATTATTCAAGCTTTTAACAATGCAAATGAAAGGATGACAAAGCAAAAAAAAATTTGGGAAACTAATTAAAAGTTATATGATGTAATTTTTTTTGTTTTAATTTTTCAATGCAATCTTTATTCAAGATTCAATTTAGTAAATAATTCAAATATACATCAAAAGCAGTTGACATTCAATTCGATAATATTTCAGAAATTTATGAATGTCTTGGTATATCGATCACTTCTAATAATATTATTTAACACCCCTAATTTACATGTTACTATCAAATAAGCTTACCTAATTGTTTAGCAGTCCAATGTCTATATAATATACATTATCCAATTGATGTCTTTTTTTAAAGGGAGAAAATCATCGAATGACTTTTCCCGCCTGGGTGAGGCGGAAGGGAGTGTCAGACTCTTACTGACTAAAAACCACCCCGTTCCTTCTCCTGCACGTCGAGCCGGAGCCACGGTAACCCGTTAGGTTCTCCGCGACTTTTTGATGCCTTAAGATAGCATTTCTATTAATAGATACATATTACTTTTTTTCAAGGTGTAAATATTTTAGATTTTAGATAGTTATATTTTAAATTGTATATATTTTTATTTACAAAATATAATAATGTGTTATATTTTGTACAATAGATGTTAAAGTTTATCCAATTGATTATACATTGATACTTACAAATTTTGAAATCAGGAATCAAACAAATCAATTACAAACTGAGATGACAAAGAAAATAGACAATGATTGATAATTAACAACACTGAACTCTTACCTAAACTTACGAAACCTTAGGCAAAACTAATTTAACTTATATAAACTGAAACGGTCGTAAACAAATAGGTTTTTGCAGATAGAGTAAATTTAGTCTGCTTAAGATTAAAAAATTGACTTAATTTATTTTTATCACAGGACGGGATACTTTTCTGCCAATGTTTTTTTTATATAATAAATACATTTACAATCAGACCCAGAGCTATGAGCAAATCTTCTGTGCGATCTGTCATGCGGAGTGACTTCCCATAGGAAGCTCTACTCGAAGAAGGCTAAAGTTATTCAGTGGTATCCAGTTGCATTCATTCAATTAGACAAAAGTCTGACGTCTGTACAAGCCCATAAAGTTGCAAATAATTTAAAGATTTAAACCTAAGCTACGAAGTAAATTGTAAGTTCTAATAAATTACTACGTACTAAATGGTGGTTTGTTAATTGTAGATATAAATTAATTTTGTTTATTACGGTGCTGTTCAATTTACACTTCATAAACAAAAAACTGACTAGTAGTCAAACACCCAAACAAATTCTAACTAGGCTAAATTCTTCTGATTAGGCATTTTGCTGTAAGCCTCATATAAAAATATGACTAATTGGACCGAGTATTGCCTTTTTCATACATTTTTTTTCATAAATTGTAGTATCAATATTCAAAATCTGTCCAATTAAGATAGGAAAAGAAGTGGCCTTATTAAACAATAAGTAGAACAAAACCTCTTACAAAAAAAGTGTAACATTCTTTAGTATGGAACCTTAAAAACAATCCGGATTGAATAATTCACTAATGTATGATAAAATATTCATAATTCAACAAATTAGCGACAAAATGATTTACGGAAATCCGCGTCCGAATCTGTACACCGATTTTATATTCCGATACTTGAATGACTCACCAACAATAAGACTATATTTCAATAACATATTTAGAATTTAATTCAGTACCTACTTTTACTAGACCACGAACGATCTTATCTAGGTTATTAAAACATTAATTTGTTATACTAATTATTGTCTCTCATTGTCATGATATAATAAGGTTTTATTGTTATAAAAACAATAAGAGTAATTTAGGCATAGATTTAGTTTATTTTTTTTCAAATTTAGAATAGATAGATATGTGTAATTTAATTACACTTAGGGAACATTGCATAATTGTTACTTATTGTCAGTAATGTTACCAGAATAAAAAAGAAATTTCATATATCGTAAACTTACATCTTCATTCGAATGAATCAGGACATAAATCGTAAATAATTACATAAAAGTTCGTATTTTAAGTTACAATTTTTTTTATTAAAAATGCCGTTACGGATATTGTTTATTAATGCAACTCGTTCCTTATGTAAGCCAAGAAACGCACCGCATATGTTGCGTATGTGTAATTAGTACGAAACATTTAGGTACTTACTTCTGAACATATTTTCATCTTAATTAACTAAATTCTATTTAATTATATCCTAACATTTCAGACGTCTATTAAAGAACATTTACTAAAGAACTACTTATTATCTCGACAAGAGGACATAATATTAATTTTCTTTTCAACCAAAAAGAAACGAAACGTTCTACGTAAAAAAAGTAAATAATAAATTATGTACTCACAATATATCACTTGTAATAGTTATTATCCACTTTATTTCAAAGTCATAAAAATGATATTCATACAAACAACTTTATTACTTTAACTATTACACCGGTACATAGCATGCATAAACTACAAATGGTCATTTCATCATTGTTTTTCAAGTTCATCATCTTAATTTTTAGTCGTGTGTTAAAGAACTTGACATAATTACATAAAACTGGATCACTGACACTTTAACACTCACGGCTGCAACTATCGTGATCAACAGACATTTATTCACGAAAAAATTGTTGAATTTATTACATGATTCCGATTATTTAATAATTGCTAACACTACTCGTTAAAATTCGACCGACATATTGTTTGTTTATGCTCAAGAAGTCAAGTTCTTAATTTAAATTTAATTGTATAAGTGGCCTGCAATTTAAATATGGAACCTTTAACGCCTATGGACCAAGAAGGTTACGCTACATTTTAATAAAAAAAAATTATAATAAATGTGACTTACGATTTTGACGTAGTGGTTCATGATGGCTAAGGTTTAACGGGTACTGTCACTGTCACAGTATCACTGTTGCGCACGCGCACTGTCCGAATGGCGGATGCTTACGCGCAGACTGACTGGGGCTCGGAGTTGCAGGACTGACCGCTCCCGCTGCAACCAAACGATCGGTGGTGGGTCCACAGTTACTACGCGACACAACTACTTGCAACGCTTAAAAAAGGTTTAACCTTGGAAATTGGATCGATTTAATGTTAAGTTTTTTAAATATCCTTTACGTACAGTATTTAGTGGGTGGATGTTGGCGGCGTGCGCGTGAGTGTGGTAGTGTGCGCTTGGGCAACTTGTTCACATTATATAGAACGCTGCGCGACCTCCGACACGCGGGAAGTGCGTCCGCGCACCACGTGCTCCCGCTGCCATGGTGACCACTGCACGCAAACAGGACTGCTGAAAATTTTCTCAATTCAACAAAATTCAGTTTCGCTGTATGAAATTTTTGTAAAATATCTATTTGTGTATGCATATTTGGTTAGTTCCAATATAAAATGTCCTAAACTAATTGATAAAGTTATTTTAAATTAGCTACTATCCCCTGAGACAGTAAAAGGAATTCATCTTCATATAATATTTTTTTCGGAGTAATAGATATTAGATAATAATGAATTAGATAATAGTGATGTCTGAAATTCTTAGATTGGTACTCTTAAGTTTAGAGTACTTAAGTAATATTAGAAAACTTTAGAGGGTCTGTAGAGTGTAAAGTGGGTATAAATGAGTTAAACAGTGTACAAACCAAACTTAATTATACCTAATTCTTAAGGATCAATTTTGGAAACGCAAACAATATAAACGCAAAATAACTATTACTAGAACATTCTATTGTATATACATATTTAGGTAGGTATACCTCAATATAGCATACCTCTGTATAGAGTCCAAACAAAATGCATTGCAAAATATGCCTGTAAAACCAGGGTAGGTTTACACCTCTAGTCTCTCAGTCTAAATATGTATAATCGAGCCAGCTCGATACCACGTCCTCCCAGAAAACTGACGTGAACCAACGCTTGCGTTGTATTTTGTGGCCGTGTGAATGAGCTAACCGGAGGCCCAATTACCCCCCTCCTCAATCTCCCCAATCCCTAAACCCCTAACAATTCCCAAAAGGCCAGTAAAGCACTTCTAACGCCTCTAGTATTTCGGATATCCATGGGCGATCCGATTGCTTATCATAATGGTGATTCGTCGACTCGTTTACCAGCGTAAGCGTACACCATAAAAAAAGCAAACGGAAATATTAACAAAATGCATCTCTATAGCGCATCTTGTTTCGACCCCACACTGTCACATCTCTATAACAAACTGCCTCTACATACAGCTTAGTAAGTGTTACCTTAGGAATCTGGATAAGCCATCAAGGCCTGATTTGCCAACAAACCGACATGGTTGTGTGACCAGTAAACTAATATGTGCCTACATATTACCCAAGACATCGAATGAGACTTTATTTTGCGATATTACTAAGAAATAGAGAATTTAGAGGTTATCTGCATTACTAAGGGCCGATTTTTCAATGCTCAGGTAAATTTTGTCAAAGGAATACGTTTGAATATTTGACAATTCTTCTATACTAATAACTGTCAAACTTTCAATCAAAATTAACTGTTGATTGAAATATCGACCCTAAAAAGAAGGACCAATTAGAATTGAGTTTATTTTATTATCTCATTCCTTTTCTAACAAAAGTTAACCGAATTGTATCAAACCACAGATTATAAATCTAACTTCTTGCACTGCTGTAAATATTTACGTATTGCAGATGTGTGAACTTGGATTCTTGCGTTTTGCATGGATTCTTGGATTGTGTCATCTTATAGGCGAGAGAATACGAGATGGTATTATTAACAAAAGCTAATAACGTCTGACAGTTCCCTTAGCTTTCAACTGACATTGTGGGCCCTGTAGGGATTTTTTTAAGGGGGGGGAAATCATCGAATGACTGCTCCCGCCTGGTTGAGGCGGGAGGGAGTGTCAGACTCTTACTGACTAAAAACCACCCCGTTACTTCTCCTGCACGTCGAGCCGGAGCCCCGGTTACCCGTTAGGTTCTCCGCGACGGCCCTGTAGGGATGAGTGTTTAATCATGACTGTCCTTATCTAATAAATCATGGACATTAACAGGTCATCATCGCATCAGCCACAATATATTCATTACTAAACATAGTCAGAGGACTATGTAGTTAACTATAAAGAGTCCTAATAACGTTTGGAAATTACCGGCATCCAGCATCTCGCGGTGACTTTTAGCAAATGTCAAAACTGTCAACTAGTAGGTAAGTAGTCTATTTTCAAAATGATGATCAATATCTATATACCTCTAAATAAAAATGAATTTCCGTTCGTTAGTCTCGCTAAAACTCGAGAACGGATGAACCGATTTCGCTAATTTTGGTCTTGAAATTTTCGTTGAATTCCAGGGAAGGTTTAAAAGGTGAGAAACCAGTCGGGTAAAAAAAGGAATTTTTGAGGCGGCACGAAGTTTGCCGGGTCAGCTAGTAAAAATATATCTATTAATAAAACAATTAAAATATTTCAACTTAACTGTAGAACAAAATTAACTTTCAGTTTAAGTTTATAAAAGTTATTAATCACAAAACAATAAAAATCAGCTAATGATTTGTTTGTATCGAAGGACGAGCCCTAAAGAAAAAAAAATTAAAACCAGCAAAAATATAGAGCACGACCTTAATTATAAATGGTAGTGCAATGTCAGGGCATATCACTATACTATACATACATACATACCTAAATGTCGTGGACCAATCACTGGATAGGCCAGATCACAATATGACTGGAAACTTTATTAACAGGCTGGGTGGAAGAATCGAGGAAATTTGAAGACATATATTGATATCTGGGTTCGGCCACCGAGGAATGGACTGCATCAACTTTGATCCTATGATCCTATGATCCTCATGCCAATCAAGAAGATTGGCATGAGGATCATAGGATCATAGGATCACACACCTCAAACCTCTTAAGGAAGGTCATTGTTCATCATTGGACGGGTACCAACGAGATGATACCGAGGATGTTGAAGATGGTCAAACCATAAAAAAGGTACCGTTTCGAGAGATCATTAACTGCTCTTGACAGCTCCATCCAATCCATTGCTGTATTATGGGCTTCTTTTACATAAAAGGGTTTGCTCCGCCACGCTTAACGGGTAGCTCTAAGAACAATGTTCAATAGGTCTCTGGTCTTTCAAATGCATAATTCCTCAGCCAGCTCTTACGTCACCCGGCTGAAGATTATAAAGAGGTGACGACTTAATGAAGTCTTCTCTACATAATAATCATCACACTTTTTATCCCCGAAGCGGTAGACAGAGGTGCACATTACAGCATTTAATGCCATTGTATAATGTAACACCCACTTTTCACTATTTATGTTATGAGTATCATGTAATAGGGGGTGAGTCTATTGTCATATACCGGGCACGATTCCAAACTCCGTGCTACTACTGAGATTTTTTTTAAACCCAGTAGTACTTCGCCCGACCCGGGAATCGAACCCGAGTCCCCTTGCCCGGCAGCTACACATGCGATTGCTTTTTTGCAATGCTATTCTTCTCTGCTATCATACTGCATACTAAGATGTACCCAGACATATTACGATCAGACCAATTGTTCACTCGGTCCACGACATACGAGTATCTATATCACTTGTCTCACTTTCGTATAAATAAAACTGCAATATGAACTTGCCCTTGATGATATTGAGCTGGTAACTGTACTTCCGCATTTGACATGGAAGGTGAATGCCCGTGGGCTGATACAGGGCAATGTCAGTGAGTGGGACTTTTCAAAATCCTTCTCCTTAACGATTAAATTTCATAATTTAATATCGATTAACATTAACAATCGATTGTTTTTATCGATTATGTAATCCTGTGTGATATGTTAATTCGTATGTTAAGTTGTTTTCATTAATTTTTTGTTCGCGCAAAACGGAAGGCGTGTATATTTTTTTCTCTTTAGGTATTTAGTTCCTATGAGGAACAAATAAAATTTTATTGCTATAGTCTAAATCTTTATACACAGTTCTTAATTAGGAAGAGAATAATTTAACATGTTATTCTCAATTCAATGTTCTATTTAAGTAAATAAACTAAAGGTTTTCTTTGTTTGTTTAATCTAAATTGAATTATAACCTCAATTGTAACCATGAAACTAGTTCCTAGATTAGTTGAAGTTTCTTGAAGTATCATTAAACAAATAAATAAATAAAAGGTGTCAACATTAGCTCTTGAATGTACAAATAAAACTGCCTTTTTGAATTTCAACTTTATTGTAAAGTAATAAGATTTAAAACCTAGAAAATTTTGCATATCAGGACTGTTTCATTTACTGACGTAGATAGGTACTAGACCAACTAGTAAATAAATACTTCAGTTTGATATCAATATTACTATAACGACATTGAACGAGGATACTCTTTTTGATACTTATTTTTAGTTCATAATTAATTTTTACAAGGATTTTGTATTATTATCTGTTTGTATTCATTATAGTATAACATTTATTAGTATTTTCTTCAATCAGTTGCTTGTGGCACTGTCCACCAGGGTCTCAGGTCGTGTCAAGTTATTATTGGTATTTTTCAGCAATACACTTACTGTCTATTACCTATACCTCTACAGTGTGACTTGTAACTCGATGTATTCCTCTCAGGAGGTGATAGTACAACTGATTTCCTACAAAAATAGCCCTGAGGTCTCTGGTCCGAAAGTGGCTAGTTTCTGAGATATTCATATTATATTTTAATACTATAAATATAAATTAAATTTACATATTATATTAAATTATTCAGGTGTCTTTTAATACAAGGAACTGGCTTCAAGAATTAAAAGGAGTGTCGTTATGTACTTACGTAAACATGTATATAAGAAATATGAGAAAAATTTGGTAATTTCCAGGTATCAAAATTTAAAATCGAAATAGTCCGTCAGTTAGATATTGAAAAAATATTAGACACGTATTTTTTTATTTTCTCGTATTTTAAGTTGCAATACTTAGATAAAATGGCGCTAAGTTTAGGAGTGGGACGTCGTTACGTCATAACGTGCTACAAAATGTGACACGCTGTGACGTCACACGATATTTCAAATGAATATTATGAAAGTATTTAATTTTGTGAGAAAAGAAAAAATACGTGTCTAAAGTTTTAAATTAATGTACCAGGTGGACATTAAAATGAAATTTAGGAAACTACCCTATTAAGAAAACCAAAATCCAGTCGAACAACAAAAATACTTTTGTACTGAAATACAAATCAATTAGGTAATACTAAACAGAAAATTCTGAATGCAGTTTCATCATTAATAACGGAAATTCTGTCTTGTGTTAGCAGTGTCATCGACCTGAGTATCGGTCATGGTTAAGTTGCAACTCAAATAGTATGGGGTGACACTAAACAACTATTAAGAACTAGCAAAAAGTTAATATCTCTTTTTGTAGGGGTTAAATCATCGAATGACTCCTGAATGACCTCCTGCCCTATGAGGAGAAGGAGTATCAAAGTCTTACTGACTAAAAATCACCCCGTTCCAATTCCTGCCGGCCGAGCCTTGGCGTGGTAAATTATACCTGCAAACTTGGCCGAGACTTATATCTCTCTGCCTATCCTTTGGAGAGTGGTATGGAAACGTTCATCGTGTCTTACATTTACAGTTACAAGTGGATAAGTCATTTTTCAGCAGGAATGGGTTCTGGTTCCTAGTTGAAAGTATTTCGTTCTATGAGTAAGGTTACCGAAGATCAAGCAAAAAAAAACAATATAGCACTTATAGCCGCTCAGGTGCTGCTGCTGATGCTGTATCTATACCCAGAGTTACGTGACCCACTCATAAGTAATCAGCATCTCTGTATCATTCTCATTGTAGTTGCTGTAAATCTAGAATTCATTGCTAAGACAGTAAGTAAAGTAAATAAAATAAAAACGGAATTCGAGAGAAAAAATAAAACAAAATACTAAAAAGTAGGTACAATAGAATATAGGCATATACTGACTGCTACATTAGCCCAGCGTCACAAGCACGAGATACCGGGTTCGATGTCCGAATAGAGAACAGTTTTTATTGGGTTTTTCTATTTTTATAGGTAACATCACAGAATCCGGAAGTCCCAGCGTAGAGACAAACTACGCTAGACTATCTTTTATAAAATCATTACGATGATAGAACCTTTGGAACCATAAAATTGCAAACACCATCCACAACGGAAACATAAGACGTATAAACAACTAGCTACTTCCGCGCGGTTTCACTCGCTCTGCTCGGCGCCTATTAATCGTAGCGTGTTGTTTTATAGCCTATAGCCTTCCTCGATAAATGGGCTATCCAACACAGAAATAATTTTTCAAATCGGACCCATAGTTTCGGAGATTCGCGCGTTCAAACAAACAAACAAACAAACTCTTCCGCTTTATTTAACAGTATAAGAGTAATATAAGATAAATGCATATAGCAGCGATTCCCAAACTACGGGTCGCGACCCATTGGTGGGTCGCAAGCGAATTTTTAGAATCTTCTCTATAAATTAATACATTTACCACCCGTTCTTTGTTTTATACTTTTTATATTGGTAACGGTTTAATTTCCTTAAAGTGGGTCCTAACTTTGCGAACTTGATTTAGATAGGTCGTAGTCCAGACAACTTTGGGAACCACTGGCATATAGAATATCAATGATGTAATAGATCAAATAATTATGTGGTATTATGGTCATCTCATGTGAAGACCTACATTTGTCTAAGAATGTGATTATCAGCATGACGAGCATAAATCCAAGATGGCGTACTATCATAAAGGTTCTGACCGCAAATTAAAAAGTGTCGATGTCTGAAGTCCACATTTTTATGATTTCTACATGACTTAGTGTAAGGAGATATGTACCTAATTGTTATTTACAGAAAGACTATATTTACTAGTATTATGAACATGAAAGTGTGTTTATTTATTTGTCTTCTGTAGTGCTGATTATTGTGTGGAGATAATTAGTTGGCCGATGAGTAAAGAGTTGTCCAAAACTATTCAATTCCTCAATGGATTTTCGACTTTATTACAAAACGTTATCTTTCAAAGTTTATTTGACAGATAAAAGAAGCTCGATGTATGTGCTATCTAGATGCTCAATGATACTATTCTGTTACTGCCTTTGTTATTGCCTTTGTTGTGACTGCCTCGTTGGCCGAGTGGTCGCAAGTGTGACTGCCGGGCCAGGGGTCTCGGGCTCAATTCCCGGGTCGGGCAAAGTACTACTGAGTTTTTAAAATTCTCAGTAGTAGCACGGAGTCTGGAGTTGTGCCCGGTATATGGCAATGGGCTCACCCCCTATTACATGGGACTCATGACATAAATAGTGAAAAGTGGGTGTTACATTGTAAACCGGCATTAAGTGCCGTAATGTACATCTCTGGGGATAAAAGGCGTGATGTTATGTTATGTTACTATTCTGTTAAAAAAAACTTACCAATTAATAAATCAAATCAATAGACAAATAAAATTACGAACAACTACTAAAAACTCAGACCTTATCAACCGACTGAATGTTCCAGCCTTCAATTTGCGAAACAGTTATATAATATAAGTTAAAATTGAACATTTTTTTACTATTGCGTCATAAAACATTGAACTTGGGAAAGATACTCGACATCGACCCAATTAATTTTATCCATGGTTCAACGAGTCAGTAATTAAGAAGTGTGTTTATAGCAGCTTACTTTTGCATAACTTTAATTAAGGACATAGGTACCTACAAGTACTACCTACCGGTTGTAAGTCCTAGAACATTTACTTACCAACTTTAATAATAACATAACATTGGTGCACACTATGCCACTGCCTACAATGTATCACCCACTTTACACTATTTATGTTACGAGTCCCATGTAATAGGGGGTGAACCTGTTGCCATATACCGGGCAAAATTTCAGACTCCGTGCTACTACTAAGATTCGAACCCGAGACCCACAGAAATTTCTTTATTATGTCTATGCCGAAACCACATGCCCGGCAGTCGATATTGTAGATCCTGGCTTACAGGAGTTGCAGCGGTTTTGGGAGGTTGTGGCGGGCTTGTCCCAAAAAAAAAATGCCCGGCTGTCGCACTTGCGACCACTCGGCCAACAAGGCAGTCAACTTTAATAATAAACTTTATTTACAATTAAAAAATGCGAAATACAAACATGTGCCTTAAAAAGTACGTACAATTGACCTTACAAAACCTGCATTAGGACAGGCCTATATCGCAGGCGTCGTATTCCGCGCGCGCCTCAAAGACCTGTCAGACCACCATGAATGGGGCCCAATAGAGCTGATGCCAATAAGAAGCCGCGGAAGACTCTGGCTCGAAGGGCAGGAGTAGGAACGGGGTGATTTAGTCAGTAAGAGTCTGACACTCCCTCCCACCTCTCAGGCCGGAGAAGTCATATCAAATTAAAAAAAACCCATAGCCTTCTTCAATAAATGGACTCACAAAAATAATTCTTAAATCCAAAGAGATTAGCGTGTTGAATAAACTTATAATTAGTAGGTGATTTAGTATAGATGAAATGAATTAATAGAAAATTAGAGAAAATGGTTACATTGTAAGTAAATTAAGCTTTATTTTAAAACCAGGTACCGAGTCATCAATGAACTATGAATAAATAAATAAATAAACATGGTAACAACGTATTGTATTGTTTCACACAAAATTAACTGGCAATATTAATTTATAGGACATCTCCAACACGCTATCTACGACAATAGACGTGTTTTCCACGGATTCATTGCATTCTAAGTATTTGCCTAATAAAAAAACTAAATAAATTAAAATGCTACCTAAGTAAGTAACCCACATTACCCCGTTGTTAATCACGCAAAGCTAAATTACTTTGTCTGAATTCATTTTTTCATTTTAAGCGATTCCAACTAACCACTGTTACATCAATTTACATGTATAAGTAAGTAGGTATTATAGAGGTATTACCATTGTTATCGATAAGGTATGCTGAATGCTGCATAAGTGTGCCGTATGATGACAGCAAAGGTAAGAGCTAACGGTCCTATCAAGAATTGTGGCTTTATTAAAAAAAAAACCTTTCCTTACACTAGGATTTTCTCATGTATCGTGGGTGTGTTTACAAACACAATTTCTTCTTCAAACCTTCAAGAAAAGAGCGTATTCTTTTTTAAAAGGCCGACAACGCACCTGTTCTCCTCGGTGCTGCGGGTGTCCATGGGCGGCGCTGATCGGTTACTATCAGGTGGTCCGTCTGCTCGTTTGCCTCTAATTCCATAAAAAAAAAACAATAACCCAGACAGACGTATGTAAAGAGCTGGACTGATATGTCACGGGCTTTTGCTGTTTATTCTACATAATAATATGTGTATATATATACATCATTATTATAAAGACTGCGTCGTTGACCGAGTGGCGGGCAAAGTACTCTCAGTAGTAGCACGGAGTCCGGAATTGTCCCCGGTGCATGGCAATAAGCTCACCCCTTATTACAGGGGATTTATAACATAAATAGTGAAAAGTGGGTGTTACATTGTACAGTTGGCATTTAGTGCCGTAATGTGCACCTCTACCTACCCCTTCGGGAATAAAAGGCGTATCTAATGTTATGTTATGTTATTATACAAAAATGTGTACCTAATCTTTGTACTTCTATTACAAATAAGTACTGAACGCCTTCAATATTTTATTAACTTAATAAAACTTAAGTGTAATAATGATGACGTCATTAAGACACCGCCGCAATTATCGCAATGCAATGATCAATGACATTATTAAATATTTGTTCGCTACAAATATTTACCAACAAACATTTCGAACGACACGGTACATCAAACAAGACAGACAGACATACTCTACAATCCTTCACCTTGTCGATCCGGCAACCAAGCGTAACTCCGCAAAAAATCGTTATTACTTAATAAGCAGAATTATGCCAAGTTCATTGGGCACTATAGCTGTGTCGATTGTGTCGAATAAGTTCAACACAACACAATACAATGCAATACAGTCAATTGTCAACACAAAATAATGCAGAATCGTGAGACTTTTCCCTTCAATAAAAGTCGACACATTCGTTCATTGTTAATTGTTCAGTTTAAATTAAGAATGCAGATGAATTGCGAAAAAAAAACGTCGGGCACAGAGAAAAAAAAAATTTAAAAAGTGTAAAGGACGCAATGTTACACATAGGTCGTTTTTATGTTTAACCAACATAAGACAATATCCAATGAGTGATCACTATATCAAAAACTATTAAGATTTCAAAAACTATGCCTAAGCCATAATAGCCAACCAATCAAACTAAGTATCTAGTAGTAGTAAATAGTTTGTTAATATTAATATTATATGGCAATAGGCTCACCCCCTATTACATGGGACTCATTGCATAAATAGTGAAAAGTGGGTGTTACATTGTACAATGGCATAATGTGCACCTCTGCCTACTATGAAAGGCGTGATGTTATGTTATGTTAATATTAAAACCGAATAGTCGTAAGTGCGATTTAAAATAATTTATCTAAATAAAATTCAAACAGTGAATCTTAGCTAAAAATATTTATCTCATTCGTCAAATCTGACTCAACATAATCGGAATGAATGACACGCATAACATCGATTTATGCGGAAGACTAACCTTGAGTATGTCGCCTACAGCTGTTGGCTGATGGTGTCCAAAACAAGAATAAAATCGCTTATCTACGTAAGGAAAGCGGAAGAACTAATTCAGTTGCAATTTAGGTATCGTTTAAAAAAAAAGATGCATTTTTTATGGATGGATTAAGCCCGTAAACAAGCAGATCGGTCTGCTGATGGTAAGCAATCGGCGGCGTCGCCCATGGACATCTGGAACACCAGAGGCGTTACAAGTGCGTTATTGGCCTTTTGAGGATTAGAAATTTGAGGATCGTTGGGGATTCGGGGATTGGAGGGGGAGGTAATTGGGCGTCCGGTAATCTCACTCAAACGACGAAACACAACGCAAGTGTTATTTCACGTCGGTTTTCTGTAAGGCGTGTATACATATTTGCTAATCAATATGTAGATAATAGTCTGAATGCAAACTGCATTTTAATCCCCGGAGGAAAGGAGCAGAAGTGCAGATACAACAATGTAACACCTACTTATTTCTAGTTAGGTATAATATGAGGTTTTTGTAATAGGAAATTAACAGCCTGTGGTCTCAAGTTCAGCCAAAATTAACGATTTGCACTGAGTTATCTGAATTATTACCTAGTACCTACCTACTCATTAATTTAAATAAAAATCACATAATCATGCCGACGTCAGCAACCATCTTCAATATTAATCTAAACATTGAACACTGAATTAATCAATATTGATGCTTAGCTTACACGTTTAACTAAAATGTAAATAAAGATAAGTTTCAAGTAGGCCACTACTTCAAGATCATCAACACCCTGAGATGATCTACTGGTGGATGGGTTTTCTGTACATATGTATGAGATTCTTCTGTTATGTACAGAACCTTCTTTCTTAAAGGTTTACCATAATCTCTATAATAAGCTAGATGATTTTTTTTATATTAATGTCCGTCTAGTAAATTATTTAAAAACGTTAGACACGTATTTTTTAATTTCTTACGTAAACGAATAGTTTGGAAGATATATTGATTTGAAATATCGCATGACGTCACTTTCGAGTACGATTTATACTCTGAAATGACGTAGCTACCTCCCAATCCTAAACTTTGATTTGTTTTATCTAAGTATTGTTTTCTTATACGACAAAATAAAAAAATACGTGTCTAATACTTTTTCATTATCTAACTGACGGACTATATTAAAGTCAAAGTCAAAATCATTTATTTCAATTAGACCAGAAAGGCACTTTTGAACGTTGAAAGTCGTAGAACGAATAAGATCTTTAATTTTCATACCCTGTCATCATCCCTATTGGTAGCCAGGTTGGATCGTAGTTTAATAAGATCTGTCAAATGCTTAGTAAGTGGGCACTTAAGACACCCATGCCATGTAGACTTTCATTCAAGTACATACTTACTTAATGAGACAAAATGTCCGCACCGTGCAGTCAATGATCTGTCCTCGGCGCAACATTGAAATCGAACTGGTCAAATACGTATCGACGTTTAAATATACTAAAACATTCAAATTGCATGCAACCATGCAATCATTATCGTACAAATCAGGCTTTGGTTAAAAAACGTATAATTAAACACGACTTTTTTTGCTCGAACTATCGTATCGAAATAGGTGAATGTCGCAGTTATATTGTGAATAATTTATTGTTGTTACGTCGGTATGTGGTATTAGAATACGATAATCTCAAAGCGGAAGGAAGGATGACGGTGGTACAGACCTTGGTACCAACTTCCTTTGTCGTAATCGGAACTAGCACACTCACTAGCAGCAACCTCCAAAGAAACATATACTGGTATCAACTCAATAATTTCTTATTAAAAACAATGTCAACCGATTAATGTCGTAGAAAAGAAAAGGTTTTATATAAACTCGTTTTGCTTGGTAGCACGTTATTATGCAGTTAATAGCCCTACAATTTACAATTACTCCTAAAATGCAAATGTAGTTTTTCACATTGATCATGACATAAACGTAATCTGTTATCCATTATTATTAAATGTTATGCAATTTTATTTTATTATTATAATACACGGCAGGCTAGATTAGACTGGTTTGTACAGAATGTTATTAATACAAGCAATTATTGAAAAATGTAGGTTTAATTAATCTAATATATTTCATTCAACCTTTGGGATAGTTAGATTTGGTCTGGAGTAGATTGAAGATAGGTATACCGAAAGTGACTGGCAATGGCTGATTACGAAGACGTAAGATTGGATTCACTGGCGTGCTTTTGAAGAGGCATATGTCTAAGATTGTATTTGAATGGTGTGATGATGAATAATAAATTAAGATTATCTGAGATCTACTAGGGGTTATTCATAAATTACTGCAAACAAATTTTATGTTTTTTTAGCTTCTCCCCCGTCCTTGTCACAGCTGGTCACAATTATGGGAAAGTGTGACGTAATAATTGTTGGACGAAAACTGCGGTTCCAAAACCATTTTTAATAATAATAACATTAAATCAAACAAGTAGAGCGAGTAGTCCAGAAAACAATTGGTAAGTTTCTTATACATATTTACAAATATGTAAATGTAGGTACCTATATTATGTTTTTGAGGTTTTCGTAAATTAATTTTAGAATCTCTCCCTCCTTGTCAGACAATGACACACTTCGTCGAACCCCCCACCCCTCCTCGTGTATGTAACGTAATTTATGGATGTCTCCTAATCTTTAGACTGCACGGTTGGTGCGTTGGCTAGGCAACTGGCTGCCGTTCAACGTTTCGCGGGTTAGATTCCCGCACGGAACAACTCTTTGTGTGATCCACAGATTGTTGTTTCGGGTCTGGGTGTCATGTGTATGTGAACTATTGTACTGATACTGGTATTGTATGTTTGTGAACGCACCCACGATACAGTAGAAAAATTTAGTGTGAAGCAACGTTTAAAAAAACTACCGTTCGTATATGTAATCTGGATACAAAAATCATCAGAACCCAATCTATTATAGACTAGTTTCTGCCAGCAGCTTCGCCCGCGATTCCAGGGGTAAAATGCCTATGTATCACTTCAGACCATAATCTACCTCTGTTCCGAATTTCATTCCGATCCCTTCAGTGGTTTTAATATGATTGAGTAACAAACATACACATAAACTCACATATTTTCATTTTTAATATCGAGTCAAGCTAATTTCAATCATTGGCCTTTCAGTTACAGCGTAAAGTCTATGAATCAGTATTGTAAACGTTAGAGTAGACAAATACAATCAGAAATCACCGAATTGCTAAGCTATCGGGAGTTTCACGTGTTGTTGTGAGTCAACCATAAAAGATAGACATATGCTGTCGAGAAATATTTTTTATATAATTTTAAGGAGAATATTTCCGTCATACATGATTTCTATGCAGCTTTAACCTATAAGCCTGCACACGCGACGAAAGCTTAAAAAATGGAGTAACTTCTCCCGTTTTCCCAATATATCCCTTCACTGCTCTGCTCCTATTGATTGTAGTGTAATGAAAAGTATGCTATAACCTGCCCAAGAGTATGAAGAATCATTGTGCCAAATTTCGTTAAAATCCATCGAGTAGTTTTTGTTTCCATAACGAACATACAGACAGACAGACAGACAGACAAAAATTTTACTGATTGCATTTTTGGCATCAGTAGCGATCCCTAACCACCCCTTGATAGTTATTTTTTAAATATATTTTATGTACAGAATTGACCTCTCTACAGATTTATTATAAGTATAGATGTAAGAATTTCTGTACAATAATTTACTCAGTATGTAGGTACTGGAATCACCTACTACAAATGTCAAGGGCGATTTTGATTCTTAAATTAACTTCAATTTTCCTTCAAGAACGTGAAATATGTATTACATGTGTATGTATATTATATATGTATAACAGAAATTCCCTGGTAAAGGTACCACAGACATAGTCTATACTACATGCGTGCATGATAATTGTGTATACTAAAACGCGGTTTACATAGCTGTGGTTAAACTCTATCGATACAAAGACGACAGCACGTAAATGTATCCCCCTTTTATCGATTCCCAACCTAACCACTACATTTTAAGGCTTAAAATGAGTTAATAACTTTGACAGTTATAGGGTAATTTGATCTGCCGGTATTCGTACATCTTAGCCTGGCTTACGTGACCACAAGCACGACTCAGAAATCGTGATAAATCACTGATAACAAAGGGTAATTGTTTTTGTACAATGAACCTTGATGCAACGAAATATGGACTATTATCCAATAACATAGTTTAAAGAAAAGAAGACTAATTTTATGACCTACTAAAATAACAGCTTTCAGCGAATATTTTGCATTCTTGGATGCAGTTAGTAATTAGTTGAAATAATTAAGTAAATACTACTTTGAATCAAGGTTTAGTGCATAATAAAAACTATTTTAGTGCTGCACAGTTTCTTTTGGAAA
The DNA here is from genome assembly GCA_902850265.1 of Spodoptera littoralis. Taxonomy (NCBI): domain Eukaryota; kingdom Metazoa; phylum Arthropoda; class Insecta; order Lepidoptera; family Noctuidae; genus Spodoptera; species Spodoptera littoralis. The sequence goes on from LR824539.2 coordinate 6,040,179, forward strand.
TTTAAAGCAATATAACCAATTACAATTAAATATTTTTAATTAAAAATTCGGTTTGATAAAAAGATATATTTTTTTAAGGGCGGAAAATCATCGAATGGGTTCTCCCACCTGGGTGAGGCGGGAGGGAGTGTCAGACTCTTACTGACTAAAAGCCACCCCGTTCCTTCTCCTGCACGTCGAGCCGGAGCCCCGGTAACCCGTTAGGTTCTCCGCGACTGATAAAAAGATATAGGATCAGGCATCTTATACTAAGATTTTGAGAAATTAAAGAATTCGTTATATTCCCAATCATATGTCACAGAATTTGGAAATTGAGTCAATATGTCTGTGAAATTCAACCAAAATGGTACTACTAAATTCCCGTAATCGACGAGTATTCGCTACGGGAATATCTACGGCGTAGCAAGTGGCTACGGCGTAGCAGGGATGTGACCTAAAAAGGAACAAAATCTTGTTTGCAGACATGTTCGCCTCGATTTATTCTTGCCCTTGTCAATTTTGCACTTATTTTAATACTGGTCTGTCAAAAATATAATAATAATTTATGTAGTTATGAACACGGTTTTGTAACGATATCATTGCTAACTTCCTCGTTGTTCGAGTGATCGCAAATACAACTATCGTCCCATGTTCAATTCCCAGGTTGGGGTAAGTATAGGAAGGTATTATTCAAGAATATCTATATATAAGTCTGGTGCATGGCTAAAGTATAAAGTATATAGCAGTTAACCGCCTAGGCGGTTCGCATCGCCTGACGCGGTTGCCTTAGCGTATCGCTGTTGGATATAATTATGTAGAATTGTAAAAGCGACCAACCGCATGATGCCACTAGCCGCGCGGTTAGCCGCTAGTGCGTAAGGGAGCTAAGTCAATAAAGATTTTACCACCTCATAATTACTTTATGTACTTAATTGCCGATGTGGAACGTATTATTTGTATTCGAAGTTGGAACATGCAACGGCGGCCTCTAGCGGAGTATTAAGTAATTAACATGCACTCTGTCGAGGCGATGTTGAGGCCGCACTAAATAGGACAGAACCGCCGGAAATTGTTGTATGAATGTTTACCAATATTACGTAAAGCTTGTGAATTGTGTCGTGTTCGTGATAATAGAGGGTAATTAAAAGTATAAGATTTCGTTTTTAAACGTTCCTCTGATTGTTCAGGGTTTGGTAGAAGTATAGGTATCACTGTTACAAACATATAAACCTCTTTATTCTCATCATGTAGTACCTTTTTAAGCGTGGAAGAGCCATGCTTTAGCACGAATGGGCCGGCTCGACCGGAGTGATACCACGGCTTCACAGAAAACCGACGTGAAACAACGCTTGCGTTCTATTGTGAGTGAGGCTACCGGAAGCCCAATTACCGGGAGGTGTATTGGTATTGGGATTTTGGGATGACTGAATCCCCAAATCCTCAATTCCTAATCCCCAATAGACCGGTAACGCACTTGTAACGCCTCTGGTGTTGCGGGTGTCCATGGGCGACGCGGATTGCTTACCATCAAGTGATTAGTCTGCTCGTTTACCATTTTATACCATAAAAAAACCTCTCAATCATCACATGAGGTAGAGAAAGGGAAGGTAAGATGTATTCTCAGCTAAGTGTTGATTTGATACATAACTAGTGTATCCTTCATCTTGTTCTCCTTAGATTAGCGTTTCGGTAGACTGGGATTAATAACTCTTCGTTTTAAGTAAAACTTAATACTAATACGAAAATATTTTTTTTTTAAACGTTGCCCCACACTAGAATTTTCCCCTGTGTCGTGGATGCGTTTGCAAACATACAAGTTCACATACACATGACACCGAGACCCGAAACAACAATTTGTGGATCACACAAAGTGTTGTTCCGTGCGGGAATCACCCACTTTTCACTATTATTTTATGTGATGGGTCCCATGTAATAGGGGATGAGCTTATTGCCATATACCTACCGAGTTTTTTTTAAACCTAGTAATACTTTGCCCGACCCGGGAATCGAACCCGAGACCCTTTGCAAGGCAGTCGCACTTGCGACCACTCGGCCAACGAGGCAATTATTTGTTTCTATTTTAACAAATGCAAGTTGTCGATGGAAAAGCGCTGTTCGTCCAGCAGTGGACAAAAACGGTCTGATGAAGAGAAGTTGACAATTTAGTTAATAATAAAACAATACAATATGGTCCTTAAAACAATTTATTGCGTTATAATAATTTACATCGATACACAGTAAATGCAATTAAACCAGTGAATGTGGATTTATCAAGTGGCACCACAACACACCCAAAAATTTTAAAGAACCTTATTTTTTTGTCTTTTTGTGTACAGACACATTATTTTAGCGATGATTTACATAATTAACGTTATAACACTTCTTTTCTTTTTCTTTTACAACCTTCTTCTAATATTAACAAACAAAAAAAAGAATCATCAAAATCGGTTCAGTCATTCCTGAGTTTTGAGCTTAGTAACATACTTACGAATCATTCTGAGATGTTAAAATTAAAAGAAAATAAAATTTAAACTTAAGATTTAGCACAGATCTAGCGAAAGGCGGACCTTGCTTAACTTACGACACATACAAATAAAGATGAAAATAATGAAAACTCGACCACTTCTCTCACACTTTCTTAAATACCATCGCAAAAATAATTTTATCTGCGAAATTCTACTCTATTGCTACTAAGAAATGGTTAATATTGAGATAAGCATAGTATATTATAATATAAGCGAGCCGTTATTAGGGATCAATCAAAGAACATGCGCCAAAATTATTCACTCAAACACATGGTGCTATACAAAACCAGTTTATCATGTTTGCTTTGTATGATATTTTCGTAGTTGCGAGGGTCAGTTTATACTGGTTCTGTGTAGTTTGAATAACTTGAGTTGTAGCCGTGTAACAAACCAAATTAATAGAAAAATATATTATACGGTTTACGTCAACTATTAGACAAAAATTTTTGTTTTTCACAGTTGAATAGTTCACGTAAATCAGCTGTATTCTGCTTCTATGAATGCAGATTTTTATACGATATACAGGATGGAATTTTGTAATGCCAGCTGAAGAAACACTTAATACTTTAAGTGGTTTAACCGTTGGGTCGACCATTGAATTTATAATCTATAATTTCATTGTTTTCATTTCATTTAATTTATGAAGTTTGTTAAAGAAATTTCATCCTTATGGACCCTAACGATCGATGCAATACAAGTACAGGATGCAACTTTTACAGATTTTAGTCGGTTCATAACCGTGAGGCAAGAGACTTTAAAAAAAAAATTAAACGCCATTTTCTGTACTTCAAAAATAAAGGAATGTTTTCTTTGAGTAAAATTTTCTATCTAAAGTATTAAGAGTACTTCCCCTTCAGGTAGTATTACAGAATTCCACCCCGTATAGATACTACATAATGAAGCATGAGGGCACCTGTCCTAAAGATAAGGCTTCTAAATACTAGTCACATTGGCGATAAGACCTAGGCCTACGGTCCACGACGCTTCAATTGGTGAATGCATGCAACCTACAAATGATGATAAGTGGATTTGAATTAGTAGTAACGGAAAGTTGCCAGTCCGTCGTTCACAATTTTGAGTGTTCAAACTCAAACGTCAATAAATATGAAATAAATAAAAGTCTGTCAGTCTGTCTGTCAGTGAAGCTAGGCGCTCGTTCCAAAATGTCGATTCGAGTGGAGAAGAACGAGCAAGAAACTCCATTCGTAACTCTTTTAAAAAAACTGTTACTACGCAAGATGCGAGCATTCGTATTGCAATCGTCAATTGACGAAACTATGTATATGACGTGCGATTACGTGGACAAATGGGCCTAAGGCCTCATTTACGGAGACGCGGCGCGTCGTGCGTCCATCGTACTTTACTCATAAATAATAATGTTCGTGATTGCGCAGGCGATAACACAGTCCGCTGCGGTAATGTACGACAGATGCCCAACGCGCCGCGTGTCTGTAACCAAGGTCTTGGTCTTGCTAAACAGCTCTTAAATCTATAGTGTTCTACTACCACTAACACATTGAATTACTTTTCTATCTTATAATAACCAGTGAATAAAGTATTTTAATTCAAAAACTGTTTTTTTTTCTTTAATATAAACGTTATTTTAATTTGACACAATCATTGAATCAAACCGATAAGACACAATGACATCACACTTACAAAAATTAAGTAATATAAATCTAAAGACAAAAACATTTTTAAAATGATCACAACTAAACTAAAACCATTGTCAACCTTATGATTACGTAATTTAAGGAACAATAATTAAAATCGTTAAGGGTAGACTTGGCAACACTGGCACACGTAACATGCGCGAGGAATGCGCGGAGCAATTGTAGCCGCGGTACCGTGCTCTGGGGCCGCGCGTTTGTTACCTACTTATTTAAATAAAAAATAAAGCAACACGGCAGCCACGCTGCTGTCAGGCGGCATTTTACGACTCCCATGAAGGAGTAGAGTTGGCAAGGGATGGATTTTACTCAGTAAAAGTTTAACACTCCTACACGTATCACCCAGAGAGGGAAGAGTAATTTGACGCTACCCTCCCCCCTCCCCTTAAAAAATGCTTGACTATGCCAGAACCAATTAAACAAGTTCGACGGTGACGGTGTGTCGAGCTCGACCGACGAATCACATGAAGGGAGAAATCATTGAAGGACTCAGATTGCCATTTCAGTAGGTTAGCGTTAGGCGGATAGATCAAGAGTCTTATACAGAAGGCAGAAGATCTTTGGAGCCCTAACCATTGATAGCCAGAACATTGTTCCCGAAAACAGTCATTTAAATGAAAATAAAAATTGATTTTAATAAATATATTGAAAAACATAATCAAAATATCACTTAAAATCAAACCTCTGGTTCGATTGGACCTAAAAAAATCACGTTTATACATTTTTTCTTTTATATTATGATCTGAATACTGGACTAGTCAAATAAAGGTACATTTCCACTACACATTAAATACTTTTTTTTATAGATTTTTAACTTTTTTTTCTTTTTTTGTGTGCGCTACATTTATGTAAAGGTAAAGAGACAGAGTTTAAAAAATTGATAATGATGTTCCATTTTAAAATGTTGTATTCCTTTAAACGAAGAACATGCGGCTGAATTGCAGCATCTTGTCGAGAACATGAAGCCGCTTTGGTTTACGTTCCAATTCTCGATTATCGAATTTTTCGCCACTGAAAGGAAGAAAAAGAAATCGTTAATCTCAGCCCATTCATAAAGTATTAAGCTGTTTTTTCCATACAGAAATTATCGCATTACAAATCCCCACATCAGTTATTTGTTTGTTTGTGTGCAGTCACAGTTATTTGTTTGTGTATATTACAAGAGACAATTTTTTTTTTTTTTTGAAAAACAGGTCTCGCTTTCCCCGAACATCACATAACTGGCGTGCTGTAAGTTCTTTACAAACAACGAGTATTATATTTAATTTTAAAATCAAAATACAAGCACTATTTTTTTTACATTTTCGATTTTCGATTTTTTTCGATACATGACCCTACGCACTGTACATGAAATATCGAAAAAAAAAACAAATCAAACAATTTTATATCATAAAATATATTTAAAAAATACGTACTGAGTAAGAGATCGGGCTCGTAGGCAGGCAAGATGGGCGTAGTAGGTCGGTGTAGGATACGATACGGATCGCATACACCGAGAATACAAGTGGCACAGGTAGTAAGTCAGTTGTTCCACTTCATCGTCAGGGATCTTGCCGTCGTTGCAGACTGTGTGGTAGCGAGTCGGACGAGCCGTGCCTTTTATAGCTTGGTGAGACACCTGGTTTAAAAATAATATAGTCAATTAAACATCCAAAGTATTATTATTTCATTTCCACTTTTAAACAAATCATTTTGCTGGTTGAATGGTCTAAACATCTTTACATTATAAACTTTCATGAGACATATTAAATAAATGCTTGTTTTTTTAATGTTTTTTTATATACGGGACCAGCCCTCAAAACCGCTTCTCAAAACTGCTTCAACTCCTATAAGCCAGGTTCTACAACATTATGAAAACACAAGAACACTAAAGTCTAGCGCGGCCGAGGGATCTGAATAACTAATTTCGGAGTTTTAGTTTGATGTTTGAATATTTTTGGTAGTACCTACTACTAAACATTGCAACATTACTACCTAGCATAGAGACTACATTTTTGTTTGATCTACAATTTAAAGGTTTTTTTTTAATGGGGGAAAATCATCAAATGCCTGCTCCCACCTGGGTGAGGCGGGAGGGAGTGTCAGACTCTTACTGACTAAAAACCACCCCGTTCCTTCTCTTGCACGTCGAGCCGGAGCCCCGGTTACCCGTTAGGTTCTCCGCGACAATTTATAGGTTTACCCCTATTACATGTGACTCATGACAAAACTGGTAAAAAGTGGATACTACTAATGTCCTTCAGCGAGAAAATACTAGCGTTAAATAATTTGAGGAATAATTTTGCTAAGATATTTATTACTTACTAAATAAAAGTCCAATTCAGACGCGTGCACAATATCAGTGTCGACGACTGTGCCTGGTTCCACGTTATATTGTACGTTAGGTCCGTCATTGAACAGTCTGAAAATATAATATTTATTGTCAATCGCCATCATGATGACTTTCTCGTTGGCCGAGTGGTCGCAAGTGCGACTGCCAGGCAAGGGGTCTCGGATTCGATTTGAGGGTCGAGCAAATATTATTGGGTTTTTAAAAAATTCTCACTGGTAGCACGGACTCTCGAATTATGCCCGGTATATGGCAATAGGCTCACCCCTTATTACATGGGACTCATAACGTAAAATAGTGAAAAGTGGGTGTTACATGGTACAGTGGCATTAAGTGCAGTAATCTGCACCTCTGCCTACCCCTTCAGGGAAGAAAGGCGTGATGTTATATTATGCCATCATGATCAATTATCGCGCTTCGATCAATAAACCATCGTTCCATGAGACAAATAAACCACGCAACTGTGTTGCTAAAAACAGTTGATTAGTTTTCTGTTTTCTCAGTGAAAATAAATTATGTTTACTTTTCGAAACAAATATTTTGAAATAAATACACTTTAATTAATTGATATAACAATATACTCTAGATTTTCTAGCAATTTTTATATAATTAAACGTCATACCTCGCTACGATTCATAAGAAAATATAGATTTGGACATTTCAATAAAAGAATTTAATATGTCACTGTCATAATATGAATTTTATTGGATCACGTGATCCATTGTGAGTATTTAAAAGAAAATAATGTTACCTACCTATTCTTAAATAAAAAAAAGAATAAATTTCGTACCTCGTATGATGTCGTTTCTGCACCAACAGGAATAATACTTCAGGCTTGTTTTGCATACCTGCCATGCGCTGATAAGCATTATGGACCGCTGCAAGTTCACTGTTCATTACCTACAACACAACCATATTTTTTGAACGGTTCTTTTATGAGATAGTGTCGCAAACGAGATGTTTTTTATAATGATTTATGGAGAGACCTACTATGCCTTTGTTATTATTGAGACAAGCCCACAACATCACAAACTGCAACTCCTGTAACCCAAGATCTACAGTAGATAAAATCATGAAAACATCAGAACACTGAAGTCCAGCGCGTCCCAGGGACATGAATAACTGTCTTGGATGCTGCAACGAAATAAATCAGAAGATATAATTTAAAGAAGAAAAAAAAACGATAGATTTCATCTGTGTTGGTGAATTTAATACGGGAGACAGAATGACTTAAGCCTCAGCTACACTACGGCCTTTGAGAAACCCGGCGTGAAACAGCACTTGCGTTGTTTCGCCGTGTGAGTGAGGTTTTCGGTGACACAATCCTTCCTCAACTATCTCCAATACCTACCTCAAATCCCTAACAATACCCAAAAGGCCGTATGTAGTGTATGTATATGTAGTAATAAGTCATGCATCTTATACCTGTGTAAGTGTGTAATTATTAATCTTATACTATTTATTATATAAAGCGGAAGAGTTTGTTTTTTTTGTTTGTTTATTTGAAAGCGCTAATCTCCGTAACTACAAGTCCGATTTGAATAATTCTTTTTGTGTTGGATACCACATTTATCGAGGATGGCTATAGGATAAAACATCACGCTACGACCAATAGGAGCTAAGCAGAGCGTGTGAAACCGCGCGGAAGTAGCTAGTATAATATATAATCAATGTATTATTCAACAAAGGACAGTATTATTTGGACATCCATGACTATCATTCGACCTACACGGCAACGCACTTGTGATTCCTCCGGTATTGAATGTCTATGGGCGGCGCCGATTGCTTTCTATCAGGCGATCCGTCTACTCGTTTGCTATCCCTATCCTATAAAATATATTTATTCACTATGTACATACTACTATCATTACAGGAACTAATATCTAATGCGATAGGACTTGCGCACTTTCTAATTTAAGAATTCATAATCTTACCAATTATTATAAAAGCAAAAGTTTGTAAGTTAGCTAGCATGTGTTACTGTGTTTGTTACTTAATCACGTCGAGATGGCTAAGGGATCGGGATGAAATTTGCCACAGGGTTAGATTATAGTCTGCAATAACACATAGGATACTTTTTATTCCACGAAAATGCGGACGCAGCCGCTAGCAGAAACTAATATATAAATTACTATGTTTTCGGCTCTCACGTAATTATTTGACGAGGAACTCGACTAGTTTCAAGCCATGCTAGAGGCGCATATTCATGAGCAACACTTCGCGACCTGTGACGCGGCGACTGTCGCGCTGCTACTCTTACTGCTAATTACGTCTAGTCGAGTTCCTCGTCAAATAATAGGGTAGACGACTAATTTTTATTTTAATGTCCGTCTGATAGATTATTTAAAAACATTAGACACGTATTTTTTATTTTCTCACAGAAACGAATAGTTTCGAAGATATATTGATTTGAAATGTCGCGTGACGTCACTTCTCAGTACATTTTATACTAAGGAATGACGTTTTAGCCCCCACTCCTAAACTTTGATTCGTTTTATCTAAGTATTGTTTTATTATACGACAAAATAAAAAAATACGTGTCTAATATTTTTTCATTACCTAACTTACGGACTAATTATATTTTTAATTTTCATACCCTGTCATCATCCCCATTACGTGAGTAACCCGAAACATAATAATTTATTTAGCATGTCTCACCAATACAACTAATATATAATTACCTGTTTAAACTGTCCTTCAGATACACCGTCACGGAATACAAATATCTTCTTTGGCAATCTGCCTTGATTGCGCTCCTTGTATATCTTCAGATGATCGAACATCATGTCTTCAAACTCCACGATCATCTCTTTCTGTAAATATTAATTATAAATGAAGTATGTTACAAGAAACTAGATTTTAAATACAGCAGTTTAGAGTGCACATTTACAAAATTCGGTCCATTTAAAATGCTTTTAAGTAAAGTTGATTGGTAGTGGTCATATGACTTTAAGTCCACCTTAGGTTAGACTGCCTCGTTGGCCGAGTGGTCGTGGTCTCTGGTTTGATTCTCGGATGGGGCAAAATATTATTGGGTTTTAAAAAAAATCTCATTAGTAGCACGGTGTCTGGAATTGTGCCCGGTATATAGCAATAGGCTCACCCCCTATTACATGGGACTCGATAACATGAATAGTGAAAAGTGGGTGTTACATTGTACAGTGGCATAATGCGCACCTCTGTTACCCCTTCGGGGATAAAAGGCGTGATATTATGTTATGTTATGTCTACCTTAGATGTCATTCAAATTTTTTTCATCAACTTTATTGTTTTGTAACAAAGTAGATAGAGTACGTACGTACTGCTTAGATAAGGTCAAACAAATAAATAAGTCAGTATGGTGCACTTACCTTTGGAGTTTGTATGCTTAATTCGATATTATAGATATAGCATTTCGGATCTAAAGAGGCAGTCACCGCAGCGATACTAGGTACATTCGACTGAAAATAAAAATGATTAATTAATAATAATTATGCAAAATATACTAACGAAACTTTAAACATTTCTTAAGTATTTTTTGATATACCTAATTATCGATAGTAGACGACAACATTTTTTTTCAGGTGGATAATTTAATAATATTAAGACACGTATTTTTTATTTTCTCACGGAAACAAATACTTTCGATAATATATTGACTTGAATTATTGCGTGACGTCACTTTAGTGTACGTTTTATAATTAAAAAATGGCGTAGCTACCTTCAACTCTTAAACTTTGATTCATTTTTCTAAGTATCGTTTTCTTTTAATACAAAATAAAAAATAGGTTTCTAATATTTTTTCATTACCTAATGACAGACTAATTAGATTTTTAAGTTTCATATCCTGTCATCATCCCTATTATTTTAATTATATTTCATTTTAAGGAAAAGAAGGGCTTATAATTTACTTAATTTAGATGAAATCGATTTGTCGGTCAATCGATCTTTATAACCTATTTCCAAAGTGTACCACGGAGAAGAATGAATAAAATTATTCCAAAAACGATTTTTTTACATGAGTTCGCTGTTAATACATTTGTGGATAATTTCATACCTGATCTGGTGAGGGATGAGTGACGTCAGCACCTACGATCATGACTGGAGCGTCCTTTAAACATTTCGGCATCGCCAGCGAGTCGATAGCTTGGTTAATACCCATCAGTTTGGAATTCACCTGATATTAAGAACATAAGTTAGGTACGGTATGTTTTGTATATGTTGTAATAGATAATTGTCAAAACAAATATTACGTAGTAATTTTTAGCAATGACGGGATCACGGGGTCATTTGGAAGGCGTACGAGGGACTGAAGTCAACTGCGCAGAAGCCCTTTAGACAACATTAATCTAAATACAAAGGGACACAAACCGGTGACTATCCCTGTATGCACTATGGAAACGCACCGAAGGACAGTCCTCGATTAGTGTAAAACTATTTTAAATACTGGAAAAGGTAGGGTTGTGGTTGGGTTGTTGTGGACTGGTGAATTGGGAACTATGGACGACTGTTACGTAATAATAATTATTACAATGTCTTCATTGGTTGAGTTGCACGTCGGGTTTGGATAATAAATTCTCTCTAATAGTACTTAGCAAAAGGGCCTATTACATGAGACTCATAATAACGAATGAAAGTGAGTTTTAACATGAACACCTTTGTCACTCTTGGGATTAAAAGGTGTGAAATTATGTGTCACCTCAATTCAAAGTTAAGAATATTTTAAACAAGATAAAAGTTAAACGTTAAACGCCTTTGGCGTGACTGGTGACCCACGTTAGCGGAGGATTTACCTTAACAGTTGTCTATTGGCAGCCAAAGCCTTAAAAACTGAATAAATAATCGTAAAAGAAATGACGATGAATGACTTATACCTCGGCTCCCGGCTCGACCGGAGTAATACCACGGCCTCACAGAAAACCGACGAGAAACAATGCTTGCGTTGTGTCGTGTGAGTGAGGTTACCGGAGGCCCAATTACCCCCCTCCCCAGTCTCCTCAATCCCCGAATCCCTTACAATCCTCAAATTCCCAATGCACAAAAGGCCGGTAACTCACTTGTAACCGTAACTTGGTGTTTCAGGTTACCGTAACAAGTGAGTTATCTTTCAGGTGTCGCCGATAGCTTACCATCAGGTGATCCATGTGCTCGTTTACCGGTTTATGTCATAAAAAATGAAAAATGAGAGATAGTTTACCTTCAGCAGTAAGTTTTTAGCTGTCATCTGATTCATACGACGCGCCGTCATCTCTTTGATGCATTGGGTCAAAATGCCTACTTCACGCTCCGCCAATTGCTTCACCTGTTAAAATCAAAGTAAATTCAAGTTACAGAAAACAATTACAGGATTATTCTTGCTACAATTCCAATACTATTTTGGAGAGTGGATTTATTATTCTGATATCCATTTAATAATTATCATCAATGACCTATGACGTTTCACTTCTGCACTATAGGTCTCCTTTAAATAGAAGGAAAATTTAAAAAAAATCCATAATCTCCACATTTTTCAGGTAAGTTGGAGATCGCAGTATAAAAGGTTCAAGTTTCGAGTTCATAATTTCTAATTATAAGTTTGAGATCGCCATTCCGCCTTGAACCAGCATGGTGGTAAATACTCAACCTTTTCCGTGTGAGGTCTTTTCTCAGCAATGGGATAGAAGAAGAAATTTATATGTTACTGACTTTTGTCCGCATTTTCGCACGCCTTAAGTACACACATAAACCTTCCTCTTGAATCACTCTATTTATTAAAGAAAACCGTATCAAAATTTACCGCATCGTTTTTAGCCGTCGTTTTAATACACTAATAGTCGCTGAAATACTCAAACGCTACTCAACTTTAAGTCGCACTTAAGTATAGTACTGTCCCTACGAATTCTTAGTAAAATGACAGAGATGGCACGATATTTAAGTACAACTTAAAATTGAGTAGCATAAGGAACATGTCAAGCGAAGCCTGTGGATTTCACCCGACAATTATAAGGCAACAACGTGCGCCTTATGTCCACAGCGACGTTGACGTTGCGAGACATGTCGACCTAAGTCCGGCGACGTCGCGTTAGTTCACTTATCGTCACTGGCGACGTCCTTGGATTTAAAGATAAGCATACATAGGGACAGACAGAAATATAAATATTTTATACTATACTCGGAATTTTAATTCGATTCCAGATTTGACAATTTCAGTGTTGCAACGTTATGACAAGTACTAAATAGTGACGTTGCGAAATTATTCGATATGGAAATGCAATATTTCTGGATCGATTCTTCTCGTTTATAATTTTACTCTCGTAAACTAAGTAAGTACATGAGGAAATTTAATATTTCTGAACCGATAATTTAGTTTTGATGATTAATTAACGATCTGAGACTTTTCTTTTATAATTGTGTGTGAAATCAATAAAAAATGTAATCATGAAGGAACATGACAAATAAAACACATAGATGTATTATGGTAATAAGTTATTTTATAAATTATCGCCGTCATCGCTATCGCTATCCTGTCACTTTCTGTAACATTTATTATAAAACACACACACTGATAGTTTATCGATTTTTGTGTGCATCACTACACTATTATATGTGGTATCATTATTTCACAAAATGACAGTAGATATTGTCAAATCTGGAATCTAATTATAATTCTGACTATACGTAGTGACTTTTGCTTACCTTATGATAGTCATCGCGGCCTCTAGACGACACCACAATGAAGACAAAGCGCACATCACGGTATGCATTCATCAGAATACTATGCAACATCTTCATCTTAGCATTAACGTTGACAAACTTAGGCTTGTTTACTGCCATTCCCATCTGTCCTCCAGTACTAACAATCTGTAAAACGTATATTATATATTAGTATTCAGAATATACTAGCTTCTGCCCGCGATTTTGTTGCAATCTTCTAAGGGGTTGAGAGTCGATAAAGAAAATGATGCATAATAGCTGTGTTACCTAATTTACATAACATAACAACACGCCTTTTATCCCCGAAGGGATAGGCAGAGGTGCACATTATGCCACTGTGTAATGTAACACCCATTTTTCCTTATTATATTATGAGTCCCATGTAATAGGGGGTGAGCCTATTGCCATATACCGGGCATGATTCCAGACTCCGTGCTTCCACTGAGATTTTTTTTAAAAATCAGTAATACTTTGCCCGACTCAGAAATCGAACCCGAGACCCCTTGCTCGGCAATCGCACTTGCGACCACTCGGCCAACGAGGTAGTTTAGTAGCCATCTTTGTTGAAATTTACCGAACTCACTAAGACTGACGTGACATGTGAGAGCTTGTATTTAAAAAGTATTTAGAAATAGAAACAGTTGATTATATTTATATTACCAAATCGATCATTTGTCCATAATCATTCCTTGGATCAGTGTCGACTGCGATGAGAGCCCACGATGTAAGTGCTTCAGGCTTCAAGAGACGGTTAGCTTGCCATTGACCTTTCCTATATAAACAAATATTTAAAAATAAATATATAAAATTATTGTATAAACTTTAAATTACACTATGTCTTACATCTTACTCACGTAAGTTGCCGCAACGACGTGATTTTGAGCCCCTAGCGTTACTTGAAATTGGTCGAGCTACCTCGTCAAGCAGTGACATCAGTGAGACGTAAAACTTTGTTAATTATTAAAATTAGCTGTCATTAGCAGTAGTCATGAACAATTCGTTGATGACAAAGTATTATTGCGAGCAGGAATCAAACCCGCAACACATTACGCAGCATCTGCTCGCACAGTCATCTCCAATCTTGCAGTTTTTTTTTTTTTTTTTTTTTTTTATTGTTTATTCTCATAAATGTATACATTATTATTAAATATACAAAAATCGCCAAACTGTTACCAGTTTGTTGGCGATAATGGCGCTCTTAAATATTATTTATTATGTACATATTATATTCTTTATATAATATTAGAAGTATTTTACATTAAATCTATTATATGTATTACCAATTATTATTAAATGACAAAAATATTATTAATTTTATTAATACTAATATCTTAATAAAACTATTTCTATTACTTATGAGTATCTTATACTTTTAGGTAGTAGTTTTTAAGTCTTTTTTTAAATAAAGCATCACTTATGTTATCTTTGGACGCGTTTCTTATAAAATCTATGTTGTTAAATATTGTTGGAGTTAAATATCGCCTAGTCCTTTTACCATAATAATTTTTCACCTGAGGTATTACAAATTTTCCCTGCACAGCACTCCTAGTCTTATATTTGTGATTTATTGGCTCTTTGTGTTCATTTAAGTTGTATTGCTCCATGGCTATGAGGTAATCTACTTTATCATGCACTGGTATTATATTACAACATTTTAATAATTCTTCATAATTTTGTTTATATTTTAACTTTACTTTTTTGCTAACAAGGTACTTACTCAGTCTAATTTGTAATTGTTTAATTAAATCTAAATGTGTTTTGAATGTTAGTCCGTAACTACTTAAACCATAGCCAATCAATGAGTCTGCAAGTGCGAAATATAAAACATATAACAGTTTCCTACTAACAAATCTACTGAGGTGAAAGAATTTACCCAGAATGGATTGCAGCTTACCACATACATCGTTAATATGTAATTTCCAATTTAAATTACTGTCTACTATTAATCCTAAATATTTATATTTGTCTACTATATCTATATTTGTACAAAGGCATCTATATTTATCACTATGTAAACATTCGTATGTATGACCGGTTATGTGTATTTGTGCTTGATTTTTATAGTTACTATAGGGAGAATATATATACATTAATTTAGTTTTAGCGAAATTTAGTATTATGCCATTATCGTGTGCCCATTTAATAACATTTTCAAAGTCCACCTGCATGTGGTATTGTGCCTCTGCGGCGCTGTTGGACGAGTATAGCAGGCACATGTCGTCCGCGTACATAAACGTTGTGCAGTGCTTTATGACGTTGATGACACTGTTCACGTGCATTATGTACCCCACCGGGCCGAACACCGAGCCGGTCGGTACGCCGAGATTCACGCTTACCTCGTCGCCGATGGTGCCGTCTATGGATGTGCGAAGGGTTCTGCTCTCCAGGTAGCTCTTAAACCAGCGGTTAATGGGGCCTCGTACACCACACTCGTCCATCGCCCGCAGCAGTACGTCGTGTTCCAGGGTATCGAATGCTTTTTTGTAGTCAATAAATAATGCTGCGACACACTTACCCTGGTTGAGGTTGTTATTGACGTAGTCGGTGAATTGCGCGAGAGCAGTGGCAGTGCTGCGCCCGCGCCGGAACCCGTGCTGCGCCTCGGAAATTACATGGTGTTGTTCTAAATAGCTACTAACCTGATTTACAATGACTTTTTCTACTAATTTATTTATTACTGATAATATGGCGACTGGCCTATAGTTACTGTATTCCAAATGATTGCCTTGTTTAAATATAGGTCTTATTAGAGATTTTTTTAATAGGTCTGGGTAAACACCCCCACCAACACACATATTGATTAACTTAGCTAATACTGGACTAATTTCTTTTTTTACCCGTTTTACATCTTGCACCCTTATCCCATCTATGCCCGGAGCCTTATTACAACTCAAATTATTTATGTATTTTTCAACTGTACTAGCGTCAGCTTTCTTAAAATAAAAAGACTTATCACTAGGTTTTACATAGGAACTTCTATCCAGAAAATTATTATTACAGTTGTGCTTAATTTTTAGTATTTCACCCGTAAACGTTTCAGAGAACTTATTACATACATTGTACATAGTGTCTGTTTGTCCTAAATACTTTATAATAACACCATCTAAACTTATTTTGGGATTACCTATCCATTTATTTATGTTAGCCCATATTTTTCTAAAATCATTATCACATTTTTTTATTTCCTTCTGTCTATAATTATTCTTAGCATTATTTATTAATTTATTAACTTTATTTCTGTATCGTGTATATATTAATCTATTATTCATATTCTTTGGCGAAGATTTCCATATTCTAAAGAGCAAATCCCTATGTTCTATTTTATTTCTTAATTCTACATCAACCCACGGTTGCGTAATCCTTTTTTTCTTTAAAATAACTTGTATTTTACTTTTAATATAAATGCTAGAAAAAATATTATATAACTTTTCATACAATAACAGAGGACAATTAGTTTGCATTAAATCTATCCAATCAATTTCTTTCAAACACTCACCAACAATTTTATCATCAATAATATTTTGTATTTTAGAACTATCATTACCACATTTACTTACGTTAGCACTCGGCGCCACGCTAATTCCTACCATGTAGTGATCCGATAAGGTGCAGGTTAGCAGGTGCGCGCGCGCGTCGATCGGCTGTGCACGGCTCGCTCGCACGCACACATGGTCAAGATTCGCGGAATTCACTCGGCCGTCGACGATCGCTTCGCGCGTTATCTCCATCGTAGGTATTGCACACTGCAGGCCGCTTTCACACAGGGCGATTTTGTACGCGGTGAGACTTGGGTTTACGTCTTGTGATAAGTCTATATTGACGTCACCGATTAATATCAGTTCTTCGGTGGGTGGTATAGTTTTGAGCATAGCTTCAAGTTCCGAGACGAATGCTAACTTATTAGTGTTTGGAGGTCTATATAGGGCTAGTATATGCGTTAGCTTATTTCGGTTCTTCAGTTTTCCGTATGTTAACTCTGCCGTTTTAATTTGTATCTGTGGTATTTCTGTTGTAAAATGTAGATCTTCTTTTACATAGATGAGTATTCCTCCTCCTCTTCTTGTCTCTCTAGTGTTAGGATATACAACATATCCAGGAATTTTGTATAATGGTACTTCTTCGCTTTTTATGTTGACTTCTGTGAGAATAATGACGCTTATTGTCCTGTTAGAAATGCATTGACTCAATAACACAAGTAGCTGGTTAAATTGTTTTCGTATAGAGCGGATGTTTAAATGCACTATGTTGAGGTAATGTTTTGATAATTGCTGTGCCCAGGTGCTTAGGTCTTGGTATCTATTAAATTCAATGTTGCTCAGTTCGAGTCCTTGGCTTTGATTATCGAATTTTGTAGTTTGCGGAAATCACCTATTGTGGTACTACTGAGTATTGTTATTGTGTTGGCGGGCTTGGATTTTTGTTGTTACCAAGCAATAATAATTCCTTAATATCGTTTTCGTTCTTAATACGAATAATCTTCTCCCCTTCATCTTTCTTGACTAATATATGTGAGTTTTGAACCCATATGTATTTGTAGTGATGCTTTAATTGGGTTCTTGTTTCCCAGAACAATAATTTAGTTGTCCTAGTTAGGTCTTCATTGATGTATATTGGCATTCTATTGTCATTGCGATATACGTTTCCGTTAGTTATTTTAACCTTACGCTTTTGTAGCCATTGATCGCGCGCCTGCTTCGACCGCAGTTTGACGATGATGGGGCGTGGTCGTTCTACCCCCGTCTTCTGTTTATTCAGCGAGCTCACTCGCTCGGCACTTTCGATATCTTCTGGGTTCAGGCACAGCTTTACAGCGATTTGTTTGACGACTTCCTCGACGTTCTCATCATGTTCATTTTTCATAAGACAAGCAATTTCGATGTTTTTTTCTTTCTCATTTTTTTCTAAATTATTTACCCTTTCCTCTAGCGCACTATTACATTTTTCCAGGTACACATTCCTCTGTTCAATAGCCTTCATCTTATTTTCGACAGTCTTTTTAAACTCCTGCATTTGTTGGTATTGCTCAGCATAAAAATCAACCGTCTCCGTGAGGTCGTCCAGTTTTTTTTCCAGATTGAATATGATTTCCAACTTCTTATTCATTTGCAACAGCAATGTTTCCACTGTAAGCTTTTGCGGATCCATATCGATCTTTGGCGATGTCAGATTTGGGGATTTGAAGCTGGATTTTTGGCACTCTTCACATATTTCATTTTGTAAAAATTGTTTCTTGACACATTTTTTATGAAACACACTATCACATGTCCCTTTACACTTGATAACATCATCCTTCGACATTGATAAAAACAGTTTACATTTTTTACACTGCACCATTTTGGTTGTCGGTTGGCGCGAAATCGATTATCGATCGATAACAGGTATTTAGCACACGTCCGTACGCAGAGCGCGCGCGCGGGGGACTGTTTATTTTATTACTTTACTAGTTACTTTCACCCGCTCTACTCAGTACCTATTGATATCGTAGCGTGATGTTTTAGCCTATAGCCTTCCTCGATAAATGGACTATCCAACACAAAAATAATTGTTCAAATCGGACCAGTAGTTTCTGATATTAGAGCGTTCAAATAAAAAAACGCTAAGACCAATAGGAGCTGAGCAGAGCGTGTGAAACCGCGCGGAAGTAGTAGTATATAAGATTACATACATAACTTCACGCCTGTCTCCCATGGGGGTAGGCAGAGACTAAGGAACGCCAATTACTACGATTCTTACATACCTCTTTCGCTTCATTAACAGTCATCAATCTTTTCATGCATGCTCGTCGGTTAAGGGTACTTTTATATAAGATTAACGTATAGATTACAATGGTTACATACCTAGGAGTGACTTTTCCGTTTCCAATCTCCAAAACAGGAGGCTCCAGTACTTTAGCTTTAACAGTGTAAAACTTCTCCGAAATCTCCAATCCGAATCGTTTGAAATCTCTGTTTTGCGAGTACTTCATCTAAGGAAAATGCATAGATTAAAAAAATATTATTTTAATGTTTAATGCACAAAACGTACATAGACTGAATTAATGTCTGAAGCATACAGCTTCCTTGTGCGTACTGCTAAGGATTGGAATTCTTTGCCAGAGTCTGTATTTTCCTGAAGGGTATCTGGGTGTCTTTAAGGCCCGAGTGAATAGGTTGCTTATGGGACGACGTGCTCCATCGTAGAACGCATCATCGCTTACAACCAGGCGAGATAGTGGTCAAACGTCGCCCCATCAAGTATCATCAACAGCCTATAAATGCCCACTGCTGAGCAAAGCCTCTTCTCACACGGAGAAGGTTAGAGCATTAATCACCACGCTTGCTCAATGCGGGTTGGCGATTTCAAACTTATAATTAGAATTATAAGTCCAGGTTTCCTCACGATGTTTTCCTTCACCGTTTGTCAGTGGTGTCTACATAATCTTAGAAAGTACATATAACTCGGAAAAAGTCACATTGGTACTTGCCGTTGGTAGGTTTCGAACCCGCACCCTCATGCATGAGAAGTGGGCGTCTTAAACCTCCGGGCCACCACGACACGGCCACGGCCCATCAAGTATAAAAAATCAAAATACTTTCCTACACTACTTACTGTTACAAAAATTAAAAATGTTTATTCTACTTACATTAGAAATCACTTCTTTGATTTTCTTCAAACGCTCATCAGGAGGTGTAGCTGCTTCCTTAACCATTTTTGATATTTGTTGGTCATTCAACTGCCTTGTTAATGCCTGAAAATATTATATTTGTTTTCATATAAATAATCTTTGAAAACAATTTATTCAAGGTTTTGATGAGTATAATACTTATATACTTTTATTACTAACAAGCTGTAGCAAAATTTGTGTTACCCTAATGCGACAAAATATTGTTTTTTTTTATGGGACAAGCCGACAATCGAGCAGACTGATCACCTGATGGTACGCAATCGGTATCGTCGATGGACACCTGGAACACCAGAGGCGTTACAAGTGCGTTACCGGCCTTTTGGGGATTAGGAATTTGAGGATTGTTGGTGATTCAGGCATTAGGGATATTGGGGAAAACGTCACTCACGCGACGACACACAACGCAAGCGTTGTTTCATGTCGGTTTTCTGTGAGGCCGTGGTATCACTCCGGTCGAGCCGGTCCATTCGTGCCAAAGCGTGACTCTCCCACACTTAAATACGTATACATATCCGCGGTATTTTTGTTATAATATTTATCTTGAAAGACCAGTTAAGTTGAAGCTATACATGATGTTACTAAGATGACTTGTGTGTTTTATGTATTTATGAGTATCCATGCAGACGTTTCAACACATCATATTTATATTTCTTTTATGATAAATTAACAGCTACAAATTTAATAAAATAACTTACCTGACCCTCAGCGACATGTAAGAGTTCTATGGGGAAGTAAATGCATCTGTCCTTGTTACCGACCCACAGGCAATTTAATCTTGGATACCGCAGTCTAAAATAAAATACAAATATTGTATACTACTACTCTATTTGGATAGATTGGATAGCACAAAAAGCTTACCTACATATTTCAGATGTGTATTTGAGAGGCGAATAGGTATTAATAGTTCCAATACAGTTTCAACGCCATAATGCCACATCTCATTTACAAAACATTGCATCAGTGACTGAATAGTCGGAAAATATTGGTACCTTTAAATTGCGGTATGACGTCATACCGATAAATAAAGGGTACCGCTTTATTTCGGTACCGATATCGCATAGATTAAGTAACGGTATAGCCTAAATTTCGGTATACTTATTTTATACCGGTACCGTAACGTTATATCTTAACCGCTTTCAGTCCCTTCATTGAAATAAAAAAAAAAAATTTAAACTATTTGAAAATAACGATTTAAATGCGAGAAATGACTGAGCAAAGCTGTACTATTTTCAAGTTATAATTATAAATTTAATATGTCTCACGATAGTCGTTATACTTCTTCTTCTTCAACAGCCTATAAATACCCACTGCTGAGCAAAGCCTCTTCTCACACGGAGAAGGTTTGAGCATTGATCACCACGCTTGCTCAATGCGGGTTGGCGACTTATAATTAGAAATTATAAGCCTAGGTTTCCTCACGATGTTTTCCTTCGCCGTTTGTCAGTGGTGTCTAGATAATCTTAGAAAGTACATATAACTCGGAAAAAGTTACATTGGTACTTGCCGTTGGTAGGTTTCGAACCCGCATCCTCATGCATGCGAAGCGGGCTTCTTAAACCTCCAGGCCACCACGATACACGACATGACCAGTCGTTATACAATTTTCTATAATTCTTTTATAAACTACGTTTAAAAAAAACTGACTTCAACGCCCTCTTTTTTGAAGTCGGTTAAAAACTATGTTAATTTTAAAGACACAAACCTGATACTAATGATTACAGATGAATATACTAATAATATCGTCTACTCACCTATAATTTTTGTCTTTCGCGAAATATTCCGCGACGGATGTCTTTCGTGTGCGTCCGTCCGATTCCGTAATAGTGAAGACAAGCTCATTGGGTGGACCCACCAGGCCGTTACAGATGAACTCCCGACGATGACCAGCTGACGGCGTGTTACCGACCAACGTCGCAACCACCTTGGTATACAAAACAATATGTTCTAAAAAAATATTACATTTTACCTTGATCTTCGAATCACGAAATTTTAATCTTACTGACAAACAAATATTATTATTTTTTGTTTGTCAGTAAAAGTTCAACAAATAATGTTTTTTTTTCTTCTAAAATAAAAATGTAGAAAAGTCGTCGGGAAAATAAAGATAAGCAAACGCTTTAAAGCCCTGTCGGGCCATTGACAAAACTAATATCTAACACCGGGGAAGTATAACCAGGCATAAACACCCATTCATTCAATTCTTGGAACCAAAATTTCGTTTTTGAAATAATAATCCATATCAAACACACGGTGGGTTTAATATTTTATTCGTGTACAAGAATAGTTCTGAATTTTTCATAATTATGTGTTATGGTACATAATTTGATGACGAAATCTCGTTTCGGAGAAATGTAGATTTATTCTAAAATTTTATTTATAGATATCCCATGGATGGGGTGCAAAAAATATTCCCTTTAATATTGTTTACCTATTTTTGTAAGAAAACTAATTCTACAATGTTATTAGAATTTTACACGTCATACATAAAGAGCGATGATGTATGTTGTAATATATGTTGTCTGTATGTTTTTTATTTTATAATATCTACTAACCTTCAATCCTTTGACGAAAAGAACGAAATAGTCATAACCACGTTGGTTTTCAAGGGGCTTAGTAGGGTCCAAGTTGAAATCTTTGATCATAGCATCAAGCACGCTCTGGTACCTCGGGAAGCCTTTATGCGCAACTGCAGAATTACAATAAATATTAAAAAAACAAAAAAAAACTATTCGACTGAATGACTTGCAGAAAATATAATGATGATGAACGAAAAAGTATAAATTAAAAGAGAAGCATAATAGGAGTACACAAATCTCAACTTTCAAACAATACGAACTGGGTTTATTTTAAATTGGCCGCTAGATAATAAAATATTATTTTAATTTAAAGACAAATGTCAGAATACTGAAACGCTACACAATTTTATGTCGTGCTTAAGTATAGTTCTATCTCTACAAATTCTTTGTAAAATGACAGAGATGGCACGATATTTGAGCACGACTTAAAATTGAGTAACGTTTCAGTATTCCAGCCAAAGTCAGTTACTTACCATCTATGTTGATAAAAGATTTATTGGTAAATATCGCGGACTGGAACAATCCCGTCCACATTTCATAACCATAGCCTAAATCTACGGGACGAGATGGGCGTTTGAAAAATTGACGGCCAGCCTGCGAAGAAAAAGAAACAGTAAAAATATATAATAGTGTCTCTTTGGTCGAATAGCCGACATTGTTACATATGAGAAAAGACTGCCTCGTTGACCGAGTGGTCGTAAGTGCGACTGCCGGGCAAGGAGTCTCGGGTTCGATTCCTAGGTCGGGCAAAGTATTACTGGGTTTTAAATATTCTCAGTAGTAGCACGGAGTCTAGAATGGGGATGATGACAGGGTATGAAAATTAAAAATATAATTAGTCCGTAAGTTAGGTAATGAAAAAATATTAGACACGTATTTTTTTATTTTGTCGTATACTAAAATAATACTTAGATAAAACGAATCAAAGTTTAGGAGTGGGGGCTAAAACGTCATTGCTTAGTATAAAATGTACTGAGAAGTGACGTCACGCGACATTTCAAATCAATATATCTTCGAAACTATTCGTTTCTGTGAGAAAATAAAAAATACGTGTCTAATGTTTTTAAATAATCTATCAGACGGACATTAAAATAAAAATTAGTCGTCTACCCTATTATGCCCGGTATATGGCAATAGGCTCACCCCCTATTACATGGGACTCATAACATAAATAGTGAAAACTGGGTGTTACATTGTATAGTGGTATAATTTGCACCTCTGCCTACCCCTTCGGCGATAAAAGGCGTGATGTTATGTTATTTATGTTATGAGAAAAGCATCTTAGATTTAATTGCACGGTTGGTGCGGTGGCTGTGCAACCGGCTACCGCGCAACGCGTCGCGGCTTCTTTCTCCGCACGGAACAACTCTGATTGTAAATGTAAACGCACCCACGGCACATGAGAAAATCCTGGATGGATGGATTTATTATGGTATTGTTGATATTTATAAGTGCACAATGAGTTTTTAGATCTAAGTCTAACAGCATATAGTTATGAAATCATGTTAAATATGGCAAATTTGTCAAAAGGCTTGCCTCTGTAAAATTACTGTCATAATTATCATATATTAGGTTGTATAATACCTTAACGTATGACTCCAACGCTCCTTGGCGTAAGATAACATCAATACATTGGATCTCCTCAGTAGGATGGCATAGAGACGAAGCACGAGTTTTCATGTAACTGTTGAAAAAAAAACATTATTTATTTTAAACTAGATTTTACCCGCGGCTTCGCTCGCGTCACAAAAGGATAAAAAGTAGCCTATGTGATATATAACGATATACACAGCGCCATCTATCTACAATACTTTTGTTTTCCCTCGAGAATATCAAAATTTTTCCGGGATAAAAAGTACCCTATTATTTAATCCGGACTTCTAACTTTACGTCTGCAAAAATTCAAAGCAATCGGTTTAGTAGTTACGGCGTGAAAGCGGAACAAACAAACAAACAAACTCACTTTCCGATTTATAATATTAGTAAGGAAAATATTACTCCATCCGCCTTCAATGAGACGTGCGAGTCGAAACTCTTACTGACTAAAAACCACCCGTTCCTACTGGTTTGAGCTAAAGTATAGATACAGCGTCTTCACCACAATTGAATATTGGATACTTACTTTTTAATATTTTCCAAATCGACGACACCAGTAGCTTTCAGTGAAACGTCAAAATTTATTGATCTTCCATTCTGATCTAGTAACTCGACCTATAATAAGTAAAAACATAAATAAGTATAATTTTAATGTTACAGAATAAGGTTGCTTATTACATCAAGATCCAGGTTGTGCCATCCTCTTAATAAAAAGGAAATTGGAGATTATTGGTTTTTTTAAGGGGTGCAAATCATCGAATGACTTCTCCCGCCTGCGTGAGGCGGGAGGGAGTGTCAGACTCTTACTGACTAAAAGCCACCCCATTCCTTCTCCTGCACGTCGAACCGAAGCCTCGGTAACCCGTTAGGTTCTCCGCGACAGATTATTGGAGTAAGTAAGTTATTTACGATCTTCGTCCGTCTTAATGGTTAATAACTTGTTAATAAATATTGTGTTAATACCTAATTACTTACAGTGGCATGGAACCGCTCCGTCGATGTAATATTCTTAAGAGGATTCAATGAATAACAGTTTTTCATCTGATCAAACGCTATCAGTTCATTAGCGAAAAACTTATTTTTCACTTTTAAAAACACATCAGGCAACATCTTCTTTGGTTTGTCAGGAGTTACACTAACGTCATAGCGATACTGCAAAAAGAAAAGGTTATAGCTTCATTTTTTTTAACAGAATGTAGAAATATTAGAAATATTTTTAAAATGCAATGCATATTCGCACATATCATTTAATTCTATTTAAGTGAAGTTAGACATACTTACAATTTTAAGAGCTTTAAATTCCATTTCCAAATAGTTGACCATTACTCTTATATGGGCAGCTCGAACACGGTTACCGGGAATTTTATGCGGTATCGTGTAGTGGCACAAGGTAGGTTCCAGGGATTTTGGACCACGTCCAGTAGGAACTGGAGTAGTTGGCGTCGGTTGCGGTATCAGATTCGCAGGAGGTGGAATTTGTGGCGCTGGCATGGTGCCTAAAGGAACGGGAGTCCATCCACGACCTCTTCCAGATCCACTCTTGCTCCATGGTCCAGGAGGAGCAGCTTGCGCAGGTTTTGGCATCTGCACCAGGACTGGAGCTGGAGCTGCTGCCGGTGACGTTGCAGGTGCAACGTTAGGAGCCTCTTCTGGCTGTGGAACTGGCTGTGCAGCTGGCGCTTGCTGGGCTTCAACTGGTTGAACTGGTTCAGCTTTTTTCTTTTTAGGCTTCTTCTTCCTAGCGCCTGATAAGCCCAAACCTAAGCCAAATTCTTCTTCTTCAACAGGCTTCGGTGGTTCTTTGGTTACCTCAGGTGGTGGAGATTTCTCTTGTGATGGCATAGCTGCAGCCTCCGATTGAGTTTGAGATGGTGCTTCTGCTGGAGACTCTGGCTCAGGTTTAGTAGCCTGCTCGTTAGAAGTCGGACCTTCTTCATCTTTTGCAGTTGATTCTGAATGTGAAGAAGGTTTTCTCGTTGCTTGCAGAGCTTGCAAAGCTTGCAGTGACTTTTCCTTCTTTTCTTTTTTCTCTTTTTTCTTGCGAGCTGCCGCCGACAAATTAGAGTCGTCCTCTACTTCTACTTCTGGCACATCAGGAGAAGTTGGCTCCTCAACAGACATAGAACTCTGCGAGGGATCTTCTTCTTTCTGAACATTCTTTTTCCCTCCTTTCTTTTTTGCTGTAAAAAATATCAGGAATTAATTAAACAATTTATGATAAATTAAATTATACACAGACAAACATTACCTGCCCTAATTTTGTCGAAGTTATAATTATTAATCGTTATTGTCATTAATTATTCACTCAATATGGACATTCAATTCACAAATAAGTAAATTAATCAAAACTAAACGAAAGAAAGCAGCACGCGAGTCCAACTCGCGGTTAAACAGACATGGTTAATGACATATGTATTTAACTTAGATTACAAAGTTCCACACTCTTCTTAGTTAAAGTAGCAACATAAGTAGGTATTAAATTTAATGATTCAATTAAAGAATCATACAAATAAAATCAGGGACTGAAAGCGGTTATGGTATAATGTTACGGTATCGGTACGAAAAAGTATACCGAAATTAAGGATATACCGTTATTTAACCTTTATACGAAATCGGTACTCAAAAACTTAGATTTGATGGTCGTTGTAGGATGACAAGAATTGATCGTTTAAAGCAGGGCTGTCCAAATAAGGCCCGAGGGCCAATGTGTCCCGCGGCTTGTTTTCATGTGGCCCGCGACACACGTTTTAATCTCAACATCTTCATCTTATGTGCAACAACAATAATAAAATTCAGTGTATAATTTGTATACAAGTTTTGTCTGTGAGTAAAGAATACAATGTTAAACGTCATTATACAACGTGATAATATTTTTCTGGCCCTCCAGTATAGTTTGGACAGCCCTGGTTTAAAAGTATTAGATTATTAAGGTAAATTGACCGGTACCAAATATACTTATTTCCATTTGATACCCAAAAATAACGGTACCGAATATTATTTCGATATCGAAGTAAACGGTAACCTTTATTTATTGGTATGACGTCATACCGCAATTTAAAGGTACCTCAACTTCCAGGGTATTCAGTCCCTGCTAAAATATGTAAATTAACACTAAAATATTTTGTATTATGTAGGTACCTACATTATAATTATTAGATATCAGGCTCAATATAATTATTAGAAGATTAAACAAATACAAACATGTTTCAACATGAAAGATTCATTATGTTTATGTATAAATCATCACATAGGTACTAATAGGTACTAATAGGGATCACATGTAACAACTCGGGTCATAAAATCAAATTCTTGCCCCATTTTCTCCCATGAGCCACAGATTGAGTTTCTTCAAAAAAGGTTTGGTCCTCCATGGCAATGCACTTGTGATACCTCTAATATTGCAAGTCTATGAAGTCCACCAATGATAGATTACTTTGTTGCTACTGTAAGTAGTACAAAAAAAGAATAAAAAGGCTACTTCTGACCCGGTTCAAAAGTTATCGAGACCAAAAAAACATAACATGTTGCCTTTTAATTTACCAAAGGGTTAGGTAGGCAGCATACATTAAAAATGTGAATACACTTTTTGCACCCATTATGTATATTGTTACATTTTATAGATATAAACAACAAGATGATATACACTGGTTATTCGTGCCTCTAACACAACGGACAATATTTGAAAAGTAAACAATTCTCTATCTGAATATTTGAGTTTGTTTCAGCAATTCTTCTCAGAGTAGTCAGTTGGAAAACGTCGACTTCATCAATCCTTTAAAAAAAATTACATGTAAAAGTGCTGCCTTGTAGCCTATTTGCAGAAATAAATTCACTTATTTCACTATCCTAAAGGGAATCCAATAACCAGGTACAATAATAGACACCTTGACTAAAAATTCCATACATCTAAGATATTTGAACAGTTAAAATTTAAGTATTATGTTAATGTAAAATATAACATAACAATCCAATCATTTTAACTATGATGCTACTCATAGTACACTCACATCACATCATCACATAATTAATAATAAATAGATTGCATATAACTGCAATGACTGTATGCAACTTTGATTGCACAACAATTCAAGTTTTTACAATCATATATGTTACGACTACAGCTTCTTTAACAACCTTATAATAGTATTAATTTTAAAATAATTTAAACAAAGCATTCTTTGAACTACAATATTACAGAGAGAGAAATCATAAAACAGTATACCAACAACATTATGAACAAAATATTATCATATCATTTATGTTTATTGAATTTCCAAGATGATTATTATGACCAATAACAGGAATGACCTCGAGTTACACAGCTACAAAGCATGAAACTCGTAAAACATACATTTGATTTCTACGCAACATTTTATTAACATATAAATAAATATGATGTAGAGTTACTTACGTGGTTTCCCCATTTTGACAGCTTCTGCCTACACGTGGTAGCTGTAATATGAAACACACTGTGTAAACACAATACAAAAAATTGAATTTTAATTATAATTAAATATTTATATTTAATTTGTTAATCTTAAGAACAGGTGTGATACTGTTGAAGGCAAATTGTAAAATGACTACGACGAACTATGTCAAATATAGAAATTATATTCTAACTGGTGAAGAGAAAAATCTAGAATTCCCCTACACCAGTGTTGCCATTTTATAAAATTGGTAAAATTAAAACTTGACTTAATTATGTACAAATGCATACTATTGGACAAAAATGTACCCAATATTTATTATAATTATATTATTAAATACAGATATTTTAATTTTTGAAGTTTTAATAAACTGATATATGTCTAATCTAGAAAAGAGAACAAACACAATTGTCTATGTTTTCCATTATGTATGGCATTGGCAATATGGATGTCACACTTCTCATCAACAATGCTATGTCTACGCTATATTTTGATGCTCTAACATTTTAGAAAGTTGTAACACAATAATAAGCAAGTTAGAAGATATTTTTATCATGCTTATTTAGTTAATTACTTCAGAGTAAACCACAATGGGTCTATTTGGTTGATATTTTTTATTCATACATTGTTCTTTTTAGAAAGTAAATCATCAAGTTCATTGTGGAAAATGGATATTACAATGAATAATTTAAGAAGACTTCATTTGCTATATTTAGTTTTCATATGATATTTTGAACAACAATAATATTTTAAAGACAAGCAACTACCAAAACCTATAAAGGCTGTTAAATATTATCGTATTTCTTAAAAATCTTAACATTACTACTTAATGATGAAATTTTATGAAATCAGTAGCACAAAATCACAATCACTTGCTAACTACGTAACTTTCGATGCCTATATGTCGCGTAAAAGGTAAAATACAAGTCTATTGACGCATAAGTGCAGTACTAGTAAAATATTCATGATCGAAGCCCACCTTAAATTACTTAGTAGAGGGCTAGACGCCTAAAAAATCGATAACTTACTACCTATGTAACTACATATAAGTATCATACTAAGCCCTAGCTGTTTGAACTAAAGTCTTATTGATTTCTTACCAGAATTCACTTCCCATTGAAAAGAGATACTAAAGTATACGAGTTCTCATAAAAATAAAACCTGATTTTTAATCATAAAAGTAAATATCTTTAAGTTGGAAAATAGATGCAGTGGTAGGAATTGGAGTGGATCTTTATTATTAAAAGAAATTGTATTTCTACATACCTTTTCACTGTTCCCACTTCGAATATTCACTGATTTAGCAATAATATTACACTCAATTTACCTGGAAAACTAGTATGAATATGATTCTTGAAATCTATTACCAATGGCTGGCAAAGTGCACTATTCCGAATACAAGGTAGGTAAACTGTCATGTATAATAGTTGATGTAGTGTTTATGTTTATGTCTTATGCAAAGTGCAATCAATCAATAAGTTCACTAGAGATGTTACCTCTATCGTCTAAAATCCAATATAGTTATTATCCGATTGGGTTGAAAACTTACTAAGATTAAAAAAAAAATTCACTACTTTTATTTGTGTAAAAAAAATTAATCGATTTGAATAGCAAATAACTCTTGACATGTGTTTTTAAACTCTTAGTTTTAGTTGATTTTACCTCCATGACCAACCTTTTATGCGAATGAATGTAATTTGATTTTATCTATATATATATAATTCAAGGGTGATTGACTGACTGACTGACTGACATAGTGATCTATCAACGCACAGCCCAAACCGCTGGACAGATTGGGCTAAAATTTGGCATACAAATAGATGTTATGACGTAGGCATCCGCTAAGAAAGGATTTTGATAATTTCCACCCCCAAGGGGGTAAAATAGGTGATGAAAGTTTGTATGAGACTTTGTCAGTTTTAAATCGATCGGATTGAAATTTGACATGCAGATAGATGTTATCACATAGGCATCCGCTAAGAAAAGATTTTGATCATTTCCAACCGTAAGGGGGTAAAATAGGGGGTGAAAGTTTATATGAAGCTTTGTCAGTTTTACACCGATGCAGATGAAATTCGGCATGCAGGTAGATGTTATGACGTAGGCATCCCCAAGTAAGGATTTTGATTATTTCCACCTCCAATGGGGTAATGTAGGGGATGAACGTTTGTATGAAGCTTTGTCATTCTTACACCGATCGGGTTGAAATTCGGCGTGCAGATGGATATTATGTCGTAAACGTCCCTTTCGAAAGGTTTTTGAACATGCTCACCCCATAGTGGGTAAAATAGGGGGTGAAAGTTTGTATGATACTTTGCCAGTTTTAAATTGATCGGGCTGAAACTTTGCATGCATAAAGTTACTATGACATAGGTATCTCTTTAGAAAGGATTTTGATAAATTCCACACCTAAGGGGATAAAATAGGGAATGAGAGTTTGTATAAATCGTCTTAGCCATTGAATTTAGATTCATTGAATCTTTTTGAATTACATTCGGTGAACGATGATTTGGGACCTAGGTAACGTTTGATAGTTTCTATCACAGATGTCCCACGGGACCGAGAACTATGCGTCAATGCCCCAGGACTCTCTAACTCTTAACCACTGAACTTATTTTAGAGAGATTCGGTACAACAATAGTCGATAGAATAGTTTTTATTACTCAAATCTTACGTGATCGGGCACTGTACTGGTCAGATCCCTGCGGGATTATTTATTTATTGAAACTTATTGGAATTGGAACGCAACCATATTAGTTCCTGTATTTTGACAGTTCTAGATGGCGCTCTCTTGTCCCCTTTGTAACTCATCTTGTGAACGATTGTAAAAACTTAAGTTTCCTAATTAAACTATAAATCACGCTGCAAATATTCTTTATTTCATAAATTCCTACAAAACGATAAATCATTTCAAAATAGGTAAATCTTACTTAGGCACTGAATTGATTCTGATTAATTCTGTCAGAAGTCATTAATCTACGCGGACGAAGTCGCGGGCAACAGCTAGTAAATAAATATAGTAGAGGTGGATTTATGCTAGAGAGCGCCAAGCAAGTACATACATCTTAGGCATCTCATAATTTATTTGACGCCGCTGCCACTCTATAGGCAGTTGAACAAGCACATGCGCGGTGCTTTCTTTAACTTGGTTCTTCTTAAGTACACACTACTTGCCTAGTTTGTCTCAGGGATAATATGGCTCTGGAATATGGTTGGGGTAAAAGATCAGACGCGTCAGTTCAAGAGTAATTTTAATCGAATAAGATTCTATTGCCATAACATAAACATTTTTACAAACTATTTTGTCTGTGGTACTTGAACCATAAAGTATAGAAGTAAATCGTAAACAGATAAAATAATAAGCAATCACCAGAACCAGTAAAGAATTTTACACGCTGAAAAGAATGCTGAAGGATATGATTGGCTATTATTATTGGTCTAGCCAATCATAATAAAATAAATATTAAACTGATAACAAACAGAATATTCATTCAATCATTCAAGAATCAAGCACAACTGCTCAACAGCAAGAAAGGCAAATTACTTCAATGTTGTGAATGTGAAACGAATTTTATATTTTGTAAAGTACGTGAAAAGTAACAACAAAGTTTAGTTAATTCATATTATTTGCATAAATTGGGTTAGGAGTCATTTTTTATAAGAAATACAACTGCTAGTGTCATTTTAGTCATGTGTATAGAAGTGTTTACGGCTTCTTCACTCGAGAGTTCTAACGTGTCTTCATTTGAAATATGGCTTATTACAATGCCGGTAATGTTGTAGCTGTAGCTAACCCACCTGAGCAACTTGAAGATACAAATAGTACAGACGATCTTACTATAATACCTTTAGAAAAAGATAGTTTCGGTGAGTATTTGTGCTGATAATGAAAGCATAGAATATAAAGATTATTATTTAGCGTTATTATTACAGCAATATGCGAATTGTGCGGTCGCGTTGGCCGTCGGGGACAATTCTACCCAAGAAACAATAAGTTTTGTTCGCTTAGATGTCACGCGAGTAATACTAGAAGACGACATTGTAATTGGAGGTTCAGACTGATGGAAGGTGCCGAACACATGGCGGGTATGATACCGTTGGAGCCACTGCCACAGCTGCAGCACTGGCAGTCTACAATAAATGATTTACAGGTACCTCACTTAACATTCATATTTTCCAATAATAATAACCTCTAACAGCTATGTTTACTAACCGTTCAAGTTCATATTAGAGTACATTTACCCTGTAATCGCATTATTTAAATGTAGGTAGATGATTCGTGTGTATAAATTGCTACATTTGTTTGTGCTGCCTGTGAAAATATTGTTTACAACTGTAATTTTACATATATTTTTTATATGTGTGTGTTAATTGTGGTTTGTTATAGGCTGGACCAATAAAACAATCAGCTGCTTTAGTAGCAAACAGTTATGAATGGAAGGATGAATTATTTGGTTGTGATTTCCTTGCTGCTCCAGTGAGTTTATTCAAGCATGCTCCCTTACATGAAATGTGGGACAGCACCTTTGAGGGTATGAAAGTAGAAGTAAAAAATACAGACTGCGAAAATTATTCGGACAAACTTAGTGACTATTTCTGGGTAGCTACAGTATTAAAAGTAAGTATTTTTTAAGATTTTTTCACAAATGTTGCCCTACACTAGTATTTTCTCCTATGTCTTGGTTGCATTTATAAACATACAAATTCACATACACATGACACAACCAACAGCACCAACCGTATGTATAGTTGTTTTGGATTGGATTACTGAAGATATAATGTTATATTCTTTTATTCCAATAATAAATATCATCATAGCAGTCACAGACATAAATTTGAAACTATTGATAGCTCACTGATAGCTGTAGATGGCTAAACCTATATTTAGTTCAGTAGTTTATTACCTACTTAACCCATTGAGTACTGTCATTATAGACATAATAAAAACTGTCAAACACCGCGAGGACACTGGTGTCCGCACACCTATTGTTCTTTAATTGTGTCTATAATGACAGTACTTAAAGGGTTAAAAAACAATAGGTGTGCCGTCACCGGTGTGCTCACGGTATTTGACAGTTTAAGGAGGTTTTAATCCTTATGTACTTATTATAGAACTTGTCAATAAAGTGTAATATGAAATGTCTCATTTAAATCTAATTTGCAGGTAAAAGGATATATGGGTCTTCTACGCTATGAAGGTTTTGGCAGTGATGATTCTAAAGATTTTTGGGTGAATCTTTGTTGCTCAGAAGTGCACCCTGTTGGCTGGTGTGCAACTAGGGGAAAGCCTCTAATACCACCTCGTAGTATTGAAGATAAATATACTGATTGGAAAAAGTAAGTTTTTAACAATAATTTGGTAAGTCTGTTCGAAAGAAAGAGAAAAGAAAACTATTTATGTGGCATCAAGCATGATGCACGAAAACACAACAGGAGTACAGATCAAAAGAGTTTAAATACTTCTTTTTTCTGCATCTTGTAGCTAAAAGAGTGATGTCACTGATATCCTGAGGCTGAGACCTGATATCACGATACTAAAATCTTATTTGATATTTTTGGTTTTAGAATTTCTCAGTGGTAGTGTTAGAATGGTGCTTGGTGTATGTAAAATACATAAAATACTTTTTCTATTTTCAGATTTCTTGTAAAGCAGCTAACTGGCGCTCGAACTCTACCCGCGAATTTCTACACAAAATTAAATGATAGTCTCGCATCTAGGTTTTCTATTGGTGTCCTTATGGAAATTGTTGATAAGAATAGAATTTCACAAGTCAAGGTAAGATTTACGAAAACTTCTTTTGTTAAAAGCAGTTTTATCAGATTTTCTTCTGTTGTATTTAATATGACAATTTCTAATTACAGGTAGCTACAGTATGTGAAATAGTAGGCAAACGATTACACGTAAAATATTACGATAGTACACCAGAGGACAATGGTTTCTGGTGTCACGAGGACTCTCCACTAATACATCCTGTAGGCTGGGCCTTCAGAATTGGACATCCTTTAGACGCGCCTCCTAGTTATTTACAAAGAGTAGCTGCTGGTCGGCTTACACCAACTGATAGTACACCAGACATGTTTTATAAGTACCCAAGTAATGAGCCGCCCTTATTTGCGCAAGGAATGAAGTTAGAAGCCATTGATCCTCTTAATTTATCAGCTGTTTGTGCTGCGACTGTGATGCAGATACTGAATGAAGGGTATATGATGATCAGAATAGACTGTTACCCTGCAGATGCGTCTGGTGCGGATTGGTTCTGCTATCATCAAAGATCGCCGTGTATATTCCCTGTTGGTTTTGCGCAGGCTAATAATATACCTCTTGTACCTCCTGCTGGGTGAGTTCTCTTTGTTACATGTTTGTTTAACACTGATTGGTTTAAAATTGGACCCAAAATAAAATTTGTCTCACATCAACTTCAACATATAAGTTGATCAAGTGAGTAGTTCAACACAACAACAATACTCTTGAATCCAATTACGATCAATTACCATTGGTATTGTGACATTTCGTACTCTTCAGTTGCAACACTATGCCCATCGCATCCATATTGCGTGGAGTTTAATCTCGATGAACTGAACGGTATTGAGTTTGGCTTTAAAGGTACTTTAGATGCTATTTTACAAGCTACGATTGGGGTATTGTTGACATTAAATATTTATTACATTTTTATTGTGATTAGTTTCAAGAGTAAAGCCCAGATGAGAGGTGTAACTACTGAGTAAAGATCTTGGATTGGTTTTCCGACAGTTTCTAGTATTTTCGAAATTCTAAGTAAGTAGTTAGTTAATAAGCACAGGACAGGTACTCAGTGACGGTGTATAGCAATTTTATCTCTGCAAAGAGGTATTAAAGGACTGCTTATTTATGCAACCAGGATTACAGTGGAGGAGTTCAGTTGGGAGCAATACTTGGCGGTTTCTGGTGGACAGCCAGCCGATCGTTCGTTGTTCGCGGCGAGAGGTCACGTGGTATCACACGGGTTCGTGGCCGGCATGAGATTGGAGTGCGCGGATCTCATGGACCCACGACTAGTCTGCGTTGCTACTGTTGCTAGAGTTGTTGCTGATTTACTCAAGGTACCTTTTTACCGAAATTTTTACCTATTTTATTTTCAAGAACCCGTTTTATAACGATTTGATGTTAATTATACTGAACTTATTGTTGTAACTTTGAACCTGATTTAAGTTAAAAATAACGTCATAGTCAATGTGCCTGTTTTTGGAGGAACGAAAATAACAGTTATATAAGACTAGCTTTTACCCGCGGCTTCTTAATTGGTTAAGTAGTTACGGCGTGAAAGCGGAACAAACAAACTCACTTTCCGATTTATAATATTAGTAAGGATGTCGATTTCACCTACCTTCGTATTCCAATAAGACCGATAGATGGGTTAAAAATAATTCGTACATAAGAGTTTGTACATCGACAAGAACTAAAAAAAAGACGATATTTCACCAAGACACTTTCTAAGTAACGATTCTTCATATTTGTATACAATCGGAACAGTTATTAATGGATATTGTTGCAGGTTCACTTCGACGGTTGGGGCATGGAGTACGACCAATGGTTATGGGCGCACAGTACGGACGTGTACCCCGTGGGTTGGTGCCGCGCGGTGGGTCATAGGCTCGAAGGTCCGCTTCAACCGCCGCCCCGCCCCCCGCGCAAGCATCCTCCAAAACAACCGAGACGAAGGCGTAAACAACAAGGTAATGCGGTCTAACATTCAAGAAGATGTTTTTATAATAACCATCGTGAGATATACTAAATTAAGTAAAAACGCGGGTTACTCACGTGAATATACTGAGAAAAGCTCTACTAGTTTCGAACCACAGAGGGGTTCCTCCTCATGAGCAGCGTGCGCGGTCGCGGCGACGTCGCGCTTAACTCGTCGAGTACCGGTTTTATAGACACAAAGAACAATAGGTCGCGGTCACCGGTGACCGCTTGGTGTTTGACAGATTAATGCAAGAAGATATATTGTCACCAGCCAATTTTTTCTAGACATGAGGTTTCATTCACTATGTCCTATGGGGCTATACAGAAACTTACATATATCTTAAGTTTTCATATCGTACTTGTTAGTATATACATCAAAATGATATTATTTAGATAGGCTTCCCTAGCTTTTTATAAGTTCATTAATCCTTGTTAAACTTTGTGATAAACCGATACAACCTTCAAGAAAGGAGCGTATTCCTTTTTAAAAGACCGGCAACGCCCTGTAACTCCTCTGGTGTTGCGGGTGTCTATGGGCGGCGCTGATCGGTTACCATTCGGTGATCCATCTCCTCCTCCTATTCCATAAAATATAATTAAAAA
This sequence comes from Spodoptera littoralis, assembly GCA_902850265.1. Taxonomy (NCBI): domain Eukaryota; kingdom Metazoa; phylum Arthropoda; class Insecta; order Lepidoptera; family Noctuidae; genus Spodoptera; species Spodoptera littoralis. Next base: position 6,076,943 of record LR824539.2, read on the forward strand.
TTTAATTATTAATTTACTTTGCATTATACTTTCAGGTTTAAAATCAGCAGCTCAACCACCGAATACAACAGAAGATAGCTCACAGAATTCCGACATGGGTGATACCAAGAGTCTTTCTCCTCCTACAAGCGTATCAGAAGTATCACCTGATACGGAACCTCGGCTTGAAACCGTCTCCACACCCACGAAAATGGAAGTGGATTTGGACATTGAATCTAAGGATAGTATCGAACAGCCTGAAGAAGCCCTTGCCGATATGAAAGTAGATAGTCCGGTAAGTAATCAGTACTAATCTTTGCAGGAACGTTATTACAGTGGTCCAATTAGGTAGGGAGATTTACATCGTGTTGAGACGAATTTATATTTAAATAGTCATGCACACATTGAGGTGTTCTAGTTGCGACGCCTTGATGTGACACTGTCACTCGTTTAGACTTAGTTAAACAAGCTCAATAGATACACATAGTACAATAAAGTTGTTGTTGTCCAATTCTTGTTAATGTATTTAATAATTGTACTCTTAAATTTCAGAATACACCTACAGACAAATCCCCAGCAACACCTACGGATATATCACAACACACACCAACAGACATATCACAAGATTCAAATTCAATTCCAAACATAGCACAACTGTCCCCAGCTGTTTCCACGGAAGATACGGACAGTGACAAGGTGATACCTAGACTAGTCAATACCTCAGTGCCCTTAGATGTCCTAACCTCCGTCGACCCAGAACATTGGAGCACAGCTGATGTTGCCAAATTCCTCACAGTCAATGACTGCCAACCTTACTGCATCAATTTCACCAATATAACTGGCCCAATGATGCTACAACTAACAAAAGACGAAATCATCGAACTATTAGAAATGAAAGTAGGCCCTTCATTAAAAATATTTGACTTGATACAACAGTTAAAATGCAAAATAAAACAGCCTCAGAGTAGATTGCTAAATAGTTTTAAATAGTGTTTATTTGAATAAGCTGCCTCACTACATGTTTGTAAAGTTTATTGCACTGATTACCACTTAATTATATGCCTCGATATTTTAGCTCATACCTAATCTTATTGAGTTTCGCAGATTCAACCCTCAGTCAGAGTGTTCTACATATCTCAGGTCTTCTTGTCCCTTCGTTTAACTATAGGGATATGGTACACTAAGCAGGATGGCATAACTTTTAAAATTAAAGTGCAATCATGAACTTGATAATACAAACATGCAGTGATGTAGCTTATACACACTAGAAATTCAAATTTGAAATATTATTCCCGCCTATATTTTGGTGTCGCATAATAACCGGCGTTGTTTGCAAATCGGATAGTCACCAGAATTTGATATCACAATTCGTGAAAGACATTTTTCGTCTTTGATATTCGCCAATTATTTTTATTTATTAATTTTCTTTAAAGTATGAACGGCTTTGAGAATTTTACGAAGCAATGTAGGTAGATTATTATGTCTCTTTTTCAAAGCATGTGTGGTATTTTATTGGGTCACTTGATAATTACTTGAAAAATGCATTACCAAATTTGTCCCTTTTGGATGAAATACTCGACTAATATTGCCATAGAAAAAGCATGTATGCATGTTTTATGTAGACGATATTTTCTTACAATTTAATATTGTTATGGCTCATTAACGTTTATGGTTGTTCCGTTAGCTCATACTGTGATCGTTACTGAGTAATAGTCAAATATCAGTTCTACTATCTTACATATTTATTTAGCACACCATATGCGCTTGGCTTTTAAATTATAATACATAATGACCATTCCATGTTTTAAATATAACGAATGTCGTCATGGATATGTTATGCAATTGATTTTATGTCACAGTCTTATTTTATATCTTTAAGATTATTCTAGACAACAATGAGTTATTTTACTATTTTGGTATTTTCGTGTGTAATTTTAATTGATCTCGATGTTAAATAGCTAAATTGCATGTTGCCATTACAATTTTTAGCTTGAGCCAAATTAATTATAGTGTTCACCAGTCAATTTTATTTAATGGTTATAATGAAAGCTATTTACCTACTTTGGACAAAATAATAGTGTGGCATAGTAATAAAACTCGCATGAACTTATAAAGTAATAATTATACAATGTTACTGAATATTTTTATATAAGAGTTGTTAACAGATATGTGTTGTTTACATTATATATTTGTGAATATAGAATTCATAGAACCTGCCCCAATTCCCTTACAAAACCACGAAGCAATAATTAATAAGATAATATCATAGTCAAATCATTTGTATTTTAGTCATGGCATTGATAAATCTGTATTTTGTAATAGTCAATTTTAAAATCATGAATTTGGTATGTGTGGTTGAAATGTAAAACTATTATCGAAATACTCAAACGCCACTCAATTCTAAGACGCGCCGAGTATAGTTCTGTCACAAATTCTATGTAAAATGATAGAGATGGAGATATATTGAAGAACAACTTAAAATTGAGTAGCTTTTTAGAATTCGGGTATAAGATTCCGTTTATGAGCACCAAATTTTACCCAAGTAGTAACGAAATGAGTTGTAAATATAGTTTTTATAGCATTCCTCATTTTGTTGCGACAAATTGGTATTATTTTGAAGACAATGGTGACGAACGGGATTTTAAATTGAAACAGTTTTATGCTTAGACAAAGAGTTATATTCAGTGATAAATACATTGCCTTTTTAGAGACTTGAATAAGAATTTATATCATTTAGTACCATCAGCATAGTACTGTAATAGTTTTAATGTCCTGGTATTAAATTGAAAGTAAAAAATTGATTTTCATTTTTTCTTTTACCCTGTATCTTATATAAAATACCCAGATTTCTCCACATATGTTTATTTTTCTACGTAATCAACTAGACATTATTATTCTTAAACAAAAGCACCAATGATTCCAAAATATTATGGTATGGTATCATTAATAATCAGATCTTATGTCATGTACGTAGGTTCAGTCTTATTCATTCATAAAATATCTAATATATCTTCACCAGTAAACATCTTTATTGGTACTTAAATCTTGGAGTATTTGACTTGTTATTAATCTGAAACAGGTAAAGTATTATTTATATTTGGGGACATGATATAACATCTATCTATCCCTGAATAATAAATTAGTTATCTAGATAACACTTACTAATAGATTGATATATTCCAATACAAAATATGAAATCAAAATAAAAATATCACCTGATAGTGTGCAGTTGCACTGTCGATGCATATAGCGCGCAGCACAGAATATTTCCTGATCTTTGTGCATGACATTTGTGGTATTCAGAACACCAGTAAGTTTCGCACATATTGCCAATCTCGTCATTTACTTCTGAAATTAAAATTATTTTTAATTGAAAATAAAAGCCTTATTGGATTAACTCTTTGCATGGTTAATGCAAAGGCTGAGCAACTAGCTGCAGTGCAGGGCTCAGTTTCCACACAAAAAAACAATAGTTTGTGGGATCCACAAACAATCCTTGGAGAAACTATGGAGATTTACCTACTACAATCCTTGTATACTCCTTTAGCTTCATTAAATTCAAGTCATATACAGCAAGAAAGAAGCATACCTTTATGATTTCCATCTTTCAGTTTTAATTCTGGTGCCAAATCTCTCGCAGATGTTACATAAAATGTTCGTAGGATGTCCATTCTGTGTGCCCCTGACATTCCTCTACCTTTTTGGCTGGATAGATGCAAATGACGTGAAAATACACAACGACGCTTATTTATGTTTATTATAAGTAATCTGAAAATGAAATAAAAAACATTGTGTTATAGGTGGCAAGATGACGTCGGTAGAGTAGTTGCAACTTGCAAGTGAGACTTCAGAGCAAAGGTCTTAAGTTCGATTCCTGAGTTGAGGAGAGATTTTCAGATTTTGCAATTTTCAGTAATACCACTAATAGAGCAGTGCCTGACGGACGCCAACAGGCTCGCCTAATATGGGACTCTGACTTAACTGGCGAATAGGAAAATACATTATTCATTTTCTTCGTCAGTTATGAATGAAAGTAATCTTCTGATTTATCCATGGAAAAGAGTATAATAAGTTTTCATGTCCTGGCCCCTGGGACACACTTCAGTGTTTCAGTGTTTTCTTGGCTGTATTTACTATAGACCTAGACTAGATCCTGGCTTACAAAAGTTGCAGCAGTGACTTATCCCAGAAGAATGGATGTGACATTTTCTATCCAAGAAATCTAGTTATTGAAACCCAACTCACCCTAAAACACATGGTTCAAATGTCAAGCTCATAGGAAAGTTCCGAGGGTGAACAAGTTTTGCCTCTTTTATAATTGATGCATAACCTTCCCAGCATTGAAGAACTATTTCATCAATCTGTGACAACGCCGGGGTTGCTCCACATACGACCAGAATGTAAACATCTGCAAGAAGTTTACATGTCACTGCTCTGAACGCTACCTGGAAATTAATATTTTTTTTAGATATACTTATTTTTTTATTTATAGAAACAAACTTCAACTGCTTTATCTCGACACCCCAGTCAATGTAAAGTAGTTAATTAGTCAAATAAGATAAATAATTAAAAAAAGAATCACTGCTTTTCGTAATTCCTAATGTCAACAAAATTCTTTTCCTTCTCATTGGATGATGCGAGTTCACTCTCTTACTTTATCCATATAAAATTACTTTTTAATAAGTCTTTTTTTTTAATTTTAGTCATGAGTGTAAAATCCTTTTTTTTTTTTGAGGGGGGAAAATCATCCAATGACTTCTCCCGCCTGGGTGAGGCGGGAGGGAGTGTCGGACTCTTACTGACTAAAAACCACCCCATTCCTACACCTGCACTTCGAACCGGAGCCCCGGCAACCCGTTAAGTCTTCCGCGGCTATGAGTGTAAAATACTAACATTAGGACTCATTTGTGGTAAATACACAGGAGTGTCTCGTAACGGTGCACCATCTTGTGCAGATGCTAGCAACAACATGAGTCTGGCTTCTCGAGGATCAAGTTCATAGAAATCTGAACTGGTGGCGACTAGATGTCCATGGATTATAAGACAAGCCCATCTGCCTGTCACACTTTCTGCATAGTTGTCTAGCGCTTGCTGAAATAAAAGTTATTTTTTTTTATTTTATCTTCATTATAAGTCTAAACAGTTATCTAGAATTGTCTTCAGAAATTATTACTTATACTCAATAGGGTCCGGTAGGTTCTAATGTAATTTTAGGAGCTAATAATACTTATTATAAAGTTGTTAGCATACAAAAGTAAAAATAGAGAAGACCCTCGATTATGTAAGTTGGTTAAAAATACAAACCTGCAACTGCTGAGCCTGTGGGCATAAAATGCTTTGTATCAAATCCAGAACTAATGTTGGAAGCGGACTCGATAATGCATTAGGATCTAAAGACTCCAGCAAATAGTCCAAGATAGGATAACACTGCCTCAAGTCCCTTTTAATCTGGTCAATGTTCTTCAAAGTTTCCAGTTCTTTCTTCCCTATGCAGAAGACCATAGCATCGTGAACACAGGACAGTAGAAGTTCTAGGTCACATTCCAATCCTCCTGTTGCTATGCCTATTAAGGTTACACTGAAAAAAAAAAATAGTTAAGTTATATTGTTACTGTGCTGTAAAAATGACTGATCAAAAAACTTCATTAACTTCATCATTCTTCCGAGCATAAGCATAAACATGCTTCCTCTTGGTGCCTTCTTGGTGCGGTTTATTACCAATAAGAATACTAGACATGCAACTGTCCAACAATCACATTGATATAATACACTTTTTTATTTAAATATTTTGTGTAGTTCTGCCAGAGGATTGCTTCATTGGCCGAGTGGTCACAAGTGTGACTGCCGGGCAAGGGGTGTCGGGTTCGATTCGAGGATCGGGCAAAGATTACTGGGTTTTAAAAAAATTCTCAGTAGTAGCACAGAGTCTGGAATTGTGCCTGGTATATGGCAATAGGCTCACCCCCTATTACATGGGACTCATAACATAAATAGTGAAAAGTGAGTGTTACATCGACAGTGGCATAATGTGCACCTCTGCCTACCCCTTCGGGAATAAAAGGTGTGATGGTATATGTTATTTTGTGTAGAGTCCAATTTAAATACTTAAATGATTTAACTTGGACTTTGCAATGCTACTGATTGACCACATTACCTTTACACAAAATATTATTTATTAGTGATGCATACCTTTTACAATATTCTTTCCAGAGAATAGTTCCATTGTCAACTTGTGTGTTAAGCATGGATAAATTGTGACATTTACTGAACATGTTGATGCCATGGAGTGATGCTATGGTGGAGAATTGTATCTGAATATTTACAATAGATATTAATTTTGTATGTATGTTTGTAGGTACATATCTTACGATGTCAACCGTGGAACTATAGAGTAGAAATTATGATAAGCAACAATAAATCATTAGAAGAGTTTGTAGGGTTGACTTTGATAACTAACACATAAATCAGTAATATTAAATGATATGAGAAAAATATATTAAAATATTAGATCTTCTTTACAATATTAGTATAGAATTATAGATTACATTGTTATTCTAATTGGCAGTTATAAGTACTGGAATAAAATTAATTTAATTATAATTTTTAAGTAGATAGGTAAACAATACTCACACTCTCATTATTACCGCGTTTCCTTGAAAATATTGGCACCCCACTTTCAGTAGCTACAGCAATTACCACAACAGACATGATTTATTTTTAGTTTTATACCTTTTTCAATAGCTTTAGCTCGCTGTTTACTTACAAGACTCGTAAACATAGAACATAAATACTATATCGCTCATAAAAGTTCAATAACTTTTTGAAGTTTTGAACTTTTTTGACAATTCAATCATACATTGACCTTGACAGACAAAATGTTACCATATCGATTTTTAAAACATCCTCATTAATCATCTTAATATTAGTGGGAAAAAAGGATAACAATTAATTAGTCAAAATAAATACGTTTAAAATTAGAATGTAGAACCAGATTTTATCAACAAGCATACTTACTATTCATATAGTATTTTCTCCTCCTTCCATTACTTTTTAGGATTATTTTTAAAATAATACAAATTAGTTTCTTAACATTGTAATTGTATTTTAAATCTAAAAGGCACAATAACTGACCCGATGAAATATAACATTTATGTCAAAAAATAGTTAACAATACTAACAATAAAAATTATTAAAAATATTCGATTAAGTACTTAGTTGGATAAGTACTATTACTGGTATAGATTCAAAAATTCATTATATGTAATTTATAAATTACAATATACTTATGTACTATGAGGTATACTCTCGACGGCGGTTATTTTTTTTGTAAATGTATGTAAAATACCTACAAGAGCACGAAGGCCCTTTAAGTAACTTAATTTAGAGTGCTAACTTAAAGCACAAAATGTGTACAAAATATTGTAACAGGCACTTTACACTTTATTAGACATTATTAGATTCTGATAAGTAGAACCGACTACCGTCATATTTGAGTAACTTGTTGATTTTCTGTGTTTTGTTCTGGAGTCTCGTCAGCTGTAAGATAATAATTATGTCAACCTTATTATTTTTAACTTTATTCTGTAAAAAATTGTGAAACATTAATATCTACTTACGGTCGTCTTTTGAAAGCAGTTTGGGCCCAGCTACAGCAATAAGTAATGCGCCTAGAGGAGCCGATATCATTACACTTAGAACACTGACAGCTAAAATAGCCTTTGCGTAGTATTCTTCGTCTGCTTTAGCAACACCTGATGTTTGGCCACTATTTACCAAGTCTAAAGCAGCTGGTCCTAATGCTGCCTGTAAATATTAATTATATTTCTTTTTGTAAACTCATACTTATATAAGTAAATAGCATACTGAGTACCAAGCACGAATAACTATCGCAATCGTAACGTAATAGTATCGAGCGCGTTAGGCGCTCTTATTGGTTGGTTTACTGGAGCCGGCCAATCAGAGCGCTGAACGCACTCGATACTATTACGTTACGATTGCGATAGTTATTCGTGCTTGGTACTCAGATACTTCTACATACCTGTACAGTAGCTTTGGCTGTCCATGTGAGACCGATGAATATTTTCTCTTTGCTATTAAGGCCGCATCCAAAGCTTACGAAAAATGTTGCAATAGCACGAATAACTAAGCAGCCAAGAAGGCATATTGTGGCCATTTTTATAACTTGTGGGTCTAAAGCGCTAATCTGTAAATAAAAACAAAATCCGAATCTGATAAGTATCACTAGCCTATTTGAAAACATACTATTACTTTTGTGAAATAGCTTACCGTAACCTGAGCTCCTGTAAACGCAAATAATATAGGCTCGAAGAATATCCATAGGATTCTAAATACATTGCTGACTGGGTTTTTGTTTACGACCCAGCCTTGTTTTTCCCAGAAATATGCGGCTACAAATCCTGAAGATACGATAGCAAGAGGGCCTGAAATTATGATACATGCATTTAGTTTCCCGCCAGAATAAAAGAAACAGCAATTCAACACTTATCAGTTGATAATTAATAATTAATACCTGCACCACTCCAACCAATCATACTCGATATGAACAGAGAGAATAGGCCTCCGAGAAATAGGCCCAAGAATCTTAAAGGTACTACATAGGAGTCGCCTCTTTCAGGCATAACTGACAGCAGAGCTCCCCAAAGTGATCCGAGAACAACACCAGCAACAATGGATAGTGGACCCTAGAAATAAAAGACTTAACTGTTTTATATAATACGACATGATAATAATATATTTAGGTCCATAGTGTTTAGGTTATTGTCAACTTTATAACTTGCCTTGATAATATTGAAAGTAGCAGATCCAGTTGAGAACATTGCATTTAGAATGATGGCGAAGATTGCAACGCTAATGGAGTCGTCTACCGCAGCTGCAGCCACTACGATTGTTGGAATACCTTTAGCCACTCCATATCCAACGTCACGTAACCTAAATAGACAGGGAACTACTACTGCTGGTGATACTGAAGCTATCATTGATCCTAGAAGAAAACCTACAAGAAAAAATGTTTAGAATTCAATCAACTACAGCATGGGTTTTTAATTATGTGATTTTAAGCGCAATTAATTGCTACTCACCCCATATCCAAGGTAAATATAGGAGATAATGTGAACTGATAGCAATAGCCACACATTCAACCAGCCATGGTAAAAGACCCAGTTGTAGAACAGCAGCGTAGTGTTTCCTTAAAACACCTGCGTTTAGACCAAGACCAGCTCGTGTTAGGATAATCACCAGTGCTATTTTTCTGTGAAAGTTGAAGACATATTAAAGCACAGGTGAATCTCGTTACTTCACAGTAAAATGGCACCAAGAATTTGATTTACCTTAGATCTTGATTTAATTTTCTATAAGAGTCCGTCATATGGACCAACTGAAGGTTTTGGAATGCTATCCCAGTTAGAAGCATGCCTATAAGTGCTGGCAATGTAGTGACTTTTAACCATATCCAACCTATTAAGTACGCAGAAATTACTAGTACTGACATGCTAAATAATTCGCCTTGTAAACCTACTGATTCTCCGATCTCTGAATATAGTACGCCCCATGTGAGTAAAACTGAAAAGACAACAGACTTATTAGTTTTGGTTTTGCAATTTCTTTTTTATTCTTTTACGTAGACTGAGACGTAGTTTAAACAAATCCAGTAGCACGAAGTATTTCTTGTAAAGTAAATACCTATATTACACTAAGTTGCATATAGCAACAAATCTTAGAATACACGGTCAATAGGTACCGTATTAGTTGTAGGAAGGGCACTAATTCAGAAGCCAAACAGATGACACTGTTGTATTAGAGCAGATGTGTTTATTTAAAGTTACAATAGTTATTGAGTTTAACTACAACTGAAATATAAATATTTTCTTTTGTGATCATGAGGTTCTTTGGTTTGAGTGCATGATTTAGGCTGGCATTGAAAGTAAGTATGTAGTTACATTAAGATAAATGAACCCATGTAGATAGTAGACCAGTAGATATCTAATCTCTAGTTGTGTTACGTAATCTCCGTGTAATATGCTGAATAAACAAAGAATACTGCTAAAACCAATACTTACAGAACATTATGATGCATATTTGTTGCGCGGTCTGTCTGTAAGTAGAAAATAAAGGAAATGGGAAGAATTTGGACCACCATGATGGTTGCCAAGATGGTGTGGAGTCTTCTTGATGACATCGCAAACAAAATTTTTCCCACCAACTGAAAGTTAGGTATATTATTCAATGTTTTAATAAGACGCTACTATTACCCAATTATTTTCAGAAAAAAATATCTTTAAAGCATGGTTTACCTGTTATAAACTCTTTTCTTTTTGTCGTCATCATCTGTGGAGTATAGTTTTACGAATTAAAATATGATACATAGGAAAAAATATAATAAAATTGGCAAATAGAATGCAGAAATACGAAAAATAACTAGTCACAAGGTAATAGTAATGACAGACAGTAAACTTACAACGTAAGGAAGGAGATAATAGAAGTAAATAAATAGAGATGGTTAAATTGCCCCTAAAAGTTTTCTATAAGAATAAAGAAAATTTCTTTGATTTTAAGGCACACGAATGCTCTCTATTTATCAACTTCCTGCACAAAAGCAAGATGAAAGAAGTAAGATACCCAAATTCAAATTAAAGTTCACAATAAAGTTTTCTTTACCTACGAACGTATATACCCGAACACCTATAAACACAAATGAGTTTGAAACACAGGTAAATCACAACACAAATAGTTAGTTCATAAAACACAATTCATGATAAAAAAAGAATAGAGGCCTGACCTGGAGGATCGTGATTTTGTTCCATATCTAGATCTAAGTAACCACGCCGCTTAGCTGAAATCATTTCGATAGTATTAAGACTCAGTATAAAATACGAACCTGTCTAACTCGTAGTTATATTACAACTATAGATAATTATAATATCACTTCTAGGTGTGATAAGACTAGATAGCTAAGGTAATTTGATTGGTGCATAAGATGCACACAGGAAAACGTAAAATATTTACGACTATGAATGAATAACATTGATTAGAATAATGATTATTTTTATTATACTAAATACATACCTATAATAAAATCGTAGAAAAGTCAAAACTGTACATTAAATATTTTTTAAAAAGGATAATTGAGGCCTGATGTGCAATCGATACCGAAGCCAAAATATGGTTTTTAGAATTTTTGTCTCTTTGTCTGTATGTATGATCTCCAAAAGTGCTGCATGGATTTACTTCAAATTATGCATGAATATTACTAACAGGTCGGGTCAACATTATAAGCTAGATATTATCACGCTATTATCTACGGGGGAGGAGCTGTGACTCACAATTCCACGCAAACGAAGTCGTGGGCAACAACTAGTGTCATGAATATGTATAAAGATTTCGTCTTTTCAAACCTCCTGGCATGTCAGGTAAAAAAATCTACCTAAAAACGGCTAGCTGCTACGTTTTTATTTTGAGTTAAAAATGAAGAGAACACTCGCACATTCACTTAATTGCATATTTCGTAATACGTTGTAAGATCTCGCAATATGAGTCATTATGGTCTGAAAAATACGTCAATCTAATTGTAGGTACCTACTATTTACCATTTGTTTAGTATACTACTATGAATGAGTCACCGACTTATTTTTATTGATGCCGTTTATTATTATTCTTATTCTCATCCAGATAAAGAAGTAGATTACAGATTTCGATAGTCTGTCTGCTACAGTTTAAGGTGTATTATTTTTCAAGGCAGGTAGTCATATTGTGTTTCCGGTCTGCGGGATTGTGAACCTATTTTGATGGAATTTAACACAAAACAACTGGAAAAAGTTTGCGTTTTATTGGGAAAACGACCTTATTAAATATGATTAGTAAGATTTTTTTTATTAAGTTGGAAAATCATCGAATGACTTCTCCCGCCTGGGTGAGGCGGGATTATCCACGTTTTCTTATGATGTTTTCTTTCACCGTATGTTAGTGGTGTCTAAATATCAAAAAAGCACTTAACTCAGAAAAAAAAAACACGTTAGTACTTGCTAAGTTTCGAACCCGCACTCTTCTACAGGAAGCGAGCGCCTTAAACTCTGGGCCAACACGGCTGTACTATTTAACCAATCTGTGTTAATTAGTTAATCTCTTGTTATTATAATTCTTACAAAATAAATGACTGAACAACTTCTTAGTTATGTACTCAGTGTGATTGATACTTCAATACAACATTTTAATTTAGTGTACATGAGTTAACTGTCCTAATGAATTCCTGATATTTTAATCTTTTAAAAATATACAACGATGAAAATTAAAATCTAAATTGAAATATACGCACAATATCGGGATGGATTTTCAGAAAATCAAAGTATTTAATAACTTACCCGGAGTATGTTTAAACCGTTAGTTGTTAGTATTTAAGTAATTCAAGAGCTTACTAATAAAGTAAAATAGTGAATTTAGGAGAATCCTTTTGTTTTACAATTCGGGATTTGCGATAAAAAAAACTAAGTGCACGATTTTTTTGCACAATGCCTTAACTGTGTAACCGGTTTCAGTTTCGTTTTCATACTAACGTCCAGTAGTTATTTGTTTTATATTTACGTTACGAGAGAGAAGGCCGCTTAAAGTCAAAAGTCAACAAGATAAAACGCGCGGTTATTATTATCACATGTGATAAGTTTTTTGTTCTGGCAACACTAAAACATGCTCCTCGTCGTCGTGGTAGGTAGGTACTTACTATGCTTTTAGCTTTCATTCCACAGTTCCATAGACTATAGGTACAATATATATATACTGCACAGTTCCACTTCCACACAGGGAGACAGGGAGATAGAGAAAGTTTGTGAGAGCCAGAAAATCAAAGAATAGGTGGTAAAATAATAATAAGGAAATAATAATGATCCTCCTGTTTATATTAATTTCCTAAAATGTATGACTCAATCTACAATCTACATAAAGATAAGACACATTTCGAATAATCTGCCTAGGTATGTATGTAGGTATGTTGTATTTATAGGTAGGTTAGCCTATGTGCTATGTGCCATGTGTCTATTTGCATATTGAGTAAAGTCCATTTTAACACATGTGTATAGTTGATACAATAAAACGATATCACATGATATCTATAGACCTACCTATACCTACTAAGCTACTGTTTTGTTACAATTTATGGAGAGATCAATATTTGTAGTAGAAAGCTTTTATTGATCAAGTGTTTATTTAATAAAATCTGAATTTATTAAAGTTACGTTATGTAGGCACTTCGATTTTTTTTATCTTACACTCAGCTGTTCTGTTTTGACAAGTTTATTTTTAATCAACAGCTGATAAGATAATCATTGAAAGTTTTGTCGTGTATGCAGCTTTCTTTTCAGTCTGTATGTAAACTATCACTTTAAATAAACTTATAGATACTGACTGAATATAGTTTTAAAACCAAAAGCGGAATACAATGATATTGTTTTCCAAATTAAATAAAATAATAACCTCAAAATGTATTTTAGGACTTTATAAGGAACATAAATAAAAAAAAATGTAAATACATACCTATGTAATATCTACGAACAGCTTAAATGTTTATTGATTGCATTATTAAAATAAAACAAAAATACACTGATAATTATTTTGTCAAAACATTAGTAACTTTTGCACAAACAAAACAGTAGAGGGATTAACATTTTCAACAAGTTGTTTGGTGGACATGGAGTGTAGCATATACTACTAAACTAATATGTAATTCAAATAAAATATTAGCATTAATTTCAATAAGTAAATATTGTAAATAATAAGTACACGAGCACTAAACGCGTCACGATAGTGACCTTAGTAGCGAATGTTGCTTGATAGTTTGATAGTTCACCAGAATATCGTTAGATGTCACTATTACAAATAATTGTCTCAGACTTTGTCGTTTCACTATTTTGCATAATGCGGGGATAAATTTATTAATAATTTCTTGAGTATTCACAAAGAAAGGATGCCTACTAACGCTGATGCATATTGTAAATAGTATGTTGAGATATTTGCCAATAAATTATCTTATCTATTAGCAGTTATTAGTTTAGCACTTAACAGCTTGTTTGCATGTATGATTAAGTAGGCACCTAGTTACCTGTTGAGTTTATAGATACAAAATTAATTTTATCTGTTTGTATAAGTGGTTAAGCTGTGACCATTGATGTTGTGAAGAGGTGTCTAGATGTATGGGTTTGTAAAATCTGTATGTACCTGCCTGTCCTGAAGGTATAACATGCACCTTCTACTAATTTTTATGTTTTCTGATGTGTGTACTGTGTACTATGTGTTTGAAATCAACGACTCCAAGGTTCCAAGTCTAATGATGTCTTATTCAGTAACTTTAAAAAAATGAATGTATATTTTTTCTTTACTAGGTATGTAAGTAAAGGCTTTTTTTAGTAGGGCTATTTATTCTCAGGGCAGACATAGATAACACATGGTTTAATGTTATGTAGGGACGTGTCTAGGTAAATACACATTTTAAATAATGTAGTTATTAGTGTTTTGTATTTTGTATTGTGTTGACAAGCTGTCGACCGTAAAATGCAATCAAGACTCAAGAGGTGGGACTCATTTTACTTTTCTCTGCGTGTAGATTTCGTTTTCGCGTCGCCCGCCGTCCATAGCGCCGCACTGCAGCGCGCGCATTGCGTTCCATTTTTAAATTCTTTTTTTTTAATTACAAAAAAGGAATATTCTATGAAGTCATTTTTTTTCTCAATTGTGTTGTGAATGTGATAATGTGTGTAATGAAGTGCGGAAAATTAATGTTTTTTATTTTACTTTCTACGGAATTTGGCAAGTACCTATTGATTCAATTTTGTTAAACGTACATTTTATGATAATGTCGTTATTGATTTGTTTTAAAATGTTTGTAAAGATTTGAAAAGTTCTACGTAAGTAATAATTAGGTAATCTGAAAAGATAGAAAGATTTGGTTTTCGGTAAACAGGTGTAAGCTATTAATATTGTATCTACCTAAGTATAGTTATATATTGTGTTCTTTCTTTACTATTATTTTGATGGATCTCAGTTATCTGAATAAATAAACTTTATTAGTATTATTATAAAAAAATTAAAGTTATCAATCAAAATATGAATCTATCAGGCTTCATATAACCAGCATTAGAAACTTTTTACACATTTACTAACAAATTAAATTAATCTTAATTAAACGTGCAACACCCGCTCAAAATTCAAAAAAGAAATAAAGAATTGCAGGTACATGAGTGCCGTTAAATGCCTTATGATGTAAAATTATTGTGAAATTCATATGTAAGGTTAATAGTTTACCAACAAACCGTGACTTTGGTTACTCGGTAATATCTAATTAGAATGACATCGTCGATCGTATGACAGTTTCTGTTTAATAATACATAAATGCCGCTCGAGCAATCATTACACATTTTTTCCACTAAGATGATATCGCTATAAATAGAGAGATTTTCTTAATTAGTTAACATACCAAACTTGATATGTCTTTCCTTCGTCAAAGACAATGAATGCAGGTAGGTACTAAACTTATTTTAAATCTAGATAGAGAATATTCAGGATCGATGTAATAAACTGAAAACTACTTATTGTATAATCTTTATCTATTTCCGAGAGTTTTTCTTCGTCTCAATCTTGGTTGAATATCTATTTAAGACTAAGTAGCGTGATGCACGTTACACACATACTTATACATAGGTACATATGTAATACTTATGTGTAAGTATGTGTTCTTTTGTAGTGTAAATAAATTTTTAACCGACTTCAAAAAAGGAGGATGTTATACGTTCGACCGGTATGTTGTTTTTTAAGATGATATTTACAAATTGAAATCAATGTAGGTGGCGCTACATTAAAATACGAGGATGTCTGTCAAATAACTCTAATAACAACATAATAATAGTGTTTCAGTGGTAAAGTAAACAGTTACTATAACGTAACTTAACTACAAGTAATAGGTACTTATTTAGACATCATAGCCTACGGTTATGTACTGTAAACTTAATTGACTTGCAACGAACAGCTTTGCAGCATTTTTTTTATGGCATAAGCCGGTAAACGAGCAGACGGATTACCTGATGGTAAGCAATCGCCGTCGCCCATGGACACCTGGAACACCAGAGGCGTTACAAGTGCGTTACCGGCCTTTTGGGGCTTAGGAGTTTGAGGTTCGTTGGGGATTCAGGGATTGGGGAGATTGGGGAAGGGAAGGGTAATTGGGCCTCCGGTAACCTCCTCACTCACACGACGAAAAACAACAATTATAATTATGACTGCAAGCGGGAGAATGCTCGGTAAGATCGTTGCACTCACTATTACTCGATTAACGAGACAGTACTTACGATTATTTCAGTGCAGCCAGTACGTACTTATAACTAAACAAATGACTGTGTGACAAAAAAGAACAAATAACGCAGATATAACATTCCTTTCTAAAATTTAAAAAGTTAGTAACATGACTTGTCTGTCATAATAGTCTAAAGTCTAGACGCAGATTGTAGCAGTTTTTTTGGTAATCTACAAATTGTTATTATTTAGACATCACAGATCACTTTCACTAGATATTCAATTCGAAATGAATTAGTAACAGACAATAAAATACGGATGCAGACACATTCTTGTTGCTTAATGGCATTTAGGTATAATTGTTTTTTTTATCAAACATGAAAATAATTACCCTTTTCACCGTTTTTACTGACCTCTGGCTTGTTACCTAAGTATTTTAATCTTTATCCCGACCGGGTCTGCGGACAACTGCAAGGATTACCGGAACTCCGACTCTTAAAGTAGGAATAGAAACAAAGTGGTTTTAGTCACTAACGCCCGAATATAGAAAGGCTACTCAATTTTAAACTGTCAAACACCGCGAGGACACCGGTGACCGCAACCTATTGTTCTTTAATTGTCGCGGGTTTAATTGTACTGGAATATCGTGCCATCTCTGTCATTATACAAGGAATATGTAGTGACAGAACTATTTCAGCGTAAGAGTGTGACACTCTCTCTAGCCTTATTCACGACGGGAGCAGTAATATGATGACCCAGCTCCTCTCAAAAAAGATATAATGTTTTTCTTTCGGGTCGGTGCTTTACAACTGAAAATTGTGTGTGAACTAGAACTTGTGAAAATACGATCAGAGGCCTTAGTAAGAATTTATTTTACGTTTAAAGTATTCGAAACGAGTACGCGTTCGGCGCTCTGAGGGCCAAGCACGAATAACTATCGCATTCGTATCGAAACAGTATCGAGCGAGTTAAGCGTTCTGATTGGTTGGTTCACTTGAGCCGGCCAATCAGAGCGCCGAACGCACTCGATACTATTACGTTACGATTGCGATAGTTATTCGTGCTCGGTGCTCTGATTGGCCGGCGCCAATAAACCAACCAATCAGAGTGCCGAACGCATACTCGTTACGATTACTTTTAACGTAAAACAAACCCGTACTAAGGCCTCCTGATTTATTCAGTTCCTCTCAGTTGTAACGTCAGTAAAAGTATGGAATTTCGCCTATCGCGTGTGTCTGGTCAGTTAACTTAGTCAGACATCATCGCGTCGTACTTACAAACTGAATTATCCTCAATGTGTCTTAGTAAAAAACAGGCATTTACAAAGACGATATAGTTTTATTTTTTTACTTTTTTTTATTTAACTCGTCGAGGACCGTATTTATAGACATAATTGAAGAACAATAGGTTGCGGTCACCGGTGACCGCTTGGTGTTTGACAGTTTAAGGGGTAAAATCATCGAATGACTGCTCCCACCTGGGTGAGGCGGGAGGGAGTGTCAGACTTTTACTGACTAAAAACCACCCCGTTCCTTCTCCTGCAGGTCGAGCCGGAGCCCCCGTTAGGTTCTCCGCGACAAGACGATATAGATAGGCAGTAAAAAAAGATTGGTAGTAACAAAAATCTGTTATGCGAAGCTGATATTGTTATTGTGCAGTTTATTCTTTACGTTAAAGCTTATTTTAATGTCTGCAAAAACCTTTCATTTTGTTTCAAAAGCAGCGAATGAAACTTAAATTAATGATGAAGTTTAAATACGAAAAGTAAAACAACAGACAATTTGAAACCTTACGCCATCCTTACAAATATTATAAATCGAAAAGTGAGTTTGTTTGTTTGTTCCGACTTCACGCCGTAACTACTAAACCGATTGCATTGAATTTTTACAGAAAAAATTTGGTATTCCCGAGGGAAAACAAAAGTATTGGTATAGATGGCGCTGTATGTATTGATATATGTCACATAGGCTACTTTTTATCCTTTTGTGACGCGAGCGAAGCCGCGGGTAAAAGCTAGTTGTAAATAAGTACTAACAAGTATTTTTGAACACATTATGCAATAAAATTTTCATGACACGTTCCATAAAACTGGTTTGACAATCCCGTATCCTTGATATCCAACCGCACTGTGAAATTTGGACGCGCGATTTATTCTGCCGGTTTTTACTGCACACATCATAACTGAACAAACGCGTTTTATTACCAATGCATGTAGTCATGTTACATGTACAATGTACCTTATATCTACTTATGCAAGGATTACTTTTTATTAATACCTACTAATCGAATTAATACAGGATTAGGCAACACCGTACTAATTTTATTCGCAGAGCACTCTATTTTACTGCCTCTTTGGCCGAGTGGTCGCAGGTGCGACTGCCGGACAAGGGGGCTCTGATTCGATTCCCGTGTCGGGCAAAGTAATACTGGGTTTTAAAAAAATTCTCAGTGGTAGTGGTAGTCTGGAATTGTGTCCGGTATATGGCAATAGGCTCACCCCCTGTTACATAGGACTCATAACATAAATAGTGAAAAGTGGGTGTTACATTGTACAGTGGCATTAAGTGCCGTAATGTGCACCTCTGCCTACCCCTTCGGAGATAAAAGGCGTGATATTATAGCACTCTATTTTAAAAGAGTAAATTCTTATTAGGAAAAATCAAGAAGAAAAGTCAAAGTTTGGTCATATTGTTGCATTGTTTACTTGTAATTATTGTACTTACTGTAAGCAATAGTTGTTTCAACAAGTAATAATTCATAATACTGAAATGGTATATACTAGTTTTGAAGCCGTGCCATTTCTCGGGGGCATGTCACAGAAGTCATAAAGGTTCAATGTAAGAGAAAATTTCGAGCCAATAGTTAAAAATCCTGCTATAACAAATCGTTTAAGTTGGACAGTATTTCAGAAAAAGGTACAGAAATGCTTCTTATTGGAGTTTTATGGATTTAGGAATAATATCAATTACGTGTTTGAGTTTGTGTGTGTTAAGCCGCGTTATAAAGCTAGTTACAAGACGGCGGAGTGTAGTTCACACTTACGGATTTCTGTAATTTACAGAAAAATGAAAAATATTTACCTACCATTTTTTTATTGATTTGGACTCAGAATCGATAGCCGAGTTACCTCCTAGAAAATAACGCGGCTTTAAAACAACACCTTGTAGATAGCTCAGCTTCGAGCGATAAAGTTTATGAATTAAAACAGTTTCAATTTCATTTAGGTCGTTTAGCACCGCTGCAGTTCACATACATTGTACTAAGTAGTATAAGATAAATACAAAGACGGTACCTTAAGAACTAGACTTATAAAAAGTTGTTTGAATGGTGTAATAATGATACCATTGTGATGTAAACAATAACTGACGTTAACATAACCTTGAGAAAGCAAGATTTTCGCCACACAATAATATTCGAAGTCACTCATGGAGCAATCACCCCTTGTTTCTTTTCAATTAGGTGCCTTGAGCTTCGTAACAAAGGCGATAGAAAACATACATACTAATGTTGATGACATTGAACTAACAAAGAATCTCTCATTATGATCTCATATTGTTGCAATGCAATGCAAATGCAAAATGACTGCCTTGTTGGCCGAGTGGTCGTAAGTGCGACTGCCGGGCAAAGGCTCTCGGGTTCGATTCCCGGGTCGGGAAAGTATTACTGGGTTTTTAAATATTCTCAGTAGTAGTACGGAGTCTGGAATTGTGCCCGGTATATGGCAATAGGCTCACCCCCTATTACATATACATACTCATAACTTAAATAGTGAAAAGTGGGTGTTACATTGTACAGAGGCATAATGTACACCTCTGCCTACCCCTTCGGGGATAAAAGGCGTGATGTTATGTTATGTTTTACTTGTTATGTAGTTGTGATGTGAAGTTTAATTTAACATTATGACATAGGTACATGTAATTTTGTTATTTGATCATTTGTTATGAATAATCAACGAAATGACCACAGATACGAAGATCATTGACAAGTTCAGTCATACTGAATGGAATGAACTCTACGAATCCCGATTGGTAGAAAAATGTAGCCAATAGAAGATACAATAGGTAATATGTACATTTTCCTGGACCACTATGAAATGTTTTTTTAAGGGGACGAAATCATCGAATTAGGTACTGCTCCCGCCTGGGTGAGGCGGGACGGAGTGTCAGACTCTTACTGACTAAAAACCACCCCGTTCCTTCAGCTGCACGTCGAGCCGGAGCCCCGGTAACCCGTTAGGTTCTCCGCGACACTATGAAAGGTTAGGAAAATGGTAAACTGACCAATTAGGTATCTGTACGCATGAAAGAAGGGGTCCAAGAGACATTAAAATATTACAGTTGAAAGGGACAGTGGAAGTTACTTTCGTAAGTATGCAGCTGTTGTTTCTTCCATTAATTTTAAACAAACTTCAGTGGAGTGGATACCTGATGATGCATAAAAAGTATGTCAACTTTCAGAGAAAACACTATAAATGGTCACTACGCAGGTTGCGTACGAAATTTAAAACGAGATCGAAAGTAATTGCGTAATGCGTATGCGCGCAATGAGCACGGAAATGCTTTGTTATGGTTGGTCTGGTTGGCACGAGGGCTGTTTTTGGGGGATAAATAATCATTCAATGACTTCTCCTGCGTTCGGTAAGGAGAAAGGGAGTATCATATTCTTACTGACTGAAAAACCAATCCGTCCTACTCTCGTTTTGACCTGGAGGCCCGGTAACTCGCAAGGTTGTCTGTTCCTATAGATCTGCAAAGTGTGTGTGAAAGGTTGTAATCCGGTAAGAGTTTTATAGATCTCTCTTAAGTGTGGGAGAGCCATGCTTCGGCACGAATGGGCCGGCTCGACCGAAGTGATACCCTGGCCTCACAGAAAACCGACCTGGAGCAACGCTTGCGTTGTGTTTCGTCTAGTGAGTGAGGTTATCGGAGGCCCAATAACCCTCCCCTTCCCCAATCTCCCCTATTCCTGAATCCCCAACGATCCTCAAAGTCCTAATCCCCAAAAGGCCGGTAACGCACTTGTAACGCCTCTGGTGTTCGAGGTGTCCATGGGCGACACCGATTGCTTATCATCATTGATTGCTTACCGGCTTATGCCATAAAAAAAAGATTCCTTTTGGATTTCTTCGTACAAGGCAAAAGAATAGGTTATCCCTTTTGTTTCCTAATTTTTTGAGGTTGCCTCAAGGGAACTCCTGTCTCTACTTTTTCATATTTTAATTGCATTCAGCTGTCAGAGTAATTATGGTCGTGAAGAAATTAATCTTCACATGGATTTCTTTAATGCAGCATCTTGAAATGAGTGATAAAACGAAATTTGGTGAATGTGATATGTAAATAGGTAGGCCTTATATAGTTAGGCGTCACGCAATTACGAAATACTTTATTTTAAATGTATTATAATAATTATATTAAAGTAATTACTTTTGTATGTAAATCTCAGTACCTAAATATACATTTTAAGATAGTAAATAGTATTTGCTTACTTTCTATATTTATTTTCTTTCAAGTTACATAATTTAATTGGCTTTAATGTAAACTGTATTTCTGGCCATATATACGGCATATTGTAAGTAGGTAATATTAACGCATAATTATGTTACTCTTACGAACCTCTGTACAATATTACATAATAACATCGCGCCTTTTATCCTCGGAGGGGTAGACAGAGGTGCGCAATACGGCATTTAATGCCATTGTACAACGTAATACCCACTTTTTACTATATGTTATGAGTCCCATGCACGTCCCATGTATGGGGGTGAGTCTTGTATGGGGGTGAGAATATTGCGATATACCGGGCACGATTCCAGAGTCCGTGCTATTACTGAGATTTTTTTTTAAAAACCCAGTAATACTTTGCTTGACAAGGGAATCGAACCCGAGATCCATTGCCCGGCTGTAGCACTTGCGATCACGCGGCCATTGAAGCAGCCATGCAAATAAAATATTGAGAAGTACCTACCTATCTGACAGGGTAAAACTGGTAGTAATAGGTTCATTTAAGTTCTACGTGGGTATAAGTAAGAGCTATAAATAGTAATATATGCTGAGTGGACGTTGTATATTCGGCACGTAGCTACACCACTGTGGTCTTCAAATTGAAATTCAAACTATTGACCAAATCCCTACTACATTACAGTCACGGCCTTAATGGGAAAACTACGTTTTAAGACAAAGTAATACCTGTTTAACTAAGGACCTTCTACAAAATTGTAATTTATAGAAAGAAAATAATTAAAATGAATAGTGCTTTACAGCTTTAGACTTAGAAGCTTTTTCAAACTCAAACTCTTTATTTGCATGTTAAGGTAATACATACAGGTCTTATGAAATAACAGGCAGACTTTCCAGACTCACCAGCTGTCTGAAGAGATCTGAGTTATTTCTGTATCTAACTCAGATAATAACAACTGATCAATTCCCAAGCGGTCAACGGTGGCCGCTCTCGACTAACTCCATTATAGACCTTGTTTTCGACTTTTAAAGACTACTTATGTATGAACAAATTTTGGTTATATTAAGTGAAAGACTACCGCAATGACGACTGGCGCCAAACAGCGCAATGCAAAGCGTTGTTTCACGTTCGTTGGCGTCTCAACTAGCGTGAGACAACGCTTACATTGCGTTTGGCATATCCCTACTCCCCAAATTCACTTCACCGTCCATCAAACTCCTCTGATATTATGGCTATCTGGTATTATGCCATAAAATTGGTCAGATTCGCGTGTGACAACTGTCATTATGATAGGTTTTCCAACACTTGAAGTTTCTTGAACGCCTCGTTGACCGAGTGGTTTTAAAAAAAAAATCTCAGTAGTAGCACGGAGTCTGGAATCGTGCCCGGTATATGGCAATAGGCTCACCCCCTATCACATGGGACTCATAACATAAATAGTGAAAAGTGGGTGTTACATTGTACAGTGATATTAAGTGCCGTAATGAAAATTAAAGGCGTGATGTTATTATGTACTCTTCAAAAAAATGAGGCTTTACATAGTGATATAAAAAATCTTCCTCTACTTAAACATTATCCGTTTTGTAAGTGCAAATAATGGACATTTATCTGCTACAAACTGGCCAGTCCGGTACCCGAGTTGGTGGTGAAAGTATCATGACAAGAGCTCCCATTCACTCTCCCTGCACAGGTTTATATGAAAATATAGTAAGGTAGATAATACAGGTTAATAAGATTTTGATTTAAGTAGTAGTAAGGAGTCACTCATAGGGTCGCCTCCTAGAGTGACTCCTCAATAACATATCTATATAAATAAAAATGAATTTACGTTCGTTAGTGTCGCTAAAACTCGAGAACGAAACTCGATTTGGCTAATTTTGATCTTGAAATGTTCGTCCAGGGAAGGTTTGAAAGGTGAGAAATCAGTAAGGTTAGTTATAACGAAGTTTGCCGGGTCAGCTCATATCTATATATCTCTACATATAATAAAATCGTAGGCAAGTAAAACCTGTACATCGAATATTTTTTTAAAAGAATGCTTGAGGCTTGATCTACAGTCGATACCGAAACCAAAAATATGGTTTTTAGAATTTTTGTCTGTTTGTCTGTATGTATGTCCGGGATGAACTCAAAGAGTGCTGCATGGATTTACTTCAAATTTGGCATGAATATTACTAACAGGTTGGGTCAACATATAGGCTACATCATCGCGCTATCAACTACGGGGGAGGAGCTGTGAATCACTATTTCACGCGGACGAAGTTGTGGGCTCAGCTAGTAACATATATTTTAATAGATTCGGAGAAGTAGGTACATATATAAGTAAGGTTTCTACGGGTGATGATAACGGGATCTGATGTCATGTATTTTTTTAAGGATCCATGCGGAATCAGGATCATTCCGGATTCTTTCTTTTATTTATATATATTTCAGTCAATGTTGTAAACTTTGTATTTGTATGGTTGCACATCTCGAAATTTCCACGAAACCTCTTTTGAATTTAAGTGTTGCAACATGCACTCAAGAATAACAAAATGCTGTACTAAATGGATGTTATTATAACATATTTTACACTTTGACTAGTGCTCAAATGATCGGATAAAGCGCTATCGTATCGCGTGCTCTATTCAAACAGACGTCTATGATTTACTAGTTCGGGGTTTGTAATTTTATTCATAAAAAATGTACCCACTTAAGCAAACGTATTAAGACGGAAATAATTAACACTATCTTCACACAATATTAAATTTAATTATTGCCAAATAGATTTATTAGACACGCATAGGAAGTCTTTAGGAAATCTTTAGGAACTTACGTCGAAACATAATGTACGTGAACAAAATAAACCAATGGCCAAAATGTATGTTCATTTCTATATCCATATATAATCCGTATCCGAAATTTCATATCCATAACATCCCTGCTTTATATCCAACTAGTTACTTCCGCTCGATTTCACTCGCTCTGCTCGGCGCCTTTTAATCGTAGCGTGATATTTTATAGCCTTCCTTGATAAATGGGCTATCTAACACAGAAAGAATTTTTCAAATCGGACCAGTAGTTTTGGAGTTTAGCGCGTTCAAAGAAACAAAAAAACAAACTCTTCAGCTTTATAATATAA
This sequence comes from Spodoptera littoralis, assembly GCA_902850265.1. NCBI lineage: Eukaryota > Metazoa > Arthropoda > Insecta > Lepidoptera > Noctuidae > Spodoptera > Spodoptera littoralis. The sequence goes on from LR824539.2 coordinate 6,101,787, forward strand.
GTAGGTATATATATTAAGATGAACACGTCTGCTTACCTCTTCGGCAGAATAAAACATGTAATACTATTAATGTAGCTTGCATTGATTCTACAAACACGGAACATGAATTAATCATCAAATTTTTTGTTCCAGTATCTCAAGCGGATGGCGATCTTGCATCCATGATGGATTTCCGATACTTTCGATGCGTTATGAAGAGAGAGTGGAAGTGTCCAGACAGTGAGATTAATTTCTTCATGTATACCCCGTAAGTGGCTTGTATTAGAGGTATAAGTACGTTGATAGTTGTAGTTGTATGCAGAGGAATTATCTGTATACGTCAAAGTCAAAATAATTTATTTCAATTAGACCAGAAAGGCACTTTTGAACGTGAAAAAGAAATTAAAAGTAAAGCTATGTGCTCATTTCAAGGTGTAGATTCCTATGGAGAAGAATGAGCAAGAAACTCCATAGGTTAACAATACATATAAAATAACTGCACATGCGCGTTTTTACCCGCTACTTGGCTCTTTTTCGATGGCCGAAGGAAAACAACTAGGGGAATGGGATCTTATAAGCAGTTATTTTTATTTTATTTAAACTTTAATGTATGTACACAGAAAGTGATGAACTTTAATGTAAGTACATAAAAAGCACAGGCTGTTTGCCGTCCCTCATGTCGGACCGTCACACGCGCTAAATCACCTATTCCTCGGACTCTGGCCGCACTCAATGATCTCCTGGATTCCAGTCCAACTACTGATCTGTTTGCGGACGGATGGAAGGAGATTTTATCAGAATGCTTGAAGTACTGCGAGAGAAACTTATGAATGGTGTTAACTCTTGTTTTACTTTTCTTTTTCTTTTGTTTATGTTTTAACGTTGTAATTATATGTCAGTTACTGTATTTGGGTTTTCATACGTTATGACTGTTAAAAAAAAAGAATAAGGCGGAAATTAATGCCATATGGCATTCTCTCCCAGTCAACCTTAGGGTCAAATAGAAAATCGGTGAAAATATAGTTCCTACAGCTTATAGCTTATACCAGGGTTTTACCCAATACTTAGATAAATACCTACCTATTAATCAATAAAAATAATTACGCCAGTGTCATCTTAATCCTTTTATTTCGTCTTATAATTTCTTCTATCAATTATTTCAGAGAACATCCTCACAAACATTTCATAGATCCTCGATATCCGAAACTGCTTCGTGATTTTGGATGGAAGAAGACGAGAAAGAATGTCCTCATCATTCACGGCTTCAACGGCACATACTCCAAAACTCCAATGACTTTTATTAGAGATGGTAAGCTATCGAGTTTATTAACTTTGGCGTAAACACTATTACATTATGTCGTTGAGTTACCAAACCTAATAGTGAGCTAACAGAGCTTAATAGCGAGTGACTAGACTAATAGACTTTTAATAAGTTATTTAATTATGCAAAAAGAGACTTATATTAATTTGTTATAACCCTTTTTTATATTTGACTAGCGACCCGCCCCAGCTTCGCACGAGTGCAATATGCATGTATTATACATATAAACCTTCCTTAAAAATCACTCTATCTATTTAAAAACCCTCATGAAAATCCGTTTCGTAGTTGTAAAGATCTAAGCATACATAGGGACAGATAGACGGCGGATAGCGAATTTGTTTTATATTATGTAGTGATGGCCGACCTTTTGCCCCATATCTCGCCTGGTGGTAAGCGATGATGCGGTCTATAATGGAGCACGTCTGCCCATTTTACTTACTGTGCAACGGTACCTTTTATAGGCAGCAATAAATGCTTTTGTTTATATTTAGGAAATCGGTTTAAACTGTATTTTCCTGCGACATTGATGGACATCGATGTCGTCAATACATTAGATGTTTAATACAGAGTATGCTAAATAGGGTAGATGCCTAACTGTTGTTTTAATGTCTGTCTGGTAGATTATTTTAAATCATTAGACACGTATTTTTTATTTTCTTACAGAAACAAATACTTTCGACGATATATTGATTTGAAATGTCATGTGACGTCACTTCTATGTACATTTTATACGTAGAAATGACGTTTTAGCCCCCACTCCTAAACTTTGATTTGTTTTATCTAAGTATTGTTTTATTAGGTATATGACAAAATAAAAAAAATACGTGTCTATTATTTTTTTATTACCTAACTTACGGACTAATTAGATTTTTATTAATTTTCAAACCCCGTCATCATCCCTATTCATCATTCCCTATACATTTTGTATTCATATGATTTCAGCTTACCTGTCTCGCAAGGATTACAACGTGTTTATGGTGGACTGGTCGGTGCTGACACGGTTTCCTTGTTACCTTTCTGCACTGTCTAATATGAAGTAAGTAGTTATGAGTACTGAAGTAAGTCATTACGAGAATTTCTTGCATTCTTCATGAGTAATTTTAATAAGGAAGTCTATCTACTTAGTTTTTTCATCCTAGGGATTGATCTGAGTCCCGCTCATTGGCCGTACTTGCGGAAACTTGATCAATGGCGAGCTTATAATAGAGACCATAAGAATTGAAAACAAGTTATCCCTTAAGAGAAAACAGTATGGTGCTAGACCTGAGATAGTTAAATTCTGAAGACCACAAAGTGTTCTTAAGCAAATACAACATTCGTTGTTTTATTTCTTCATTATAAGTATTTGTTTTTATTATCCTATTAGCGTCATCACATTGTCCTATCTCTTTGATGGGCCGCCGTTTGACCACCATCTCGCCTGGTGGTAAGCGATGATGCACTCTACGATGAACGCTTCATCAATCGTTTGTACTTTTCACTGTATAGTCTTTGAAAAGAGACCATAAAAATAATGCTAATAATTCCAGGAAGACAGCTCAGTGTACAGCTCAGCTATACTCAGCAATCACTCAAGCTGGAGGTCTAGCGAAGATGACCACCTGTGTGGGCCACTCTTTGGGCGCTCATATCTGCGGCATGATCTCTAACCATCTCACTGAGAAACAGTACAAAATTGTTGGTAAGTTCTTTCATTATAACCTAATCCTTTTTTTTGGGAAGATAACATCTTCAAATGACTTCTCTCGCTTTGGCTGAGGCGAGACGGAACGTCAGACTCTTACTGACTAAAAACTCCCCCGTTCGTACTCTTGTTTCGAGTCGGAGCCCCGGTAACCCGTTAAGTTGACCGCAACTCCGGGTTAAGCTACTCCTGGGGCTTGTAACAAGCTGTGTAGTAGCGTCAGGCCAATTATAATTTCTCCTTTATCATTCTTGCTTTTCACATGGTTGTTGTAAAAACCGACTAGGGAACTATACATCTTACAAAGACCGGGCTACAGCGCTCCCTGGTAATTTCGAACCTTTGGACCTGCGACCTCCAACTCCCTGTCTAGCATGGAGATTATTCAAAAGGCTTTACGTGTGGGAGGCTCCTAGCCCATAGTCGATGATGAATGAATTATAAAACGGAGGAAAGAAAAAAAAAGAAAGAAAGAAAGTTTTTTTTTATTTGCACCGCAACAAACTAAACCAGGAAGAATAAAATACAATAACAAAAAGGGCTAAAGTGTGCACGGCGCAAAAAGGCCAAGTGCTCATCTGAAATGCCGTGACCCGAGGCCGTGTGCGGTAACTCGAGTCGCGGCGCTGATTTTCAGCACTAGCCCGTTCTATAATAATAAACATATATTCTAGTAATTATTATATAAAAATTGAGGAATGTAATTAAGGAAAAAAGGCAGGATGTTGTTCCGTGAAATTCAAGACATTTGTTAATAGGTTCTTATATGGTTTGCATGCATAGTTTTAATCATATGACAGTGCAGCACATTTTCCTGTTGTAACAAGAATTTAAAAGAAATGATTAAATCTTTTGCTTGAACATTGATATGATGAATACTTTATTTGTCCTGATAAAAATGTTATAAATTAAAATTGGGTTTGTGTACTTACATTTAAATGTAATTTATAAAGCAATTGTCTTTGTTTGTCAGCGACATTTTTGTGACTGGACGTGTTGTGTGGATAGTAGATAGATAATTAGGTATTTGTTATAAATATATACTTATAGGTTCATTTTTTTCGTGATTATATTGGTAAAGTTTTCATAATAGATATGTAGGTATTAGATATATCAAAGACATTGTACAACATACTTTTAAAAAAAGCGGAACGAATGGAGTTTCTTGCTCGTTCTTCTCCATTCGAATCTACATTTTGGAATGAGCACCTAGCTTCACCTAGCTTCACTGATGGACTGACTGACAGACTATTATTTATTTTGTATTTGTTGACGTTTCAAAAGTACCAAATTATGGTATTATGACTTTGACTTCGGTAAACAGGTAACTAATTTGTCCCTAATGTATCTTGGACGAAACAAAAAATAAAAAATCCAGTATATTGTTTATAATTATATTTATTTTAGAATGCCATACTTACATACAAAAAATATTAATTTTATGTGCTTAGTTTTTTAATCAAAAGATTGTCCCTGTATGACTTTATCGGAAGGCCATTCAATAATACCTGTGCAAATACACTAATATAGGATTGCCTGTGCATTATCTATCTGTGCAAATACATGTGCAAATACCATACGAAATCGCTGCTGCAAACATTCATATTATTCACAACGGGGCATACCGCATTTCTGATCACCAGATGACGCTAGTATTGAAACTCACGTTCTTCGTCCAATAGGGAATTAGCCAGTGTCACAGCATTGGACGTTCAATATTGGATGGCTGCAGTGATTGGAAAAAAAACTCCTTTTGACATTTGCGAAACAGCATTGACAGCAAAAACAATGTTAGCTCCCATTACCACATATTATGTATATGTATAGATATTAAACGTTGTTTTTTACTTTTAAACATAACGCCAACTTAGGACTTACTAATCAATTTGTACCTAGTAGTACCTATTACTTATAAATTATAATTAAAAAAAATATAACAAAGAAATACGTTTACAGCTGTGGCTTTTTTGGCAACGCTAGCGTTACTGTTTTAGTTTCCAAATACTGGTTGATACCGTCTTCGCCTCTGAAATAAGAAAAAGTATTTTTAATATTCTGCAGATATAACAGAGACAATTCAGAGTATATCTATTGAAATTTTTTTTTAATATAAAATAGCTAAGTGTGGGACAGCCATGCTTTGGCACGAATGGGCCAGCTCTACCGGAGCGATACCACGGCCCCACAGAAAACCGCCATTAAACAACACTTGCGTGTTTCGTCGTGTGAGTGGGGTTACCACAGGCCCAATTACCTCCTTCCCTCCCATAGTCTCCCCAATCCCCGTATCCCCAACAATCCTCAAATTTGTATTCCCCAAAACGCCCCTGGTGTTCACAAAAAAATAGAAAAAAAATGTACGTACAGCTCTCTACCAAGACCGGAATCCTTAAAACCTCCGAATGGTGTTTGACTAGGCGTGTGGTCGTACGTGTTGACCCTGAAAGATGAAAAATATCAATTTATTTCTATTTCTAATAGAAACTTTAGTTTATGTAAAACACACATCACCTTATAGCCGAAGATTACGCATACATTTTTTAAAATATTTACTAGTTCCTCCTCTTCTTATACCTTCCACTTCTTATAAAATACTAGTTTCAGCCAGGGGCTTCGCCTAGGTCCCCTCTCATATCCCATCTCAAATCTATCACTGTACCACAAGCAAATCCATCAGTAGTTTTTTTAAAAAGAATATTTAATAATTTATTATTTTCTTTTGAAAGGCTAATAAAAATACATCCATAAATCTTCACAAACTTTCGCATTTATAATGTCAGTAGGAGCTTGAGTTCAACTCTTTGATCAAAATCATCAAATCATACAATATCAACTTACCAGATGGATCCAGCTCTAACTTGCTTCGCGAAGCTAAGTGCAATGGTGATATCATTGGTAATGACCCCAGCACCAAGTCCATAGTTAGTATCGTTTGCCCTATCTATCACTTCTTCAAACGTATCGAATTTCAAAATACTTTGCACTGGACCAAATATCTAAAAGAGAAAAACTTCATCACCGACAAAGCAACTTATTAAAATAATTCTCCTTCTTTTTCGTTTTAAGCAAGACTTGTTGATTCATTAAAAAGTTGCTGGATGCTTTTAGTTCTTGAAGAACCATACAGATTATACATATAATTATTTTTCATGTAATGCAATTTGGAAAATTATCATAATCTTCTCCTGAGACTTGATATCTAATATTTCCTCGTCTAATCGTTAACAATGTCATTTCCATTTGACTTACCTCTTCTCTGGCAATCTTCATGTTATCAGTGACATCAGCAAACACAGTTGGCTTGATGTAGTAACCCTTATCTCCTAACTTGTCACCTCCAGCTACGCACTTTGCTCCACCTTCCTTACCAGCAGTTATGTAACTCAGAACTTTGGTGTACATGTCTTGGTCGATCTGAAAATATCGAATGCCCTTTTGTACACTAATATCTTCCTTATTTCAAATAACGTTGATATTTTATGTGTGTCTTGGTAAACGATAATACATATGTATTATGTCAAATGTTTTTAATCGTTCGTCAAAGGGAGTGATTAATTTAATTAAGTACAAGACAAGTTGAAAATGTCTAATTAATGAGCATAAATAAACAAGATCTCACAATTAGTGTCGAGCTCAAGAAACTTAGAATGAGTGCAGAAAGGTGATAAAGAATCATATTAAACTGTCAAATACCAAGCGGTCACCGGTGACCGCGACCTATTGTTCTTTAATTGTGTCTATAAAACCGGTACTCGACGAGTTAAACGTAACTTAGTGGCAGCTTATAGTCAATAGTAAAATATACAACTTTCAAACCTGAGGTCCTTGTTGGACGTTCTCAAAAGGATTTCCAACGGATCTCTTGGAAGCGATCTCAGCAGCTTTCTTCACAAACTGGTCGTAGATCCCAGACTGTACGTAAGTCCTAGTGCCAGCGCAACAGCACTGTCCAGCGTTTGCGAATGCCGCTGCATGAGCAATCTGCGCTGCTTTTTCCACTAAATTGTTCAATAACAGGTTTTATAAATTGCTTACAAGATATTATATGAAAATAATTTATATCATGTATGTATTATCGTTGACTGTCCCATCAAATTATATCTTTTAAGGCAAGACAAGGTCCAAAGTTTATTTATTTCGGAAATATCAAAGATCGATATTGCAATGATAGGTACAAGGTAATTACTTAATTATATACTTGATTATCTATTTCGGCAAAATAATGAGAACACTCAATCAATCTACTTTCATAATCTGGATAATATTATTTTTATAACTTCAAACATTTCAATTAGTGAAAAGGGAGGTATTAATCGTTTTTATAAATATGGAAATCAAATTACCATCAGCATCGTTAAAAACCACTAGAGGACTCTTGCCACCTAATTCCAAAGTGATTCGCTTAAGATTAACTGCTGAAGCTGCTCCAAGAATAATGCGACCGACCTGAAAGTATTAAACGATAAATTTAATTTTCTACAGCAAATAGCCAATTACCGCATTGTTCTATCCAAGCACTCTTTTATCCCTTTTGGCTTCCAGTTGAAACTGAAAACACTATTCATCATTTACACGTTTACCTACCTCAGTGGATCCTGTGAAAGCAATCTTGTCGACGTCAGGGTGGTGTGTGAGCGCTGCTCCAGCTGTAGGTCCATACCCTGGTAGTACATTGACTACTCCTGGAGGGAAACCAGCTTCTTTGATCAGAGCTGCTACTGCTAAAGCTGTTAGTGGTGTCTGTTCTGCTGGTTTCAGGACTATTGTGCAGCCTGAAATGTAATGAATATAGTTTAACTCGTCGAGTACCGGTTTTATAGACACAATTAAAGAACAATAGGTCGCGGTCACCGGTGACCGCTTGGTGTTTGACAGTTTAAGGAGTGCTTGAGATTAGGTATAAACTTTATTCAGACTGCCTCGTTGGCCGAGTGGTCGCAAGTGCGACTGCCGGGCAAGGAGTCTTGGATTCGATTCCTGTGTCGAACATAGTACTACTGGGTTTTTAAAAGGAAATCTCAGTAGTAGCACGGAGTCTGGAATTGTGCCCGGTATATGGCAATAGGCTCACCCCCTATTACATGGGACTCATAACATAGTGAAAAGTGGGTGTTACATTGTTAAGTGCCGCAATGTGCACTTATCCTACTCCTTCGGGGATAAAAGACATTTATTTATTTATTTATTTTGAAAATGTATACATATATAACACCACAGCTTACGCCATTAAGTTATACTGTGATATTATATTTCATCATTCATCAAGTTCATTAAATGATGAGAGAGATTGTTTGACGAGTCTCAAAATTTTTAGTTTCGACATGTTCAGGTAAAAACATCAATAATTATGAATATAATAGTCATCCCATTCCAATCAAAAAAATATAGGCATTTAAAGTCTGTGTCGCAGATCACACAGACTATAAGGTCATAGCTCAGTATTCATGCCTTTATCTAATGATTTGCTAATAAATCGCTCTAAATAAACTAGGAAGCCAACTGCCATTCAATTAACAATAGAAAAGTAAAGAAGCGTAATAAAATAATATATTATGTTGACAGGCGCTAATTAGACACCATTTATCACAATAATAATAATAGAAATAAATAAATTAGTCCTACCAGCAGCCAAGGCTGGTGCAATTTTCCATGATATCATTGGTATGGGGTAGTTCCATGGTATAATCTGGCCACAAACACCCACTGGTTCCTTCAAAGTAAAAGACATTACTTCACCATCTGAAAAATTAAAAAATAGAACGTTTTAAAGCAATCTTGTAGTTATGCTGCTTTTGAATTTGGAAGCCGCGGTTTTGATAGTTTGTCAGTTGCGATAGAAGTTAATGTAGGAATGTATTTTTTAATTTGATCAAAGTAGAACGAAGTAATTCGGCAAATCTCTATATAAATATATCGACGCTTTTATATTATTTTAGTGTACGTATTTTGCTGTCTAAATCTAAATATACTAATAGGTGTTGGTCTTGGTAGAGATACAGATGTTTTATTGATTTCAAAATTATGTGGCTTGATAACCTCGCATCTCTAGCATTATCTACGAGACAAGTAAAAAGCAACGTAAGGTTTCTGTCTAACATTCAACACACGACATTAAAATAATCACGCTCTAAAGAGTTAATGAAATCGTGACAATAGACGTCAATAAAATTATCTCACTGTCTAGTAGAGATAACGTAGAAACAATGATTGTAAATATTAACTTAGTAGGTACTATAATAGATGAAAGATTATGTGTAAAGAAAGTACCCATGTATGACAAGTATGCACTTTCTGCTCTTATTTTTAGGATAAATCTTGCAAGTGTCGTGTCTAAATGAAATAATAAAAAATACTTGACGAAGTGATGTATTACGAATTACGATAGAATGATACCCTTAAATATTTTTAGCGACTAACAAAAGCCTTTGATTGATACGACCTATTATATTAAGACTACATCTAGAACATTATTATTATATCTGCTTTTTAGTGAAACACTGTTGACGCCATTACCTGCAGGTATAGTGTTCCCTAAAATTTTGTCTGCTTTGCCGGCGTAATATCTTAAAACAGTCGCTGCATAGTACACTTCATCTTCAGCGTCCTTCACTGGCTTTCCACAGTCCAAAGTCTCTAACTCTGCTAAATATCTGGCTTGGGATTCTATCAGTTCTGCCAACTTGAGCATGAGTAGACCTCGCCGGGAAGCGTCCATTAGGCGCCATGGTGAGTAGCGAGCGAATGCCTTCTTCGCTGCTGCTACCGCCAAATCTACGTCAGCCTATAAAAATTGCTGTTAAATAATTGCTTCGATAATCTATTTTCGGTGGTATATTAGCTTTGTGTTTGAATCTGGGTTGTTCCATCTACAGTAGCCAAAATACCGAATGGGGATTATCCAAAAAAAATTAAGGAGTTGTTTTTAATTCTCAATTCTCGGTTCTCAATTCGACCGTATACATGCATATATGCTTTTTTTTTTTTAAGATACTAATTTGAGTATTTCTCCCGTACTTACAGTGTAAAGTAAAATTTATAATCGACTTTAATACATTCTGCCCTTCTACGTCATCAAAGGACTTATTTTAGATTTGATGTAAATATTTGCACTCACTTTGTCTGCCTCAGCCACTTGTGCGATAACGGTCTCATCTTGAGGGTTGATGGTGGGGAAGGTCTTCTTGCTGACAGCGTCCAACCATTCGTTGTTGATGAACAACTTAACGGACAAGAAAAAAAATAACAGTTTCTATAGAATGTATTAAAAAATCTGAACAGTTTTTTTATCTAGTCACCTATTTAACTAAAACAAAAAAAATATTTATGGCATAAAACGTGCATATTACGCATACATATTGTTATTTAATCAAATATATACATGTTTATTGTATATTATTTAATAAAAGAAGTATGCATGAGTCCATATTTTAACGAGAAGAATCATCTTCAGCAGAACAATGTCGGTTCAATTACATAAAATTGTGCGCATCCTCCCGACAAGCAAGGAGTTCAATGGTATCAACGAAGGATATCTTTAGCCAAGCTAGCTAGTTTCAAAACAGGTTTGTTTGTAACAGGAATCTACGTTGAAGATGGTTGACATTATTTAAATGGTTTAAGGCGCATACTTCTTAAATTAAAGTATACAGGACTGACAATCATTTTCACCAATCGCTCTTAATTTTTAAGGTAAGATAGGTGACACGCCATGACTTTTGGTTTACATCGAACTTTAATAAGTGATACCTAAAGGGTTTTTAGTTGCTTCCTCACGCAAAGTTACTCTTATTTAAGAGATGGTTGGTGAAAATAACTATATGTCCTCTACATATTTGTTTATGTGTAGTTTGTCTTGGACTCTATATTATAGATATAGATGGTAAATATACCATCTTGGTGATTTTGAGTGGAAACCGAATTTAATCGACCTATTTCTTTGATTCATAGATATAGGTCGATGCCCAAAGACTTTGAGCATAATGCGAGAAGTATTTTAAATTTCGTATCAAGAATACTAGCAAATAACTTACTTTTATATACTTTACTTTAGCCATTTTCGTCGTGTTTTAATTTCTCGTTTTATTTACTTTTCGATCTATCAATTTTGACTGACATTGATAGGTAAAATCAGAAATTGACTTTATAGTAAGCAAATGTTGCAATTATTATGTGCTAAAAAATGGTTATAAAGTACAATATTCGTAATTTAGTTAAAAATGAGCTGAAGATTTTCAGTGATTTTCATACATATATATCTTGAGTTTTTTTAGTTTAATGCTGGATAAATTAGTATCCTTATATTTTACGATTTCATAATTAAATAATACTATCGACATAAACTCCAAGTGTGGCAATAAATTAATAACAAAACCAGTTAAATGTGGATTTCAATCACATGAGTAATATCTCTGTTTATCCGTTCGGACAATAACAGACAATTTTGTTTATAAATATTGAATTGCACAATAGAATACATTTAATCATGAAGTACAATAGCACCTATAAGATACTTTCCCCTTTTTTTCTTAATTTATTCTATTATTTCTATAATTTAAATTTTTGAATTCCAATTTGTTATTAACAGGTGGTCGGCACTTTTTAATACCTACATATAAAAGTAATGTTCAGGTTACTGACAAAAAAATAAGACGTATCTATAGTTAGATATTTTTGTTTTGTAATACAGCATTAAAATTACGAGCCTACTACTGGAACAGTCCAGAAGAGACCCATAGGGGTCTCCTCTTCGTAGGAGATAGTATTTTTAAAAGGTTCAGTTCAAACTGTGCTGTTGCCCTGTCTCTATCGAGTATAGATCTTTTGTCAGTTTACTATGGCCACGTTAAGAGTAAACAAATATAGTTATTCTACTCTACCACCAACACTCGGCTTATTATAGGGGCTCACTAATTTTAAATGTAATGACAATTTTTATCAATATGTTGTTGTCGTTAAGACAACTTTGTTTTTACAGTGATAGCAACAGCTGGTATCAAAATACAGACAGATAACCCAATTATATATATTATTTACTTTGTTTTACCTTAATTTAATAACAAAATAAATATAGTGCCTATATAGTGTAATTCAAAACAGATTGATACAGAACGTAACACAAACATTCTTGCGCTTTATTCACTACAAAAATAAAAATGAAAGCATTTGTAAATTCCAATGAAATTTAATGAATCTTTCACTTATTTATTCTTTACTACTCATAAAACTATTATGTAAATGAATTTGCGACTTACCTTAGTATATTTAACGTCTACTTTCACCATTATTTATATTTAAAATTGGAGCAGAATAAAATCTACGGTTTCCACGTCTGAGCCCAAAGCCGGCTTCGGGCAAACTGATGTAGTTGCCAGGATTTAATTAAAAAACGACATGCATCATGTTAAAAAAAATATGTTACGGATTTTGTGGCATGTTCGAGTTTTTATAGTTTTTATTTACAGTTAGATTTGCTGGTAATGTTAAGACTGGAATACTTATATATTTACTTTTTTATTTGTAATGAAAGTATTGAGTTGTTAACTACTAAAATATATTAGTGCTTTGAGATATACATAATAAATAGCACTTGTCTTAACATAAACTAAAATGTATACATAGCACGCCAATCATTTTAAAACAATAAAACTCAGTTATTCCATTTGTGCTTTATAAAGAGGAATTGTCTCTTTTATGGCAACTCCGAGCTGGAATCCGAAACAGTTACAATGGCTTCAAAGTAAAGTAAACCATAAATCTATTGGTTTTAGACACGAACTTGAATAACAATTAAATTTTTGATCAATATACTTCACATTCTATGAATATCTCGTTGGTCTCGACGACCGGATCTTGGGTTTGATTCTGGATTCAAGCATAATACCTATACTTATTGGGTTTGTGGGTCTTGAATTGTGTTTTCAACACTGTGTCATGTATGTTGTATTTATGTCTCCTCTCACAGGGCTGCAGGAACAAATCCCATAAGGGATATGCAGTACCTTTGTTTTGCTATAGTTTTCCCCCTTTGTTTTTTATTGCCTGTGTTGTCTGTGTACTTAAACTGGTATATTATAAAACAAACATTGCTTCTACTTTGTTCTCAGGACTAGATCCAGGTAGACCACTAGTATCAGCGTATGGATCTCGTCAATTTAGACTGGGTAGGGATGATGCCTACGTGGTGCATGTAATGCATACTAATGCCGGTTTCCTGGGGGAAGACGGTCAAGTCGGCCATGCTGACTTCTGTGTCAATGGTGGAAGATTACAGCCTGGTTGCAAGGGGCATGCTATGCGTAAGTATTGTTTTTTTATTCATTTTTATCAGGTCAACCTGTAACGAACTTTGTAGGTAATTAAATTTAATGAAATTTTATCTCAATTAAATTTAATCGCGATTACATACATTAAACATCTAATTAGTCCGTAAGTTAGGTAATGAAAAAATATTAGACACGTATTTTTTTATTTTATTTATTTATTTATTTATTAACACTTCTGTATAACAAACATACGATGGCGGACTTAATGCCGGGTGGCATTCTCTAACAGTCAACCATGGGGTGATGCAGAGATGTGCAACAGTAGGTGTAATAGGTGTAATGGTTTATGTGACACAGAAAAATCTATATAATTATGCATAACTGTAAATACATACATATATCCGTATAATATATAGGTATAATATAAATTACATAAGATACATTATCAATATTACTAGATAACAATACTATAAAAGTAAATGAATAAATTGGGAATAAAACTACATATAATATATATTTATATACATATATATTAAATACAATCGCCAAAATGATAAATTAAGTACGTGATGCGTCTGTCTGTTCCCTCTGCAATAGCTCACGAACCTTAACTTTAAAACTAAGCCGGCTGGTTGCCGTCCTGACATCCGTGGGCAGCGCATTCCACAGCAGAATGGATTGGACAAAGAATGAAGAGTGAAGGAAGTCGGTACGGTGTGTGGGACATTGTAGAAGAAGATTATTAGTGGAACGAAGATACTTGCTGTGGTTTGCGCTTATGAACTGAAAATAGGAGGATAGATAGCTAGGAGAAGTGGGGGAATTAAGAAGAGAGAATAAAGTGGTTAACGCCCGTTGTTTCCTGCGTTGACGTATGGGCAACCACTTTAGTTGCAACCGATATGCAGAGACATGGTCGTATTTACGCAGGTTAAAAACGAATCGAATGCAGTTATTTAGAAGGCGGTCAAGTTTATTGAGGAGATCTGCATTCAGGTCGTAGTAACACACATCAGCGTAATCAATTATGGGAAAAACCAAGGACTGAACAAGCATCGCCTTGGTCGACGACGGAAGGAAGTTTTTTAACCGATACAGGGCTCGCAACGTCCCCGTGACTCGCTGACAAACACTAGTAACATGAGCACGCCAGGTTAAGTTGCCGTCGATGTGCAACCCAAGATTTTTGACATCACCACTAAATGGAATAACCGCACCGTCAAACCGGACTGGCGGTACCGTTGCACTGTTAACTCGTCGAGTACCGGTTTTATAGACACAATTAAAGAACAATAGGTCGCGGTCACCGGTGACCGCTTGGTGTTTGACAGATTAACCTTGCACAAAGTGCGGGAGCTACCTACTATTATCGCCTGACACTTGCTCGGGTTGACATTAATGCCAAATTTCCCAGACCAGTTAGATATGGCAGTCAAGTCCGCGTTCACCTTCGCAACTGCGTCAGGTAAGTCCTCAATCTTGACTTGACAGTACAATTGCAGGTCGTCGGCATACAGATGGTACGCACACTGAAGTTCGGAAGTGATAAGGTTTATGAAGATGGAGAATAGAAGAGGAGAGAGAATTCCGCCTTGAGGAACCCCAGCTTCTAAACGGCACCAGTTCGACGAAGCCTCACCAACCTGGACCAATTGCTGACGTTCCTGAAGATAAGATGAAAACCAATCCAGTGCACCATCAGAGACCGTATTTTGTCGTATAACAAAACAATACTTAGATAAAACGAAGGAAAGTTTAGGTGTGGGGGCTAAAACATAATTGCTACGTATAAAATGTACTTAGACGTGACGTCACGCGACATTTCAAATCAATATATCGTCGAAAGTATTCGTTTCTGTAAGAAAATAAGAAATATGTGTCTAATGATTTAAAACAATCTAGGAGACGGACATTAAAATAAAAATCAGGCATCTACCCCCTATTGTTGTATTTTGTATTATTATGAAACTTGGTAGTTACATGTAAATTGGGTAACCATCCAATAAAATGGTACCGTCAAATTGATCTGATGATAAAATTAGAGAGTGACTGATGTCCGATGGAACTCTGGACTGTCTACTTGTAAACATATCGACTTTCAGCTCAATGGTTAGATCCGATTTCCCTGATGACGAGGATGTATGATTTAAAACTTTTTTTTTGTTTTTTTTTTTAAACTAAGTAAGATTATTGAGTTACAAGTGTATGACTAATTCCTCTCTAAACCCTCAGGTATAGCCCGTTGCAGTCACTTCATGGCGTCCTGTTACTTTGCCGCGAGTGTGAGAAAAAGAAGACGCCTGGTCGGTATACCATGTGACAGTACGTGTCCTAAGGAACGAGGGCATTGGGGCATCAGATTCGATAGGAAAGCTGTGGTGCTTGGTGAAGAAGTTCCTGATATGTAAGATTGATTATTTTCACAGTTTACCTATTTTCTTGTCGTGAAATGAAGGTTACCTATAGTTGTTGCTCACCAGATGCACTGATGTAGTATACGATTCTGTTTTCTAGTATGATTTTCTAGTGCCAAATTATTACACAGTTTATTTTTGAGAGCCATATGTCGAAATACCATAACCACATGTATTTAAAATTAATCATAACCATTATCATAGTAAACTACTAATACCTACTAAATAGTAATTTAAATATAGAAGATCCAACAGTCAAACTTTTTACATATAGTTTTGTTGGACATGGCGTTGGATTATAAGGCATACCATGTACCTTTATTATTAATAAATAAATAAAATAAATACTCAAACCTCAAACGCTACTCAATTTTAAGTCGCGCTTAAGTATAGTTCTATCACTACAAATTCTTTGTAAAATGACAGAGATGGCACGATATTTAAGCACGACTTAAAATTGAGTAACGTTTCAGTATTCCGGCAATAGTGATTGGACTATTAGGACCTTACATTAGCCCTTATTGGACTGTCGACAGTAGGTAGACTTGTAGTTTTGTCAGTGAGATGTGAGTTCCGAGTTTAAATGTAGATAGGTACTGTTAAACATTCTTATTTCAAGGACGAAAGCGTGCTTCAATTAAGTATTTGCTACTTAGTGTTATGTGTGTCGTGTCGGAATCTTGGTCAATATTAACATGCTCATTTTGGGCATAATTGCGAATCAACAGGCGTTCGTTTTTTGAAAATTTTATGCATGTTCAATAGAACAGCTGTTAGCATGTCAGTTTAGAGCATGTGTTGTACAACCTTTAGTTTCACAATAGTTTTTTTTTTAATTGGTTGTCTTTGTTTTCAGGGCCCGAGGAATGTACTGCGTTAGTTTTGAACACAATGAAGATTGTCCATTTGACTGAATTGTAAAATAATCAAATTAGCATGCCTACTTATTACCCGGTGCAAAGTGAAGGGTATTTTATCTAGGTACACAAATCCGAAGTCGTTCGTTATTGTTTTAACTTTAAGTAATTTATTGTTAAGTAGGAAAATAAAATAAGAGGTTTTGACAAAGTTGCTAATGTTTTATTCCAATAGTAAAGTGTTACAAAGAAACCGTATCTAGAAGCGAAAGTTCCAATCTTTAATATGGTCTTCCGTGGAAAATAATGATGAGTCTAATCAAATAGAAATTATACCTAATACCTTGCTGCTTATATACCACAGTATACAATAAACTACTCATAGTTATTCTTAACTTTTAGTTTCTTTCTTCGGAGACATGGTAACTTGTATATTGGCGCAAGAGAAATTACAAGCGTCATTGTAGAATAAAGACTTGAAGGTCCAGTTGCCAAACACGAACGTGCCACCGAAGTATGACTCAGCAATTCCCAGGATATCAACTTGGAACTTGTAGTGTCCCTGCAAAAAGTCACAGGTGAATTTTAATGTAGGTTCCAACAAATTGGAACGTAGCATTTCTGCAGAGCGTCTGGTTTGAAATGAATAATTTTAATTCGGTTATAAAAAATCAGACTACAATAGAAGCCGAACGATCCTCAAACTCCTAATCCCCAAAAGGCCGGTAACGCACTTGTAACGCTTATGGTGTTCTAGGTGTCCATGGGCGACGCCGATTGCTTATCATCAGGTGATCCGGCTGCTCGTTTACCGGCTTATGCCATTTATGGCCGTTACACCCGTTGTCTTTTTTTAAAAAGACAATGGGTGAAACCACGCAGGGGTTAGTTTAGATAGTAGAGCTAGTTTAGTTTAAAATTCAATGATGTGTGTGTGATACCACGGCCTCATAGAAAATCGACGTGAAACAACGTTTGCACACAACAACAAACACAATGTTCGTAATGTGACTGAGGTAACTGGAGGCCTAATTACACCGCCATCTCCTCAATCCCCGATAATCCTCAAATTCCTAGTCCTCAAAAGTTCAGTAAACATTTGAAACGGCTCTGGTGTTTCGAGTGTCCATGGGCGACGTCGATTGCTTACCATCAGGTGATTACCATCATCCATCTGCTCGTTTACCGGCTTATCTTACAAAAAAAGTTATTGTGGTAAGTAGTAAACTTTTACTATAAGGCTCCTGTGTTTTACGTCTCTGCCTTATTCGGAATGGAGACTGTACGGTTGGTGCGGTGGCTGGGCAACAGGCTGCCGTGCAACGAGTCGCGGGTTCGATCCAGCACGGAACAACACTTTGTGTGATCTACAAATTGTTGTTTCGGATCTGGGTGTCATGTGTATGTGAACTTGTATGTTTGTAAACGCACCCACGACACAGGAGATAATCCTAGTGTGGGGCAACGTTCTAGTTAAAAAAAAATCAGTGTTTCGAAAATTATATGGCACGTAAACTTAAGTTACTTACAAATTGCTAAATTAAATACTCACTTTCACAATATAACAATCTTTAGTAACGTTCATAAGTGAACTGAAGAGAGGCCTCAAGAAGAGATGCTCGCATGGTTTTTTTACTTGTAATCTAAGGAATTCTTTGCCATTGGTAACTGCAACAATTTTCCCCTAAAATTAAAAATAAATATGGAGGATTAGGATAAAAAAATTGACATTACTCTTCTGGTCCTTTGTCGTAGGTGGTCCTTTACATCGAAAATCGATGAATTGTGTATGCTGCATTCGTTTCTGAATTTATTATTAGGTGAATAAATTGGGGGCAAATACTTCTTTCTGCGAAATTCTCATTTTTTTCTGAATTCTCTGGTTTTAAAACGCCTTAGAAAAATCTTTACCTTTGTTGGCGACACATTTTGTAGAACTTCAATTTCGTATATTATTGAAGTAGATGTATTGCTGATAAAGGCCGTTGAATGCGCACAATCCTTTTGCTTTGGTCCTTTGCAAATGTCAAACTGTGTTATCAACAAATTGAAAGTACCCTGGAAGACAAAATACGGATGACATTGGTATAGAGGAGACAAGAGTCCGTTAGAAACGTGGTCCTTAAGCCATCAATAAAATATTTACAAAAATTCCACGAAGATATACATTGACTTACATAATCTTTCTGTGCTCCTGATGACACTTGAACATTAAACGCCGTGATCAGGATAAGTAATTGTATAAACATCTTGCACTTATAGAGACTTCGAGCAAGTTTAGTGTGGTACAACCAAGTAAAATTTTACGAATATAGTTAGGGATAGCTATGTCATTACGATTCATTTTTGCTTAACCATTTAAAACCCTATTAAACGGTTCGTTGGAGAGTATAATTTTTATATGATTGCTATAAATTATTGGATACTGAGCATTTAGTTTATACAATGCTTGTTAGTCGAACTATATTATGGAGATGATCTAGTAAATTGAGGAGATAAGCATTTTTTTCTATTTCCTGAACGGTATAAAGCATCTAGAAAGTTTTAAATGGGCAACATGACTAATACTTAATATTATGCTATGAACACTATATGATGTATGCAGATAGGTAGGTTTTGATTCCAGGATTTAACTAAAATATTTGTATTCAACGTCTACTGCCCAGGAAAGTCCACTGCTACATTATGGGACACAGCTGTATCCCATGTATAGACTATGTAGCCTATGCTAGGTCAGTGGCTACGTTGGTAGAGACATAACAAAATTAAATTATCAAAATCTTTGCGCTACGCAAGAGAGTTGGGCATTGTAATTTAAATGTCAGATTTATAAGAGAGCGCTGCGGTCTTTCGTCTAATGTGAAGTCCCTTAGACAAAAGTATGTAGCGGTAAATGTATAATATTTTGCATAGTAAAGATTATGTTACTTGGACTACCTGAATTATTTATTAATTTATCAAGTGATTCAAATGCCCGTTTTGCGGCCTATATCATAAAAAAAACTTTGTTTATTGAGTGGTATCAACGGCTGCCGAGCAAAGGGCTCAAATATAGCATTACTTTATTCTGTTTTTCGTAAATATCTCAGTATTTAATAGTACCGAATAGAATTTTTGCCTTTTTTGAGGCAATAGACTCACTACCTTTTACATGGGACTCATGATGCAACTGGTGAAACATGCGTATTAAAATGTATACCTATGAGCATCTCTGTCTATGTCTTCGGCGATGATAATGCATGAAGTCATGACATATATAAATAAAACAATAGAATTAGCGGATTAAGTTTAATTTATTAATCAACATGACTTTTTGTTGGAGTCAGCGAGAGGTTGAGGAAACCGCAATGCATGTTGCAGACGTCACTGTAGAAGTTCCATTGAAATGTCCAATTTCCATACATGAACTTACTCCCATAAAAACTGCGGGCTACCTTCTGGATATCAAAGGTAAATTGGTAGTATCCCTGCAAAAAGAAAAACTACCATGACTATTGTGATGATTCAATGATGGCTTATTTATGGTATTTGTTTAAGGGGGATAATCATCGAATGACTACTCCCATCTTTAGTGTCAGACTCTTACTGACTAAAAACCACCCGTTCCTACTCCTGCCCTTCGTACCGGAGCCCCAACAACCCATTAAGTTCTCCGCGGCTTTTTTATGGTATAGGGCGGTAAACGAGCAGGTTGAGCACCTGATGGTAAGCAATCAGCGTCGCCGCTGGGTGAGTACCCAGCGGCGCCATTGAATTTATAAGTGCATTGCGGGTCTTTTGGGTGTTAGGTATACTAAATCTTTACCTTATTAATTGCACAATGGTCTGGGGTATTCAAAGCAGTCATAATTAAGGTCCTGAGAAAAATGTGTTCACATAGGTCTTTAACCGGAATTCGTAGTAAGGGATTGTTGTTCACCAATCCTACGATTTTTCCCTGGAAAAAAGTGTAATAATATTATGCGGCTGTACCCGCAACTTCGTCCACGTTTTTTTTTAAATAAAAGTTGCTTCAGTTACTCTTTAGTATACTAGCTAAAAAAAACCGCCAATAAAAGTCCCGTCAAAATAGGTCTAGCTATTTCAGAAATTAGCTTAGCAATTAAATTATTATTAATTATCGCTGCATAGTATAAAACAAAGTCGTTATCCGCCGTCTGTCTCTCCCTATGTATGCTTAGATCTTTAAAACTACGCAACGGATTGTGATGCGGTTTCTTTAATAGATAGAGTGATTCATAAGGAAGGTTTATGTGTATAATACATGCATATTGCACCCGTGCGGGTTGGGTCGCTTGATTATTATAAAAAGAAGGATAAAAAATTTAAAAAATTGTTATTTTAATTATGTATCGTAGTGGAAGCGGTTATTTCAATAGGTATTACAAGCTGACCATCCAATATTATTCATCTGTAGTATGAATGTATAGATTATGGCACTTCTACGACTTTATAACGGTTATAAAAATACCTTAACCGCCTTCATATTTTGTGTTATATTATATTCTAAAGCCAAGGTGACATCACTGAGAATTTTCACTGCCGATCCAACACAGGTCCTGCGTTTAGGTCCATTGCAGTCTTCATATTTTGTAAGTTTCAAGTCAAATTCGCCCTGCAAGAAACTCTAGGTATACTTTCACTGTTTTGTAATACTTAGATGTATAATTACTTTACTAAGTAACTATTATTAACATAACATAACATCACACCTTTTATCCCCCAAGTGGTAGGCAGAGGTGGACATTACACAATTTAACATTAAACAATTTAACACCAACTTTTAACTATTTATGTTATGATTATGAGTCCCATGTAATAGGGGCTTATTGCCATGTACCGGGCACAATTCCAGATTCCGTGCTACTACTGAGATTATTTTTTAAAAACCCACTTATACTTTGCTCGACCCGGGAATCCGAGACCCTTTGCCCGGCAGTCGCACTTGCGACCACTCAGCCAACGAGGCAGTCCTACCCACCTATTATTACTTATTTGAAATATATTCCAGTAAAGTGTTATTGCATAATCACTTTTGTAAATCTTAGTAATGACTATTGGGACATATTTTTAAAAACCCAAACTTCTTGGAACTGCTACTAGGTTATAAGTTCTTTAGACTACTCGATCGAGCAATGAGACACTAAAAAGTTATAACATAAGTAGGTACTATATTACTTACGAATTCCAATGATGATTTAGAAGCAATAAAAGGAAAACAAAATGACATAAGCACTAGATATTTTAACATAACGTCGGCTATTAGTTTTTAAATTAAATGGTATTTTATAGCACGAAACGATTTTAGTTCGAGCTGTCATTTAAAATTGTGAATTGTATAAAATATAGCACGGTCTGTTGGTTCCTAATGGTTAAGCGCCAATGAGCTTCCTAGATTTAGTTCCAACTGAGAATAGTCTGGTTTAGGTTTTAACCTAAATTACATAATATCTAGCTTGTTTTTCATTGACGGTTTAGAATGATGTTTACTCAGTTAGTTATGATATAGGATTGAAAAATAAGAAAAGGATATAACGAACATTGGTGTAAGTTTAATGGGACGTATTTGATTCAAAATTACTGTTACAAATTCTTCCAATGCATTTTGTGAACAACTCATACCTAAAGGGCCGATGCCGATTCGGAGTCGCGGAGAACCTAACGGATTACCGGGGCTCTGGCTCGACGTGCAGGAGAAGGAAGGGTGTGGTTTTTAGTCAGTAAGACTCTGACATCCCCTCCCGCCTCACCCAGGCGGGAGCAGTCATTCGATGATTTTCCCCCATTAAAAAAAACCTAAAGTTACTACGTCTTCGACTCATTTAGTTTCATAAAAACTTAGGAACTTAGTAGTAAAATAAAATACATTATGATAAAATTACAATTTATTTAAGACTAATGTTGAAACGGGCAAAAAGGTTTAAGGGCATGTACGGTAAACGCGGCATAGGACGTCCACCAATAAGGTAGATTTACAACCTGATGAACATCGTAGAGAGCCACTGGATGCAGGTCGTTTATATACAGCCAAAGTCTTTAGAAGAATTCTATGTTCAGTTGCTCAGTTGTGTGATGTCTTATGGCTGATAATTAGCCCTTTGAGTACCGTCATTATTGACGCAATTAAAGAACAATAGGTGGCGGTCACCGGTGTCCTCGCGGTGTTTGACAGTTTAAAACAACGCTTCAATCTTTTTCTTAGGAGTTACAGCTAGTTTCATAATACCACAATGTAAGTTGCATTTGTCGTTGAAAAATGAGACTCTGTAACTCCAATTCCCATACATGAATTTGCCGCCATAAAGATTTCGGGTTGTCGCTCGAACGTCTATGCGGAATGCATGGTGTCCCTGAAAGTAGATTTCGATTACTTATGAACTAACTTTGGGATGTGCACAAGTAAGTAGGTATGCATTATTGAGATTGCAGCCAGGCGTCCTAGAGCGAAAGTCTGGACCAAGCCTAAGCTTGAGTATTAACGTCAACAGCCCTTAAAAATGTTGTTGTTTATGAGAGGTCACAGGTCAAGTATTACTAAAGGCAGTTGTACTCAGTTTCTGTATCCAGCATTTTATAGTCTTAAGATTTATATTCCTCTTACTTTGAATACACCGCAGCTGTCTGTCAAATTGAAGGCAGCCAGTACCAGAGGCTTGAAGAAGATGTGGGTACACATGTCGTTGACCCGAAATCTAATCAACTCCTTGTTGTTTAAAGAACCGACAAATAGAGCCTGAAAATATAAAAGGGCTACAGTAATTTTGCATTCGGTTTTAAAAACCTGTTTACATCTGCTATTGCTTTCTTCTCTTGTTATCTGCTGTTGAATTATCTGAAGCCTATAAATTCTGAACTAAAATTTTACTTCAGTTTATCGGATCTGTTGAGTTTTCTTGTTAAATATTCAGAGTTATTAGGTGAAGCTAAACTATAACAATAATTAATCTTGCCAAAATAAATATTGTTTTTTTTTATGGGATAAGCCGGTAAACGAGCAGACGGATCAGTTGATGGTAAGCAATCAGCGCCGCCCATGGACACGTGAAACACCAGAGGGGTTACAAGTGCGTCACCGGCCGTTTGGGAATTGGGAATTTGAGGATTGTAGGGGATTCGGGGATTGGGGAGTAGTCTCCCCAATCATCCCAATACCCGAGGCCCAATCACGGGGCCAAACGGCCAAACGGTGATTGGGCCTCCGGTAACCTCACTCACATGACGAAACTAAACGCAAGCGTTGTTTCACGTCAGTCTTCATAGTGAGTGCAAATGCAAGAATCATAATATGTTCCTATTCGGACTAAATATAGTGTTGTGTATTTCGATGCGTAGGTCATGTTTGAACTTTCCGTCTTCTTCGTGGTTCATGATACAATAGGTGGTCTATTCAATAAATTTCCAAAAAAGAGTTCCATACTCACTTTGATTGCAGTCATATTTTCTTTAGTAGTGACGTCATATTTTATCCAGATGTTGTCATAAGTGTACGCAGTGACGTCACAGCAGTTTATTTTTTTAGGTGCCTTACATACTTCGTAGCTTACCACTCTTAAATCGAATTCTCCCTGAAATTAAACGTAGTTTTAAACATATTCTTTGTGTTATGTTACCCGCTATTACATTTTTTTAAACTTATTTATTCAGTGAATTTTTATATAGGTGTAGCCTTAAATCTAAACTTGCCAAATTGTAACGTTTGATGGCGAGATTTTCTGTAGGTATAATGTACTTTTTTAATCTTTAGAATTTATGAGTTTTAATAGTTACATAATTCGAGTTCCTTATTAGTAGGAGTTAAACCTATTTACATATACCACCTAAAAGGTATCTGATACAATAAATCAATCAAAACAGTAAACATGAGTATTATGATTAATATAATAGATACTTAGTAGTCGCAAGTGCCACTGCCGGGGCAAGAAGTCTAGGGTTCCATTCGAAAGTATAACTGGGTTTTTTCTAAAAAAAAAAATAAATAACAGCAGGGAATCAGGAATTGTGCCTGGTATATGGCAATAGTTTCATTACCTATTACATGGGACTCATAACTTAAGTAATGAAAAGTGGGTGTTACATTGTACAGTGGCATTAGGTAAGTGCCGTAATGTGCACCTCTGCCTACTCCTCCGGGGATAAAAGGTCACGCCTTTTATCCTATATTTATGTTATGTATAATGGATATCCATTTCTCCATGTTTAATTAAATTGGTAAAATAGTAGATCGCTATTTAGAGATAATAAGGCCGTAACTTTAATTTTAAGAGTACTATGTACCTACTTTCTATGTTTTTGCTGTAGGTAAATAAATAACAGCTATTGCATTGTATTCCATCTCTTATAATAAAAGAAAATAGAAAAAATACTTACATATTCTACCTCAGAAGTTGTAACGAGTAAAGCAATAGAAATAAAAATAACAGAAGTACTATATTTTACCATAGTGTTCGATTCAATAGAAAAATACGTTACGCACTACAATATAGTATACAGTTTAATCTTCATCTATTGAATTGAATACTAATATGAATTGTTTTTATTTGTATTTCACGGTTGGTTGGTTTAAAATTGTTTATAAATCGCTATTAAAAGATAAAAGATAGGCGCAGAGGGATAATTGTCGACTGTTTGGCATTGAAAAGGTTTTATACTAATAGATGAAGGGCATAAATTGAAATGTTTGCAACCAGGGCTGTCCAAACAAAGGCCCGTGTTTTCATGTGGCTTGCTACACTCGTTTTAATCTCAACATCTTCATCTTATGTGCAACAACAATAATAAAATTTAGTCTATGATTTGTATACAAATTTTGTCTGTAAATAAAGAATACAATGTTAAACGTCATTACACAACGTGAAAATATTTTATCGGCCCTTCAGCTTTTGTTAGAAATTTAATTAGCCCGCGATAGGGTATATATAGGTTGGACAGCCCTGGCTTAAACCATTGAACCTATTTGAATAAAATTCGGTACAACGGAGGTTAAGACCTAGGAAACGAAGTATGATAGTTTTTATCCCAAAAATCCTAGGGAAAATCCCAGCAATAGAGATATACGTTAAAATTCCGGCACTCTATATCTTTTAAATAACTGTACATATGAGCTTGAAATTCGGTACAAAATTGGTTTGCAACCCAGTGAAAGGGTCGCGGGGAACCTAACGGGTAACCGGGGCTCCGGCTCGACGTGCAGGAGAAGGAACGGTCTGAGAGTCTGACACTCCCTTCCGCCTCACCCAGGCGAGAGCAGTGATTCGATGATTTTCCCCCCTTAAAAAAAAACCCAGTGAAAGGAGATAGAAGAGTTTTAACCACTGATACCTCACGGGTTAAAAAAATGTTTTTCTAAAAAATGTTTAGCTATGATTGTCTGGTAGATGTTAATAGTAACTGGTTAGGTTTAAGATAGAAATGGTTTTGTAAATATTACTCAAATCAAAATATTACTGAGTTTTTAAAATAAATTCTCAGTAGTAGCACGGAGTCTGGAATTGTGCACGATATATGGCAATAGGCTCACCCCCTATTAAATGGGACTCATAATATAGTAGCTCAGAATCTAGCTTCACCTAGCTTCACTGACAGACTGACGACAGACTATTTATTTTGTATGTGTTGACGTTTCAAAAGTACCAAATTATGGTTTAATTGAAATAAATGCTTTGACTTTGACTTTGAGTAAAAAGTGGGTGTTACATTGTACAATGGCATTAAGTGCCGTAATATGCACCTCTGTTTTCTCCATCGGGGATAAAAGTCGTGATGATATGTTGTTTTATAAAATGAAATTCTCGGTAGATGAGACGGAATTGAGAGTTTTATCTACGTTATACAATTGAATAACTATTTTATCAAAAGGTGCCGAAGTGGTCTTAGAAATAGAAATGTTTCGTTCGGACAAAAATGATTATGGATAAAATAAAACAAACTTACTTTAAAAAATAAATTGATTGTTTTGTATTTGAACAAATTAATCAATAACAGGTATATAGTTTTTGGTATATAAAGTTAGTAGTAGGTATCAGTGTATCCACATTTGTGGAAATTTTGATTGTTTCGTTTAAAGCTGAGGTTTCTTGGGGAGACTGAAGGAGACTGTCTTGTTTTCCAAGTACTGCTGGATACCGTCCTCACCCCTGCAAACAAAAGTTAGCTTTAATATCGAAGGAAATAAAACTAATTATCATTAACTTGAACGCTTGAAATCCCGTATATGAGACACAATAGAAAATACACTGTGTCTCGCGTGGATCCACGTTTAGACACACGACGGGTTAAGGACAATAAATGATGCAAATTCAACTCTATTGCATAACTGTCGTATTCCTGAAACTTTTAAAGAATTCGAGACGTAGAAAATAGTTGTTAATATGAGCTATTTTTCTCGTCTTACAAGAGGTTTTAATGGCGATGGCCCGTCTTATTATTTTAAAGGGGCTTTGAATGACACGAGGTTTATGTTCTATATTTCGTAAGACATCTAAATTAATTATTATGTTTTTCGGCTTACTCACAGAATTATTTGACTGACACAATTTGAATAATTATGAGCCTCTAGCATGGCTTGAAACTAGTCGAGTTTCTCGACCAATAATTACGCGAGTATGCCGAAAACGTAATAATTGACACACGATCTTTCTTTCTGGCATTTAACATCTTTGAATTATCACCGCTGTGGATTAGAATATTCTATTGGAAAATCAATATAAGTCTTACTAATATCGACACCTAGCCAAGGTCTAAAGCAAATTTTACTAGCGTGAACTATTTAACTCGTCGAGTACCGTATTTATAGACACAATTAAAGAAAAATAGGTTGCGGTCACCGGTGACCGCTTGGTGTTTGACAGTTTAAATTCTTTCAATGTCACTTTTAAACCCTGTCTCATTGTAGTCTTTAAAAAATTTAATACATGTCTACTTACAATTCGCGACCAATTCCGGATTCCTTGAATCCACCGAAGGGAGTCTGAGGCGTCACGTGTTCATAAGTGTTAACCCTGAAAAAGATGGAAAATATTATTTTAAGAGAGGTATAAAAATGTAGAAAATGTACTACAATCATTAAACAAAGATACATAAATATATATTATACTTAATTTATTTTTAAAATAAAACTAGATAATAGAAAAAAAAGATATGTTTATATAATAAATCTTTATAAAAAATATACAAGTTAAATATATCACGTTATATTTGGCATATACTTAAATATACAATATTTCAGATTAAACGATAATATTTTATTCAGGTTTTTCTTCAGTTTACAGTTGAGGCTTCTTGGCTAGGCTGAAAGAAACAGTCTTCGTCTCCAGGTACTGTAGGATACCGTCTTCGCCCCTGAAAAATTTATGAAAATTGTCATTCCATACATGTTTTTTGTTGCACTTCATTTAGTATGGGGACCAATAATTCTTATCCAATTTTGAAGGAGGTATAAATGATTAATTTGTTAATTGTTATAAAGATAAAATAGGTATTGTAAATTAGAATTAGCCTCCTCAGAGTAAGGGCCTGTTTCACAATGTCCGAATAGTCATCATGTAGAGGTAGTGGACATGGCGACTATCCAAACGAATTTGAATTAAGAACGTAATTTTTATGAACACATAAGTTTTAAATCTGTTGGGTACTTAAATGAACCTGGTGGAACAGACCCTTAATTTGTTTTTTAAGGTTTATATATTGAAAAAAAAACTTGAGATTAAAGAGTAGATATGAGTACTTACATCTCCCTTCCAATACCAGATTCCTTGAATCCTCCGAATGGAGTCTGTGGGGATACCTGGTCGTAGGTGTTGACCCTAAAATAATAATATAAAGTATAAAATTTTCATAATAACATAAATTATGATGAAGAGGAATCGAAAAGAGGATGACCAACACCAAATGTAAGATGAAAAGAACAACAAAGAAGTTAGAAGAACAAAAGGTATATGACATTTGTGAATAGTTAAGCAAAGCTCTGTTTTGAAAGCAAATACCCACAACTAGGGACATTTTAGTATAAGTCTAATTCACTTTTTAGACCTTAATATTAAATTGTGTGCGTGTGAGTATAAAGTTTCATTAAAATCAGTTCAGTAGTTTTGACTTGAAATTGTGTATGAAATCCCGTGCCTCGAAAACGCTCTTAAATGAAAATGGATGCCCAATTACACTTATTTTTAATTTTCTGATATGTAATGCGTAAATAAAAAAGCGTAAATATCGCGTAAAAGAGAAGAAATAAAATTGTGATATTTATTAAACTAAGCATTGCCTTTGACACGATACTAATGAGCACATTTATTTAATGGATTGTATTAGTAAACAGTTCAAATACGGTGACACATAAATTATGGTAATAAATACTTACTTTAAATTATTATACCTACTTAAAGTCATTGCACCTTTGGACAAAACGATAAATGTTCACGTATGATTGAGACGCAATTCACAATAATTTTTCATCATCGTGTTATTATCGAATACTTAGACGTCACTCAATTTTTTAAGACTGTTAGCCTAGGCTTTTTCTAGTTTAATAAAGTCACAGTCTAAGCTAAGGCTGGTATCTAAGATTGATTTTGACCTGAGAGCGAAACACGAATAACTATCGCATTCGTAACTTATACACTCTGATTGGTTGGTTTACTGGACCAGGCCAATGAGAACATCGAACGCACTCGATACTATTACATTTGTTAAATACGATAGTTATTCGTGTTTGGTACTCTGAAGCCTTAGTCTTAGTAATCTAACGAGTACGCGTTCGGCGCTGTGATTGGCCGGCTCCAATGAAACAACCAATCAAAGCGCCAGACGAGGTTTTGTTTCGATTACTTTAAACGTAAAAGAAACTCGTACTAAGGCCTCTGATGACATCCGTAACACCACACCAGAGGTGTTGCAAATGCATTGGCTAGAGCAGGGATGGCGAACCTTCACACATTGACGTGCCAATCACTTTGAAGAAATATGTATTGAGGTCGTTAAATGTCCCATTAAATTATTTCTACTTTTCAAACTACTAATAACCAAGCAGATTAGCAATAAAGTTTGCAGTTGGCCTGATATTACTAACACTAGATAGACAATTCTCACAAATGCGTTGCCTATTTAAAATCATAGTTTTATGTGTTGAGAGGTCACTGTCGTGCCCACTATATTGTGTTCCGTGCCATCAATAGCACGGGTGCCAATGGTTCTCCATCTCTGGGCTAGAGGTTTTCGCGGTGACTTTGAAGTATGTACCAAACTAACCGCTTCAGTAGTTATTTCTAATAAATCATTCATAAGTCAGTGCACAGTTTACAGCTGTAGTTAAAATTGAGTGACATTCCAGTATCCAAAGGTTAGTTTAAAACAAAATTTTGAAGACAATAAACACAATCTGACACGTTGGTTAATATGAGACATTTGAGACCTGGTGCATATAATGAAAAGAAATCGTTTTTATCTTAAAAAAATACATAAAATCACAAATTATACAGAAAGAATAATTTGCAGTATCGGTATATAATCAAATCTAATTCAATCTATTACATAGATTTTCAATTTTATTGCTTCGTAATAAAGTCGAAAATCTAGATTTACAAAAGTTTATTTCACTACTGTAATTCGAGTCTTACCACATAGATCCGGCGCGGACATGTTTGATGAAGGCCAGGGCTGTGGTGATGTCATTGGTGATCACACCAGCACCCAAACCGTAGTTGGAGTCATTGGCACGGTCCACGACCTCTTCAAAGGTCTCGAATTTAAGGATGCTCTGGACGGGTCCAAAGATCTGGTGGAGACAAAAATATAAGGTGATATTACTAGGCAAAAATGGAACGACAGAAATTGTTCAATTTGGATCCCATCCACGGTGTACAAAGGAGTTAGTTGAGCTGAAAATTTAGTACTTTAACATTCTACTATAAAACAGTCAAAGAAGATATTAAAGTAACGCTTCAATAACCATGCGTAGGAATAAAATATGCATTTAATAATGAATGAAATCCATATTAAATGAATAATCATTATTGATATTTTCAAATGTCTTTGTCTGACCTACATATCTATCTATCTATACATATAATAAAATTGTAGAAAAGTGCTGTCTGTACATTGAAAATAAAAATAAAAAAAATAGCAGGGGTTATTGTTATGTCGATGTCGAACCCAAAAATGTAATTAACTTTTTTTTTGTCTGTTTGTCTGTTCACGCTAATCTCAGAAACGGCTGATCCGAGTTGGATGCGGTTTTAATGTGGTATGCTTCAGTTATGCTTTAGTGTTTGTTTCATGTCAATCGGTTCATAAATAAAAAAGTTATGTCAAATTAAAGAATCACGTCGAACACTATTCTATGCTTATACATACATAGGCACCATTAATCTCCGCAACTATTTGACAGATTTGGTTGAAATTTTGTACCGACATATTTTAGAGCCTGGCGCAACATAAAGACTACTTTTTACCGCGGGAAAACATCCGTTTCCCATGGGAATCGGTAGTTTATTGTTTTTTTAATCCAAAATAAAAATAAATATATATTTAAAAAAAAACGCTGCTTTTAGTCACTATTCCACGCGAACGAAGTCGCGGGCACAGCTAGTAGTAAATAAAGATTCTCATTACACAATTGTATATTCATAAATATTTTAGGGTAATATTGTAACTTACCTCTTCCCTAGCGATTTTCATGTCATCCTTGACATCAGCAAAGACGGTGGGCTGAACGAAGTAACCAACGTTGCCTTGGCGAGCTCCACCAGCTACACAACGGGCACCACCCTTCTTACCAGCATCAATGTAGCCCATGACTTTGGTGAACATGTCATTATCGATCTGGAAAAAAACATTTATTTCCCATTAACGAATATTACCTTTTTTTGGGAAGTCGTCTTGTGTTTTTGAGTAACTGAATTTTCATACATAAATAATTATACAGTTTTCATACTTATGTAGATAATAATCACGCAGTTCCAATCACGGTCTAAATGAAGCGTATTTAGTTTTCGTATTCATGTTACCGATTTTGTAATGGTACTTAGTTTGTGGTTATTTATTTTTGTATTGTTTATAATACCGAAAATATTAACGACTCTTTCTTCAAAATATATGACTTCTCCCATAGATAAAATCAATGGTGACTAATATTTCATCTATCATCTTTGCATGTGTAGTAACAAACCTGAGGGCCTTGCTGGACGTCTGTGTAAGGGTTTCCGACGGATCTGTTCTTGGCGATCTCGGCGGCTTTGGCAACAAACTTGTCGTAGATGCCAGACTGCACATAGGTCCTGGTGCCAGCTACGCAGCACTGACCAGCGTTGGCGAACGCAGCCCTGTGTGCGATATCAGCAGCCTTTTCAACTGTAATTAGATATATTTAAATTAATTTGTTAATTAATTTAAAGTGTGGGAGAGCCATGCTTCGGCACGAATGGGCCGGCTCGAGCGGAGTGATACCACGGCCTCACAGAAAACCGACATGAAGCAACGCTTGCGTTGTGTTTCGTCGTGTGAGTGAGGTTACCGGAGGCCCAATTACCCTCCCCTACCCCAATCTCCCCAATCCCCGAATCCCCAACAATCTTTAAACTCCTAATCCCCAAAAAGCCGGTAACGCACTTGTAACGCTTCTGGTGTTCCAGGTGTCCATGGGCGACGCCGATTGCTTACCAACATGTGATCCGTCTGCTCGTTTACCGGCTTATGCCATAAAAAAAAAATATTTTCGGAAGTATGAATTTTTCTTTGTGTTTATCTTTTATTGAGTTATTTAATGTTTAGATCCTCACAGTAATTCTACGTGATGTTTGCTATATTTTTTCTGTTTATAGAGCATACCTACATATAAATGGATTTAAAACTTATAGCAATGAATTTAAGTGCATTTGTATGGAATAATTAATTTCTATTTAGTAAAAGTGACTTTAATTGGTGTCTTAATCCGCCCTATTACACGATATATTATAACCAGTACTGAGAAGATGTCATCGTGATATTTTTAGTTCAAGCTAATTATTTCGTTTCGTGAAACTTATGGACATTGCATTGTTTAAAGTATTTTCGTGTTCAAATTATAAATGTAAATACATTTTTCATTGAATTGAGATACACTTTCTTAATTTAAGCTTTTAGAGTGAATCACGCTATCTATTTTGACAAGAAGACAAATTCGTGTTCGAATTCTTAAAATTGTCAATAGGTAAATGTGTCAACCTATCTAGTCGGTTATTATGTAAAGATCGTAGTTTGTATTGGAACTATTGCGAGCTATTTTTTCAAGCAAGCAAGCAAGTCATTACATAATAGTTCGTATTACTTGTATAATGAACCTAAGTCTGAAAAATATTAATCTGTCTCAAAGTTGCTGAAAACAAACTAGTATTTTATTTCACTTTCTGATTCTGATTGTTAGTCCTCTATCTTATTTTTAGTGTTACAAGCAATTGTTACCAATTAGAGACCCCAGTATACTGCTCAGAATCAATTGAAAGAATTGAACTATTTAAATGCTCCCCACTGTTGTGCAGATAGAGTTGACCTTGAGTTTTAACTGACAACGTGTAAAAAATTGATAATGCGACATGGATTAATATTTTATTTGTAACATAACATCACGCCTTTTTACGCCCCGAAGCGGTAGGCAGAGGTGCACATTACGGCACTTAATGCCACTGTACAATGTAACACCCACTTCTCACAATTTATGTTACGAGTCCTATGTAATAGAGGGTGAGCCTATTGCCATATACCGGGCACATTTCCAGACTCCATGCTACTACTGAGATTTAAAACCCAGTAATATTTTGCCCGACCCGGGAATCGAACCCGAGACCCTTGCCCGGCAGTCGCACTTGTGACCATTCTGCCAACGAGGCATATTTGATTTGTTTATCAAAAAAAACCATGTATGGTGACCAATTGAGAGGCTTATATCCAGCAGTAGACGAAAACAGGCTGTTAATGATGATGATGGTGATGGCGACCAATGAAATAAGGGACTACATTTTTGCCAGAGACCGGGTAGCTACAATACGCATTCATTTGTTTTTTACGGTACATGACGGCAAACAAGCACACAATGTCGACAGACTGATTGCCATAAGCTATCAGCGTCGGTCATGGACACCTGCAACACGAGAGGAGTTGCAAGTGCGTTGCCGGCCTTTTGAGGCACTTGAGGGTTAGGGATTTCACACAGGGACATAAAAAGCAAGCGTTGTTTCACGCCGGTTTTCTATAAGGCCGTGGTTTGATTTCGATCAAGCTTGTGCAGTCATGCATAAGCATATGTCTCCCGCACTTTAATATACACAAAATTAAGTTATCTTACCATCGGCATCATTGAAGACGACTAGAGCACTCTTGCCTCCCAACTCAAGAGTGACTCTCTTGAGGTTGACAGCAGACGCAGCTCCCATAATGATTCTGCCCACCTGTGTGTATAAAAACATAATAATTATTTTATTTTCCGTGATGACTGATGACTCAATGTAATATATGTTAACTTATTTATAATGTTAATGCATAGTTTGCGGTATGTCAATAGAATAAATATTGAGATAAATTCTTGATCCTAGTGATCAAGAATTTATCTGTGAAAAGTGAGCTGGTGATTAAAGTTGTTAATAGACAATATGTAATTGTTTAGATTATAAAAGTATTCCTGTTAAGTATGGAAAATGGTTTATATGAAAATGGTGAATATACTGAGAAAGGCTCTACTAGTTTCAAGCCACAGAGGGGCTCTTCCTCATGAGTAGCATGCGTGGTCGAGGTGATGTCACGCAACCTACTTGAGCCACTATTCACGGGAGTTACCCGCGATTTTTAGTTAATTCAGTATGTCTCACGATAGATACACGATAGATATAAAAACATGGATTTATTTGTAAGGCGAATGTTACATTCGACATTTTGATTCCTGTGGCAATGTAAATAGAGTTGCAGTTTGTTAATTTAATTCAGTGTCTAAATTTCTGGAACTATCCTTAGCCTTAACCCAACCCATTTGACAATTGTAGTTATTGAATCGAAACCAGTATTTGTGTAACAGATTTTAGTAGATTATTATTGTAATCGTATTCAGATTCTAAAGAAAACACGATTAAGTAAACGTTTAGTAAAAACTATTTATTTTGCAGTCCATTGTAACAATACCGAGTAATGGACAAAACAAAAAGGTGATAATTGATTAATATTTATTCTATCGAACCACGATTGTTTACACAATTTACATAATGTTGTGTAACATTGTATAATGAGCTTTATCTTATCGTTACAAAGTATAAGAATGAATGGCATATTTCTGGGGACTTTATTACCTTTCGATTTTGTTATGTCATTATTTTGATATCCGAGATTAACTTCATACGTTATGCTTATGAACATTTGGGAGATTAATGAAAATTGATGGAAGAAAGTTCTCGATTGGTATTTAGATTGAAATTTGTATATTTTGTTTTCATAACATTTACCTACACTTGGTAATATCCCTCCATTGTAAGAGCCTAATCGTATTAATTAGCGACGCCTTATCGTTGGTTATAAAATATACATTCTGATTACACATATAAGTGCTGAATTCTACAGCTACGATATAAGAAGTTTATGTTTCGAGAAATTTTTACAAACATTATGTCATATTTCTAGTAAAAATTCTCATCTAGTCTTATGAGAATAATCTCGACATATGACGGGCGAGAATTGATTTCATAGGCGTTATATTTTTGAGTGGGGAAAATCATCCAATGTATTCTCCTGCCTTGGGTTAGGCGAGAGGGTAGTGTTAGACTCTTGCTGACTAAAAACCATCCGGTTCCTACTCCTGCTCATTGAGCCGGAGCCCCGGCAACCCTTTAGGCCTTTTGCGGCTCCGTATCGGGCATCAACCCTATCTGGACTTCATAGGCTAGCAAGTCCGTATTAACTGTTATGAGATTATATTATTAAAAATTTGAGTTCCATTAAATTAAGAATTCAAGGGCCAGGATGTTTGGCTAACACAAACAATATTAACGTTATTGATTATTTTATTTTTATAAGTTTCAGAGCGTGTCCTGTCCACATTACGACAGGTATTCAGTAGTCATAAAATGAGAGACGGCCTCGTTGTCGAATGGTTTCAAGCACAACTTTCCAAGTTATGACCAATTCCAACCAAATTTCCAGTACCTACGGAGGTTGATATTGAACCCTGTGTGTGTATACATAAGACACGAAATTCATAATCAAGACTTAAAATGGAATAAAAGTGGGTGTTGCATTATTTCAATATTATGCATCACTAATGACGAATGAAATACATGATGATGTTATTTCATACCTAACATAAGAGGCTCACTAATTATCTAATACTACCAGAAAAAATATTTAGTTTTAATTCCGATATAAAATATTGTATTTCCAGCATACGGTATGAAGCACCACCCCCATACTTCATAGCGAAATTCAACCTAAAAATAATTTCCAGTAGTATTAAGTAATATGGGTTTCCGCCGAGTAACGCTTGATCCCGTCTTATAGTCCTATGTAATGATAGAAGCTCACCTCAGTGGATCCAGTGAAGGCAACCTTGTCAACGTCAGGGTGGTGGCTGATGGCTGCTCCAGCTGTGGGTCCGTAGCCAGGGATAACATTGAGGACTCCAGCAGGGAAACCAGCTTCCTTGACAAGGGCTGCCATAGCGAGGGCAGTTAGGGGAGTCTGTTCAGCGGGCTTGAGGACCACGGTGCAACCTTAGCGGGAACAGAATAAGGTTCATTATTAATGAAGATCTTGAGTTTGGCAAACAATTATAAAATTAATATCGTTGCTATTATTTTAGTTAATTAGGTTTTGTATTTAAAGACAAATATTCTTAGTTTATTATAAAAAGCTGGAGCTATATATTTCATTTCATTTAATATTTCAAACTTCTCTTCAGACGTAAAGTTTGACAGTTAAAATCCAATTTTGTTTTGTAGCAATAAGACTGTTGAAATAATCTTAACTTTTTTCCTACATAGGTAACTGAAGAATTAATTCGATCTATTTATTTGTAACTGTACCACTTTTTTATGTATGTAAGTGTGGGTAAATATAAGAAAAACTTACCAGCTGCAAAAGCAGGGGCGATTTTCCATACGAACATGGGGATTGGGTAGTTCCATGGCAGGATTTGTCCACAAACACCCACGGGCTCCTTCAAGGTGAAGGTCATGACGTCACCGT
Source organism: Spodoptera littoralis (assembly GCA_902850265.1). Taxonomy (NCBI): domain Eukaryota; kingdom Metazoa; phylum Arthropoda; class Insecta; order Lepidoptera; family Noctuidae; genus Spodoptera; species Spodoptera littoralis. Next base: position 6,138,494 of record LR824539.2, read on the forward strand.
CTGAAATATAATGGCGATGATATAACTCACGACACGGTACAAGGTCACACTCAAAATATCCTCTATTGTGTAGATATAAGGTCGCTTTTTTTGATGTTTATGTCTTGACTATAGCATTGATAATTATAGATTTATTGTAAGCTTAATCCTATTTGAAAATACTTCAGGGATATTCTATTCAATCTATGTGCTAAATTTGATCCAGATTCCGTCAGCAGTTTTTGGAGTTATTGAGTGCAAAAACACACTATAATATTAACATTTTAAATTAGTAATTAGTATTAAGTATGAAGATTTTAATTATATTTTTAGGTAACAATAAATCATAACAACAATGATATCAAAGATCAACTATTGTTATCTGTAATTAGAGTTCTAACACTTGATGTTATCGTGGGTGGTGGTGTTTTTAACAGATGATAATAATATGGTACGTATCATACGATTATGTAGGGTGTTGATTATCAAGGTTTATTTGTTATTTTATGGCATTTATGTATAAACATATTTATGTATGTTTGGGAGAGTAACGACAAATGATTAACCCGTCGTGTGCCGGAACGTAGATCTACGCGAGACACAAAGCATTTTCTATTGTGTCTTATATACCGTCTTGTTTTGTCTTATATAGTCAAGAGGTTAAACTAGCATAAAAATGATTAAAGGATTACTTGACTAAGGGCTAATTTTTTGACTCCAGAGAATAAAATTAACATTTGTCAGTTTTTAGTATGGAAGAATTGTCAAATATTCAATGTTATTCCTTAGTTAAGCCTTTGACTGCTGACAGAAAACTGCTGAAGACAAATCCTCCGCTAACGTAGGTCACTGGTGACCTACGCGGCGGTTTACATGTTAAAATTTATCTGGCGTTGAAAAATTGCCCCTAAATAGTTACTATAGCTATTTTCTTTTGTCTTTTAACTGATATAACTCCAATACATAGTCTTTAAATAATTCATAATATACCTACGCGTATAAAATATGATTCTGTTATTGTAATAAAAGCATAATGACCAATATAAATCATTGTGATAGACTTTTCCACTACAATAAAAGAAGAAATAAACAACTTTGTAAGAAAAGATTCCTTGTTAAGCATATTTAAAACTTTTCATGACGATGGGCAAAAATTACCATTAATAAAGGTACATAATGTCAATCCTCAATCTTGCGAAGTTATTTGATATTCTAAAGGTGTCAGTGTTTACTCGACTTAGCCTTGAGAACAGAAAAAAAAATGGAAAATGATCGAGATGGTTTTGTCTTGAATACGTTTATGTATAAGTACGTAATGTGTGTATATTTTTATGGGTACGGTAGTATGTAACTTAGCGACAGTTACACCACCTTGTGTATTTTGTACGTAACTTAGTAGACTGTTTGACCACCTTCCTATAAGGTACTCGATAAACTTATGTGATAGATAGTTCATTCAAATATCGTTCTTAATTCATCAGATACATCATTGTGAAACAAGCCTTAAATGTGATAGGTACCTGCGGGAATGGTGTTTCCGAGGATTTTGTCAGCTTTGCCAGCATAGTATCTGATGATGCCAGCAGACCACAAAACCTCTCCTTCAGCCTGTTTGACGGGCTTGCCGCAGTCGAGGGTTTCCAGTTCACCCAGGTACTTGGCATCCCTTTCCATGAGGTCAGCCAGTTTGAGGAGGAGGCGACCTCTTTGGGAGGCATCGAGGGTACGCCATTCGGAGTAGCGGTGGAACGCCTTCTTGGCTGCGGCTACGGCCAAGTCTACGTCAGCCTGTGATGAACATAATCACCATAAAAACAATTGCTAATACCTGTTACTAGATGCACTGTTTCTATTCGATAAAACTTACTATTTAATTCGCAGGTGTAAGAAAAAAATGCGATATACATTTACAAGATTTGTTCTAAATAATTCAATTTTATTGTTATATATTATTTTCATTTCGGTGTGATAAAAATTCAGTCTTGGACACTTTCGATAAATTGCTACACACCCATGTTGGGTTTATCTTAAGATATGGATAGGTAGTATAACATTTTGAATATATTTAGTACAAAATTTACCTTGTCGCCTTCAGCCACTTGTGCGATAACGGTCTCATCCTGAGGGTTGATGGTGGGGAAGGTCTTCTTGCTGACAGCGTCCACCCACTCGTTGTTGATGAACAACTAAACGAATTAAAAATATGTTAATTAAAAATATAGCTACATGACAATACGTTCACATTTCGTACAACAGATATAAATAAATAAAAAGTGAAGCAATTGAAATCCTTAAAAAATGATTAATCATTTAAAAAACAAACGTCTGTTTCTTAACGTTTTCTTCCAAATCGAAACAAAATATCTTCGACGCTTATCAATAATGTAACGTCATCAATAACAATATTATAGTGCAACTTTATCCTGAAAGATTAGGAAAATATAAACAAGGTAAACATATTATTAACCGACCTACAGAACAATTGTAGGGGTTGTAATTCCCTACTGTGAACGTTGTTTATGTTAAATGAGTAGACGACCAATGTCTTAGATAGTTTACTTACTTATAAGACATAATTATTTTGTATTTAATATTTATGAATTATGACTAAATTTTATTACTATTCACATATGTTTATTGAAAATTCTCTATAATTTATATTTTTAAATACTACTTACAATAAAAAAAAATATATAAAAAATAGGAGCCGACCAGTAGCGGGAGCATGGTCCAAGCTACCGGTGGTTAGGGCTCCAGAGACAGAAACCTCCTCACAATACGTGCCGTTTCTAGGAGAACTGCCTTTATTATTATTTATTATTAGTTTTATTGCTACTGAATTGTGTAATTAATTTATTTTTAGCGTTACGATATATAGATATAAAACTGAATTGTTCATTAGTCTCAAAAACGGCTAGACCGTTTTGGTTACTTTGGGTCTTGAATTATGATATTATTATGTGGACGTCCAGGGAAGGTTTTAATAGGTAAGAAAAAATGTTTGAGCTAGTACGAAGTTTGTCGAGTCTGATAAATATCTAAATGAAACTGGTATATAGATACAGAATTGTATGTAAATAACAAACGTATCTACTACATTGATTTTGTACACTGAATTCGATCACCTATTGTGGTTTTGTTAATCCAATACCAAGTTACAAGTACCGTCTATTGTGTCGCGTTATATTGTCGCTACATACGGAAGTCTGAAATTACAGCTCGTTGCTAACAAGAGATTTATTAGTTTTCAGTACTTGCTACAGAAACGTCGACCGTACTAAATAACTATTATTTTTTATTAATATCAAAAGCTGACAAGAGTTACCGGCTTGTTACAGACGAAGTGTTTCTTGTAGCCAAATGTGTATTCGTAATATAACAGAATGCCAAATAATTACGTAATCACAGTTAAAAAACACATAACAATCGAATTGAGAAGTTACTCGTATCTAAAACACAGTAACGAGACTGTCCAAAAAATATTTACATGTGACACGCATTAGCATGTAGTCGGTCACTGTAAAATTCTAGCGACTATATTTATTTACGTGTAAAAATATCACAGTTTTTGTTCTACACTTCTATCATTGAATTGTATATCGTATGGGTTATAGGATAAAGTACTAAATGGTACTAACCTTTGTGTATTTGATTTCTACTTTTGCCATTTCGATGCCGGTTTGTACACACGTGTGTTCGCTCCCCGCGGTCTCCTATTAATGGTGAGTTCTCGAGAACGCGCTTGTAATAAACATAGCCGCACATATATACAGAGTTGTAGGTAGATAGATAAGTTAACCGTCAATACAGATTAGTTTGAGACGGTGTTCCGTACGTTTTAATTGATTTTAATTAATGTTTGCGGATAACTATTTAATACGTTGTTATTGATAATGCAAAACGGTCAGTTAAACTTGTCAATACAAATTTTGGTTGAGTAAACATTTTTCGTTAAATGGACCATTTCAGTCCTCAAAAATGTTTAATGGTGTATTCACATTTTAAATACATGAAGTAGAAACATCGGTCACAATTCTAAACTCCAATTACTAATTGATAAACCTCTAGTAATATAAAATAAAACCTGAGACCTCATGCTCGGGTCCACATGACAATATGCCATATAAAATTAAATTAATTTCCATATACATTGTAGTAAACATAATATAATTATTTGGGTTCAGCAGGCAGGATTCTATACACGTAGTTTAAGGTTCTTATCAAATTTTACTCATGACACTAGATATTATCAGTCATATTTTTATCTTATACTTTTTTTATTCTGATTGGTGCTTCTAACACCTTGTTTTTTCCAGTTATGTTATGAGTTCCATGTAATATGGAGTGAGCTTACCGAATTCTACCCGAGCGCCATTTTAAACTCCACTGCTGATCAGAAATCCAAAAGTGGATATTCAATAAAAGTGAAAGAAAAAAACCTTTATTCAGCACCAGCCACGATGCAGTATAAATAAAATATAAAAATGACAATATAACATTGTGTGATATTGTGGTACTTATACTTTTTTTAAGGCAGGAAAGTGATGCTAAATGGCTGCTCCCGCCTGGGTGAGGCGGGAGGGAGTGTCAGACTCTTACTGACTAAAAACCACCCCGTTCCTTCTCCTGCACGTCCGGTAGCCCGTTGGATTCTCCGCGACTCCGAATCGGCATCGGCCCTGTTGGGCCCCATCTGTGGTGGTCTGATGGCTTTTTGAGGCGCGCGCAGAACGCGACGCGCCGTACGCTCATATTGTGGTAAACTAAACCCTTTGCTTGGTTCCACCGAATTACTGGCGTAAGGGTTGCCAGGAGCTCCGTCTCAAAGCAATTGAAATGGGATGGTTTTTAGTTAATAAAAGTTTGAGACAAAAGAGATCTTGCCTTACCCAGAGCACGTACCAAGTGTGGGAGAGCCATGCTTCGGCACAAATGGGCCGGCTCGACCGGAGTGATACCACGGCCTCACAGAAAACCGACGTGAAACAACGCTTGCGTTGTGTTTCGTCATGTGAGTGAGGTAACCGGAGGCCCAATTAACCCCCTCCCCAGTCTCCAGATTCCTCCACAATCCTCAAATTCCCAAAAGTCCGGTAACGCACTTGTAACGCCTTGGTGTTCCAAGTGTCCATGAACGACGGTGATTGCTTACCATCAGGTGAACCGTCTGCTCGTTTACCGCCTTATGCCATAAAAAAAACGATAGCCATATTTAATGATATTCTTCTCTCAAAAAAAGTTTCAACTGTTATTATTGGATTTAGTAGGCAGTTACCATATTATGAAATACTGAAAATTAATCTTGACATTGGCCTTGTATAGGAGTTTGACATTGGTTGAATTTTATCAGTTCGGTATAAACGTGTAATCTATGTAGTACACGGGGAGTGTGATTATTTCAATGCTTTAGTTACTTGAAAACAAAGTGATTTATTTTATTTTATTGACCTTTTTATTCAATTAACAGAACGATAGTTTAAAAGTGGGCGTTCTTAGTTATCGTAGAATTTTTTCTTCCTTTCTTTAAGACTGTAATGTTGTTATGAAAACCGAAAAGGCAGAAACTCTTACAAGGTACCTAAAAATATTCCAGGTAGTCTAATATACTGGTTACTTATGTATTAACATTTACTGGTAGAGGAATATGATTTTAATTGTACAAGTTTTGTCATTAGGCTGCGCGACATCGGCACGACCGCGCACGCTGTTCATGAGGAAGAACCCCTCTGGGGTTCGAAACTAGTAGAGCTTTTCTCAGTATATTCACGTGAGTAACCCACGAGTTTTAGTTCAGTTTTGTCAGTTTGCCGTCCCATCGAATAGCATATCTGATCAATTGTAGCTATAACCAGGGCCGTCTTCGGCTACTCTGGGGCCCTTAGGTACGCAATAATTCGGGGCCCTTTAGGAATGTTTCTTTTTTTTTACTTTTTTTTAATAGTGATTAAAAATCTAGCTTGAGACCATTGCACTTACATTTAAGAGTCTAGGTAGGTAGGTATGATTAAAATATCAGCTGACTCAATTAGTGTAAACAAATTATTATCAAATTCAGTCAATTATTTTATCCAATTTCCTTTAATCAATCTATCTTTTATAATCTTAAATTTTATCACAATGATTGGAGTTTTCTAGTACATAGTAGCCTGCAAATCAATGATATTCATTTATTGGTTGGTACGTAAAATATCTACTGATTAATCGATTAATCGGTTACTCTTATATTGTTTCGAAGTGACTTCGCATTATTTCAAGATTTCGAGTTACGAGTAGTCTTAATTTTTGGATATACGATTAAAGTAGGTAAAGCAGTATGCACGGGATCTCTTAATGCATTATAGTTATTGCGGGTCATTTTGCTGCAAACATACATTGTAAGAGACAACTAAAAGGCACATAAATGTATACTCATGTCTATTAATTCGTCTTTTGCCCAGTAACTGAATAAAATATTCGACAAAATAAGGATCCCCATGTGGCTCAAGTGTAACTTTTATTAACAGCAGGCAGGAGTCCAAAACGTTTGATGATGCTAAATTTTTATGCCTTTTAGATCACAGTCTCTCTCCTTTAGCCGGCTTATAAAGAAGTGGTGAATAATGTCATACTTAATACAAATCGCTGTATATATTTGTCCGACATCAGTATCAAAAAATCTCGTGACCAGTCGACCAAAGAAACAACCTATATATCCCCAAGCGGTCACCGGTGACCGCTCTCCACTAACTACATTATAGACCTTATTTCCGATGTTTAGAGACTATTTTTGTATGAACAAATTTAGGGTATAATATTTTAACAGGAGAGACAATAATTTGATAACGTAATAAGGTGTTGTGTCGTATAATACAGCATGTGAAAATGCCAAGTAATGGACGTGAGGATAACATCTACATATAAAATTAGAAGTACCATTGTAATCATAAGCTGTCATTCATATCAATAATCTGGTAATTCGGTATCGGATTTCCGTTTAGACTTTGATCTATTATAGATACTACTTATTGATTAGTGCTATAATCGAAAATTAGGTACAATTTACTACTAGATATACCTATATTTAAATTTTCACAATATACCTCTAATGAAGAATGTGTGACATTTAAAAAAAATAGTTACATAACATAACATCACGCCTTTTATCCCCGAAAGGGTCTCTGCCTACCCTTTACCCGTGCACACAGAAGTAACACCCACTTTTCAATATTTATTTTATGAGCCCCATGTAATAGGGGGTGAGCCTATTGCCATATCCCAGATAAGCCTGAAACTAAAATTTTCTGAAAATTTTGAAAAAAGTTACATTATTTAGTTTATTAGATCTTATGCAACATAAAAAAAATTATGAAAAAAAAATTAAGTGTAAGGCTTTCAAGGAAACAGCCGTCCTATATGTAGGACAGTAGGATAATAAGAGGAAATAAAAGACCATTTATGACAAAACAGAATGTAATCAAAAAGTGTAGTTTATTAGATAACTATTGATTATATTACCCATTGTTATATGTAATTTACTAGATTAACACTATTTATGAATGATATGTTTCAAAACACTTGACACACACTCCAACATCACATTTCTTGCAACGTGTCAAACATTTTTTGTGACATTGACGACAGCGTGTTTGCTTCGATTGAGGAATAACCAGATGATTCATTTGGTCTTTACGGCTATCAGCATGTTCATGATGGGAGGGTCGGCTAGGCCCTCTTTTGGCATTTTTTCTGTTTGATTCAATCAAAGCAATTACTACCCTTCTGCGAAAGCCAAGATGATCCAGTTTTCCATGATTTTATATAACTGCCATGCATTATGTTCGGCAAGATCAATCATGTGTGTGAGCAACGGCATGTACCATTTCTTACCTCGTATACCAATTCGGTAATGTGAAATATTTTCATCAGACCGATCCACTCCTCCCATATATTTGTTATAGATGGACACCATATGTGGTTCTTCTATGACAATGTTTCTCTTTTCATTTTGTGAGAAGCGTTTGGCAGATTGTTTAGGATTTATTCCTACAGCATTAGAAGCAATACTGAATATATTATTGTCATGCCATTTAGCAATAATGAACGTGTTGTCATGTGTCGTTCTGTAATCGACAGCACCACGTTCCTTTTTTTTCAGTAACTTCGATGTAATCAGAGGACAACTAGATGTCCTGTTTTCTCGAACTGTCCCAGTGCAACGAAGGCCTTTCTTTGTTATCTCTTCCAGCAAGGGCGTCCCAGTAAAAAAATTATCAAAAACTACGTGGTAAGGAAGGTCGAAGCCACGTGAAATCAGCACATCACAAAAAGTGAGAACAACGCTTGCACCCAGCCCCAATTCTTTATATATTGGATTGCACATAGTTGTAGCACCTTGGTATGGTTCCATCCATAAAACATACCCTAACCGTGTAGCACCAACCCAAGCTTTGAACCCGTACCTAATAGGTTTACCTTTTATGTGCTGTTTGCAGCCATGTCTACCATAGTAGGGGATCATGGCTTCATCTACACTGTAATGCTCTTCAAGAGGAGAAAACTCTAAGAACTTTTTATTTAGAAGTGTAACTAGGGGTCGTACTTTTGTGTATTTGTCTTGCAAATCCAGATTATCATTGACATGAAGGTGGCGAAAAATAAAGTCAAATCTATCCCTAGTCATAGCCGAGCTGATCAATTCATTCTTTGTATCAGGGGAGTTTTCCCAATACATTCTTCTACGGGGGAGCCATGAATAACCACTAACCAACAATATGCCGATGAAACATTTCATATCTTCAGTGGTTATGTCTCCAGGAAAATTCTTTTTGACAGCATATTTATTGCTCTCTGACACCAACAACGAAATAACATCTTCATCTAAGAAGTTTTCAAACCACTCAATTGGGCGCTTATCTTGGCAAGCGCCTTGAACATCTGGCCAATTTACGGGATTTTTTTGCCAAGTCCCGTTTTCTCCATGCGTAGGTACGCCTACGTTTAGTTCGACCTGTAGAATCAGAAGGTTCTTCTTCTGTATCACTCACCATAATCTGCCCTTGAATCATTACTTCAGCCGGTTGAAGCAGAATGTTTCGTGGCAAATTATTCAAAGTTACATTATCTTCTTCACCCGAATCTTCGTCAGTGAGACAGTCAGGATCAACAGGAGGAGGTAGAATACATATCAATCGTTCTCTAGAATCTTCTTCATTATCAGAAACATTTTCTAAAGCATCTAAAATTTCATGCGCAGCTAACGGTCTGTAAAGAAAAAGTTGTATTATTGTACTAAAATCATGTATATTATCCTACTGTCCTATATATAGTACTCTAGTATTTGTAACAAGTTATACGTAATTTATTTATATTATTTTGCTAGAATATTTATTTAGTACAAAAGTTAAGGTTATCAACTAGATATTAACACAGAAAAAAACAACTCACGAGTAAAATATAACTTTTTATACATACCTGTCATTTGCCATGTCTGCAACGCACTTTTATTACACACTTTTATGGTAAAATATAAGGTAAAAACTGTTAAAATAACTGTCTTTTTATTTTTTCTAATAAAGCTGACACGTTTCTTACTGCAAATCATAGCACTAAATAATCTTAGATGAAGAGGGTATTCTGATATTTTTTTTTATTTCTACTGTCCCAAATATAGGACAGTAGGCTTATCTGGGATATACCGGGCACATTCCAGACTCCGTGCTACTACTGAAATTTTTTGTAAAACTCAGGAATACTTTGCCCAGCCCGGGAATTGAACCCGAGACCTCTTGCCCAGCAGTCGCACTTGCGACCACTTGGCCAACAACGCAGTCCACCAAAAATAGTAACTATGTAAGTTTACTCTAGCCTTTGTATTTATCGTAATGTGTCAAGTGTCAATCACTACGTATCGATCGTAAAGATGATATTTCTACATCAAATTCCTCCCTCATAAGCCGGCAATGCACTTGTATCCTCACTTGTATCCTAATGCATAATATCCTCTAGTGTTTGAGACATCCATGGACGGTGATGATAGCTTACCATCAGGTGATACGTCTGCTACTATACCAGAAAAACTTCTTTATTTGTATATTGCACAATAATATTGTAAGTGACATAATGGACTTTGCACCACTTTAATAAAAGTCTTATCAAATTGTATGAAAAATGAGTTACTTCATAATTTCAGCTTATTTCACTACCCTACTTGTAGTTGCTATTAAACACAAAGTGGCGTATGTCTATGTAAACTAGTCGTATGGCGTCGCGGGTAGACTAGAAATACATGTTGTTACTATTACTACTCTTTTTGCGGGGGTCATATGAATGCGGTGGCTCTCAGGCAAACCAGATCCTTTTAAATTACGAACTCGGACACAGTTCCCGAGCGTGGAGCGGTAGAGTACCTATATGCCAAAACCTGGATAGGTGATGATAAAAATTCATGAGCATACTGTATAGTTTTCCCCGTATTAATATATTTTTGCGAAAAACTCAACAAGATACTTTGGTAATAACTAAATACCCCGAAATAGACCTAAATAGGAATTTCAATACTAAAATATTATCAAGTGCTGTTTGAATATCATTACCATTGGAATATGGATAGCATAGGCTCAATGTCATCGATATTGTTGAGTGACATATTTACTCGGATGAGTACCTACTCGGGTACGTTTTGCGCATAATAGTCCATAGTTGTTAAAATGATAAGAATAGATAACTTTGCACGTAAACGCATAATTCGTTTAGTATAGTTAAATATAATAAAGTAAAAAAAACTAGTCACAGTTTCAGTATTAGAAAAAAAGTTTTAAAGGTTGAATATAAGAGCGAGATTTTCGGTTTACAATAAAATCTCATAGGACTTCCATTCCCAAGATGGACAGACGAACCGAGGATCAAACGTAAGAAGCCTTTGGATACAGGGAATAAAATCATTAGGGTTCAGCAGTATATTTCAGCTATTAATATATTGCCTGACTGCCTCGTTGGCCGAGTGGTCGTAAGTGCGACTGCCGGGCAAGGGGTCTCGGGTTCGATTCCCGGATCGGGCAAATTATTACTGGGTTTTAAATATTCTCAGTAGTAGCACGGAGTCTGGAATTGTGCCCGGTATATGGCAATGGGCTTACCCCCTACTACAGTGGACTCATAATATAAATAGTGAAAAGTGGGTGTTACATTGTACAGTGGTATAATGTGCACCTCTGCCTACACCTTCGGGGATAAAAAGGCGTGATGTTATGTTGTGGTTCAGCAGTCTTGTGATCAGTCACATCATTTTTGTCATGTCAGCTTGGCGAATATGAGCTAATCTGAATAGAAAAAAATCCAAATAACCCAGTATTTGGTAATAAGCTTTATATCACACATAATAAATATAGTTTTTTTTTAATGGACAACTCGTAGTTCACTCAGGGTTACTTCACATCTCCTTCACAGATCCTTACAGGGTGGCCTCAAGGTCCCCAGTCAGTGGTATGGAAAAGCTGATTCTACGTTAAATATACAACCCAGGAAAATAAAAACGTGATATCATCGGATTCGAACCTGTTACCCCAATGAAATCAGCCGTACTTACAGTTATTTCACTAACAACATTACTTATTTACTACATTTTATACCTCATTAAACTTTTAATAATACAAAATGAAAGTTAAATATAAAAAGTTTATCTAAATGTGTCCTGTTTATATGCCAGGAGTCCAACTTATCATATTGTTGACAATAAATAAATTACAACAGACTGAAATAAAAAACATAATGATAAGGGAAACAGTAAATCATTTATGTATGCTTGATTCCGAAGTGGCGTGATGACTGGGAGTCTTTTTGTATGTACCGTCTGATCATTTAACTACCGATTCATTTTCGATAAGTGTAAATTAATCTCACGGTATGATGTGACCCGTTTGGATGATGGACAAATTGTTTGGAGCCGGGCCTGATAACTAATTTGATGTTAGCATACGAGTATTTCTGTGTTTTTATAATAACTATCGTGACACATACTAAATTGTGACATCTCAAGTGTGGGAGAGCCATGCTTCGGCACGAATAGGCCGGCTCGACCGGAGTGATACCACCGGAGGCCTAATTACCCCCCTCCCTAGTCCCCGTCTCCCGAATACCCGAATCCTCCACAATCATCAAATTCCCAATTCCCAAAAGGCTGGTTACGCAAATGTAACGCCTTGGTGTTTCGAGTATCCATGGGCGGCGCCGATTGCTTACCATCAGGTGATCCGTCTGCTCGATTACCGGCTTATGCTATATATAAAAAAAATACTTAGGGCCGATTTTTCCAACGAGAAATAACTTTGAATATTTGACAATTATTCCCGTTAATGCTAAGAATTAACTGATGGTTGAAAAAATCCGCTCTTATTAAGATAGCGAAAATGTATATCTTAGTGTTGGTCCATTTGAACGACAAGAAGATGACTCTTTAAAAATACTGCTAGATAATAATTACTTAATAGGTATTTTTTTAATTTAATTATTTAACTTAATGAGTAAACTTTGATAAAGACAACAGCTGATCTTGGCTTATCTAACTTTGTAGTAGGTACATGGGTTTGTACACATCAAGCTATGCAAAACCAGTATAAACTGAATGCTGTATGTGCAGAAATATTATACAATGCGAGATCACGATTAACTGGTTTGCTGGTGATATTATTTCGATAAGTAGTGTCATAGTGTTGAAGTGATTTGCAAATTATCAGTTATACCACTCATGAATACCTATTATATATCATTTTGTAAGTAGGTGTGAGAGAATTCAAGGTTTTGTATGCATGCACTTGACTACACATAAAGTATACAGTACCTTTTTTATAAAGGCGAAAATCATCTGGTGACTCTCTGGCCTGGGCACGAGGGAATGTCAGACTCTTACTGTTTAAATTTACACCGTTCCTATTCCTGCTATTGGAGCTGGAGTCCCGATAACCCGTTAAGTCCTTCGCTGCTCCGCAAGCTATAAAATACTTAGTAGATACATTTAACAGGTTTTGAATATAGACCGTAATTTGTATGAACTATCTGCTATATACGAAAATCGGTTACCTACTTATATGAAGGTGGTGAAAACTGGAAAATCTCTAAAACGTTTTCTGCAGCTGCTGAAACGGGTTTGTATTGTATTATTATTTCTCATTCCTTTTGTTATTTTTCAAACCGCTGTCGACCCCAAACTCGATCCAGTCTAAAACAGATCAAGCTAGATTTTAAACTTTATCACAGAATATTAAAGTTTAAAATCTATTACATAACCAATGGTGTCTCTCCGTTATGAAACACGTGGATCTGGAGAGACGGGGATTAGTAACAGTTCAAGGATAATGTAATCTGACCCTTTATTGAAATGTAGGTCACGGTTGTCTGGGTACACGGGAATTTGGCTTTGTTCGTGAACCCTTGCGGATTGGAATAAAAGTTACTTATACAAACATTCATACGTTTATAAGTACTATAAATTCTTGGATAGATTAGATTAAATAGTGGATTAAAATGTATGTATAGTACAACTAGCTGAACCAGCCTATGTTAATCCTTAGTACCTACTTAAGCTACGTGCCAATAAAAGTCCCGTCAAAATCGGTCCTTCCATTACAGAGATCAGGCGGTTCAAATAGATATATAAACAATAATTGTATAAAGTGTTGTTTTGGTATAAGTATGTATCGTATGTATATTCGTATTCGCATGTAGTAAAAAGCGGTTACTTTAATATTACTAACAGACACTAAAATTTTATTTATCTGTATTGATGTTTAAAGCTATACCAAAGTGAATTCTAAAACTTATGAAATATAGCACTGCAGCCTTTCTATCTTAAAAAAATAAATAGAGATAATTATTCTTTTAATATTTAGATATATGTTTATCATGGCATATTGTTGTTGTTTTGTCTACAATCATTCGATATTACTTTCTTATATCACATTTTATCGTAAGAGCGTTACTTGTATTATATGTCGAATATTAAGAGGAATGTTAAGATATAACAAATTATGTGCAGTCAACTAATAGATACTTCATGCGTTTGATAACCACAGTAAATATTATATATATTTTATATATTTATATTATATATAATTATATATATCTATACGATTATATTTACGTATTTTATGTATGCTTTTGATACCCTTTTTTTTTAATTTGGATAATTACCACTATTTCTCATAACAATTTTGCAGCTTACCACCTACCACATACATTTCTGCACTACCCAAAGGATGACTGGCAGAGAATGCTGTTAGCATTAAGTCTTCCTTATGCAATTGTATAGAACTTAAATAAATAAATAAATAAATAAATAAATAGTGATTAATTTCATATGAAATTTTACTCTTACAATGTACTAGCTGTTCGTATAATAATGTCATTTTTACTCTTATAAAATAATACAGTGATTGCTCGAATATTTTGCTCATAGTACCTACTTCAGTAGAAGAGTCAAATACAAAATCATTTATAACAATTAGACCAAGAAGGCACTTTTGAATGTCAAACAAAAAAATAAAAATTTCAGTCTGTTGGTCAATCCTAATGTGAAGCTATTGGCTTGTTGAAAAGTATACATTCCTATGGAAAAGAACGAATAAGAAACTCCATGGTTACTCTTCGCAGTCAATTAGAGAATCAAGTGCTAAATATCTTTTACCACTATGACGCCTGCAACGGCCATTTAAACTGTCAAACACCGAGTGGTCACCGGTGACCGCGACCTATTGTTCTTTAATTGTGTCTATAAAACCGGTACTCGACGAGTTAAAATAGGGAAAACCAAAAAGAAACAAAAACATAGGTCTAAGATAAGATTCGATCATAACACCTGCACATACCAGGATACAGGTGTGATAATAAATCAATTTATTTTATTTATCAAATAAATTGTGTGTCTTAGAAACCCCCAATAAAACTACTTATTAAATTACTAGCTTTTGCCAGCGACTTCGTCGGCGCATTACCTATATTAATACATGTGAAAGAATAGCGAAAATATTTACTAGCAATACTTAAGTTTATTTTTCTAACGGTATTATTAGTTTTAAAATAAAACATTACACATAAAATGTTTTTGTTCGATACATAAGGTATTTAAATAAGTATTTCATTACCCTAAATGTTTACTAACTCTCATAGACGTATAAAATATATGGGTTCGTGTTATCAACTATTTGAGCTGACTGTACATTGATTTTATATCGTTACTTAGTTGGTTCCTTTGGTGCGCCACGTGTTGCTCACATGAAGAAACCGTGAACAAACGAAGACTTGTAATTACTTTCATTCATTTTTCAATAACAATTAACCCAAACGAAAATCAAACGATAACTATTTTGGTTTCGTTGAAATGACATTAACACGTTCGAGGACGCTACCACTTGAGTCGGGTTTTCAAAATGACACAGTACATGTCTATACAAAATTATACGACGTATCAGTACGTAGTGTCCCATGAAGAAATATCGTTTTAAACATATCATGACACAATCGTTTTATCACGTCAACGTGTATATGCATCTAGGTAAGGATCCGCCTCGTTGGAGATGTCGGAATCATCAAACATGCTTATCTTGTGTCTTATTTTGCGCTTATATCCATCTAAAACACACAATAACCCATTAAACATCAATTTCACACTGTAAAATCATTAATTTGCATTAAAGTAATGTACACAGTGACACAGCCGCGCTGAATGTAGGAGCGCGGGACGTATAAACACGTTGTGCGTATGTGAATACCGTAACCGCACACTATCAACGACACTTATTTTAAATAGTTCTAAACTTACCCTACGTGACAGTACAGAGTTTTAAATATATCACAAGATACATTTAAAAGGATTTTTACTTGAACTTTCATCGGAAATGAACGTTCTGCCGTATAATTTAAATGTTATTTGAACGTCATCGTACGTTGTGCGATATTAAAATCTCGAACGATGACGTATAATCTCGTTCTGTCCTCGAACGTGTTGCCCGAAGAATAATCTGTCAAACTCGAATTTTTGTTTGTGCGGTGGTGCGGATTGTATAATTAGGGTAGGGTTCCGAAAATATCGACGTCAAACAGTACATCTCATACTAATTTCTGGCTTGTTTCATTCCTTTTTCGTTCATAATAAATGTCATTGTGGTGGGTAATCTTCGAAGTTTCGTCCGAAACTTCGTTTTTCGTCGAATCAGAGTAGACCTACAGTTCCCGTTTCTGTCAGATTTTCGGAATAAAAATGTCCTTTCTCGAGTCTGAAACTAACATTGCACAGAATTTTAGTCAAATAGGTTCAGTAGTTTAAAATAAACAGCGTTCTTGAATTTTAATTCATAGTTACCTTTTGCGTGGGGCTTCCAGGATAAAACCTACCTATAGTCAGAATTTAATTCGATTCCAGATTTGACATTAGCTATATTGTCATTTTGTGAAAAATTGATACTACATATAATAGTGTAGTGATGAACACAAAAATCGATAAACAATCAGTGTGTGTGTTTTATAATAAATGTTACAGAAAGTGACATAGTTTACGAGAGTAAAATTATAAACGAGAAGAATCTATCCAGAAATATTCCATTTCCATATCGAATAATTTCGCTACGTCACTATTTACTACTTGTCATAACGTTGCAACACAGAAATTGTCAAATCTGGAATCGAATTAAAATTCCGAGTATAGATCATTTCACTCAAATAGGTTCAGATTTTAGACACAGATTTAGACGTAGATTTCGCGTTTCTGTAATAGTTTCGAAACTAAAACTATCATATATGCTCTATATTCATTCTTTAAAGAATCGTCTATGCTGTTCTCTGGGTTGTAAGTATCTAATTTTACCCAAATAGTTTTTAGAAAAATAAGTAGTCCTCAAATTTTTACGCAGATATTATAGATATTCCGTTTTGTCGAATCCTAAACCATATCTGTACCAAATTTCATACAAATAAGTTTAGTAGTTTCAGTGTATCAGATTTTTCTATTTCTAAGTAGTAGTAAGTACGAAAAATCCACAACAATTTTTAACGTCCTTGAACCTTAAGACTTTGTGCGCAATTAAACCTCCTTAACTTAACCTCTATGCTCTAGCCGATTTTGACAAGCGTCATACTACTTAATGCGGCGGGAAATTATAATGTCACAAAATGTAGAAATTATCATCAACTTTCGATAAACAATGATCATTAAATCCTATAGTTATGTGACCATTTCATAGTGTTATTTTATTGGAAATATCTTTAATTGCGTACTTGTGACCTAACATTAATAATATCGTTCAAAATGAGTAAGAAATTGATACAATTTAGACATTGAAAAAGTAGATGACTAGCTTTACATCAACTACACAATCATGTATTTATTTACTTATTAGGTGTTTGTGTCAGGACAGAATGGGGACTTAAGGATATTTTTAAAATATTTGCCGTATCGCGTTCTTTAATTCTTGATTGATTTTTAATTTCGTTTATACAGAACTATTTATTAAAGAATTGTGATACAGACCTATTAGTTTCTTTTAAATGCATTGAGATTAGGAATACCAAGCATTTTTCTCTTTCATTGCGTTTATAAAATAGCCAAACCTATACCTAGATATTCTGAATTTCGATTACTTAAGTAAGAGGGAACATTATTCGATAATGGAATGTGAGCTTTATTTTTAAGTACGTAATGTGTATTGTCGATTGTACGAAGGCTGTTATAAAAAAAAAAACAAACATATTCAAAATAATTGAACTTTAATATCAAGACAATAGAAGTTACATTCATCGCTGTAGAAAAGTGAACGAAAAGTCCAGTTTCCCAATAAAAAACTTCCTCCGTAATAGGATTGTGTTATTTTTTGTATATCCACACTGTATTGGTAACGACCCTGAAACACAATAAAATTTTCGTTATTTGAAAATAATGGCTCATTCAGAAAATGTTGAGAACAGCTCGACTAGTTTCAAGGCGCAACGGGATTCTTGTTTATGAGCACCGTGCACTCACGCTGTGACGTCATCACACAGCCAACTTGAAACTAGAAGAGCTTTTCTAGCTTCACGTGAGTAATTTATTTTTAATTTTCAATTAATTTTGTTGTCTTAGGATAAAAATGATTAGATTAGAAAGAGAGTTTCAACGGTGCAACGGCAAGGTTATTTTCTTTTTCGATCTCTTTGACTGGATTTAGGTGTTGCGTTGTTCTCACACAATCGAACCAACAAAACTATGTAACTAAAGAATTGTATTGTAAACCCGATTGAAAATGAGTAACCTATGGAGTTTCTTTCTCGTTCTTCTCCATAGGAATCTAAACCTTGGAATGAGCAACTAGCTTCACTTCTAAATTTTTGTTGTTGACGCTCAAAAGTGCCTTCCTAGACTTGTGTCAACTCAACTTGTGTCTCCGGCTCGAAGTGCAGGAGTAGGAACGGGGTGGTTTTTAGTCAGCAAGAGTCTGACACTCCCTCCCGCCTCACCCAGGCGGGAGAAGTCATTGGATGATTTTCCTCCCTTGTGTCAACTAACAATTAAACCAATGGATGAATGTTTCTAGGCGTAAATTGTAATATTCAAACAAGGAAAACCGAAATAATTTTATTTATAAAATAATAATTTGAGATTACTCCTTCACGACCAAACGGGAAAAACGGCAAAAATTGGGAACAGGGTAGTTTATTGTATGGTACAACACATAAGCTACCTTTTATCCCACGGGAATTACAGCATACCTACCATAACTTTAGAAAAAATAATAACATACCAAGAATTGTGAGAGGCGATGATTGTTAACGTCCAGTTCAGTTAATACAATGAAGCGTGAGTAATTAAACAAATAAGAATTATATCAGCAGACATACGAAATATATCTGAACTATATCAATGAATTTTGTCACAGCTGATATATTTGACTACCTCGTTGGCCGAATGGTCGCAAGTGCCGGGTTCGATTCCCGGGTCGGGCAAAGTACTACTGGGTTTTTATAAATTCTCAGTAGTAGCACGGAGTCTGGAACTGTGCCCGGTATATGGCAATAGGCTCACCCCCTATTACATGGGACTCATAACATAAATAGTGAAAAGTGTAACATTGTACAGTGGCATAATGTACACCTCTGCCTACCCCTTCAGGGATAAAATAGGTGTGATGTTATGTTATGTTGATATATTATATAAATAACATTTTATATGTCATAGTAGAAAATGATCTGTATAATCATTGCCATGCTATACCGTCATGACGATGATCAAACAAATCGTATATCAATATGATCAATAAAATTAATCGTTGCGCAATCTTTGGTGAAAAATAGACACAGAAATGACTTGATATATCTCGTTCATTTATAGATACATTATTTTGAGAAGTGGATAGTTTGGTACATTGATAAGTACAAAGTACATACGCACTTTTAGTATTGCACAATCTTTCGTAATATTGAAGATGGCGTATAAAATCGGCTTCAAAAATATATGTTCGCACGGTTTCTTCAGTTGGAATCTTAGGTATTCTCTGCCGTTTGTTATGGCTATTATTTTACCCTGAAACATATTGTAAATAAATAAAAATTAATTGGTAGCTACCAATTAAATATCATTCGATTAGTGTATTAGGTATCAGTACCAGTGATCGGAAAAAGGTGAGCTAATTTACCTAAACTTCAAGGAACAAAAACAATAAGTGGAGACTTTTTTTACTACAACATTTTTTTCGGGAAAGTCCGATTCCAGTTTCGGGATATTTATAAATTACATTTAATATAATTGTTATTAATACAGAAAACAATTGATTTCGTTTTGTGATTTTATTTCTTAAATTTAACACAAAACCAAACAAAATTAAAACTTTTATTGTTTTCAACAATAAATATTTTAAGATGTAAGAAAGAGCATAAAATAAAATTATTCAACACCAAAATTAACAAAAACCTAAAATCGTGACAAAAGTTGCGGTTTCTTTCTAGCTTTTGTTAATAACAATAGCTTTATAACAAAAATAATTTTATTTTTAACTTTCGTGGGACATACTAAATAAATTATTATGTTTTTGGCTTACTTACGTAGCACGTAGTAGCAGCGCGACAGTCACCGAGTCGCGGGTCGCGAAATGCTGCTCATGAATATGAACCTCTAGCATGGCTTGAATCTAGTCGAGTTCCTCGTCAAATAATTACGTGAGTAAGACAAAAACATAATAATTTAATCAATTAGTGCTTCCAAAAAAACTGAATTTTATTTGTAGGTGGTAAAAATTAATGTACCTATGTTGAATTATGTTGGGAATATATAATTTTTACACCGTGAACACTGGATATAAAATTTAAGGTAATAGTTTAAACTACACTTTCACGAATTCTTTAATAATTATGAATTCTTGACAAAAAACGGATAACCCAACATATCATTAAGTTAACCTAAATAATTCACATTTTTTTAGTATATTAGGCCAGCTGTAATAATAACTTAAGAATGCAATAGAACAGCTCAAAAACAATTTGAAATAAGGAAACTCAGTGCAGCATTACGATTCAATTACACTCTTATTTTTATCTCAGTAAAGATTAAATTTGGTAGGTGTTTTTATCTTATTCTTATCTGAACTTAACATTGAAAATTATACTTACTTTAGTTAAGATTACATTCTGGGTAACATTTACATCGTAGTATAGAATATTATGGTCGCTAATCTCAGCTTGGATTGTAGCGCAGTCTTTGTGTTTGGGACCTCTACATTTGTCAGCGCCTGTCAGAGTTAGATTAAATGTTCCCTGAAAACAAATTGCTCTTCTTAAATGGACAGGCGCTACTTTAATTATTAGCGTTGCAATCATCGCGCAAACGAAAATTATGTCCGTTTCATATGATATGTGAATTGAAATTAATTTTTGGATTCGACAGAAACTTTATTAAGTTAATTTTGCAAGCCCGAGACCATACCTGATGCCGATGGTGATCATTACCTAGTATTGGCATAAACGTATGTTTTAATGGTAAAATATAACACAATACTCACATATTTATTTTTATCACTGAATACTTCATTCACATTTAAAGTTACAATAATTAAAAAACATACATTTAACATTCTCAAATCCGATAAATCACCGTGTTTTATTAAATATTGCACAGGGATGGATTTCAAATATCCATTCTCTGTTTTAGAAAATATTTTTTTTTAGAAAAGTTAGATTACGTCTGAGTTTGAAACATTTTATATATGGACAACATCTATGACTCTTTATAAAATGAAAATGAACTATAATGTCAGTGGTTAGATTATTACTTAGCCCGAAATTATTTAATTTATTGATATAAATAAATTGAACAAAACCAACTGCTTTTGTTGCCACGGTCCGATGGGTTGGAAAATGTTGGACATTGATCGTTCAAAACATAGTATTCCTACTAGCAAAAGAATATTCCTATTCTTTTGCTTTTGAGGTTAAGCAGTAAACGTGGTTCAAGCCGGAGATGAGGTACTTTTATTGGGTATTTCAAAAATTTTTAGTGATAGCTCGGAGTCTCTTTTCTTTATTTACTTTTAGTAGGGAACATCATCCAATCTCAACTCTGTGTCCCGGCTTGATAACAAGGAGTCTGGAACTGTGTTCAGTAAATGTCTCACCTCCTAACTACCTCTACATGGTTCTTATATCACAATTCAATGAAATAGATATTACACTTTCATAGTGCACCTTAGGAGAATGAATGGCCATGATGAATGATTTTATGTAAGTGTTTTTTTATGTAAATATGGAACTATACAGAAGTAAAAATGCTACTTACTTATTCCTAAGTAAATTCGCATAAAGTTATTTATCTAATCTCCCAACTCGTTGATGTGCATTCTGTAATGAAAGTTGACGTGCATACATATTTATCAGCCGCCAAATGTATTTTGCACGCTCGAAGTAACATTTTGAACAAGCGTTTCACTCTTGACTTTGCTTCTATAATAAATCTGTTATTTATCTTCTATAATGAGATAGGCAAGATTTGACAAACATCTCCTAGTTTTTATGGATCCCTTAAGCTAATAGAGGTGACATTTAATAACATTTGGTTTCACCAACCTATAAGTGACACCTAACAGTACAAATCAGGGGTTAGTTCAGTTCAAGATACTTCTACGACTTTTGTTAAGAGATGGTTTAGGGTTGGTTGACTAAAACGGTCATAAGACTAATAAGCCGTATAATGACTGCACTAGAATGTATAATTGTGAACGTATAATTGTGACTGCATGGTTAGTAGCTGGGCAACCGGCTGCCGTGCAACTTGTTGCGGGTTCGATTCCCGCACGGAACAACTCTTTGTGTGATCCACAAATTGTTGTTTCGGGTCTGGGTGTCATGTGTATGTGAACTTGTATGTTTGTAAACGCACCCACGACACAGGAAAAAATCCTAGTCTGGGGCAAAAAAAAATTATAACAGTGAGACTACACACTTAACAGATACCAAGCAGTGCTGTGTGATAAACCTAAACCTTTTAGGCTGGTTAGTGTCGCGCTTACCGCACCCTGACCTCTGACTCCCGTCAGCACTTTTTAATTTTCATGTTCTGTCATCATTCCTATTATGAGATGAGTGTTGTTTAAGCGTAAAATTACGTACATACATATAAGAATAACCTTCGTTAATATTTTTGAAATGAACCAACAATTATTTACGACCAATTATTATAATGAGAGGACGTTTAAATAAAACCGATATAGTTTATTTTCATTCACATGAAGTGTAACTAACCGGATGAAAGTATTTACATTCGAACAAATATTTGTTCTAAAAATATGCCTAAAATTATTTTTATCATTTTAATTACGTGTTCTGTTTTGATTGTGCTTTCTGAAAAAAATAAAAACTATGTAAGTAATTTTAGATAATAGGCAAAAATAAATAGAAAAGTATCTTAAATATTATCATTAATTTTATAATTTTGACTGGCAATATAAAACTGTTGAAGGTAATTCCTTAGCTAATGTCGATCGCCAGTGACTCCCATGGCGTTTAACGTGTTAAGAAATATAATTTCCCATGTCCATTATTTTTTTAGGGTTCCTTCAGCGTTGTAGTCACCAGAGCAGATATCTGCAGAGGACCTAAACGAAAGGACTGTGGTGATGTACACGTAACGATCAAAAGCAACGTTACCCTTTATTTTGACGTGGTGGTCTCCGAAAATGTATCACCAAATAAGGCAAGTAAACGAAGTACCTTTTTTTTATGACGGGGGAAAACCTTCAAAAGGCACCTAGCCTTTTTGGGGATAACAGACTAGGGAGTGTGGGATTTTTACCTCACTAAAACCACCCCGGTGGCCACCCTCAACGCCGAATGGAGGCACCGGGTCCTGTAAAGAACTAAAGGAGACCTGCTCGCGCGCCTCCACGGTGCAACGCCTGTTACGACACATACCTAGAGAAGTAAACGAAGTACCTAGTGCATATTGTTTCAATATTCACTTGGACTGTGAAAGTATTATTATTTGGCAAATCCTAATCCAAAAATAAAATACATATTTTTGTATTTTGACTTATCTGAGATAATATCAACTCATGTTTTTCGGGCTACTAGTTGAGTAGCCCGAAAAATGTCAAAAAAAAGTTTCAAATCAAACCAGGGTTATTATATTATAGTCATAAGCAGCATTGCGCGACCAGTGACGTAGTGATCTGTATGCAGCATACTGTTGGCTTAACGACGCCGACGCTTCCTAGGTTTGGAAGTAGTCGTATCTCTATAAAAAGTTAAGAAAAGTAACAGTTAAATATAATCATGGTTAAATAAAACACAATTTAAATTTCTATTACTTTATATCTGCTTTCAGGCGAAAGTTTTTGCGATAACCAATGGTAACGAGCTTATGAGGTTACAACTAAACAAACCATGCGAGAACTTGTTTATAAATCCTATCATGACCAGTTTGTTCAACTTAACTAGAAACTGCATCGTTAAGAAGGTAAGTCACATACACTATGGGAACAAAAATGTACAAAGATTGAAGCATTGACAACGCAAGCGTCATTGAAGACATTCTAAGTGTGGGAGAGCCTTGCATCGGCACGAATGGGCTGGCTCGACCGGAGTGATACCACGGCATCACAGAAAACCAACGTGAAGCAACGCTTGCGTTGTGTTTTGTAGTGTGATGAGGTTACCGGAGGCTCAATTCCCCGATCCCCATAAAATCCCCCACAATACTCAAATTCCCAATTCCCAAGAGGAATTTATCGATTACTTAAACTATTCTTTAGTATCGATTTTTTTCTGAAAACCATTGCTGAGGACTGATTTAAGTTAATGACTCTAACTACAGTGGTAACAGCATACATAAAATAATATTAATATTTAACATGCTTAATGCCAACTAATGATTAACGCTCATTCCTTCTGCGTGTCCGAAAAGGCCATTGCTAAGAAGTGGGAATTTATATGCTGTTGATGTTATGTTTCGTAAATAGTGAAAGAGTGGGTGTTACATTTGTACATTGTGGAACCTGTTAGGTTCTCCGCAACTCCGAATCGGCATCAGCCCTATTGGGTTTCATCCGTGGTGGTCTGGAGGCTGTTGTGGTCGTGAAGGCAGCGCTTTGCTGCTTCACGCGTCCCGCTTCCTACTTAGCTAGCATGACTGCTTCGCAAAAGGAGAATACGGCATCCCAGTCCCCCTCGTTTCGCATCATGACCCGCACTAGGGCCGGACGCGAGAGGTTGCCATCGCCGATCACTTCACTGAGAGCTCGGCGGTGCCCAGCCCACGCAGGGCATTCCGTTACAGTGTGTTCCACCGTGTCCTCAGGGTGGTCCTCGCAGTGATGACACCCGGGCGTTTCCTCCCGCCCCATCAGACACAGGTACCTCCCGAAACTTCCATGTCCGGTGAGGAACTGCGTCAGACGGTAGGTGAGGACGCCCTAGCGTCTCTCAAGCTATTCCTCTAAGAGGGGAGTTACCGGCACTGCAATGGCAGCGAGCCCACTCTTGAAGATTTAGAGCCGATTTTTCCAATGCCAGATAAACTTTGACAATTCTTCTATACTAAAAACTATCAAATGCCAATATTAAGAATTTTATTACCGTTGATTGATAAGTCGGCCGTCAACTGCTTATAGTGACTTCTCTGACAGTTCAAACCTAAAAGATTCAGAATAAATTATTTTCTGAAGTTTCTACATTTTTTAAACGGTTTTATTTTGTTTGCCTCGTTTGTTTTTTTTAAGGGGGAAATCATCGAATAACTGCTCCTGCCTGGGTGAGGCGGGAGGGAGTGTCAGATTCTTACTGACTAAAAACCACCTCGTCCCTTCTCCTGCACGTCGAGCGAGAGCCTCGGTTACCCGTTAGGTTCTCCGCGACTCGTTTGTTTGGTTAGGAAGTAGTTTTCCTGACGACAGATCCATCTGATATTTGGTATACACTCTTAATCTTGATGACCATACAATATAATCTATTTTTTTCCACAACTACCTCCATTATGGATATCAAACGAAAGGGCTTGATTGGTAAAACTGTGTGGAACAAAGCTCATTAAAACCGTATAACATAAAATTAACATATTGTTTGGTAGCTGACGATCTCCAATTTCTGTTACAGGGACACTACAAATTTACAATGAATTTCGAAGAGCTTCTCCGAGCTTACTACGGAGGAATGCATCTGTATGGTTTATATTCGTTTAAATCAATTGTTTACGGTGATGAATGTAATTTTTCTTGTACTATTATCGAAGTTCAGATTTCAGGGACATAAGAGTTTTATTTATAATAATATTTTGTTCGAGCCAGATATAATACACACTTGGAGGTAAATCTAAGTGACTTATATGTTTTTACTCACACTTTTCTTTATTTATTATTATTAATGGTTGTGTTTAAATAAACCTGTACTTGAATGTATACCAGTCTCATTTCTCACCAGTGTTTCTCACGGTGTTTGTATAGTAAACAAAGTTATTTAGTACGTCTGTGAGAAATTATGATTGATTCAGTATAAGGACAGTACCTGTTGTTATGGCAGATATACGCTTCTTAATTAAATATCTACCATATACTATCTATGTCCCGCGGAGAACGTAAGGTTGCCGGGGCTCCGGCTCGAATCGCAGGAGTAGGAACGGGGTGGTTTTTAGTCAGTAAGAGTCTCACACTCCCTCCCGCCTAGCCTAGGCGGGAGTTAACATTCAATGATTTATTCCCCCTTCAAAAAACACTATCTGTAAATGTATATCAATAAACTAATATAAAAAGCGGACCCGCCTCGCCCAGGCGGGAGAAGTAATTCAATAATTTTTCCCCCTTCAAAAAATACTATCTACATATTTATTATTTATTTGTATAAACTAATAATCCCACCAAAAACATTCTATAAAAAACTAGCCACGTCTCGATGGAGCTAGTAGTTTATCTCTAAAAAGTAATCCTTACTAATATTATAAATCGGAAAGTGAGTTTGTTTGTTTGTTCCACTTTCACGCCATAACTACTGAACCGATTGCTATGAATTTTTGCAGATGTATAGTTAGAAGTCCGGATTAAATAATAGGGTACTTTTTATCCCGGAAAAATTTGATATTCCCGAGGGAAAACAAAAGTATTGGTATAGATGGCGCTGTGTGTATTGGTATAAGTGACATTGGCTTTTTATCCTTTTGTGACGCAAGCGATGCCGCGGGTAAAAGCTAGTGAAATATAACAAAGTCGTGGCAAGTCTTAAGTTCCTTATTGCAATTTTTTTATTATTATAGTTAATGTTGTGTGACTTTGCCGTTGAAGGGGGTACACAAGGGTACAAAACCAGGTGCTCCATGACACCATTGCACCAAGCTGTCGCCAGAACCGTTACCCATTGACGATGGAAAATTGCTACTTGGAAAACGTGGAGTTCCCAAAGTTATTGGATAGTGCATTTACCGAAAAAGGCTTGTCCGAGTGGGTCAAATCGCCTGGGAGCAGTCAGCCGCCTATAATTTCGGTCGACTCAATAACTAGCCACTAGTTACTGTCTCCGTACTGAAGTCATCTTTATTTTAATATCTTCGTACTAAGTAGATAACTTGATTGATTGTACGAATTTACATCAATAAGTAAGTTACACAAACTTCATTATTCCTTTGCCAACAACCATGTCTTTTTTATTTTTCTCACATTAAGTTTTCCGTATTTCAATGGATGGACATTACGTTACAACACAATATTAATAAGTAATAACAGAATTATATTGTTATAACATAACATTTAATCTATGTTTTGACAATGGAATGTTATGAGATGTTAATTTTTATTTAACTAAAACAATAATGTTTTAAGAATACAAGGAAGTTTCTATTAGTCAGTTCCGTGTATGTAAAATAGGTATTGTCTTATAATAATGAAAAGTATAGGGCTACTTTTTATGAGATAGGCGATTTTATTATCGAACAGATAAAAAAATTACAATTCCTATCCTTCCTAGTCCCAATATCCAGTCCTAGATCCCGGAAATAATCCAACATCGAGGTATCAAATTCTTATTTTATTTGAAAATTACGCTGTTACGGCGAACGAGCTGACAAATCACTCGATGGTAAGCAATAGGCAACACCGCACCGTAGAGTCACAATTGCGTATCCGGCCTTTTGGAGGCTAGAAACCTGTGTATTCAGGGTTTGGGGGCTAGGAACCTGAGGGTTCAGGGTTTGGGAGATTGGGGATGAGAAGAATTTATGCTTACTTACTTTAATACTACAGTTATTGAAAGAAACTATAAAGCTAGTTGTTTCTGTTACATATACTGTGTCTAAGGAGGTTGAAAACAAAGCGAACGTAATATCACTTAGAAATGATTGAAACACAATAATTTCGGTGGTTTTTTATGTGTGCGTATGTAAAGAATTACCACGTTACCAGACTTAAGAAAATGACAGATATACTTCGTGTCAATGTTTTTATGTCCTGCGTGCAACTCTATAGTAGCCAGGTCTCGCGGAGAACCTAACGGGTTACCGGGGTTTCGGCTCGACGTGCAGGAGAAGGAACGGGGTGGTTTTTAGTCAGTAAGAGTCTGACACTCCCTCTCGCCTCACCCAGGCGGGAGCAGTCATTCGATGATTTTCCCCCCTTAAAAAATAGTAGCCAGGTGCCACAGTCGTTGTTACAAGAGACTGTGTCCGCCTTTTTTTCAAGGTCCTTGACTTTGTCTTCTTCATTACATACATGTTCATGGTTATACAACCACCCTGCTAAAGGTGCTCCATTTTTGTAGTAGGTACTTTATTTATTAGATCCGCGTAGGTCCTTTTTGTAAGGCAAACCCTACCGGCGTAACTACTAGATCCATTATGACTTTTACCACACCATCATTCTAACTTAAGTTTTGCCGAACGAATTGAATTTTTTACAAATAAATATTGCAGCCAAGGACGTCCTTGATTGCAGCTTTGCAGCATCAGAGCACATACAGTTGGCAAAGAACTCCTTTTACTTGTTCCACTTCTTATTTACATAGACTAAAACACATTACTATTATCTATGTGAGCAATTAATCTGTAAACAATATCTGTCAATAAACGTCAGGATTTCATAATTTGTTTACACTAAAGTAGAAGATAAATAACAACAAACAATTCTTTCACAGTTTAAAATGTTTAGGTAGTTTCTGATTACATATAAATGGTCAAGCGAATCATCGAAATAGTTCTGCAACTGACCAGTATAGGACTGGTAATAGCTGCAGCAGGTCTTTGGGCGGGAGCAGGAGTAGATGCAAGACCTAGGCACCGTGATGAGCAGACTTTGGTGGGGGGAGCGATATGGAGCCAAATCATAATTCCTATCGGTCTAATGATATCGAAGATAGTAGAAGAGCAAATTGATATTTATGTTCAAGGATATTATGTGATCACTGGAATATTTCTATTGTGGTTAACCGGTGCGTTTTTGGTTAGTAGTAAAATCATGTAATAGCAAATTATACTGTTTGTCCCCAAAGGTAACTAGGTGTACTAACCTAAAATCGTTGGGCGCTGCTGCTGGATGTACTTCGCTTCCAATCGGTCCATCTGGAAGACATTTGAGGAGACCTATAGCCAGCAATATCTTGCCACTAATAATAATGAAACAAATGTGCACGAGGTAGTTCATGGACTAGGAACGTTCATGGATTCGTGAACAAATCCAGTTTCCATGTCTAAGGATCACTGAGAATTTTTTATTTTTTTAAACCGTAAAAGCAACCCTTTTGTGAAGACAACCGTCTAAGTTACGGTCTGAAATCAATTACACACAACAATATAGTACTAGTTATTCACAATTTCCAAAAAGAAAGCCTTGTAACTACGCTGGATCCTTTCGTAATTCTATGATGGTATCCTGACTCAGTGAACAAGGAAGGTGATTTTTATTACACAGTTTTATTTAGCTTGCCCCCTTTGCTTGTTTGGGTCAAATTTAGTAATTATAATTTTACCGTCTTCCTGACGACAGATCGATCTGATATTTCGTACAATCTAAATTTTGATAACAATACAGAATTATTTAATTTTATCCAGAGCTATCGCTATATGAATCATAATGACTTGATTAGTGGAATAGAGTTCATTAAAACCGTTACACATAAAAAATTCTTACTATACTATAAATGTGAGAGCTTGTGTGTATATTTGTTACTCAATCACTCTTAAACGGCTAACGGGATGGAGATGAAATTTGGAACAGGAATAGATTAGGGTCTGGAATAACACATAGGCTACTTTTTATCCCAAGGGTATGCGGGTGAAGCCGCGGGTAGAAGCTAGTATTTCATACCTATGTTTCAAGAAAAAGCTACCGAACACAGTACAAACGAATTTTTGTACTTGTTATAGACTAGCTTCTGCCCGCGACTTCGTACGCGCAATCCCGATATTTCCCGTTCCCGTTCTTGATTTTCGGTAAAAAGTAAAAAAGGAATTGGGTAAAAAGTATCCTATGTCCGTCTCCTGGTTCTAAGCTACCTCCCTACCAATTTTCAGCCAAATCTATTCTGCCATTCTTGAGTTATAAGTGGTGTAACTAACACGACTTTCTTATATATATAGATTGCACATGAAATGAAATGGTTTGGCGAGAGGAACCGTCTGGAGACTAGGCCGCACATGACAGGACACTTGTCGCGCAGTTCAAGGCACTTAACACATAATGCACGAGTTATGTCCAGCCACATATTGATATCACAATTCGATCGAGCTTACTATGCCATCGGAGTTATTTGCACCATAGCTGGAGCTGTCAAGTTAGGTGAACTCATCTTTGTCATCGTTAAGTCGTCCTAACATTTATTCTAATAGTTTGAAATCAAATTGTATCTTAGTACACCTATGATAAACGTAAATCATTTTTACGAAAGTGTCGTTTTTGAGACGTGTGTTTGTTTAATATTAAAGTTATTTTTATAAAAAACTATTTTTTTTTTATTTATACGTACAAGATAAAAATTGCCATGTTTTACAGATGTTAAAGAGATTTGATTAAAATTGGAATAAAATAAAATTATTGCGATATATGGTGTTCAAACTCGATAAACGAGCTAACAACTGTTCATGTTCTAATGTATATTTTCTACGAGAATTGTCTTACGTACTTTGTAGAAATAACAGATATTATTATACAATTTTACTACACAATTCTATTCAGTGCAGTTTTCCCATAAATAATACTATTTACAGTTGGCAGTTTTCAAGGACATAGAAATGACAATATTAGTTAAAAAATGTGGGAATTAACAAGTCATGCCTACACAATAATGGGAAAGAAATTAATGAAATTCTCCATACAAATGTAACAATCATACAAATGTTATTTAATTACAATATAGGTTTGCGAGTGATATAGTAGTCTATGAATGTAATGAATGAACGTATTTATAGTTCACATCACTATTCTTTACTATACAAAAGTGTTTGGACAACATTAGACGTTGATTATTTGGGAGAAAATAAGGCTTGGGTATTGTGAATGCTAATGAAAGCGATAATCTTACTTGATATTATAGATCCGCAAAATTTGTGAGTTTGTGTGTGTGTATGTTTGTAACTTACTTACATACTTATTGGATTTTTAAAAAATTCTCCGTCGGAGTCTGGAATTGTGCCCGGTATATGGCAATAGGCTCACCCCCTATTACATGGGACTCATAACATAAATAGTGAAAAATGAGTGTTACATTGTACAATGGTATTAGGTGCACCTCTGTCTACACCGTCGGGAATAAAAGGCGTGATGTTATGTTATGTATTACGTACTTATCACATCAAAATGGGATCAGGATGAAATTTGGAACAGGGATATGTTATGGCCTGCAATAACCCATAGGGTACATTTTACCACACTAGTACGAAGCCGAAGCTGCAGGCAGAAGATACTACATTATAGATTTGTAAATTATCTTTATTGTCATCACCATCTTCAGCCATGTGTTACATAATTGGACATAGGCTTAAGTGTGGGAGAGCCATGCTTCAGCACGAATGGGCCGGCTCGACCGGAGTGATACCACGGCCTCACAGAAAACCTATGTGAAACAACGCTTGCGTTGTGTTTCGTCGTGTGAGTGAGGTTACCGGAGGCCAAATTTCCCCGCTCCTTAGTCCCCGTCTCCCGAATCCCCAAATCCTCCAAGTTAAATTACCAATTCCCAAAAGGCCTGTAATGCACTTGAGTGTCCATGGGCGGCGCCGATTGCTTACCATCAGGCGATCCGTCTGCTCGTTTATCGGTTTATGGTATAAAAAAATGTCTTCCAGGCTATTCCATCTTCTGCTTTTTGCACCCGGTCGTGTCATCGTATGTTTTCTACATATCCTTAATCTTAAATATACAATTGAATAACTGCAGTGTATTTGTTTATTATTCTATTGCACCGAATTAACATAACATCACGCCTTTTATCCCCAAAGGTATAACCAGAGGTGCACATTACGGCACTTAATGTCATTATAGAATATAACACCCACTCTTCACTATTTATGTACATGAGTCCCAGGTAATAAGGGCTCAATTGCCATATTCGGTATATGTCAGCACGGAGTCTGGATAGAAGCCTCAGCGATACTTTGCCCGAGCCGGGAATCGAACCTGAGACCCTTGCCCGGCAGTTGCACTTGCGAACACTCGGCCAACGAGGCAGTGCATCGAAATTACTGAGCTAATTTTGATGAGCCCTGGTCCAAAAAAAATGTATTGTAAGTATTTGTCTTAATGAAACTCAAAGTCCAGTGTTTGAGAGTGCAATCGAAATTTAAGAAGTATAATATTCTTTTCAGTATTGATAAAGTCAATAAGTTAACTGATAATGATTGGAGAATTTTATTTTGTACCATGTACTTACCTGATTTTACCAGGAAAAAACATCTGAATTCTACTACGCTTCTGGTTTAATAGTCTTATCTATATCATACAGATTTTTGACAGTGTTATCGGTTTAAAGAAATTTATTTCTCGTAAGAACATACAGTCCACTTATAATGAGATACAAAGTAATAAACAAATATAATAGGTACATTACAAAATGTTATTGTATTGTTATCACATAGTTATGTGTACATATTACATGAATATGATGCAGCTGCATTTTTTGGAGAATGTAAACAAAGAAGACTAGATCGCAATCTAGTTGTAACAGCTCTACCAAGTGATATGTAATTATAATTCTTACTAATATTATAAATTGGAAAGTGAGTTTGTTTGTTTGTTTGTTCCACTTTCACGCCGTAACTACTAAACCGATTGCTTTGAAATTTTGCAGACGTGAAGTTAGAAGTCCGCATTAAATAATAGGGTACTTTTAATCACGGAAAAATGTGATATTCCCGAGGGAAAACAAAAGTATTGGTATAGATGGCGCTGTGTGTACCTATTGGTATATGTCACATTGGCTTTTTATCCTTTTGTGATGCGAGCGAAACCGCGGGTAAAAGCTAGTGGTAAATAACTTAACAATAATTTCACTTTAATATTTATTTTATATGTTTGTAGTGCACAACTCTTCTAATTTTTTTTTGTAGATTGCACATGAAATGCAATTGTTTTGCAAGGTTTTGGATTTTGTGCCGAATATAGATATACGCAAACGAAGCTGTGGGCGGAAGCTTGTATCATAAATGCGATAGTTTGTATGTTTGTTTGTTACGCCTTAACGTCATAACGGCTGAAGTGATCCGGATGAAATTTGGAACAGTAGTAGATTACGATATGGAAAAACATACAGACGTGTAAACGAAACGCTACCGAAACACGGCACAAGTGATATTCAAAACAAATATTATATTCATAAAAGTAAGGGAACAAAATGTTTCTTTTACATATATTATAATAGTTGTAATCAAACGCTCAAGGTTGTAGCGGAGAACCTAACGGGTTACCGGGGCTCCGGCTCGACGTGCAGGAGAAGGAACGGGGTGGTTTTTAGTCAGTAAGAGTCTGACACTCCCTCCCGCCTCACCCAGGTGGGAAAAGTCAATCGATGATATACCCGCTTTAAAAAAACAATCAAATGCTCAAGGTTGATGTTGCATGAATAAACACAAATAACAAAAACGATTCAAATTGTAAAATCAATTACTTTTTGTCAGCGTTTCGAGAGCCTTTCGTCTAAACCTGTATAATTTATGTATGTGCTATTTTTTATCCCACTGGAATGCGGGCCGAAGCTAGTAATAATAAGAAGAGATAAAATAGGAATTTATTTTATCCAATTGTTATAAATTATAGCTTTGTGTAGCCAAAACATAGCATTGGTAGTGTAGTCGTGCCTTGCGAAGCCTATATAAAGTATTGTGTTATTATAAAATTACTTTAGTCAAAGACTGACATGAGTGGAGTCGATTCAGAGCGAAGATTAATTAAGCTAAAATGCCATTTGGATTGTAAGTTTACATTTAAATAGTTTGAAGTGATTTCATTGTTGAGTACATTTTTTATTAAATTTAAATCATAGTTTCAAACGGTGGTGATAATTGCCAATAACAATTATAAAATGTTTATTAGATAAAAGAACGTAATTGCAGATGGTTAAGGAGTTCCGGGTTCGATACCTGGATCATGAAAAGTGTTATTCGGATGTCGTTTGATAATTTTCACTCCTCTCTGCCTGCAACTAGTGAAAAGGTTCCATGAAACATTCGTATTGTGGGGTTTTTCATAGCGAACCCATTAAGATTCAAAATGTTGACTACATAGCTATACGGCGAAGGAAGTCATTGTGAAATAATATAAGTGTAATATTGTTGAATGCTCTTACAAGCGTGTTGTTGTGGTGTGTTCCTTTTCAGTGTGTGCGTAGCCTTTAAGCCCCACGGTGGGACATTCACTGATGTTAGAGCGCCATCACACTCGTCGTTGTCGCGGTGTCCGGGGCAAGTAAATATGTGGCGGTAATGCCGCAGTGTGCCACGCGTCACTGCGGCGTTAACCAAGCGTATTCATTTATCCTGGCACTGACGCCGCGATAACACAACGCTTGCGCGGCGCATACGTTTATCAAACGCTAGACAAACGCTGGTGGGGCTCTTTATGCTATTTATTATTTATCTATTTTCGTATATTTCAGTATAATTATCACGGGACTATTGGCTTTTGGAGCGTACTGGACGACGAAATACTTGATGACCATGCCGGAGTCAGTACAAAATATACCACAGACAACGACGACTATGACAATACCCACTTCTCTACAGTTGTAGCAGATACCATGACAACGGAATAAACAAGACAAAAACGCCATAAATTAGTATAAATCATAGAATTATTTGCAATGTCATAGTTTAATAAATAATTTTTTTTAAATAAATTTTTGCGATGTATTTGCATTTTTTTTCTGATGTGACTCTGGCAATTATTATTTGAAATTTTCTAACTTAGTTATCAACTGATGGAAAGAAAAGAGTAAACATATCCACTATTACTCTTTTTTTGCTTGGTTGTTTACGTTCATTAGGCTTTGAAACCACATTATAGATCTACCGGTTTCAAAATTTCTTTCAACGTAGTTAATTTAATTTTGAGTTAGGAACACAAGTTTCTTTTTAGTGACACGATTTTACTAGATTAACTTGTAACAAACTATTTAATAAAATCTAAGAATCTGAAATATTTGTAATTCTTACTGCTGTGCCATTTTGGAACTTGGCAGGTATGTGTAAAATAAGATGACGATACAATATTATGATATGAAATGTCTTCGTAACCCAAATGTACTTTTTTCTTATTATGTACTATTTGTATTAGAAGTTAGAGACTCCACTACAATCATGAATATTAAAACTTTCATGAGACATACTAATTAAGCTGCGGCGACTGTCGCGCTGCTACTCTCGGAATGCTGCTCATGAATATGAGCCTCTAACATGGCTTGAAACTAGTCGAGTTCAAATAGTTACGTGAGTTAGCCGAAAACATAATAATTAATCGATCAAAATACTTGATTTTTTGAGCAATCGACCTACAGTTTACTCTTCACTTCAACTGGATATTGTAAAATTTCATACTCTTGAGTTGCAACAGTAGCGCCCATTGCATCCATTTTCCGTGGATATTGAATGAACTAAATGGTATTGTGTTTGGCTTTATATTCCGTACTTTGAGTGCTATTTTAACAGCTTCCATTGGGGTTGTATAGTTTTAATATTGAATAACTATTGATATTTAATTCAATTGACATTTGGATTGGTTTCGAGAGTAAGCGCCCAAACCTACCGATAGATTTGGAAGGTGGCTGATGGAATCTTGGACTGCCTACGAATTTGCTAGGTAGCTACGAGCGTATTAGGTAGATCCTTTTCCCTTAGTGATGAAGACATATAACTAAATGTATGTTTTAAGTTTTGTGATCTGATTTTATTATACCGATATTCTCCATGTTTGGGTGTACCATCATCTCCAAGCGTGAGAATCAAACTGCTTTGTCCATTGTATCTAACGATAAGATCCCATATCACAACAATCATTGTTGATTTCAAAAACATTAAGGCGATTTCATTGTGATTAAAAAATGTCTTTGCAATTTCAAATTAGTTTTCAAACATTTATTTTTTCATAATATCATAACAGTACACCTTTTATTCCCGAAGGGGTAGGCAGAGGTGCACATTACGGCATTCACTTTTCACTAATTATGTTATGAGTCCCATGATAAAGGGAAGGTCCCATGAGAAAATTTTAAAAACCGGCCGGTCCGGGACCTAAGTCCCTTACCTGGCAGTCACACTTCTAACCACTCGGCCAACGAGGCAGACATTATTTTTTTCTGGTTGATCTAACTATTAATTTATGCACAACAGCTATACTAATACGTCACACATTTGGTTACATTATCGAAATTTTCACATGGTTCCCTTTTTTATCTTATATACCTAAATATATGTAGCTTATGTTCATCATCGGTAATGTAGGAATCCAATGATAAAATAATTTTTCTAATCGGTCCAGTAGTTTTAGAGCAGATTCAATTCAAACAAACAAACAAGCAAACAAAAAATCAAATCTTTCCTCTTTGTAATAGAAGGGAAAATTTTGTTACATTTTTTAAAAAGGTATTGTTATTGTTTTTTTTTGTTAAGACGTTGATTGAAAAGAGAAGTGTTGTCATTGAAAACTCAGCTTTAGTTTACAATACGTGCTCTGTCATTGTTCCTACTTACTCCGATTGAATTGCATAATTTATTCGTAGTCAATTGTAGTGTGATTATCCTACCACGTAAACGTTTCTTCTACGAATTTCGCCAAACGAGAAATGGTTTTTGCTTGGTAAGTATTTTTTTGTAATTTGATATATTGTGACCGCAGCAGAATAGACATATGTAGTCATCACAAAAGCTACTTTTCCCATCGGTGTAATAAAAGCTGACCAATAGATTGTACTAAACAGAACTTTTTTTTATGGGATAAGCCGGTAAACGAGCTCACGTATCACCCGATGGTTGGCAATCGGCGTCACCCATAGATACCTGGAACACTAGAGGCGTTAAAAGTGCTTTACCGACCTTTTGGGATTGGGTGGATTGGGTGATTGATTTCAGTGGATTGGAGAGATTGGGGAAGAGGGGGGGGGGGGAATTAGGCCTCCGGTTTCCTCTCTCATACGACGAAACACAAGGCAAGTGTTGTTTCATGTCGGTTTTGTGTGAGGCCGTGGTATCACTCCTGTCGAGCCGTCCCTTTCGTGCTGAAGCAAGCCTCTCCCTCACTTAAAAACAAACTACAAAGTGCGGTCCACCTTGCAGGAGGTACGTAGTTCAGTGCAACAGGGCAGTTGACACTACGGGCTGTTGTTTTTTTTATAATAAAAAACAGACCAGAGTTCCCTGCTCTACACACTATGAGTGCGTCCTACAAGCGATGACATACGAAGTCGACCATTTATTTATGACATATCGAGTTTATCCATTATAATCGGATACATCGAGTTCCTAATCAAATAGGGCATTGGGTGTTGTTAGATGTCGTTTAATGTTACATCATTTATTTTACAAATATGACATTTTAAGCATAATTCTCTATTGTTGCAGGTTAATGATAGTCACTATGTTACTCTTCTCACTTTATTGGGGAGTAGTATACGTGAACAGAAAACCGTTCAATAGTACCAACACCACTACCACAACAGAACGAATTATAATTAGAGCTAAAAGTGTGGATACAACGATGTCTTCGGAATTAATTAATGTTACTTCAAATCATTCAAAGCGCCATTTAACAAATTGGCATCGGCTACCCGATGAAACACACACAAAAGATCTACCTGCTTCCCTACATAATTGGCTTCTTTAGGTTTTTACTATATTTTTTTCTTAACGTTATCTCACACCTCTCATTAAGGTGTCCTCCTGAAAATAATTTTTAGAGGATGCTCCTGCTAGTTCACCCAATCGCTCATTTATGACATATCAGGTTTATCCATTAGGAACGATACATCGAGTTCAAAACCAAAAAGGCATTGGGTATTGTTAGCTGTTCTTTTTTGTCATTGTTTAATGTTAACTCCTTTATTTTTACAAATATGACATTTTACGCATAATTTTCTGTTGTTGCAGGTTATTGCTAACCACTATGTTCCTTTTCACAATTTATTGGGGAACATTGCACTCGAAGAGACCACCGCTAAATACTACTGATACCAATGCTACTAACACCACCAACACCACTACCACCACAACAGCAAAAATAATAATTAGAGCTCAAATTGTGGATACGACGATGAATCCGGAATTAACTAACATTACTTCAAGTCATTCAAAACGACATTTAAATGATTGGCGTCGACTACCCGATGAAACGCACACAAAAGGCCTACCTGCTTACTTACATAATTGGCTTTTTTAGGTTATTAGTCTATTTTTTTCTTAACGTTACTCACTCTAAGGCTAAGGACTCAGGGCGCGATTCTTCCATACCCGCCGCGATTACAGGCCCGCAGCCTTTATAGATCCTTACTATTATAAATGGGAAAGTGAGTTTGTTTGTTTGTTTGTTTGTTCCGGTTTCACGCCGTAACTATTAAACCGATTGCTTTGAATTTTTGCAGACGTAAAGTTAGAAGTCCGGATTAAATAGTAGGGTACTTTTTATCCCGGAAAATTTCGATATTCCTGAGGGAAAACAAAAGAATTGGTATAGATGGCGCTGTGTGTATTGGTATATGTCACATAGGCTAGTTTTATCCTTTTGTGACGCGAGCGAAGCTGCGGGTAAAAGCTAGTATGTAATAAATGTCGCGGAGAACCTAACGAGTAACCGGGGCTCCGGCTCGACGTGCAGGAGAAGGAACGGGGTGGTTTTTAGTCAGTAAGAGTCTGACACTCCCTTGCGCCTCACCCAGGCGGGCGCAGTCATTCGATGATTTTCCCCCCTTAAAAAAAAAAGTATGTAATAAATCAAAGCAATTTTCACGGCGCTTTTTACGCCCGCGGCGGTTGCGATTGTTTGCGGCTCCCGCTACACTGGCGGGCGCGGCCGCGGGTTGCACCTTGGTTGGCGGGCCATCGCAATTGGATGGCCGGTCTGAAATACTATTGATTTAATCCCCCGCCCGTCTTGCGATAATTAACCACCAAATTTGTGAGCGATGATCGCAGCCACGCCGGCTGCGGGACCGCAGGAAAGTGCGGTCTCGTGACTTTTTGAAAATTCCACCTCTATTCCGGTACCGCCGTGGGCTCAGGAGAAAATCACCTTGAGTCCTTAGCGCCAAGATTATCTATCTGTATTCTCTTGTATCGTGGATGTAAATCTGAAAATCTGAAATATACACTCTCAATGATTGTCATCATATAACTTGGTTATTGTATTGATCTATATCTTTACATGGTGTTTATTTGGTTTACGTTAACGGGATCGACATGTGACCGCGTTTATCCCTCGTTGGTATTGGTTGATGAACTTGGAGCAGCCAATCAGAGCGCCGAACGCCAAAAACGCGTCGATCGCGTAAACCTGAAACAAACACACACTAGGCACTCGGATGCATGTAATCATCTAGACTAGATAATGTTTTATTGGGAAACTAATTATATTATGTTTAAAATATTATTGTGTACGTAAAGATTTGTTATGAATTATTTTTATAAATACCGATTCTTCTTGCCTTTGTTTTATTTATTAAACCTGCGGCTGTAATGATATCACTACTAATCACTAGGTACATTTATATTGTCACGTGCCGCCGTGCACTGCACAAAGAGGCTCTAGGAGAGACACATAGGTCTCTATAGCGAGGTGCTGTAACAAGCGTTGCACTGTGGGTCTCCGGGGTTGGTCTACTACGAGGATCCGGTGCCTCCTTCAGTTGCCGATGGTGGCCACCGGGGAAGTATTATTTCCTCAAAAAGCTAGGCGCCTTTTGAAGGTTTCCCCCCGTCAACAAAAAAAAGGTACATTTATATTAACACCTTTTATTTTTATATGCAAATGGATCACCTAATCGTAAGTGGACACCCACAATACAAGTGGAGATACGAGCCTGTGTAGGTAACCTCAGTAGTGATATAAAATGCAACAGTTAATTTTTATTTACATTTCAATGATTGGTATATGTTTGTAAATGTAATTTTATTCACATCCTTTCCTGTGACTAAAGTAAACACACTGTACATAAAATAGAGACATCTCAAATGAAGTTTGCTTTCGTGAATTTTCTTTTAACAAAGAATGACGTATTTATACTCATTTTTATAATTTAATGGTATTTAAAAATAACAGAAGTAAAACAAAATGGCGGTTGGTTTGTAAGTACCAGTATTTTTCGTTATTACATTAATTAGTTTGTTATTATAATTGGTTACTTCCATTATTTTATTATTAAAGATTTTTTTGATGATGAAAGTTTCTTTAATCTTAATTTCTGATGTTCTATTATAAGTATTTTTGTATCACTTGTGTTGTGCCTAATTCTGACTGATTTTAATGTTATTAATGAATTTTATTTTGTTTATACTAACAATACCTATGTTTTTTATCATTTGTTTCTCAATTTCATATAATTATAGAGATGTTAACTAGATGTAAACAATGTATTCAACTTAACTCAATAATTTTGCATGCCGTAAGTCATAATTTATAAAACAACATATTTGTTAACTACATTTTTGGCAAATAAATTATTTCTGATTTCTGATTTCTTAAATATCGTGCCATCCTTGTCATTTTACTAAGAAATTGTAGTGACAGAACTATACTTAAGCGCAACAATTGAATAGCCTTTCAGTATTCGTGCGTTAGACTTTTTGATTATTAACAATTCAAATCAGTAGATAGCGATGTACCTACTCAAGTAGATAATAAGATATTATAAGATCTCGCGAAGTTTTTAAAAAATCTTAGAAATTATATATAACTCGGAAAAAGTCACAATGGTACTTGCAATTGGTAGGTTTCGAATCCGCACCCTAGGCCAAGTAGGCCTCCGCCCGACCAGAACCAGGCCCGAGCGTACGGCGCGTCGCGTTCCGCGCGCGCCTCAAGGAGCCATCAGACCACCACAGATGGGGCCTAACAGGGCTGATGCCGATACGGAGCCGCGGAAGACTTAACGGGTTGCCGGGGCTCCGGCTCGAAGTGCAGGAGTAGGAACGGGGTGGTTTTTAGTCAGTAAGAGTCTGACACTCCCACCCGCCTCACCCGGGCGGGAGAAGTCATTGGATGAATCCTCCCTCAAAAAAAAAGGCCAAGTAGGCCTTAGTTTTGCATGATGGTTTTAGCCGTGTATGCATAACCGCCAGGCAACCGGTATGTGATTAAACAGTACAGTTATCGGTACTATGAAACTCGGTTATGCTTGTCAGTTTTGCATACATGGCTAAAACCTAGCGTGTATGGCGTCCTTTATGCATGAAAACCGGGCGTCGGGCGTCTTAACCTTCGGGCCACCACGACATATTACATTTATTTGTTGTTACTTACAACATAATTGTTTTTTTTTCAGAACCATGATGGTCGCAGCTCTATTTATGACTTTATTCCTTGGAACTCGATTTCTTTTGGAAGCAGACCGAGCTAATAATGATGTTCCTATAGCAAACCTAACCTATGGTTTGTCACAGTGGATCACTTAGACTAAATTTTAGTATAACTACAGACAAATCAACTT
Organism: Spodoptera littoralis; assembly: GCA_902850265.1. NCBI lineage: Eukaryota > Metazoa > Arthropoda > Insecta > Lepidoptera > Noctuidae > Spodoptera > Spodoptera littoralis. Next base: position 6,180,044 of record LR824539.2, read on the forward strand.
CAAAAACGTGTTGTAATATTTATGTAATAGGTATAAGTATTAGTTTAACAGTATATATTATACTAGCGACCCGCCCCAGCTTCGCACGGGTGCAATATGCAATTATTAAAAAAAGAAACCCTATCAAAATCCGCTGCGTAGTTTTAAAGATCTAAGCATACATAGGGACAGACAGAAGGCGGATTGCGACTTTGTTTTATACTATGTAGTGATAGTATGTCTGTCTATTAAGATTTATAATATAAGTATTGTATTATTACATTTATTGTATAGATTTTTATGTGTGTAGTACACATATTATTTAATAACAATTATATCTATTTTTATTGTGTTCTTGCTTTGCATCAACTGCTTCATTTCTCTGCACTTCCTTATGGTTGAATGTCAGAAAATGCCTTAAGGCATTAAGTCCGTCATTCACTGGTATCTTTGGTGAAGAAGTGATAAGTAAAAAAACGGATGATACAAGCTGAATTCAAAGTTACGGCCTCCGATTGGAATATGATGTAGAAGTAATATTGGATATTTTTTCTTTTTAAATGAAAGTTAATTAATTTTAGTTAACTAATTAATTGTATTATTATTGTGATAATACAATATGATCACAATAATAGGAATGTGATTTGAACAATGTAATGTAATATTAGGTAAGTAAAATATAAAAGAAAGATTGTTCTCATGATACATATATTTTCTTTTCAATCAATCTATTTATTACCTTAGTAAACTCATCCGCTCCCAAAAGGAGCGCTTTGAGAAACGATTTAAAAATATTAAAATTTATTTCCTCGAAGCGCTCCCATGATTAACTTTCGGATAGAGATGGGACTATACTAATTGAAATTATCGATAAGAACTAGGTAATAAGTAGAACACATTGTTATAATATACAACTACAACTTTGGTATTTTTTTTTATTGTAAATCCTTTAGTCCACCAAATAGGTAAATATAATCTGCCGACATATGTAAGGATTCATATTTTTTTATTGTTCAGAAAGGACTGCCTCAGTGGCCGAGTGGTCGCAAGTGCGATTGCTGGGTAAGGGGTCTCGGGTTCGATTCCCGGGTCGGGCAAAGTATTATTGGGTTTTTTTAAAAAAACTCAGTAGTAGCGCGGAGTATGTAAATGTGACTTTGCGCTACTAAATTACCAAAGCTGTGCGAAGCCGTGACGGGCCGCTAATTTTTATTATTTTTAAACGGGAGCGCTTAGATGGGCGCCCTTCAAAACGGGAGCGCTACGAGGAATACCTCGACCTAGGTGATAGGATACCTTTTTACTCCGATTAAAAGGCTCTTATGGGATCCCATATGATCATATTCTACGCGAACGAAGGCACGGACAACAGGTAATATAAAATAAGTGGTTTAATAGATACGTACATTTGCCATTAGATAGTTTTTCCCCAAAAACCGCCATAACTTCTGTAGGTCAGCAATCACTTTAGAAATAAAATAAAAAGATATAAGAAGAAAAAGAGAAGAAAAGGAATAGTTTCTACTTCCCTCAGTATTTTTTTAGCAGATGTCTATTATTTTGTTTTTGTAATGAACCCATGGCAATACGTATAACTATGACAGTTTGCTAAATTAATATTACCTATAGGTATTTTATTTCCGGCATGGATATAATACTTAAGCAAGACACAATGTTAGTGGAATGGGACTACCGTATTTTAGCTCACCAATTGGCTCTAGCATGCTCATTCTTCGTCCAATAGGGAATTAGCTAGTATCACACTATGGGACGTTCAATATTTGACAGCTGATATGATTGGACAAAATAATCCTTTCCTATATTTGCGACATCTGATGAGCAAATAATGTTAGCCTCCATTTCTAATGTGTCTCATAAGTACGCCAGTAAAGTGATATTCCTAAATAATCCCGAAACATGAACATAATAAATATTTATCTACCTAATTGTTATGTTTTCGGCTTACTTACGTAACTTTTTGAAGAGGAACTCGACTAGTTTCAAGCTATGCTAAAGGCTCATATTCATGAGCAGCTACTGCGACCCGCAACGCGGCGCTGTGACGAGTGAAAAAAATATTCAAAATAAATAGATACGAGACGATACTCGGATCTATTGTATATATGTGGCAGGCGATAAACTGCAAAAAAATTATGAGAGGTTATGAGAGGTATAGAATGTGTTAAATGAAGTATACCTCAAGACAAGCATTTCAGGCGTATATTTGTAATATAATCACGTTAAACACCATGGGGTTTAAAGGTGACCGACGTTAGACGAGAATAGTTTTGTATTAACGGGCAATTTAAGACCTAATGCCAATAACAGCAAAATAGAGTTTGCCTAATGGCCATAGAGATCTGGAGCCCTTTGATTGGCTTTTATGGTACCCCCAAATAGAGGTGGTGATAGACGTATTGCACTTGTCGGCACGACATGATTGTTGGTTGAAAATCGGTTTATTTATTGTCATTCCGGTGTTAAAGTATTTGTAAATGTTATGTGATTGATATCCTTTTAAGTAGCTGATGTAGACAAATTCTTCAGGTAGGTACAGCATAAAAGCAAGCATTCAGAACGAAACTCGTTTATTTGAATTTTGTAAGCAATCGAAGTACGACTTGTAGCAAATATTGTGAAACCACACTTAATAAGTTTTACGATTATTTATTTTGTTAATAGACAAAATGGCCATTGTCGCAGCATCGTAAGTAATTCTTTTATCAACTTATTTTCTAATTAAATGATACATATACATATATTCCTCAGCATTATTTTTTACTTTTCGCATTATTATATCTCACTAATTTATTATATTATATAATACATTTGAAAGTTTCTTTGTTTGACTGTCAATCATGCTGAAATATATACAGGCAGGGTACGAGCTGACTTTTATGTGCTGCTGATAAAACAGAAATCACGTTCTACGCGGACGAAGTCGCAGGAAACAGCTAATAAATTAATAATACTTACATAAAATTGTTGAATCTGAAAACTAAATTATTAGAACTTATAATAATTAAAAATTATTTCGCTGCTTGAGTAACAACTACTTCTGCTTCTTCTTTCTTCTTATTTAGAAACACAGGCAAAAAGTCTATACATACTTTTTTTAACCGACTTCAAAAAAGGAAGTTATATATTTGATCTGTATGTATGTAACATTTTCAGAACTGCCCACTTTTCATACAATTATGTTAGTATATATTGGCGTCTCAATAAATGTGTCAAATTTCATAAGTGTATGTGTGTTTGTATGTTTTTTTTGTTTGTTGCCTCATATCTCTGCAACTACAAGTCCGATTTAAGTAATTCTTTTTTTATTTTAATAGGTATCATTCAACCTAGGGAATACTGTACATTTCATCAAAATCGTTTCAGTAGTTTTTGAGATAGGAATTTTTAACCAATTTGTTGTTTAGATTTATTATTATTCCTTCAAATTGAAGTCGGTTGTACTTTTTTTTGGAAACCTATTTGTAAGAACGTCTTATATTCTGTTTTGTTAATATATTTTTTCTTCTTTTTCAGAGGTATAATATGGACTACGCTATTGGTGATTTTATACGTCGCTAACCAATATTTACGTGTCATCCCTGATGTCGAAGTCACAAATTCCACTTATAATGGAAATTTAACTAAATATTTGAAAGTTCACTAAAATGTATGCAACCTATAAGTAATTATGTATATATTCTTATATTAAATACATATCACAGCGTGTTAGTACCTTTGTATGGCAATGAGAGCTACAACAAAGAAGTTAGAAATATGTTGCTGCCCTTTGCTGTATTTCCAAAATACCGTACCTACATGTCATCATCATCATCATCATCAACAGCCGGTAGACGTCCACTGTTGGACAATGGCCTCCCCCTTAGTCCTCCACGTCAAACAACAACTCGCCACCTACTACCACCTACCCACCAACTTACATGTAGGTAAATTGTGTAAATAAATAAGTGAACTAAAGTAGGTATATTAGTAATAGTTAGTCTGTAATTTAGTAATATATTGTTAGTTATGTATTAAGTATAAACAATATAAAAGTTCGAAGTAATAAATGAATATTATTTCATGCATTTTTTCCTTCTGAAGATCAGCAGAAAATGTATCAAAATTAGAATGTATTGTAACGACACGTCAGTAAGTCATATTTGTTTTCTAACCTTATCTCGTACTTTTATTGTTACCAAATATAAAATAAAATAAATATGACCGAAAAATATATTGACGATAAAATATCGTATCGATGAAAAATTGTTATGCACCTTTACTATTTTCTTTATGTCCGCGTTGTAGATGTAATATATTGAATTATATTTTATTCTATATACATAGTTTTCATCATGGAATATAAAAGTCTATTTTTCTATTAAATGGTTTTTTAATATATCACCATTTTGTTTTGGAGTTCAAAAGTGCCTTCCTGGTCTAATTCAAATAAATGATTTTGACTTTGACTGTGACTTTTATATTTGTTGGTAGTACTTTTCATAACGACTGATTTGAATTTTGGTGAAGAACAAAAAACGATTATTTAAAATTATTAAGTATTTTATTTTCGTAATTTTAATAGTGCAAGCTAGCCTGTGGTCGCCAACTTGTAGGTACTAATCTACTTTCTTCACCTATCACTTGTCAGCCGTCGAGCCAAGTCGCAAGTACATTCAGCCAGTTATTGGTTTTGCGGGGTAGATTTCAAATTTTGAATTTTGTCGCGAAAGTAATGACACTATGAGCATAGATCATACAATGAGTGACTGTACTTACGACATTCTATAAAAGGCCAACAGGTGACGGCCATTTTTTTATGGTATGAGCCGGTAAACTACCTAACAGACGGATCGCATGATGATAAGCAATCGTCGTCGCCCATGGACACCTGGAACATCAGAGGCATTACAAGTGCGTTACCGGCCTTTTGGGATTAGGAATTAGAGCAGATTCAGATCACTGAAAAGTCGCATGTGTAAAGCCAAGGATACACTAGGGGACACATGTCCTAAGACACGGTCTACACGTCTGGGAACATCAACGTCGCTGTGGACCCGTGTCGTGCAATGTTGCCAGATATGCCTATTGAAGTCCGGCAACATCGTGCTACTTCACCCAACGTCGCTGGCGACACGGTCGTGTTGCACGACATTTATCCCCTAGTGTATGCTCGGATTTACTTGGCTCGATTGGCTGACGACCGATAGGCGAAGAAAGTAGGTTAGGACAAGTGGCTTGGCTTTATAAACATAAAATATTATAGTGTTCTTATCTTAAATAGTCATAATTTCTGTCATCTGTTTAGAGGCGCTGTGAGGTTTTCAACGAAAAGATTTCACGTGATTCCGCGAATTGATTTTAGTCTAAAATAATATAGCATAGGGACACAAAATAACAGGGACAATAGTCCCTTTTATTGTGACAAGGGGAAGCAAATTGTTAAAAGTGTGAAGTAACCAATCAAAGAATAACTTGACTGCACGGTTGGTGCGGTGGCTGGGCAACCGGCTGCCGTGCAACGTGTCGCGGGTTCGATTCCCGCACGGAACAACACTTTGTGTGATCCACAAATTGTTGTTTCGGGTCTGGGTGTCATTGTGTATGTGAACTTGTATGTTTGTAAACGCACCCACGACACAGGAGAAAATCCTAGTGTGGGGCAATGTTTTTAAAAAAAAAAAAAAAAAAAAAAAAAAAAAAAAACTCAGTTTATGCAATACAGAATCCTGCATCACTGTATCATTATAGTTTTTAACTTCTGAGCAAAAGCTCAGTAGTAAATGAAGATAAGTCAGAGGTAGGACACGTGCTCTTCCTCAATGTTCACTTCAGCCAGATGGCTAAAGGTAGCTCAAGATGAGGAATGGTAACTTCTCTTGGGAGATCTCAATAGCTACTGGCCCTCGTGGTCACCGCCATTACTCCGGACACCTCACATGCGGGCTTATTCATTGTTGTTATTATAAAGTATTTGTAAATGTTATTTGATACATATGCCATTTCATGTAGTTGATATAAACAAATTCTTCAGGTGAGCAGAATGCATAAATACAGGCATTCAAGAATAAAACTGATTATGTCAATTTTGTTCGCCTTCGAAGCATGTCTATACGAAATAAAATAAATCAAATAAATAAAATCAATACAATTGGACGTAATGCCAGTTCCAATAGCCACAACGTAAGTAGAATTTTGTGTTTACTCTATTAATTGATTTAATATGAATGTGGGTAATGGTCAGCCAGTTAAGCGAGGGAGAGCCATGCTTCGGCATGATTGGGTCGGGTCAACTGAAGTGATACCACGGCCTCATAGAAAATCGACGTAAAACAGCGCTTGTGTTGCATTTCGTCGTGTGAATGAGGTTACCGGAGGCCCAATTATCCCCCTTCGCAATCTCCCCAATCCCTGAATCCCCAACAATCCTCAAATTGCTAGAAAGGCCGGTAACGTACTTGTAACGCCTCTGGTGTTTCGGATGTACATGGGCGGCGCCAATTGCATGTTTATCAAATCTGCTCGTTTATCGACTTATACCATAAAAAAGTCACCACCGTTGTTCCCTGCTGTCGCCATAGCAGGGGTTTTAGCAGATTTAAGCAGATTTATCAATATCAAACAAATAAAACATGCCAATCAATTCACATCTAATTGGATACTTTCCTTAGTCAAAAATAATTAATTATTTCAACTCTTCAGTACAATAAAATATTAAAAAGTAATCACACTTTCATTGGTTGATTTTATGACTAACTTAATTTTAGTATATTTCCAGTATTTTTTTTAATAAATAAGTATGCTGTTTGAAGCTAAAAAACGTGACGTCACAATACACAATCTGATAAAAAATTCATAATTATAAAACTGTTGTTTGTGACAGTTCGAAAAAAAGTTTTGATGATTCATTCAATGTTATACAATTTTGCATCCTGGAATTTCAAAGTCAAAGTCAAAATCATTTATGTTAATAAAACAGGACAACTTTTCGAAGAAGAACGTCAAAACTAAATATTAAAAAATGTCCGTCCGTCAGTTCGTCCTCTAGTGAAGCTATTTGCTCGTTTTTAAGTGTAGATTCCTATGGAGAAGAACGAGCAAGAAACTCTATAGGTTACTCAAAATAAATGGTTTTTCTTTCTTTCTTTTCTTTTTTACTCTTTGCAATCAGTGCCTTTAGCCAAACGCCACTTAAGCGCTTGTCTACAAAGAGAGTACACAACTAAATGTATGGGGACGACACTGACAAGTGTCAAAATTTACGTCAAATCCATGTAATGTGGTTTGTTATTCTACAAGTAGACAAGCGTTATATGGCATTTGGCTACAGCTGCAGGTTCGCCTGTTTCGTTGGTTCTATTAAGTGAGAACATTTCTATGGAGATTAAATCTGCTTTCACACGAACAAAACTTTGGGTGATAAGTTAGTAAAATTGATGATATTTACGTATATTTTAGACAATTGATTAATTGTAAATATTTTTATTTTTTCAGAGCTATGATGTGGACTGCGGTATTAGTAACTGTATTTTTTGGATCTAAACTATTCTTAGACGAAGATGAAAGTAAAAATGCTAAATATATTGCAAAGATAGTTAAATATTTCAACATACCTGCCCCTAAGAAATAAATTTTATTCTCATTATGTAGAGACTTAATGAAAATGAAAATTATTTATTTATGTTTTGTACTTATTAAAACGACTAATTAAGGAGAAACTTTTTGTATGATTAGTCTTTGTATAATGTTTAGAAAGTGGTGTTATTGCATCCTAAAGTAATGTATTAATGATGAAAAATGTGTTATCAAGTACATTAATATTTCCAATTTCGTTTTGAATTACCTCTATTTCATGTTACTTAGTTTATAAAATTCTGTTATTCTATTAAATGTTGTTAATTACAATATGAGTTTATTTTTTCTTTTTTATATTATGGAATTTACTAATTAAATTGATTGACTGTTGTGATTTTGAAAAGATATATTCAATGGTTCATACTTACATAACATCACGCCTTTTATCCCAGAATTAGTAAGCAAAGATGCACAATACGGCAATTAATGCCACTGTGCAATGTCAACACAAGTCACATTTTCACTATTTGTCAACCTAAGTCCCATGTAATAGGGGGTGAGCCTATTATACCGGGTATATTTCCAGACTTCGTGCTACTACTGAAAATTATTTTAAAAACCCAGTTATACTTTGCCTGATCTGGATATCGAACCTTGCCCTTACTCGGCCAACGAGATGCATATATAGGTACTAATTATTCTTATATTACTTTTTTACACCATGTCATACCCGTCCGTACATCCAATTAATAAATTGGCAGACTGTCAAATAATCACGGCCTCACAGAAAAACGGCGTAAAGCAACGTTTGCGTTACGTTTCACTGTATGAGATAGGTGGTCTGAGGCCCAATCCTCCCCTCATCCCAAATCTCCCACTCTTTAAATCCCTAACCTCAAGAGGCCGGCAATGAACTTGCGACTCCTCTGGTGTTGCGGGTGTCCATGGGCGGTGCTGATTGCTTGCATTAGGTGATATAGGTGCATATAGGTGTATTGTACAAATTCAAACACAATGTAATAATTGTTCATGAATAAATAAATGAAATGAAATGAAATGATAAAAATAATGATGTAACAAGCAAATAAACTTACGTTGTCCTTTACAATATATCTATATTGTACATACATATAATAAAATCGTAGGTAGATAAGTGAAAACTGTACATTGAATATTTTTTTAAGAATGCTTGGGGTGTGATTTACAAGCGATACTGAAGCTAAAAACATGGTTTTTGGAATTTTTGTCTGTTTGTCTGTTTGACTGTATATATGTCCGGGCTAAACTCAAAAACTACTACATGAATTTACTTCAAATTTTGCATGAATATTACTAACAGGTCGGGTCAACATATAGGCCACATATTATCAGGCTATCACCTACGGGAGAGAAGCTGTGAATCACTATTCCACGCGGACGAAGTCGTGGGCACAGCTAGTATTTGGATAAAATGATTCTGTATTGAACCTTGTTATGACAGCGCATAAGATTCTTGAAACTTGTTTGTCAAGGAAATTATGGGCACAAATCAAGTTTCTGAATAATTTAATCAAGCTAGGCTTGGATAGGTACAAGTATATCTCAAAAGAGTCATTCGGTCTAGTGAGAACATCAGTGCAGTTTTATCTCATAGTACAGTTGCTACAATGGATAATAATACTATTGACATTAATTCGACAGAAACAGACAACAATTCTACTTTTGTTGGTGATGGCTCTCATATAGCCTATACTTACATAGACTATATTGTGCTCTGTATTACAATCCTAGTATTTGCCATTGGAACTGTGTCTTGGTGTATTATCAAGAAATTCCGTCACTTCAAGAATTATGTGTTTATCAACGCGATCTTGTCCAGTGCATTGAACGACACCGCAGCTGCTTTGTACACATTTTATAGATTTAATTACTCCCAATACGTCAGTACATATACTTTTCTATGGTTGAGGTTGTTGTACCATGCCACCGTTACATACTTCGGCCTGGTAACTTATTGTTGGTTGCTTGTCTTTTGTTGGATCTTCTACGTGGACATCGTGAAGGTGTTTGGCGGGGACATCAGTAGAAGGTATTTCAAAAGCAGTCTCTTCGCCTGGGGGTTCCCTCTCATCCTCAGCTTTCCTCTACCATTGATCTTATTGTCATTATCTAAGTACATAGAAATTGAAACGACTGTACTCATTTGTGCGTTCGTTGATTTGGCCAATTTATTCGTACCTTTATTAATATCTTTTGGAGTTTATGTGAAAGTAATTTGTACTTTATTTAAGTCATCTGATGTCAGTAGAACTGCTGTGAAAACTAGAAGGTTCTATTTAGCTACCTTAATATTTTTATTGAGTGGTATTTTATTTGTCATTATGCCGTTGTGGTTAATAGTCGATCTGCCATACTTTACTATAGTTATTATAAAACACTTGCAAACGATGACAATGAATGTGTATTTGCTTATCGTAAAAAATAATCGTGATTTGTGGATGGGATTTTATGAGAAACGTAAAAATAAGAATAAAACGAATCCTCAAGGACATCGGTTGAATAAATTGAATTAATAAAATTAAAGTTGTTTTTGTCTAGATTTCTTAAAAAAATTGACTGCATGTTTGTCTTCTCCATCAAACCATACAGAAAACCGATATGTATGAATTTCTAGGTAGCGTTTTTGAATGACGCATACGCTTCCTAGAAGTTCAAGTGTCGGTACTTCTTCCTGAGGTCCCATAGGATCTCACACTAAGGGTGGCTTTAGTGTCGCGCTGATCGCACGCTGACAGCCAAGAAAAACGAACTTCTAAGAACCGTGCGTCCTGATAGCTACGTGTCATTTAAAACCGCTACCTAGAAGTTCACACAGCTCGCCTATCAGGGAACTCAATATTTGATACTCAATGCAAAATGAAGACTTCCTAGTTTAGTATTTATATTAAATAATGCTACCTATTATGTATTATAATTAAATTCATTATATTCTTCAGTTGTTACAATGGCTTAAATACTAATACAAGTATAGACTGGCAGGCAGGGATAGCTGCAAAGATAAAAATAAAAAGTATATTTTTGATACTATAATATGTCGATTAAAATCTGAAACCGGTTACATATAGAAAAGGAATGTTGATAAGGATAAAGAGTACAATACATAGAAAACAGGTTTTCGTAATTGTATTCACAAGTAAACACAGTACTTGTATTATTATTAAAAATATATAACTTATTTTTGATTTCACATAGACTTTTTAAAAATGGCAAATAACATAACATAACATAACATCACGCCTTGTATCCCCAAAGGAGTAGGTAGAGGTGCACATTATGCTACTTTACAATGTAACACCCACTTTTCACTATTTATGTTATGAGTTCCATGTAATAGGGGGTGAACCTATTGCCATATATCGGGCACAATTCCAGACTCCGTGCTACTACTGAGATTTTTTTTAAAACCCAGTAATACTTTGCTCGACATGGGAATCGAACCCGAGACCCCTTGTCCGGCAATCGCACTTGCGACCACTCGGCCAACGAGGCAGTCTTTCAATTGCAAATATATATATTAAAATATTCTCATATATCCTCAATTAAAGATTGAACTGTGTATTTCGAAAATACAAAAGATTTTTCTGCATTTATTTGCGCCTTTAGGAGCTTTATAGCTTTTACGACCGCGGAAACGCACGCGTAGCATGGTCTACGAAACAAACGAAATATATATATATATTTTTATATTTGATGGGCCGAAGTTTGACCACTAACTCGCCTGGTGGTAAGCGATGACGTGATCTACGATGGAGCACATCGTCCCATAAGCAACCTTTTGTTTGTTTGCTTCTTCAGGTGTAATTAAGTGCACTTTCTCAAGAACTTCTTCTAGCTTCGAAATTTGGTTTGCGGTTAAAATTTCAAATAATGACTATATTTTATACGCAACCAACCCCAAAAACAAGACGGAGTTGAAATCGATTTTTTTTAAACATACCTACACGCCTTTTACCCCCGAAGCCACTGTATAATGTTACGCCCAATTTCACTATTTATGTTATGAGTCCCATGTAATATAGGGTGAGCCTATTGCCATATACCGGGCACAATTCCAGGTTCCGTGCGACTACTGAGATTTTCTTTTAAAAACCCAGTAGTACTATGCCCGTCCCTAGATTCGAACCCAATACTACTTGCCCAGCAGTCGCAATGAGGCAGTATTTTTTTAAACGTAGTTTATTATAATAATTTTTACAGTTTAGATTTGAGAAAAATCTCATCTATGTAGTGTAGTAGCAGTATCGTCTTTACTAATCCTCAGGGGGGCCCCGAAGGACCAACAATTTCAACTACAGACACACACCGCTACATGAACCGATACGACCTTCAAACCTTATATTGCCATATACCCATGTGGGGGTGAGCCTATTCCCATATACCGGGCATATTGCCAGACTCCGTGCTACTACTGAGGTTTTTACAAACCCAGTAATACTTTGCCCGACCCGGGAATCGAATCCGAGACCCCTTGCCCGGCAGTCGTTCGACCACTCGGTCAATGAGGCAGTATTTTTTTAAACGTAGTTTATTATAATAATTTTTACAGTTTAGATTTGAGAAAAATCTCATCTATGTAGTGTAGTAGCAGTATCGTCTTTACTAATCCTCAGGGGGGCCCCGAAGGACCAACAATTTCAACTACAGACACACACCGCTACATGAACCGATACGACCTTCAAACCTTATATTGCCATATACCCATGTGGGGGTGAGCCTATTCCCATATACCGGGCATATTGCCAGACTCCGTGCTACTACTGAGGTTTTTACAAACCCAGTAATACTTTGCCCGACCCGGGAATCGAATCCGAGACCCCTTGCCCGGCAGTCGTTCGACCACTCGGTCAATGAGGCAGTCTTTACAGTGTCAGTATTTACTATAATATGTTAACTATAATTATATTGTATCGAGTTTGGGCTCATTAAATATTATGTCTAAGTCTAAAGTCGATATTGCTCCTGATAAATGATATTTATTTCAGCCAATAGGTTACAAAGTAACAATTTTACACGTCAATCTTTAAATTACTAGATTAAGCCAATTACTCTAAGAAGAAACACCGAAACAAACTCAGAGGTATGAATTTACTTGTTTTAGGTATGAATTTACTTATAAGCGTAATTTTATATTAAATTAATTAATTTAGTTTTTTGTACTGTGCCTTTGGTTTTTTGCTAATGTTTCCTAAACTAAGAACGCCGTACCGATGCCGCAGCAATGCTAGGTCTGTGCCGTTACTGTGTGTGACATATAAAGTCATCTCAGTCTTAGAAATTTCTGATTGTATAAGAAGTTTCTAGTATTTACTAGACACTGTTGAGGGTGTAGGCAAGACCAGGCTTCCACGTCTTAAATGTAAGTGTGTGGCCCCGTTGAGGCTAAGTATGCTGGTTGGTTTCGACTTCATCATCGCTCAGCGGAGAACTGATGGCGACGAGGCGCACGGTGCTGATATGCTCCAAAGTCAAAGGCAAAGTCAAAATATATATTGTATCTAAACCATGAACATGTGCTTTTGAAACGGCAACTTTATGTAGTTGGGCCTCCGTTCCTTGATGGACTTAATATGGACTTGATACTTGTTCGCCAAACTGTAAATTTGGGTGTTTGGATGAGTGTAATGAAACCAACGAGCTCCGAAAATACACTGATAAGATTAAATATAGGATGTTTAATATAGATCATACGACTACTACACCACACCGTACCCTTTATTAAAAAAAATATAAATACATGACGACTACTACACCACAAAACGACCTTTCTGTCGCAAATAAGGTGAAGCAAACCGTTCACGAAACAACAGTGTACATATTGATTACCTCATCCATAAGTACTTAGTAATAAAACAATGGATGATACAATAAATATAACTAATGTTCACATAACTTTCAATCGCAGTTGAGTTTCACAAAACAATTTTGTTATGTTTATTTCCATACATTTAAATGTACTCCAGTTTTCGCAATCCCTCAGTTCGATTGAGTAATATTTATCGCTCAACTTCAGATGAACGTGCTATTGGAAATAGCATTTTAAATTGAAACCTTTATGTGTTAGTTTTGTTTGAAAATTGTGAAGTTGTTGTAAATACGTGTTTTGTAAAGAAAACTGTGTTATTATAATAGTAGCGTTATTTAACTTATAATAATAAATGTGTACGTTATTTGACTTCATGAGCACAGTATCTTAGTTCTTCCTGAGACATCGAACACGCCGGATAAGTTTACACCATTAATAAAAAGCACTATGGCGGCAGGAATGTAAGTAGATTTTTCATAAATAAAGAGCTTGTAGTTATTTTTGATCCTTGGATTTTTTTAGAAAATACTTTTTTAAGGAAACCATGATTGATTTCCTTATACAATTCTGTAGACATTTTTGTTAATGGGTACATTAATTAATTCTTTATTTTATTATGTAGGCTTTAGAATTATTTTCAGTTTGAATTTTGAGTAGAGGAATTATAGAATAATGTAGTCTATGGGGTGCAGCCGTAATTAGATAAAATACATAGCACAAAAATATATTTATTAAGTAAAAAGTACTAGTACAATTAGCAATAAAGCCACACATCGCTATTGTAGTTTAAAGTGCCAAAATAATATAATATTAATGGCGGATTTTCAATCATCAGTTAACTGAATAAAATTGAAATTTGACAGGTTTTAGTATGGAAGAATTGTCAAATATTCAAAGATATTCCTCAGTTAAAATGTATCTGGCGTTTGAAAAATTGGTCCTAAGATAAAAATTCTTTGTAGTTATTTAAGTGAAAATTACACGTAATTAGAGAAATGGTAGTTGAGTGATAAGTAGTGGATTTTCGTAAATTGGAACAATCGTAAGTTTACACAAGGTCCTTGAAAAGTTCTCGCTGTTTCTTTAACTTCACGGTGCTATGCCCAATTTCTTTCGTATATCGTTATACATACTTATATTGTGACTTTTACTTTGGTATTTGAAGTTACCAAAGTTGTGTTAAAATTACGTAAAATATTATGTGTAGACTTTGTCACTTATATAAACCATTTTTTTTTATTAATAATACGTTGTCCCTCACTAGAACTTGGTCCTGTATCGTGGGTGTGTTTACAAACATCCAAGTTCACATTTCAGACCCGGAACAACAATCTGTGGATCACACAAAGAGTTGTTCCGTGCGGGAATCGGACCCGCGACACGTTGCGCGGCAGCCAGTTGCCCAACCACCGCGCCAACCGTGCAGTGATTGACATTTTAACGATTTTGAAACTGTAATATTGAAATTTTAATGAACTTAATGCCTATGAAAAGGTTTGGCCACAGAAAGCTATAAGAAAAGACGATTAGAAGGAGGCTAGGGAGACCTTTGCCCTGCAGTGGGACGATCATGGCCACTAAGAATAAAATAGTAATATTGAAAGTCACAATACCTTTCCAAGTGAAATTGACTATAGTATAAGTCCTACAGTATCTGACAACAAATATTGCATTTCGATCTTTAGAAAAAATTAAAAAACCAATCGGCCAAGTCGCCGAGTATAAGTGAAGATCAGTTATTAAAACAAATTTAGGTACACAACACTCTCCTCAATAACAAAAGAAGGTTGAAAAGGAAATGTTAGTACAAATAGATCATCACAATTCACACAATTGTTTCGTCCTAAATGTTCATGTGCGATATTTGTCGTTGGGTTTATATGTAGATAGATGGGTCGACAACAATAAATTAGAAGGGAGCATAGAACGAAATTAAAAGCGATTGTAGAACTTGTATGTCATCGCTACAGACTTACGACGCGATTTTTACCCGCGCCCCCGCGGTGGCAGAATGGAGATGTATTTTCAAAACTCACGAGACCGAAGTTTCCTGCGGCTCCGGAGCAGCCGCTGCTGTTGCGATAATCGCCCGCAAACTTGGCGGTTGATTATTGCAAGACGCCCGGTTAAACATCTATAGAGTTCCAGACCGGCCCTCCCATTGTGATCGCCCGCCAACTGAATGCAGAGCGCGCGGGTGCTAGCCGCCGCGCTTGCAGGACCGCGGCCGCAGCGGGAGCCGCAAACAATCGCACGCGCTGCGGGCGCAAAACGCGTCGTGAAATGTGATTTAATTTTTTACATACATACTGTATTCTATAAAGGATGCGGGCCCACAACCGCGGCGGGCGCGAACGAAAATCGCTTCGTGAGTTCTTAGCCTAAAAGCAAGGAATCGAAAGTGAGAAACAGCCAGAACTTTTTATACATATAGCACACTTAGATATTTTAGAGGGGTACGGGTTACTTTAAGTATAACGTAGAGTAAATAATTTTCTTTCAGCGTTCTTCTGCTTGGAGCCTTTGCATTTTCAGTATTTTGGACGACAAAATTCTTACGTGAAGTCTACGACACTACTAGTAGCATTAGCAATGTTACAACAACAACACCATCACACGCATTCAAAAGATTTTTATTAAATGAATCTTTCAAGAATACGGAGTTTCTCGAATATATAGACTGAATTTAATGGTAGATATGCTTTATTTCTTAGTTATAATGGCCCGGCTACATGCACCGTCTTACCTGTGCTATGATTATGAATGTCAATGCCATTTAGCGTAGGTCCGAGAGAGTTTTGGCACTTGTCAGCGTCCTCAACAAATCTATAACAATCCTACTTTAGCATAAATGGCATTTGGCAGTGCTATCACTTGTTTTTATGCACAGTCATGACTGCACGGGTCTGTACTGTGCAGGTAAGGCGGTGCGTGTAGCCAGGCCATAAGGTCCATATTGCTAAAACATAATTGTATAATATTATTATTTACGAACTAACATCGATTTTTAACCAGTTAAGTTATACATTTTATATACGAAACAAACTTTTTTGTCCAATTTAAAAAGTAAATCTTGCACAAATTCAATTTTGTCTTACTGCACCGTGAAGTTAGTCAGTATGGGCTTTTAGATTTGGTTTACTGTAGTTATTAGAAACTATTATAGAACTTGGTAATTATGTAGAAGTAGTCTAGTTGTAGCTTACACAAGTTTTTTTTTAATTTTCAAGTATAACAGTTCTTGGATAATACTTTTATTGAATACTAGCAATCCGCCCCAGTTTGACCCAGGTAATGTTTTCCAATGCCTCCAGTGAGTATGGAATTCCTATTTCTTCTGGAATGACAAGTCCTAATATATTTTAAAAATTTCACCTTTCTTATTTGATAAATAAACTTGCACTACCTCGATCTTACCTGCATAGTAAATAACTGTGCAGACTGTACAAAAGGGTTTGTATTTACCTAAAGGCGAATAATATTTGGACTTTGGTTGCCATTCTATAATTTTAGTGATATCATTGACTTTTCTTTTGTTCTGTTTTTGTTTAGTCCATTCAACTAAAGGGAGATAATATTTGGATTTAGAAGAATAACACCACATTTATACTTCCGTCCTATTATAGTCATATCATATCCATTTTAGGCGTGACATCATTGACACGTCTTTTGTTTTTATTTTACTCTGGAATATTTCCTTGTTGAGATACTTTTTCCATGTCAAGTGTGAAGTGTCAAACAGCAATGTCAGAGCAGTTGGTACGTGGGAATAATAAATGTCAATTTAAAAAATTACCTAGTTCCAATTCCTATATATATATTTTTTACATTTTAACCGTGACTGGACTTCAACAAATATTTTAAGATCAGAATTAACGAAGTCGGTTTAGCTGTTTCAACTTTTAGAACAGATTTTAAAATAATCTATATCTACAGAAAAAATAATTACTTTTTTCCTTAACCGCATCACGCGTTAATGGCTGGACCGATTTTACTAATTATTTTTTTGTTGTATTTGTTATTATTAGGAGAAGGTTCTTGAGACAGAAAAAATCCTAAAAATCCTACGGGAACGGGAGACAACGGGATTGCGCGTACGAAGTCGTGGCCAGAGGCTAGTTATAAATATAAATAGAAAAATTGGAATAGACTTCTACTTATGATGAATAAAAATAGTATCGAAAAATTTGACGCCAGCATCTCGCAATGTGGACAGATATCTTGATGAAGGCAGCCGTTGTAAGCAGGTTGCTTTTAAGAATACCTAGAAGTGACCTAACAAGTTCCAAAAAAGACCTAAGAATTTTTGCACCCTAAACAAATAGCCTTTTAGCATCTGTTGAACTAAAGATTAAAATAAATTAGTCGGGTAAAAAGTCGGGATTTATTTTCTAGAGCTTCCTCTAGGCATTGATTCGCACCGCGCATCAAAATCTTATCTTCCCAAAATCTTCTTTGTTTCTTTTTCCTGTATCTGTTAAGCAATAACAGAAGTGCACACTTCTTTTTACGATATATGTCACGACTTAGTTTTTAATTTAAAATACATTTAGTACGGAGACGGTCGTCGAAAGAATGGTCACCCTGGGAGACGCCTTGTCACACGAAATCGCATCGCAGCAATTCCCATCGTAAATTTTTGCGTTGCGAATTAGCATCGAATCGCATCACAGTTTTATGTACGAGCCCTTACTGACTAAAAACCACCCCATTCCTACTCCTGCTTTGAATCGAAGCCCCGGTGTTTGAATGACTGGAGTATTGAATATGTCTCAATTGAATGTGTTAATGCTTTCAGATACCTCTTGTACGGCGCATTAGGATATGGCTTGTACTTAATCTACCCTGACGTAAAAGATTACGTCGATAACTTTAAGTTTCTACAAGGTGATGAAACTGTTCCGACTCACGATTCTTTTGGGACGGCGGCAAATTGGACGGACGCCTGGAATTCTAGTTGGATAGCCGAAAATATCACATCTCTTATTGCCAATAATATTACATCTTTTACTGTGAATAATGCTACAACTAATTGATTTGTGACATTAAATAATGTTATAGTATAATATTATATTATGTATGTTATATTCCTTTTATTAAATCAGATAGTTTTCGCATATAACGGTAATAGATCCTAAGGCTGGAGGTATTGTTGTTTTGTAAATGTTAGACAATTATGTGAAAGTTCGACAGTACGTGTTTTGTGACAAAGGCAAGGAATATGCAGTCATTTCAACAAGACCCATTGTACTTTTAATTTTAAGATTATTTTGTCCTTGTAATTAGTTTTGGCCTACAAATATACATCTTTACTATAAGTATAAGGAAAATTATACCGAATATGTAAGTACTTATTTTGTGATCATATTTTTTTTGGTATTTTCCTTGGTATATTTTCTAAAACAATGAATTAGGTATGTAGTTCGAAGGCCAACGATTTAAATTTCCTTCAAATCGAATTCCCTCAACCCGTTTTCAACTTTATTACAGTAAAATAAAATTGAAACTCTGTTCTACAGTTTTGGGTAGCTTGTTATGTTGGCATTCACAGATATCATTTGTAATAATTAGCGGTCAAAGTCAAGTTAAAGTTAAATTGAAAACATGTCATACTCATTTTTAAGAAACGATTGCTACCTTTAATGTAAGATAAACAATGTACAAATATGTGTACACAATATTTTTTTAATTCAATGTTTATTTTATAAAATTGTTGTTTTATTTTGGACAAATATAATAAACCCACCGACACACTTTTAATCACCGATCGGATAAGGTTACACCAGTCATATTATGTGCCAACTAGGGTGAGTCTACTGTCATAATTATATATGTATATGTAGAAGAAACAATAGGATGACGACAGGGTATGAAAATTAAAAATCTAATTAGTCCGTCAGTTAGGTAATAAAAAATATTAGACACGTATTTAAGGGTTAAAAAACCGACTTCTAAAAGTAAAAATTAAAAAGCATAAATAACTATTATTAGTAGTGATAGGTTGCCTATCTACTGATAGGTTAGAAGTCAGCACCATAACTTCTAAACAAAATTATTTTTTAGACCTTAATAGATACGTAATATTAAGCTGTTTACAATTTTGTGACCATTAAGTTATATCATTTTATATGAGTTTATGGCACCGACTTCTAACTTGTCAATAGGTGGGCAACCTGTGAGTATTAATAATAGTAATTTTTGATTTTATTTTATACTTTTTGTTTGTTTTAGTTTTCGGTATTTTAAAGTCCGTTTTTTAAACACAGTATTAATTTTTTATTTTATAATTTTTAGTGTAAAGTTACATAGCTTTGTCACTTATAATCCAAATAGGTGCAAAGTTCTACAAAACAAAATTCATCAAACCAATAGAAATTAATCAATCCCAAGTACAAGGTAGTTACTATATACTATTGAGGAGTTCCCTTAGCAATTACACTTTTATGTCATCAGACCCTTAATGAGAGTCCCACTCCACCTTGGTGTAAAGTTTTAACCAATACTAGTTAATCAAGCCCAAGTACAAGGTAGTTACTATATACCGTTGAGGAGTTCCCTTAGCAATTACACTTTTGTGTCATCAGACCCTTAATGAGAGTCCCACTCTACCTAGGTGTATAGTTCTAACTATTACAAATTAATCAAGTCCAAGCACAAGGTAGTTACTATATACCATTGAGGAGTTCCCTTAACAATAACACTTCTTCATCATCAGACCCTTAATGACAGTCCCACTGCATGTAGGTGTAAAGTTCCCATCAATAAAAATAAATCAAGCACAAACACAAGGTAGTTGCTGTATACTGTTGAGGAGTTTCCTCGACTATCTGTCGGCTCCAACATAAGGTCGACTCAAGACCCTTGTCAAATTGTAGTGTCTAAAAAATCTTTATTGAAAGACATAGTAGATGCATTACGCGCCCCTACAATTTTACAATACAAAAGTTCCTCACGGATTCCCTAGGATTCCATCATAAGATCCTGCCCTGACCCTCTCGGGAGTATAACTTTTCAAACAAAACACTTTTTACCGATGTTTGGATGTTCCAAACATCGGTAAAAAGTAAAAATTGGTTCTCGACCACGCTAACGAGCAGACGGATCACCTGATAGTAAGCAATCCATGGGCATTTTTCAGGGTTAGAGATCTGAGGATGGAGGATTTGAAGATTGGGGAGAATGAGGAAAAAGGTGTCCGATAATAGCAATCAGTAGTTTGACGCTAAATATAGCATTTTTTTAACAAGGCGATATTACAACTGAATTCGGCGTCGCCTATTGACACCTGGATAACCCTTGGCGCTACAGTCACTGGCCTTTTAGGGATTAGAAATTTAAGGAATGTTGGGATTTAAGGAATGGTTAGTTGGGGAAGGGGGGGGGGTGTAATAGGGCCTCCAGTAACCTCACTTCTCACACGACGAAACACAACGCACGCGTTATATCAAGCCAGCTTTCTGTGCGGTCGTGGTATCGCTCCGATCGACTCAGCCCATTCGTGACAACGCATGGCTCTCTCACACTTTAAAACAATCGTGTAGGAATTTTGGTAATTGGGCATCCGTTGGAAATCAAGTAGTTTTATGGTTAAGGCGGCTTATTATTCGCTGTAAAAAAAACGAACTATAGTATAATAGGCTGCTTTTCGTACTTAAGTGTAAGAAAATTATCGATTCATGGTGGATGTTCCATAATTCTTTGCTAGAGCCTGTGTTTCCTGAATTATAACCTGGGTGTCTTCGAGTGAATAGGGTAATTATGAGCAGATGCCATGCCATGATAGGCCGCATCATCGCTCACAACCAGGCGAGATAGTAGCTAAACGTCGGCTAAAACATAAAAAAAAACATAACTACCGCAACTTTTTTTACTTTATATTATAAGTAGGATTTTTTTCTAAGAGAAAAATTTCAACCCTATTATAGTATACAAAACTCGGTACATACTACAATGAAGTAGGTAAACCGTTTACAGGTTTAGTTTGTCCTAGTCAAGCCTCAGATGACGACGGTGACGGTAATCTAGCGTTGG
Organism: Spodoptera littoralis; assembly: GCA_902850265.1. Classification (NCBI taxonomy): domain Eukaryota; kingdom Metazoa; phylum Arthropoda; class Insecta; order Lepidoptera; family Noctuidae; genus Spodoptera; species Spodoptera littoralis. The sequence continues at coordinate 6,201,468 of LR824539.2, forward strand.
TAATGCTTATGGTAATCACCATAAGCTATGTTAACTTGCTTTGATCATTAGGGTCTAATCACACTAGGGATTACTAGTGCGCGCAAGCAGCCAATTGATGCGTCGCGAATACGCCGCGGCTCCACAACGAGGACGTCGCAGACGCGTGGCAAATACGAACCTTTTTTTTATGGCATAAGCCGGTAAACGAGCAGACGGTTCACCTGATGGTAAGCAATCGGCGTCGCCCATAGACACCTGGAACACCAGAGGCGTTACAAGTGCGTTACCTTTTGGGGATTAGGAGTTTGAGGATCGTTGGGGATTCAGGAATTGGGGAGATTTGGGAAGGGGAGGGTAAGATGTCGCGTGTACATAGCAAACCGATGTACATTCGCTAACAAAATGGTTTCCAATAAGAGAGTACTGTTGTTGTTGGTTTTATTATTGTGAAGACGCAAACAGGCTGGCGTACGAAACTACAAATGGTGTCCATGCTGCGATTCGCGGCAATTTTGTAGCGCATAACGAATACTCTGCGCATTACGCATGCGTGGCTTACGCCTAACGTAACCATTTCTCCGCTTTCAGGCCGCTCGCAAACCGCTAGTATGATGAGGTCCTTATTATCATGCTCCTATACATATGATTATACAGATGACTAACGAACAATTCGTTTATTTCCTGCTGTCAAAACGATATTTACGTAAACAAATCATATTCGGTGTTTGTTTTCACATCTGAATTTCATATATCTGGTAAAGAGGACGGTCAGATTTATCAGTTCATTGATCACCTTAATTAAGAACAGTGGTATATTTGAGAAGCAGTAAAAGTACAAAAACCATGTCGTGCTTTTATTTGTAAGTATAAATCACATGTAGGAGTATAATTTTGTTATAAATTAAGAGAACTAGTAGTTGCTTAATTGTTACACTAATTTTGTACGGTCGAATGAGCTGACTCAACCTTAGTGATACGACGACCTCACAGAAAACAGAAAAACGGCGTGAAACCGGTGTGAAAACAAATTACTTGCGTTGAATTTTGGCGTTTGGGTTAGGTCTTCAGTCTTCCAAAATAGGAGGGTTTGCATTTTGGGACTTATCGTTCGCGTGGAATAATGAATTGAATAATAAATTTAAGATAAGAATCTGGGTCTTTTCTAAAATCAATTTTTCGGTTGAATCAAATATGTTCAGAATCATTTCAGTGTACTAAAATTTCCTTTATTGTGACACCATAACAGACTGACAGACCAACAGAGCTATTGAGTACTATCCCGGGTCCTGTAGCTATCGTTGTCGGTAAAATACCGAATTCCACTTTCAATTAAAATAATAGAAAGTCTCGGGATTTTAACGTATAATTCCCGTTCCTATGGGATTTCCAGGATAAAATTTTCCTACGTTTCCTCTCGTGTCTCGAACGATTGTTTTTTCAATCAAATCGGTTCGGTGGTCTATAAAATTTAACGGTATTGTTCCCGAGTTCGGGGGATTTCTCGGATAAAAACTATTCTAAGCTCGTCCTCGAAATTTCATCCAAATCGGTTCAGTGGTTTAGGTGTCAAAAAAGATAGACGGCCATAGTTACTTTTGCATTTATAGTATACTGGGTGTCCAGTAAATAGTGCACCATACTGTGAGGGAAGATAGCTGGAATCAATAATCTAAATATCCCAAATTATGTTCAATGAAATTGTGTGGTTTCAAAGTCACGGGTAGATTTCTTAATATTAGAAATATGAGATATTGAATAGAGTATTTATTCACAAATAATATTTGATGTACAAAACTTGCTAAAAAAGAATTAAGTAGTGATTTTGAGAAATTTGCGAAAATGTGGTATAATTTTGAAACTATACAATTTCGCTGAACATCCATAGGGTTGTTAGCCTACCTACCTAAGGTATTGGTCTCAGCTATATCCCCTCATAGAATGGTACACTTTTTCGGGACACCTTGATATTAAGTATGAATAGTATGGATTGAAATTTGTCACATCGGTCGAACGCCTCTGGTGTTTCAGGTGTCCATGGGCGGCGCCGATTGCTTACCATCAGGTGATCCTGGTTGTTAACCGGGTTATCCCATAAAAAACTAACTATCCATTTATTCGTTTAAAACCTATCAGATACAGTTATGATGTACCTATTTTTATTGTGTCTTTTCACGTCGGTTTTCTTTGACGCCGTGGTATTACGGTCTATTCCGGTCGAGTCGGTACATTCGTGCCGAAGCATGTCTTTCTCACTACTATATGATAAAAAATACTATTTGTTTCCAGGGTTTTGCTTACTGGTGCGACGGCATATTACTCATATGTATGGGTAAAGGTAATTATGGACTCATTCAAATCTAAACGAGAAGCTGAACCCTATGTGATGCAATTTAATTCATTTGACGACTTGGCGAGATTTCTTATGAATCAAAGTACCAGTACTACTCTAAGTTTATGAGAGTAATATAAAAATCTATTATACTTAAACAATAGATCTAATTAAATCTAGTAAAATGAATGCTAGTAATTATGTACTGCATTGCATCGGTGTAGTAGATGGAAAGATATTGCAATGGGCTTCAGTTTAAGTTGGAAAATCGGATGAAAACTAACCATGCATGAATTGGATAGACCATCAAGTTAACAACTTTACAGAGAAGCCATATTCTACAATGAACAAACTGACTGACTATAGAAGAAAACATGTTCCAGACCGGCGCACATCGTTTGTTAGTCATTTTACTATGACATATTAAAATACTGTAATGGATAATTATTTTTTGAGTTTTATTTGCCGAACAGAGTAGACAAAGGCGCATATAATGTTAAGAATAACTAAAATACATATTTTATTCGACTCAAGAGTCCTGGCTAAAAGTCATTCAACCAATAAAGCTCAAACAAACCAAGTCATTGATAGCTCAGTGTTTAATGATTCACTTACCTATTCATATACTAGGTATCCTAGGCTCAAGTTATTTCACTGAATATTTATTCAATTACAATATTGTTGTGACTAATATTATAAATGTGATAGTTTATATCAAAATTTTTGTGAGACATACTAATTTAATTATTATGTTTTCGGATTACTCACGTAATTGTTTTACGAGGAACTCAACTAGTTTCAAGCCATGCTAGAGACCCATTATTCATGAGCAAACTGCTACTAAGTACCTGCGCGACAGTCGTCGCGTTGCGGGTCGCGGGATGCTGCTCATAAATGAATGTCCGTCAAAGATGATGAAACACCTGGAACAGATTTAATGAAATTTGGTATAGAGGCAGGGTATGGGGCTGACTTTGGTGATAGGATACTTTTTTCCCGATTAAATGCTTCCATAGGATAAAACAGGAATCATATTTTAGGGAACAGAGAGTATTAGATCCTCCGCCCAGGCGAAGTGAGGTGAGGTGATCGTGTCTGGCTTTCTGCCAACAGTTGTTCGTTGGGATTTTCTGCCCATGTTAATTCACATGAAAACTTCCCATGTGCGATGTAGGATTTTGTGACGTCATCCGTTGCTTTGTTTCATCGATAGTCTATGTTTGCGTAAGCTGTCATGCTGTCATTTGAAGTGTGACATGTGTCACCACCAAATTTTACGCAGAAGTAGTCGCGGGCAAGAGTAACATAATAATAATAATTGTGGGTTTAAATAAAAATATTGCCCTTATTAATCGCCTATAAGGTTGTGCGTGTAACGTAAGCTACCGAAGCTCCTGCTTGAAGTGCAGTAGTAGGAACGGGGTGGTTTTTAGTCAGTAAGAGTCTGACACTCCCTCCCGCCTCACCCAAGCGGGAGCAGTTTTATATCTTTGCCCATACTTTATTTAAAAACATTTCAAAACGCCTGGTCGACGCATCTCGTGACCAGAGGGCTGGTCTATTTCTCGGTCAGAGGTTAAGCATTGCCATACAACGTTGCCATGCTGCCAGCCTTTCCCTATCGACGTTGATACGGACGATATTTTTCGATGTTTTGTGTAAATGTTTAGTTTTCTTTTATATTTTTTTGTGTATTTTAAGTTGTAAATAGTTTCTTATTAATGTAAATAAAAGTTCTGAATACTACTGTCATGTGCCCTATCTTTTCAAAACTCAACGACCGTAATTCAGGATTTATTTTTCGCAGGCAACCCTATATCACCTTATTCATAATAATCTCTATTTTTATTATTTATTTATGTACACACATATATAAACGCAACTCCACTGTAGTATCAACAACTTGCAGAATATGAAGGCCAGAAACGGAGATTATTAAAGAAACAACTTGGTATCGATAATACATAATATTATTTTCTTCCAAAGCACATTTATAACAAAGATACAAATATTACATCTCCTCTCGTCAATAGTCCCGCCAACAGAATGCCGCCATCCGTTCAAAATCCCATTCGTTTTCCCGCCTTTTTCGACCGCCGTCTCGAAATCGTCCAATGACGTTTCGAGAATTCAAGCCCGTTCTATTTTTTTTCAAACCCGCGTTCTCGATGTCATCAGTTGACATTTCGAGAATCCAAGTCCGTTTTATTTTTATGTTTGTTTATGGTCAATAACAAAGAAGTTAATCTATTACACAATAAAAATACAAATTAAATGATTAAATTAAATCATAATATTAATGAACCCTAACAATCGACCATCCTGACGACGTGGGCGTCCTCGCACACGACTCCAGGTGGAAACCCTAACAATCGGATTTTGACCAGTGGCGCAAACTTTACACACTTATTATCAAACTACACATACATCAGTTTATAATTTAATACATCAAAGTAGAAAATTGTCCGCTCACTCTTTATGCAGCAACCTTCTCCTACATAAAGGCATCCCGTTCACCACTTATACGGTAGCCCAACTCAAACTACGAAGTAGAAGGCAGTCCGCTCACCACTTATGCGGCTACCTCTCTACTCAAAGGCATCCCGTTCACCACTTATACGGTAGCCCAACTCAAACTGCTAAGTAGAAGGCAGTCCGCTCACCACTTATGCGGCTACCTCTCTACCTAAAGGCATCCCGTTCACCACTTATACGGTAGCCCAACTCAAACTGCAAAGTAGAAGGCAGTCCGCTCACCACTTATGCGGCTACCTCTCTACTCAAAGGCATACCGTTCACCACTTATACGGTAGCCCCAACTCAAACTGCAAAGTAGAAGGTAGTCCGCTCACCACTTATGCGGCTACCTCTCTACCCAAAGGCATCCCGTTCACCACTTATACGGTAGCCCAACTCAACTTCCAAATAGAAGGCAGTCCGCTCACCACTTATGCGGCTACCTCTCTATCCAAAGGTATCTCGTTCACCACTTTTACGGTAGCTCATCTAGAACAATTAGAAACAATGTTTTGTAGTGGAATTCATTAAATAAAAAAAACTTGTATCAAGAGCCTGCACTAAGCATTAATAACATTACATACAACAACATAAAATAACGTTCCACACAAACAAAATCATTTTTAGTTCTCCATCGCACTGCCCAAATTCGTCTAAATAGTAATCTCGTGAGGTATACATAATATTGTACTAGCAAACCCGGCAAACTCACCACCAGATGGCTTCGTTTATGTAATGTATGTAAGTTATGTATGTAATATTTCGGTTGATGATTAAAAGTAAATTTTCTTTGCCATAAACCTCACGGAGCCCGAAACCTTTCCAACGAATGCAAAACCGTGGAAATCGGTCCGTGCGTTCTGGAGTTATAGCGTCAGGAAGGAAAACGCAAAATATTTTTAAATAGTAGATTACTAACTTCAGTATACCGATCATTATCTACGACCTAAGAAATACGAAATATTTAGTCAATTTCCTGAAATAGCTTGCCAATCCAACGAATGGTCTAACATTATGAAAATTTTGTGGCCTTGGGAATTTTTGAATATACTCGATCTTCTCTCACCCGTTGTTACGCCAGAAAAACCAATTTCATAAGAGAGAGAGAAAAAGATTAATAATATCGGCCTCAAGCACTTAACTTACCATACCTTACACTTTCTCCCGCTCATGGTGAGACATTCTAACATAACATAACATTACGCCTTTTATCCCCGAAGGGGTTGGCAGAGGTGCACATTATACTACTGTGTGTGTGTGAGACATTCTATAAGGTCGATAAACAATTGGCCGATTATTATTCATCTCTATTTTCATGTCACTAACTTTATTACACCGGGGGGTGTACTAGTTCCTTAAAAGACGTAGCGAAACAATGCTTATAATTTCTCAGTAACTGTAGTAGAAGTTTTTGTTTGTCTTTTACTGAAGTATTAATACCTATACGAATCTTTTCCTCATCGAAGACGTCTACATGCGGGTCTGAGACCACCATTGGCTCGTTCATAATTCTTTAGAAATCGAATCGAAATCGACTTTTTGACCTCTATCGAGTAGAGAATTTTTAGAGAAGTTAGGCAAGTTTGAGAGTGGGACTAGCAATATGTTGATAATACCATTCTAAAAACTGTATATTCCGCGACATACCTATATAAGACATTCCTCATTAGGTTTCCCTATTACGATAGTTTTCCAAAAATATATTGCCCTCTTTTGGTGTATTAATTAAGGCTCACATATACGTACAGTACAGTATTGGAATATGTATCAGGGACATTGGAGAACATACTTTTTTTTTTAAAGAGTAACGACTGGATTTTCTTGCTCGTTCTTCTCCATTCGATTCATTTTGGAATGAGCACCTAGCTTCACCTAGCTTCTCTGACTGACTGACTGACTGACAGACTATTATTTATTTTGTGTTTGTTGATGTTTCAAAAGTACCAAATTATGGTTTAATTGAAATAAATGCTTTGACTTTGACTTTGGCTTTAATCGAAGCCGCTCCTGTAGCTTAATCACTGCATTCGTTTTAATTATTACTGGACGTTCATCAGAAGTTCCTTTGATGTTAGACTACATTCGTTTTTTTTTTTAATGTATTCGAACTATTTGGATTTACGGTGCTATTGTTTACTTTATAACTGCAATATTTAACCGTATGTCCTACCCTATTGCAACGCGTACATTTAATCAATGGTTTAGGACAGTACGCATGTGTATGTCCTTTTCCTTTGCAGTTATAGCAATCAATTGGGCCTAACCTAGCATTTGTTCTTGAAATATTGTATGAATTGGTACTGAGATTGTTATTACTGACTACTCTATCCTCATGAAGCGTTCGATCTGTCACCACCTGATGGGAATCTTTGCTACTTACAAAGTATTACAATAGTTGATCAGGCTCATTACATCGCAATGCCAAAGCTGAGCCAGATTTGAGTGTTCTATCATGAATACCGTGGATGATGCAATCCAAAGCACGTTTGCTCGTAATGTCCCATTGGCTAAGAAGCGCCAATTTTTCATAATAATAAATTTCAACAGATTCATTAAACCTCTTCTTCCTATTGAGCATATCATCTAAAATCTGCCCATAGTTTTGTTCATAAGGAAATAGTTAAAGTTAGTTTATCTTTCCACTCTTGCCAAGTAAAAAGTATTGAATTCAATCCTTCTTACCAGGTCTTAGCAAGGCCCTAAAGCTTTTGCATTGCGAAGTGAATAGTGGTTTTATCATCCCAGCCATAGACAATTGCACACTCGTTGAACTTTTTCTTAGATGAAGGGTCAAAATCTGGTAAAATATTTTTATGATCTACCTTGGTGACGCAACGAGTTGATTCTGTCTGTGTTTGTGATGGAAACCCACTTTTCAAACATTTTAAAATGTCCATGACATCATTTTTATAAAAAGAAGGACTACGTGACCTTTTATGAGGATAATAGGCATCTCTTGGGCAGACGCCGTTCTGCTCTGCGGCTGTGCGCCACAACTGCGCCGTCAGTCACCATGCTGCTCCGGCCGGCTCACTCGTTCCTCGCGCAGGCTACGATGCTGCTCTGGACTGCTGCGTTGCTCCTTGCGTAGATCACGACGCTGCTTCGACTGGCTGCGTCGTTCACGATGTTGCTGGTCCTGCTGGCTGTGTCGCTCCTCTCGGAGTCACGAAGCTGTCTCTGCAGACTGAGTCGCTCCTCGCGAAGCTGTTCCTGGTGACTGCGTCGCTCCTTTCCATCTCGAAGCTGCTCCTGCGGGCTGCGTCGCTCCTCGCGAAGCTGCTCCTGAGGGCTGCGTCGCTCCTCGCGAAGCTTCTCCTGCTGACTGCGTCGCTCCTCGCGAAGCTGTTCCTGGTGACTGCGTCGCTCCTTTCCATCTCGAAGCTGCTCCTGCGGGCTGCGTCGCTCCTCGCGAAGCTGCTCCTGAGGGCTGCGTCGCTCCTCACGAAGCTGCTCCTGCTGACTGCGTCGCTCCTCGCGAAGCTTCTTCTGCTGACTGCGTCGCTCCTCGCGAAGCTGCTCCCGCTGACTGCGTCGCTGCTTTTGATCTCGAAGCTGCTCCTGCTGGCTGCCTCGCTCCTCGCGAAGCTGCTCCTGCACGCTGCGTAACTCTTCGCGAAGTTGCACCTGAGGGCTGCGTCGCTCCTCGCGAAGTTGCTCCTGCGGGCTGCGACTGCCTCGCCGACAACACCGCACCGATGTTCGGCTCCGGCAGGGTCTCGTAGCAGCACGCGAAACTCTTCCAAGAGTTTCGAGTCTCTGGCCGTGTCCGTCATCGCTCGGGTAGCATTCGGCAGCTTCCATCGCAGTTAACCTCGAAATAAAATAAACCAAGTTATAATACTTTCATGAGTACTCTCTACTGACCTAATAGTTTATTCTGGAATGTAAGTTATCTTGGTACACTATTGCGTTTTGCCATATTTAAATCCGTGTCTTTGAATTCTCAACACTCCTTCCTCCAACTACTACTACTCGTCTACTCAATTATTATGAGGCGGTAAACATCGTTTACAACTTAATAAAGTTTTCTTTTTGGCTCGAAAGAATCATTAACTTCTATTTATTCATGTAGCTACAGTGTTATGTTCAGTTAAATTCCATCTTTAATCAAACCAATAATCTCTTTAATCATAATTTTGGTAGACGCCTACTCCAAAGAAAAGAATAAAATGGCATGTACTTACGTTTGATCCCACTTCTGAAATATAAACGCAACTCCACTGTAGTATCAACAACTTGCAGAATATGAAGGCCAGAAACGGAGATTATTAAAGAAACAACTTGGTATCGATAATACATAATATTATTTTCTTCCAAAGCACATTTATAACAAAGATACAAATATTACATCTCCTCTCGTCAATAGTCCCGCCAACAGAATGCCGCCATCCGTTCAAAATCCCATTCGTTTTCCCGCCTTTTTCGACCGCCGTCTCGAAATCGTCCAATGACGTTTCGAGAATTCAAGCCCGTTCTATTTTTTTTCAAACCCGCGTTCTCGATGTCATCAGTTGACATTTCGAGAATCCAAGTCCGTTTTATTTTTATATGTTTGTTTATGGTCAATAACAAAGAAGTTAATCTATTACACAATAAAAATACAAATTAAATGATTAAATTAAATCATAATATTAATGAACCCTAACACATACAACATAAATGACAGCACATATATAAAATTAAAGTACAAAGGTACCACCTATTCCAATTGGAATTTCTTTCTGTGGACCTGGAGCAGGAAAAGTTATAATAATATAGGGACACAGTGTGTAGTAACAAATAGAAAATTGGGATAGGAAACAGACTTAAAACTAAACATATAAGTAACCAAACAAATACATACAATATATATATAAATACATACAAAATATAAACTATACATATAAATGAAGAAATTTACATATAAGGATGAGGTAGTGTCTCTCACTCTTTTTTTAAAGATATCGATAGACTTAGCGTCCCGAATGTTAGGCGGGAGCGCATTCTCACTGCATGAACGGAAAAAGGGTAGGAATAGAAATCGGTATTATGTGGTTCGATTTTAAGATTACATTTAAGGTGTGAGCGAGATGGGACCTCGGAGGAAGAACCAAGGAGAAACGGTCCCGAAGGTAAGCAGGATAGGCAGGGTTGAAGAGGATGTTATATAGGAAACGGGATCGGAAGCCACTTGAGCCTATTGCGGAATAGGGAAACATGGTCGTACTTTCTTAAACCAAAGATAAAGCAGATACAAACATTTTGCAATCGCTAAAGTTTATTTAACAGCTCCTCTGAAAGGACGCCATCCAGGGGAACGCCGACCGCAAGGTCACACTAATCGGAAAAGGTTTCTCTAGGCGGACCCGCTGACGGCGACCCCGAAGATAGGATTCAAACCAGGCCAGAGAGGAAGGTGAGAAATTATTGGCCTTCAGGACCCGAACAAAATGTCAAAGTCCACAGAGTTGAAGGCCGAGCCATTTAATTTAAATTTGATTAAATTATCAGATCGATGCTAAATGCTGCTACTACTAATTACTAACTTACTAATTTACTTGTTTATACCTGGCAACCCGAGAGTTATGACTGGAAAAGAATAGGCAACCTAACGTTTTCATATTCTTTGGACTTTCGATTGGAATGGAATTTCTTTAACTCGTGGTATCGGAAACGTAGATACGCGAGACACAATGTGATGTCTATTGTGTCTTATATAGGTACCGGCAGTCAAGAGGTTAATAGTCAAACCGGTGAAATATATATATAAAAAAACATTTTAATATAATTCAGTAATCATATCCTGAACTGTGAATGTCGTGGTGGCCCGGGAGTTTAAGACGCCTGCCTTTCATGCACAAGGGTGCGCGTTCGAAACCTACCAACGGCTAGTACCAATGTGACTTTTTCCGAGTTATGTATACTTTCTAAGATTATTCAGATACCACTAACAAACGGTAAAGGAAAACATCGTGAGGAAACATGGGCTTATAAATTCATATTATAAGTTTTAAATCGCCAAGCCGCATTGAGCATGTGTGGCATTAATCATAATGCTTAAACCTTCTCCGTGTGAGAAAAGGCTTTGCTCAGCAGTGGGCACTGTTGATTTATGTCTTTATTTTAAAGGCACATGCATAATTACCACCCATATAAGCACCCATATGTAATGTAATTAACGACATATTATATTGAATTTAAAATATGTTTTATCAAATAAGCATCTGTGAAGGTCGTTAAAGCGGTATCTCTGTTTTTTTTAGCTAATTCGTGTAAGGATCCAATACGGGACACGTTACGTATCAAACGGTCGCCCTGTCGTTGTGCCTGTCAGATAACATCACGCCTTTTATCTCCGAAGGGGTAGGCAGAGGTGCACATTTCGGCACTTAATACTAGATACTGTACAATGTAACACAATAAACGGTAAAGGAAAACATCGTGAGGAAACATGGGCTTATAAATTCATATTATATATAAGTTTTAAATCGCCAAGCCGCATTGAGCAAGTGTGGCATTAATCATAATGCTTAAACCTTCTCCGTGTGAGAAAAGGCTTTGCTCAGCAGTGGGCACTGTTGATTTATGTCTTTATTTTAAAGGCACATGCATAATTACCACCCATATAAGCACCCATATGTAATGTAATTAACGACATATTATATTGAATTTAAAATATGTTTTATCAAATAAGCATCTGTGAAGGTCGTTAAAGCGGTATCTCTGTTTTTTTTAGCTAATTCGTGTAAGGATCCAATACGGGACACGTTACGTAACAAACGGTCGCCCTGTCGTTGTGCCTGTCAGATAACATCACGCCTTTTATCTCCGAAGGGGTAGGCAGAGGTGCACATTTCGGCACTTAATGCTAGATACTGTACAATGTAACACTCACTTTTCACTATTTATTTCATGAGTCCCATGTAACAGGGGGTGAGCCTATTGTCATATATTGTACACAATCCAGATTCCGTGCTACCACTGAGATTTTTTTTAAAACCCCGTAGTACTTTGCCCGACCCTGGAATCGAACCCGGGACCCCTTGCCCGTCAATCGCACTTGCGATCACCCGGCCAACGAGGCAGTCAGATATTGTTTGATTGGGGTAAATTACGTCAATGTTTTTATTATGATCCTTTGTTTAGATAATAATACGAACAATCTAGGTAATCTAGAATATGAATATTCTTAATATAATTGCGTAAGAAAAGGTTGAGAAACAATAGATTGCATTTTTATATTATACAAAACAGTTCATTTTCGCTTTCGATGCCGTCTGAGTCGCAACAGTATTTTAATAAAATTAAAAGTAAATTAATAATTATTAGAAATGTCATTATGTTTCACGTAATTATTAAAATTTCTTCATTATAATTGTGTTCCTTATAGAAATGTGGATAATGTTTCATTAGTAAATTTTTATTGTTGTGCCTTCTTGTTGCAGTGTTATTGGCTATGGAACTTTGTTGTGGGGTTTCTATTTGTTATATCATGACATAAAGGAACGTATGGAAAAGTATGTTGGCACGACCCCTGGACCAACCTATCCCACTACTACTGAAGAGGGTAGTACTACTACTACAGGCGCCTAAAGAATTTAAAATCATGTGTTTTATATTTGTGATTCCTTTATGTTTGTGTGTGTGTGAGTATTTGCGTGTGTGTAAAATATGAGTTCTTTTTATCATAATGAAATTAAATGAGTAAATCAAATCGAGTCTTCATTTCATTATTTCCAAACTAATTTTTACACTAATTATAATTTAATCCGAACTAATTTATTACTTTCAAGTTTAAAAAATCTGTGATTTTATATCATACTAATTTTATAAATGTGAAAGTTTGTGGATTTGTACATACAAACTCACAAACCCAGACCTATCAAGCATGTTGCGGAGACCCTAACGGGTTACCGGAGCTCCGGCTCGACGTGCAGGAGAAGGAACAGGGTGGTTTTTAGTCAGTAAGAGTCTGACACTCCCTCCCGTCTCACCCAGGCGGGAGCAGTCATTCGATGATTTTCCCCTCTTAGAAAAAGTTATCCTATCAAGTTTAAAAAAAACATTGTTCTGACGGGTTGATTAAGTAACAAACACACACACAAGTGTTTCAAACGTTTGTGTATATATTTGTTACAATCTCGTCAAAATGACTGAAGGGATCGGAATGAAATTAGGAACAGAGTAAGATTGTAACAACACCATACATAATTTTTTATCCCATAATAATACGAACGAAGTCGCTGGCAGAGGACATCTATACTAATATTATAAAGAGGAAAGATTTGTACCTATTTTTGGATGTTTGTATGTTTGTAATGAATAGGCTCAAATAGTACTGGACCGATTTAAAAAGTTGTTTCACCAATAGAATGCTACATTCTTCCAATTTGACATTCATTTTGAAAAAATTAGGGAACGTTGGTAAAATTTGAACAATGTAACCGAAGGTGTAGAAAAATGAGTCTTAAAATGTCTTCCGTCGAATGCGCTGCCGAAACTATTAGCGATAGAACAAAATAATGTACAACAATATTGAAGAACATCATAATGTCTACAAAAAACTCCGCGGTAGCATATGTCCAACTATTGTAGTTATGTCATTACAACAATCCAAATTTCCAAAAATAAATAATTGTCTACCCCGTGCGAAGCCGGGACGGGCTGCTAGTATTATATATATTAGAAATGAGAAATGTCTTTCCGAAATTCAAATCTATCTCTAACTAGGAATTGATAACGATAGATGAATATTTATTATAGACAAATTAATTTATTGACAGTTATATGTTATATTACAATTACTTATAGTAAATAAACCAGTTTTTAAACATTCCTAATGCACGGCCGAGTGTAAATAATCCAGATTTACATATACATATGTCCCAGTAATTTAAGCGTGGGAGAGCCATGCTTCGGCACGAATAAGCCAGCTCGACCGAAGTGATACCACGGCCTCACAGAAAACCGACGTGAACCAACGCTTGCGTTGTGTTTCGTCGTGTGAGTGAGGTTACCGGAGGCCCAATTACCCCCCCTCCTCAGTCTCCCCAATCCCCGAAACCTCCACAATTCTCAAATTCCACATATCCAAAAGGCCGGTAATGCACTTATAATGTCTTGGTGTTTCAGGTGTCCATGGGCGGTACCGATTGCTTACCATCAAGTAATCCGTCTGCTCTTTAACGGCTTATGCATAAAAAAGTAAGACAAATAAAGCCGTTATAAATCCCTAGGATAGATCGATTTCAATCATAACAGCCAGTCTGCCCACTCTCTAGCATCGCCGATTACCATGGATGCGGCGCTGATTGCTTACGAACAGGTGTTACACTGCTCGTTAGCCAATCATGTCCTAAAAAACTACGCATGCGTTATTACAGTGCATATGTGTTTGTACAATACAAACGCACTTTCTTTTTTTCGCTTTTGTTATTAGTTGAAACGACATTTCGAAACGACCTAAGTGAGGTCACGCACATACAACGACTTTACCTCCTAACCTTGCCTCTTTTTTAAGGAATTACAAAGCAAGGATAGGTGTACTTCATGACATTTTGGTTTTCTTCCATTATAAGTATCTATTACTTACTAGAACAGGTAATGGGTTAGTTCAGGTGTTCTGCGTACTTACGTTAAATAACTTTTAGTTAATAGATGATTTAGGGGTGGTTGGTGGAAACACCCATAAGTATTAAGTGTGGGAGAGCTTCGGCTAGACCGGAGTGAGAACACAACCTCGTAAAAAACCGACGTGTGAGTGAGGTTACCGGAGACCAAATTACTCCTCTTCAAAATTCCCCCAACAATCCTCAAATTCCTAATCCTCAAAAAGCCAGTAATGAACTTGTAACACCTCCGGTGTTCGGAGTGTCGATGGGCGATTATATTACTGGTTACTTACCATCAGGTGATCTGTACGCTCATTTACCGGCCTATCCCATACAATAAAAGTATTTTCCGAGGCACGGAGGTGGAGCGCTGACAAGTTTTAAAAGTGGGTCATCTGAATCACTAGGTGAGTGCTAAACAACCGTATTGTTATTAGGAGTAGTAAATAAACATTAGTACGATTTCAAACAAACTGTTTAACAAGAGAATGGAGATGTAATTAAATAGCTATTATTGTTGAGACACATTGTGTGTTTCGAAATCTAAGGCTAAATTTATAATGCGATTTTCAGATTTAGATAATTATTTTGAATTAAATCAGTTTGAATCTAAACAGAAATCTATACACACGGTAGTCCGTGACTTAAGTTGTAACCACATAAGTTTATTTTTTCATTACCATTGGATACAAGTGGCTAGTTGTCGTTCTATGGGAAAGTCTTTGTCGGGTTACCGGGGCTCCGGCTCGAAGTGCAGGAGTAGGAACGGGGTAGTTTTTAGTCAGTAAGAGTCTGACACTCCCTCCCGCCTCACCCAGGTGGAAGCAGTAATTCGATGATTTTGCCCCCTTTAAAAAAAAAAAGCCTCGCTTAAGTAAGTGAGGCTTAAAATTGAGTGGCGTTTTAGCATTTGGATATTAGGTACGAACGTACTAAGATTTATAAATTACTAGCGACCCGCCCCGGCTTTGCACTCGTGTAACGAGTGCAATATGCATACATATAAACCTTCCTGAAAAATCACTCTATCTATTAAAAAAATTGCATCAAAATCCGTTACGTAGTTCCAAAGATCTAAGCATACATAGGGACAGATAGACGGCGGATAGCGACTTTGTTTTATATTATGCAGTGTTATCTTTATTTATAATT
Source organism: Spodoptera littoralis (assembly GCA_902850265.1). Taxonomy (NCBI): domain Eukaryota; kingdom Metazoa; phylum Arthropoda; class Insecta; order Lepidoptera; family Noctuidae; genus Spodoptera; species Spodoptera littoralis. The sequence goes on from LR824539.2 coordinate 6,217,041, forward strand.
GGTTATACCACGACGGGCATAGGTTCTCAAGTCCGATTTTTGGATTGGACAAAGAATTATTTGCGAGTTTTCGATTCTACTAAAAATCTTAGTAGTAGTAGTAGTAGGAAATCAGGAATTGTGCCCGGTGTATGACAATACACGATGCATGTTTTATTCCATAGAACTCATTGCAAATTTCATAAAAAGTGGGTTTGACATTGTATGTGTATTTTTCCTTATATCTTCGGAGATTAAAAGGCGTAAACTACTGTAGAAGCACTTTAGTATTTTTGTGAAGGCAAGTGTGTACGCACGTTTATATTAATCGACATATCGTGACACATATCGTTGTATCGCGTATGTTGTGCACATACTAGAGTTCAAAAGCAGTTCAACGGGATGGGGTGTATGCTTCCGTAAGCAATAACTGCATTATTTTTACAGACTCAATTTATTCGGGTGCAGTATCCAAAATCCGTCTCAGAGACGCGCGCGCCGTAACGTGTATTCGCGCGAGTATTTTTAAGTCTCCAAAGTAATTTGTGCATTACGCTGAGGACATAAGGTTGAATTAGTGTTGTTTGTAATTGGATTTTCGGAACTCTGCGCTGATATAAATTGACCCTTAGCGTTTTTTCTCTATAACAATTTGTTCATTAATATTGTCTAATTTTATTTTTATTTTCAGAATTATAGCGTACAGCATTGTAGCGTACACCATGTACTTAGTCATCACTGATGCAAAACGAAGACTTGACCTTTTTCTTGCCGACGATAACTCAACTGCTTCTTCTACTACTCCAAAATCGTAAATCGTAATCGTAATCGATTTTGTCATATTATAGGTAAGTATAAACTACCTTCTGCCCACAACTTTATCCGCGTAGAATAGTGACTTTAAAGAGATTTTATGTCATCATCAGTGTCAACAAATTATACCCTACATTACAACAAAAAAGGTTTAAATATAATTTATCCATTAGTTCCGGATCTAAGTGAGTGCAAACGGACGAACATACAAACAGGATGTGTGTAGTTTCAGTTTTTACAGACATAGTTTTACATGCAGGCATAGATGTGATAAAATTATAAAGCAAATAATAAAATAAAAATGTAAAAAATATTTATAAATATCAATAGTATAATAGGACCGCATGTTCAGTTTGAATTTAAAAGAAACAAAGTATGACAAGTTCTATAAATTCATAATTATAATATGTGTATACATAATTAATATGTACACGCTATTAGAAACTAAGGAAAAGTATATGTGTGTGCGTAAGCTAAGTGTGTGTGAATGTGCCAAGTGTATGAGTGATGTGTGTGAGGGTGTGTGTGTGTTGCAATTGAGAAAATTGAGTGAAGGGTATAAATAAAGAAGAATGATCATTTAATTATCGTTAATTTTTATTATTTAAAACAGGCGTTACGTCAAATCAACAACAAAATGTATTGTATTGTACAATTGTACAAGTCATGCCATAAAATTAATATTGTTCCCTTAAGTACCGATTGAACACTAATAAATTACTATAACTATCATTAATTCTGTGATGATACATTACAATTATTATATGTATAATATAATATATTCGATGCACTCTTATAAATTTTACATAATTGTATCTACATTTGTGCGTTACTACGTATTAAAATGTACAATAGGGTAGATGCCTAATTTTTATTGTAATATCTGTCTGGTAGATTATTTTAAATCATTAGATACGTATTTTTTATTTTCTTACAGAAACGAATACTTTCGACGATATATTGATTTGAAATGTCGTGTGACGTCACTCCTAAGTACATTTTATACGTAGAAATGACGTTTTAGCCCCACTCCTATTTTATCTAAGTATTGTTTTATTATACGACAAAATAAAAAAATACGTGTCTAATATTTTTTCATTACCTAACTTACGGACTAATTAGTTTTTTAATTTTTATACCATTGCATCATCCCAATTACATTGATGGTAAACTCCATGGCCTTATTTTAAAAAATAAAAACACAACACAAAACAATTACACAATATACAAGGTGCAACCGAACGACACCGAAAACGAAGATAAAAAATATTGTTTTTACAATTTTAATAGTGTTTGTTTTTGTGTCATTCATGTAACATCTACCTTGAGCATTTGATTACAAGTATCTACCTCTATTATTATAAAAAAGGAACATTTAACCTCTGGTATGTTGGAGTGTAGATACACGAGACATTTAAGTGTGGGAGAGCCATGCTTCGGCGCGAATGGGCCGTCTTGACCGGAGTGATACCACGGCCTCACAAAAGATCGACGTCAAACAACGCTTGCGTTGTGTCTTCGCGTGATTGAGGTTACCGGAGGCCCAATTATTCCTCCGCCTTTTCTCAATCCCTGATTACCCAACAATCCTCAAATTCCTAGCCCCAAAAGGCCAGTAACGCACTTGTAACGCCTCTAGTATTCCAGGTGTCCATGGGCGACGCCGATTGCTTATCATCAGATGATCCATATGCTCGTTTACCGGCTTATCCCATAAAAAAATAAAGCGTTTTCTATTGTGTCTCACATATCGACAGAAAAGAGGTAAATTCCCTATTTTTTTTTAATTTTACTCGTTTTTTACCATCTTCGTATTTTGGTAGCGTGCCGAATACACCCTATATATTGAAACATTTACCATTATTATATTTACGCTATTTTGCAACCTCTTATTTAGCTTGCAGGGTACGATCAAAAGTCAAAAGTCCACTGCCACCGTAAGACTACTATCGGTGGCGCTGCAGCGCTTATACCTCTACACACATGCACACGCATATTTTTATCCGTGTGCGTACGCGTACCTACGTGTGTTTATGCGCAGGCACGCGTTGCCGTGTGAACATCACTCACGGTGGCAGTGGACTTTTGACCTTTGACTGTACATATGTATGTCTGTGAACTGGAATCTTGCAAACAACATTTTTAAGCAGATATCTTGCCGTCTTAAGCTGATATTTTGTATACCTACTCGTTTAGTTTGCATGACTTTAAAAATGCTTGGCTGTCAACTCAAATGATGTAAAAGTTTGTTGAGAGATAGGTAGTATATCTAAGTATCTCGCAATTATTAGTCATTACGTTACTATTTATGTTTGTAATATATTGTATTTGTATATTAATTTCAGCTACCATTGATTAATATTATAAACTATTGATTAAATATAACCTACATCTACACTATGATATTATAAAAAGGAAATATTTGATATTTTGTTTGTTTGAATTGAATAGGCTTCGAAACTAATAGACCGATTAGAAAACATATTTTTCCGTTGGAATTCTACATAATGGAATCATGAATAAACCTTAAGTGAAATTTACCACTACTAGCGCAGTACAATTTCTTTGGTATCTTTTTAAATAAATTGGAGAATTTATTAAGAACACTTGGTTCGTTAAAAACGAAACCAAACTAAAGCAGTTGGCTAAGAATTTATGATTCCATAATACTGAAGCACTATTCAGAATAACGTAAGCAAAAATACAGACGAAAAAATAAAGAATTGTAGCAACAAGAGTCAAAAGACTGGCACAGGGTGTAGTATTTTGTGGATTACACATAAGTCATTTTAATTTAAAAACTATATGACTTGTATTTTATTTTATATTTTTCTGATAACTGTTGGAACCATGCCGATCATCTGGTGCCATTTGATCATCGACTTCAGGGATACCCTGTATTTATTTGTATTGATGCATTTAAATGTATATTTAAATGAATAAAAATAAATAGTATTGTTATTCAATTATTGTTATAAACTATAATTGTTATTTAATAAAAAATGTATCACTATAGTAGTTTCATATTATTATCATCAAAAAGGAATAAATGTTTGTTGTGAAGTAATACTTTCATTTTTCTACTCTAAAACAATAGAATACAATTAGACGTTCAGTTTGTCGTAACATTTAAGTACTCTTTATAATAGAAGTAACAGAATTATGAGTAGGTGAAATAATTAATAATGTAGGTACGCCTTTTTATCACATTGAAATACACAAGCAACATAGAAATACACTATACATATATTTGTGTAATATACAAATTGTGATTTGATGTCCAGGTACAATGAGTAGTACTCGTTGAGTGCCTATGACATTCTCGACTTCAGATACCAAGCACGAATAACTATCGCAATCGTAACGTAATAGTATCGAGCGCGTTAGGCGCTCTGATTGGTTGGTTTACTGGAGCCGGCCAATCAGAGCGCCGAACGCACTGGATACGAACGTAATACGTTACTATTGCGATAGTTATTCGTGCTTGGTACTCAGAGCAAGTACGGTAATTAAACAAAAAAAAAAAATGAAAATAAAATACAAAGAAGATGTGATGTATCAATTGTACCTACGCAATGTCGTTACCGCATTTTTTTCTCTTAATAGTTAAATTAATTTTTATACTACGACCAATTTTACAATCGATATTATTGAAACCATGAAACAAATCGTTCGTCTTCTAATTCACTTTTTCGAATAATATTTTTTTTTTGTTGTGAATTAAAAATCAATACATTCTCGTTTTATACATCATGAGTGCAATACAGATTTGTCACATTAACGCTCAAATACTCAAAGGCTACTTAAATTTAGGTTGAAAATACTTAAATATCGTGCCATCTCTGTCATTTTACAAAGAATTTGTAGCGACAGGACTATGCTTAGCGACTCAAAATTGAGTTTTTGGAAATAAGAAAACTATGAATAATAATTATCTCTTAGCGTAGCGTAACTATTATTACGTAGCATGACATAAAACGTTAACGCCATTAGTATAATATGCGCAACAGCATTATATTACATTATATATATTATAAAAAAGTGGTTTTGACTTTGACTTTACTTATGTGTTACAAAATGTATAAAAGATTCACAATCTAAACTCCTACTACATATTTGTAGGTTATGTCCAAATACTCAAACACCACTTAAATTTTTTGTCGCATTTAAGTATAGTTCTGTCTCAACAAATTCTTTGTAAAATGACAGAGATGGCATGATATGTATATACAACTTAAAATGGAGTAACCATTCAGTATTCGAGCGTTATACATAGAAACTAGATCTAAAGAGACACGTGATGTGTGATTTCAAATTGATGAAAACATTTTTTATTTTTACACTAGAATTCTAATTATGCTACATATTAATAAATAAATAAACTCTGTTTTCGACAATATAGGAAGGAAATTACCCATCCTAGGCAAAATTTATTTCTTTATGGAATTACTCTTGCTTTTTGGATATAGCCCATCCATTCCTTTTCCAAATGGTGTTTGAGAGTTCGTTGTTAAGTAATAAGATCCTTCGGCTCTGAAATAAAACAAAAAAAATAAGTTTATGTGCCTCGTTGGTTGACTGGTTGCAAGTGCGACTGTGAGGCAAGGGGTCTTGGGTTCAATTCTCAGGTAGAGCAAAGTATTATTGGGTTTATAAAAAAAAACCCAGTAGTAGCACGGAGTCTGGAATTTTGTCTGGTATATGGCAATAGGCTCACCCCCTATTACATGGGACTCATAATATAAATAGTGAAATGTTAGTGTCACATTGTACAGTGGCATAATGTGCACTGTGTCTACCCCTTCGAGGACAACAGGTGTGATGTTATGTTATGTTAAATTGCAGCTGTACAGTCGCATTAAGTGCCATAATGTGCAGCTCTGCCTACCCTCTTAGGGATAAAAGGGGTGATGTAATGTTTATGTGGGTAAGTCATGCTTCGGTACGAGCAGGCCGACTTGTCCAAAGTGATATCACGGCATCATAGAAAATAAGCGTGAAACAGAGCTTGCGTGTTTCACCTTATGCGTGCATTTGTCAAGAAAAGAAGATCTAATCTTATCACCCAAGGCCAACGACTCACTAGTAGCCTTTCGTGTTGCGAGTATCCACGAATGGTGCTGATTGTTTATCGTCGGATGATTTATTAACCCGTTTGTTGATCTATCCCAAAAAAATCTTCACGAACTAAAATATAGGCCGTCTGCGTTAGAAATAATAACTCTTTTGTAATCTTATTTTTATAAAACCGAGTTCAAACCCCACTTATTAACCCTTTGAGTACCGTCACTATAGACACAATTAAAGAACAATAGGTAGCGGTCACCGGTGTCCTCTCGGTGTTTGACAGTTACTTTTAAAGTCGGTTAACTACTAAAACCTTCTCATATAATGAATACTTTTCTGAAAACCGCACCAAAATCGGTTCAGCCAGTCGCGAGATAATCGCACATAGATAACAAACACACATACATGTCAAAATGAGAACCACATTCTTTTTGAAGTCAGTTAAAAAGCGTTCTGCTTAAGAGGAAATTCATATATAGGTACACACATATACCTCTAGAATCAATTTGTTGCCTTACTTTTCCTTAACATTTAGGTCACTGAGATTGCGTACACCAAACGTATGCAGTGGATCGTGGACGGTCATAAATATTACCATATTCAACGCCTTTGGTATGCAGATTTACGCCTTGTTAAACTTCCGACGCATATAAATTGTATATTACGTTTAGTAAAGGTACTAATAAAATATTACATGGGAACACATGGTTACTTGAGTTTTAATTTCACTAGGTTTAACGAGTTAGCAACTTTTATATATTCACATAAGCAGATAGAGGTAGTATTAATACCATGTAGTACGTAGTTAGCCATTTATGTTTGGTTTCTCTTATAATTGTATGCTGTTACAATATGAAATGAAACATTCATTCAGAAAACAGAAAAGCGACCACGTGTCTAATATAATTGCCATATTTCTTTTATTTTATTTTTAAAATTGATGGGCTGACGTTTGGCCACTATATCGCCTGGTGGTAAGCGATGATGCGGCCTACGATGAAGCTCGTCGGCCCATAAGCAACCTATTCGCTCGGGCCTTGAAGACAGGTTAGCTTCAGAAAACACAGACTCTGGCAAAAAATGCCACTCCTTAACAAAACCGTTATTTTGCGATAAGAACTGTAATAAAAAATAAGTTTCACCATCAACTTACTTATTATCACAGCTATAACCCATGTACACCATTCCTTCTTCAGGGTTCGGGTTTTCTCTGAATTTATGGTAAGATTCGGCAGGAGAGGCGGGGAATGCTTCAGGATTTCTCACTGATTCTGCGAAAAACCGCCATGATCTCCAATGGCTGCACAGATCTGGAAAAATTAAAGAAATGTAAATGAACTAATATCATAGTACTTGAATCATGTACATATATACAGACAATTATTGCGTCCCGCAATTGTGTTATGATTTTAGGATTAATGCGGATTAAATGTGCTTTACGATAGATTATAAAATGAAGGGAAAATTTGCGCTCTGTCAGAGATGTGAACAATGGCGTGTGTTTAGAATCAGGAATTAGATGGATTTGATGAAATTGGTGAAACGGGTGGTATGCAATCCGGTATAGATACTATATATAAATTGGTTGGTATGTATGCCGGTGGTCAAGAGTGCATCAACATTCAGAACAAATTCATAAATTGAGGCTGAATGACGACTTGCAGAATATAGAGCCAATATGTGCTATAAGAATAAATATGATATTAAAAAGAAATAACGATGGACAGAGGGACCGCGTAGTTAATAAAATATAGTGAAATTGCGTAAAAAATGAAATAGGTACATGGAAGTAGGAAATGTACGATGATTATCAAAACAACGACAGACGAAAATTATAGGTTTAAGGGGTGTAAGTTGATATGTGCTAACCCAATAAATGTGCAATTATGGTCTTACTCTATACAAAAATTACCATAATATAGTAATCAAGTGTTAGAGGTATATTTGAGATTTTTCCCGCTGAAACCCTACATTAAATTCATAAGCGAATAGCATTAGACGGGCACAGAGATCTTACCCAATACCAATACCAATATGACAATAAATTACAAAATTCTACATACTATCAGCTTTCAGCTTAGCTTTTTTCCGACAACGAAAGGCTCGTCTCCCAGTGTTACCAGATGAAGCTGAATATTATTTATAATTTAATTTTAATGTCAATTTCTAATGTAAAACATAGGAAAGTTATACTTTAAACAAAAAATGGGGTTATTTTACAGTAATAATATATAACACAGATGAAATGTTAAAAACTTATAAAAGCAAGAATGTTTCGCATTTACAGATGTACAACACATATGTAGTACCTTTAATAAATCGCAAGCGCCAGTACTGTCCAATATTATTATTCCAAATTAATATAATCACCGACATTGTTCTTATTGAAAAAAATAGATACTAAGCATAAATTATCAATGATATTCCGAATGTTTTTTGGAAATGCAAAGAAAAGCTTATAATTTTCCATCAAAAACTTACTATCATCGGAGAGAGGTATGGGGGCAAATCGAGGGCAACCAGGCTGTATGCTTTTGCCACCGTTCGGCCAAAAGTCAGCCGTTCCAGTTCGTACCGGTGCGCCATATCCACCAGCGTCCGTATGTATTACATCGACGAAGTCTGCGTCCTTCGCGTTCACGTGTTCCATCACCACGCCATCAGGATAGAACGCTGGAAAAGCGGGATCGAGGGCTGTTAATCTGAAATGTTTGTTGACTATGTTAATTTATTAATTATGAGTATAATAAACGTTTGTATCATTTTATGTAAAGCGTTTGACAGTATTTGCCGTAGAATATTACTAGTAAAATTGGAATCTTATGACGGGTACACTCTCTAGTAGATGATTGAAATCTAGATTTATAAAGCAAAAAACTGTAGGTATGAAATAATAAGTTTTAAAGTCTAAAACATAATTAGTTGAGGCTGGAATTCCTCAGTGTTCTCATTTAGGTCCTTGGTTATTTCGAATAAATATTTCACTTATATATACTACATGAATGCAACTACGTTTAGTTTTATTAGATTTATATTACTAAAATTTGTTTTTAAGAATGACAAAAAATAGACGTTATTTGCTGTATAACATTCAGTCGAATTTGGTTGATATTTGAATTTAAAGTAATTACAGCACCTATCAATTATAGTAGACTTATTCTTTGTAACATGTATTAACATCACTACTTTAGAAAGTAAGATGGCTTCTCACTATATTGTACTATATAAGATTATTTATTTATTTATTTTTTCGGCGGCACGGAGCGCGCTGTCTATATACACGACCTGCATGCTTACAGTATGACATATGTCATACTGTAAGCATGCAGGTCGTGTGCGCTGTACGTAACGTAATCAAAATAAAGTAAATTAAAACCAATCCGAGACTAAATCATTAATCAACAAATATAACATGGTGTCAGAAGAGGTATCCGAATCCACGCCCTCATAAAGGTTCATTGTTGAATTTTGTTTAATGTTCATTTTATTTTGATAAGTTCAAGAACTTTACTATTAACTGATACTTAAGTACCTTTTGATAGTTTTGTTGTATTTGGTCTTCAGTTCTCTTGCAGTGTATCCTGCCACGTGGCTACCCAATGAGTGTCCAATCACGTGGAATTTGTCTAAGAGAAGTCCTGAGTCGACTAACTTATTCAACTGTTCTGCTGCAGCTGTACCAACCTGGAATCAGAAACGAATATGCTGTTATAAATCTAAAGGAGGTAGAATTGTACCTTCCTGCATTGTTTTTTGTGCTCAATGAAAAAAAATTTATATAGGCCGGGAAGCATTGAACTTTTTGTTAATTTTTTTGGTATCGGTATTATTATATGAATTGGTGGTAAGTTAGCATAACAATATAAAAAGTTAAATATTTAAGCATTCATTAAAAAAATATGTCCATCTATTATTTGCAAATTTTATGCAACATGGCAAATGCAAAAGTCTATAATATTTATGATATTAAATATATAAACATAACACTTGTATGATCCATAATATAAAATGTTAATTTCGACCTTGAAAATTATTCGCTTAATAAGAAGTATGCGTGGGCCTTTTTATTAGCTTTTTAGATAAAACCTTACCTTTTTGGTGTTTCTAGCGGCATTGAAAAAGTATGATCCATGCGCCATATTGGACCAGTCTAGTAATATAACATTTGTACCCGGCCTTGCCTCCAAATACGCGTTCACCATGACCTGAAGATGAAAAATGTAAACTTTTGTAAAATCTCTACAATCTTGTTATAAGGGGATTGTTAGTTTGAACGTGCTGATCTCTGGAACTACTGATTTGATTCTGAAATTTTATTTTGTTTGGATAGTCAATTTGTTGAAGAAGCTAAGCAACGGGTGAGGTTTACATTTATTGATTGAAGCTATTTTCTTTTATTTATTTATAGAATATAACTTTTTAGGAATTAATTTGTTCTCAAAACGATTACTGATTTTTTGTACAGCGGCCTGTAGATTTAAAAACAATCCTTACTAATATTATAAATCGGAAAGTGAGTTTGTTTGTTTGTTCCGATTTCACGCCGTAACTACTAAACCGATTGCTTTGAATTTTTGCAGACGTAAAGTTAGAAGTCCGGATTAAATAATAGGGTACTTTTTAACCCGGAAAATAAATAAATAAATATTCCCGAGGAAAAACAAAAGTATTGGTAAAGATGACGCTGTATGTATTGGTATATGTCACATTTATAGGCTACTTTTTATCCTTTTGTGACGCGAGTGAAGCCGCGGGTAAAAGCTAGTAGATCATAATTTTGAACACAATATGCAACGAAACGTAATAGATATTTACAATTATAGTTAAATTGTAGCTGTAATATGGTTCCGTTTGTTGAGGTATCTGTGTTGACCTTATTTAACACTTAAAGACTCGACGACCAATGAAAACCTGTTTGGCTGTCAATTATATTAAGTTAAAATTTCCATTGGTTACAATTAATGTGAAGCGAAACCGCTATTATTTGACCTTGAGTAAACTAATTATTTATAAACACATGCTGACAGAAAGATAAGTTAGAAGTTACATTTAAAATATTTACCTATGTGCAAAAATTAGTTTGTTTAGTATATCTAAGATACATACATATACATATACTATATAAAAATAATTTGGGTTGTCTTTCCTGACGCTATAACTGCAGAACGCACGAACCGATTTCCACGGTTTTGCATTCGTTGGAAAGGTCTCGGGCTCCATGAGGTTTATAGCAAAGTATGTTACATAAAACGAAGTCGTCTGGTGGCAAAACGGAGTTCGCCGGGTTTTCTAGTAATGTATATAATCAAAAGATTATCTAGTTACTAGATAATCCAAGGTTACGGATGACCTCGGGTTACCGGGGCCCGGGTTCTAAGCAAGAGTAGGAATGATGTAGTTTTTAGTTGGTAAGAGGCTCCTCGCCTAGAAGTAATCTTTCGTCTCACCTTATGCAGCAGAAGTCAATTGGGATGATGACAGGGTATGAAATTTAAAAATCTAATTAGTCCGTAAGATAGGTAATGAAAAAATATTAGACACGTATTTTTTATGTTGTCGTATAATGAAACAATACTTAGATAAATTGAATCAATGTTTAGGAGTGGAGGCTAAAACGTCATTTCCACGTATAAAATGTACATAGAAGTGACGTCACGCGACATTTCAAATCAATATATCGTCGAAAGTATTCGTTTTTGTAAGAAAATAAAAAATACGTGTGTAATGTTTTAAAATAATCCACCAGACGGACGTTAAAATAAAAATTACGCATCTACCCTATTGATGATTCCCCTCCTTACTCATAAAAAAGGTTATCTACTAAATACCAATATTATCTATTTAAAGTTATACTTCTATACTAAATATTACGCGTATTTACACGACGTGGTTTATGGTGTGCCATTATATGTAATAATATTTACAAATGTCAAATCATGGTCATCAATCCTTTTCCCATATTTGTGCAATGGAGTAAGAGACAGCGTTATGGAAGATAGATGCCGTTCCCTTGAAGGGTTAATGGTGTTGTTGTAGAGATGGGTATGGGAAACTTAATACATATGATAATTATTTTGATGCATACTTGCATAGGTATTTAATATGTGAGTGGAGCCTTTTTATATTTGTTCATATCGTTCTTCTATAAAAAATACAACTGCTAAAAAGTTTCTTTGATGGGTTTATCACCGTAGGTGTAGACAGAGGTGGATATTACGGCACTTAAGGCCACTGTACAATATAACACCCACTTTTCACTCTTTATGTTATAATTCCATGTAATAGGGGGTGAGGCTATTGCATTATATACCGGGCACAATTGCAGACTCCGCGCTACTACTGAGATTTTTTTAAAAACCCTATTAGACTTTGCCCGAGTCGCGGATAACCTAACGGGTTACCGGAGCTCCAGCTCGAACTGCAGGAGAAGGAACGGGGTAGTTTTTAGTCAGTAAGAGTCTGTCTCTTTCCCCCTTAAAAAAAGACTGCCCGACCCAGGAATCGAACCCGAGAACATGACAATGACAGCTTTGTGATGTTGGAATACATCGCTCCTTACCTGGATACTCTCCTGCTGAGCAACTTCAATGAATCCATGGATATAGAAGACAGTGGGATTGTTCTGGTCAAAACCTTTGATTTCGAACAACTTGTTGGCCTGACTGAGAGGAATGTCCACGTAGTCTTCAGCTGTTTGTCTGTGAATATAAAAATGATAATGTCAAATCGAAGTCCATAGGTAATAATTTTGACACAGTCGAAGTCATCATTTTGTCTAATCTTTTAAATTGGCCGTCTGGATTAAAACTAGTTAATTTTATCTATATCCTACAATTATGTCTATTCTACGTATATAACTGGGTTCAATACGGAATATAAAATCACTTATTTGTTCTCGTTATTCTAATTTTCCATGTCATTGCCAACTGACTTTTGATCGCGTGATCAACACCTGTATGCCTTAGGTAGGTACTCCAATAGGCATCTAATTTACCTTCATAATGAACACTAGTTTATGATGCTTTAGTGCTTTTTTATCAATGTAAGGTGGTAGTTATATGGTCAATCATTGTAGGTTAAGCTATGTTGGGTTGAAGTACCGGTCGGTCGGTGACCTTTTTTACTTTTCAGATTTTTTTTTCTTTTTACAATAACTGATTCTCCAGTATAATGTCGTAGACTATACTGCCAGTGTTGAGTGGTGACGGCTGACTTAAATTAATCGTCGAAATTTAACTTTGTGGTAATTTGTTGCTGTTATTTGAATTCAGACCCTTAAAATTAAAATTTTGCGTACATAAATACATAACACCACGCCTTTTATCCTCGATGGGGTAGGCAGAGGTGCACACAGAAGTAACACCCACTTCACTGTTTATGTTATGAGTCCCATATAATAGGGGGTGAGCCTATTGCCATATACCGGGCACATTTCCAGACTCCGTGCTACTACTGAGATTTTTTTTAAAACCCATTAATACTTTGCCCGACCCGGGAATCGAACCCGAGATCCCTTGCCCGGCAGTGGCACTAGCACCAGTCGGCCAACGATGCAGTCAATGTTAAAATTTTGTCACTGAAATATAGATTAGACGATAGAATATCTTGTTTTTTACACTATACATATAGATACACACAACGTTTCTTACCCATTATAATATCTAAGATAAATATCCTCCACTCGATTCGTTCTGTCTGGCAAGATTCCTGTAATAGAAAAAACAAATATTAGATTACCAAAGAAACTTTCAATGGTCTGATTTTCGGTATAGCTGAATTTTTTTAGTGTAAGATTAATAATTTGCACGTCATAGCGTCATGGTCAGTTTACGTCTAAATAATAGCTTCAAAATGCGCGATTTTTTGACAGAATATGTCAACAACCAAACCAAAACCATTATAATTTTATAATAGAAGTGATAATTCATATGCTTATACGTAAAGTGAGTTATAATTCATGCTATAAATATTTAAACGTTTGAAGAACTGGGTATTCCCGGTATTCCCACAATAGTCGCTAATGGTCTAATGAAAACTTCACTACCGGGTGCAATGCTGTCCGCTACTATCTCCGATACACAGAATGAAATTAAAAATAAATAAACAATATTCTTGGAACACATCGTTCACTCTTGCTTTGACCTTTATTTTTAACAGCTTATTACTTCGATAGTGTTTTTAGGCTTGTGTACTAAGAGATTGTAGTACAACTAAATATAATGTGGTCTTCGTTTTCCTTTATACGACATTTTGCAGTAAATTTGAATACAATGGACTGCAGTTTATTAGAATAATATATTTGTCGTTGCATGATTTTGCAATTTATACCAATTTCTAACACGCAATAGCGGTTGGAAAAATACGAATGTCTTTGAATATTGTTTGTTGACCAATGCTGCACATTTTGCAGTTGATTGTAGTCATAAAATAATTGCATATATTTTTGTAATAATTAAGTTGATCAACAATTAATGGATGTAGCTCGAAATGTTTTTAATGCATGCATTTAATGAGATATTATCACTACATAGTATAAAACAAAGTCTATTCGCAGTCTGTCTGTCCCTATGTATGCTTAGATCTTTAAAACTACGCATTTTGATGCGGTTTTTTTTTTTTTTTTTTTTTTTTTTGTTAATCGATAGAGTAATTCTTAAGGTAGGTTTATATGGGGTGCGGTGCCAGAAGACCTCCCCGTGGTGCACCCTGGGTGCGGGCGACAGTCTCCCTAGCGGGGGTGATAGGGTTGGAGTGACTGTCGCCCGCAGCAGACTTCTGGACTGGGCGGGCGAACCCGATAGGGTTCTGGAGGCGGCGGGCTGTGTGCGGAGGCTCATAGCCCGCGCTTCCGAGGGGCGTTTCTCCGCCCGTCTCTCTGGACATAGCAGAGAGCGTGGCGGAGAGGCAATGGCGGTGCTCGTTGTGCACTCACCCTGCCAGCGAGCAGCATCGGGACACAAGCTGTCCCCGATTGCAGCCGTCGATATCGTAATCCGTAAGGAGGTCACGGTCATGTTTTGTGACTCTGAACGGGACGAGGGTCTTGGCTTGGTCGCCCGGACCACGAGGAAGATAACCTCTATAAAAAATTCCTCCAATACTAAGTTCTGGTGCGCGGCGAGAGTATGCATGGCTGAGGAGTAGTGTCAGTCGCGAGCGCACCCCCAGCTAGGGGACCAGTGGACCCTCTAGTTGGGAAACAAATTTTCACTTACCCAGGTACAGGGGGCACTGCCTGGGTGGACCGAATATTTCCCCCATACTCGTGGGAACAACAGGCCATTACGGCGGAGCTCTACAAGCTGGCGATGGGGAAGTCCCAGCCGGTTAGGCTCCGCCTCCTCAGAGCGGCGGCGGCCACAATAACGGAGGCGGCCTTGGAGCAGTGTGCGATGCCCACTGCGGGAAAGGTGCGCTCCGAGCTGGCCGAGATGCGGCGGAGCTGGCGCGCTTGGCGGCCTCCAATGCGGCTCTAGAGGCCGAGCTGCGGACGGCCAGGGCCGAGCTCGCCGCTGCTCGCGGCAGTCGCCCCCAGCCCCCGGCGGAGGCCGACGTAGTCGGACTGCTGCGGGCGGAGTTGGCTGCCTTCCAGCGACGTTTTGACGTGCTGGAGGGCAGGCTCTTGCGCCCCCCACTCGCGGCGAGTCAGGTCGCCCCCGCGGTCCCGCGGTCGTACGCGGCCGCTGCGGCCAAGCCTTCGACCTCGGGTCAGGCTAGCCGCAGCTCCCAACCGCTGGCAAGGGCGCGACCGGCTGCCCCGCGAGGGCCTCGGCGCCCCCGCCGGCGCAGACCCCAGCTGCGCCGACGGCGCCAGCGCCCGCAGGGCGCAAGGAGAGGAGAGGCGCTCCAGCCCGGCAGGCTGGAGTTGCGGCAGCGGTGGTGGAACCCGCCCCGCGAGCGGAGGACGGCGGCGGGTGGCAAATCGCCGGCGAGGCGAGGAGAGTCGCCAAGGAGGGCCGGAAGCGCCGCAAAAAGGCGCAGCGGCAGCGACGGCAGCAGCAGCGCAGGGAGAAACGCGCTGCTGCCTTGCTCCTCGCCCCCAAGACCGCGGCTGTAGTGATTACGCTACAGCCCGAGGCGGTCAACAGGGGCGTTACATATGGCGACGTCCTCGCCAAATTAAAGGGGGCGGTATCTCCTGCGGAGTTCGGGGCCCCGACGGGTTCGCGGTCAAGGTGACCGCTACCGGAGCCCGTCTTTTGGAGGTCCCCGGCGCGACAGCGGCCCATCGGCCGACGCCCTGGCTGAAGGCTTAGGGCGTGCCTCGGTGCGGACGAGGCCCGCGTGTCCAGGCCACCAAATGCCTGGATGTCAGGATTTTGGGCCTGGACGACTCCGTCACGGAGAGTGAGGTGGTGGCCGCTGTGGCCAGGGCGGGAGGGTGCCCTGCTGACCAGGTCAGGCGGGCACATCCGTCCGGACAACTCGGGGCTGCGCACTGTGTGGTGAGCTGCCCCGTCACAGCGGCCAAGAAGCTGAAGGAGGGCAAAAGGCTCTTGGTGGGATGGGTCTCGGCGCAGGTCAAGCTGCTCGAGACCCGGCCTCTGAGGTGCTACGCTGCACGTGGGGAACACGTGAGTGTCAAATGCACCTCGGAGGTGGACCGCAGCGACTGTTGCTTCCGCTGCGGTCGGCCCGGTCACAAGGCCGGCTCGTGTACCGCCCCGCTGCACTGCAATGCATGTGCGGCGGCTGGCAAGCCGGCCAATCACCGGGTCGGGAGCAAGGGCTGCTCCCCTCCTGCCAAACCAAGGCAAAGGTAGGCCCTCCGCCGCCCCCGTCGTTTCCGCCGCCGCCGCCACTGCCGCCGCAGTCGCCGCTGCCGCCGCCACTGAGGAGGTCGGAATGGACTGCCAATAATGGCCCCATTCCGCCTCCTCCAGGCGAACATCAACCACTGCGCCGCTGCTCAGGATCTCCTGCTCCAGAGCATGGCGCAGTGGTCGATCAATGTCGCCGTGGTCTCCGAGCCGTACTTTGTCCTGCCCAGGGATCACTGGGTGGCGGACCTGGACGGCTCGGTGACCATCATCTCGTCGGCCGCCGCCGGTACCCCGACTCTTGAGGCTGCTCAAAGAGGCCGGGGTTGTGTCGCAGCACGGTTCGGAGAGCTCGCTGTGGTGGGCGTGTACTTCTCTCCGAACCGAACTCTCGCCGAGTTCCACAACTCCTTGAGGGAGTTGGTCACTGTCGTCGTCGGGTTCCGTTCCCTCCCCGTGCTCGTCCTCGGGGACTTCAACGCCAAAAACTTGGCTTGGGGTTCCCGGTTCACCGACGTCCGGGGTAGGATGGTGGAAGACTGGGCCCTTGAGACAGGCCTAGTCGTCCTGAACCGGGGTTCTGTCCCCACGTGTGTGCGGATGCAGGGCGAGTCGGTGGTGGACATCTCGTTCGCCAGCCCTGCTCTGTCACCGCGTATTGTTGGCTGGCGCGTCATGGAGGAGGTGGAGACGTACTCCGACCACCGGTATATCCGGTTCGACGTCTCCGCCGAGTCCGCAGACCCGCCGGTCAGACAGGCCCCATGTGGCCCGCGTTGGGCGCTGAAACAGCTGGACCGGGAGCTGCTCCTGGAAGCCGCCATCGTGCAGGCCTGGGTGATACCACCGGTCAGGCCTGCCGACGTTGACGATGAGGCCAAGTGGCTCCAGGACGCCATGTCCAGGATCTGTGACGTGGCGATGCCCCGGATCCGGTCGAGGCAACAGAAGCGCCAGGTGTACTGGTGGTCGCAAGAGCTGGCGGCTCTGCGCAAGGCGTGCACTACTGCGCGACGCCAGTACACTAGGCACCGCAGGCGCCGTATCCGTCCTCCTAATGCGGAGGCGAGAGAGGCGGAGTTATACGAGGGATACAGGGCGGCGAAGGCCCTCCTCAAGGCGGAGATATTGCGGGCCAAGGAGGAGGCCCGCCGAGAGATGCTGGGGACTCTGAATAGAGACCCGTGGGGACGCCCGTACCTGATGGTACGCGACAAGCTCCGTGCTTGGGCTCCCCCGCTCACTCAGAGTCTCCGGCCAGAAGTCTTGGAGGAGGTGATTGGCGCCCTGTTCCCCCGACTGTGGAGGGGCTTCACCCCTCCGTATATGACTCCGCCCCCTGCGGTGCCCGACGCGGGCTACAGCGACGACGACGATGACATCGTCCCAGAGGTGACCGAGGCAGAATTGAGAGCGGCGGTGCGCCGGATGGGCGCCAAGAACACCGCCCCAGGACCCGACGGCCTGCATGGCAAGGCATGGGTCCTGGCCTCAGAGGCTCTCGGGCCTCGATTGATTGGTCTCTACAGCGCATGTCTGGAGAGAGGCCAGTTCCCGCTTCTCTGGAAAGCGGGCAAACTGGTCCTCGTGCGGAAGACGGGGCGCCCTGCGGACTCTCCGTCCGCGTACCGGCCCATAGTGCTGCTCGACGAGGTGGGGAAAGTCTTCGAAAGAATCATTTCGAACCGCCTCGTCGCGCACCTGACGGACATTGGGCCGGACTTGTCGGACGGCCAGTTCGGCTTCCGCAGAGGGCGCTCCACGGTGGACGCCATCATGCGCGCGTTAGAGACCTCACGACGGGGACTGCAGTGTCCAGGGGTAAGGTCGTAGTGGCGGGTCTCTGGACATCGCCAACGCCTTCAACTCCCTGCCCTGGAGCTGCATCTTGGAGGCACTCCGATATCATCGGGTGCCTACCTACCTCCGTCGTGTAATCGAGGCTTACCTGACGGACAGGTCCGTCAGCTACCCCGGTCACCGGGGCGAGTGGAACCGGCGAGAGATGTCACGCGGTGTTCCACAGGGTTCGGTTCTGGGGCCGCTCCTGTGGAACATCGGCTATGACTGGGTGCTGCGCACCGACCTCCCGAACGGCGTTAGCACAATATGCTACGCCGACGACACGCTGGTGCTAGCGCACGGGAGGTCGCACCAGGCGGCGGCCGACTTAATGGCGACAGCGGTTGCGACAGTCGTTGAAAGAATCCGGCAGTTGGGACTCGAGGTGGCGCTCCACAAGTCCGAGGCCATGTGTTTTCATGGCCGCGGGAACGCGCCACCTCCGGGTGGGTCCCAAATAACGGCGGGAGGGGTTACCATCGGCGTCGAGACGGCGATGAAGTACCTAGGACTCGTCCTCGACAGTCGGTGGAACTTCATAGAGCATTTCCGACGTTTGGCTCCAAAGTTGGAGAGGACGGGGGCTGCGTTCAAACGCATCCTCCCCAACCTCGGGGGGCCAAACGCCTCCTGCCGGAGGTTATACGCCGGGGTCGTGCGGTCCATGGCCCTCTACGGCGCCCCTGTTTGGGCGCCGAACTTGTTGCGGCGTCCTGCTCGGACGCTGCTCAGTCACAGAGGGTCATGGCGATCCGAATGATCCGCGGATACCGCACGATCTCTGGGGAGTCGGCGAACCTCCTTGCCGGATTACCGCCGTGGGATCTGGAGGCGAAGGTGCTCGCGCGCGTGTATAACATGCGCGCGGAGGCACGTCGCCGGGGCGAAACTCCGCTGCCGCGCCAGATAAGTGCGTGGCGGGATGAGCTCCGGCGCGATCTCATGGCGGAATGGCAGCAACGACTGTCGCAACCGAGGGCTGGGCTCGCTGCCATTGCAGCGGTAAGTCCCCTCTTTGAGGAGTGGCTTGAGAGACGCTACGGCGTCCTCACCTACCGCCTGACGCAGGTCCTCACCGGACATGGAAGTTTCGGGAGGTACCTGTGTCTGATGGGGCGGGAGGAAACGCCCGGGTGTCATCACTGCGAGGACCGCCCTGAGGACACGGTGGAACACACGGCGGAATGCCCTGCGTGGGCTGAGCACCGCCGTGCCCTCAGGGAAGTGATCGGCGATGGCGACCTCTCGCGTCCGGGCCTAGTGCAGGCCATGATGCGGAGCGAGGGGGACTGGGATGCCGTCTCCTCCTTTTGCGAAGCAGTCATGCTAGCTAAGGAGGAGGCGGGACGCGTGAGGCAGCGAAGCGCTGCCTCCTCGCAACCCAGCCATCGCGAAGGACACACCGGGCGTCGGGGATCGCGGGACGATCTCCGGCCACCGTAAGCGCGGGCCTGCGGACGGCGAGCATGGGTGGCTCCCCGTCCGACCAGAAACAGACCCGAGCGTACGGCGCGTCGCGTTCCGCGCGCGCCTCAAAGAGCCATCAGACCACCACAGATGGGGCCCAATAGGGCCGATGCCGATTCGGAGTCGCGGAGAACCTAACGGGTAACCGGGGCTCCGGCTCGACGTGCAGGAGAAGGAACGGGGTGGTTTTTAGTCAGTAAGAGTCTGACACTCCCTTCCGCCTCACCCAGGCGGGAGCAGTCATTCGATGATTTTCCCCCCTTAAAAAAAAAAAAAAAAAAGGTAGGTTTATATGTATAATACACGCATATTGCACCCGTTTGAAGCCGGGGCGGGTCGCTAGCAATAATGTAACGAATGTGTACCTAATTGTTATAGATTTTAAACTCATTATACTACCAAGGCTAAAACGAATAGCAGGAAATGCACTAGGATTATACTATGCTATTTCCCGGTACTCATTAACTGAGTACTTTATGTATAACAGACACTAATGAAAATAGTAGTTAAATCAAACTACCTAGAATCTAGGTCCTAGATTATACGAAAAAGGTTTTGTGTTGTGTTTGGAAAAAAGTTTTTGGAATATTCTCCTTATCTCACTCTGTTTAAGGTTGAGTTTGCTACAGCGCAGAAAATATCTATACAATTTATTCGTAATTGTTCACGTAAGTAACAGGTGTGATACAGTTATTAAGTTACAAAAGGGTTTTACTTATTTTATGGGTGAAATGAATCGAAGTTTGTCGGAAAATTTGAGAAGCAATATTAAATTAATTTTATAATTTAGGTGAACGTGTAGGTTAATGTTTTTCTCGTATTTGTCTAAAGGCTACATTGGTTGTTGAGTTTTACAGAGGTAGACGTTGTTATAGTATCCATTCTATTTGTATCGTGTTCACTATTATAAAAATAATGACGAATTATGTTGTATGTCACATGGAAAATGAGCAGTGTTTTTTTTATATTGAAAATGATGGCGGATTGGCGTTGGTCTAGTAGTTTATTTTCGGACTTTTTAATAAAAGAACAAGAGCAGCAACAACTTGGCCTAAATTTTAAAAATAAAGTATTAGAAAACACAAGTCCAACGTGTGTAAATAGACCAATCAACTTATGTAATACACGGCAATCTTTTCATAGAAAGAACATTAAAAATCTGATTTACTAAAGTTCCAGCTTCATATTATACGCATAAGCACACTCTTGCAGTAGCGTTCGTGTCGTTCCGACTCGACACTCGGGGTGACCCACACTATAAGAGCTGACCTGGGACGTGGCATTAAAAATTAATGATACGTCACAATCCCATTGACGTTTTGAACTGAATGTTTATCTGTTGTATAAATTATTGTTTTTTATCGTTCTTCGGTTCATATGACATCATTAGCCTGTAACAGTCCCAATGATAAGAAAAGGCCTCTTCTTACACGGAGCAGGAATGAGCATTCACCACCACGCTTGTTCAAGGCAGATCGGCGATTTCAAACTTATAATTTGATATTATAAGTCAAAAATTTCAACAGACTTATGATAAAACTAGACTTTCATTTATTCATTTTCACTATTGTAACGTATTACACCTGTATGATATAAAAGAGCGGCGCCTCCTGGTACAGGCATTTATATGCTTAAAAGGGGACGCTACCAACTGTGTAACTTTGTATTAACGTGTAATAATGAAATAAACATTTTGATTTTTTTTTAAATTCCTTCATCGTACGTCAGTGACGTCTATATACCTCTATTAGACGTTTTCTTGGACTAAAAATACACTCATTGGTACTTGCTTTGTTCTAAAAGTTTAAGTTAGAATACTGTCTCGTTGGCCGAGTGGTCGCAAGTGCTACAAGACAAGACTCGCCTGGTGGCAAGGGGGGTTCGTTTCCAGGGTCGGGCAAAGTATTACTGGGTTTTTAAAACTTCTCAGTAGTAGCACGGAGTCTTATTAAGTACATGGGACTCATAACATTAATATTGAAAAGTGGGTGTTACATTGTACAGTGGGATTAAGTGCTCTAATGTGCACCTCTGGCTACCCCATCGGGGATAAAAGGCGTGATATTATGTTAGGTAAGTTAGAAGTATAGAAAAGTACCCATAATATCCAATTAAAATATGACCCGTATGACTGGTCAAATATGTAGGTACATGGCTACACATCTCACTATACAATACCAGTTTATCATGGCCTTGCTTAGACCTATCTTTGCGTACATTCAACGGTCAGTGTATACTGGTTATGGGTACCTTGATGTGCTGCTACGTATACCAGCGGTTAAACACTTAACGTCAAAATCCCTTCGTGTTATCGACATAGATGGTCGTGTAAAAAATCTCTTCAACAGATAGGAGAGTGGCGGCCGTCCAATTGATCCCATGTCATGGTATCATTGTTTGAAACCCATAACGCGATAGGATGCGTTTACGTTCAATGATAATTACTTGCGATAACGTGGTCTGCCACCCAACCATAACGTTACGGTTTGCTTGTTTTTAGTACTGGTCTAATGATATTACGTTTTATTTTTTTTTTAATTAGGTAAATGGTACGTTGGTCGACTGGTTTTAATTTTAAATGCCAACTACAGTGCTCAGGTCCTGGTATTATTGTGGTCTTGGTAAGTAATTGGGCCTCCGGTAACCACAGTCACACGACGAAATACAACGCAAGCGTGGTTTCACGTCGGGTTTCTGCGAATTGCCGTGGTATTACTCCGACCGAGCCGACCCATTCATGCCGAAGCACACTTGAAGGGAATATCATCCAGGACTATCACTGTTAAGTTTTGTACAAAAAACCTATTAGATTGCTTTTTTATTCCTTCCATATATTCCTCGTCCTCGCTAATAAAAGTTAGAGACTTATTTCAACATTTCGAATGTAATAATATAATTATCACAAATTGTACGTCTATCAAACTATCAGAAACTTTAGCAGACAATACGAAATAAGCATTTGGCAATGTATAAACAGTCCATGGTTAATAACCGTGACACTATCAACAGACCAACAAAACAAATAAAATATCTAAGAAATAATTCTTAAAATTATCTCAAGGAAGCATCATTATCAGATGTGTGATAATGTTATCTACTACTATTAATATCTTACTATACTGACGCTGGCTGTCGTATCTAGCACTACTTATCTACCGTATAACACGTATATATAAGGCATCATAATGTTTATATTTTCATGAAACTGTAACTGGTTATAACGTAAATAATTGCATTAACAATGAATAACTTAGTCGTGCGAAGTATCATAACATAATATTACGCGTTTTTACCCCCGAAGGGGTAGGCAGTAACGTCTTACTATTTATGATATGATTCCCATGTAATAGGGGGCTATTGCCAGATACTGGGCATGATTTCAGACTCCGTACTACTACTGAGAAGTATTTAAAAACCTAGTAATACTTAGCCCGATCCGGGAATTGAACTTGAGACTCCTTGCCCGGCAGTCGCACTTACGACCACTTGGCAAACGAGGCAGCCGTGCGAAGTGTTAAGTGGAATTATAAAATTCTCCCAGTAGTTCGGGGTCGCCATATATGAATAGGCTGACCCCCTATTGCATGAGACTTATAAATAATATACATGGTGAAAATTTGTGTCAGATGCATGCGCACCTAAAGGAAGACCTACTGTTTGAGAGTCCAGGGTAATATTGAAAATTTCAATGATTTTTAGATAAGATGTTATAATCTATATATACTTATAATAAATCTGTAGAGAGGTCAATTCTGTACATACAATATATTTAAAAAATAACTATCAAGGGGTGGTTAGGGATCGCTACTGATGCCAAAAATGCAATCAGTAAAATTTTTGTCTGTCTGTCTGTCTGTCTGTATGTTCGTTATGGAAACAAAAACTACTCGATGGATTTTAACGAAATTTGGCACAATTATTCTTCATACTCTTGGGAAGGTTATAGTATACTTTTCATTACGCTACGATCAAAAGGAGCAGAGCAGTGAAGGGAAATATTGGGAAAACGGGAGAAGTTCCTCCATTTTTTAAGCTTCCGTCGCGTGTGCAGGCTTATAGGTTAAAGCTGCATAGAAATCATATATTACGGAAATATTCTCCTTAAAATTATATAAAAAATATTCCTCGACAGCATATGTCTATCTTTTATGGTTGACTCACAATAACACGTGAAACTCCCGATAGCTTAGCAATTCGGTGATTTCTGATTGTATTTGTCTACTCTAACGTTTACAATACTCATTCATAGGTGCATTAGACACCGAGATAAACTTCATCAAAAAACTAAGAATTATCCTAATAATTTAGTAATTCTAAACACCTATAAACGTTACAGGAATTTCTGCAATAATCTTCTTAAGAAGCTGAAAAATAATTACGACAGAACTGAGTTAGATAAAGCAGGCAAAAATAGCAAACAACTTTGGAAACATATTAAAAATGTCACCTTCATGGCTAAGCAACGTGAATCAAATTCTAGTCTACTGTTAACTGATCCTTCACCTCTCTTGTCCGCAAACAAAATAAATAACTTTTTTGTAAACGTTGGGAAAAATTTAGCCGAGAAAGTTCCGAAACATTGTATCCAAAAAGTAGAACCCAACAGCTACCAAAAATCGTTTTTTATGCTAGATACAGATGAGAATGAAATTACACGTATCATATCTGGCCTAAAAGACGACTGTGCAGTGGGTTGGGATAATATAAGCAATAAGATTCTAAAGCTCTTTAAACATATATTTGTACCTCTCTTAACGCATATTTTTCGACTCTGCCTTTCCAAAGGAGTGTTCCCTAGTTGTCTGAAAAAGGCAATCGTCATCCCTGTCTATAAATCTGGAAACCGAGATTTGATTAATAATTATAGGCCAATATCGGTACTTCCCTCAATGTCAAAGATACTTGAGAAATTAATTAACAACAGGCTAATCAACTTTTTAGAGAAAAATAGCTTGCTGTCGTCAGCACAATTTGGTTTCAGAGCCAGGTTATCTACCGCTGATGCAGTGCATAATCTAACCGAATATGTTTCGAAAGAACTAGACAAAGGAAATCAAGTCCTGGGAGTCTTCCTTGATTTAGCGAAAGCTTTTGACACAGTCTCTAGCTCAGTACTTCTTAACAAATTAGAGGCCATTGGGATACGCGGCACGACGCTGTCTTTATTTTCTGATTACCTAGACAACAGGTACCAATGCGTCAGGATAGGTAATTTCACAAGCGAGGAACAGCGGAACGCTGGTTTTGGAGTTCCCCAGGGCAGTGTTTTGGGTCCCACACTTTTTCTAGTCTACATTAACGACTTGTGTAACCTTAATATTGGACACTGCAAAGTGATATCTTATGCTGACGACACAGCGTTAATTTTTTCGGCTAAAACCATTGGCGAATTGCAAGAACATGCTCAAATAGGTTTTAATACTGTGACTAACTGGCTTCAAGGCAATTTACTAACATTAAATGCTGACAAAACTAAATATGTACACTTTTCTATGCGAAAACCTCAACCCATCACTGATAACTTTCACTTATACGCTCATCAATGTAATAACATCTCAGTCCACACGTGTAATTGTCCTCTTATCCTTAATTCCCGTAACATCAAATATCTTGGGGTAATAATTGATGACACACTCACTTTTAGACATCATATTCAAAGTCTTGTAAAAAGAGTGCGCAAGCTTAATATGTCTTTAAAAAAATTCGAACGTTTGCTGATTCAAAACTAATCACTCAGGTTTATCTGGCTTTATGTCAATCTGTAATTCAATACTGTATAATATCATGGGGCGGTGCTTCAAAAACTATCCTGCTTCCTCTTGAAAGAGCTCAGAGAGCTATTTTAAAGGTTGCAAACTTCCATCCCTATTTCTATCCCACAGATCAACTATATAAATTTTGTAACGTACTAACAGTCCGCCAGCTCTTCATTTTACAAGTAGTATTAAAGCAGCATACTATGCACTCATATAATGCTAACAATACTAAAAAGAGACGGAATGATATAGTATGCAGTTCCAATGCAACTAGAAATGTTTTTTCCGAAAGATTCTTTTCATTTTTAGGTCCACTTTTGTATAATAGGTTAAATAGAAAATTAAGCGTTTTTACATTAAACTATTTTAATTGTAAAAAAAACTGTTATTGCGTTCTTGCGTAATACTGCATATGCCCAGACTGAAGACTTACTGTTGGTCGACAGATAATCTGCTAACTCGCTGTTTTTACCTTTTACTTTTATGTTATGTAAGATTTATTGTAGTACTTTATAGTGTTAAATTATTTATAACTTTAAAATGAAAAATATTGTACTGAATAGCCTGAAACACAGGTTCAACCTAGTTCAGGCAAATAAGCTACTGAGCTCTAATCAAATCGTTAAGATACTATTCATGTAAATATGTCCCTTTTTATAAAATAAACAATTTATTTATTTATTTATTTATTTATTTATAGACATTACGCTGTAACTGAAAGGCCAATGGTTGAAATTAGCTTGACTCGATATTATAAATTAAAATATGTGAGTTTATGTGTATGTTTGTTACTCAGTCATATTAAAACCACTGAAGGGACCGGAATGAAATTCGGAACAGAGGTAGATTATGGTCTAAAGTGATACATAGGCATTTTACCCCTGAGATCGCGGGCGAAGCCGCTGGCAGAAGCTAGTAAAAGAATAAAATAAAGATTTGTTGACGGATAGAACGCATGTATTCTCATGGAAGAAAAAACAAAATATAAAGAAAAAAAATATCAAATTTGGAACATAAAAAATATTATAATAATAAACTTCATGAATAAGGTGACGCAAAAGAGTTTTTGCTCCAACATCTACAGCAGTGAACGTTTTGTTTCTAATATATGATGATGCTAAGGATACGCGCTTAACATTGTTTTAAACAGAGATTATTTCTATTTCTTTACACCAAGAAGTTTTGTTGCTTTGAGTTAGATATTGTTTATCAAAAATAGCACCACAGTTGCTGAACCTCGCCAGCACCTGTGGTGCGCAAAATCGGGCCCACCTATTGGCGAATCAGGCGAGCTCGCGAACACGTCACTCGCTTGCGAAACCGACATAGAAGTCCTTTATTATATAACAAAGTTTATTTAATTTCATTTTCTGAATAGTAGCTATTGGTTGCCACTATTTTTGTCTCTAACAATTCTAACTATATTACCTGCCCGTTGATACCTTGAGACATAATCCAGCAAAAACGTGACTCTAGACAAAGACCTTTGCTATATCGCAAATCACGATATACTTAACTGATAAGTTATCCATTAAATATGATGACTCAAGAAACAAGTAATTGAATAATGTCTCTTTTATGACGAATAAATATATTTATGTGTACATAATCGGAAACTTCGTTCTTAGTAATATTTGATAAGAAACTGGTAGCAGTTTTATAACTATTTGACGCCAAAATAGCATCAAAAATATTGATGTAGGTTTTAATAGACATTTAATAAAACTTGTATCAAAAATCGACATCAATACAAATCGAATCTAAAGTACTTTTTCTATGGTACTTATAAGCCGGTAAACGGACAGACGGATCACCGGATGATAAGCAATAGGCGTCGCACATGGACACCTGATGGTACACCATAGGCGTTACAAGTGCGTTACCAACCAGCGTTTTGGAATTAGCAATTTGAAGATTGTTGGGGATTCGGGGAAAGGAGGGGGGGGGGGGGGTAATTAGGCTACCGGTTCGTTAGTGATTTTCTTTTTTGAGCGAACTTTTTTAAATGAAATGGAATATACACTAGTAATATATGAATGAGGACTATTTTCATAGAAAAAATCAGTGTCTGGCGAATAAAATGTTTTTAGTACAATTACTTAGTCAAAAAACGAAACAAACCGTGGATTGAGTAAAACAAGCAAGAGTAAAAGGGTTCAATGCTCTGGGTGTGCCATACGCACACAGAATCCACATCAAACTATGAATAACCAGTATAAACTGACCGTCTAATGTACGAAAGGGTCATATAAAGCGAGACTATATTAAACTGGTTATATATAACTCGACCTGTAGTCATGTATGTACAAGGAATCGTGGCTAGGGAAGGTTTTATACATACACATCACACATAACATCACGCCTTTTATCCCCGAAGGGCTAGGCAGAGGTGCATATTATGCCACTGTACAATGTAACACCCAATTTTCACTATTTATGTTATGAGTCCCATATACCTAATAGGGGGTGAGCCTATTGCCATATACCGGGCACAATTCCAGACTCCGTGTTACCACTGAGAATATTTAAAAACCCAGTAATACTATGCCTGACCCGGGAATCGAACGTTTTATACCTTCTATCATAAAATAGCTACTATTATACCATGGATGTTTAAAATGTATTTACTAATAATACTTGTCATGATATATGATTTGTATGTATTTGCTATTATAAACGCATTATATCGTAGTTTTGAAGGTCGGGACAGCCATTAGCGATCTTGTTATCATTTTAATGCTTAGTATAAATATAAGGTAGGTAAATTGTCAAATAATTATGACCGTTGACAAAAATAAATGTTATGTTTTGTTGACAAAAATAAGAGGTAAATTTTTTGACTATACGAAAGAAGAATGAGCGAGAAACTCGTGATCAAAGTCTAATAATAATATTAACAACATAACGTCTTTTATTCTCGAAGGGGTAGGCAGAAGTGCACTACTAGTCACTATTTATCGTCCTTGTAATAGGGGGTGACCTTATTGCCATATACCGGGCACAATTCCAGACTCCGTGCTAGTACTGTAAATTTTTAAAAACCCAGTAATACTTTGCCCAACCCGGGAATCGAACCCGAGCCCTCTTGCCCGGCAGTCACACTTGCAGCCACTCGGCCAATGTGGCAGTCATAATATTTACACCTAGTTACACAATAACTTCTGAAAATTTTTATTATCTTATAATCTTTAATTCTATAGTTTTCTTAAAATTTAGTTTATATTAGAATTACAAAAACCTTGAACGGAACATACTTAAAAAAATATTTATATTTATTATCATTGATAACGTGAATTTTTAACTTCACTATGATGCCATTTACATGTTAAATTATTTTGATTTCTTCGTCTTGTGTATTTTGCTAATCGATTAAAATTCAAATCAGCATTTTATGACTACCTAACATCACTACAAATCAACAGCCTATAAGCGCCTATACTGCTGGTCAAAGGCCTCTTATCACATGGAGAAGGTTTGAGGATTAATCACCACGCCTGCTTAAGGTTCATTTTTATACTTAAAACAGAAATTATAAGTCTAGGTTCCCCACGACGTGTTGTTTTCCATCATTACATTTGACTAGTGTGTAACAATCTTAGACAGTTTATAATCGCGGAACGATCTCCGGCCACGGTAAGCGCGGGCCTACGGACGGCGAGCATGGGTGGCTCACCGTCCGACCAAAACCAGACCCGAGCTCGCCTCAAAGAGCCATCAGACCACCGCGGATGGGGCCCAATAGGGCTGATGCCGATTCGGAGTCGCGGAGAACCTAACGGGTTACCGGGGCTCCGGCTCGAAGTGCAGGAGAAGGAACGGGGTGGTTTTTAGCCAGTAAGAGTCTGACACTCCTTCCCGCCTCACCCAGGCGGGAGCAATCATTCGATGATTTTCCCCCTTTAAAAAAAAGACGATATATAATAATTATGCGTGTATTTATGAATATAACCAATATTTACTATTCAACACATCACTGAGATGACATACGGATATTGCATTCTGACACAAGTTTAGCATAGCACTGCTTATGGCTCGACAGCACCAAGCACGACAGCATATGAATTTCAAATCGGTTTGCATACATAAATATTTTTTCCTACCACTCGTTACCTTCATATGGTAATAGCCTAGCCTGGAAATCATAATGTCAGCGCATGAGAGTGCGGGATCGAAACCTAGCTAATACCAATGAGACTTTGTCAAAGTTATATGTACTTCCTATGATAATTTTGACTCAAGCCACGTACGTTGACGTCGCCAATCCGCAGGGCAGGATTTAGGGGGGGGGGGGCAACCGGGGCGAAAGCCCCGGGGCCTCCACAAGCAGGGGGCCTCCACAATAGACTTCGGAAAAAAAATCTTTCAAATTTCAACTAGTAAACCTAGTAAACATCTTTTCTTTGATACTTTTTTTTTCGTTTTTACCTTTACCTACAGCCTAAAGTACTTTATACATACATGATTATTTGATTATATTAATTTTAAATATTAACAGAAACAAAAATCATTGATCTATATTTGTTCACTCCAATCAGGCAATCAGTGAAATATCAAAATCTCAAATGGCTCTGATAAGCACTTCCAATTTACTACCCATCTTGAGGGAGTACCCTAATGGCTCAATGGCTCAGTGGGATGGTACTTGCCCGCAACCTCGGAGGTTGGCTGTTCGATTCCGTGTCTCGACCATTAAAAAAATTAATTGCAGTATGTGAACAATTGGTATTCTTCAATTCTTAAACTCGAAATCTGTCGAGCGTCCTCGAAATCTATCGAGCATCCTCGATCGTTTTCGAGCGTCCTCGATTGTTTTCGAGCGTTCTCGAAATCTATCGAGAGTCCTCGAAATCTATCGGGCGTCCTCGAAATCTATCGAGCGTCCTCGAAATCAATCGAGCGACCTCGATTGTTTTCGAGCGTCCTCGAAATCTATCGAGAGTTTTCGATCGTTTTCGAGCATCCTCAATTGTTTTCGAGCGTCCTCGAAATCTATCGAGAGTCCTCGATTGTTTTCGAGCGTCCTCAATCGTTTTCGAGCGTCCCCGATCGTTTTCGAGCATCCTCGATCGTTTTCGGGCGTCCTCGATTGTTTTCGAGCATCCTCGATTGTTTTCGAGCGTCCTCGAAATCTATCGAGCGTCCTCGATCGTTTTCGAGCGTCCTCCATTGTTTTCGAGCGTTCTCGAAATCTATCGAGAGTCCTCGATCGTTTTCGAGCGTCCTCGAAATCAAGCGAGCGTCCTCGATCTCAATCTGGAAAATAATTTGGGGCAAGGGGGCCTCCACTCCTTTATTGTCCCGAGGCCTCTGGACCCCTAAATCCGGCCCTGCCAATCCGTCTTGAGCAAGCGTAGTGATTAATGCTTCTTCTCCGCGTAAAAAGCGTTTGCTTAGCAGTGGGCATTTATAAGCAGTCGATGTGATGTGGGATAACATATAGACATACACACATGTGCATAGATATCGATGTATAGATAGTTTATTGAAGAATGCAGCAAATTGGTTCCATCAATCTACGCTCGCTCGCAATCGATTTGATAGGATAGGAATGATTGCTCTAGTCAATTTGTTTGTACAATAAACACACTTGTTTGCCATAGGATATATACAAGTATCGTTAAAACTCGGGTTAGGTAAGAGGATAACATTTTTATATTTATTAATTTGATCCCCATACATGGGACTCAATTCCAGGTTCAAATTATTGAGATTAAGAAAACATAAACGAAACATACTTAGTAACACTTTGCTCAACCTAGGAATTGAATCATGTATCATGAATATTACAAATTTTATCATAGGTGTGGGATACATATTCCACAGTGTTGTTAGAAGTTCCATAGTGAGGCAACACATACATAAGACAACTTTGAATTATACTTATTCTTAGATGAACTGAACGAAGCATTTTTCAAACGCCCTATTATGTTTTTACCTTTTTAAAATTAGAAATGGGAATACAAAATGTATGTGATGCAGACTTCATTCTTCGAAACAGTGTGTGTAACTTTGATTAAAAAATTCTTAGCAAGATATTTAGAATTTAACAATGGAAATGAGAAGAATAGTACTATTCTTCTATAGAATCATCATAAATATGTAAAAATGTATTATGTACTAACAAATGTCTTATTATTACTTGACCTAAACGACAGGAAAACATTTTTCCAGTAGCCATCTTTATTGATACGAACCAATTACAATTACAGCAATTTTGCTGTTCCGTAACTTTTGTCCAAGGCTTTACTTAATTAATGAATTCTATCGAAGTAACGAAGCATTCCCAAGACTCCGGTCTAATCATTTGATTGCTATCGACCGGCAAAAATATTGCGAAGGTATAATAAGCTGATTGATATAATGATACAGCTATCTTTTCCGTTATCTAATAAATTACATATTACTAATGCTAATTAATGTTTGTGTGAGATATGCGTAATTGATTGTTATTTATAATATTTCCATGATGACGGACTTTGTTGTGTTTGTTTATGGAATATATGGGTTAGGTAATATACTACTGACTGCCTCGTTGGCAGAGTTCCTGGGCCGGGCAAATTATCATTGGGTTTTTAAAAAAATTCTCACTAATAGCACGGAGGCTGGAATTGTGCCCGGTACATGGCAATAGGCTCACCCCCTATTACAGGGGACTCATAACAGTGAAAAGTGGGTGTTAAATTGTACAATAGCATAATGTGCACCTCTGCCTACCCCTTCGGGGGTAAAAGGCGTAATGTTATGTTATGTTATGTAATGTACTGTTTGAAAGCAAGGCATACCACTTGGTAGTTATTTATTTAACCTTTCATGTGTCTAAAACGGGTATCCACGTGAGACACTATTTTCTATTATGTATCATATCAGTACATTCTAGAGGTTAAGTGTAAAATCGCGGTTGTGATGTTTCTATTTGCATTCAAAATTACATATCCTCATCTAAACATATTTTTATTGAAAACAAAAATGATAAATTACATTTTTGAAGACATTTCGCACGTATGGTATAAAAATTACAATGTTAGATTAAAATAACAATTTTAAAGGTTAGTTTCATAAAGGCTGATTCAAGTTTCTTGTATTCAAATTGAAGGATAATTTGACGTATTCTAGAAAGAAAAACATGCATTAAACATAGATGAATCGAATGCACTAGTAGTTACGTGAGCGTCTAAACAAATGCAACAATTACATAAGGATATATACATGTATCATGAGCTACACTTGGCTTATTGAATGGTCTAACATACTCGTATTCTAAACCAGTTTCTATGTTAATGAATAGAAAACAATGTGTAATGGTACGATTAGCCTAGATGTTTTCACTTTGTTTTTTTAGTGCTATAATGGCAAAAGTGGCTTAACTAGTTTTCTGTCTTTAAAAATCTTGACAATACGTGACCACATATCCTGCTTCCAGTAAAAAATTGAAAGTGTAATAATTGTGCTTTTTATTGTTTCATTCCAAATTTTTTTACTGATATGAATTGTATTGCTCTCATTGCTTAAGTAAGTCTATCCATATATATAAAAGAAAGTCGTGTTAGTTACACCACTTATAACTCAAGAACGGCAGAATAGATTTGGCTGAAAATTGGTAGGGAGATAGCTTAGAGCCAGGAGACCGACATAGGATACTTTTTAACCAATTCTTTTTTACTTTTTTCCTAAAATCACGAACGGGGCGGGAAAAAATGGGATGGTACGCGTACGAAGTCGCGGGCAGAAGCTAGTTATTCATAATGATAACGTTTAAAGAAATACGTGATTTTTTACTTTAACGCATTGAAACTACTGTTGGTATACGTGACTCAATCAAGATTAGAAATGTCCACTTGATATACATCTTAGTTCTTCAAAGAAACGTTTATAACATAAATGTTGTAACGTTTTATGAGAAAAAATATGACGAATATACCTCTACTATGAAGGTCTGTTAACCGGGGCCTGTATGTAGAACTCAACCCAACGGACCATGAACAATAATTGATTTTTATTAAGATGTCGCAACATGAACTTCGGAATTGAAAATTTAATTTGGAATGTTCGTATCGAACGAGTCTAGTCCGAAGAGCCATGTGTGAGTCACTATTTTAATGTGAATATTTAAATATCTTTCATATGACATAACGTTATATTATTAAATTTTTGTTTTTCTCGAAACTAAGTATTTGACTCATTTCTTTGATTTTGCTATTAGTCTAGATAGTTGTTATTAGACAGATATCTTAATCTTTGTAGTACTATCAATTTTATGAAATAGGTATGTTAAAGACTGCATCATTGGTCGAGTGGTCGCAAGTGCAACTGCCGGGCAAGGGGTCTCGTGTTCGATTCCCGGATCGGGCAAAGTATTACTGGGTTTAAAAAAAAATCTCATTACTAGCACGGAGTCTGGAAATGTGCCAGGTATATGGTAATAGCCTCTACCCGTATTACATGGGACTCATAACATAACATAAAAGTGGGTGTTACATTGTACAGTGGCATTAAGTGCCGTTATATGCACCTCTGCCCACTCCTTGGGGAATAAAAGGTGTGATGTACTGTAATAAAGTTAATAAGACCAAACTAATCTTCACTGAGTTCAAGAATACAGCTCAAAACTGAGTTTTTGTTGACGGAATATCAACGAGACAGGAACTACTAATAGTAATTTAACTCGTCGAGTACCGGTTTTATAGACACAATTAAAGAACAATAGGTCGCGGTCACCGGTGACCGCTTGGTGTTTGACAGTTTAAGAGGAATAAAACTACAATGTTACAAGTACCATCTTCTTAAACACATTAATCAAACTCTTACGATATTTTCTATTACTAGGTCATTTCTATTAAGCAGTAATAACCGACTAATTTACAGTCATAAAGAACCTACTTCGTTGTTAACCGAGATTGTCCATAGTTCCCAAGAGTGACTCAGGCTTCGGTTTGTTTAAAGCAAGAGTTCTCAACCTTTTCTTATGAATGTGGTCTTCCCTTTATAAAAGTTGTGTTTGGCCATAATATCGTATTTAACATAACATCACGCCTTTTATCCCCGAAGGGGTAGGCAGAGGTGCACATTATGCCACTGTACAATGTAACACCCACTTTTCACTATTTATGTTATGAGTCCCATGTAATAGGGGGTGAGCCTATTGCCATATACCGGGCACAATTCCAGACTTCGTGCTAATACTGAGAATTTTTTAAAAACCCAGTTATACTTTGCCCGACTCGGGAATCGAACCCGAGACCCCTTGCCCGGCAATCGCACTTGCGACCACTCGGCCAATGAGGCAGTCAGCAAAGCATAGAACAATATCATATTTGAGTGTTGTTATTATCTGTCAAACTAGCGTCGGGACCACTATTACAATTCCTTTTTTTACACTTAAATTTTTTCCAGAGTCGTGGGATTTGTTCCCATAAAAATACCTTTTTGATTACCAGAATCAGTTGTCTCCTTTGGCATAACTTTAATTCTAGCTTGTACTTTTTATTTGTATTATTTATTTTTTATTGTATATTGCGAATTAAATTGCATTTTTTTTTCATTTCGGAAACCTTTCTTATTTTGTCTTCTGCGGATCATAGGTGGTTCCTGGTTGAGAACCACTGGTTTAAAGCAAACCCGTTATACGTTAAGCAATCCAACCGGTTGGTTATCGAAGGAATGAAACCGTATAAAATGACTGGAAGGGACTAATTATGTTTGTGACGTTATTGTAAAATGGAAAAGATAGTTGTTTTGTTCATACCCCTAGTTTGTATTGGTATGTTTTATTAATGAGTGTGTAGGTGTACGTATACTAAGTTTATTTTTGTATATTATTTATTGATGTTTCTATTTTGGTTGGCTTGATGATCAAGTGATTGCAAGTGTACTATATTGTAAAGAATATCGTGAATTTCCAAGTCAGACAAAATGTGTTTTGCTTTTGAATTTTCGAAAATATTTGTAGGCTTGTCGATCATATCGTTTCTTCCCATATAACATGGGACTTATAATATGAAGTAAGAAGTTCTTATTCTAATACTGTTCATACATTTTAACTGTTAGTACGTACCTACAAAACTTTACTGTCACAAAATACCTACTTAAACCTATAGTTAATTTTGATTGATAGTTAAGTAGTTTGTTTCTTTTGAACTATACAATAACTAGTCAGTGTAGCTACATGACAGGTTCTATGTAGAGGTTAAATGTTAACTACTGTACTTACTGACAATTATACTTTTAAATGTATTTATTTAACCTTGAAAGATTAATGGTTCCTTATATTTTATAGTTGTTTCAAATATTTTATATGATTATTATAATATGTTTGTATTTATATTATATTATAATCCGTAGAAATTATAATAAACGTGAATTTACCTGCATTAGATATATTCTGCAGATTTTTGCATAGTTTTCAATTAAATAACAGACAGTAGGTTTTTTGAAGAAGATTTAAGTAATTTTGAACACATGGCCGAAAGAAAAGAAAGGCGATCGCTCTCACACGGCGAAACACAACGCAAGCGTTGTTTCACGCCGGTTTTCTTTGAGGTCGTGGTATCACGCTGGTTGAACCAGCGCATTTGTACCACGTATTTATCTTTTATCCTGTGTGGTCATGGATGGATACATAAAGTGTCAATTTCATTTCGTATGCATAATACCTTTAAAAATAGTATTTTTTATCGAATTTTCAATCGTATTCGAATTGAATTTAATGGAAAATTTACTATTATGCATAAAAGTTTTTATAGTTCAATTGAAGAAACCGGTGTATTTGTAGCTATTGAGTATCTACACATTTATAAGCATTGCTTTTGTGCAGTGGTTTCAGCTGCAGTAGTACACGCGGCCGCACATCAATCTATACAAAACCAGTTTATCCTGGTGTCGCGTCGCATCATCTTTCCGCACAATTAACGCTCTGTTTATACTGGTTATGTAAAGCTAGATGTGTACCTACCAGGATACAAAGTATGCGCTATGTCAGGCTGTCTATCTGGAGGATATAAATATAGCCTATGGTGGCGAGAAAGAAGGACAAATAACATAGTAATCCATTAAGTTATAATACGTACTATATTATTAGGTAGTCAAAAATTATATTATTAGTACTGTGAAATATTTTAAAACACCCAATAACAACCGCTCAAAATCAGTATGCACAAAAAATGTTACTTCAAAAAATATTTGGTAATGAAAAAAATTTGTGATATAATAAAAAACGTAGAAAAATATAATAATTAATTAATTGGTCATGTTCTTTTAGTAACACAAATAGACTGTAAAGTATGTATTCCGCATCAAAGAAACCGTATACCTATTACACTTACATTGTATACTGACGTTTCAAGGCAAACAAGCCTTTACGACCTTTGTAAATAAGTAGATATATTAAAGTAATTATAACTTATACATCAATAGAATTCTTATATCTTATATTCCTACTCACTATC
Organism: Spodoptera littoralis; assembly: GCA_902850265.1. Lineage (NCBI taxonomy): Eukaryota > Metazoa > Arthropoda > Insecta > Lepidoptera > Noctuidae > Spodoptera > Spodoptera littoralis. The sequence continues at coordinate 6,254,166 of LR824539.2, forward strand.
TATACATATAATAAAATGAGAGTCATGCTTCGGCACGTATGGGCCGGCTCGACCATAGTGATACTACGACCTCACAGAAAACCGACGTGAAGCAACGCTTGCGTTGTGTTTCGTCGTGTGAGTGTGGTTACCGGAGGCCCAATTACCCTCCCCTTCCCCAATCTCCCCAATCTCTGAATGCCCAACGACCCTCAAACTCCTAATCCCCAAAAAGCCGGTAACGCACTTGTAACGCCTCTGGTGTTCCAGGTGTCCATGGGCGATGCCGATTGCTTACCATCAAGTGATCCGTCCGCACGTTTACCGGCTTATGACATAAAAAAAATACAAGTCAAAACTGTACATTGAATATTTTTTAAAAGAATACTTAGGGCGTGATCTATATATTTTTGTCTTAAACAGTATTTTTGATTTTGTATTTTTGACTCCCCCCCCCCCCCCCCCCCCTTGAAAAAAAACGTGGCTATTCTGCTTGGGCACCTTACGTCATAACAATGATGAAGATAATTCTTTTGCTGACATTTTTATTATTTTTTAAAGTAATTTTAAAGTGTAAATAGTTTTTCGTTCTTTATAATTTGATTGAAAAGGTTCGATTCTCATTGAGAATTGTTTTCTGTGTAATACACACATTGTTATTCTGGCCAGAGCCAGAGAAACATCCACAGATGTCTATGTTAAATACCTTTTATAGCAATTACACATATAAATAGGGGAACTATTAAATAAATAGTAGTATATAACCATTTGCCTTTGCGGTTTTTGACGTCTTTAGTATTTGACTAAAAACATGTATTTTCCTATTGTTATCTCGATTATTATATTGTATAGAATTCTATGTCAAAACTGGTATTTGTTTCCGAACAATTATTATTACTTACTATATTATTAATATATTGTTCTTTCTATGTTAAAATATTATAATTGTTTGCCAACAGTAATTAAATGCCACCTTAAAATAAACTATTAATTTTATCGCATATAAACAAAAGTTTAATTAATATAATAAAACAAAACAATATTTTTTATATACGACTCACTTAAAAATATTCCGGCCTTTTATAATCACGATTGAGATAATATAATGATGTAGGTATTTTAATTACCCTGTTTATATATAGGTAATTATAATTCTTGACATCTAGGTAACCTCAAGGACTTTGGAATAATTATTGTATAACACCGGTAAACATTTTAAATTTACCGGCAATAATAAGGCCATTGAATTTCATAGAATTTTAAGTATTTAAGTGATTCAAATTGAATTAAAATTTCTTATCACGGTTCTCTACAAGAATTTAATGACAATTTTATAATAATTTATTACATAATTACTATCAATTAAAAACAGGTAATTATTATTACAAGTATAATAAAACACGCAATCACTTCACTCGCTATTTACACAAATGCTATGACAAATTACTAGTGAATGTAATAGTCCATTATGGAATCGTATCGAATCTATTGTAGATTGCACTGAACAATCCAACGTATTGTTGTCACACAATGCCTGAGACCACCGTTAGACACTATCTTCTCAAAAACCGGAAAGCAAATGTTGTTATCGGTTTTGCAAACTGCTCACACCTGTCAAATGTCCCCTTACCACGTGCTCCGGAAACGCACGAGCGCGCGCGAAGTTGAACGAACGCAGACACAAATAGTTTCAAACTTGTCAGCTATGCTGTACTTCGCACCGGTTAGCACCCTTTACACAACACGATTTTTCTTTTTCAGCAACACGACGCTCACCGTATACGTTTGCATAAACATTAATCTCTTAAAACAATGCCCCATAAAAACATCACGAGAAATACTACAAACGCCTTCACTTCTTCTTTTTTCCCGTTATTTTCTTTAAAAAACTACCGAGAAAACTTACCCGGGCAACTATTAAATTAAATAATTTTATTACAATTATGTTCCGACATAAATAATTTCGTAGTTTATTGAGGAAGTCGTGATTATTTGTTCCGTACCTGTTCCCCACCAATATCGCTTCCAGCCGTCTGTCACCGCGCGGAACATGGCGCTACGTGCGACGCCGTCTACGCGTGGCGGCCAACTGACTCACATACCAGCGAAACTCCGTTGAGAGTGAATAAAAACGTTCGAAATTCATAATCCGAAATCGATTCTTTATCACCATGATTTAGGAATTAATCAAACTTTATTCATTTAGATACAATTGAAAAGTTCTTTTTAAGGGGTTCGTTTGATGGAGAGGCCGTTTTATGCGAGTAACCGACAAAGGGCTCTCCGTCGCTCCCTGATTCAATTAATCTCTAATTAGAGACGAGAGTGCTCTTAATGTTGAGTAGAGACGGATTTGACATCGTAACCTGTCACTGAAGTAAATGGAAATCTGACAGCAGGATGGGTTTCAGCGACCCTATAACCGAATTGAGGTCAAATGTGTCAATGTAGCTATGGCAGGCTCACAGGTATATGACTACATAATACCGTTTTCTCGTGGGATCTTACGCATTTAACTTACTTTGCTAATAGTTTTGTGTAATTAAGATAGTTAAGTTATTCTTCAGTATTCTATGTAATAAAATAATGTAAGTAAAAGTGTATTTGTCTAACAACTAATATTATAAATCGGAAAGTGAGTTTGTTTGTTTGTTCCACTTTCGCGCCGTAACTACTAAACCGATTGCTTTGAATTTTTGCAGACGTGAAGTTAGAAGTCTGGATTAAATAATAGGGTACTTTTTATCGCGATAAATTTTGATATTCTCGAGGGAAAACGAAATTTTTGGTATAGATGGCGCTGTGTGTATTGGTATATGTCACCCTACTTTTTATCCTTTTGTGACGCGAGCAAAGCCGTGGGTAAAAGCTAGTGGTAAAATAAGTAAAGAAACAATAAGCTATATTTATTTATTGTATGGGTATACAATGGCGGACTTAATGCCTAGTGGCATTCTCTTTAAATTACTGAAAAGAAAAGCAGTTTTATAAAATAATATTGTAATGCCCTAATTTAAAATAGTAAAAATATCATTGATTATAAGGACAAAAATTATAAAAAGTAGAAGTTGAAGCCTTCAGCTTCTAATTTAATACATGCTGTAAAGTCCTCTTCCAAATGGTGCTTGATGATTCGTTGTTAAGTAATAATTTCCCCGGGCACTGGAAAAAAATCACTATTTAAGCAAGTATCGGAAAGCCATGTTTCGATACGAATGGGTCCGCTCTAACGGGTGATACCACAGCCTAAAAGAAAACCGACGTGAAACAACCGTGAGGTTACCGGAGGCCCAATTAATAACCCCCCTTCTCCACCCCAATCCCTAAATCCCCAACAATCTTCAAATTCCTAATTCCCAAAAGGCCCGTAACGTACTCGTAACGCCTCTGGTGTTACAGGTGTCTATGGGCGACGCCGATTGCACACCATCAGGTCATCCATCTCTTCGTTTACTGGCCCAAAATAGAAATAGAGTCTACCGAAACTACAACGGACTTATTGAAACAAAACTATAAACTCTTAGATGAAAGTTTGACTTCTTTCGTAATGTCAAAACGAAAATATTCCTTCAGTTTTGTAGGACGCTACGCCACTACATATAAAGCTGTATATTTTTTATACCTATTATATTTTTTTATTATTTAGATTGCATTCTAAAGTACCTAATTATGTTTATCATCATTATTTTGTGCTTAATTTGTCACTGGTTTTATTTAATAAAAAATACAATTATTAAATGGTGTGTAAAACTGTATCGTACCTACTCAGATGGAGATTGGGTTCAGTAATTAATAACTGACCTTGAGTCTTGCGGTTAGTTTTTAACATCCTACACCCAGTGTTGAAAATATAACACTCCTTGATAATAACGCCACGTTGTAAGAATGCTGGATATTTTTTTTTTTGAAAAAAACATTGCCCCACACTAGGATTATCTCCTGTGTCGTGGGTGCGTTTACAAACATACAAGTTTAGAATACACATGACACCCAGACCCGAAACAACAATTTGTGGATCACACAAAGTGTTGTTCCGTGCGGGAATCGAACCCGCGACACGTTGCACGGCAGCCGGTTCCCCAGCCACCGCACCAACCGTGCAGTCAATATCGATATACACATATTAAAATAAAGGTACTATAGCAGATGCATTTGTTCATTCGCAACGCCAAAAAGCGCCCGAGCAAATGCGATGCGGATTAACTCTTAACTCACTTTTTATCACAGCCATATCCCATATACATCATTCCCAGAGCACGGTTTTGTTTGAATTGGAAGTTAACATAAGACGAAGCAGGAGAAGCAGGAAAAGCTTCAGGATTTCTCACTGATTCTGCGTAATACTCCCATGATCTACAATGACTGCATAGATCTAGAAAATAGAAAATATACCTACGTGTTAATAGATAATGATAAATGACTGCCTCGTTGGCCGAGTGGTCGCAAGTGCGACTGCCGCGCAAAGGGTCTCGGGTTCGATTCCCGGGTCGGGCAAAGTATTATGGGACTCATAACATAAATAGTTAAAAGTGGGTGTTACATTGTACAGTAGCATAATGTGCACCTCTGCCTACCCCTTCGGGGATAAAAGGCTTGAGGTTATGTTATGTTATGTAATGTACTGTTTGAAAGCAAAGTATGCCACTTGGTAGTTATTTATTTAACCTCTGCCTACCCCTTCGGGGATAAAAGGCGTGGTGTTATGTTATGTTATAATGATAATAGTGAAACGATAAGTTAGGTGTACCTAATGCCAAAAATGATGGTATGGTAATTAATGGTAGATATACGAAACTGCCGGACTCAGTCAGCATAAACACTTACTTGGTTCGGTGAGTGGTATTGGGGCAAATATAGGACATCCAGGTTGTACGCGTCGGCCACCGTTCGGCCAAAAGTCAGCCGTCCCAGTTGGTACCGGTGCACCATAACCACCGGCGTCAGTGTGTATAACATCCACAAACTCTGCATCTCCCGCGTTCACATGTTGTAATAAATAGCTACTTGGATAGAATGACGGGTAAGCGGGATCAAGGACAGTTACTCTGAAAAAATTTTGGTTGTGTTAATTTAGTCTGGTTAAGAGAAATATTTTGTGGCGCCGCTATGCTGTGTCGGGCGGCACGCGGCGCAGTGGTGAAAGCTGCATTTTTTTTTAAAACGGGGCAAATCATCGAATGTCTGCTCCCGCCGGGGTGAGGCGAGAGGGAGTGTCAGACTCTTACTAACTAAAAACCACCCCGTTTCTTCTCCTGCACGTCGAGCCAGAGCCCCGGGCATCATAGCGGCATGGCAGCGTGGCGTGGTGTCAACTTAAATTTATAGAAAAGGTCTACCAATTAAACTGTCTACAAAAACTGTACAGGTGTGAGGTCCACTTTATTGGTAAGGTAGTTGTCCTATGTAAAATACCGACATGCCATATCTGTTAAAATAGACTAAACGTCAACCCTTAAAGTAGTTGGGAAAGACCAAACCTCGATAATATGTAAAACCTGCGTTTTTATAAACTGACGTGGTACCTACCTTTTGACATTTTTGTTGAATCTATTCTTGAGTTCCCTTGCAGTGTACCCTGCCACTTGGGAGCCTAATGAAAAGCCAATGATGTGTAACTTTTCTAAAGGAAGTCCTAAGTCTATCAGTTTATTCAACTGTTCTGCTGCAGCAGGTCCAACCTAAAGGAGACAACATTAAACTCTTAGGTGGCCTAATTTTGACCCAAAAAACAGAATGTCAATTATTAAAATTTTAAAGTTTACCCTTTTGGCGTTCCATACAGCATTGAGGGTATAAGACCCTTGTGCCATTTCCGACCAGTCTAGTAATATAACGTTCGTACCCGGCCTTGCTTGCAAGTAGGCGTTTACGATAACCTGAAGATGGAAAAAGGAACAATCAAAATGAGCTCTTAAAACTATGTAACTAGAGAATTGTATTGTAAACCCGATTGAAAAAGAATAACCTATGGAGTGTCTTGCTCGTTCTTCTCCATAGGAATCTACATCTTGGAATGAGCAACTAGCTTCACTTCTAAATTTTTTGTTGTTGACGTTCAAAAGTGCCTTCCTGGTCTAATTGAAATAAATGATTTTGACTTTGACTTTATTATATTGAGTCGATCTATAACAATTCTATACATATAATAAAACTGTAGAAGTGGAAATTCTGTACATTGAAAACATTTAAAAAATAAATAGGTAGGTGTTACTAGATAGATACTGAACCCAAAACTGTGATCAACGATGAAACTGTATATCGTATGATTGTATTTTAATATCCTAGGCACAACACTGGATTTAGGAATTGGGGAGATTGGGGAAGGGGAGGGTAATTGGGCCTCCGATAACCTTACTCACACGACGAAACACAACGCAAGCATTGCTTCACGTCGGTTTTCTGTAAGGCAGTGGTATCACTCCGGCCGAGCCAGCCCATTCGTGCCGAAGCATGGCTCTCCCACACTAAAAAACCGTGTGCTTTTTTACCATCGTCGTCGTGGTATGAAAAAAAAATAACTGGTAGAATTCTTACCTTTATACTTTCCTGTTCAGGAAGTTCAACATATCCATGAATGTAGAAAACAGTGGGGTTGTTCTGGTTAAAACCCTGGACTTGGAGTAACTGCTGCGACTGACTGAGAGGAATGTCAACATGCTGTTCTGCTGTTTTTCTGTAAAATATAAAAATTGAAAAATCAAACTGATCTCATCACCAGATTCACTTTCATCTCCTATTCTTGTGCAACCATTCATTTTTCAAGAGATATAAAAATATTCTTTGTATTTAACAAAATTTATAGAACTTGAAAATAATATGTTGTGTATATGACTACCAAGTTTTATTAAAATCGGTCAACTAGTTTCCATGATTCGGGTTTGACTTCGTTTCTAATTTTGGGGTAAGTTTTCGGTTATTTTAAAAATCTTTGCCCCTCACTAGGATTTTCTCCTGTGAAGTGGGTGCATTTAAAAATATATAAGTTCCTAGCCCCGGAACAACAATCTGTGGATCACACAAAGAGTTGTTCCGTGTGGGAATCGAAACCGCACCACGTTGCACGCCAGCCAGTTGCCCAGCCACCGCGCCAACCGTGCAGTCAAGTTCGAAGTTTGTATAAAAACCGGCAGAGTATGAGCGCTCTTAATGCAGGTTGAAATGAATTTAAAGGTACAACTTTCACCCGTTACTTGAAAAAACCAGTTTTTACCAGAATTTGTACCAATACACATAATTATACCTAGTTATCGAAATCTTACTTACCCATTATAAAATCTTAGTTTAACATCCTCTATTCTATTTGTTCCGATTTTTCCTGAAAGAAGGTAACGATTTTGTTTAATAGGTATTTTTAAAAAGCCTTAAATTTTTTTTGAGATATCATGTTAGACTGGTTATAGTAACTCTATGGAAAAAATGATGAAAATATCCAAGAGTAATAATAATGCGGGAAGCAGATGGATCAAGATGGATCAAGCATGCATTAAGCAGAAGGAATCGTGAGGAAGTTTCTGTCACTAAAGCTCTAACCACCACCGTCAGCGGGAGTCAAATTCCTGCTACGGGATGGCCGTTTTATTAAAATTCTTAGACATTTAAATCTTTGCTACCTAGTACGACAGATCCACCAAATACAGCAACTATTTCCGATACACAGCACGAAATTAAAAATAAATAAACTATTTCCCTGGGAAACATCGTCACTTGTACTTAGACTCTATTTTAAATAGCAAACTTGTATAAAATAAATATAATTCTAAAAGTAATTTTCGGACTGGTTTAGGACAAAATCGAGCCACAACTAAATGCATTTAATTTTGATTTTCCTTTATGTATTTATGCATTATATAAGAATAGATAGGTATAATAGTATTAATCTAATTTTAGGAACAAATAAAATAATTGAGGAAAATCGATATTGTATGTACCTATATTCAAATAATATTAGTGCATAAAATCGTACCTAAATATACACATAATCTGGTATTTTCCCCCTGGAATTAAAGGGGGATATAAAGGAAAACCGATACAAAATTTAATTAGTAAAATACTAAATATAGGTTTTCACTCGTTGTTCATGAAATGGCCTGACCTGAAGTCTATATCTAGGTATACGTACATATAAAGGTACGAATAGACTACGACACAATGCAGCCAGTGTTTAAATCGAATGTCTCTGTAGGATCACGAGAGTAAGTAATTATTTTTCTTTAAAAAAAACGTTGCCGCACACTAGCATTTTCTCCTGTGTCGTGGGTGCTTTTACAAACATACACAATACGACATCCAGACCGGGAACAACAATCTGTGGATCACACAAAGAGTTATTCCGAGCGGGAATCCAACGAGACGTTGCGCAGCGCTATAAGCTCTGTACAAAAAATTTAAACTTTTTGGCCATTAAGTTAAGTCATTATGATATGAGCTTATGGAATATGGCACCGACTTCTAACCTATAAGTGGGTGGGTAACCTATCAGTACTAATAATAGTTATTTTTTGCTTTTTAGTTGTGACTTTTTGTTTGTTATAAGTTTTTGGTTTTTTGAAGTCAAACGCAGTTTTTATTTTATTATTTTATCATTTTCGGTATAAATCTACATAGATCCGTTTTTTCACTTATAATCTTCATAGATGTAAAGTCCTCATCAATACAAATTAATCAAGCCCAAACACAAGGTAGTTAATATAAACCGCTGAGCAGTTCTCTCGACTGTCTGTCGGCTCCATCATCAGGTTGACTCCAGACCCTTATTAAATTGTAGTGTTTAAAAATCTTAATTGAAAAACGTAATAGACGCATTACTCGCCCCTAAAATTTTCGAAAGTTCCCCTCGGTTTCCCTAGGATCCCATCATCAGATCCTGACCTTATGTAAATGGGACCATTTCGAGAGTACTATACCCTTTCAAACAAAACAAGAATTTTGGAAATCGGTTCACAAATAGCGGAGTAATGCACGATCAAACAATCATCCGAACATAGTACCTCCTCCTTTTTTTGAAGTCGGTAAAAATGAAACCCGTTTCCCGTTATTACGCCATAACTTGAGAACGGCTGGACCGATTTAGCTGATCTTTTTTTGTTGTGTTTGTTATTTTTAGGAGAAGGTTTTTAAGAGGAGGAGGAAGGTTTTTATTCCTGAAAATTCTACGGGAACGGGAGAAAACGGGATTGCGCGTACGAAGTCGCGGGCAGATTTTTTTGTTTCTTTTAAAAAAAAAAACGTTGCCCCACACTAGGATTTACTCCTGTGTCGTGGGTGCGTTTACAAACATACAAGTTCACATACAGATGCTAGTATAGTATCCTTATTAATATTATATATCGGAAAGTGAGTTTGTTTGTTTTGTGAGGCATATATTATACCTATTGTAAGTTCTATCTTGTATTGTCTTTGTACCAATGTAACCATTTATAATATGTTATTCTATCAAATATAGGCCAGTATTATTCGGGCATCCACTGGTTTCATTTCATATAAACACCGCACCTTACATGGCGACCCTGCCAGGATGGTCAACACGCGCGCCGCGAATTTGAGACGTTCGAGTGTACTGTGTACCCACCTAAGTACCGCGAATTATTAGTAACAATGGAGTTAGTGCAGATTTATTGTAATTACGAACTTGACGTGAGAGTACGTATAATCTACGACCATGGGAAAACAACAATCTAAGGAAGAGACCTTCGTTATCCAAAACGCTGCAGGCAGTAACGAGGCGAAAACTGACGAAATTCGTTTTCATATGTCTATAACAAACATTTTCCTGGCGATTATCCTGTTGGTTATACTACTTGGACTGATATACTTCGTGTACCGGCTGTATAGAAGATGCCATGTACGATGGATAACAAATGAGATCAATCGGATCACTATGATGAGGAGATCTTTTCTTCGTCGTCGTTTGCAGTCGGGGGTCAACGAGAACACGGCTAAAACATTTTCAGAAGATATGGTGTGAAACATAAAAGTGTGTAAAAAAAAGTGCCATAAGTGAAAAATAAAAAAAAAAAAGTGCTTAAAAAGTATTGGTGCGGAAAAGTATAAATCGGTTTTAATCGTTTCAATAATCATATGCAAATATTATATCAATCGAGTTGCGTAATATCTTAGTTTTAAAACAATGCAGTGCCTTACCAAATACGGACTGAACGTGAATTGAACTTTGGACTATGGTATTAATTGCGTTTGTTTGCATTCGTACTTAATTATAAAACTTAATACTAATGTTATAATATGAATAGTTAACATGAATAGTTAAGTTAGTATAGTTAGAAATAGTTGTGGTGTTAAGTACCTAATGGATATAATTTTGACATTATATAATGATTTAAAGAAAATAAGAATAAATTTAATAAAGTTAGGACCGAAACGAAGGACAGAGAGAGTATTGGAAAAGAAGGTAATTGAAGTTGATGCTATTTATCAACAGTATGAGACTTGGTTAATTGATTTTAATGATAAAGTTAAGAATAAATATTATAGTAGCCAAGATATTTTATTAATACAGAATCATTGTCGTGAATTTTTAGCTTTATATGAGGATAGTTTATTGTTGTGTCAGAGTGATAAATCAGATTATTTTTCGAAGATGAGTTCATTTGATTTAAAAATTGCCTTGAGCCTTTTACCTGTTATGACAAATGAGGAGTCTAATACGAAGCAATTGATTGATAATATAGTCTATTATAATTCTATTTTAAAAGAAAATTCTTGTAAACAAAACTTAATAAACTTCGTGCTGAAAAGTAGACTTTCTCAAGAAGCTAAGATAAAGTTAAAAGCGAAATATGATACTGTAGACGAGTTAATAAATGATATGAGAAGTGTGTTATTATGTAAGAAAGCTGCAACGGCAATACAAAATAAGTTGCAAAAAATTAAACAAAATGAAAGTTCAATTGCGGATTACGGGAAGGACATTACAGAATTATTTGTAGATCTGACGATTGCGCAAGCCGATGGCAATGATCAATGCTATAATATATTAAAACCAATAAACGAACAAATGGCAATTAAGCAGTTTGCCAGTGGGTTGCGGAATCGTAGATTAAGTACGATTATATCTGCTAGAAATTACAGCTCGCTTAAAGATGCTGTCCAGGCTGCACAAGACGAGGAAGTCACCATAGGTGCACCTTCTGGAGAAGTTATGGGTATGTACAAACAGCCTTATAATAATTTTTATAACAGGAACCATTCAAATAATTATAGAGGTAGAGGCCAGCGTGGAGGTCGCAGTAACTTTTATTCGTACAGAGGACGAGGCCGAGGAGCGCAGCATGGAGCCCACTTTGATTCTCGAGGACAGTGGACTCGAGGAGGAACTACCGGTCGCAAACAATATAGAGGTAAATTTTATAATTCAAACAGAGGAAATCAAGGGATGCGTAAAGAACGCAACGTTAATTTAATGCAAAATTCGGAAACAGCGGGAGAATCAGAAGTAACATCTAATCAGTTTTTTCGTGAATAACGGTGAAAAAGTTATTTTATCTAGTGATAGTAATTGTTACATTTATTTGCATTCGCCATCATATCGTAATAAGAAACATTATTTTTTAGTAGACTCTGGAGCATCGTTGTCAGCATGTACGTATAAACATGCTCTAGAATGTAACATTCCTATCCATAAAGAGACTGTAACAATAAACGGTTTAGGTGGCAAAGTACAAGCAATCGGATACCTATATTTATCATTCTTCTTGAATGATGAAACAATTAGTCAGAAGTTTTATGTTTTTAATAGCTTGCCCATTAAGGGAAGTGGAATATTAGGCCGTGATTTCTTAAGCAAGTTTAAAGCTCAATTAGATTTTCATAAAAATATTTTAACATTACATAATAACATTTCAACTTTTTCTTTGCCTTTGATAAATAAACATAGTGTTACTTTTGACATTCCTGCTAGAAGTGAGTCAATACATTTTGTACATACGAACATCGATGAAGATTGTGTAGTGTCATCAAAAGAATTGAGAGATGGAGTGTTTTTAGCAAGCTCTATAGGTAGTCCTCAAAACGGATTAATACCTATTCGGATATTAAATGTAACTGAAAATGACTTAACACTTACAGAAATAGAGCCTACTATTGAGAAACTTAGTAAGTTTAATGTTTGCGTATTCGAAAAAAAAAAAAAAAACGCTGATAGAGTAAAAAAGTTATTTTCATTAATGAAATTGAAACATTTAAATGATGAGGAACAGAAAACTATTGAAAACATTTGCGCAAAGTATTCAGATATATTCTACCTTCCAGGAGATCAGTTAACTACAACAGATATATATACTCATACTATTTCTGTAAAGCCTAACACAAATCCAGTATTTTCAAAACAATATCGTTTGCCATATTCTCAAAAAGATGAAGTTAAACGCCAAATTAATAAAATGTTAGAAGAAGGTATAATTGAGCCTAGCAAAAGCGATTGGTCAAGTCCGATACTATTAGTACCCAAAAAGTCAGATACAACGGAAGATAAAAAATGGCGATTAGTGGTTGACTATCGGAAGCTGAACAATTGTATAGAGGACGATAAGTTTCCATTACCAGATATCACCGAAATTTTAGAATCATTGACGGGTAGTATTTATTTTACGCATTTAGATTTACATCAGGGTTATTACAATGTAAAGTTAGATGAAAATAGCAGAAAATTCACAGCTTTTTATTCAGGACAATACCAGATGACGCGTATGCCGATGGGACTGAAAACTAGTCCAAGTTCTTTTTCAAGAATGATAACGATGGCAATGGCTGGTCTAAATAATGAAAAGTGTTTAATATACTTGGACGATTTGATTGTGTTTGGCCGAAATTTGACAGTTCATAACAAGAATTTGCAAGATATATTTGAACGGTTAAGGGCTGTTAACTTAAAACTAAATCCAGCAAAATGTGATTTTCTAAGGAAAGAAATTCTGTATTTAGGACATGTTATTTCAAGTGAGGGCATAATGCCTGATCCTGCAAAAATAAGTACTGTGCAAAATTATCCGCGCCCCACAAATACAGACGAAGTAAAACGATTTGTAGCTTTTACTAACTATTATCGAAAGTTTTTACCAAAATTCGCTGAAATTGCACATCCTTTAAATAAATTGACTAGAAAAGGCGTACCATTTGAATGGAATACCAAATGTGAACAATCTTTTGAAACGTTGAAACAACGTTTAGCAAGCCCACCTATATTACAGTACCCGGACTTTTCAGATCAAAATCGTTTCATTGTTCAAACCGATGCGTCAAACAATGCCATAGGAGCAATTTTATCTAATAGGAACGGATTACCAATAGCTTACGCTAGTAGAAGTTTAAACAAAGGCGAAAAGAACTATCCAGTAATTGAAAAGGAACTTCTTGCGATAGTTTGGGCTGTTAAGTATTTTCGCCCATACTTGTATGGTCGACCTTTTAAAATACTTACAGACCACAAACCACTGGTTTACTTGTTTAACATGAAAGATCCTTCTAGTAGACTTATGAAATTCAGAATGACGTTAGAAGAATACAACTTCGAAGTACAGTATGTTAAAGGTTCTGACAATGCAGCTGCAGATGCACTGTCTAGAATCACTTCAAAGGATTTGAAAGAGATGCATGAAAGTGTGTTGAATGTAATGACGAGAGCACAAGCAAGAAAATTATATAATACTAATTCTGCGGTAGATATGGATACTTCAGACTTGAGGCCTGATCAACCGAAAGTCGTAAGCACCCACATCAAACCGAAAGAATCAGTTGAACTAAGATTTATTGATATTAAAGGATTAGAGAACTTAAGGAAACTAAGAATAATTACGAAAGAAAACAAAATATTGTGTTACGTTGAAAGTAAAAGGACTATTTATGTGAAATTTTTAAACTCTCAATCGCAAATGACGCGAGACGAGTTTGTGAGAGAGATTGATAAATTTTGCATTTTGTTAAATATAGAAGAAATATACATATTAAAAAACAAAGATAATGATATTTTCATAAAAAAGTTGTTAGAAGAGATTAAAAATAATAAGAGTAGGTGCGGACCGCGCATATGTATTTTAAGTGATGTAAAAAGAATTGAGAATAAGGATGATAAAAAAGTTATCTTAAATGACTTCCATCTCTTACCTAGTAGTGGCCATGCTGGTATGAGACGGATGTCAAACAATATAAAGAAATACTATTTCTGGCCCGGTATTGATAACGATGTACGGGAATTCGTAAAACGTTGCGATAAGTGTCAGCGACAAAAGTATTCACTACCAAAGAAAGAACCAATGGTGATTACTAGTACTGCAAATACTGCATTTGAAAAGATATTTTTAGACCTTGTTGGTCCTTTGGAGACAGATAACGATAATTTTACATACGTATTAACTTTACAATGTGAACTCACGAAATATGTGGAAGGCTATCCCTTAATTTCCAAAAAAGCAGATGACGGCGTGCCAAAAGTAATCGCAACAGATCGAGGTAAGGAGTTTTTATCGGAAATATTTCAAAAGGTTTGTACATTACTTAACATTGAACAATTAAATTCTACAGCATACCATCACCAATCAATTGGAGCCCTAGAAGTTACTCATAAACATTTGAATGCGTTTTTGCGTATTCAAACGGAGAACCATCCTGAGTTGTGGAGTAAGTGGATTCCATTTTGGTGTTTTGCTTACAATACAGGCGTACATACAGAGACAGGATTTACTCCCTACGAGTTGGTGTTCGGTAAGAAATGTTCTCTTCCCAGTAATCTGACCAATGACTTAGAACCTCTTTATAATTTCGAGAGTTATCCACATGAGTTAAAATACCGTTTGCAACTTTCTCAAAGAGAAGCAAGAAATAATCTTGTAAAAAGTAAGATGAATAGAAAATTAATGTATGACAAATATGTTAATCCTGTTAGTTATAAAGAAAATGACTTAATTTTAGTTAAAAATGATACACTAGGTAAATTAGATAGCATTTATTCTGGTCCTTACAAAGTAGTTAAAGACATACCACCAAACGTAGAGATTATAAATAAATATGGGAAAAAAGATATTATTCATAAAAACCGTACGAAACCATACAATACAACTTGATTTTAATTTAACTATCATGTAAACGTCATTCCTATGTTTTGTATGTACTTACCATGTTTATTCCTATGTTTAATTAAAAATAATGCTAAAATAATATATTTCCACCTAAGTGTATACACTATTATTTTGTAAAAAAAAAAAAAAAAGAAACCTATTTTTTTTTTTTTTTTCAATAAGAGCGGTGATGTGAGGCATATATTATACCTATTGTAAGTTCTATCTTGTATTGTCTTTGTACCAATGTAACCATTTATAATATGTTATTCTATCAAATATAGGCCAGTATTATTCGGGCATCCACTGGTTTCATTTCATATAAACACCGCACCTTACAGTTTGTTTGTTTGTTTGTTTGTTTGTTTGTTTGTTTGTTCCACTATCACGCTGTAAATACTTAACCGATTGCTTTGAATTTTTGCAGACGTGAAGTTAGAAGTCTGGATTAAATAATAGGGTACTTTTTATCCCGGAAAAATTTGATATTCTCGAGGGAAAACGAAATTATTGGTATAGATGGCGCTGTATGTATTGGTATATGTAACATAGGCTACTTTTTATCCTTTTGTGACGCGAGCGAAGCCGAAGCGAAGCTAGTAATATATATTTGACTATAAGAGAATGCCACCCGGCATTAAGTCCGCCAACGTATGTTATATACAGAAGTGTAAATAAATAAATAAATGCATATTTTTAACGAATTGGCTCATAAAGTACTGCACTGGACCGATTTCGGAATGCTTTCGCCATTTGAATACCATAATATTATCATTGGTTAATTAGACCGTAGTTGTATATAAAGTCTTGCTAAGGAATTACCTATTAATAGTTATGCCATTTTAAAGAACTGGAATATGTTTAAACTCATAGTAGCATCAACAGGGTACTAATTTCATAATAGCTATTAAGGGTTAGACATACATGCTTTGCTATTTGCTATAATAACATTCAGATCGATGGATACCTAATTAATTTAGCCCTGCTGCTCAATATTTGTTTACCATATATTAAAGTTATGAGTTCACCTTTAAATTAGGTATATGTATAATTATTTACCCTTTACCTATACATAATGATATATATATTTAAAAATATAACTTTTATAAGAATTATATCATCCATAGGTACTTAGATTTATTTATTATTTTCCCTTTACCATTATTATTTATGTTTGTTATTTTTTTTATAATCTAAAATATACTACCTATATTATATACTATGTATAAAAATATCAATAATAGTGTACAATAAAGGTTTATTTGGAAACGTAGTTTTGAAACAATAACTGCAGGATATTTCACTTTTTTTTAAGTAGGACAAGCCCGCCACAACCTCCCAAAACCGCTGCAACTCCTGTAAGCCAGGATTTACAGTAGATACAACCATGAAAATACCGGAACACTGAAGTCTGGTGCGTCCCAGGGATATGGATAACTGTCTTGGTTCCCGCAACGAAGTGAATCAGAAGATATTATAAGAGGAGAAGAAAGTCGCGGAGAACCTAACGGGTAATCGGGGCTCCGGCTCGACGTGCAGGAGATGGAACGGGGTGGTTTTTAGTCAGTAAGAGTCTGACACTCCCTCCCGCCTCACCTAGGCGGGAGCAGTCATTCGATGATTTTATTTTATAGTTTCGATAGAAGATATTTAGCTCTTGAATAAAAAATCAAGAGTCCTCAAAGTAGGTAATTGTTATCATCAGCGACACTGATTACTTACCTTACATTATCGTAAATTTTTACCCCAGGTTACAAATAGAAGTAATTTTTTTATATAAAACACACCTTTATCATATTCAATGCACAAAAACTCTTTATGGAACAAAAAAAAAATCATTTTGTATATCTATGTATTATTTCACATTTTATATTTAAAAAAGTACAATATATAGCATCGTAACTAAAACGTTATGTGCCCAAAAACTTATGAACATCAATATATTTTGTCCGTGTTCAAGTCACGAAACATTTGAGGCAAGTAATCCTATTATAATTTGTAATTAACATAACAAAGAAGTAATTTGTCATCTTCTATTTTATTCATGAAAAAGGAAGCTGACATAAATGGTAATATAATATTGATATACTTAATATCTGACCTAGCAAACTTCATACCGCCTAATTTTTTTTTCTCACCTTTCAAACCTTCCTGGACTTCCATGAACATTTCAAGACGAAAATTAGCCAAATCGGTTCAGTTTTTATCGAGTTTTAATGAGACTAACGAACGGAAATTCATTTTTATTAATATATGCTACTATAAAGAGATTTTTAGTAAATAAATATTCTATAACGTCTCCCTTTTTTACGAAAATCATCTTATCAATCAATGACTTCATTCACTTGGGAGAGGCGAGTTCCAGTGTCAGGTTTTTACTATCAAAAAAAAACATCCTGTTGCTACTCCTGGTGCGAACCGTTAAGTAGTCTACAGCTCCGGGAGTAGCGTCTGCCAGCCTCCATCATTTCTTTATTAGGTTACATAAAATAGGAAATAAAATACAATTTCCATTAAAATCAGTTTCCATGAATATGGACTTCAAAAGTTTATAAATATGAAAACTTACGGCTAGTATCTAAAGGTCTGGACGAAAATTGGTTAAGAATTTGTGCTTAGGAAATACCAAAACCATTTATCGTCCAACTAAATAAGTAAACACGCCAATCAAATCAAAACATCATGAATATTACATTCGAAGTACTTACCAAAATATCCGAACATCATACCAATACACAAATAGAAATAGATTCTTGGTTCAGAATTTATGATAAGATTCTGAACGTTTCTGGCTATGGCTATCTTTAATACATTGGTCAATTGTCTGGTGTTTTGTAGAATATCTCGTAGTCTGGCGTATCCGTGTCATACGGCTGCACATCGAGCTATACAAAACCACTTTATCATGGGCTCATTTTGTATGATCTTTCCGAACATTCGCCAGTCAACTTATACTGGTATTTTATAGCCTTGGTACACAAGCATGGAGAGATTGCATCCAGCCTCCGTATTCAGGCCATGACGCTTGTACAATCTGTATTGTTTGTTTGAAGAACTGGATTATTTAGCTGGCTTTGTATATAGTATGAAGAAGAAACATTTGAATTTTTGTTTGTTTGTTTTAATTAAATAAAATGTTTTACCGTTGCGATCCTACCTACACTATCCATGACGAACAAAAAATATGAATTCTATTAACTTGAATACATTTTATTCTTGGACTGCCTATGGTTTCGCTGGTGCTCTTTTATAGTATTTAGTTCAGGTTTACAAAAGATAAAAAAAAATTGGTGCTCGATGTTTTACTAGTCACAAAATGTTACCAATTTTAGGTTTTTTGAGCTTTGCTTTGAACCGGAGCTGAGCTCCAGCAACTGGTTAGGCCTTCCGTAACACCGGGATCGTAGTAATATTGCGACCACTCACATAATACTTGAAATTGTCTAGACGCTTCAATCAAAGATCATTCCTTCTCGTAAGTCAGTTTCAGGTTAACATTTATCAAATACAGACTTTTTTCTTGTAATTAAAATATCTTCAATTCAGTATCTTAGGCCCGATAATCCAATTACGTCAATTTAATATCTCAATCAAAGCTTCATTTTGTTCGAATAATCGTTTTAAGAGAACAATTTTCATCAAAATTAATAAGTACTGAGGTATTTTAAACTGTCAAACACCAAGCGGTCACCGGTGACCGCGACCTATTGTTCTTTAATTGTGTCTATAAAACCGGTACTCGACGAGTTAAGGAGATTATAAGTAAGCTGGACTGCAAAATTCATCTGCTTGGCGATCGCCTGCTGTGTGACGTACTCTTAAATTTTTCTTTGTGTGATCCACAACATATACACGTTATAATCAAGTCTAGGTATTGGAAATTGAACCTTATGTAAAAAGAAACTTAATATCACACCTTTAATTTCTCATAGATGGTGTAGTCCACAAATTAAATCCACCACTTAATATCACAAGTTATGTGACACTAGTAGTGGGGAAACAATACACCAAATAGTATTCCCAACTTGCTTAATAGTGCTTATAATTTTCGAAAAACCGCAAACAATCCAATTATGAATCAACTAGAAATTGCGTTTGAGGTTCTTTCTTTATGGGACAAGCTCGTTACAACTTCCCAAAATCTAGAACTCCTTGATCTGAGACCTCTAATAAGTAGCATTTCTCAAAAAAATAGACGATAACGACCCTATTCCGAAGCCACAAATTGCCTTATAGAGGTAGTATGCAACATTTTATGCGTGTATGTAAAAGTAGTTGGACATCCTCGTTGGCCTCGTGGGTCTCGGGTTCGATTCCCGGGTCGGGCAACACGGTTTATGTATTACAAAGTTTAAAAAAAAAACTCAGTAGTAGCATGGAGTCTGGAATTGTGCAATAGGCTCACCCCCTATTACATGGGACTTATAACATAAATAGTGAAAAGTGGGCGTTACATTGTAAAGTGGTATTAAGCGCCGTAATGTAAAGGTGTACCTTTGACGACCCCTTCGGGAACAAAAGGCGTAATGTTATGGTATGTTATAAAAGTGGTATTTGTATGTAGAGGTATAGCTGACTGCGTAGTTACTCATAGGATCGATGATATAATTGCTCAGCTGCCAGTGCCATCGTAATGGCTACTGCCTCGAATAAGGTCAGTAGGTGACAACAGTGTCAATTCCTATATGCGTTTTTTATTTTTTTCCTATCTATTGAATAAACAAACTTGTGTAGAGGTACTGCGTGGTATGATACCTTCTCTGGATAATTGCAATTGTCTACTGCATTCTTAACTAGTGTTCTTTTTTTTAATATTTCTTTCATTATCATCATCATTCGCATTAGTCCTATTCCTGCTGCCTTTTAGGATAGAAAATTTGATTTCTCTTAGAAATTTTGGCTAAGAGTGGGAGAGCTATGCTTCGGCACGAATAGCCTTTTTTTGAGAGGGGAAAATCATCCAATGATTTCTCCCGCCTAGGTGAGGCGGGAGGGAGTGTCAGACTCTTACTGACTAAAAACCACTCCGTTCCTACTCCTACTCTTCGAGCCGGAGCCCCGGCAACCTGTTAGGCCTTCCGAGGCTCCGTATCGGGCATCAGCCCTACTGAGCCCCATCTATGGTGATCTAATGGCTCTTTGAGGCGCGCGCGGAACGCAACGCACCGTACGCACGGGTCTGGTTCTGGTCGGGCGGCGAGCTACCCTAGCGTACGGTGGCCTACGGCACCTACGGTGGCCGGAGATCGTCACGCGATCCCCGAGGCCCGGAGAGTCTCCCATGAGAACTAAAACTACTACTACTGTTATTTAGTAGTAGTTTTAAGAGCGCCTTATTAAAAAATGCTATATTTAGCGTCAGTGCTACTGATTGCTATTATAAAATGATGAGGCAAGGTTTACTGTTGCTTTAAATTTCCGAAGCTAGATACCACCTTCAATTTAACAGTCAGATTGCAATTGATTATCAAAAGATCAAAATTATAACACTTTTTGGTTTCTATTAATCCAACATGACATGACAACATCACGTCTTTTATGCCAAAGGGGTAGGCAGAGGTGTACATTGCAGTACTTAACGTCACTGTACAATGTAACACTCACTTCACTATTTATGTTATGAAACCCATATAATTGGGGGTGAGTTTATTTATTAATTCATCTTTACCTATCGTTGCGCAGCCCAACATTTGAAAATTTCCCGATTTATAAGAAAAAATTACGCTCTACATAAAGACTTGGTGGTTTTCCTAGATTTGAAATCATAGTACCAAATAATCAAGTCAATCTGAATACAGAAATACAAATGGTATCGAAATAAGGTAGGTATCATAACTTCAATAATTGACTTGTGCTAATTTTGAAAGGTATAGTGTCTGCTATCTGATGCAAAAAAATAATGTCACCATTTTAAATCTTAAACAAGCAAACAACTGATGATGTGATGACTAAACTGGGCCTCAAGTTTGTTAATTACCGACTTCAAAAAAAGGAGGCGGTACTATGTTCGGCTGATTGTTTTTTTTTTGTTTGTTCGCGCAGTACTCCGTCATTTGTGAACCGATTTCCAAAATTCTTGTTTTGTTTGAAAGGGTATACTCCTGAGATGGTCCCATTTCCATGAGGTCAGGATCTGATGATGGGAACCAAGGGAAACCGAGGGGAACTTTCGAAAATTCTATGGGCGAGTAGTGCGTCTATAATGTTTTTCAATTACGATTTTTAAACACTACAATTTGATAAGGGTCTGGAGTCGACCTGATGATGGAGCCGACAGACAGTCGAGGGAACTCCTCAGCGGTTTATATTTACTACCTTGTGTTTGGGCTTGATTAATTTGTATTGATGAGGACTGTACACCTAGATAGAGTGGGGCTGTCATTAAGGGTCTGATGATGAAGAAGTGTAATTGTTAAGGGAACTCCTCAACGGTATATTATAACTACCTTGTGTTTGGGCTTGTTTAATTTGTATTGATTAGAACTTTGCACCTATGTAGATTATAAGTAACAAAACGGGTATATGTAACTTTACACTGAAAATGATAAAATAATTAAATAAATCTTCGGCTCTCGGCTTCGGCTCTCTGTCTCTCTCTCTCTCTCTCTCTCTCTCTGCCTTAGTCTCTGCCTACCCCCATGGGAGACAGGCGTGAAGTTATGTATGTATGTATGTATGTAATTAAATAAAAACTGCGTTTAAAAAACCGACTTCAAAAACCATAAATTAATAACAAACAAAAAGTCAAAACTAAAAAGCAAAAAATAACTATTGTACATACACAGAAATAAATATTACTGATAGGTTACCTACCCACTGATAGGTTAGAAGTCGGTGCCATAAGCTCATATCATAATGATATAACTTAATGTCCACAAAATTGTGAATTAGGTATCTATTAAGGTTTAATGAATAATTTTGTATTGAACTTATGGCACCAACTTCTTACCTATCAGTATCTAATATTTATTTTTATGTATGTACAATCGTTATTTTTTGCTTTTTACTTTTGACTTTTTGTTTGTTATTAATTTATGGTTTTTTAAAGTCGGTTTTTTATTTTATGATTGTAGGCAATCCAACACGATCGCATTGTTATTTGACAAAAAGTTCCTAATCTTATAGTCGGTCATTGATCTGTCAATGGTGTAGTAATGGAATTGTAGTAGAATGACAAAGAAAAATAGGATAGTAAAAAAAAAAGAAAAAAACCTAACCTAACGCATTAAATAGTGTAGTTAGCTTCAAGTTTTAGAGAAAGTAATAGGTACATTTTTAACACATCTACTTCAATGTTATAATTTTTTTAAATTTATGAAGTAATTTGTCGTGATGTCATAATAAAATTGCGAAAATTAGCATATATAGGTACTTCTTACTTTGTTATTAAAAATATATTTTTTTTTGAAATGAATAATTTTTAACAATGCAAGCGTTGTTCCACTCTGTTTTTCTGTGCTGCCGTAGTATTATTCCTCTCGAGCTAGCCTATTCATGCCAAAGCATGCCTTTTCAACATACCTAGTCAATTCGAATCATGATAATGGTCTTTAAGGAATAGTATTTAAATTAACGGTAGGGACCCATAGTGTTACACGAAAACTAGTTAAGTACTCATTAAGATTCACAAGGTTGAATTTGACAAATTGTCAAATTAATGTTTTGCCTCTTTATACACGCCTGTACTTAAATCCGCCATTAATGTCCATCAATTTGTACTTCGAACGTTTTTAAATAAATTATTCGATTTTTTCAGTTCTTAGGTACTTCGATGTCTATGATCAGTATTTAGGGATCCCTATAGGGGCGTGTTGATATTTTACATAATGATAATATATATAATTCTAATTGTAGAATAGAGAAATTATCTAGCACAATGCTATTAACCGAATGAAATACAAAAACAAATATAATGTCTATATTTAGAGTATCATCATCTACCGGGAATTTTCTGTACTCATACGTTTCAGTGTAACTTGGAAAATTTCACCCTCCGCTCACTTTCACAGTTCAAGACATAGATGGCGGTACTAGTCTTAAAATAAAATATGGTGCCCTTATGTATAAATCAATATAAATGTTTAAAAAAATACGAAAACAGCTGGTCGATAATACTATGTAACTCTGAACTAAAAAGTCCTATGCTATTTTTCTTTAATTTTAGTTGTAAATAATTTAGTTTTTATTTATTTTAGCCCTAGTTATTTATTATTTAGTTTATATCCTATATATAGATTAGTTATAATTGAGTTTGTATATTGAAAGTTGATAAAAATAAACTTATCATTTACTCTGAACTTTTTTAAAATTTGAGTTATACCTACCAGAAAAATAAAATTGCTGTAATTTTGTTTATTTTACATGAAAAATATTGACGTGAACTTTTAAAAAATCTTTGAATACTGCGTGCAATTTGTCCATTCAAGAATAGAGAAGTGGAATGATCAAGATGCTGTTCACTTCTTAGGGCATTTCATAGCAAAATAATTGCCATCGAAGATTTAATACTACTGTACAATAAATCAAAACTCATGTTCCAGTCAAGACATGTCATTTTTGATGTAATTTACATCTCATTAATGAGCTACTGATGTGGTATTGAAGAAAAAAAACCAAGGACTTCGTAAAAAGCCCTTACAAGAATTAAAAATTGTCAATGATAAATATTACAATGCCCTTTTACGGTTCAATTATCATGTAAGATTAAAACATCAGTTACTATAAATTATTTTGCAACGTAATGTATCAGTTTAGTACTGTAAATGATAAAGTGCGGAGTTGAAGATTTTTATTCAATACACTATTTTCAAATTGTTTTTACGATTAAATGCATAGATAAGTGTATTTTTTCTTTGTGACAGTTCAGCTTGCCCATTGTGAAAAAAAAAATATTGATGCTAATGAATGGCTTGCTATTTCTTGGGCCAATTATAACAATCTGCCTTATATCTGTATCAATACTTTGTTTTTTTTTTAAATACATTATTCTATTCTATTCATTAGATTTTCTACAACTTTTCATTAGTATTACATTTGAACTGAGCGACATTCAATGTGTGTCAGTCTCATAAATTATACAATTATTGTATAATAATTAATTGTTGTATTTTGGGCATCATAATTCAAAATGTCAAAGGGCAATTGTTCAAATGTGGCTTCGTTTTACTCCGGGAAATCTGTGTTTATAACTGGTGGTACTGGATTTGTTGGTAAGGTAAGAAACTTTAAAAGGCTATACTTGAAAAATTGTCTTTTATACAACCTTTATAATTATATAAAATGTATAATATAGAGGAAAACATTAACCTAAAACACACAATTTTATAAAAGTTCTTATACAATTAATATATTCAAATGTCAATTCAATTCAAATTGACATATGTATGTTAATGTGTTTTCAATTACCAAATTGTAAAAAAAAGATGTTGTCAAAAAAGATGTTAATTCACATAAAGCAAAAAATTGCCATAAATATCAGGAATACTATTAGAAAATATATCAAATTATAATTTATCGAAAATGAATATCGATACAACGATATATCAAAGTCAAAGTCAAAGTGTACAAATGTATAGTGATTTGAAAAGTTGAAAAAGTTGTTATCGTCTTAATATACACACGATTTTCACCTCTTCAAATAATTGTAAGAACAATTTTTAAGCCAATTTAATATTAAAATACATTAGCAAATACAATGCAACTCAAGAGATCATCAGTGTCGTAATAATAAATATCATTACAGACTTTAAAAGCACGTAGTTTCATTCTAAATAGTATTCAAAGCAGCCTGTTTAATAATTTCAGACTTTAATAGAAAAGTTGCTGTACAGCTGCAGCGGGATTGACAAAATTTATGTCCTAGTACGTGATAAGTATGGGAAACAAGCCAGTGAACGACTCGCTCGTATTACCAGCACGCCAGTAAGTATAGGTTTTGAATATGAATTTAAAACTATAAAGAGCATATAGTTTGGGCGGTTATTATGAGTTTCAACTCCCTTCTAATTTGATTCTGACTACCTCTGGACTTGACTGTACTCGCTTTTTTAGACTTTGTATGAAACTTTTTGGTAAATATTTTTATTTTTTAGTATTAGTAGGTTTTTATAACATAAGCCGGTCAAACAGCAGACGGATAGTAAGCAATCGGTGTCGCCCATGGATACCTGAGGCGTTACTAGTGCGTTACCGGCCTTTTGGGCATAAGGAATTTGAGGATTGTTGGGAATTGAAGGATTGGAGAAGGTAGTGGATTAATTGGGCCTCCGGTAACTTCACTTACACAACGAAATACAACGCAAGCGTTGTTTCACATCGGTTTTTGGTGAGGCCGTGGTATCACTCCGGTCGGGCCAACTCGTTCGTAAACCATAGCTCTCACACAAAAATGCTTTGAAATAATAAATACTCAACAATTCAATTACTACCTATACTTGAGTAGTGAGTGGTAATTACAACTCCATAATATATTATTTAATAATTAATTATAATAGGAGTTAATTTTGTTATAGGTAAGTTAGTCATCTGGAATATTGACAGTATCAAATAATAATTTACAAAAATAAAAATAATATCGTTTAAGAACGTTGAGTAATTACTATACAGGTGCAATTTTCAGTTTAATACCAATTCAATTACTGAATTCAAATAATCAACACAAAAAGTACTAAAACGTACAATATCA
This sequence comes from Spodoptera littoralis, assembly GCA_902850265.1. NCBI lineage: Eukaryota > Metazoa > Arthropoda > Insecta > Lepidoptera > Noctuidae > Spodoptera > Spodoptera littoralis. Next base: position 6,279,894 of record LR824539.2, read on the forward strand.
TATTGTATACACTACTACTATACTCGTAGTTGAATTTTATTTTATTTTATTCAATATTTCATTACTTTAAAAGTATTTTATTATAGGCAACAAGGCTTTATAACAACAAGGTTATATATTAAAACATCAAAGTTTAATTTTTTAGGCTTTTGATAGAATAAAAACAAGTCGAAATGAGGACTTGAAAAAGATCGTGGTCATCAGCGGCGACATTACGCGTGAAAATCTCGGATTACACGAAAATGTTTTAAAGGCATTGGAGAATGAGGTAAATAAACATTTAATATTTTTAATGTAATAACTACGTGACGGACATTTTGTTTCTTATGTCTAAGTTTATTTTAATGCACGTTAAACGCCATGGGGGTCACCGGTGACCGACGTTAGAGGAGGGTTTACCTTCAACAGTTTTTTATAGGCAAAGGCTTAATTATACTAATTTTATCAATCAAATGTGAAATATAAAAAAAAGCAATAACCCTAACTACCCACAAAACGTCTTTATTTCATTTTACCATGCAAAATGAGGCGCCCACGGTCTTATATAGGCTTGCTACTATCACTTGTCATCCCCTCCATAATGACGTTTCGTCACTATTCCTCTAACACTAACTTATTTTAATATCGAATTAAGTCTAATTGTTAGTTTTACACGATAGTGATTTACGAACAAAAAGGTTCGATTACCTGGATAATTTATGATACCACTTACATTCTTATATCTAAGGAGAGTGCGTTACAAAAGGATATACACTATATATACAAGTCTACTCGTATTTATTTCTGTATTATTTCAGGTGTCAATTGTATTCCATTTGGCAGCAACAGTTGCTTTCAGATTACCACTAAAAGATGCAATGAGAATCAATGTAAATGGAACGGAAAATGTCATTGAATTGTGTCGTCGCATGATAAAGTTGCAGGTGAAATTGTTTTATTTCCTATTTATACGATAAACAACCTGGATATTAGTATTTTTAGCACAACAGTGTATGACGGTAGTGTTTTTTAACCTGTATCTATGTTTTACATAACATAGCACAGCTTGGAATATCACGGCACGGCACGTCACGGCAGGGCATGACATGGGATGGCACGGCTTAGCATGGAATGGTTTTGCATGACATAGCGTGGCATGGGATGGCACGACATGGCATGGCATAGCATAGCATAGTATAGTATAGCATAGCATTGCATAGCATAGCATAGCATAGCATAGCATAACATTGCATAGCATAGTAAAGGATAGCATAGCATAACATTGCATAGCATAGTAATGGATAGCTCAGAATAGCATAGTATGACATAACATTACATAGCATAGTGTAGCATAACATAGTATAGCATAGAATAGCATAGCATAGTGTAGCATAACATAGCATAGCATAGAATAGCATAGCATAGCATAGAATAGCATAGCATAGTGTAGCATAACATAGCATAGCATAGAATAGCATAGCGCATAGCATAGCATAGCATAGCATAGCATAGCATAGCAGAGCATAGCATAGCTTAGCTTAGCATAGCGTAGCACAGCGTAGCACAGCGTAGCATAGCATAGCATAGCATAGCATAGCATAGCATAGCATAGCATAGCATAGCATAGCATAGCATAGCATAGCATAGCATAGCATAGCATAGCATAGCATAGCATAGAATAGAATAGCATAGCGTAGCATAGCACAGCACAGCATAGCATAGCATAGCATGGCGTAGCATGACTTTGCATAGAGTAGCATGCCATAGCGTAGCATGGCATAGTGTTGCATGGCAAATTTAGCTTAGCATAGCACAGCATAACATAGCATAGCATAGTATGGCATAACGGAGCATGGCATAGTTTATCATGGAATAGCATAGAATAACATAACATAGCGTAGCAGGGCATAGCGTAGCATAGCATAACACTGTACAGCGTAGCATGGCATTGCATAACTTAGAATAACATAGCATAGCATGACATACCGCAGCTTAGCATAACATAGCATAGATTAGCATAGCCTAGGATGGCATAACATAGCATAGCATGGTACAGCGTAGCATGGCGTAGCATAACTTAGCATGGCATGGAATGGCATATCGCAGCGTAACATGACATAGCTTATCATAGCATATCATGGCACGGCATGGTCTAGCTTAGCATAGCATAGTATCATGGCATGGCACGGCACAACACGGCATGGTACAGCACTGGATGACATGGCATGTAATAGCATAGCATAGCATGGCAAGGCATGGTATGGCATAGCATAGCATTACGCCTTTTATCCCCGTAAGGGTAGGCAGGCAATAGGCACTTTTCACTATTTATGAGAATGTGTAATAGGGAGTGAGCCATGCCATAGTTGTCATAAACTGGGCACAATTCCAAACTACATGCTATTACTGACATTTTAAAAAAAAGACAGTATACTTAACAATTGTTTAATTGGAACAAAATCGTTGCTTATTTTTTTTTCTTATTTGTTTCTTATTTGGTTTTCTGTGAGGCCGTGGTATCACTACAGTCGAGCCGGCCCATGCGTGCCGAAGCATGGCTCTCTTACACTTAAATCCATCTTCTTTTATATCCATCTTATAATCGAAACTAGAAATGCAATATGATTACTGTGAACCACATCAATTTTGTTCCTCAGGCCTTTGTTCACGTTTCGACAGCATTCACGAACTCAGATCGTACGGAAATAAACGAAGTGGTGTATCCAATGCCAATCAATTTGGAAGAAGCGAGACATGTTGCCGATAGGTACTCACATGACGACGTGATCGTTTGTGCGTTTATGGGTAAGTTACTATTGGAATTTCTAATTGGAATTTCAACTGAATTTCTGTTTTATATTCCAACGGTATTCCATTATTCACAGAATATATTTGTATGATTGATTTACACAGTTTTGATTGTTAAAAAAATCTTCTTACTGTGGCTTTCGTTTTACTTATAATATGCCTAATCAAGGCGATATTTGTTTTGATAATAAACGTTAACGTTTCCATTAATGTGAAATTAGTATTTCTAAATTATTTCATCAGTTTACCGTCTGATATCTTAAGAAAATCAATGCCTATCTGCCACTACTGAATGAAAATCTATTATATTAAAATTAATTCCAGGAAGGAAGCCTAATACGTACACTTTCTCAAAAGCTTTTGCCGAACAACTAGTTCTGAAGCAGTGCGAAGACCTACCGGCTGCCATCGTTAGACCGTCTATAGGTACAGAGGGCGTAGTACAAATTTGTTTAACGTTTAAAGTAATCAAAACGAGTACGCATCTGCGCTCTGATTGGCCGGCTTCATTGTTTAGGGAACAGAGAGTATAGTTCCCTAAGATAGGAAAATGAGGATCTTCAGACCAAGCGAGGTGATCGTGCCTGGCGGGCTTTCTGCCCAACAGTTGTTCGTTGGGATTTTCTATCCATGTTTATTCGCTTGTAAACTTTGCATGTGCGATGTAGGATTCTTGTGACGTCATCCGTTGATTTGTGACGTGACATGTGTCTTTATTTTATTTTTATTTTTTATTACAGAAAACTCAACAGCTTATTTATTAAATGCTACATCTATAATAATGACAAGGCATGGAAACTTAAGCCAATAACAGAGTTTTTCAGCATGCGTCAGGTAAAAGTAGGAGAGTGAACAATATAAAATAAAATTAAACAATCAAGAAAAATTTATATAAAGCAATAATTAAGAAAAATAATAATGCTATAAGAGTCGCCACAATTGAATCCTCCAATCAGAGCAGAATCATTTTGATTACTTTAAATGTTAAACAAATTCGTACTAAGCCCTATTTCTAGATAGATAACATTTTCTAAGAAACTCTTGATATTATTTTGAGAGCATGTTCTTAACAATATTATTATTACGGAAGTATACTATGAAACATTTCTAAGAATTTTTGAGGCAGGATTTAATAGGTACGGTGTGTACAACGCGCTTGTATTTCATGCAGACAAGCTCAGGTGTTTAGTGCACTGGTTTAGCTGCCATATTTGTTATGAAAGTTGGTGTAGCCAACAATTTTGTAATACGGAAACTACATAGTTTTAAACTAATTGAGACTATTTATGTCCCGCGTCCTTAAATAAAGTAAAGCTACATAAACAGGTTAAGAGTTTCACAGAATATTAATGCACCAGTTTGGTAGTCGCAGTTAACTTTTCAAATTTATGGGTAATTATTTTTAAAACTATCAAAAATTGGTTTCAACCTTTCCCCAGTTCCGAATTAGGATTCTATGTATTGCTATATATTGTATATAATAAATGCTATGTATTGCTATATATTGTTTAAATGTAAAACCCCAAAATCTATAGCAATATATTTATAACAAGCAGGGCTTCGGCACGGCTCTAACCCATCAATGTCATTGTCATTTAAATATGAACTGTAAATCGTATGTTGTTTGATATATTTCATAAAGTCAATATAAGAAAGCTGTAACCGCGCCGCCCGCGCGACGTCGTCGTCGGCGCGTTTTACACCTTTTCGTATTGTTTTCAAAGCCAAAAATGCCGTGCCGGATCCATGATTGAGTAGTCTCATTAATACAAAATTATAGTGTTTTTTTTTTAGTTCCATTTATTTTATGATTTTATTTCCAGTGATGTCTTCCATCAAAGAACCTTGCCCTGGTTGGATAGACACGTGGAACGGCGCCACAGGGTTATTCGTCGGTATGCCAGCGGGTGTGTTACGAGTTGTACTGGGTAGAGGAAGCAATGTCACAGATTTAGTACCTGTTGATATTGTCACAAACCTCATTGTTGTGGCCGCTACAGAGTGTCAGAAGTAAGTATCATAGATTTATTGCTATATTTTTACGAGATTATTTTATTTTATTTAAAAATCCGTAACTGATTTAAATGTCAAACACCAAGCGGTCACCGGTGACCGCGACCTATTGTTTTTTAATTGTGTCTATAAAACCGGTACTCGACGAGTTAAATATTGGTAATTATTTTAGGAATAATCGGTGTTTATTTATTTTCTCAATTTTAATTAATTTATTCAAAGGCGTCCTGCGTGACGTTGCAACCACAGATAACAAAATCATAGTCTAGGTTGTGTTTTTTTTTAAACCCGTGTTACATTTATTATTTTGTTTAGAGTACTTAATGTCAAATGTTACTTCATAATTTTCCCATACCATACTTTATTTTACAGGTGAAGTACTGTAATATACAATAAATACAAAGAAAAGAACAGTTACTAATCATATTAATTCTTTATTCCTCGATTTTCTAAAAACTGTAGATGAAAAGGAAAAAAAAAGAAAACTCAACGAGAACATAGATAATTATAAAAGATGAAACATTTTCCCTTAAAAAAATTAGAAGCATTTGTATTAATTTTTCAAATTTTTTCCTTTATTTTTTTTCTGTATTCCTTATTTTAATTTTAGTTGTAAACACTTTAGTTTTTATTAGCTCTAGTTATTTATTATTTAGTGTACAAGTATATACATTTGTTTTGTTTTATTGCATTTTTAATGAATATAATATTTTTCTGTACCTTATAATGTATATAGTATTACAACTAATGATGACTGCACGGTTGGTGCGGTGGCTGGGCAACTGGCTGACCCGCAACGTGTCGCGGGTTCGATTCCCGCACGGAACAATTCTTTGTGTGATCCACAGATTGTTGTTCCGGATCTGGGTGTCATGTGTATGTGAACTTGTATGTTTGTAAACACACCCAAGACACAGGAGACAATCCTAATGTGGAGCAACGTTTAAATAAAAAAAAATAATGATTGTATTTTCAGGTCAAAAGAAATTAAAGTATACAACTGCTGTACTGGACCATCGAATCCTATCACTTGTGATGAAGCGAGCACCATCAGCAGAAAAGTGGCTCTTAAATACTCTTTAAGTAAGTTTGTATTTACGTCTTAGTCATCAACAGCGTATGAGCAAAGCCTCTTCTCACACTGAGAAGGTTTGAGCATGAATCATCACGTTTGCTCAATGCGGGTTGGGGATTACAAACTTATAGTTAGAAATTATAAGCCTAGGTTTCGTCACGATGTATTCCTTCACCGTTTATCAGTGGTGTCATACATATAACTGGGAAAAAGTCACATTGGTACTTGCCGTTGGTAGGTTTCGAACCGGCACTCTCATGCATGAGAAGCGGGCGTCTTAAATCTTGAAAAAGACTCTTCTTTATATTTAAAACCTGATTCAGTGGAATATGTAGAAGATAACTTGTTCGGATTAATTATTGTATCTGTCCATTTAATTTCTTGTGTTAATTTATTATATGAAGTCATCTCAGGGTCTATTTCTGGCTGACCCACAGTCAGATGTATGCTATACTTACCATTTAGACAGGATTCACAACGATTCACTATGCAAAATCTTCTTTTTAACCGACTTCAAAAAAAGGAGGAGGTTCTCAATTCGACCGTATATATGCTTTTTTTATCAGTTACGTTCGGAGTCCCATATAACAAGGAGTGAGTTGCATATTATATACATGTGTCACAATTAAAAACTTTGTGTTATTATTGAAAAAAGACATACAATTGTACTTTATACGAACTAGGAATCAGACCAGAGACCCTTTGCTAGATAGTCAAAATTGTGGTCGAGGTAAATAGTAAAATGTCGTAATTTACAAAAAAAATAATCTTTTATAACGTGTTTGATAATTATTCTAAATTTTCTCTGAAAATAAGCCAATTATTGATATAATCATATTTTCAGACGAGCTGCCTTGGCCTTTCCTCAAATTCACACCAAGCGTGTTTCTATACACTTTAATAACGTTTCTTCTACAAATTGTACCGGCATACCTGATTGATTTATGGTGTATATTAACTGGAAGGAAAGCTACGTAAGTGAACCTTTTCTTCTTAAATCTTTGTTACGAAATATGTGGAATTCTTTTTCTTGTTTTTGGTTTGTTTTATTGAAGCTCAAGTTTCTACCTAGGCAGCCTTTAAGTTTTTATTACGTAAGTTCTATGAAATTAGTAATATAACTTAACATAATATCGCGTCTTTTATCCCCGAAGAGGCAGGCAGAGGTGCGCATTACGGCACTTAATGCCACTATACAATGTAACACCCACTTTTAACTATTTATGTTCTGAGTCCCATGATTACAAGGGGATGAGCCTATTGCCATATACCGGACACAATTCCAAACGCTGTGCTACTACTGAGATTTTTTTAAAACCCAACTAATACTTTGCCCGACCCGGGAATTAAACCCGAGACCCCTTGCCCGGCAGTCGCACTTGCGACCACTCGGCTAACGAAGCAGTTTGAAATTAGTACTTATAAATTAATCATGAAAATATCTGCGATAATGTATTGCAAAATTTATGTTTAGTAAGGATGTCTGGCTACATGAGTCATCATCGACATATTACTATTATGTGTACAAACGAACTATCAGCTCATAAAAACGATTTAGTAGTGTATCTTTTAACACTTCCATCATTAGGCTTAGTTTGTAGTCATCACAATAATGTTCCTTTTCATATGAAATAATATGATCGATCCTTTTAATATCATAATGAAATGGTACCTACTACTCTATCTTTCTTTTACAGACAAATAAAACTACAAAGGAGATTAAAGAAAGTGGTTGATGCTGTTAAATTCTTCTTGTTAAATGAATGGAAGTTTTCTGACGACAATATTAGAAACCTCCTAAATACAATGTCGCCAGTGGACAAAGAAATATTTAATTTCGACGTCAAAACTATTAATTGGGAGTCGTGCATCGAAGATTATATTTTAGGAGCGCGAAAATATTTATTGAAATCTGAAAAATAAAGGGAAAATGATTGAGGTTAATTGTAACTTTTGTGAAGCATATTATAATATATTACCTAGGTTCTATAGTTTATTCCCAAAGTTATAGACGAGGTTATCCGACTGTACTTTTTTATTCAATTTTGAGTTGAACGTCACTACACTGCGTCGCTTGCCGAGCATGTTCCTTAATACTTACTTGTGGCCCCTAGCTGGGCTTGAAACCAGTCGAACAACGTCCTTGAAATAATAATTATGTGAATAAGCTGTTATTAGATACGTTATTGTAACTATTTTTTGTATATTGAATAAAAATAGATTTATGTAATAACGAATTGTATTACTCTAGAATTTTAAGAAGAAATACACATATATTATTTTTATAAGTAATTATTGTTGTACTCTTTAATTTATCGTTGTTACTCGTTGTATTGCATATTTGTGTATGAAGAAAAAGTAATAAAAACTGTGTGTTCATATCTAAGTTTCAGATTGAATCTTCCTTGTCAAATGTTACCTCCATTTAGCATAATTGTAACATTTATAAACCGAAACACTCCTTCTAATTTACATTTGAGTACTGTTAATTGGTATTAAAGAAATACAAACCATAGAAGTTATACAAACCACAAACCAGACTGAACTTGAGAAGCATCAGCTAAAAATATCCTCAAATGTACTTAATACTTACTGAAGTATGATCCAAAAATAAACAGTGTAAATTCCGAGGCAAACGGCTTCCATCTTTTTAGAGCGCTGCTTAAAATCCGCAGCGAAATCTTCATCTCTTTACCGCTCCAATTCGATAAACATAAGCCTCGCTTTAAAAACGCCAAGCGAAACCACAGGATGTCACAATACTCTCGTTTATATTGATCTCGGCTTGCCAACTAACGAAGCGCAATGCTCACTAAATCATAGGATTATACGCACTATCTCACTCATGCAGGTAACACAGTTAAAATAAATGAAGGTTTAGTACCAACTGGAGGGTAGTTTGTGCTATGAGTTCTATTGTTTGATGGGATGACAGTTTTATGTGTGTCTATCTAGTAGGTACGTCTATGTTATGGTTGGAAGTGAAATTATAACATCCTGTGTTATTAGTTTGGTGTAGTAAAGGTGTCAGCGGTTAATGGAGCTTAGATTTAGTTTCTTTGGGCGCTACGTTGGCTTATGCGGTATCTTCTGTCGCGGACAACCTAACGGGTAACTGCGGCTCCGGCTCGACGTGCAGGAGAAGGAACGGTGTGGTTTTTAGTCAGTAAGAGTCTGACACTCCCTCCTGCGTCACCCAGGTGGGAGAAGCCATTCGATGATTTTCCCCACTTAAAAAAATACGGTATCTTCTTTAAGTGATAAAGTTGAAAATAGAATGTTCTTAATTTATCAAACAGTGTAACTCAGCTTCGATTATATTATGATACGTGAATAAGTAGTACTCATTCATAAAAGCTGATCGAAAACTCGTAGGCGGTGCTCGACGTAGTACAGTGAACACGTACCAAGACCAAGACAGTCGAATTTCCTTTGAAAATGTTTAAAAATTCAGTGACAACCAAATGTCACTGCTATATACATCCTTAGCTGCGGCTGCGTTCCGCTATTGGTTGTCAAATTCCATAATCCTATCGATGATTTTAGAGAACCACCAGGGTTGTCAAAGAATTTTCTTGAACGTTTATATTGGAACCACGTTCATTTTACTTTAACGTTCTATTTGACATGCCCCTATCTCGTTGCTATGCAGTTCTCGTATCTGTCGTATTGAGGTTTGTAAGCACATACAGTTTAGTCATATAAGGGTCTTTGAATTCTATGCATCTACAATCCAACATGTATGGTCGTATATTGTTTTACTTTATTTATAAAATATGCATTATTAATTTCAAAAAGATGAGGACGGCTTTTGAAGTTATAACTTGAACTGACTGAATGTCAATGGTTCGCTGGTTATTTTCTTCATATTATTATAATTTGCGATGTTATTATAAGCGATGTGCTCAAACTCTGGGTCAGTTTAAAGGGCGTGTGAAGGAACACTACCTGTCACTGTAGATATGCTTTTGTCCTTTCATTATGCATAAACACACCACACACACACACCACACACACACACCTACACGTAACTACATAGTATTGCCCGTTTTTATCTTTTATGTGTTATATGTAAGTAGTCTGTAAGTTTCATTGATTGTTTAATTTGTTTTTTATTGTTTTTCTTCTATTTTGGTTTTCTTTTATTGTGCATCTACCACCCATTCCCAGATTCTTTTCAAAAATTCCATCCAAAGGTTGTCTGGAAGAAATCACCGCGTGTGATAAGACCGCCCATTGTACTCAAATTAATATTGCAATGTCTACAATTTTTTTTCTGTGTGTGCAATAAAGTATAAATAAATAAATAATTATGGTGCTCCATTACAGATCTGTAGGTATTTCATATAATTAACCAATTTTCAAAACGGTTCTAACTATTTTGTAATATAAATAATACGTTTAAAGTGTTTTGGCCTTCTCAATATAATTGTGTGTCTATTAACTAATTAACAACATATACTTAAACAACCCTTTAAAAGTCGGCACTTCTTGTGCAAAGAACCAGACCACAACTAAAGCTGGTTAAAGGACCAATATTTTAGTCATTTATCCTTTTACCAGCCCTTTGAATCCAGTGGAAGGTTAGGTAAATAATGTAGGTCGATTCATTCATACAACTGACCTCTCATGTCAAGTACCATGGTAATTAGGGATTATGTCAAGCGGTGAACTGAAATCACGATCTTTCATGCATGGCTGGCTTTTTGTATGAGATAATCTACACAAATTGGCAATTTCGATATTATTAGGGACGTTAGGAGCGTTATTGTGTGTGGATTACTGTGGATATTAGATTCATAATGACGATCTTATCTAATGTAATGTTGGTTAGCTTATTAAAATTAGGTACCTATGGGATGGTTTATTAGTCGATTTTTATAGTTTAGTTTAGTTTAGTACATTATGCAGTTAATTCATTCCTTTGTTCTAGAACATGTAACATGTAAATGTTAGCCGTATTCTATCTATTGGAAGCAAAATATAATAATTTATATAATAGAATAATTTATATATCACGAAATAGTTAGTTGACTGCGTCATTAGCCATGTGGTCGCAAGTGCGACTGCCGGCAAGGGGTCTCGGGTTCGATTCCTGAGTCGGGCAAAGTATTACTAAGTTTAATAAAAATCTTAGTAGTAGCACGGAGTCTAAAAATGTGCCCGGTATATGGCTATAGGCTTACCCCCTATTACATGGGACTCATGTCATAAATTAACTGAAAAGTGGGTGTTACATTGTACAGTGGCATTAAGTGTCGTAATGTGCATCTCTGCCTACCCCTTCGGGGATAAAATGTATTAATACAATGATAGTAAAAGCAACCTATCATTAGGCTTCTGATTTAGAGCAATAGCTAGGCAAAAGGCTCGCTCGATTTTGCAATGGAATTACCTATTGACATAATTGGCATAACGTACTTTACAGTGGAGGGATTGAATGAACAGTTAAATCTGGTTTTAGCTTTCATTACGTTTTTGACTGACTGTCTGAATAGGATACATCAACAGCCTGTAAGTGGCCCCTGCAGCCTGTAAGAGGTTACCCTTGGGCGGCGAGGATTAGTTACCATCAGGTGATACGTCTGCTCGTTTGTCGTCTTATCCCATAAAAAAGGTTATAGTCTAGCAGTGCACTGTAATCGTAAAACATGTTAACTGTAAGTAATTCGAAATTCGATCGTATTGCGTTCTTTTTTTTAACGGTGATACATTAGCTTAATGAATAGTTCCATTCAGCCTGCATTACACACCCCTCAGAGATAAACTAATGGGTTTTCCTCTTTCACGGAAACTGACCAATTTATTTTCTAAAAATACACTCACCTATTTCAAAATACTGTTTGTTGAACATACATCAAAGTTCGTTCGTACCTTTTATCTGTAGGTGTATTATAGAATTCCTTATTGTTTGTTGAAGTAGAAACTTGATCAATGTTGTATTATACTGCGTGAAGTCTATTTCGTTTTCGTCCCTTGCCATAAGGAGTCCTCTATAAGTATAAAGTAAAAACAAAAAAAAAGATGTAATTTTGGTATATTAAAAAAAAGAAGCCTCAAGTATGACAAGTAAGATCGGTTGTTCAAATAAAGCAGAATAAACTATTAATTTCTTTGGTTTATGCCTAATTAGTTGTGTGTATGGATAGAAAGCACAAAATTATTTAATGAGACCGATCTATTTTTTTTCCGTAAAAAGAACGTTGCCCCACACTAGGATTTTCTCCTGTGTCGTGGGTTCGTTTACAAACATACAAGTTCACATACACATGACACCCAGACCCGAAACAACATCTATATGACAAAGTTTTGTTTTTATGTTGTTTGCATTGAAAAAGCTTCAAACTACTGAATCAAATAAATTTTACTATGGTAAACCATGTTTTAAGCGATAGACAACATAGACTTCTTCAATTTACCTACTTAATAAATTTGTTGGAAATTTCTAATAGATGAAACTGCAAGGAGATAAGTAGCTAACGATCTTAAACCAAAATCAAAATAATAAAAAGTTATTTATTCAATTGATATTAGGTTCAAAGATACAATAAACTCGTACACGATCTTGATACTTCTATTATTAGAGAGGACTTAATAATTCTATGAAACTGAGGGGGAGGGGAGAGCGGAAGGTATTTGATTGTTTGAGACGTATCCGTAGACGGTTCTAGGAGTTACGATGGGGAGGCTATTCATATTTTACGGTAGTTAAACTATTAATGGTTTATGAAGACTGGACTTAATACCTTTCTGGTTATGGTTCATAATAGGTTTGATCTAGTTCCTCGAGAAGATTTAATTTTTAATATAAAAGTTGTTTAATTGCTTGTTTTTTGGTTAATTGTAGAATACTTTATAGTTTGAGGTCTTGAGGTTGTACTTGGAAATTATATATTACTAGCTGTACTCGCAACTTCGTCTGCGTTTTTCTAAAATAAAAGTAGCTAGCCCATGTTGCTTCTTAGTCCATCAGTTACCTGTCAATAATGGTCCTGTCAAAATTGGTTCAGCTATTTCAGAGATTAGACAGCACAAAGAGATAGACAGACAAGAATTGTAACATGTGTTATTTTGGCATACCTAATATGTATTGTATGTATATTCAAATGCATGTAGTAATAAGCGGTAATTGGATTGGACTTATGCATTTATCATTTCTTTGAAAAGTCATAAATACATATTGTATACAGGGATATGACGGGATACAGATCATTCGATGATTTTCCCCCCTTAAAAAAAAAAAATACAGGGATATGAATCAAGTAGAAAAAACAAAACAGTAATGATTAATTTACATGATGTTTTTCTCGAAAAACTTCCTTAAGTAAAATTTAAGGAGGGTCCAATCAAAGAATTACGAAGTTCTCTCTGTTATTCATTTAGATAGCGGGACACAAAAGGTCGACCATTGATTTTATTAATAACTTGACCTTACATAATTATCTACTAATTCATTACATTTTTCACTTTAAATTATTCAATGTGGCGGTAGTTGCATGCTGAGATATTTAGATAAACCCGATATCTGAAGAAAAAAGAAAGAAAGAAAGAAAAACCATTTATTTTTGCGCAGAACACACATAACATAATTAATAAATAAAAATAAAATAAAATATAATATAAGCTAAAAATTGAAGACTTGTCCATGGTCCACAGACTTATTATTTTGCTGAAATGATAGAATACTTAATATCTAATATTATCTGTGGACCATAGACGAGGAACATCCTACTTACTTCATTTCTAATAACATAGTTGCATAGTTCATAAAATTGGCTAAAGGAATATATTTATAAGTTTAACTATAATAAAACAATACGAAGTAATAAGTATAGGATTTTTCCATAATCTAGTATTTTTTTATAGAATCAGCCGGTAAGCGAGCAGACCGATCGCCTGGTGGTAAGCAATCGGCATCGCCCATGGCGACCAGACACACCAGAGGCGTTACAAGCACGTTACCGGCCTTTTGGGAATTGGGAATTTGAGGATTGTTGGGTATTCAGGAATTGCGGAGATTGGCGAGGGGGGGGGGGGTAATTGGGACTCCGTTAACCTTATTCACACGACGATGCATTTTGATTAATTCATGTCATATATCACTTTCCGCTTTTATAATTATAATAGTCTCATGCAAAACAAAAAAAAAATAGCTAAAAAAGTTTTTATCACAATTTTATACTACGTATATCATCACCATTTTCACATTACCTATCCACCGGTGATGAAGATCTCTTTAATAACACATCTCAGAGCCTAGTCTAGCTAGAAAACATACTACCCTATTTACCCGGAGAATCTAACGGGTTATCGGGGCTCCGGCTCGAAGTGCAGGAGAAGGAACGGGGTGGTTTTTATTCAGTAAGAGTCTGACACCCCCTCCCGCTTCACCCGGACGTGAGAAGTCATTAGATGATTTTCCCCCCTTAAACAAAGCCTATTTACCTAAACACATACATATGTAACCTTACGTCTGTTTCCCATGGGGGCCATCTATCTATTGATGTACATATGTAGCAAAGGAGCCAACCATATAGGTAGAGGTAGTATCAATACATAAACAAAGCAAACAATAAGGGACTGGTACAAAAATATACATTACCGTTGGAGCGGGCCAACTTCCTTTTGCTCGAAGTTAGTTCGTGGAACAAAGAGAACACACTTTTCTATCAAGTGTCTGTCTGTAGACTTTGTGGCTGTGTTGCTTTGAGCCGCGTCGCGTCGCGTCGTGAGATCACGACAAGTGGGACGCATATGCATTGTCCAGACAACATGTGGGTTTTATGAATGTTTGGAAGGTTATTTGTGGGAGTTATAGATAATAATGGTGGGGATATATTTGTGGGAACGTTTTGTAGAAAAAGCTTTGTTTGGTTTTGTTTTTTGTTTCGTCATATTAGTACCTACCAATGTATAATCATGTAGATCGGTGCTGGTTTTAATTGGAAATAAAGAAATTTTTTTTTTTTGTTATTATTCGATAATGAGCCTCCATTGATTGATAACTTACAGAATAATCGTATTCACAAGAAATTTGGTTTACTTGATGCTCTATAGAATTTATACGAAACTATTAACATATACAATAATCTTTTAGTCCACTGAATTTATCGTAGATTAAAAATTTTTCTTGAGATAAGCCTGTAAACGAGCATATGAATTACCTGATGGTAAGCAATCGGCGTTGCCCATGGACACCCGAAACACCAGAGCTGTTAAATGTGTATTATATCTACATTCCAAAAACCATTCCGAATATTAAAGGCAAGCCAAAATATTAGAAAAGGAAGCCCACAACTTTTGCGCTAAAACAATAAATAAACTATTCAAAAACGTGGAAATAACTTATTAGAATTCATTATAGCGTTCTATTCATCAGCGCATTCATGGGGCAACATTTTATTGTTTCAGAATTTAATTGAAAAGTTGTTATACAGTGCAGCGGGATTGACAAAATTTATGTTCGTATACGTGACATGACCAGCAAGCAGGCACGCGAGAGACTCGCACAAATAACTACAGAACTACGCTACTGACTTTATTTATTTAGACCCAAATGTAGTTAGGTAAAAAATAAAACAAATTTTGAACGTGACAGTCACTGAAGCTGGTCGTATTCATGAATAGAGAATTTTTTAACTTCTGTCTACGGCATGAAAGTTCATATTCATACTTGGTTTGAGGTGGTGGATACTACTTTTTGCTTTCAGTACTACTATTTGTTTTTTTTTTGTAGAAAACTGATAATACGTAGCCAAAATAATGTAAGTGAAAACATAGGGCAGTAATTACTTTACGATTTATTGAGCTAAATGTATTGACTAAAAACACCCGTCTATGTACTACTGTTTATTATACTACGTCATCATCAACAGCCTATAAGTGACCATCTACTGACCAAATGCCTATTCTCACACGAAAAAGGTTTGAGCATTAATTTCCACGCTTTCTCAATGCGGGTTGGCGATTTCAAATTTAAGTATAATAAGAAATTATAAGTCCATGTTTCCTTACGATATATTCCTTCACCGTTTGTCAATGGTGTCTAAATAATCTTAGAAAGCATATAACTCGGATAAAGTCACTTTAGTACTTCCTGTTGGTAGGTTTTAAACCCGCACCCTCGTGTATGAGAAGCAGGCGTCTTAATTCTCCGAGCCACCACGACTGTCAAATTGTACTACATATTATAAATGTTTTAAAGAACCTTTGTCCATTAAACTGTAACATATAATACTTGTAAATCCTCGGTCGTTAATAATATCAGTCATTGATGATCCTTTGTAAAAACGTATTGAAATATAAAGCGTACTCACGCGAGATACTGAGTACTGCTTATTGCGAGTGTTTAACGTGGACGCAATCGAAATGTTACCATATTTAGCCATTTCATTGGTTGGTTAACTTACAGCATTCTGGAGCGAACCAATCGGATTGCTGAACGTCAAAGGCCCTCTGTTCGATATTTCTGGTAATATTTCAGTGTTTACATAACAGTTTGATAGTCACAAGGCTAGACAATCTGGAGACGTTGAAATAATTTTTATATGTTGCTAGACATGACCTTGGACGAAACGATGTTTGTCTCAATTCTTGTAGATTAATATTTTACATAACTATAAGTTATATATATAGACATATAGTAAAAATGTGTAGATATTCATGAAGACTAATAAAAGATAACCATGGAGAGATATAAATGTGTTTTGTTGACGAAGTTAAGTAGGTTATTTAAATGTAAAAAGAGGATATACAATAATAGTGTCATAATCTACCTTTCTGAATGTTCTTTAGATGGGAATAATGGCTAACATTATAATAATGTACTAATAATCAAACTTATACCGTTAGTTTACCCGAGCGTACGGCGCGTCGCGTTCCGCGTGCGTATCAAAGAGCCATCAGACCACCCCGGATGGCGCCCAATAAGGGCTGATGCCGGTTCGGAGTCGCGGAGAACCTTACGGGTTACTGGGGCTCCGGCTCGAAGCGCAGGAGAAGGAACGGGATGGTTTTTAGTCAGTAAGAATCTGATACTCAATCCCGCAACATTATTGTTTAGGTTTATGTCTCTGCAGATTCAACATATTTTATAAATCACAACGTCATGAATCCCAAAATAACGTTTGTCCATATTTGTAGGAAAAATATTTTGTTTTATAGATAGCAAGGAATTTCACACAAAAATGCCTTTCAATACTGAGGCCTTTGTGTATATTTGGACGGACGTCCAGATTCGATCCCTGTAAAAAACAAACCGATTGCTTTCTATTCCTATCAAACTCGATTGACGGATGAATCTGCAAAAAAGGACAAAAATATACTTACCTCCTACCCAATATATAAAATATATATATATATATATATATAAGGATACGTATAAAAACAGTCACCAACCGTTTGCCAGGTTAGGGAATAAAATATAATGATTAAAAATAACTCTTTTTATGTTATAATTTCTTGTTGTGTAGATATAACTATTTGTAATAAACACAAACAGCTTGGATGTCCAGTCGAAATTGACTAATAAAAATTGTTCAACTTTCTTAAAAAAAATGCAATGACTGCTTCGATGACCGAATGTTCGCAAGTGCAACAACCGGGCAAGGGATCTCGGGTTCGATTCCCGGGTCGGGCAAAGTATTACTGGGTTTTAAAAAAAATCTTAGTAGTAGCATGGAGTCTGGAAATGTGCCCGGTATATGGCAATAGGCTCACCCCCTATTGCATGGAACTCATAACATAAATAGTGAAAAGTGGGTGTTACTTCTGTGTGCACCTCAGCCTAAGGTACAACATAAATATGTTAACGTGATGTTATGTTGCTATGTTAAAAAAAATCTGGACAAATATAAGCTGAATTGAATTCTTTAAACTGTCAAACACCAAGCGGTCGCCGGTGACCGCGACCTATTGTTCTTTAATTGTATCTATAAAACCGGTACTCGACGAGTTAATTAAGAAAACTGTAAAAGATTTAGTTTTGTATGTGTTAAAAAGACATTGTATCATGACTTTTTTGTGATACAACATATTTTTGAAGGTAGTCACTCAGTTTATTTTAACGGCATTTTTTGTATCGAGGTTTCGAACCAAATATCAAGCTATATTTTGATAAGGCAACTGACTGAGGAACAGACAGATATACGAAAATAAGCTTAAATAATATACATAACCTATACGATAAGATTTATAACGTAGCGTAGCTTATGCATTGGTTCCGTGCCTATCATTTCACTAAACCTTAAAATAATGATAGTAGGTTCAAAATCTTTAGATATAATTAGCAACCCGCCCCGGCTTCGCACGGGTGCAATATGCATGCATTATACATATAAACCTTCCTAAAGAAACACTCTATCTATTAAAAAAGCGCATCAAAATCCGTTGCGTAGTTTTAAAGATATAAGCATACATAGGGACAGACAGACGGCGGATAGCGACTTTGTTTTATAATATGTAGTGATGAGATCAAGGAAGTTGAAAAAAGGTGCACTTCATTTCACTTAAAAATGATTGAAGCACTATAGTGTCTGTGTTTTTTTTATGTGTGCATATTATGTAATGGGTATTGTGTTTTATGTATGGTACTACGTTGAAATTGACAAGTTCGTTGTTTCAAGAGACTATGTCCACCTTATTTTCAACGTCCTTATTTTCAGACAAACACATTGATTAGTATAGATATACAAACTGTTAACACGATCTAGAATAACCGAATCAACATAATATACATTAAGCCAAGGTTTTAGTTAATCCGTTCAAATATTCAAAATGTTATTTTGTACAATTTTGTCTGGACATTACACTGATATACAATTAAAATGGTTACAATTAAAACGATAATCCCGTCGGTTATTCAGTATGAATTTCAGCGATTTTGGCGCCTACTAAAATTGTTTTACTAAATTATAAACATTATTGAAGCGTTTAGAAAATTTTGATATTTGCGTTACGATTTTTAGCTTAATGTAGTCTGAAATTGGTCGTAGGTGCTAGAAGAGGTCGGGCTCCGGCTCCAATTAGAAGTAGGATCAGAGTAGTTTTAGTCAATGAGAGTCTGACACTCCCTCTCACTTCACCCACGGTCAGAGAAGGCAATGGATGAGTTTCCTCTCTTTAAAAAAATTAGCTAGGAGATTGCATAAGTTTCAAAAAGGTTACAGGCGGCTTTTTGCGCTGCGACGCGTCATGAACTTCTTTATGTATTCTTGCATTGTTGTCTGCATGTGTGTCGTGGCGTAATAAACATTTTTTCTTTCTTTCTTTTTTCTTTTCTTTCGTTTTTCTTTCCTTTCTATTCCTTCTTTTTTGTCTTTTCTTTCTTCTTTCTTTCTTTCTTTCCTAGAGATTTTTAATGTTTCTTTTCCTAATACATATCAATACAAATAACTTTTAATATTATCTTCAAATCATAGAATGATCCACTTTAGATAATTTCCATATTTTAAATGGTGTACCCGCCGGTATTATATTAGGATCGGAATTAATTCGATTTGGTTACCATTAGGGATTTATTTAGTTATCCTCGGACTATCGTTTTAATTCTGAGCTTAAAGATAAGCCTAATAACGTCTGGTTATTGCTTTGATACATAATATGGGCCTGTTATTGAGTTACGATAAACTTTTTTGTGGTTTTGTTGAAACGTGTAAATTATATTTTTTAGAAATTCTCAGTAGTAGCACGGAGTCTGGAATTGTACCCGGTATATGGCAATAGGCTCACCCCCTATTACATGGGACTCATAAAATAAATAGTGAAAAGTGGGTGTTACATTGTGCAGTGGCATAATGTGCACCTCTGCCTACCCCTTCGAGGATAAAAGGCGTGATGTTATGTATGTATGTGTATTTATTATTAGTCGATATTTTTCCATGGCGTTCGGATAGTTGTGAGTGCACTTGCTTAGCGAGGGATGATAAATTAATTAGCAGTTTACTTTCGATTTTTGAACTGGATAAAGGCTTATTAACTGCTTTTTTTCGATTTCTAATATTCTCATTTCAGTGGAATCGTTGAATGTATGTTTAAGTGTTTCGTATACAAAACTGCGATGCGACGTCGCATCGCAATAATGTGCGAACTCCCTCTACCCATTGCAAAACCTTGAATCTTATCTTCCCAAAATCTTCATTGTTTCTTTTTCTGTATCTCCTAAGCATTAACAGAAGTGCACACTTCTTTTTACGATCCATGTCGACGACCTAGTTTTCAATTTAAAATACGCTTAGTACGGTTGACGGTCGTCGAAAGAATGGTCAACCTGGGAGACGCCTTGTCGCACGAAATCGCATCGCAGCAATTCGGATCGTATTTTTTGCTTTACGAATTTGCTTCGCATTGCATCGCAGTTTTGTGTACGAGCCCAAAGACTCATTTCTTATTAAATAGGTATCATAAGGCGGAAAACAAGTGTTTCATTCACCATTAGAGTGTCTAGATTTGCATTCATCTGTATGTCTACTATGTGTAGTACGTAATATACATACATGTATAGTGTATACTACAATCTAAAGTGTCACCAACACACGGCACTGCAGCTACACACAATATATTAAAATTACAATGACGTGCGAAATAATAACACTACTAAATAACAATTTTGTAAAACGTGTGTGTGTGTGTTATTTATAGGTAGAAGAAGAAAATAAAGGTTTTTTTTTCATCTGTATAACATCTTAGGACTAGATAATTTCCTGAAGATTACGTTATTTGTCCGTTTTATACAGATCTTATAGCTACTAGAAGTCTATTGTTACTAGAAGTCAAGTGCGGGAGAGCCGTGCTTCGGCATGAATGGGCCGGGGTGTCGACCGGAGTGATACCATGGCCTCACAGAAAACCAACG
Source organism: Spodoptera littoralis (assembly GCA_902850265.1). NCBI lineage: Eukaryota > Metazoa > Arthropoda > Insecta > Lepidoptera > Noctuidae > Spodoptera > Spodoptera littoralis. The sequence continues at coordinate 6,300,620 of LR824539.2, forward strand.
TAAAACAACGCTTGCGTTACGTTTAGTCATGAGAGTGAGGTTACCAGAGGCCCAATTCCTCCCCCCCCCAAACCCTAAATACCCAACGATCCTCAAATTTTAAACATAAAAAAGGCCGGTAACGCACTTGTAACTGGTGTTCCAGGTGTCCATGGGTGACGCCAATTGCTCACCATGGTGATCCGTCTGTTCGTTTACCGGCTTATCCCATAAAAAAAGATAGTCCATACAAATTTCGTTTTATGTTCAATCTAGCGCATGGTAGGTAAGATCCAGATATAGTGAAACAGGTCCAACAACAACTTGACGAATTATCCTAGTAGACCTGTAGTTTGTATGAAATATCTTGAAATTCAGTGTCTTAGTAGAGGTTCAAAACAAAAGTATAGGTACCTTAAAGGTCTCTTTGTTCTACTCACCTATTATTTACTAGCTGTTATCCATGGCTTCATTAATGCCTAAAAAGAAATAAATATATTCACCAAATAACCTAACTAAATAAGTATGGAGGAATTTTAAATTAAAACAAACTTTGATTAAAATCACTTTACCATACTCTCTCATTTACATAAAATTTTGGTTTAAATCTACATTTAAATAAATACCTATGTGCATTATTTTATCTGTGCATACAAATTAAACTTACTATTACTATTATTACTAGCAAAAACACTGAGTTTTATATTTTGATTAATTTATTTGTTAACTTTTTAACGCACACAAAAATAAGGTACATAAGGCGGACTTAATGCCCTATGGCGTTTTCTCCCGTCAACCTTTGGGTTAAGTAAACAATCAGCGAAAATAGGCTTGTGTAATATGCAGTAAAATAAAACGAAATAAATAACTAATAGTAATTATAAATATTGTATAACATTATTACGGTTTTATCTTCTGATTAATTCTTTATGCAAATATTATTGTTTGTATCTCTAGTTTCTTTTATCCTTGTCATGCTGGTCTCAGTTCTACATAATATGTACATCTGTCTTCCTTAAATAAACTTAGTACTAATATCTTTACCAAATGATTGGCCTCTCTATTCTTATTAAAAATAATTATAACTATTAAACAACTTTCTTCAAGTTTCCTTGGCCCCATACCATGTCAATTATTAACCATTGGCTAGTATAATAGAAGAAGTTTTCTAGAAAAACGTATATGACTAGTATGGGGAACTTCATTCCTGTGAACAGCTTCAGACCTGGGTATATGTATTCGCCTCTCATCACGCTTTGAACGCACCTGGAATCAATTAACAGAATATTATTGCATCCAATCTATTTGTAGGGTGTTTTTCTAAATTTTATCAAACTATCACATCTGTCTTTACGTTAGAATCATCCAAATATGTTTTTTTTTTTAAAAACACTAGGATTTTCTCCAGTGTCGTGGGTGCGTTCACAAACATACAAGTTGACATACACATAATGACACCCAGACCAGGAACAACAATTTGTGGATCACACAAAGAGTTGCTTCGTACGGAAATCGAACCCGCGACTCGTTACTCGGCAGCCAGTTGTCCAGCCAGCGCGCCAACCGTGCAGTCAAATAAGATATGCAGTTTTGACGTTAGAGCGTAAAAGATGTTAACAAAATATTTAATATTCGTATCTTTTAACGGTGATACACATGTTATAGCGTAACACAAAATTGTTACGAGTTCCACAGATTATAGAAATTGTTTAGATTTATGAGAGATCCATGTAATAAGAGAATAAGTGAGCCCATTGCCACACACCGTATTTAATAGTCGTAAAAAAACCAAAATATGAGCTGGCTTCTTGCATCGATCATTATTTTTGTCTCTCCATTACCCAGCAGTCTGGCTGGAAGAGAATGCCCATGACATTAACCCTACCATGCATATTAGTATGTGCACGAAGCCTTTTAAAATAAAAAAGTACAAAACCTACTTACACAACAGTATAAGCGATAAGAAAACATGATAATACTCCAATATTCAGCACGTTACTCTTGGGCCTCTCTCTTTTCACCAGCACGAGGTCTGTAAGCACCACAATCAGGGATACAGTGTGCATACAGTGCTGGGACCAGAAGGGAACCACTTTGTGAATGCTCGGCGGTGCTATCAGCTCTCGATGAGTATTCCATACTCGCCAGAACAGTATGTCACCAAACTGGAAATAAAATAATATTTGTGTTATCACTGGGTCTCTTTGATGAGTCTACTAAAGATCTAAACAGTTTATATATGTGTAGCGGTTTGCAACTTGGGCCTTCCGCTACATAGTTTGTTTACCAAACCTATTTGAATAAATGATCGGAATACAACTGCTATTACCTAACAATATGGCCGGCTATAACGCTACCACATATTACAGAAAAACATTGTAATATTTTGTGACTGTCTGTTTTTTTATTTTATTTTATTTATGTCCACACATACAACATAAAGGACAACACATATATAAAATTAAAGTACAAAGGTACCACCTAATCCTATTGGAATTTCTTCCTGTGGACCTGGAGCAGGAGAAGTAATAATTATATAATGACACAGTGTGTAATAAAAAATAGAAAATTGAGATAGGAAACAGACTTTAAAGTAAACAAATAAAAAAAATTAATATAGTTTTGTTTATTTGTTATATGTTAACCTCAAAAAAGTTTGAACTTAAAGCTACTTTTAAAAGTATTTTAAATTATTATTTCACTTCATTCAATAAGAAAATTATTTATGCCACCCATTTTACCTAAAGTAGGTATTCCTAAAAGCATAAAGTTATTATGATAATCATAAAACTCTCAATACTTTATTATCTTCTCATTAAATACATCATAAATAAAAGTGTGAAACTAAAATACAAGGAAAATACTTTTTTCCTTATTACGAAACAACTTAAATGAGACAAGGTTAGGCAAGTAACAACTTCATTAAAGTTTCACCTTAAAATGGACATGACTGTTATTTTATAGTAAGTTTTTACACATATTAAAGAAATATTTTGTCGGGTGTATTTTTTGTAAACACACTTATAAAGAAATCAGTTTTTAAATGCTGCCTGCTGAGTGGTGGCAAGTGCGACTGCCGGGTCGGGCAAAGTATTACTGGGTTATTAAAACAAAATCTCAGTAGCAGCACGGAGTCTGGAATTGTGCCCAGTATATGACAATAGGCTCACCCCCTATTACATGGGACTCATAACATAAATACTGAAAAGTGGGTGTTAAATTGTACTGTGGCATAATGTGCACCTCTGCCTACCCCTTCGGTGATAAAAGGCGTGATGTTATGTTATGTTCAGTTTTTAAATATATGTACCTAAGAAAAAGAGTATGAAATGGAGTTTCTTGCTCGTTCTTCTCCATTCGAATCTTTATTACAGAAGGATCACCTGGCTTCACTGAGGGACAGACTGACATACTATTATTTATTTTGTATTTGTTGACGTTTCAAAAGTACCTACTAAATTATGGTTCAATTGAAATAAATGCTATGACTTTATGTGATATTAAGATATGAATATAGATATTTACAAGGCTTGTCTAAAATATTTATTAATGATTTTATAAGTAGGTATTATCTAATCATCGTCACAAGACTTGTTGGAGTGAGCATAATATTTACTTTGAGATCGTTTTGAATTAAAATGCAGTGACATGAAATGGTCACACGATACTATCACCCGGTTAATAAAGATAAGAGCTAGAACGGGAAGAAGACTCTACTGGAAATAGGATAATAATCGTGGACTAACAGCATATTATCATTAACCTATGTATGATAGTAAGTTTGGGAGTTCAGTGTGGGAGACCCATGCTCTGGCACGAATGGGCCGGATCGACCGGAGTGATACCACGGCCACACAAAAAACCGCCGCGAAGCACCAGTCCCCTCCCTTAATCTCCCCAATTCCTGTATCCCTAAACGGCCGGTAATGCACTTGTAACGCCTCTGGTGTTCTAGGTGTCCTTGGGCGACGCCGATGGCTTACCATCAGGTGGTCCGTGTGCTGGATAAACTTTAAAAAAATTGAAATTGTGTTAACTCACAATTACCTATATGATAATCTCAAACGAAATCGCAACAAAAGGTCAATAGATTATAAGAACACATTGTTGGTATCTATGTTAATAGATACTGGTATCAAAATCCCGTAACAGACTCGAAACACAAAGCATCCGAGCTTGAAGGTTTCAGATTGGCTCAATACGGTATTTGTGCCCACTTGAAGACGTATACTCGCAAACAATCGTAGTAAAATATAATATTTAATAGGTAGTTAAGTCGAAATTATTATGACAATTTAGTGGGTACATTGTATACTTATATTATTAAAAAAAAGGTACGTCACGTCATTAGCGAAGATGACTAGTTTTTTGTTTGAATACCCGTCTTTTAGATTAATTAAAAAAGGAATCCTTATTTTCGATGATATATTGATTAGAAATATCACGTCACGTCACGATTTTTGTACTTAATGGTGGCGTAATAAACAACCAATATATTATATCCGAATATCATTAAGTTATAGTCTGTATAGCAAGGAATTACTTATTGATTCTGCTTCACTGACAGACAGACGGACAGACATATCAATTTTTGACGTTTATAAAGTGCCTAATTTAGGTTTAATTGAAATAAATGCTTTGACTTCGACTTTGATTTCAGTTTGACCAAATGAACTTACCTATATGAATATTTTTTGAGGATACCCAAAAAACTAAAATCAATTCATAAAAAAGAAAATATCAATAAATAAATTAAATTGTACAAATAAGGCGTTGTTAGATATAAATGTAGAATGTAAATGAGAATCAATTTAAGCAATTGTGGTAAAACTTTTATATATTGGTCATATTGATACTGCTTAACCAAAATAATATGTATTATGTATACCACCTTGTTACTCACACATGAAACAATAAAGATTTTGAATTTGAATTTGACAATTTCTTGATCAATTGTCACATTTGCGACCAAGTGAAGTAATTTAATAAAGAAATCAGATAATAACATATTATTTTATTTACTCCATTCGGAATCTTCACAGTTAATTGCGTATTTCTGGGTCACTTCCAAACAAGCCGACCAAGGGTACGACATTGTGAAGTAATTGCAATCTGATGACATCTCTCAAAATCTTCCACATTTTTTGACAGCTGTGAGGTCGAATTATAAAGAGATTTTTTTTCCTTTTATTTTTAACTAGCTTCTGCCCGCGACTTCGTACGCATTATCCCACTTTTTCCCGTCCCCGTTCGTGATTTTCGGTAAAAAGTAAAAAAAAATGTTGGTTAAAAAGTATCCTATGTCGGTCTCCTGGCTCTAAGCTACCTCCCTACCAATTTTCAGCCAAATCTATTCTGCCGTTCTTGAGTTATAAGTGGTGTAACTAACACGACTTTCTTTTATATATATAGATTTCAATATTGGGCTATTAAAACTTGGTTCTACAAATTATTATAATTACTTTTATTCCTTGTTAAATAAAAAAGATTTGCTCAAAAAGATGTTCGTTATAAAATCGTTTTACCGGGTAGAGGAAGGAAGTTGAAGTAAAGAAAAATATTAAAAATTGATTGAAGGTAACCAATTATATAACTTATATTTAATAAATATTTCCTTCCTGAAAGTTATTTTTTTGCCTTAAGTTCTGACTACGGTGTAATTGATAAATGGCATTGGGTATTTTTAATAAATAATTATTATTGATTTAGATACAATTTAATACGTATAAAAGTTATATGAAAAATTTGCTTCGAAAATTATTTTTGACCTAAAAATTGCTTTCATACGTAACGAAACCATATTTTATACCTAAGTTTTTTTTTCGTACCTATGGAACCAGATATCTTTACCGAATATTTTTTATCAAACCCTAACTACACTGGCTTTAGAATCGAACGAAATGGAATACAAATAAAACATTTTACCTACAAAAATCGAACATACAAAAATAGCCCGTGTGTACCTTTTGTTAAAAATCAATATTAACATGCACTTTTGTACTTCATATTACTAAAACCTTTATTAAGTAAACATGTTTACAGGACCGCTTAGTGGCAATTTGTATGTTGAAACTTACTGCAGTGGTCGGTAGTAGGATGCTTGTGAAGCACAGGCATCTAACTTGATTGAGAACTTTCACGTGATTGCGTCCATGCTCTCCTCGCAGTTCCCTCCAATCACAGTAGAAACATATTGGGAAGTACACCAATGTGAACAGCTGAAACAAATTAACATAATTATTATTTATTCTTAAATCTTAGGCCCCGCCAATAAAATAAATTAAAAATCCCAAAAGTTATTCACGTAAACCCTCGGCCGCACTAACAGCTGTAGCCAAATGCCATTTAGCGCTTGTCTACATGTAGAATAGAAAACCAAATTATATGGAATTGACGTAAATTTTAACACTTGTCAGTGTCATCCTCCATTTAGTATTCCACTCTCTCTGTAGACAATCGCTAAAGTGGCATTTGGCTAAAGGCATTTTTTTAAGTGGGGTAAATCACTCCCTCCCGCCTGGGTTAGGGCGGGAGGGAGTGTCAGACTCTTACTGACTAAAAACCACCCCGTTCCTTCTCCTGCACGTCGAGCCGGAGCCTAGGTTACCCGTTAGGTTCTCCGCGACTGGGTAAAGGCATAGGGCGGAAATACGTGTATTTTTACCCGTGTAGCATTTATTTGTATTGCAAAAAATGGACGTAGGACAAAATCGCAAGTGCGACGGCTTGTGTTCGGTTTCTTTCCACCAAAATTATGTGGTAAAACGTCCGCGGTTTCGCTCTAGTGGCCTTACGTGAATAGTTTGTGCAGATTTTGAGATGTGGTACTAGAATATTTTTTAAAGGATTTAATCTATATCGTGTAAGCTATAGGTAGAACTCTTCTTTATCAAATCCATCTTGGTTTAAAACTTAAAGAAAAACATACAAGTAAACTTAACACTTGAAATTAATTTCTTCCAAGATAAACAATACAATATTTATTGTTTGATACATTCAAAGTTTAGCCTACATATGTCTTGTTCAGAAATTCTTCGAGAATGTTCGTCGAAGGATATATTAGAGATGGGGGAAACAATATTTTTTGTTGATATGTACGCACGTCACGTAAACAATACCGGACGGGTTTTAATGGGATTTTAATCTGCAGAATCCTGTAGAATAGTGATGTGCTTGATACTGTTTTTGTGGTGGATTTATTGAAATAGGATTTTAAAGATATTGTGTTAGTACTATAGTGATAGGCGTTGAAGACTTTAGGTAATTTAATACTCTTTTTTGGAAATAACACTCAATTTTTTTGTACGAATGTCCTTCCTTATAAATGTACCTACCTACTAAGCGTAAGATCAAAAAGTCGTGTAAATAAAATCTTTATATGCATTATTATTATCGAATAACAGTAGGTAACGCGAGACTCTAAACGCCTTAATCGTTTACACAAGTATCAATTTGCAAAAATATAATGACACTATCATTGTCACACTCAAATTTTCCTAAAGAGAAAATAATAACAACAAAAACATCTACTACAAAACATAAAGATTTGTATTCACAAAAACAATATTGTTAAATAATAAGTCACAAAAAGGAAAAAAATGTTAAAAAATCGAAACATAATGTGTTTTGTCAATTCTTCTCACTACATAGTATAAAACAAAGTCGCTATCCACCGTCTGTCTGTCCCTATGTATGCTTAGATCTTTAAAACTACGCAACGGATTTTGATGCGGTATTTTTTATAGATAGAGTGATTCTAATCTTAAGGAAAAAGTATGCTATTTGATGCAAAAATACGATGACGTCATAACAATGCGATGCGATCCAATACAAAATTCATAGAAAAATATCGTTTTTGACATTTGAATAAAAGTATTGAATTTGACTACCTGTCAACTACCGAATTGGGCTTCCGCTAGGTAACCTCACTAACACGACAAAACACAAACAAAAATTAATTGAAAAAAGCTCTATTAGGGACTCCCATGATCGTGAGATTGAGTCTAATGGTATCTATAGTGAGATTAAACTAAAACCTCATTTTTCATATGCATGTGTTTCACTACGTCTTACCTATTCTTATTTACACTTTTAAGACTGTAATATAGTAATTATGATACAAACAATAATATCAGTTTGTTGGTTCTTAAGCACCTTTATTGTAGACTTAGCTTAAACAAACCATCGTCTAAAGGTCAGGGGTTACGTACACAGGGACGGACTCAAAAGTGTACATAGACAACTTTAGTATTGACTCTGAGCTTGGTTAACAGATAATTTAAGTCAACATCTTGTATTTTAATAATAATAATAATATAAGCCTTTATTCTTTATCTTGTATTTTAATAGTTGGTAATTCGACTGATCGACTTGTTCGATTAATTTAGATTCGTTTGAATATTTAGACTGCTTTGTTGGCTGAGTTGTAGCCAGTGCGACTGCCGGGCAAAGAGTCTCGGGTTTGATTCCCGGGTCGGGAAAAGTATTACTGGGTTTAAAAAAAATCTTAGTAGTAGCACGGAGTCTGGAAATGTGCCCGGTATATGGCAATAGGTTCACGCCCCTTTCATGGGATTCATAACATAAATAGTGAAAAGTGGGTGTTATATTGTGCAGTGGCATTAAGTGCCGCATTCTGCACCTCTGACTACCACTTCGGAGATAAAAGGCGTGATGATTGATGATGATTAAGTGTATGTGCGTTTGAAATATTTAGCGTTTTATAGAGAGTAATAGATACTTATGATCAAGTCTGTGGACATAGGCCTCTATCAATGACTTCCAGATTTTTTTTCCTAAACAATCCTATTTTATTAATAAGAATAGTTGATAAAATAATAGTAAGTTGGAATGACAGTATAATGATAATAATATACAGTTAGAAAGTCTACAACAAAAAAAAAATAAGACATAATCAATAAATATGAAATAAGTTCTTCTGCCACTGATATTATATAAAATCAGTCTACAATTTTAATTGTTACATTTGATACAATACATGTTTGTTAGAAGCTCCATAACAACATTGAAGGGAAGTTTCCCCATGGTAACTTGTCGTCTTGTTAATTGTACAAAGAAAAGAAGCCATTTTGTCCTGCAAGCTATGAAATTAAGCCTTGTTTCCTGACGTTATTCTGTTGGCGACGCCGAAGACTTAAATATCTAAAAACTTGGACAGAAGGACAGTGGGGACTTTCGTTACAGGGGCAGACAGCACTCCTGTAATCGCTTTATGTCTTCAAACTTTGTAGCACAAGTTTATTTTATAGTTTTAATAATTACATAACATAACATAACATAACATCACGCCTTTTTATCCCCGAAGGGGTAGGCGGAGGTGCACATTATACCACTGTACAATGTAACACCCACTTTTCACTATTTATGTTATGAGTCCCATGTAATAGGGGGTGAGCCTATTGCCATATACCGGGCACAATTCCAGACTCCGTGCTACTACTGAGAATATTTAAAAACCCAGTAATACTTTGCCCGACCCGGGAATCGAACCCGAGACCCCTTGTCCGGCAGTCGCACTTACGACCACTCGGCCAACGAGGCAGTTATTTTTAATAATTATATACGGAATAACCTTGTCTCAATCTTACTTTGTATTCTTTTGAAATTTGATAAAAGAAGTGGGTACAAGTGGGTTTCATTATTTGTATTGATACACTAAACACGAATAATTGGGTAGTTTTCAGGTTACCAAAGTTAAGAATCTAAGTAGTCCGTCTGTTAGATAATGAAAAAATATTAGACACGTATTTTTTTATTTTCTCGTATTACGTTGCAATATTTAGATAAAATGGCGCTAAGTTTAGGACTTGGTTGTTACGTCATAACGTGCTACAAAATGTGGCACGCTGTGACGTCACACTATTAAATTTAAAGTATTTCATTTAGTGAGAAAAGAAAAAATACGTGTCTAAAGTTTTAAATTAATGTACCAGACGGACATTAAAATATAATTTAAGAAACTACCCTAGGTACTTTGTGATAACATTGGTGTATCTCATAAGCGTACATACCTTATTGCTTATATAAAATATATTTCCACATAAGCACTGACCGTTCGAAACGTGTGCTTCAAAAATCACATGCAATGGTCCTTTTGGTTGCTTGCTAAATAATGTATTCATAAAAGTTGTTTCAGTTTAAACAAACAGAATTCAAGTTGTAATTTTACGTATCTATGATAATAACTCAAATAATTACCATTAGTAAAGTTACGAAGCGTGGTATTTGTTTTACTTAATTTTTGAAAATTTATGGCTTTTGTTAACAGCTACGTGCTAAATGTATATTCAAAATTTTGTTGGCTACTTGTTCTGTTTACATTCTATTGTTTAATTTGTCTAGTAGGTTTAAAAAAAATTAAGGAACAAACATAGAACATTGCACTATATCCAAAAAATTGATATTTATTTTATGTCATCATTTTTGTCGTCTATCCCCTTCATCATAATATTCATTGGCCATCTTTCCATTATGCTGTTCCTTTGCATCATAAACTGCGACTTATTAATAAATTATTCGCATTAAACTTCAAAACGGGGCAAAATAAAAAAATATTTTATATTTCTTCGTGAAAATAATATTTTATGAATGGCCATGGTCCACCGGGATTGCGTTTGGTTATCTCTCACAATAAATTGGGATTGGTAAGTATAACTTTTATGTTGCAATATGAATCTGATTCGTGTTTTTACGAAGGTTTTGCGGACAGACTCGTTTGTAGAGGTATTATCAGTACAGATTGGTCCAATTTATTCAGTGTATTCTACCAGGACCACGTACCTACCTATGCATTTAAACACAGTCATAATTATAATATGTGCCAAAAATTTAATTAAGCTATATTTGAGGAATGCAATCTCCGTCGTGTTTAAAATTCGGAGATCTTACCATAATTATAACACGCCCAGCAATAATATGTACCCTTACAAGTAGAACAACGCGTGATGTCATTGAACAAAGAATTATATCTAATCAATGTAATCGAAAATAATACATTATTATACTTCCTACTCTCCTTTCTGTGGTAGTAATAATAAAATAATCACATAAGTTCAGTTTTCATCCTATTCCTTCGTAATCGTAAGTTAAATGAAATAAGGGTACTTTTTTAATTTCAATATAAGTCTTAGGTACATTCATTTAGTGGAATTTTTGAAATGATTCTGGTTTTCTACTTCCAGCCAAAAGGTTTCAAGGTCAGTATAACATGCCTTCCATTCATCTCATTCATCTCTATCAATCATTTTAGTGCGAACGGAACCCTTTTCAATCCATATCTTATTACACACAATCTATCCCTCGAGGAAAAATAAAAATCATCTAATTCGGATTGATATTTATAACGCCATATTTGTTTTCTTTTGAGGGATTAAGCTGAATTAATGATATTTATTATTTACGTATTCATTATTTACCCATTTTTATTGGTTTAAGCATAATGTTTGAATGTTTTTTAAACCTAAGCAAATGATGTAATTTGGGGTTAATGATCAGATATTTTTACTAGAACCTATAAAAAAAAATCAAATGTTAAAAGAAGGTCAAGTGTAAGACATACATTCGCGTATATTTGGGTATTGGTGTCAGTATATTTAACAGTACTAAATTCATTAAAAACATAGACTCACATTTGCTTTTTAATAGTTTCATTGTAATAATGATAGCCTATTGTTAATTTCAAACTCTATACAAAGAATATTAAAACTAAAACTTTTTGTACCGATTTGCTCGAATCGAATCTAAAATTATCATACTCAATAGTCACTTCAACTCAATCAATAAACACACCACTTATAGTAAAATGTTTGCAAAAATAGCTCTAGAATTTTCGAAATCCTGTCGGTTGAATACACCGGATTGGTCAATTTGAGATTGGAACAGATAATAAAGATACAATGCCTCTATGGCTCCGTGACCCGTGCAAAGAGGTCTGTTGACTTAAAAATCATGCGTTATTTATAACTGTCGTTTAATTCTGTCCTTTATGGTGTACCCTGTATATGGCTGACAGTATTATGTTTGGTAGTGATTAACATTAATTTATGCGTCTTAATGGCTTAGTATTGTTTTGTTTTTAAGATTTTTTTGTATGTGCCTTTTCATTTTTAACTTAGGTACTTCCAAAACTGATCGACACATATTAAATAATTTTTAGGGATCGTAATTACTCAATAATAATTTTAATTGAGAGTGAAATTTTATCCAGATTAGACCATTAATTTCAAAGGATTAACTGTATACCAAATTATATAATTTAATTAGAATTAATTTAAACGACTTCTGTTATTATTTAGTAGCATTATAAAAAATAACTTACATTAAACCACGCTGTGATCAATTTAAATCTGATCTTCTGATACATTTGTATATCCGGATCATCGTGAGCAGCAAAATCGATGGTAAGCAATAATCCTGCCACTGCCACTAAATGCACATAAGATAACGCGTAGAACCACAATCTCACACGCAACAAGGTTCTACTCTCTTTCATAAACCCGGTACTAAGAATGGCTGAATCTAAATTCAACATTGTAATAAAAAAAAAACAAATTCGAAATTCGAAAAAAAAGATGGCCGCTATATTCTCAGCGGCCTGCGCGCACGTATTCGGACTTAAGACGATACCAATGTACTGCAGTACTTGTATTTTAAGTCAAGTTTAATGGATGAGTCGTAGATCCAACGCTACTATATATAAGGAACATACATACGTCAATGGATGTAAACGATTGTCATTTTAGTTCACTAAAAAATAGGACTGTAATCATTTAAAAGACAATTTGCAATATTACCGATGTTTTTCTTGATATATACAAAGTACAATAAGTAAAGGCTAAGTTAAAATTAATTTTAATAGATATCCATATTGAGATAAACTCCCATCTAATGTTGAGATGATATTATATTCACTCGGATAAATATTTTAATAATTCTTAATGTTTGGAAGATCCTATCAGATAATACATGCTGCGGAGAACCTAAGGGGTTACCGGGGCTCCGGCTCGAAGTGCAAGAGTACGAACGGGGTGGTTTTTAGTCTGTAAGAGTCTGACACTCCCTCCCGCCTCACCCAGGCGGGAGAAGACTTTCGATGATTTTTTCTCTCCTTAAAAAAAATATGTAATACATATCCTAAATCCTATATTACCTAATTTAACAAATAAAATAGATCTTAATCTGAGATTTCTGGATCGACCTGCGTTTTTGACAGAAGCTTAAAAAGTAAAAAATCGGTCTCTATTGAAATGTTATTAATTTTTACTATAAGTGTTTCTTACTATTACGAAAAATACAATAACATGTTTTTAAATTTTTATGTTTTGTTCTAGAAGTTGGTATTTTATACATTATAGGTACTTACTTACTGTTTTTTTATACAAAATATTTATGTACATGATTGCCTCTTAAGTCAAGTGGTTGTAAGCGTGACAGTCAAGTACGAGGTCTCGGCTTTTAACTGCTGGTTACTCAAAGTATAATGATAATTCAATGAATAGTTTTTTTGATGGTTCTTTTATGTGTTGGTGAATAAGACTATTTACAAACTTGTTAAAAGTGTACGTTATATAATGGTTACATAACATACCTATGAAGTATATAGGAATTTTATGTATAGTGCTTGTATATACATATATGTAACATAACATAACATCACGCTATTTATCCCCGAAGAGGTAGGTAGAGGTGCACATTACGGCACTTAATACCACTGTACAATGTAACGCCCACTTTCCACTATTTATGTTTTAAGTCCCGTGTAATAGGGGGTAAGCCTATCGCCATATACAGGATTCGATATACAATTGACTGCACGGTTGGCGGGGTGGCTGGGCAACTGGCTGCCGCGCAATGTGTCGCGGGTTCGATTCCCGCACGGAACAACTCTTTGTGTGATCCTCAGATTGTTGTTCCGGGTCTGGGTGTCATGTGTATGTGATATTGTATGTTTGTAAACGCACCCACGACACAGGAGAAAATCCTAGTGTGGGGCAACGTTTAAAAAAAAGAAAAAAAAAATCGGACTCCGTGCTACTGCTGAAAACTTAAAAAAAAACCAGTTATACCTTGCCCGACCTGGGAATTGAACCCGAAGTGCATTTATTCTTAGATTTGTCAAAATGATCCAAAATAAATAGATAACATTCTTTAAAATCGTCTCTTCATCATTCAACAACTAATATTATAAATGTGACAGTAATTCGATTTTAATACTCCTAAAATGTTGCTAATGTTTTTTTTTAAACTGTCAAACACCAAGCGGTCACCGGTGACCGCAACCTATTGTTCTTTAATTGTGTCTATGTGTGTATGAGTTATGTATGTGTGTATGTGTATGAGTTAAGGGGAGAAAATCATCGAATGACTGCTCCCGCCTGGGTGAGGCGGAAGGGAGTGTCAGACTCTTACTGACTAAAAACCACCCCGTTCCTTCTCCTGCACGTCGAGCCGGAGCCCCGGTTACCCGTTAGGTTCTCCGCGACAATGTATACGGGTAGGATGTATGTAGATAGCAGGGGTACAGAGAAATACTTAAGATACCTTTACACCCCCAGCAAAACTGCGGCTAAACGCTAGTGTGATACATAACCTAGTACATAATACCCTTTAATAGACTAGGCTATATCTATATAGCACAGCAAGACAATGAAGTCTAATTAATTGCCTATTATTATCTGTTATTATATTTACGATATTATTATCACAACAACTATATTAGTTACTATCTTAGATCAACTATGTAATTACCGTTATTAAATAAAAGGTATACAATATTGCTGATCTATACATGCAGATAAATAAAACTGGATTGTCTGTTTGTAATATTAAAATAATCATTTTTTACGACATGTATATGAATATAGGTACGATATACATACATACATACCAAAATAGCCTTTTTTACAATTTTGGTCTGTATTTCTGTTTGTAATGTAACAAAATAAAGTTGTTTTCTAAAATTCATTTTCTACGCGGAAGTGTAGTCGCGTACAACAGCTAGTAATAATTATGAATACACACAAAGGTACAGGGTAAAATCATAACCTTCTTTTTTGCATCGGCGTAGTCCGGAAAAATAAAATATAAAAAACAAAAAATAATATATAAAGGTTAATAGTGTTAACTATTATCTATATTATTATAACAAATAAAAACTAAAAAGCAAAAAATAACTACTTATAGCTTCTGATAGGTTTACCCAACCACTGATAGGTTAAAAGTAGACGCCATACTCCGCCATTTGACGTCGGTAAAAATGTTCACCATCGCCATCAGCTTTTAAGTACTGCTGAGCTAACTTTACTTTCTGCTTATTCCAATTTATTAAGTCGTAATTTTGGACAATTACGTTATCATTGTAAAATAAATTAAATACCTATATAGGTATCTTTAAATCCACAAGGAAAAAAGTATATAGAAATGCAAAGTTGCCGTCACGGTACACCTTATCCTCAATCACATAAAAATAAACTAGTAAACAAATAAAAAAAATATCAATATACCAGCTAATAAAGTCAATATTGAAAAAGCTTTATTATTATGGCTATAAAGTCTGTTTTCATATCGTTAACAAGTTGACAACAAAATGTAATAAATTCGTGTACTCAATGAGTGTGCATATGAATCTTATGAGCGTACGATGTCGTCCATTGATCGAGTTAAATAATGTCAAGGTGTTCTCGACATTCAACAGAAGACAGGTCAAAATATCCCCATGCAGTAGCTAGGTTTGAGTCAGCGGTTCTCAAAAATGATAATTGTGACCTTTAATCAATGTATAGTGTTTTTGTAAGACATTGAAAGCTTTTAAATATATGAGAACTATATATAATAGAATCACGTGTTAGTGTATAGGAAAACTTGTTTTTTTTTCAATATGATTGCCTCGTTGGTCGAGTGGTCACAACGGCAAGGGCTCTCGCGTCCGATTTCCGGGTCGGGCTAAATATTACTGACTTTTTTTTAAATCTCAGTAATAGTACGGAGTCTGGACTTGTGCCTGGTATATATGGTAATAAGGTCACCCCCTATTACATGGGACTCATAACATAATTAATACTGAAAAGTGGGTGTTACATTGTACAGTGGCATTAAGTGCCGAAATGTGCACCTCTGCCTATCCCTTCGGGGATATAAAGCGTATTTTCATGTTGTTATAAAAGTATCTGTCGTACAATAAGTGTTCACTCTCTTCCAGGCACAAAATAAATCTAGTTGTCACCCAGACGGGTGGCCATATTGAAAAAAAAAACTTGCAATATCCTATATACCTACAGTACCTATGTATGTTATTAAACAATTTCTCTTTATGTTTTCATTAGATATGGTCTTATATAAAAAAAAAACTACATATTATTCCTAGCAATGACAAATTAGTTTTGTGCCAATTACCTACACAGTTAATTTTCTACCAAAACTTCTTCAGCAAATGACTGTAGTACTTATAAATATACGTACTAGGTTCAAATTCATAACTTAGCTAATATTCCTAGTATTCAAGTTTATGAGTTAAATAATAATAATAATAATAATACCAATTTATTTCAGATAATAAAATCCATAAAATTACATTAAAAACGAATTCAGGTTCAAAATTATATAAATTAACAAATTGACTTTATAGCAAGTATCATAAAATAAAAATAAAAATCATATCGTTCATTCATCAAATAATCAAAATAATAAATTACACAAACACACAAAGAACATACATAGTCAATTAATTATAAGTAGTCAGTTTCAATTATAAATAATCAATACAATCTCAATATAATCAATAATAATACAAGTCAATAAATACAAGTCAATAAAAAATACAAGTCAATAGATAATAATACAAGTCAATAGATAATAATACAAGTCAATAGATAATACAATTCAATAGATAATAATACAAGTCAATAATATAGGTATGTCAACTATAAATATGAGGGACCGCTCGCGTGCAATCGCATCCACCTCATCAGCATTGGTGAGTCCCACCGCTGGGACAACGTGCTCAGAATACCATTCGGGCTGCCACGCACACGCCTTAACAGCGAGGCGCACCTTTTCCTGATTATGGCGAAAAAATCATCAGTTTGCGCCTCAGCAAACATAGCGGAAGCACTACAAAAGCGTGGCAGCCCCAATAATATCCTAAACGCATTGTTATACTGCACTCGCAGTGCACTGTACCCCCGCAGCGCAAAATTAGTCCACAGGCTGCACGTGTAAAAGGTCTGGCAGTACGCCTTGAATAATGTTATCTTTACTTGAGTAGTACAACGTGCAAACCTGCGAGCCAACATATTACACCGGATGGACAGAGCCCTGCGTTCCCTCTCGATGTCCTCATTGTCACACAAGTCTTCAGTCACCCAGTGACCCAGATACTTAAAGGCACTAACCTTTTTCAGACGCATGCCGCACAGAGTTACATGAGGAACATGGGAGTAGCATTTGCTACGTGACTTGAACACCATGAACTCACTCTTATTCGCGTTGTATCTGAGCCCATGGGCTTCCGCGTATGATTGGCAGATGCACATCAATTTCCGTAACGCTGCAATCGATGGGCTCAGCAACACCATATCATCAGCGTAGCTTATGTTATTTATACTGACTCCGTCTATGGAACATCCGATACCAGTGTTACTGAGCTCACCGATGAGCCGGTTCATGTACAAATTAAAGAGATGAGGGGAGCTAATTCCCCCCTGCCTAACTCCGCATTCCAAACCGTATACATCAGAATGTGCACCAGCCCATCTCACTCTGTTGCGCTGATTGGCGTACCAGAACCTCAGCAATGAAATTACCTCCCGAGGTACCTCAGTGTCACTCTCCAGCTTCTGCCACAGCCTATCGTAACACACCAAGTCAAAAGCTTTTGATAAATCAAGGTAACATGCATAGACAGGTGTGCCACGACCAGTATAATACTGAACAGTCTGCTTGAGGCAGAGGATAGCATCCTCAGTTGAAAGTCCTGGTCTAAACCCAAACTGGGCGTCGTGTAATTGTAGACGCTCTTCCAACTGCTTGTCAAGCAAACTGTCCAGCACCTTTGCTATAACAGTAGCCAGAGAGATAGGTCTATAATTTGACAGATCCGATGAGTCACCTGTTTTATTCTTTAGGATCGGCACCACTGTAGTGTACATAAGTCTCTCGGGTAAGTAACTGTGACCAATACAGAGGCTGAAGAACATCGAGAGAACTCTAGGCAGGTGCATTCCCGCATACTTAAGGTGCTCGATGCTGAGATCATCGTGACCAGGAGACTTGCCCCTCACCATCTTATTTATAATAGTAGCAACTATCTTCGCAGTACATCGTACACTAATTGCGGTGATAAGATTCTCAGCAGCGGGCACCCGAGACGCCGGCCCGAGCGGGGACTCAACCCTGAAATGCCGCTGGAACGCACAAGCTATATCATGGGGGTCATGCTCACCACCAACGCTAGCAGGAAGGCTCGACCCCGGGCTTAGCTTTTTAGTGTTTTTCCAAAAACTACTAAAGTCTTTATTAAAATGGTTTTCTGCTATAATATTCATTTTTATTTGTGTTTCATTTTTCTGACAAGAAGCCAACTTTGATTTAAATATTTTTCTGGATTCACACATCCTAATATATAAATCACCAGACTTTGGTTTGCGGACACCCACGTCCGAAAACAAAATCGAGCCCTCCTGTGAGCGTCACTGACATACCGGTTCCAGCCAGTAACATACCTACGGTTGTTACGTTTAGGCACAGAATAGCTAGCTTTTGCAGCCCTCGTCAAAATATTAATTATCTTATTATACATGTCATCTAATAAATATTTATGCTCGTCAATATTACACATACCGTCAGCACAACATTGAAATTCCGGGGGAAAGTCAATTAACTTTAATTTAGAATTACAAATACGATGATATTTGTCTATTTGATTTGTATTTCTTTCTCCCCATTTTACACTATTGCGAGATATATTACTTGATTTCGTCGGCTGTTGGCAACTTGAGCGGATAGCATTAAAATTACAAACAAGCAATAGCGGATAATGATCGGACCAATATACATCGCTGTTAAGTACAGACGCACTTAATATGGCCGAACGCGCAGCGCTCGTCACCACACAATGATCGAGCCAGCTGTGGCTGCCACTCGCACCGCACACATACGTATAAGTGTCATTAGGTAAAAGTTCCGTATCTACGCACGACCAAGATTGTTCCGTGCAAAATGATAACAACTCTGAATGAAACAGCTTACCCGGATGAGCGTTGAAGTCCCCAAGTATAATCACTGAGTTAACATCGTTACCTTCAATAATGGCGTTTAGTTCACTTAAGCACTCCGTAAATTCACATAGATTATCATTTGAATTAGTAGGCATGTACACTGTTATCACCAACAAAGACCGGTTTTCACACATAATTTTTATAGCAGCGATACGCACACTACTGCACGGAATAACGACCACCTTCGGGAACACAGCTGATCGCCACAACAGGGCCACACCCCCGTACGGTCTGCCGCGAAGCACACCCGTAGACAGGTCTACCGCCGACTTTCCAGTGAAGGAGAATGCACCATCAATGTTGCCCAGCATAGGGATATCGTGCTGCAATAGCCACGTTTCCTGCAGCGCAATGATGTCTGCTTGATTACAAAGTCTTCTCACACATTCGATTGACCTCGAGATATTTTTACAATTAAACGATATTAGTTTGGTAGTTTTATCTATTATGTTAGCTTGGTTTTATCAATATCTCGATATTCACGTACCACAGAGTTGTGAGAAAAGTCAACAAATCGCCGAAACATCACTCCACTTGGCCAAAAATCATCCCTCAGAAATACGTTGAGCTTATTTTTAGGTACAAATATTTTATAAGCATTGTAGTCCTTCGCAATTTTCATATTCATTTTCTGAAGGTCAATGTCTATGTTTACTTTACTTGTAACGTATTTCTTAATGTCACTCGTAGATGTCTCCTTTGATACATTGTAGATATATATCGGAACCTTGACGTCAGCGGCCCTGAAGTTCGAAGTTCTATCTACGTTACCCTTTCCAACTTTACCCTGGAAACGGTTTCTCAACCTCTTTTTTTGAACCAGTATAAAGCCGTCGTCCAAAGGTTGTGACCTAAACTCGCCTTCCGAGTCACTTAAGATTTCGGAAAAACTTTTTTGTGAGTTAAAGTTTGAATATCGATCATTTACGTGCTGTGGTTGTTGATTTAAAACATATTTGTTCCGTCTCTATATTTATCATCTTCGAGAATTTACGTCACAGGTCAGAGCAAAGTAATCCTTACTATATACCTACTTAGATATTTATTTACTTTTAAATATACGTTTTTTATAATATTATTAACTAGCTTCTGCCCGCAACTTCGCGCGACTGATCTTATAGGATTTTTGCTCTTAATTAAGACACTATGTGTTAGATAGCCAATCCATACAATAAATTAATCTATACAGATAAATTAAATTGGTGTGTCTGTTTGTAATATTAAAATAACCACTTTGTACTACATGCATATGAATACACGAATACATACGATACACATATCAAAATTACATATTTACAATTTTTGTCTGTCTGTCTGTCTGTTTGTACTACCTAATCTCCGGAATGGCTCGACCGATTTTGCAAGACTTTATTGGTAGGTAGCTGATGTGATGTACTAAGGAGTAAAGTAGGAACCTTTTTATATAGGAAAATTAAAAAAAAGTTATGTTTTACAATTCATGTTCTACGCGGACGACGTCGCGGGCAACCGTTACTTTATATTGTATATGATTACCTATATATATTTTAACATCAATCATAGGTCAACAACATCGACATACATAAGTACTAGCAATATAAGGCAATAATCCCAGCTCTTCTAGTCGAGTGTCATTACAGTGAATGGTTGGCACACAATGCACCTAGATTGCACCGATAGTTCATATTGAAGCTGACAGGTGGCAGGAGTGAGGTGTATGGCAGCTTTGTTATGATCACGGTGACTTAGTCGCTGGTAGTATGATTGCTGGGAATTTTATATGTGTATATATAATATGAGATATTTATTTATTACTGTTTATTAAACTGTCAAACACCAAGCGGTCACCGCGACCTATTGTTCTTTAATTGTGTCTATAAAACCGGTACTCGACGAGTTAAATGATATTCGACCGCTTTATAGTAAAAAGGCTGAAATGTTTTAAATTGTTAAATAAGTGTTTAAATATAATTATTATTTGAATGATTTTGTACTTTATTTGTATTATAACTATCGAGGAGGAGTCAATCAATGATTTCCCCCCCTTAAAAAAAGCGTACCTAAGTCAGAGCAAATGTTTCCATTAACAATGTTTAATTAACTTATTATGTAATTAAAGTGATTCCATTTCATAAATGTTAATACACATTAATTAATTAATTCAGTTTGAAGTTACGAAACTTCAAAGATACCTAGTTTGCTTGCAGGTGTGCTAATTACATTTTATATCTAATCTTTATCAGAGCGAATCGCTTTTTGTATGAAAACATTTATTATTGACCTTACATTCGTACAGTCATTCATATATTCATACATTCATACAGTACACCTTACAGTCATAACTTGAATATGAACTACTCATGTTTATATATGTATTACCAATTTATAAGAGTACTCTCTAAACCAAGTTTAACAAGTTTTGTTTAAACGTGCTCTTCTCCAGAACTACTGATCCAAAATGAATAATTATTTTCGTGTTGTATAGTCCAGAGTAAGGTTCCACAACCTCCTTAAAGCATATTTTTATTTTTAATAAATATTAAAAAACGTTGGCCCACACTAGGCTTTTCTCTAGTGTCGTGGTGCGTTTACAAACATACAAGTTCACATACACATGACACCCAGACCCGGAATAACAAATTGGTGGATCACATAAACAGTTTCTCCGTGCGGGAATCAAACTCGTTACACCGTTTACCCAGCAACCGGCAACCGTTTACCCAGCTCCCGCGCCAACCGTGCAGTCAAATGCCTATGCAAAGCCCATGCTTCAAAATATCACGCTACGATCAAACGAAGCAGAACAGCGAGTGAAACCGCGGGAGTAGCTAGTATAAAATAATTTAAAGGACCATCAGCTCACAGAGACATTTTGAAAGACAAGGTCAATGACGTTTACTTTCTTAAGTTCGGGTCAGCACTAACCAGTCTCGATGGAATGCCATTGTTGTATATGGAGCGACTGCCATCTGCCCTTCACAGCTTACTGAACATGACACAATTTTTACAGCCTAGCAATCAGAGTTGGATTTATAATTATTTATTTATTACTATCAAAATCAGTGCTAACCAACTGACATTGATTTTTTTTATTTAGAGAGACTTAATCTAATGTGACAAAGTAATTTTATATAAAATGAACTTTAAAATTAATTTTGTATTTTAAGTTTCAATTTTAAACCAAAAAATAAATTATTTATAGGTAAATATATACCTCTACAACTTAAAATATACCTAACTAACTAAAAACTAAAATATTTATACCTTGAAAAAAGTAATAATAATAAAAATGCTATCATAAGGCATCAAAAAAAAATATTTTTTCTATTTTTTTCTCACGAATATTCGTGTCTTAAGTGGCTTGAAACTAATCGAGATTCTCGAAAAATATAACTAACAATTAATTTAAAATTTGGAATGATACATTCAGTCAAAAAAATATCGGGAATGGAAAATTTGTTTATGGTTCCAAATTCAAAATTTTTTTTTTTTATAGTTGTTAGATTGGCACAACCGTTTTCCATTTTGGCGCAAACTTTGAGTTGCATCTGTTATTTATATTAAAATACAGTGTTGGTTTTAGTAATGTCATATAGTGTGTATTGCGAATTTCATAATGGACAAAAATATCAAACAAAGAATTTGTTTTATATTTTGCATCGCCAATGGAATTTCGTGTTCGGAGTCACTGAAAATGTTACAGAAGGCTTACGGTTTTTACGATTTGTATTATAGGCAGTCCTAGTCATATTAAGTGAAATGCATTTTTTACTTTCTTGATATCGATATAAACCACAATTTTCTTCAAATTCGTAACGATTTGATTATCACTTTAGTTCGTAAACTAATTCTAATATAAGTAAAAATATAAATACCCAAGTCTCCATAGATATTTCAAGATCGCCCCAACTGAAGAATGTGTCCTCGGCATAGATTAAGTTTCATATGCATTTTTAAGTTACATGGACGTCCTGATAGATTTGGGTTTATCATTGATGCCGCAAACAGCTCGTAAGCACGATCATGGTTATATGAGTGCAAATTGCAGCCTGGTTGATTACTTCCTCCATTGGAGTAGAAGTTTATGTCACCAGTAGGGTCTCCGATACCATGCGCGAACAGTCCTGAAGTATCCAATGGATCACTTCGACGTAGCGGGCATCACCTCGTCTCAAACGGTTGGAAACTACACCCCGCTGACGTCCTGATGGGTCTAAGCCTGAAGAAATAATTTAATAGGCTACTTTGATAAGATCATTGGAAATTACAATCATTTGGCATCATTCATACTAAACGTGTTGTCAGTTTAGTCATTCGGTAAAGTCAGTTAGTCGCCTTTCCATATATTTAATATTTTTTTCACACCGAACTGACTATACGTTATTGGGTAGTGCGTTGTTGCTGACTCTCGGTAGCCGATTATTGTACTACGCGTCTGCTGGGCGGACGCGGCTTAACTACGTTACCGAACGTAACAGCGTATTAGATTGCTTATTATTTTGTTCACTCGTATAGCGCAATGTATGCTATAGCGTATTATCAGATTGGTACGAACGCATACTGCAGACTGAGTCCACGTTCACACTGGGGCAGGTAGTGAGGATACACATACATTTGTTGTGAACGATGGTTTGAATTTTAACGTAAAATAATACATTTAAGTTGATATTAATGTCTATGGTACGGTGCGATGCGTCACTGCACCTATAAAATGGCAAAAGAAAATGCTGGAAATCATTTCCTGTTTTTTAAAAATGTTTTTAATTGTGATTAAATTATTTCAAACTCACCAGTGATTCTACCAATTAATTTAGAGTCTGCATGAAGTAATCTTCCCGCAATGCCAACAATGTGTGCTCCAAGGTCAAATCCAACCAAGTGCATAAATACTACATGTAGTGAAATACCAATTTGCTGTGAGTTCCGAGAATTGGTTAACCATCGTATAAAATTGGCCAAGTTAACTGTAGCTACATACGCACTATTTTTCGCCTATGTGTAATTAGAACCGGCTGCTCTCGTCCTGTCAACCTCAATGGCATTGTAATCATCTGGGTTATATCATTGTAATTATCATATAAAAACGATGGAACAAAATAATGATAATAAGAAGTCAAAGAGTGTATTCCAATGTCCCACGTTCGCTATTGAAATTTTAAAGTGGAATTGTGTATGAATTCGGTTTATTAATGAAGTTGGTTCATTGCAAAGTGTACATAGATTCCAATATAAGTATAATAAGCGAGAAAAAAAATCCAACATTACTCCTAAACCGAAAGAAATGTTTAACGATGTTAATAATTTAACTGTATAGACAATGTAATATGACAAATTATTACATACATTTAATCACATAAGTTTTTCATAGCACAATCATTTTATAATACGACTAGCGACCCGTCCCGGCTTCGCACGGGTGCAATATGCTATGCATGTATTAACACACATATAAATCTTCCTTAAGAATCACTCTATCTATTAAAAAAGAACCGCATCAAACTCCGTTGTTATTATTATTATTTCTTTTTCGATCTCTTTGGCTAGATTTGGTGTTACATTGTTCTCGCACAATCAAACCAATGAAACTGTGTAACTGAAGAATTGTATTGTGAAACTGATTGGAAAAGAGTAACCTATGGAGTTTCTTGCTCGTTCTTCTCCATAGAAATCTACAACTTGGAATGAGCAAATAGCTTCATTTTTAAATTTCTATTGCTGACGTTCAAAACTGCCTTTCTGGTCTAATTGAAATAAATGATTTTTGACTTTGACTTTGACTTTGTTGTGTAGTTTTAAAGATCTAAGCATACATAGGGACAGATGGACGGCGGATAGCGACTTTGTTTTATACTATGTAATGATGTGTCTTTATATCTATGGCTACCATATACATACGTATGTTGTATTGTATTGGAGAGCCATTAACAAGGAGGTCCCATCAATTAATCAATCAGACCACGTCACGGCTACGTGACATGAACATGATTTATAGCACCTCACTAACGTTTGAAGTCGATATTATTGCGTAGTAATTTATTTTATTGATAATTGTATGCGTTTCATGACTAATAAGGACTTCAACTACATTTTTGCTCTTTTAATCAGATGGTGTATCGTGTATATAAGTATACCCACTGTTGGGCTAGGTACCTAACCATAGGTATGGGTGCCTGGTTTAATGGTATCTGTGGAAT
Source organism: Spodoptera littoralis (assembly GCA_902850265.1). Lineage (NCBI taxonomy): Eukaryota > Metazoa > Arthropoda > Insecta > Lepidoptera > Noctuidae > Spodoptera > Spodoptera littoralis. The sequence goes on from LR824539.2 coordinate 6,326,064, forward strand.
GTACACAACATTCTATTGATAAATGAATTCTTGAATCTTATTTTATCTTTATAAATAAGAATGAATTCCTATTCGTTAGTCTCGAGAAAAGTTCAAGATTTGGCTAATTCTGGTCTTGAAATGTTCGTAAATATCCAGGAAACGTTTAACTCTTTCAGGCACTGTAGCTTGAAGTATGCTTCAAATTTGTTGGCATTGATTTTTAAGCATTTCAGTATAATTGAATAAAATATATTTATAACAAGTTATATATTTATAAAAGTGTGACTGAAAGAGTTAAAAGATGGGAAAAAAAATTTAGGCGCTACGAAGTTCACCGGGTCAGCTAGTTATTTATATAACAATACGTACATAATTATTTATTCTATCTACGTTCCACATAATAATTTATTGACTAAGAATTACAGTCATTCATCATCACATTATATGGTATGTATCTTATGTGTATAATATGTAGTAAGCGCGGGCCTGCGGACGGCGAGCATGGGTGGCTCCCCGTTCGACCAGAAACAGACCCGAGAGTACGGCGCGTCGCGTTCCGCGCGCGCCTCAAAGAGCCATCAGACCACCACAGATGGGGCCCAATAGGGCCGATGCCGATTCGGAGTCGCGGAAAACCTAACGGGTAACCGGGGCTCCGGCTCAACGTGCAGGACAAGGAACGGGGTGGTTTTTAGCCAGTAAGAGTCTAACACTCCCTCCCGCCTCACCCAGGCGGGAGCAGTCATTTGATGATTTTCCCCCTTAAAAAAAATGTATCTATACATACATTCTATTTACATATCTATATTTAAACAAAACGTTATATAATAATCTATATAAATAAAAATTAATTTCCGTTCTATAGTGGAGAACAGCTGAACCGATATTGCTTATTTTGGTCTTAAAATGTTTTTGAAAGTCCAGGGACGGTTGCAAAGGTAAGAAAGAATTTTTAGGCGGTACCAAATTTGCCGAGTTAGCAAGCCTATCTATCTATATAAATCAAAATGAATTTCCATTATTTAGTTTCGCTAAAACTTGAGAACGGCTAAACAGATAATTTTGATCTTGAATATAAAAAGAAGATCCATTGTCCGGTGTCGCGCGTTGTCTCCATGGAACCCCCTTGTCTGTACTGTTTGACTAAAAACTATCCCGGTGTCCTGTCTGACACGTAGGTACGATTGTACGGGAATGACATTCTTCTTCAGTTTTCCTGCTTAGTCAGGCCCCACCATAAGATGCACAGAGAAATGCATAGCAAGTATCTTAACTTTACTTTATCTAATATGCTTTTAATTATCCACTAATACAGTAATTTGTTTCAATAATACTTTGAATTGTAGAACCTATTGCATATCACAGTGCGTATTGCAATTCTGTACTTTCTGCTTTTTTGTTGTATCACTAACAGTACAAAGAATGAGAAACTAAGCACTAAAGTTTAAACTCCACTTAAGAACTTGAGCACATAGTCAGCTAAATAAAACAGCAATGGCGGCAATACTGCATCGCGTCAGTTGGCCGGCCACCTAACGAGTTCAATTACGCGATGTGCTGGAGCCCGATGCACCGCGGAGTAATTAGTAAATGGAGAGAACACTACGATCCTCAGAGAACTGAAACTGATATTAGATATGATGTGCCCTTAGGATTGAAGAAAGAAATTCTAGCTTTTACAAGAAAATTTGTCCGCCTCACTAGGGTAAATGTAACCTATACTAATCTATTGTGCCTGAAAATTATAATTATATACTTTAGATCGATCGATCAATAGTGTCGTGGTGGCCCAGAAGCTTAAGATGCCCGCTTCTCATGCATGAGGGTGCGGGATTTGAAACCTACCAATAGCAATACCAATGTGACTTTTTCCGAGTTTTCTAAGATTATCTAGACACCACTAACAAACGGTGAAGGAAAACATCGTGAGGAAACCTGAGCTTATAATTTCTAATTATAAGTTTGAAATCACTAATCCGCATTAAGCAAGCGAGGAGATTAATGCTCAAACCTTCTCCGTGGGAGAAGGGCTTTGCTCAACAGTGGGCATTTATAGGCTGTTGATGCTGATGATGATGATGATGATGATACTTTAGATACAGTATCATCGAGCTGCTCGCACGGGTGTTAGTTTCCTTGGTGTCATCACGTTGGCAGCTGGTTACCCAGCCACTGCGTCAACCGTGCAGTCGAATAAGTGAAAGCGATTTATTTTCCACTGACAACTATAATTACATACCGTTTTGAGTTTTTTAATTTTTTGAATTACCACAGGGTTGTGCCTGTTTTGTGATAAACTGTTTTTGTGCGTTCTGTATTGTGATCGAGATAATAGCAATAATACACATTGTAGATTATATTTATCTATATGCGTTTTTATTACTATCGATTCAATGATAACAATGCTGTCTTTTAATCGTAAATCTATGAGTGGCGTTATCGTTTTTATTTATACTAAGTAGTTGGTTATTAAGGAGTACAAAAATAATCTTATCGACGAAAATTAATTGATCCTCGCTATTTATAGCAGGGAATTTTTAATCATTTTAGTGATTTATCGCTTTCTGTGATCTGGATTTGGTTTAAATTGGTAGATATAGTAGATTCTTCATTCATTCGTTACTCCGTGGCAATCTAGTCGACGTGTTAAACGAGGCATACGATGGAACTTGAATGAGAATACACGAACTGACTGGATATTGACTTGACAAATGTAAATATCGGAGTTCCAAATAGTCGTTATTTTTATTTACCAATAAATTGGCATATAGTTTTACTACTTCAAACACGATGTAACCGTAAACCTATAGAAATAAAATAGATTTGAATGTCTATTGGTAAGACATTGGTCGTCCAAAAGTACAAAACAAATTAAAGAAAAAAGTAATGAGAAGTCTAAAAGGATTCATGGTATCATATGAAGGTATCATATAAGCAATAAGCATATACGTTTAGCTTACGGGCATGCATGAAAAGACTGATAACCTGATTATGTAGAAAAAGACAAATAAAAATATTCTGATTCTGATTCTGAAAGAATTATGAAATATGCATTCAACAAAAAAAAAACATTTTTTTTTAGATTTTTTTAAACGTTTCCTACACTAGGATTTTCTCCTGTGTCGTGGGTGTGTTTATAGACATACAAGTTCACATACACAAGATACGCAGACCCGAAAGAATAAACTTGTGGATCACACAAAGCGTTACTCCGTGCGGGAATCGAACCCGCTACACGTTGCATGGCAGCCGATTGCCTAGCCACCGCGCCAACTGTATAGTCATCACTTAATCCACAAAGATTTTTGAAGACGGAAAAAATCATTCTATGACTTTTTCCACTTCGAATCAGGCGAGCTTGAGTATCCTACTCTTACTAACTAAAAACAAACCCGTTCTTCAAGCTGGAGCCCGTGTAACCCATCGGGCCATCTATAGCTTCGGGAATCCTGTCACGGTGAACCTAACGGGTAACCGGGGCTCCGGCTCGACGTGCAGGAGAAGGAACGGGGTGGTTTTTAGTCAGTAAGAGCCTGATACTCCCTCCCGCCTCGCCCAGGTGGGAGAAGTCATTCGATGATTTTCCCCCTTAAAAAAAAAACTCCGGGAATCCTTCTAAACTGCGATTTTCAACCGGCTTTCCTAGCGTAAATGTTACAACAAACCCCACTTTTACAGAGGAGTCTCACATAACCGCATTGGACTCTCATGGACTAATGACAATGATAAGGAAAGAATAAAAACATAATATTTAAACTAAATATTTCTCAGTCAAACATTTACTATTTGTTAAAATAATGTTTTGTCGCAAGAATTCAATAGTAAAACAAAAGTAATGTTTACGGTGTATCAGGAACAAACATATTTTTTTTAATTTGTTGATTTTAGTCAGAAACGTAATAGGTAATTTTTTTTAATATTATTCATATCATAGCAGCCAGCACAGGTACTATTGCAAAAAGAAATGGATACCCAACTTGGTGGTAACTTCCTTACTTTTGTTAAGCAAAGTAATCTTCTTAATTTACGATATAAAATGGCTGTTAAATCTACAGAAGGATCATCATCAAAAAGAGAAGTCATGATAATCTGGTAGATGGCGGCTGGAGGACAAGGGTGGCAACCCCATATACTTGAGGTTAAGTTTCTACTAACCCTCCACACATATCCTAAAAATTTTATTGCGTCATCTAAGAAATGAAGCTCATGTAACATTTCAATGGACTTACAAATTTTTTTTCAAATTAGTATTCTTATTAAAGACCACTATTAAGAAAAACCAGTAACGCTTCTATTCTTGATCGACTTTAGCAATTAGTAAAATCATCAATCACCTAGTTGGTTGACTACTAAACTGATAAAGCGAGTGTCTGGTTAACTTAAAGATATTTGCGGTTGTGATTGAAGACATTATTCATCATCAACAGCCCATAAATCCCTACTGCTGAGCAAAGCTTCTTCTTACACGGAGAATTTTTGAGCTTTAATCACCACGCTTGCTCAATGCGGGTTGGCGATTTCAAACTTTAAATTCGAAATTATAAGCTCAGGTTTCCTCACGACGTTTTTTTCCTTCACCGTTTGTCAATGGTGTCTAAATAATCTTAGAAAGTACCTACATATAACTCGGGAAAATAGAGGTATACTTTTCGTTGGTAGGTTTCAAACTCGCACCCTCATGCATGAGAAACAAGCGTCTTAAACCTCCCGGCAACCACGACATCGACACATCTAACATAGAAGCCTTACATTTTCGTCATTATCATAACAATAAATACTGTGCAGGTTTCTCCAATACGGCTGCCATTTCTCTATTTGGTAGACAATGAAGACTATTATAATTAACTAGCTTCTGCCCTCGACTTCGTACGCGTAATCCCATTTCCCCCCGTTCCCGTTCGTGATTTTCAGTAAAAAGTAAAAAAAAGTATTGTTTAAAAAGTATCCTATGTCCGTCTCCTGGTTCTAAGGTACCTCCCTACCAATTTTCATCTAAATCGATTGAGGCGTTCTTGAGTTATAAATAGTGTAACTAACACGACTTTCTTTTATACATATATGGATGTTGGTAGATAGTCAGATAATAAAAACGTTATCGTTTCTTAAATACATTTATTAGTCTTTAATCATTATTTTTTTAGAATGGATATCTTCTTGATGTATTGATCCTGTAGACGAAAGCACTGGAAAACAAAATAAAATATTATTATTACATATCCCACATAATATCATATACTAACAGAATGTATCACGTTTTAGACCACGGAGGGGTATCTGTACTTGTAAAAAGTTGTACTAAATTTTCACCAGTACTTTGTTTGAGATCTCTTGACCAATGACCAACCTTGATTATGATGAATAATTCAAATACTTATATTAAAAATTCTCAAATAAAATATTTAATATTTGTAAGACCGTTAAATGTGGCTAAGTGGTGACCATTCGGCACGGATGGCCCAGCTCGACCAGTGTGATACCACGACCTCACGGAAAAGCTGCGTGGCCATGCCAACCTTGAGTGAGGACACCGGAGGAATGGCCCCCGCCCCAAATTACCCGATCCCCGAAACCCCTAATCCTCAAATGTCTAACCCCCAAAAGGCCAGCAACGGACTTGTAACTCTTCCAGTGTTTCGGGTGTCCATCGGCGGCGCTGATTGTTTACTATCAGGTGATCCGACTGTTCGTTTAATTTTTGGCCTTTAATAATATTTTTCTCAATTTTTCATGGTTTTTGGAAAACACAATACCAATTCGTTGAAATCAAATAAAAACTTATAGCGTAAAATTTGCTGCTAAATAAGGAATAATAGAAAAATTATTCAACATACCCATTCTTTGATAAACGAGTGCCCCCTAAATGCAAATCTTCTCCACGACATAAATTAAGGTTCATCTGTGTTTGTGTAGCACATGCACGTCCCTTTAAATCGGGGTTGATCATTGATGCTCCGAAAAGCTCGAAAGCACGATCATGGCAACAGGAGTGTGTGAGGCAGCCTGGTTGATTATTTCCTCCGTTAGCGTAAAAGTTTACGTCACCAATGGGATCTCCGATACCATTGGCAAGGACACCTAAAGTATCCGTATGAATCACTTCAACGTATCTGGCATCATTTCGTCTCAAGCGCTCGGAACCTGTACCCCACTGACGTCCTGATGGGTTTAAACCTAAAAGTAAATGTTTATTTATTTATTGAACGTTTTGCAACTAAAGTACAAAGCTGGGTTTAAAGCCATGGGTATTTTTAACTAGGTAATCCAGTGAGAACGTGGTCGGTGCAATAAGTTGTTAACTTAAAAGTAATATTATAGTATATAAAATGTATAAATCCAACCTAACAAAATAATTATGTACATTATGTAACAATGTGTATATTAATATCGTAAACACAGATAAACGTAAATACATACAACGAATTATTAACACATATATATTATCAGTTATAATATGTAACAAACCATCAGTATTTAATCAGAAAAAGAGATAAAGAGACCGTGTGTGTGTGTGTGAGAGAGAGAGAGAGAGGAGAGAGAGAGGGAGGGAGGGAGGGAGGGGGAGAGAGAGAGAGGGGAGAGAGAGAGAGAGCAAGAGAGAGAGGGAGAGCAAGAGAGAGAGAGGGAGAGAGAGAGAGAATAACTTAACATGAATATACTTAATACAATAATATCACTATGAAATGATAAGGTATGGTAGCCAAGGTTCTCCGATGGAAAGGCTGCAAGGGAAAGGAGGAAGAGATTGATGAATTTACAGACAGCTAAATGAGGAACGACAAGAAATTGATGTCTCTTCAACATTAATACGTTATAAATCCTATTAAAATAGGTGTGAGTTTAAATAGACAATAGTCACAGTTATACTGGATTTGAACCTAAAGCTTGCTTGGTAGAATATTGTGTCGCAAGCGCATCTATGTATTATACCAAGCAAAGTGAGACCCAAACATTTGAACAATGAGATCGCCATATAAACGTTACTGTGAACCAAAACTTACCAGTGATTCTACCAACAATTTGAGAGTCTTCTCGAAGAATTCTTCCAGCTATACCAGCAACGTGTGCTCCAAGGTCAAAACCAACCAAATGAAAAAGTTCTACGTTTGCTTTATTACCCGGATCTTTGAGTGCCTCTGTTGCAAATCGCTCTGTTGTTGTTGTTGTTGTAGGTTCTGTTGTTGTTGTTGTAGGTTCTGTTGTTGTAGTTGTAGGTTCTGTTGTTGTTGTTGTTGGAAGTTCTGTTGTTGTTGTTGTTGTTGTTGGAAGTTCTGTTGTTGTTGTTGGAAGTTCTGTTGTTGTTGTTGTTGTTGTTGGAAGTTCTGTTGTTGTTGTTGTTGTTGTTGGAAGTTCTGTTGTTGTTGTTGTTGTTGTTGGAAGTTCTGTTGTTGTTGTAGATTCCGTTGTTGTTGTTGTTGTAGGTTCTGTTGTTGTTGTTGTCTGTTCTGTTGTTGTTATTGTTGTAGGTTCTGGTGTTGGTGGAGGTTCTGTTGTTGTTATTGTTGTAGGTTCTGATGTTGGTGGAGACACTTCTGTAGGTTCTTCCTAGTACTCTACTGGCTCCATAAGAAATACGAGTACCTGATCTTAATTTTGAAAAATTTTCCGCTGTTGTTAACCTTTGTATAAAACTGGCTAAGTTTCTAGCAACATTGGGTACATTATTCCTTGCATGTGTGTAACTGAAACTCGCTTCTGCTGTCCAGTCAACAACAATAACGTTATAGTGATTTGTAGTGTTTTTGAAAATTTCTGAAAGACATATAGAAAAATGTAAAAAAAATTGAATTAAAAAAAATAAGACTTTTGAGGCTATTGGTATGTGATGAAATGTACGAAGTGATAAATAGGTACCATCAGTACGGTAATTTAAATTTTTCTTTTATTTCAATACACAATAATATAATTATGTAGGTTATAATTATAATTTATTATGATATAAGTTATATAAATCGCGACCTATTTATTCCATATAAGTGATTTATAATGATATTAGTTATTATTCTGGTAGTTGGCTATTGCAATTCTTACAGCGTAAATAGTAAAAGTATGGAAAACATGTTTATATTCTAAGATTTTATTATAGTTTATTATAGTACAAACTATATCAAATATCAAAGAACTAATTCAACTATGGAATATAGCTGTAGAGTTTCCGTAACACCATGTATCCGCTGTATAGATCTCATCAACTGTAGCATTGCAGTGTTAGATTATGAGGCCACCTCTATTATATAAAAGCGATTTGCTGTAACTAATACGCTTGTCAGTAAGGTTAAAAATTACAGATTAAAATGTTTTGGTTTATCAGACAACAGTCTGATGTCCAAAATTAAAGACGAAACTCAACCCAAAATGTGTGAACTAAGATTGATTTTCAAAATTAGTGAAGAACTAGTAAAACCAAAAATTGATCCAGAGATTATGGATCATAATCTGTAATCAATTGCAACCATACTACGTAGCATTTCACTAGCATTACATCCGTAGAAATCAAAAGTGACAAAATCCACCACCACCATTTCAGGTTCATATATAATTATAAAAAAAAATGTTTAAATTCTGTACATTAAAGGAATTTAAAAAAATGCAGGGCCTATTACTACATCTATATAGAACCCAAAATGTACATATGTTTGTGCGCGCATCACATGAAAACTACTGATCCAATTCGAATGCGGATTTCACAAATGTATTTTGTCTTCTTTCATTTTGACATTTGGTGTATAATTCAAAAAAAAATGCCGAAATATAAATATATTTCGGCGTTCGAAGCCGATAGAAGATAGAAATTAGTATAGCTAAAATACTCATTACACTCACCATTCCGGACAAAATCATTGAACCTCTTCACTGTATTGCCCGCGTAACCGTGTATTAGGAATATTGTTTTTTCCTCTTCATAGAAATCCTCTGGTGTGGATTCCGTCATATCCTGACCACCGGTTTGGTCATTCCTTGAAAAAAAGAATATATTTTTATCATTACTAAATTAATAAAGAGGTATAATGTAAATAATGTCAATATTAGTCTGTAGATTAATTTCTCAATACGACAATTTTGTCGACAAATTCTGTAGCCGATAAGTTATTCAATAGGTATATAGTGCGATGGCACACAATATCGGCATGGGTCCGGCACGGCTCCAGCACGACGTTTTTGCATAGGAAACTAAACTAAACCTTTTTTACTGATATGAAATATACATATTATACGACATAAGACTTATAGTTCATATTTAAATGATAAGTTAATTATTGCTGGGTTGTAGCCGTGCCAGAGCCACTGTGAAGATCACTAAACAATATCTTGACAGTATCCCCAGGATATAGACAAAATATTAATAAAATATACCTTTCTTGGATCTTTTACGATCAGAGCTAATTTTTACCAGTACCTAACCATTAGTTGCTTTTCAATCTAATTTAATCTTTGATTTGAAACCTTGAAACATTCTAATACAGTTTGAAATCAATAACCAGATAACCTAAATAATAACTTTTTATATTACAATTGCACGATTGCAGCAACTAAAATATTTAAAACTACATGGAAATTGGTACATTATTAAGAAAACGCAGAACTATACGAACTTGAGACATAAATAGTTGATAAGTAGGTAAATCTTAGCAAAAATTCTTTCCCATTATTTTGTTTTAGGGTTACATTTGTATTTATTTCAATTAGCTTCGAAAACATTTTGAAAATAAATACTACTTGCATTCTTAACTGTGCAGTGCCTGACTTAACTGTGCAGTCGAAATATACAATTAAGTCGTAAGGCGTGTAGAGCTAATAGTTGAATTGTACAGTTTTAGCTGAAGTTGTGTAGGTTGTATAGACCTATGTTTTTACTGTACAGTTCGACTGTACAGTTAAACCTATACAGTTAAATCGTAAAGTACTACATATCAAATATCTTTAATAGAATAGAGCGATATAATTTAAAATCTTTTTATAATTATACTTGCCTTGTGAACAGGGTGTAATTTACTCGAATGTTCTGCCACTGTCCGTAGCAAACTGTAAAAAAATTATAGAAATTTGAGTATAAAATCGTCCCTTCTGGATCTAGGTCGCTTTCAACCGGGCTATTGAGAAGTCATTGGGGGAGGCCTGTGTTCAGCAGTGAAAGTCTTACGGCTGATATGATGATGATCCTAATTGAATTTATTGTTTATATTAAAGCTTGTTATCATCGACGTCTCCTAAATATAAAAGAGCACCTAAACTAAAAAAACAGACTAAAATATATAAAATTAATGTAATTTTTCTCCACCGTCCTATAAATGACACTTCGAGGGGAGAATATCATCCAATGACTTCTCCCGTACGGGTGAGGCGAGAGGGAGTGTCAGATTCTTACTGACTAAAAACCACCCCGTTCCTACTCCTGCACTTCGAGCCGGAGCCCCGGCAAACCATTAAGTCTTCCGCGGCTCCGCCTATAAATGACACTTAACAGCGCAAGTAAGGAGTTAGTTTAGGTACTTCGATGCTTTAATGCGACTTTTAGTTAAGTTGTATTATAGGGGTGCTTGGTGAAAACGGCCAGAAATGACAATACATATAGGAAATAAAACTGTAGAAGTGTAAATTCTGTACATTGAAAATATTTTAAAAAATACTACATAGATAACAAATCCAAAAATATGATTTAAAAAAGTTTTGTCTGTCTATATATGCCCCCGCATCACGCAATAACTGCCGGTCCAATTACGATGAAACTTGGTATGGTTATACTTTGATAACCTAGGCACAATATTGGTATGTTTTATCCCGAAAAAGTGGGTAAACATCAAAAACAAACTTAATTGTGCAGCTCAATCCCTAGACACAGTTACTATACGTACGCAAATATAATTTTGTCGAATGTTAATTTCCTCGCAGTGGACTTTACTTGAACCAATATTATAAATGTGAAAACATGTGAGTGTGTGTATGTTTGTTACACAGTCACATCAAAACGGCTGAAGAGACCGGGATGAGATTTGAAACAGAGGTAGATTATGGGCTGGAGTAACAGATAGATAGGTTTTTACCCCTGAGAATGCGGGCGAAGCCACTGGCAGACGCTAGTATTAAATTAAATAAATAGTTTTTATACATGGGATTAATGGTGGGAAAAGTGGAAATAAAAGTGGAAAAATTAGTCACTTACCTGCCACTGCAGCCAAAAAAATTAGTAACTTCAACATGTTGCTTGATCAACCGTCACCTCACTGTAGAAAATGCGCAAGCTCGTTTGTTTTTATTGATGCATGAGCTTGATCTAATGGTCAGATACCAACTGATAAAATTTCTATTGACCTGATGCAATGATGATAAAAACGGTCAGTAAATGATTACAATCAAAGGCCGTTTTACAGATTTTTGAAGAAAATTGATATTAAGATAAGATCAAAAAGTGTGCATGTATATTACAAGGACATTTGATAAAATATTGTGCGTTTTTGTCTTTACGCATTGTAAGTAAATCGTTAAGATTAAGCCAGGTTTAAAATAAATTGTGCGTACACAGAAATATCTATTTAATTTTACTTTATTTACATATTCAATTAAAATAATGATGTTTTATTTATAAACTTGATTAGGTACACAAAATTTAGGACGTCAGAATTATTGAAGTTATACAATTTCTCTGAAAGAAAACTATATCAATGCTCTAAGGAAACTTGTCATGTTTTAAATATTACGACTTTCAAGTATTATAGTTTCAATTGATTTGAATTTAAACCTTTACTTGCTCAAAATTTTTAATATTTTTCTTATAAATATTTCTCTTGTTAATAAAGATTTTTCAATTCATTTTACTTCGTGGTCACTTTAGAATGACGATATCTTCTTGCGATCAAATTATGTCAAGGGTAAATTTTGATCAAAAATTGGATAATTGGTGATGAATGACGAATTTGATTTATTTGGATAACGATGTGGATTAAACACAACATTTAGAACAAACAAGATTTTGGAACAAAATGATAACCACGAAAAGTGGTATTTGGAGATTAGGGATAGATAATAGGTAGTATAAAAGATGGACATATTTTTTGCGTGAAATTATTTAGAAGTTTATAGAGAACGGTGAATATGGGACTAGGAAAAGTGTGGCTTGTCGGTGAATTTATTGTGCAACATAGTCAGTATGTACTAACGACTACATTCTTACTATTATTTGTGGTACAATATATTGCGTAGCGGTAGATCAAGAATATTCTGCTATTATTATATTGCACCTACATTTGGGCAGTTCAGGACAAATTGGCAGATATACCCAAACTTTTCTCGTTGATTTTATTGTTTTAAATTAATTCTATGTGTTCCCCCTCCTTTTATTTATTGTTTTAAATTAATTCTATGTGTTAACCTGACCTCTGGCCTTCTGGAGAAGCTCAAAGTCGCTCAGCGTGCGATGGAGAGAGCTATGCTCGGGGTTTCTTTGCGCGACAAAGTCCGAAATATGGAGATTCGCCAAAGAACAAGAGTTACCGACATAGCTCGCAAAATCTGCAGACTGAAGTGGCAATGGGCAGGCCACGTCGCTCGAAGGACTGACGGCAGATGGGCCAGGAAAGTCCTTGAGTGGAGACCACGGACCGGAAGACGAAGCGTGGGCAGGCCTCCCGCTAGGTGGACCGACGACATCGCCAGAGTTGCGGGGAGCCAGTGGATGCAGGTGGCGAGTTGTCGTTCGACGTGGAGGGCTAAGGGGGAGGCCTTTGTCCAGCAGTGGACGTCTTCCGGCTGTTGATGATGATGATGATGTGTTCATGTCAAAAAAGAAGAAATATGCGGATTCAATCATTCTAATGCAGTGACAAAGTGTTATTAACCATGATACATAACTGCTGGAGCATTATCTACCGTTAAATACCGGCAGTGGGCGCTAGTCCTACTCGTCACAAAATTAGAAGCGACTTGGTCATCCGCCATTCTATATGTCATTATGACTTGCCTACTTCAGTCTGATATCTTATCCGGGGCTCGGGCTCGACGAGCAGGAAAAGGAACGGGGTGGTTTTTAGTCAGTAAGAGTCTGACACTCCCTCCCGCCTCACCCAGGCGGGAGCTGTCATTCGATAAGCTCCATATAAGAAAATCTTATTATAATCGTAACGAAAAGAATGAAAACATTTAATTCCCAATACTATAATCTTCTATATACTTATAATAAATCTGTAGAGAGGTAAATTCTGTACATAAAATATATTTAAAAAATAACTATCAAGGGGTGGTTAGGGATCGCTACTGATGCCAAAAATGCAATCAGTAAAATTTTTGTCTGTCTGTCTGTCTGTCTGTATGTTCGTTATGGAAACAAAAACTACTCGATGGATTTTAACGAAATTTGGCACAATTATTCTTCATACTCTTGGGCAGGTTATAGTATACTTTTCATTACGCTACGATCACTAGGAGCAGAGCAGTGAAGGGAAATATTGGGAAAACGGGAGAAGTTACTCCATTTTTTAAGCTTACGTCGCGTGTGCAGGCTTATAGGTTAAAGCTGCATAGAAATCATGTATGACGGAAATATTCTCCTTAAAATTATATAAAAATATTCCTCGACAACACATGCCTATCTTTTATGGTTGACTCACAATAAAACGTGAAACTCCCGATAGCTTAGCAATCGGTGATTTCTGATTGTATTTGTCTACTCTAACGTTTACAATACTCATTCATAGACTTTACGCTGTAACTGAAAGGCCAATGGTTGAAATTAGCTTGACTTGATATTATAAATGAAAATATGTGACTTTATGTGTATGTTTGTTACTCAGTCATGTTAAAACAACTGAGGGACCGGAATGAAATTCGGAACAGAGGTAGATTATGGTCTGAAGTGATACATAGGCATTTTACCCCTGGGATTGCGGGCGAAGCCGCTGGCAGAAGCTAGTTTAGTAATAAGTTACCATACCCTTTGACAATAAGCATCAAAATTTATCAAATTATTTTTTTCAAATTAATCAATAAATAATACTCTCTAATAATTTTATTGCAATCCAACTAGCGTCGACACCCTTGCACTTACTCATCTTCCAGTGCAGGCAGGTTGCTGCAGAAAACCTCAAGCGGCGCAAGTATAACAATCTTACTGGTAATTATATCTTTGAGCCGTTTGGGGTTGAGATCGTGTCCGTGGGGTCCAAGTGCCCATACTTTATTTAAGAATATATCAAAATATCTGGTCGACGTATCTCGTGAACTGCAGAGAGCTGGTCTGTTTCTCGGTCAGAGGTTAATCATTGGCATACAACGTGGCACTGCTGCCAGCCTTCTGGGTACTTTCCCTATTGACGTCGTCGATGCGAACGAATTTTTTGATGCTCTCTACAAATAGTCATTTTTAGTTTTCTTTTATTTTATTTTCTCCATTATTTTAAGTTGTTTACTTATTTCCTTATTTTTATGTATCAAATACTAAAAATAAATAAAATTGATAAATCCAACTTAAAATTCATCATGTTCTTATTTTCTATTGATAGCTTTTTAACATAATTAACCGACTTCAAGAAAAAGAAGGTACTTTGATTGACATATAGGTATACGAGTATGCATGTTTATGCGCGATTATCTCGTGATTAACTGCACCGATTTTGATGCGATATTCAGCAAAGTGTTTATTACACTCATGATAAGGTTTTAGTTATGTATGTAATTATTAATTAACTGACTTTAAAAAAGAGAGAATTAAAGCCGGTTTTTGAACCGTAGTTTATAAAACAATTATCTAAAATTGTGTTACTTAACCCTTTGAGTATCGTCATTATAGACACAACACAACAGGTTGCGGTCACCGGTGTCCTCGCGGTGTTTGACAGTTTAATACCTTACTTACAAAAGGCCGGTAACGCACGCGTAACACTGGTGTTTCAGGTATCCATGGGCGGCACCGATTGCTTATAATCAGGAGATCTATCTGTTCGTTTACGAGCTTAGATACTTACTTTTTTAGCTAACCCAGTTTAAAAATTAAATTTTCACAGATCTTCATTTTCAATTATAGATAACCAGGGATTACACAATTTTGTTAATTAAAATTAGAAATGGTAAAAAACATACACAATACATGTCATTTTCAACTATACTATAATTATAATGATGTCTTTTGCATATTTAGAAGAATAAAATTATTAATAAATAACAGTATATTAAAGTCATTAGATAGAAAAACAATAGCGATAGTAGTCTATATTACACAAGAACATTCCTAGATTTCCTATCTGACATCATCATTGTCAAGTATTATAGTACGAGAGCCCACGACCAAAACCATGTCTTCCGTCATAGCAATACGGCAAAAACCCTATAAAATAACGATTTTACAATCTAACGAGATTGTATGATTCTGAACCCGACTAGGTGTGTAGTAACGGTCGAAAGTGTAGCAACTGCGTGGGAGGCCATTTCTGCTGTGTCAAAAAAAAAGACAGTCGGTATTATAGCAATACGTCTGATAGTGAAAATGTACATAGATTTTATAATTGTATTACGAAAAAGTTTGGTTTCAGACATTTTGCGCGTAGCATATAGCCTGAGCGCATTTTTGAAAATGTCAACAAATTTAGCCGACCTGTTTTCAGACACCTTAAGTGTAGCATATACTCCCAAAAACGAAAATAACGTTTCGGAGTCGCCTGGCCTACGCTTCAGTTAATTTTTTTTTAATTTACAGCTTTCAAGAATCTCCCTTGTCTATTAAATGTACTTTGACAGATGCCAGATGTCATTACTTATTTCGTTTGTAAAAGTTACTCAAGTGTACTTTAAATAAAACCAAAACTATCAAATCAATCAGTATTTAATTTCAACAGCCTGAGAGCTTGTTACCCTCCTGCCCTTTTCTTACTATTGTACAGCTCACTCGCCAGCTGCTCCAAACGACGCTCACTTAGTTGTCATACGTTATGCGGTTGTGGTGGTGTAAAATTTCGGACCTGAGTTGTGTGTTTTGTAAAGAAACAACGATTGAGAAAGTGAAAAAAATACCGAAGAGACGCTGAAAAAGTACAAAGAAGTGGTCGAATATCGGAGTAAAAAACAGAGAGTAAGTAGGAAATCGAATTACTCTGAAATCGAGTTGCCACGTGGTATCGACATGGACAATTTTAAAATGATATCTGAGTATCGAAACGTTGTCTGATAGAGAAGGTGCTACACTTAATTTGTCTGGTATAAATTTTTTGCACATGTGGACCACTAATTTTATCATGTCCAACAATTTTCAGACATGGTATGATACCGATCGGTTTGAGACCGTTTTGAAAATGTTAACAAATGCGTTCACATTTCCGTCTGAAAAATGATTTTGTTCGCATCAAATAACCAAAATTTACCAATAAAAAAGATTTTCAGACGTATTGCTATGAGACATTTTTTTGTCTCAATTTTATTTTTTTTAAGTGATTTTTCGGGTTTGCGCTACACCACTAACGTCTGAAAAATATGTTTACGGTATCTCATTCAACTACAGTCTGCAAATCAGACATATTGCTATGACGCAGTTCGGAAAAATTCTTTGACAATTTTGAAAATTCGGTCAGATCAAACGCTACGCGGTAAATATGGAATATTGGTATTTTCGAGTTCAGGATAATCGTATCTATCGATTTAATGCGGTTTTGGCCGTATTGCTTTAAGACAAAAATTTTGGTCGTGGGCTCTCGTATTATTAGTCATTATGAAGTAGTGTTACATCCACGATTTTCGGACAACGAAAGTTATTTTTGTTTATATCAGACACTCATTAAAAGAAGATTAATAATCAATCGCTACTTAACCTATACGCACACCCAATTAACAACCTGAAGTTTAAAATCAAGTACCCACGTACGTGCTACTGGTAATTCTACAAATAGGAAAAAAGTATAGATTTTTAGATATAGCAACAAAAATATTTTTTTATTTTAATTGGCGCCTTAAAGGAGAATGTTTGTATGGAAGTTTTGTACCGCTATAAAATTTTGTATTAGTCATTGTTTTAACCAAGTGAATAGTCTGGACGATAGATATTTTTATTATGAAGTTTAGAAAAAAATGCATATTTTTAGAATTTGGGGTTCAAAAGTTATTTTACTTTGAAAATGTGCAAAAAGTACGTTAGGGTGGTACCACACCTGACATTGCGTAGTCGCTTCATTTGTCCAAATATTTGTAGACTACGTACAAATGGCGTCCAAATAGTATCTCTATATGGAATGGCGTGCAAATATATAGCAAACAAAGAAGAATAAATCCTCCACACATGTTCTTTTTTGGCCGAACACAACAAATACGCAACGTCAAGTGTAGAACCACCGTTAAGCAAAATATCTATTACAAATGACAGATGACAGTTAACTGAAAAATGTCAATGTGCTCACTTGTGTTTGTTTAAAAATAAATCTAAATACTGCTCGCTACTCAAGTGACTATTACACTTTGTATTATTAAGGAATGATCCTGTTAATTCAGCAAGCATGATGTACATATAGAGTTTTAAAGAGCCTCACAATCTTTTTCATTTCTTAGGTGCCTACGATAATGCAAATTCATAATGTAAGCGACTGTTATTGGGTAGAAGGCCTACATTTAGCAGTGGAAGTCTTGTGGAGGATATGATAAAACTAGTGTCTCACTTTACCTTGAATCTTGCGGGTAGATAGTCTCAAAGGCCTCAAGTTAATTCGATTTAAACTTAAGCTTAGCTCTTTAAGAAAGTATTTCTTCTGAAAACTGGTTGTTTAGCACGTGTGTAAGGTTTAATTTCTAATAAATAAGTCAAATTAGTAGAATTATCAACATTTTCATCATTAAGTCTATAAGTGGCCACTGCTGACCGAAACCTCTTCTCGCATGGAGAAGGTTTGAGCATTAATCACCATACTAGCTCAATGTAGGTTGGTAATTTTAAACTGTAATAAGAAATTATAAGCCCACGTTTCCTCACAATGTTTTCCTTCACCATTCGTCAGTGGTGTCTTTGTACTTTCTTAGATTATTTAATATACGAATAACTCGGAAAAAAGACACATTGGTACTTTGCCGTTGGTAGGTTTCGAACCCGCACTCTCATCCATGAGAAGCGGTCTTCTTAAACCTCCACGCCACCACATCACAACTAAAGAAAATGTAAAATGAAAATGAGCATTTTTGGTATAAAACTAAAGCTATCTAAATTAAATATGGCATTTATTTAATAGATTGATACTTAAAATCACTTTTATCAAGATGCAATATATAGTTACTTACTAGGTTAAAATAAAACATATGTATTATTTTGAAATACTTTTATTTCATTGTATTCAGGTTGTTTCTAGGACTACTTCATCTAAAAAGAGAACAGGCAGTGTCATAGGTAGATCAGACATCAATAGGGATGATGACAGGGTATGAAAATTAAAAATATAATTAGTCCGTAAGTTAGGTAATGAAAAAATATTAGACACGTATTTTTTTATTTTGTCGTATAATAAAACAATACTTAGATAAAACGAATCAAAGTTTAGGAGTGGGGATAAAACGTCATTTCTTAGTATAAAATGTACTGAGAAGTGACGTCACGCGACATTTCAAATATATCTTCGAAACTATTCGTTTCTGTGAGAAAATAAAAAATACGTGTCTAATGTTTTTAAATAATCTATCAGACGGACATTAAAATAAAAATTAGTCGTCTACCCCATTGCTGATATCTGTAAACAAGTAAGATAACTGTAAATAAATTAAACAAAAGTACATTTTTTCCTTTAGTTTTATATGTTATAATAATATGTCTGATTCCCTATCTTAAAATGGAAAAGATAAAAATAAATATTTGATTACATTAATTGATTTTATAACATTTATTATAGTTATTCGTATAACACAGATCATAGGAGCTCAAACAGTATGCTAACTAATAAATTATAATTATAACATGAGTATAAACCTATTAGAAACCGCTTATATACTCTACATAGATACATAATTATGTAGGTACATTATAATGAGAATGCATACCTGGGCCTTTAGCCAAACACCACTTTAGCGCTTGTCTACAGAGAGAGTAGAAATCAAAATGTATGGAGATGACACTGACAAGTGTCAAAACTTACGTCAATTCCATATAATTTGGTTTTCTATTGTACATGTAGACAAGCGCTAAATGGCATTTGGCTACAGCTGCTGTTGAAGCTTTGAGAGCCGAACAACATCTTCCGGCCTCATCTGTTTAACAAATGGCAATGTTAAAGTGAGGCTTAGTCCATGTTTACATAACACATTACTTCCTGAAAGTGAACACTGTGAGGTGGTATGTCAGATTGTGGTTTTATAGTTTCGATTCTTGTACGGTCTCTCAATCAGTATGGAACATGATCTTCATCATGGGAAGTAAGCTAAAATAAGTAATATTATTAGAATATGATATTGACTTTAGATTACACTGTAAATGATAATAGTATGGTTAAATTATGCTTTATTACCTCTTGTGGCTGAATCTAATCAAATACTATATGAGCCAGTCTTTACTCCTGTTCGTTGGCGCCTTCAATTAAAACCCTGCGTCACCTTATCATTGCAATGAATCACCCATATACGACACAAACATGCCGATGACCAATTTGTTTGCTGGACATACTTTCAGCAACATACCGATACATTGCTAATTGCCAGCAAGCATTGCAAATATGGTCGGCAGGAGAGATCTAGAATAAAATGATACATTATGGGTAGATAACACTATGCGCCTTCTTTTATTCAGGCAACATGGTGACTTTCGATATGTTATGGGTAAACTAGGTACTTACATCTCTAGGATAAGTCCACAATGGGATATTGTTGACCACGTCTAATCCTCACTCTCATTTCCTAGAGCATGCCGTCTCATGTGCGACAAACTCTGAATGCAATTAATGCACTGTAAATTCATCATCGCGGCAAATAACAACAGACTATGCACAAAATAATGTAAATGTCTTTTCGCAATTGTCACAACAATGATGGCAATAACACCAATTTGGGCTACGGAGGAACGGTCGCCAAACTCAATGTATCACCGGATGAATAAAATGACTTCAAATTCCACAAACTCATCATAACATCGCATTTGAAACAAACAGCAATGCGCCAGTATTGACAAATTAATTGTCAATGTCATCAAGACAAATGCCAGTTCAACATTGCCATATTCAAGTTTGTTAAAATGTTAATTATCTTAAATAATCCATGTAGACGTAGATTTAGATTGGATGTAGATTTTTATATTTACTTATAAAAATGTTTGAAATGGAAAGGAAAATATTTCATTAATAGATGTTAAAATAAATGAGTGTATGAAATAGCGACATTCAATATGCTCTGATTGCATCTTTACGCATGGCAAGTTTGTAAACGTCAATCGCGGTTTGTTTTTATTAAGGAAACATTTAGTGGATTGCTTTTTATCATTATTGAATATCAGTTTTTCTAGGGTTTCCCAAGTTCTAAAAATCTATTAAATATGCTAACACAACGTACTTAGGAGGTTCTATAACGACCCAATTTTTTAATGACAAATCTTTTTTTAGCGATGCGGTACGAAATCTGCCGTGCTCCTTTAGAAATGATATTAAAAGTTTTTGTAATCATTTTACCTCTATAATTTCGATTAGAATTTTATTATTTCGACCATTTTTGGAATACCTATATAACTTATACACCTATATATGTATAAATAGCTTTTACCCGCGGCTTCGCTCGCGTCACAAAAAGATAAAAGTTCCTTCAGTTAAAAAAACAGGTTAAGTACCTCCATTTTGCCGTTAAAGACAGGCAAACAAACAAATAGAAGTTTACTCGCGTGGAATTCGGTTATAACGCGCTTTTTAGATTTTTCCGTGGGCATGAGAAGTTTTCCCGCGTTAAAGCCTTGCTTTTCCCTGAAAAGGCAAGGCTTTGAGTCCTGACTCAAACTACTTTATACAAAATTTCTTTAAAATCCGTTCAGCCGTTTAGCGTGAAAGAACAACAGAAGGAGTTATTTTCGCATTACCACAAATACCATCCTCCCATTTTAATTTAAAAGACTTCTATTTCCTATAAGGGTTTCATTTGCAATGCTAAACCAAAACTAAGTGGTAAACTATATTATAGGTACGTTTTATTATAGAAAACCTAACTGCTTTAGATATCTACTTAGAAATAAACCACTTCACTAATCTAACCTAACTAATATAGCTACTGTATCAATCAACGTAAACAATGAACAAAGCGTCTTAAAACGACGAAAAAAAAACAACTATTGCACTTTAGGTAATCATATTTACCTAGAAAAAATAACACTTGACTAATCAAACCTACAGAGCGACCAAATAATAATCAATATAAGTGCTAGATGCATACACCGAAATATAATTGTTACGGAAGCTCGGAACATAGTATAAAGAAAAGGGACGTAGGCCATCTTCTTCTCAATCCGCGATATAATTGCCTACTGTCTTAGGGTTGTCACTTTTAGTTTAGGCGCAGCTTACATACCAAGATTGTTTACCTTTAGTTAACCACATAAATCGATAGACCATAGTCAATTACTTATTTTGAATTACGATTTTATAACTGTAATTAGGTAGGGGTACATAGTTACTAAACATACCTACAATACTGAGAAAAAACATAACCATAACTAAACGTAAACAAAACAATAGGCGACAATAGCGGCAAAGCAATTGCCAGATCAAAACTACCTATTTAATACATTCTAATAGGAAATTATGTTATGGTTATGAAAAATCGAGACATGCCAATGAAAGAGAAAAGAAAACTGTACAACACATGTATTCTGCCATGTTTGACATACGGGTGCCAAACATGGGCACTAACGGAAAATTTAAAAAGAAAAATAAATGTATGCCAGAACGGAATAGAGAGAAGTGTAATTCAATAAAAATACAAGATAAGGTAAGACTAGAAAAAATTAAGGAAATAACTAAATTTAAAGATGCAGGGAAATTATGTAAAACACTAAAATGGCAATGGGCAGGGCATATGATAAGAGAGAGGAATATGAAATGGACAAATACAATATTAGAATGGTACCCCAGAGATGGGAAAAGGAGCAAAGGGCGACAACCAAAACGCTGGGAAGATGACCTAAGGAAAACTGCTGGACTAGAGTGGATGAGAATTGCGAGGGATAGGGAAAACTGGAAATCTTTGGAGGAGGCCTATGTCGAAGGACAAGCTGGGGATAAAACTACTGATGTATAGTATAGTAATATAGACTAAATTGTAAATTTGTAACCTCAGTAATAAAGGCTTATTTTATTTTATTTTATAATAGGAAATTAGGCCTACCTACTTCCTATGTGATACAGATAGGAAACTAACACAAACAAAAAATAAGTAAGTAGGTATCTCATCATAAAGTACAAATTATATTATGCTAGAATAAGTGACTAGCTTATCTTTCCTGTTCAATAGGTAATCTGAACAGAGATAGTTCTGGCATCGACGAATTATTAAGACACCCAAACACACAGCAATACGTTCTTCTACGATTATCAGACATTTTTTATTCATTTAACAGTGCCGATAAGTGATGCGCGCGCGAACGTCGTGCAGTGTTAGCCCTGCCTGGCGCACTGAGAAATGGGTCGAGATTTTGTTAAAGTGTGTGTGCGTCGACGCATAGATACTATGGCGCACACATATAAGCCGCGCGCGGTGCATTTGTATAGAGATAACCTACTTCCCTTTTCTTTATACTATGCTCGGAACCTATACTTTCGCCGTAACGAAACCATAGCGCCATCTAATTCGATCCTAACGCCATCTATCGAGCGTTGAAACAACAGCGTATTAAATTTAGTTTGTATGTTTAAATTTAGTGCCACGGTTGAATAAGTTGAATTAAACCCATATTCGTATATCTATAATCATTGTAAAAAGCAGCCCTTATAAATGTAAGTCAATAGAACCCCAAACATATTTATTCAAATTATTTTAAAAATTTGGGATATTTTCTTAAACTTGGTAACGTGTTAACCCATTGCACACGCACATTTAAATAAAATTCTCAATAATTTCTGAGTGACATTGCGTCCGCCTTTTTTTCAACGTCCTAGATTAATAATTTTACATACACGATGTTTATTGTTATTCTAAGTCTAACTACAAGCAACTATAAAAGAAAAAATCCAATAACATTAAGCAATCTTTGAACTGGGTGCATTTTGACCGACTGTAGCTGTCATAGTGACAGCTGCACTGTCAGTAAAATCATCACCTCTACCTCTTAACCAGCAAAGTGTTTGTTTATGACTTTAGTGAATATAGTTGTACATTTTGGTAACATTACATTAAGTGCATATTTCTTAAATACGGTTGCCATTTCTCTGTTTGTTAGCTAATAGGTATTATAAGAATTTTTCAAGGCAGTAAATTAAAAGTAGTTTGAGCATGAAAAATATACATTTATTAAACACACATTTTATTGGTCTTTTAATCATAAAATTTTAGTAGAACGGATATCTTCTTGATGTGTTGAGCCTGTAGATGCCAGGGTTAAAACTGAAAAGTAATATTAAAATATTGTTATCATATAGTATAATATCTCATGTCGTACAAATTTAACATAACGCTTTTTTCTCTGCAAAAGGCCAATGCTTTGTCACACCCGGGAGTCGAGCCCGAGGCCCCTTGATGAATTAGGGAGAATATTATTATGTTAAACAACGTCTAAAATTTTTTTTTGTATTTTATTTCGGTCAAACGTGTTTTAACTCGTCGAGTACCGTATTTATAGACACAATTAAAGAACAATAGGTTGCGGTCACCGGTGACCGCTTGGTGTTTGACAGTTTAATCTGTATTTTTATTGCATACGTATATTATTTTAATATATTTTATAATACACTTTACTAATAATATAAATATATTCTTGTTTTTTTATTGCCATTAGCCTATTTACTGGAAAGACTTAAAAACATACATGTACATATTTTATGTTTTTAATTCTCTATTGACAACAACGTCAAACGTGTAGAATTATAATGGAATTGACTGAAGATGGTGTACTTGGAGCGAAATTAAAATTTGCAAAAATGCAAGATCATATTGTCCGGGACTTGAAACGATGGCTTGCATATCGTAGCTTAACCGTATCAGGTAATATGTCGCGAGATTAGTTGGTTCATAAATTCTCTTGTATTGTTGAAATTTTTATTATTTTTAATAAATTGTGTTGTTTTTAATAAATCGTTTTGTTTTTTGCCAGTTACTGTAATTGAATTTTCTGCCGTTGTGACTGTTTAAAAATATATAAATAAGTATTTATTTTAAAAATTGAAGAATGCATTGCAAATGGTAATGTTAATATTTTTTTATTGGAATCGATGGTGGTTAAAGTCTAGTAGATAAACAGCAACGCATGAAATTACTCAACCCAACTCTACTCTACGTTCAACATCCTGCACTTTAACTACTTAAAATTGGGCAATTTAATCATCCCATGGTATTCCCCGCTCTTTTTGCTGTGCTATTCATTCATCAACAGCCTATAAATGCCCACTGCTGAGCAAAGCCTCTTCTCACACGGAGAAGGTTTGAGCATTAATCACCACGCTTGCTCAATGCGGGTTGGCGATTACAAACTTATATTAGAAATTATAAGCCCATGTTTCCTCACGATGTTTTCCTTCACCGTTTGTCAGTGGTGTCTGAATAATCTTAGAAAGTACATATAACTCGGAAAAAGTCACATTGGTACTTGCCGCTGGTAGGTTTCGAACCTACACCCTCATGCATGAGAAGCGGGCGTCTTAAACCTCCAGGCCACTACGTCATTTTTTGCTGCTATGCTATTATCTCCTCATTACTGTACAAGGACATAACTACAGAGTGGGAAAACTATACGTGGGTACATGGGTATACATTACGCATATATCAAAGGTACATGCCAAAAATGAGTTGCATATAAATATTGGCTGGTTACTAATTTTTGATTGATCACCAGTTAAATTTTTCGCACCAGATTTTTGTCTGAAAGTTTTGCATGTACTATTTTTCATACTTCGTGGCTGTTACTTATTATAAATTTTCTTAGTAGTTATAAAATCAAAGCTGTTAGCAAAAGGGTACTTTATGTTCTACGTTACATGATTGATAATAAATCGTTTGAGCGAGAATCTTACCTTGCCGTAACACAGTCTTTGACAGCACGGGAGGTAAAGTAAAAAATCTACGTATACCGTCTGTGGACATTTATTACACTTTTGGTATCAAACTTAATGTCTTGTGAATTACTGAGTTAAATTACTTTTGTTTGCAAGGTGTATTATATGATTGCTGTGTATTATTGATACACAGAAATGACACTGCTTATGTTAACTTGTATGTATGCATTATAAACTATGTATTTTTTGGTCTACCTTGCAATTGTGATTGTGATTTCTATGTATTCATTAACGCATTTTGTTAAATAATAGGTATACTTGTCCTTTGTTTTGCTAAATAAATTATTCTTATTCTTATTATGTATACTTATATTACTACTAGTCCTATTGATACTTTAAATGTGAATGCTATTTATCCGACGATGATGAACAGATCCCGAATTGTGGAAACTCAAAAAGCACTTGAAAGAGGAAGACAATATTGCTTGAGTGATTTTGTGTTAAATCTATACATATAATATAATCGTAAGAAAGTCAAAACTGTACATTGAATATTTTTTCCATAATGTGTGAAGAGTAAAGTAATTGCTTTACTCTATAAACTCGAAGATTACACTGTACGTTATGGTTATGATGCATTCACAAACACAAAATTAAAAGAATCAATAAAGGCAGAAAATTAGGCAATAATCTTGTCAATATTTTTTATTGAACCTCCTCACCGGTGCTGCCCCTAGCGGACTTTTTAAAAATCTTTCCAATACAACAGCTAATTGAAGAATAAAACACATTGATCTTAACCAATTTAAAAAAAATCTAAAATGATTCTATTGTTTCTTTTAAATATAAATAATCTATAAGTACTAATAGCTAATTGATTCAACATACCTTCCCTTTGACGGCTGAATGCGACCTAAATAGACAGGAGGAGATCCACGACATAAATTGAGGTTCATCTGTGCTTTTGAGGCACATTGTTGTCCTCTTAAACCGGAATTGATAGTTGATGCTGCGAAAAGCTCGAAAGCACGATCATGGCAACAGGAGTGTGTGAGGCAGCCTGGTTGATTATTTCCTCCGTTAGGGTAGAAGTCTACGTCACCAATGGGATCTCCGATACCATTGGCGAGGACACCTAAAGTATCCGTATGAATCACTTCAACGTATGCGGCATCGCCTCGTGTTAAGTGCCCGGAACCTGGACCCCACTGACGTCCTGAAGGGTTCAAACCTAAAATAAAAGATTACTAAATATATTCAACATTGCCAAAATATTGTTCAAATTTCATAACTTTCTTAATTTAAATAAGTAGTGGTATGCCCTGGTTTTATTCCTGTTTTCGACTAGGCAAGTATATTATTTTTGCGATTTGTAAACATTTGGAACATTTTATGATTGTTTTTTTATTAATTTAGAATAGTAGATAGTAAAGTAGCATTCTGCTCACGGCTTTGCATCCGCTTTTTTAAGACAGATTTACAATATACCCCCCATTTTAGGAATAGACAAAAAGCCTATGTCACTCCCCATCTGTTCCACTATCACTA
This sequence comes from Spodoptera littoralis, assembly GCA_902850265.1. Classification (NCBI taxonomy): domain Eukaryota; kingdom Metazoa; phylum Arthropoda; class Insecta; order Lepidoptera; family Noctuidae; genus Spodoptera; species Spodoptera littoralis. The sequence goes on from LR824539.2 coordinate 6,352,709, forward strand.
TTAAAAAAGGACGTCAATAGTAGTAAATGTATTGGGTGAATTAATTGTCAGGTCAAATAAAATATTAAAATTTGTAATTGGTTGTGGTTGGTGTCAGTTATTTAAGTGAATATTACAATATTCAACCTCTCTGAGAGGAACACGGATAATAGGAGAGAGATACCTTTATCTTATTTTTATTCATAGCCCGTGGTTAATTTCAGGATAATTTTTATAAAGGTAGTGTCGAGATGGCTACTGAAAAATGACGCGCATTATTTTAACCTATTTAACTTAATAATGTTGCAAAAAATCCAACTACTTATGCCCGTGTTATGACTAAGAAGACGTTTAAATAAACCTTACTAATTCCGAGCTGACACAAATTATAATATTATTACATACATTTATATAAAATATATCCTTATATATATATAATTATATATATGCTACAACATAAGACGTAAAATTATACTATTCAGACCCTGAAGGAAAACATTTACAATTAACTTTTTATCATTCATTAATCCCATGTCAATAGGAGGCAGTCAAAATAAGTTAACCTAAACAGTTATATTAATCAAACTTACTTACCGGTGATTCTACCAATTCTATCAGTACTAGTGAAACTTCTTCCAGCAATACCAGCAACGTGGGCTCCAAGGTCAAATCCAACCAAATGAAAGTTCCTTAGCACTTCAGGGTTGGTGGTTAACCAGTTTATCAGTTTGACCAAATCTTCAGCAACAAGACGCACATTTTTTCTCGCCTGTGCGTAACTAGGACCAGCCTCCTGTATCCAGTCGACCACAATGACGTTTATGTCGTTATTTTTAAAAATTTCTGAAAAATAACAACGTTATGGTTATGAAATAACCAAGTTGGATTATTTGATAATATTACCTAAATAATACTTCTTTTCAACCGACTTCGGTTCTCAATTCGTCTGTATTATTTTTACGATTGTTACTCAATTACTCGGAGACGTCTGGACCGATTTACATCATTCTTTTTTTGTTTGAAAGGATTTTTTTAAGGGGGGAAAAATCATCAAATGACTGCTCCCTCCTGGGTGAGGCGGCAGGGAGTGTCAGACTCTTACTGACTAAAACCACCCCGTTCCTTCTCCTGCACGTCGAGCCGGAGTCCCGGTTACCCGTTAGGTTCTCCGCGACTCCGATTGTTTGAAAGGATAGGTTTGTCATTTAGTCCCATTGTCATGGAGTCAGAATCTGATGATGGAATCCCAAGGAAACCAAGGGGAACTTTAAAAAATTATAGGGGCAACTAGTGCATTTGTTAATTTTTTCGTTAAGTATTTAAAACCACTACAATCTGATAAAGGTCTGGAGCTGATCTGATGATGGAGCCGATAGGCAGTCGAGGGAACTCCTCAACGGTTAACAGTAGCTACATTGTGTTTAGGTTTGATTAATTTGTATTGATGAGGACTTTATACCTAGGTGGTATGTGATTGCCAATAAGCTTCTGATGATGAAGTACTACCATAGTTGAGGGAACTCCTCAACAGTTAACAGTAGCTACATTGTGTTTGGATTTGATTAATTTGTATTGATGAGGACTTTATACCTAGGTGGTATGTGATTGCCAATAAGGGTCTGATGATGAAGTACTACCATAGTTGAGGTAACTCCTCAACGATTAACAATAGCTACAATGTGTTTGGGTTTGATTAATTTGTATTGATGAGGACTTTATACGTAGGTAGTATGTGATTGCCAATAAGGGTCTGATGATGAAGTACTACCATAGTTGAGGGATGTCCTCAACGGTTACTAATAGCTATCTTGTGTTTGGGTTTTATTAATTTGTATTGATGAGAACTTTACACCTAGGTGGTATGTGATTGCCAATAAGGGTCTGATGATGAAGTACTACCATAGTTGAGGGAAGTCCTCAACGGTTACTAATAGCTATCTTGTGTTTGGGTTTGATTAATTTGTATTGATGAGAACTTTACACCTAGGTGTGGTGTGGTTGTCATTAAATGTCCAATGATGAAGTAGTATGATAGCTAAGAGAACAATGGTTAACAGTAGCTACCTGGTGTTTGACTTGAATAATATGTATTGATGAAAACTTTGCACCGATGTGGATTGTACATAATATAAAATATTCTAGTACTAAACTAAATAGTATAAAATAAAAATAAAAAAACTGCGTTTAAAAAAATCGACTTCAAAAACAAAAAAAAAAACGAGAAGTAAAAACTAAAAAGCAAAAAATAACTATTATTGGTCATACTTACATATAGTTTACACACCCACTGATAGGTTAGAAGTCGGTGCTACAAACCCATAACAAAATATATCTTAGGTAATGCCTGGTCACAGGTATAATCCATAATAAAATTGTAAACAGCTTAATGATGTTATGTAACTATTAAGGTTTAATGAATAATTTTGTGTTAAACTTGTGACCAATAATATTTATTTTTGGCTTTTTGGTTTTTACATTTCGTTTGTTTTTTAAGTCGGTTGATGTAATAAATTGTATGACAAGGGCACGGACCTAGAGTCCGTGGAAATTTATCTATAATATTATATAAAAAAAATAATGAACCCTGTTAATAGTAACATAACTTTAATTTCATATTTACTAGATAGTTCAGTAATTTGGTAGTTTGACGGGGAATGTTTTGCGGGAGTTTTAAAAATATTTTTTTTATTTTGATGTGCTCATATTTTGGCAAGTTCCTAAAGTTTGTATCACAATCACATGAACATTATATCTACAAAAACTACACTATTAGAACAAAACGCGTCACTAAATAAATCTCAACATCACGTGAAACGCATGTCGCATGTCACGAAGCTCACAAGTGAGCTGCGCGACATCGCCGCTATCGTGGTTCGAAACTAGTAGAGCCTTTCTCAGTAAATTCAAGTGAGTAACCCACGATTTTAGTTAATTTAGTATGCCTGACGATAGTTATCATAAAAACCATTAAAGCTATTCTGTGATTGGTCGAACCGTTAAGAATCTTACGAATGGATATCCACAAGTTTATAGACGTACCACGAGACGTCGCAATTGATATATTTGTGAAAACGTATGCCGTAAAATAAAATAATTAATCTCTCGTTTAATTTATAACCTTACGATCCTTTTTATTTTCCGGTAACATATATACACATACATGTGTTTAGACGTAGATTAATTACAAAAGGTCTTAAAATATATACTTACCATCTTTAACAAAATCATTGAACCTTTGAACGGTGTTACCAGCAAATCCATGTATTAAGAATATTGTTATGGCTTTTGCATCGAACATTTCTGGTAAGGCGCCGGATGGATTTAAAGATATTCGGCCATTACTAGAAAAAAAGTATAATTATGTTGTTAGCATTACAAAATTATGAATAATGAATCTAATCATGTGGGTACCTATATACGATTTTTTATTTCATGAAAACGTTACTCCAATCAGGATTTTAAATTTGTGGATAAAGTTACACATACATAACGTATGGGCGTTATTATTTGGGCATGGACCTAAAACAACAATTTGTGGATCACATAAAGAGTTGCTCCATTTAAGAATCGAACCCGTGGCATATTGTGCAACAACGGGTTACCCAATCACCATGCCAACTGTGCTGTCAAATAATTTATGTTACATACAAACATATTAATTACAATTACATAAACTTACTTCAATACAGGTTTTTTTAATGTACTTTATCAAACACTAGCTACTCCCGCCAGTTTCAACCGCTCTGCTCGGCACCTATTGGTCGTAGCGTGATGTTTTATAGTCTATAACCTGCCTCGATAAGTGGACTATCTAATATAAAAATAAAAAGCATTTTTCAAATGAGCCAGTGGTTTCAGAGGTTGGTGCGTGCAAATAAACTAACATAATAATAATAATATTATCATATTACGAATAACTACCGGAAATATATAATTAAGGATGGGACGGTTGACATATGTCGGACATGTCATTGTCCTGGTGAATCCATTAGACATATTATTTCTGGTTGTGGTCGTTTGGCTAACAGTGAATATTTGCATAGGCATAATCAAGTAGCCAAGATTATCCATCAGCAACTTGTTTTACACTATCGACTTGTTGAGTCTGAGGTACCGTACAAGTATGTCCCCGACCAGTTCTGGAAAATGATCATATCACATTGTACTGGGACCGGTCTATCATTACTGACGGGACTATTATAGCCAATAAACCTGACATAGTGGTGATAGACCGACAAGTACGCCGCACGATGATACTCGATGTCGCCATTCCCCATGACGAGAACCTCATGAAAGCTGGGATAGATAAACAAATAAAATATCTAGACTTTGCTCACAAGGTTGCCGACATGTGGAGTGTGGATTCGGCTATCATTGTGCCAATAGTCGTGTCGGCCAATGGGTTAATCCCTAAAAGCCTCGACATCCATCTTAGAAGGCTGGCGTTAGGTGGATGGATCAAGGGCCTGATACAGAAGGTAGTTCTCCTAGAAACGGCACGTATCGTGAGGAGGTTTCTGTCTCTGGATCCCTAACCACCGGTAGCTTGGACCATGCTCCCGCTACTGGTCCTACTTTTCATATTTTTAAATATTATTTTTTATTTTGTAAGTAGTATTTTAAAATATAATTTGTAGAAAATTAAAAAAAATATGTGTAAATAATATTATCAAAATATGTTATTATTTTTTACGTAAAATTAGTTTTATTTCCTAGAATATATTGTTTTTTTTATTTTAACTAATACAAGTAGATACTTACGGTCTATGCAGGGTATATGTTATGTTCATATCATGTCCATAGCACACTGAAAAATTAAAATAATTAACTATTACATAAGTAACTCCCTAATATATACCTAAGTAAAGAAGCTGTTCCCTGCGACTTCTTCCGCGTATAATATTCAGCCCTGTGTAATTAGTTTTATATAATATGACAATATACGAATTCAAGTTAACTGAAATATTATTTTCATTCATATTCTTTAGATTGCTGTCAACCTCTTTCCATACCTTAATGTTATACCATGATAACAAAAAAATGGCATGAAACTCAGTTGTCAAAAGAATGTCAGATAATATAGAAATATATATATATATATATATATACCTGTGTTGTTTTCCAGACTAAAAGTAGGTTGCTTATGGGCAGATACACTTTGTTGTAAACCGCATCACTGTTTACCACCAGGCGAGATAGCAGCCAAACGCTATGTGTCGCTCCAATCTATTTATAAAAATCTTCAACTAACGTTACAAAATAATGAGTCTTACCTGCCACTGCAGCCAAAAAAATTATAAACTTCAACATGTTGCTTGATCAACTACCTATCTCCTCACTGTAGAAAATGTGCAAGTTGGTTTGTTTTTATTGGCATCGGTGTCCAATCTGATTATCAGATAACAATTGATAAAGTTTTCAATGGCCTCGATGAGTGATATTAAAACTGTTAATGATCATCAAAGGTCATTTCAGAATTTGCCGAAGATAAATAGTATTATCGTAAGATCAACCAGTATGCAAGGATAGTCTAAAAGTAATACGTTTTTTATTGTTGTATATAATACATTCAATGTAAAAATATAATAATATATTTATTAGCTACCTAATAATAATATATTAGCCAGGAATATTGTTCGAATTAATTGATTCATAACTCAGTTTCCTCATTTTCCTAAGCATGTCCTCAGAGTTCGGTTATTGGCCCGTATTTATGGAATTTAGGGTTTGATGATTTGCTCACGATTCACCTTCCCTGTGGCTGTACCCTGACTGGATATGCGGATGATGGCCTTTTGCTAGTTCAGTCAAATACCCGCGCCGGGCTAGGGAATTTGGCTAAAGACAGTCTTAGTAGATAGATCTCGCGATGGGGCGACCGAAATCACTTGAATTTTGTACCCCATAAAACTTACCAGCTAATGCTTAAAGGAAATCTAAAGTCGTGGCCTTCTATTAAAGAGCAACGACTAAAATTGGTGCCTTTCTTTTTTCTGGCGGCAGTCGATGATGTATGGAAAATATTATCTAGAATACAATAATACAAACTAAATTGTCTATCGGCTTAAATATGGAAATCTCAGTCTGGAGCTGAAGTCAAACATTTTACTTTGGTTTTTCTATTCAAATTATTCATATTTTTGTCACAATTCCTAACTTCAAATTGCGCGCCTACGTACACCGGGCACAGGAACACCATATCACACCACAATATATCCATATTGCCAGGCACTAATTTTTATTTGCTATTTTTCTCAGTCGATAATTTGTGGGATGCTTCTAGGAGTTGTGTCATGAAGATTCATGAGCGTCAGCTATGGTACCAGTGGTGGGTTGAATAGTGGTAGCCATCCAAAAATCTAAAAAAGTATCTCTTCTGATTCAATTCGTTGACAGTTATTAATGTCCCTGTGACGCGCCGGACTTTAGTGTTCTGGTGTTTTCATGGTTATATCTACTGTAGATCCTGGCTTACAGGAGTTGCAGCGGTTTTAGGAGGTTGTGGCGGGCTTATCCCATAAAAAGAATACTAAACCTTCTCTTGACTGTAACAAACACTTTTCTGAAAACCACATCGAAAATTCGTTCAATCAATCGCGAGATAATCGCGCATAAACAAGCAAACATACATACATACATGTGATACTTAAAACCCCCTTTTTGGAAATCGCTAAATAAAATTATTGTTGCAAGGGGCATATAAAAAGTATTGAATTTGGTTAATCGGAAACGTCCCTAATTTGTGTTTATTAATATAATCTCGTAAATTATTTTAATACGTAAAACTTTTGTTTAGATTAAAATATTTTTCATGAGATGGAGCAAATGAGCAGTCGTATCAACACAATATAAATGACCAGCACCATCCAAACATCAGGAGAGCGTCATATGTGTTCTTCCAGACCTGCACTACCTATGTTCCAAATTTGATCCAGGGGAAGGACCCTGAGCCATTTTGACGTGAATGATTAACATACACAAAAAATACAGACGTTAAATAAAAAATCAATCTTTAATCATTTTTCTTGAACCCAGTTGAACAAAAATGTATTTGAGTTTTAAATATTTTGGAGAATACAACAATATTTTGGGTCACTACATCCACAAACAAAAAAAATATTTTGAGTTATAGGAAATGTGTGGGGTATATTTTTCATTCGTTTGGGACAAAGAGTTTATTGGTAGAAGTTAGTTAATGACCTCCCAAATGCCTGAGAAAATTTTGTCGGTCCAAGAGTATTATAGTACTACATGGCATCGGTAAATTGTAAAGAATATACTTTTTTTTTCCTTATTTACTTTTCAATGGCGGAACCTGCTACAGTCTCACACCCGAAAAAAATACTATTTTTGGACCGTAATTGTTTTTTTATGGCATAAGCCGTTAAACGAGCAGACGGATCACCTGATGGTAAGCAATTGCATCGCCCATGGACACCAGGAACACCAGAGGCGTTACAAGTGCGTTACCGGTTTTTTGGGGATTAGGAGTTATATTAGTGGATAAATTTAACCCTTGTTATAAAAATTATTACTTATCAATCAATTCTAACTTGATGATAAAATGTAATGTGATTAAAAATATATGTAACATTCGCGGTACTTTTTTTCGCATACATATCAATAATCTATTAACCAAAGTCAAAGTACTTAGATAAAATAGTAATTCTTAATGCACACAGATAATAATAGGTCTATCTTGTTTTTTGATCAATATAATATTTGACTTGCAATCATTATAAATCAAGGTGGAACTAGAAAGTAGGTTAAAACATGATTGATATCAGATTTTAATCCATCCAACTGGTACGTAGGGACTTTTTTCCAAACATAGAAAGATCGAGTATCGATCGAGTATCACAGAGACCAATAAAATATGCTAAAGAATGTTATAGAAAAATAAATTACGTGCGATCGGAGGTCGCAAATGGATTTTTTTTAATGGTGGAAAATCATCGAATGACTGCTCCCGCCTAGGTGATGCGGGAGGGAGTGTCAGACTCTTACTGACTAAAAACCACCACCATCCTTCTTCTGCATGTCGAGCCGGAGCCCCAGTAACCCGTTAGGTTCTCCGCGACGTCGCAAATGGATGGGTGTGCGTTTTGAGACGATTTATTGGAATTTCCAGAATAACTATTAGAAAATGTTTTGTACCACGGCTGTTGATAGTAAAAAGTCAGTTTTTTGACATCATGATTTACAAAATCGCTAAGTATCGAATAAAATGGTTCAGATTTCAGGTTTATACTACTTTTAGTGACAGGAGATAATAAAATCGCATTATTAATGCATAATGCAATTAGCAAATCTTGTTCTGACAGAAAGGGGAAATATTAATTATTTGTGATATTTGGTTAAAGCGAATTGGCAATTTAAAAATTTAATGTAAAATTTTATTAAGATCTTGCTATCATTGCAGAGGTAAAACCCCTCTCTGAGAGGTGGTATTCACACCTTATCCAGGACGGGAAAAGTTATTAGACGGTTTTCCCCCTTTCAAAACAAATAAAAAATAAAAACAAATTTAAACAGGTTTCCCACGATTAGCTTCATTGTTTGTTAGTGGCGAATACGCATACATATAACTAGGAAAAGGACATATTGATATGTAGGTACATATATCACGTTTCAAGCATAAGGTACCCTTAAGCTCTAGGCCACCATGATCTACATAATATACAACTTATAACTGAGTATATTTAAAACATCAAATAACTGTAGCCATTTGCAATTGATTTATAAAGTTTATACATGTTTTCAATAGCGGAATGGCAGCAACGACTGTTGCCACCGAGGGCTGAATCGCCGCCATAGAGCGGTAAGTTCCCTCTTTTAGGAGTGGCTTGAGAGACGCTAGGGCGTCCTCACCTACTGGCGACGCAGGTCCTCACCGGACATGAAAGTTTCGGGAGGTACCTGTGTCTGATGAGGCGGGAGGAAACGTCCGGGTGTCATCACTGCGAGGACCGCCCTGAAGACAATGGTGGAACACACTGTAGTGGAATTCCCTGCGTGGGCTGAGCACCGCCGTCCTTAGGGACGTGATCGGCGATGGCGACCTCTCGCGTCCGGCCCAAGTGCGGGTCATGATGCGGAGCGAGGGGGACTGGGATGCCGTCTCCTCCTTTTGCAAAGCAGTCATGCTAGCTAAGGAGGAGGCGGGACGCGTGAGGCAGCGCTGCCTCCTCGCAACGCGGGACGATCTCCGGCCACCATAGGCCTGCAGACGGCGAGCATGGGTGGCTCGCCGCCCGACCAGAAACAGACCCGAGCGTCTGCGCGTCGCGTTCCGCGTGCACCTCAAAGAGCCATAAGACCACACGGATGGGGCCCAATAGGGCTGATGCTGATTCGAGCTGCGGAGAACCTAACGGGTTACCGGGGCTCCGGCTTGAAGTGCAGGAATAGGAACGGGTTGGTTTTAGTCAGTATGAGTATGACACTCCTGCCGCCTCACCCAGGCGGGAGAAATAATTGGATAAAAAAAAAAATGGCAAGATGCATTTATCATTTGTAGGCCGCCTATTGTTTGTGAAGGTTGCATGTATTCGTCAAATGACGCAACGTGGACAGTTACCTTAAGTACTGCATCGTCTTCTTCGCTGTAGATTTGTTAGATGTTGTACACTGTCTAGTAAGGGGCTTTTGGTTAAATACTTAGTTCAGACGTATCTATAATTTCAGCTTACAACAATTATACGGAAATAGTCTTATCCACAGAAATATTGTCTTATCCGTATCACATCACACAATTACATAATAAATTATTATATCTAAAGAAAATAAATCAGAAGACTGCACAGTCGCGGGTTCGATTCTCGCACGGACCAACTCTTTGTGTGATACACAGATTGTTGTTCCGGTCCGGGTGTCATGTGTGAACTTGTATGTTTGTAAACGCATCCAAGACACAGGAGAGGAGTCTTCAAGGCCCGAGTGAATAGGTTGCTTATGGGACGACGTGCTCCATCGTAGACTGCATCATCACTTACCATCAGGTGAGATAGTGGTCAAACGTCGCCCCATCAAATATAAAAAAAAGAGAAAATCCTAGTGTGGGGCAACGTTTAATAAAAATATGCTATGTAATTATAGAAAATCTACAATTACCTAATTAATATGTTATGCATAATACATAACACCTCTTCCATCTTATTATTGTACAAATTGCGCACACAATCAAAACAACAAAAGTGTTTAATTGATGTATTTTATGATAAAATAATTTATCACTCAATTGACAAATGCAATGATTATGGATTTTTTGAAACACTTTAGTCATTGAAATTGATCGCATCAGTTAAAAACCTACTTATTACAACTTAAAAATATTTCTGGACACCAAATGGACAACAATGAGTTTACTAGCTACTTCCATGCGTTTACGCACGCTGCTCGGCTCTATTGATAATAATAAATAATAAAAATTTATTTCTCCTCACATACACACATTACAATTTTTTATAATCAATTTTTATGGCATTATGAGGAGCTGGAGTCTGAAATAATGTTTTGTACCTTGTAATAAGACTATTAAATAGTCTTCTTCAATAAATTCAATATCCAACACGTGAATATACTGAGAAAAGCTCTACTAGTTTCGTAGCTCGAACCACAGAGAGGTTCTTCCTCATGAACATCGTGCGTAGTCGCGGCGATGTCGCGCAGCCTACAGTAGGATTTTCTCAGTATAGTCATGTGAGTAACCCGCGATTTTTTACTTAATTTGGTATGTCTCACGATAGTTATTATAAAAACAAAAACAGTGGTTGAAATTGGACAAGTAGGTCACAACTTCAGCGGTTTCGCTCGCTGCTCGGTTACTATTGGTCATGGAGTGATTTTCTATGGCCTATATAGTCTTCCTCAATTTAAACAGTATCCAACTCAAAAAAAAATTTAAAATTAGACATCTAGTTCCGAATTTTAGTGTGTTCCAACATACAAACAAACAAACCCAAAAATAGCTCTTTAGCTAAACCATTTTGAATATAAACTAATTGAAGATTTTTGTTTTTATTTGTACTTATTATTATGACTATGTGTGCTTGTATTACATTTTACTTTTTTTACCTTATTTTTATCTTACTAGTAAGGCAATAGGCTTAACCTCTATTACCCAATGTTACCCTCTATTAGGTACACAATAGGCTCACCCCCTATTACATGGGACTCATAACATAAATAGTGAAAAGTGGATGTTACATTGTACAGTGGCATAATGTACATTTCTGCTTAACCCTTCGGGGACAAAAGGCGTGTTGTTATGTAAGGCAGTTAATAATGTAATACAAGTAAAAAAGTGTGATGAACCAGCTAAATATAAGGTCATTATTAGAAAAAAAATAATTACGTGAATAAGCCGAAAAACATATTAATTAATTTAGTATGTTTCACGAAACATAATATAATTGTTTTATAATGAAACGCACAATAGGCGGGCAACAACTGAACTTTATTTGTCCCGTTTAGTACATCAGATAGTGCATAGATGGCGTTACTTTCAAGATATTTTATTGTATTTTTCAATATGTTTGTATATTTGTTTGTACCACTAATCACTGTAACGTAGCGTAGAGTATTCTACGCGAATGAAATTGAAGGCAGACGCTCTTAAATATTCCTACATACTTATAATAATGAGCCTGCGCATTTTTTATTGCTATTTGCTAGACTCCTTTTTTACAGTTGCTCTTATTCTACTATAAGGGGCCTTCACAACTTTTAGTACAATAAAACATACCTCGGTGTTTTATGTATCTACTAGTTTAAGCATATAATTAATTGGAACATTTGCATACGCTTACTTCATCGAGGAAAGGTACCAAGTATATTTTTGAAATATAGGTACCTGGGACCGAAAAATACAAATACTAAATACCGAAACTTTAAGTAACATTACCATTAATGATACTTTTAATTTTTAATTTAGTTTTATTAATTACATGACATAGTATAACATCACACCTTTTATCCCCGAAGGGTGACAGAGGTGTACATTATGCCACTGTACAATATAACACCCACTTTTTACGATTTATGTTATAAGTTCCATGTAATAGGGGGTGAGCCTATTGCCATGTACCGGGTACAATTCCAGACACCGTGCTACTACTAAGATTTTTTTAAATAACCTAGTAATACTTTGCCCGACCCGGAAATCGAACCCGAGACCCCTTAGAGAGGCAGTCTTATAATAATTATGGATTCTTAAATGATTTTCTTATCATAACTAGTGTAAATTTTAAGTGCGCCTTTGCTTTCTTCTTCGAGGAAAAAAGCGGTTATGAAATAAATAAAAACATACAATTTAGTTTAACAGTATCCAGTGTCTTATACTGAATCAACCTGTATGTTATTATTTGTAAACCAATTGCATGACTGAATAAACATTGTTTCTTTCAAAAGATTCACGATGATTAACACCTTTCAGATGTCCAGTAAAACATCACCAAATATCAGGCAGACTGTGTTTGTTTTTTGTAAAGTCCGTAACCAATTTATCCCCACTCAAGGATTTAAATTGGGACCGAATGATCCGCTCAAGCCAAGACATGTACTTTTTTGAATATGTGGTGCTTAAAAAAACAAGAAATAATAAAACATTTTTGTTTTTCATATTAATTTTATTTAATTCATTGTACTGCAATCGTATAATTTACCTCTATAGATTTATTGGTGGTAAGAAAATGTAATATTTATTCAAATTTATTACAAAACAAGGAAAGTATTTAGAAAAAAAACCATTTGGAATTTACAGTTTACGACATTTAAGTATAAAAATGACCCAAACAAAACAAAAATCTGATGTATAAGATTGTTTCTTCACACACTGGCTGTAGCTATAGCTATAGTTGTATCAAGCTGTAAAAAGTAACTGAAGAAGCTGGTGGAGTTTAAAACCTTTTTTAATAGGGCCATCTCCCACTTGTGTTGACACGGTATTTTTTTGATCTGAAAATAGACAAACAATGGTTAATCCTCAGTATAATTTATTAACGTAATCTGACGTATAATATGATACAAATAAGGCCTAATATCCACAACGCATCATTTGACGAATGCATGCATCCACAAATGATGATAAGCGGATTTGAAAGGGTAGTAAGTGGCGCAACGTTGCCGGATCGGTAAACATAGTATTGATTTTTTCTAAAATACAAGCATTTGTCTTGCAATTCTTGATGATAGAGCATTCTCTATATAACGAATTTAGTTATTTAGGCTCATTGCCTAAATAATTAAATTCAGCTATAGAAGCCGAATTTCCTCATCCTTGCAACTAATAATTAAAAACAATAACTATTTGATATATATGATGAATGTTGGCCTTTTAAATAATAGTTTGAATTGGATTGGTCCTCACTTTTGTCCTTAATTATAAACTATGAACTAATAGTATGTAATGGGTACATACCCTGTTTTGGACAGAACTAAGCCACCCATATGTAATGGGTCTCCTCTGCATCTGTTGAGAGTATTTTGCAAGTCTGTACTGCAAGGGTATCCGACAAGTTCACTGTTGCTCATAGATGCCGCAAAGACCTCGTAGGCGCGGTTATGGTTGCAGACATGACCAACGCAGCCTGGTTGATTGCTACCGCCGTTGACGAAGAAGTTGATGTCACCAATCGCCGTTCCGATACCATTCGAGCCAGGTCCTGTGATATCTGTGTGGATAACTTCGACGTACATGGCATCAGAGTCTGCTAATCTTCCGGAATCACTGCCCCATCGGCTAGCAGCTGGGTCCAAACCTGAAAAAATAGAGCGATAATTATATTATTTGTTATTCAGTAATTTTAAGAAGAAGCGCATTTTTAAAAATAGAATTTACCAGTGATTCTTCCGACTCTGCCCAATCCTTGGTCCAGTCGGCGGCCAGCTTGACCAACAACGTGAGCTCCAAGATTGAAACCAACCAAATGCAATGTGCTCCTGATTAATCTGGCTTCAGTTTCTAGCCAGTTTATAAAATCAGCTAAATGATGAGCTACCAAAGGTACAGCCTGTCTTGCTTCGGAATATCCTTGACCAGCCTCGCTGCTCCAGTCGACCACGATAACATTATGAGGTCGCTGATGAGATATAATAGCTGAAAATAAATGTATGATTATAGGTACATTTTATGTTATACAACCGATGAATCACAGGATCACCCATGTGAAATAGAACTTGAGAACATCTGGATCGATTTGGCTAATATTTGTGACAATCCCGGGAAAATATACAAGGTGAGAAAAAATGTTTGAAGTGGTGCAAAGTTTGTTGGTTCAGCTAATCAATGATTAATCATGTTTAACGTCTTACATGTGTAACTATTGGGCGAGATAACTTCCCTGTTCCCGAGCGTGGCTTGAAATTGGTCGACCTATCTCACGAAATAAATATGTGAGTAAAAATATAGAGGTAAAACAATATGTCCCATATGAAATTAATAAATTATGTTTAACATCGGTATATACTGTAGAGACAGATATATACATAGACAATAGTCTATTTACCAAATCAAACTCTTATTTGGATTTATTCAAACAAAATTATTTTGTTGACTCGCTTTCGTGTTTTATATCAAAAAACTCAAACGCCACTTAATTTTAAGACGCGCTTGAGTATAGTTCGGTTACTACAAAGCCTATGTAAAATGACAAGGATTGCACGATATTTAAGTACAACTTACTTACCATCTTTAATCAGAGTGTTGAAGTCAGAGTGCACGCTGCCTTGATGCCCATGAACAAGAATAACAGTGTTGTCTGTTATTTTGAAGTTAGAGTATCTTGAAAAAGGCACCGTGGGGTCTAAAATCTCCGGCTCAATTGAATTTTCCCTTAAAAAAGTTCAAATTCAAATTACTTTATTTGTAGAACACAGGTTACAAAAGATGTTACAAGCTTTACATTGACCAGCTATGTCTTGCCACCAACGGCATACAAATATATTAAATTAATTTACCATTTAATAATTATACAAAGATTTCAACAGTAATTGGAATTAAATTAAATCAAAATATGCACTGTCAATATTATTATATTACATTTCATCATAATTACTTTATTACAATCATTAATGCATAATTAATAATATGTACATACATTATAATGGTTAGTACTTACAACGTGTACAGGTAATAGGTGTTCGATACTCCATCCTCTGCGCGGATCACTGGAAAATTTAATTTAGGTTATTTACTGCCTATATGACTTTTGCCTCCATCTAATTAAAATCAACCAATTACGATAGTGATTCAAACTCAAATTCAAAATCATTTATTTCAATTAGACCAGGAAGGCATTTATGAACGTCATTACAAAATATTGAAATATTTAAAAAAATGTCCATCTGTCGGTCAGTCGTCTGGTGAAGCTATTTGCTTGTTCACTAGAGGACTTACCTGATGCTCATGTAGCGTGGATAATATAATGGATTTATAAAATTCCTTTTTATGGTTTAAGTGACAGTTAGTACTCGTCCAACTATTAATTTTTTCCAAGTAATTTGATTCATTACAAACACTATGACAAAAAAAATAAAAGCGTTTCAACCCCATTCAATACCTACATACATATTAGAATATCTTGTACATGTTGCATTGTGTCACAACCATGATGCGAGATCTAACTAGCCTAAACCAGTAACACTGAGCCACCAAGATACTGGCTGTTCCTAGTATGGGGCCCACGGTTACCTCTGTCGCGTTTGCGTTTATGTGACTACTGTTCGCTTCCATATCTTCATGTAGTGGAACTTGTGTATGCAAGTATATAAATTTAATGTAGGCACATTATCGTTCTCCTACATCAGCATTTAATTCACTTTGTAATTTTCAATTTTGGACATCGAAACAAGTGAATGACTTCAGTAAGTGACTGACTAACAAATTACTTTTTTATTTTTTTTTAAATCAGAATAAATGACTAACTTCAGCTCTATAATAAAAATGTTTAAATGAAAAACTGACTATGTCATTAAAATGCTTATAATATAAAATGGAAATCTCACCTGCCAAAGCAGCAAGAATGATGGCTAGTTTCAACATCTTCCTTGATCGTTACACAACTGATGATGATTTGCAAAACCACTGCTTTTTATTGTCATTTTAATCAGATACTAAGTGATAATTAAAGTTCGTCTTTTCGAATAGAAGATAATTTATGATATCGTAGTAAGATCTATAGATTGGTAGTCAAAAGATTTTTATTACTGATCTTGTAATTTGGTAACATTTTCCTCAATTGTGTGATACGGATAAAAATGCTGTCTACCCATACCTACCAACTAAATTAATGTCTGTACCACCCATCTAACTATTTTACTATCTTACTATTACTAAAAATGCCAAAGTTTATTGGTCAATCACGTCACAATGGCTGCAGAGACCGTGATATTTAGAAAAGGAGTAGATTATAGTTATAGATATCGGTAGATTATGGGAACATAAACCAATAGGTATGTATACCTCTATAAAACGATATTGAATAAAAAGTGACATGGAGGGTCTTTATTGGATCAACAGAAGCCAAAATATTTTCTTTCTGAATTTTCGTCTGTCTATTTGTTTTCTTATTTATTTATTTATTTATTTATTAAAACTTTATTGCACATATAGTGAAATTGGCGGACTTAATGCCGTAGGCATTTTCTGACAGTCTACCATTGGGTGGTGCAGAATGTTAAAGCGGTAGGTGCAAAATTGTAAAAAGAAAGTATGAAGTAGATAACGAAGTTAAGGTAATAAAATATTGAAGAGGGAAGACATGATTGTTATAGTCGATAATACATAACTAAGGGTATAGGGTCTTAAAATGAATTATATAATAAATATATATCCCAAATATGCATACATATACTATGATATAATTACTATATAATACATACATATATAAATAAATGCAATACATAGACTACATATTACCACTGTTTTGAGTTTGCCACTTTCTATAAATGTGTTCCCGAACCTTGAATTTAAATGCACAGCGATTATTTGCCATTCTGATTTCCTTGGGCAGCGCGTTCCACAGAGAGACAGATTGAACGAAAAAGGAGGAGTGAAGATAGTCAGTGCGGTGAGTGGGACATTGAAGTTGACGGTTATTAGATGAGCGAAGGTATTTAGAATGGTTTGCGTATGTATATTGGAAGTAGGAAGCTAGATAAACAGGTGAAGAAGGAGAGTCGAGAAAAGAAAATAAAGTAGTTAACGCCTGTGGCGACGCGTGCCACATGTCAACGGATGACGTCACAAGAATCCTACATCGCACATGCAAAGTTTACAAGCGAATAAACACGGATAGAAAATCCCAACGAACAACTGTTGGGCAGAAAGCCCGCCAGGCACGATCACCTCGCCTGGTCGGAGGATCCTCCTTTTCCGATCTTAGGGAACTATACTCTCTGTTCCCTAAAGTGGTGACCCCGACGTGATTGGAAGCAACCTTCACTTCACGGAGCAGATCAGCACCGTCATCCGTATCGCCATCCCTCTCATTCATCACTTCTCCGCTGAGCGGTAACCAAGTCGCAGCCAACCAGCATCCTCGGCCTCATCAGGGACCACCATTACCTGCAACGAAGTTGTGCAGCCTGGTTCTTCCCTACGGCCTCACCAGCGTCTAGGCACAGCACTTCTGCACACGGTCTGAAGGACACCTCCTCCCGTCAACGCAGATGCCGGCCACTACGCACCTACCCTCGCAGCATCTCTTCCCCGACTCACCGTGGGACACTGCGAACTCATCTCTCCGACTCACTGGAGTATCGCCCTGCACCGCTCACCCGACTCACTGGGCACTCAGCGGCACAATTCCGACTCACTGGAACTAGGGACTTTCTACACTGGTTCTGGCACCGCTCATCTCAAGCGTCGACAGCCGTCTCAGCGGGATCGACCTCCGGTCTTGGGAGGGAGTGATGTGGCGACGCGTGCCACATGTCAACGGATGACGTCACAAGAATCCTACATCGCACATGCAAAGTTTACAAGCGAATAAACACGGATAGAAAATCCCAACGAACAACTGTTGGGCAGAAAGCCCGCCAGGCACGATCACCTCGCCTGGTCGGAGGATCCTCCTTTTCCGATCTTAGGGAACTATACGCCCTTTGTTGCCTGCGCAGGCGTATGGGCAGCCATTTTAATTGCAACCGATGTGCAGAAACATGATCATATTTACGTAAATTGAAAACGAATCGAATGCAGTTATTTAGAAGACGGTCAATTTTGTTGAGTAGATCTGCATTCAGGTCGTAGTAACACACATCAGCTACTTAATCGATGATAGGAAAAATCAGGGCCTGCACGAGCCGTGCCTTGGTAGTAGACGGAAGGAAGCTTCTAAGGCGGTACAAGCCTCGCAACGACCCAGTTACCTTCTGGCATACACTAGTGACCTGTGCACGCCAGCTCAATGTGTTATCAATATGTAAGCCAAGATCCTTCACATCGTCACTAAACGGGATTGCCACATTATTGTACGAGACAGGCTGCAGCGACGCGACACTGACTGTTTTCCAGGTACGTGTGCTTCCAATGATTATGGCTTGACATTTATTTGGATTTACTTCTATGCCGAACCTTTGTGACCAGTTGTAGATAGCAGCCAAATCCCCATTTACTGCCGTGATAGCACTAGGTAAGTCATCCACTGCAGCCTGACAGTACAACTGCAAGTCGTCCGCATACAGATGATACGCACACCGAAGTTCACAAGTAATGAAATTAATAAAGATTGAAAATAAGAGAGGAGAGAGAATGCCGCCTTGAGGGACACCAGCCAGCAGATCAAACCAACTTGAAGAATTATCGTCAAGCCGGATCGACTGCTGACGCCCCCGAAGATAGGAAGAGAACCAGTCCAGTGTTTTGTCAGAGATTGCAAGATGGGAAGGATGGCCAGAAGGAGATCGTGACTGACCATATTGAAAGCGTTTGAAAAGTCAACTAATACTAAAACAGTTACTTTGGTGTCCTCAATCCCTGCCCTAATATCGCCAGTCACTTTAAGGAGGGAGGAGACAGTGCTGTGTCCAGGTCGAAAACCTGATTGGAGAGGGCTTATTATCTTATGATGCAAAAACTGCTGTATGAAATTAAAGCACCGATATTTTGTTAGCGGTCTAACTGGAAATATAAGTCCACTTTAAGGTAAGAAAGTACAACCTGGGTGTGTTCAAGTATCGAGTGATCAGGATGCCAGGCGAGGTAGTGGCCAAATGCTGACTGTATTTTAAAATTATCGTGAGACAAACTAAATTAATTATTATGTTTTCGGCTTACTCACGTAACAGTTTGAGGAGGCAGTAGCTGCGCGACTGTCAGGGTCGCGTAATGCTGTTTAAGAATATGAGCCTCCAGCATGGCTTGAAACTAGTCGAGTTCCTCGTGAAACAGCTACGTGAGAAGACGAAAAACATAATAATTAAGTGCTGATTTATAAAGTTTAAGAAATTACAAATTATGAATGTCCTAACTTACGTTCTGAAGTAATTATAAAAATCGTTCTTTTATGGAACAACCCGGTAAATGGGCTGATGGATCATTTGCAGATAGCAAGCAATCACCGCTGCCCATGGATATATATAAGTGCGTTACCAGCCTTTTACGGATTAGGAATTTGAGGATTGTTGGCGATTCGGTGTTTGGGGAGATTGGGGAGTGGGGGTAATTTGGCTTCCAGTAACCTCACTCACACGATGAAACCCAACGCAAGTGTTGTTTCACGTTGGTTTTCTGTGAGGCCGTGGATTTCACTCCGGTCGAGCCGGCCCATTCGTGCCGAAGCATGACTCTCCCACACTTAAAATGTTTTACACGTTTCAACTGGTTTTGCCTAATATGTTGCTGTAAGCTTCAGTTAAAATTCAATGTTTATAGTTTCTCACTTTCTTTCTGAATCTGCAGTCGTAACATCATATTGATAGTGGGCATTCCGATTATGTTGCTTACGAAGCTAACGCCTCTAAAGCAGTGCAACAGAACTCGGCTTAAAGTAATGACATTTCAAAGTAATATTGTACATTCAGAGTTATAGACCTAGTATCAATACCACGCACATCGCTCTCCACACTAATATTAGAAATGTGAAAGTTTCTTTGTTTTGATGTTTGTCCGTCAATTACGCTGAAACTACTGAACGGATTTTGATGTTTGGTTTACAGGTAGGGTATAGGCTGATATAGGTGATAGATACTATAGGAGTTTTTATACCGATTAAATGCTCCCATGGGATAAAATAGGAATCATATTCTAAGCAGACGCAGTCGCAGTTTAAGCTCGTGCACTCACATACACACACACTCTCCACTCGACAAACGAAGCAGTTCATACTATGTATTTAACCTATTTTAATGTTGAAAATAAATATCTTCTTATAAATTCTTGATATTTTTACCAATCTTATGATTACTATTAACCTTAGTAACTAAAAGTACCTTAAAAGTTAAAGAGTTCTCACTACATTGCATTCTTATATTAAACAAAGAACCTACAATAAGACAAGCCAAGAGCTGCTGATTAGAGTTCCAGCCCTTTAGAAACCGGACAACACTGTACCTAAAGGTTACATCTAAATTAGGTATAATAAGTGTGGGAGAGCCATGCTTCGGCACGAATGGGCCGGCTCGACCGGAATGATACCACGGTCTGACAGAAAACCGACGTGAAGCAACGCTTGCGTTGTGTTTCGTCGTGTGAGTGAGGTTACCGGAGGCCCAATTACTCTCCCCTTCCTCAATCTCTCCAATCCCTGAATCCCCAAAGATCCTCAAACTCCTAATCCCCAAAAAGCCGGTAATGCACTTGTAACGCCTCTTGTGTTCCAGGTGTCCATGGGCGACGCCAATTGCTTACCATCAGGTGATCCGTCTGCTCATTTACCGGCTTATGCCATAAAAAAAGGTATTATAATGTATTGATATTTTGTCTGCATTATTATGATGTAATTATTAGACACATTACAAGTCTCAAGTCTCAAGTCTCGAGGAGTGCCCAAGCGAACTCACGACGCCTGGTCCATCAGAAACCAGAGCACAGTAGATTGGCTTTTCAAAAATATACATTACAATTTACATGTGGACTAAGGATAACTGTCCACGATTGACAGGTGGGTTAACGTTGACGCTTCATTGACAGTTTCATTGTTTCAAAGCAAGGTGCAAGCATTTGTGATTTGCAGGCTGCATAATTGTCGTTGACAAATGAATTCATTCGTCAAATGACGGAAACGAACTATGAAAACGGCCCTCTATCTCTAGCACTTTATTTCTATGTGGTGCGAAAATAAGATATTCCTAAGTGCATATTAATAAGTGTATGTTGCGGTGCTCATAGGCCAAAACTATGAATATTACAAAAAGTTTTTAATATAAATAAATTGGAAATAAGTGATTGGTTCGTTTAATTTTGTAGGAAAAGTTATACTCATTAAATGCGTTGAAAGGGAGCTATTCTAATGAAACTTTATTTAGTGATTAGCACCATTTTTCTAGAATGGTGGTGCGAGCGACGGAGATACGAGGTGGCGAAGTTAAAGAGAGAGGTCCTATTGCTCCCAAAAATCTATAGAAAGACTAATTCAAAATTAAAGTCCAATTTTTGTTTTCCTGATAATCATCACCTTTAAGTATCCAAATGACTGGCTCATAAGGTGGTAAGAATGTCGTTAATAAAAGTTACGGTTTACACAATAATAATTATAATAAACGTATTTTGTGGAAAGAATACTACAAAGTTATAAGGATGTCTGTACAAAACCTAAGGGGTTTCACTTGCATATACAAAAGAGGAAGTAAAAATTATATGTATAGAAATAAAGATAGGGAAATGTAAAGAAAATAAAAAAAATTTTCGAAATAAGCAATAAGTATAATTCAATAAGTACAATTTATGTACACCATTTAAGTCTCCAGAAAGACTAAACCAAAAGTGAGATTAAATTGTTTTCGGAATTTTCCACATACAGGCTGTTTTTCAAACCGTAAACAATCATCGAGTGTTCGGTGTTGTCTTTAGATCAATTTCATTAATAGGGCCACCTTCCACTTGTGTTGACACGGTATTTTTTGGAACTGAAAAAAAGAAACATTTCGTTAAAATAACTGCACTGAGCATTTTATAGTTTGACTAAATGTTTGTCTAAAACTTACAACAACGTCATCAGCTGTTATTATTTAATAGTAATAAATTCAATTTCTAATGGTTTACGATTACTAAGTTACATACCCTGTTTTGGACAGAACTAAGCCACCCATGTGCAATGGATCTCCTCTGCACCTGTTGAGTGTATTTTGTAAGTCTGTGCTGCAAGGGTATCCGACAAGTCCACTGTTGCTCATAGATGCTGCATAGACTTCGTAGGCGCGGTTATGGTTGCAGACATGCCCGATGCAGCCTGGTTGGTTGCTACCGCCGTTGACGAAGAAGTTGATGTCACCAATTGCGGTTCCGATACCATTCGAGCCAGGTCCTGTGATATCTGTGTGGATAACTTCGACGTACATGGCATCAGAGTCTGCTAATCTTCCGGAATCACTGCCCCATCGGCTAGCAGCTGGGTCCAAACCTGAAAAAATAGAGCGATAATTATATTATTTGTTACTCAGTAATATTAAGAAGAAGCGCATTTTTAAAAATAGAATTTACCAGTGATTCTTCCGACTCTGCCCAATCCTTGGTCCAGTCGGCGGCCAGCTTGACCAACAATGTGAGCTCCAAGATTGAAACCAACCAAATGCAATGTGCTCCTGATTAATCTGGCTTCAGTTTCTAGCCAGTTTATGAAATTAGCTAAATGATGAGCTACCAAAGGCACAGACTGTCTTGCGGCAGTATATCCCTGATTAGCTTCTCTGCTCCAGTCAACCACGATAACGTTATGAGGACGCTGATGATATAAAATAGCTGAAAATAAAAATTTATTTACAGATAGGTACAGTGAAAGATAGATCTGCCTGATCATTAAAAAATGTATTGCTTGAACTCGGTAAAATTATGACGCCATACCCCATAAATGTCTTAACTAATAGGAAAGTAATAACGTCGAAACTAAGTGACGCAACCAGTGTAATCCCCTAGTCAGAGGTGCGTTTAATGTTATCTGGCTACCTGCGCCGGCGCAAGCGCCACCCACCAATCCGCGTCATTCGTCAATTTAAGGTTATAGGGCGGGGCTAGAGAGCGTATCTCATGAGGTGCAAGCAAACATTAACTTAGTAATGTTCAGGCAAATGTGTCCGCTATTGT
The DNA here is from genome assembly GCA_902850265.1 of Spodoptera littoralis. Classification (NCBI taxonomy): domain Eukaryota; kingdom Metazoa; phylum Arthropoda; class Insecta; order Lepidoptera; family Noctuidae; genus Spodoptera; species Spodoptera littoralis. The sequence goes on from LR824539.2 coordinate 6,375,930, forward strand.
ACATTTTATGTTATTTTGGTGGAGATTTTATGGTTAATTAATAACAAAATCACTAATTTGAAATAAATACTTTTTAAAAATTTATTCAACCACTTTGGAGATAAAAATGTGTGATAATTATGTCATCATCACTACATACTGTAAAACAAAATCGCTTTTACTGTCAGTCCTACATATGCTTAGATCTTTTAAACACTTATATGTTTAAAATATTAAACAACTTACCATCTTTGACGAGGGTGTTAAATTCAGAGTGCACGCTGCCTTGGTGCCCATGAACAGAATAACAGTGTTGTCTGTTATTTTGAAATTAGAGTATCTTGAAAAGGGCACCCTGGGGTCCATAATCTCAGGTTCATAGTGGTTTTCCCTTAAAAATAGAAACATTGATTAGTATTTTTTGTCAACTTGTTAAGTGGATTCATTCTTCACAACGGTTAGTACTTACAGCGTGTACAGGTAATAGGTGTTCGATACATCTTCTGCGCGGATCACTGGAAAAATTTAATTATAGGTATTTAAAGTTATTTTCCTGATAGATAACCTTACTTGTATAAAATTAGAAGTGGAATAGAGAAGTATAAAAGTGAGGAGAAACTCATACTGAGTTTCGTTTCAGGTACAGTTCTCACCTGCCAAAGCAGCAAGAATGATGGCGAGTTTCAACATCTTCCTTGATTGTTACCCAACTGATGATGATTTGCAAAACCACTGCTTTTTATTGTCATTTTAATCAGATAGTATAATTACGCGATATTAAAGTTCGTTTTGCCTCCGGACAAAAGATAAAAGCGTTATCAGACTGAGATAAACATTTTTAGTCTGAAACTGATCTTTCCTTTAAGCAAGTTTTTCCTCATTTTGGGTAAGTTGAGGATAATATTATTTATGTAGTAACTATTTAATAAACACAATATTTAAATCCGGTAAAGTTTTACAATTGGGTACTGGCAAACTAGTCAAATTCAATACGTTTTTCGAACTGTCAAAAACGACATTTTCTATGAATTTGCACGACATTTTGTATTGTGACGTCATGTTTTGTTATCGCCAGACAACACTTGTTTTTTAAAAATTGCTGAAAATATATGAAAATTAAATTGGTCTCTATAATAAAAGTGTGATTATTTTTTAACATTTAATTGTATTAAACAGTCGAAATAATTTATTTTTGATTAAGGCAAGTACCTAATTAAATAATTTTATCAGTCAAAACTAAATAACCTGTGTGTACTTTTTGATACAAAAAAAGATTGTATAGGAATCATACAGTCGTACACTTATTGGATACAATTGATTTTTGTTTTTCCTTTTTAGCAAAGTGTTTTTGTAATAGTATGCTTCGTAACGCAAACATATCATGACATAAACATAAAATATCGATGAGAGCATTGCATTTTACAACATAGTTTTCAAGTAAATATAAATCTTAAAGTTTACATAATTTCAAAGAAAAAATATGTAATAATAGTAATAGTTAGTTTTTAATTTAAGTTTTTTATTTGAATAAATGAATAGAAAACACAAAAATATGTCATTTTATTTTTGTAATTTATATTAATCTTTTAAACCGTACAAGCACAACAACCGTTTAAGTAATTTGTATGACTATTATTAAAAAAAGCATTAAAACATTTAATTTACAAAACAAAATATTTAACCAATCTCCCCAATCCCTGATTCCCAACAATCCTCAAATTCCTAATCCCCAAAAGGCCTAATCTACCTCCAGGGTTGTGGGTGTGTGTTTAGGTGGGTTTTAGGGTGTCCATGGGCACGCAGATTGCTTAACATCAGGTGATCCGTCTCTCATTTACCAGCTTACTCCATAAAGACAATTGATTCTTAATTTTATAAAGACATTTAATATTTAATTTACAAAATATAATAATAATTTAGGGAAAATGATAAACGGCTGTGATAAATCTTGTTGTGACGCCTTGTTATTATGATAAACTTGAGCACTAGACATTAGACCACGTTCACACATGTGACGTTCACTTATAATCAAATAAAGAATATTTATAATTAATGAGACATAATTCCCAGAATGGATATAATAAAAACATTGATTTACTAGAATAAATAGGAAAAAATTAAAGAATTCCGCATCGAAAGTTGAGACTATTTGGGTTTTTATAAGGGGGGAAAATCATCGAATGACTGCTTCCGCCTGGGTGAGGCGGGAGGGAGTGTCAGACTCTTACTAACTAAAAACCACCCCGTTCCTTCTCCTGCACGTCGAGCCGGAGCCCGGGTAACCAGTTAGGTTCTCCGCGTCAAGTGACTATTTGGGTTTAAAATCTTTTTTACTGCCGATCTATTTCACCATTTACTGATATAGAAATTTAAAATTAGTATTAGCGTTATTTAAAATATTCCATTTTTGTAGTTAAAATAAAACAGTGCTGCTAAAACAAAATTGAAATCAATTCACCAATAACATTCAATTTTATTTATCTCGATTCCATATCATTAGTACCTATGGTGCAATTTATAAATACTTCACAACATTTTGTAGATAGTGACTCTTTGTAGTGACAAATAATTGATTCGTGCGAGAATTGAACCCAGCGTTAACCCAGAGGATTGCTTTCAGTACGTTTTCTTGTACTATTACTTAAATGTTTTAATAACAAATTATATATGTAAGATACTATTTGGGTCTTTAACTTTCGGCCTTCTCAAATATGAACTTCCATCCTTGTCTGTTGATGATGGTAGATGGTACTGTAACCGTATATATGTATACATCTGTAATAGTACTTAAGACCCAAATGGTAATGTAAAGGCCCGAGTAGGTTACTTATGAACAGGCATTTCTTTTTAAAAGGCCGGCACCCTGTGACTCCCCCGGCGACCTGTGACTCCTCTGGTGTTGCGGGTGTCCATGGGCGGCGCTGATCGCTTACCATCAGGTAATCCGTCTGCTCGTTTGCCTCCTATTCCATAAAAAATGCAGGCATGCTTTATCGTAGGTAAGTGCCATCATTGCTTATCACCAGGCGATATGCTGGTCAAAGGAGGAGTAAAGACGCACTTACCTTATAAAACATCCTATTCTCATTTTATAAGGCTACTAGCTCACCCGACAAACTTCGAACAGCCTTAAATTTTTTTTCTGACCTTTTAAATCTTCTCTGGACTTCCATGAACAATTCAAGACCATTATTAGCCAAATCGGTTCAGTCGTTCTCGAGTTTTAGTGAGACTAACGAACGGAAATTAATTTTTATCTGTATAGAAGATTTATCTTTATATTAACATTGTTACTGTTTTAGTAATAGATAATGATTGAATGTGTTTTTGAACTTTGTATATAACACGTTCGGTTAAATTTTGAAAAATTACGTTCTTACAGTTCTCATTCTCGTCGTTCTTTTAAACAACAGTAACTTACTGCCTCTTAATACACTCTTCGCCTTGTCAGCCTAATTTACGAGTTGATCCCGATATATAAAAGTGGCACCTAGTTATTATTTGAAATGTTATAATATGTCTAGAGTTTTACATTCGTCATTTTTTATGTCTAATAATTATGATTATTACTTATAGAATTCCATAAATTATGTTTTTTTTTTTATATTTAATGGTGCGACTTTTGCCACCACTTCGCCCACCACTATCTCGCCTGGTGGTAAGCGATGATGCCGTCTACGATGGAGCACGTCGTCTCATAAGCAACCAATGAACTCGGGCCTTGAAGACTCCCAGGTTACCCTTCAGGAAACATTGACATTAAATATTGACATTGAAACATTGACTTTACACATAACATCATGCTTTTTATACCTGAAGGAGTAATGCCACTATACAATGTAATATCCACTTCTCATTATATATGTTATGAGTCCCATGTAAAAGACGAGCCTATTGCCATATACCGTGCACAATTTCAGACTCCGTACTTTGCCCGCCTCGGGAATCGAAACCGAAACCCCTTGACCACTAGTTATTTACTTCAGAATATCGATAATATGTAAAGTCAAAGTCAAAGTCAAAATCATTTATTTCAATTAGACCAGAAAGGCACTTTTGAACGTCAACAATAAAATTAGAAGTGAAGCTATTTGCTCATTCCAAAGTGTAGATTCCTATGGAGAAGAACGAGCAAGAAACTCCATAGGTTACTCTTTTTCAATCAGGTTCACAATACAATTGTCCAGTTACATAGTTTGCTGTTTGGATTGTGCGAGAACAATGTAACACTAAAATCTAGTCAAAGTGATTGAAAAAGAAAATAACCTTAAAGACAATAAATAATACAGTCTGGAGCTGACCAGTCCCAGTTGACGGCGCCCGTTCACGAACATGACACGTACACCAGCACCGCCCAAATCAACCATATTGTAGGGAATCGAGCGATCCACTGCACGCGCCACCGCCAATGAGACCTTTGAGTGAGCATGACAACTCCACGCTGACACAAATGCATTCTACTAGTCTAATTTAATATTAAGTTAATTACAGGGCTCTCACATTCACAATGGTTATCTAAGTTAAACAATATACAATTTAGCAAAATGGCTGTATTATTTACAATTTCATTAAAACATCAGTGTTTTTTGTTATCCTGTGGAGCCGGACTAGCCTGTATCCAAGCATTTTTATCAACTATATAATCATTAAGTTTGTAATACGCTTGTTTACATAAAGTTTTCTTTATACATAATTTAAATTTTGATTCATTTAGGTGTTGTATGTCGCCTGGTATCTTATTATAACATTTAACACAGAATCCCATGAACGACTTACTTACTTTCGCCAATCTCGAAATTGGCTGACTTAATCTATTTCCATGTCTAGTTTGATAGTGGTGTCTGTCCGACACTTTACCAAATAACTGTAGGTTTTTCCTAACATACATGATGTTTTCATAAATAAATTGACATGGAACGGTCATAATGTTGATCTCCTTAAACCTTTCTCTGAGAGATTCGCGACGACCTAGATTGTAGATAGCTCTGACGGCGCGCTTTTGCAATACAAAGATAGACTCAATGTCAGCAGCGTGTCCCCACAGCAAAATGCCATACGACATAATGCTATGAAAGTAACTGAAATACACTAGTCTTGCCGTTTCTATGTCAGTTAACTGTCGTATCTTCCAGACAGCATACGCTGCAGAGCTCAATCGTCCCGCTAATGATGTAATATGAGGACCCCATTGCAATTTGTCGTCTACAGTAATTCCCAGGAAAGTTGTCTCTTTTACAAACTCTAATTTCTCACCATTCAATAATATTATGTCACATTCGTTGCTTTTAACATTTGGCAAAACAAATCTAATACATTTTGTCTTTTTATTGTTTAGTACTAGGTTATTTAATGTAAACCAATTTTGAACTTTAATTAGGGCATTATTTACATCGTCATAATTATTTGTGCGTCTATTTATTTTAAAAACTAATGAAGTGTCATCAGCAAATAATACCATCTGCGGTTCATTTTTAAATAAATGGGGCAAGTCATTTACGTACACTAAAAATAAGAATGGACCTAGTATCGAGCCCTGCAAGCCCTGTAAGTATCAGTATTATAGATAGGTATCGGTAGTAGGTCATAACTATTTGACGGTAAGTGTTTGTCGTAGACTATGTTATGTAACTGCTGGTTAGGTCACCGGTGACCTACGTTACGGAAGATTTTCCTTCAACAGTTTTCTGTCGACAGTCAAAGGCTTATGTAGTCTAGTTGTAACACCAATGGTATTTTCAGAGCCGTGGAAGACTTAACGGGTTGCCAGGGCTCCAGGGCGAAGTGTAGAAGTAGGAACGGGGTGGTTTTTAGTCAGTAAAAGTCTGACATTCCCTTTCGCCTCACTGGGCGGGAGAAGTTATAGGATGATTTTCCGCCCTCAAATAAAAAAAGACCTAACCTATCTGCTGATCATGTAGGAAATTGCTTTATTGCACCATCATTTAGAGGCGGTATCAATCGATTACACAAACACTGTGATGCAAATGAAAATATTAACGGAAAGCATGCTTACAAGTATTTTTTATATAATTACTACAAGGTCATCATCATTATTATACGAATCGACAAAATGTTACAAGATAACCCCACCACGGATATTTCTTTACGTATAAATATAAAATAAAATATTAATTACCAGCTCATTTTCTAACTTCTATTTAGGTTTCTCGAAAATATTTTTCATGACAAGGAAAATATAATTTTGTGAAAATTAGTGATTAATAGAACTCTAGAATAATAAGTATTGTTTCTATAACCTTGTATGTGTCTATGTAATTTTATCTAATACTGATTTACCTATTTAATAACATAATTAATAGTAAAATATATATCTTACACCGTGTTTTTATTACACAATTTTATCTTTAATGTTTTAACATTAACAACCGTGAATAATTGTATTCCTAACCTTTTTTTATACAACAATAAACTCTAGAATTAATAAAATTCACCTTTGAAGTCGAAAATCTTTCATAGAAAACTAATTTAAATTCAGTTCATCGGCGAGTGTGAATATTTATAAAAAAAGTTGTACTGCATTGCATTTAAAATATTTTTATTTAGAGTTAAAGCACTTTTTGTCTTTCATGCGTAGTTTACGAATGTAAGCACAATTAATTAAATTATCGAAAAGAAAAAACAATATTTTTCTCATATACATTACGTTCGATGTTGAATTATACCATAAATAGTTAAAGTTTTAATTTTGTAACCAAGGAAAATGTTTAGAATAAAAAAAATAAAATTGCTTGAGTAAAAATATTATAATTATGTCATATCAATATTTAAATATAATTCAGTATCAAAGTTATAGATTCTTAAAACGGCCATCTTCTTCCTGTGTTCACGCGGTATTTTTTAGATCTGAAACGGAAAGAAAAGTATATGTTAATCAACTTTTAAGAAATAAATATCTATAAGGCTGATCTAATCTACATGAGTTCCTTTGTGCTATAAGAATTCGTTCAAAATGGAATCTTAACTAGGTACTTTTTGAATTGGAACACCAATAAGAAATCATGACACTAATTTACAAACTTGTAAAAAATACATACCCAGTTTTAGAAAGAACCAAGCACCCATGTGCAATGGGTCTCCTCTGCATCTGTCTAAAGTATTTTGCAAGTCTGAGCTGCATGGGTATCCGAGTAATCCGTTGTTGACCATAGATGCTGCAAAAACTTCGAAGGCACGGTTATGGCTGCAGATATGGGTGAAGCAGCCTGGTTGGTTACTACCGCCGTTGACGAAGAAGTTGATATCACCAATAGGAGTTCCGATACCGTTAGCAGTAGGTCCTGTGATATCTGTGTGGATAACTTCAACGTACATGGCATCAGTGTCAGCTAATCTTCCAGAATTGCTACCCCATCGACTTGCAGATGGGTCCAAACCTATAAAAGAAGTCAAACATTTACTACATGAAGGTCGAGAGGAATTTATTCTATGTACTTTAGTTCGAAGAAGAGAGCTGTTACCGGTGATTCTTCCAATTCTGCCAAATCCTTGGTCCAATCGTCGCCCAGTCTGGCCAACAATGTGAGCTCCAAGGTCGAAACCAACTAAATGTAACGTGCTTCTGATCAATCTGGCTTCATATTCCAACCAATTGGTGAAATTAGCCAAATGTTCAGCTACTAAAGGTACTGCTTGCCTTGCAGAAGCATATCCCTGGTTGGCTTCTGTGCTCCAGTCAACCACAATAACGTTGTGAGGTGTTTGATGATCTAGGATAGCTGGAAACAAAGGGTACAGTGAGGTTGGTGGAAAAAATAGTATATTTTTAAACGGTCCGCATGTCATAACATTGAAAGAACAAAGAACTACTTCGGATGCAGCGTACAAATTCGTATATTGCATGGTAATTCATTAGAGTCTTAGATACATCTAATAGAATTTTATCGTAAATTGTAAATATTATGTAAGATGAGTTCATGAAACTTACCATTTTTGATCATAGTATTGAAGTCATTGGTAGCATGGCCATGGTGACCATGAACTAGAATAACGGTGTTGTCAGTTATTTTGAAATGGGAGTATCTTGAAAGTGGCACCCTGGGGTCCAAAATTTCTGGGTTGTGTTTATTTTCCCTTTAAAGAAAATGACATTTTAGACTAAACAAATATGTTTGAATTCAAAAACGTTTTTATTATTGATTAATGTTATTTACTTACAATGTGTATAAAAAATAGGTGTTAGATGCAGTTGCTGAGCAGCTTACTGAAAAGAAAAGTTATTGTTTAAATTGGTGGTTTCCAACAAATTTCTAACAACATGACATATATTTTTTAAATTAAGATAAGATAGGAATTACATTTCTTAACTACTTTTTTAGAAACGAGGTGAAGGGCTTATTGGAATTTCAATAAAACGAATACTAAAAGATTTTCTTGGAATTACTTAAGTAGTTTTTGTTCTCTTATCAGTACTACAAAACCGAATAAGTTTATAAATGCAGCCTCTATCGTGTCATTAATAGCTTGGAATTCGAAAATCTTAGTAACAGTTTTTTCGTTCCAGTAAATCGAAACAAAAATCTTCTGGCTTAACTAGTATAACAGTTCATCTGATCCAAATAATATCTCACCTGCCAGAGCAGCCAAAATGAAAGCTAGTTTGAACATCTTGCTTGATCAACTATTCCCAGACTGATGATGAGTGTAGAAACCACTTGGTATTTATTCTCAGCCTCCTATCAGATAAGTACTACGAGTTCGCGATAAATTAAAGTTCTGACTTAGTACAGTTGAATTAATAGCTTTATCAGCGACTCATTGATTAATCGTCGAAAGATTTTGTTTACATGTTTTTCCTTGTTTATGTAAAGGGTTCTTATTAGTAAACTATGAATAAATAATTAATAATATATAATATTAAACATATAATAGGGTTGTTGCAACTTTATAATATTTAATCCATCATTACACTAAGCTTTCTTATTATACTTTATTAAATTTACGTAATAATACTGGGTTGTTGTTTGCCATATAGAATGCTTTGAAAAGGTAAGACAACAATCTAAGTGGGATGTGCCTGTGATGGATTGAGATTATCTTACAACTATCATACATAATTATTATATGTAGATGATGAACTTAAGTTATAGAGAATCTGAGTATCGTTACAACTAAAAAAGACAGAAAACTGCCGTGAAACAACGCTTACATTGTGTTTTGTCGTGTGTGTGAGGTTATCGGGGGCTCAATGTCCCTAATCCAGAAATTCCCAACAGCCTTCAAAATTTCTTCAAAAGGCCGGTAATGCACTTGTAACACCTCTGGTGTTCTAGGTGTCGTGTTCCAGATGTCCATGGGCGACGCCGATTGCTTACCACCAGGCGATCCGCCTGGGCCTTCACCGGCTTATACAATAAAAAAAGAAAATTCCCATATTACATATTCAATACTCGTAGATCAACAAAACATTAGACTACCATCACGTAACATTCAGAGTGCCAAGCACGAATAACTATCGCATTCGTAACGTAATAGTATCGAGCGCGTTCGGCGCTCTGATTGGCCGGCTCAAGTGAACCAACCAATCAGAACGCTTAACTCGCTCGATACTGTTACGATACGAATGCGATAGTTATTCGTGCTAGGCACTCAGATAATATTTAAGGGAAACATCAAATGAATAATTTATTTGCCAGTTTCTAAATTATGGAACTGATTATTATCTATTTTTCTATCGTACTTATGATAAAATTTTGAATCAATAATAATATCGACTTTGTTATAAGTAATTCATTATGATGACTTGTAAAGTCATGGAAAAAATTGATAAATTTTAGGCCTAGTTTTATTGGTTCCACAAACTCATCATTATAATGTGTGTTGTTTAAGATTAACAAACTGAAGTAAAGTTGTGTTAAAGTTTTTATTTTTACTAGAAAAGATCTCAGAAGAAGACTAACATGTCAGTTTTAAGCAGTTATCACTCCTTAACTCGTCGAGTACCGTATTTATAGACACAATTGGTTGCGGTCACCGGTGACCGCTTGGTGTTTGACAGTTTAACCCATATGTATAAACACAAAAAGTCTACCAGCAATTTATACTCAAGATAAAAGCGTACAAAATATCCGTTCAAAAAAGTACTCATCCCTTGTTCACGTTTCCTGTAAAGCCATTACTTATGCCACCGTGGGCCATTTAATGACTTACCTGTAGCAACAGGCTGTGGTCGAAGCCCTAAAAAGGGTCGCGACCCCCAAGCAATTTAGCCTTATAACACCAAAAGGGTGCGTAAGTCGACCCGCGGTAATTGCACATAGTGGCATTAATGTAACATTACTTCCTTGTTGCTATAACTTATAGACATTAGCCATGTTCAATTATATTAGAGATCTAATGTTTTAATGGATACGTGTTTCTTTTAAAATGAGAAGGCAAAATTATATAATACACTGAGTTATTATACAGTACCTACTGGGAATCAATAATTTAAAATTCAACACTCAAATGGAACGGTCGTGTTTTCAAGATTACGTTTTGCTAATTTAGATATAAAAAAATATTTATACCTAATCTATTTAGTCAAAACTATTATTACACAAGTTAAAGTTATTGAACAGGGAGAAAGTTAGAAATCCCTTTCAAATGTGAGGTAGGGGTGATAGTGAAACTGCATTTGCCACCGGTTGATCAACGAGGCAATCGAAAAAAACATGCAATTAAAAAGCTGGTTTTATAATGATATACAAAATATCATTATAACTGACATAATGATATTTCCTTTTTCGATCTACATTTAATACATATATGGTTTGTATAAAACGCTCATCATAAATATTGACAGACATTTTATCCTTTATTAAAAATATTTTTAAGTATTTTTTTCATATCGATGTCTTCAGGCCAAAAGGGGGTAAGCGACATTTTTTGCCATATCGACTTATATCGAAAATAAGGGCCAATATCGTAAATTTATTTGTCTTAGAGTGACTCAAGAGTTGATCGTTACTAAAATAAAGCATTTATAACTTTCGAGATTCAGTAAGTTTAGACTACAATGTAGGCATTGTCCAAACATGTTTGTTATTAAAACCTAGGAACACATTAATACTGTTTAATAAAAACCTAAAAACATATTGGCCCTTATTTCATTTTGAGTAGTATGTAGATTAGATGCAGAAAGGATTCTATTAGCCCATTCTAAGCATATTTGGCTGCACGTTAGTTGACTGCACGGTTGGTGCGGGTTCGATTCCCGCACAGGACAACAATTTGTGTGATCCACAAATCCACGACACAGGAGAAAATCTTAGTGTGGGGCAACGTATTATTTAAAAAATATATATATTTATAAGTGAATTCTTTGTAAAATGACAGAGATAGCAAGAAATTTAAGTATAAATTAAAATTGAGTAACATTTCAGTATGTAGGTGTTAAGGTATCAGTACGATACTTATTTATATAGCATAACATAACAGCACGCCTTTTTATCCCCGAAGGGGTACGCAGAGGTGCACATTACGGCACTTAATGCCACTGTACAATGTAACACCCACTTTTCACTATTTATGTTATGAGTCCCATGTAATAGGGGGTGATCCTATTGCCATATGCCGAGCACATTTCCAGACTCCGTGCTGCTACTGAAATTTTTAAAAACCCAGTAATACTTTGTCCGACCCGAGACCCCTTGCACGACAGTCGCACTTGCGACCACTCGGCCAACGAGGCAGTCATTTATATAGCTACAAAATATATCATACACGGTTCAATTGAGGAGCAATTTACGAGATCCATTGTAGGTCAGCTTCCTCAGGATTGACGCATACAGCAAGAAACTTGGCAGTCTCTTGGTGTGTCTCTTCCAAGTGGTATAAATTATGAGGGCCACTCACTTGCTGACCCAAAATTACTTGGCAGGCAGTGGCATACTGGCATTGCTTGGAGACTGTTCAGTTTAACTTAACGAATAAGGATAAATAAGTGCATAGACTGTATAATATTATGTGCTAAGCCAGTTTTTAGGTCTGCTGGGCTCTACCTCTGTTAATAATAGTAGCAATTTCGCTGGCTGGAATTCTAATATAATTTTTGACGCTACTGTATTTTCGCTCACCATACGGTGTTAGAGACCTCTCGATTTTCATCATCAACAGGGAATTAGTTAGTGCAGATTATTAGATGTTTAATTTAATAAAACTTCTTGCTTCATTTGCCCCATCTAGTGACCAAAAATACGGTAGTCTCCATTGTATAAAGAAGAATTACTGATGTTGTACAGCGTACAAGTTTATTTTTCATTATTGCAATATTTAATTACCTCTAGTTTCCTGTCATCAATATAAAGAAATATTTTACAAGGCAATAAATGTTACAGAAAATGAAACAGGTTTTATTTCAGATGAACGTAATTAACTATATCTAAAGTAGGACCAAGTTATTTTTCTTATTATAAGTTTCTTATCTTATTTATAAATAAAATTCGATTTAATTGGAAATCCGGTTGATTGTGTTGATGTAAATAATCTGATCAGAGTAATTAATCTTTTCTTTTATATTGGAATTTTCTGGAGTTCAACAAGACGTAGTTTAATTTTTTACTTGTGGAAATAGAATGACGTGTTAAACGTTAAATATAGCGTCTTATTTTGATTACCTTGTAAAAATAACGGGTTACGAAAGTTTCTTAACTTTTATAACAAAGATTTTCTTTACAAATAGGTACAATACATTTAGGTTTCTTACTATCCAAAATTATAAGATTTTATTTTAATTTAATTTATTTATGATACTTCATCGTAGTAAATAATTATAAAAAGATTTACTTTTGTCATAATAACAAATTAATAATAATATTATAATGGTCCGTAGCTGTAGTTCTGCGTTTGCGTCCATGTTAAGGAAAGCCCTTCAAAAATTCCCGAAAAAAAAACTGCTACTAAATTAGTAGTAGTAAGATCAAATTTCTTTGATCTTACATGTTTTCAGTTCATTCACAATTCATGTAAAGTGGACACACACAGGTGAGTGGTAGCGAATACACTAGAATTTTCTCCTGTGTCGTGGGTGCGTTTACAAACATACAAGTTCACATACACATGACACCCAGACCCGAAACACAAAGAGTTGCTTCATGCGGGAAATAAACCCGCGACACATTCCACGACAGCCAGTTGTCCAACCACCGCACCATATCTATATGTGCAGTCATAATCATATAATAATCATCATAATAATATGAACTGCAGTCGTAATAAAATATATGAATTCGAAAGTGGGTTTAATTTCTTCATGATTTGTATACTCGGTAGTGATAATAGATAATAAAGTGATAGGTCATATATATTTTTACCAGCTTATTCCAAGATGGTAAACGAGTAGGCGGATCAACTGATGGTGAGCTATCGGCGCCGCCCATATAGACGTCCGAAACATCAGAAGTGTTACGAGAGCATTACCTACCGGCGTTTTAGGGATTAGATTAGTAATTTGAAGATTGTTGAGGATCTGAGAGATTGGAGGGGGGAGGGGGGTAATTAAGCCTCCAGTAACCTCACCCATACGTCGAAACATAACACAAGTGGTTATTTCACGTCAATTTTCTCTGAGGCTGTGGTATCACTCCGATCGAGCCGGCCCATTCGTGCCGAAGCATGGCTCTCCCACACTTGACTATGCTAAAGACTTAAGAAAATATTTTGTTCTTTGTTTTAGACGTCTAGAAAAACGGCGATACGAAACTAAAGTACTGAGTCATTAATGACTGAGTGACGTAAATGCACTTTTACTTATCTTTACGGGGAACAATTTCCTTAACTAAAGGAAATTAATTAATTAATTTTCCGAATATCCTCCAGTTAGACTAGTTTCTTATCATTGCTTTAATCCTAGCTTAATGCTGATATTCTACGAACCTAAAGAGTTCAAATTACGTTATTTTCCTCATTAATTTCTCATTCTTATCAATCAAAGATAAATATTACGTGGGTTAAATCAAAAGTGTTAATTGGCCGATAATTTTACATACAAGTAGCATTGTTATCTGATAACGTTGATTTGTTTTGTCGTCAGCTGTTTTAAGGAAGAACGCAGTTTTGTTCTTTTAATCTATTCTATAAATAAAAGTGTAAATATTATCGTATAAGTCTTTCCGCATAATAAGAAAAGGAAAAATATATAAAACTCTTTAGATAAGGAATTGATAGTAAAAAAATATAATTATTTATTACTTTATTCCTGTTTTCTTTTACAAATAACGATTTTCCTTATTTCTTTTACCATCAAGAATGATAATTATGTCGTACTACTAACATAACATAACATAACATCACGCCTTTTTATCCCCGAAGGGGTAGGCAGAGGTGCACATTTCGGCACTTAATGCCACTGTACAATGTAACACCCACTTTTCACTATTTATGTTATGAGTCCCATGTAATAGTGGGTGAGCCTTTTGCCATATACCGGGCACATTTCCAGATTCCGTGCTACTACTGGCATTTTTAAAAACCCAGTAATACTTTGCCCGACCCGGGAACCGAACCCGAGACCCCTTGCCCGGCAGTCGCACTTGCGTCCACTCGGCTACTGTACGACATAATTATCATTCAGTATTTAGCTTAAGGCAAACTATAGATAGATACTGACTACCTCAATTTGAAAGGTGTTGCCAATAAAAAAATAAGTGTGTAGATAACCTACACCTCACACTCACCAAAAACCGAAGTGAAACAACGATTGCATTGTGTTTAATTAGTCTCATAATTATAAATAACACCTTATTAAAACCTCTTTGAAATATAATTATATCCAAACCTGAACAGGCTACCTAAGTTTAATATTTCAATGTAATAATCTTTAAATTGTTGAAAGTTACAAGACAGGGAAGGTTCATATTACGAACAGATTTCAAAGAAGCCGGCATTGTACTGCAGACTAACTTTAGTTAAAGTTTCATGTAGGTACTGTGGCATATGCTCTCTACTCGACGGTAATTTTGTAAGTAGGTACTTTTGTTTTGATAAATATATCTTCCTTGCGGTTTTTTTTATATTTGATGGGGCGACGTTTGACCACTATCTCACCTGATGGTAAGCGATGATGCGGTCTACGATGGAGCACGTCGTACCATAAGCAACCTATTCACTCGGGCCTTGAAGACTCCCAGGAAATACAGACTCTGGCAAAGAATTCCACTCTTTAGCAGCTCGGTACCGAATAGTTCAAATGATAGAGGTTTTTTTTAAAGTGACCCTGTGTACTATAGGTGCTTTAAAAATACATACATACCTTAGCGGTTGAAACAAACCTGCAAAAACAATTTGTCGATCATAGAAATAATTGTTGCAAGTAGGAATCGAAACCACGACTTGTTATGCAAGAGTTAGGTGCCCAGTGCCAGTGCCAGTTGCCCACTGCTGGGCAACTGGCTGCCGCGCAATGTGACGCTGGTTCGATTGCCGCACGGAACAACTCTTTGTGTTATCCACAAATTGTTGTTCCAGGTCTGGGTGTCATTTGTATGTGAACTTGTATGTTTATAAACGTACACACGACATAGGAGAAAATCCTAGTGTGGGGCAATGTTAAAAAAATAAATAATTAAAAGTTTAGATACATATATTATATTCATTACTTTAGGGTTGTTATATCCCAAGGGCCAATTAGAATATTATTATAGTTGTTTTTTTTTTGTTAACCTTAAGATGTCATGGTAACTACCATGACATCTATCAAAAAAATCATAAAAAACGTTTTGATTAATTTTTGTTGATAAAAATGATAATAATTGTCGAATGGAATTATAAAATAACTGTTGTCCAAACTTTGAAGACCTTTTAAAACTTTTCAGAGTTTACCCGTAGATTTATTTTTCCAAAAATATTTAGCTGAGACCAACATCCATTTTGAATACATAGTGTATTGCAAAAACACAATTTCATTGCAGTTTTATTATCATTTTAATAGAGGGGGAGGTCATTAGTTCGCGCATGCGTGTCAAAAGGTTGCGAGTTCGTTCCTGCCGGATGACCGCGGTACTCGGTAGTTCATCGCTCGGTACCGTTGCAGACTGCCGTATCCAGTCCCCCAGTACACTTCTCCGCGTAAAAGTTTCATCTGTACCTACATCAAAGGAATAGTAGAAGTTGAGTACATTGTACGTTCCTCAAGTTATCTATGTCGTGTATTGTGTAAGTTTTGTTGAGAAAAGTCAACATGCGGTGGTGTTTTCCAGCGGTTTTGTTCTTCGCATTAGTTTGCTCAGGTAAGTTAACTTTGTCTTCAAAAGAAACTTTAATCTAAGTTTAGTATTAAGTTTTGCGATGATAAGGATAATTGTGGTTAATTTTTTGCCTGCTTACCTACTAACCTACTTATGATTGTCAATTTAATCATTTGACGTAAGAATATTAGAAAAAGCCTTGAGACCAAATTTATTTAACGAACGTTTGAAACGTCTAGTGATTGAATACGCCTTGAGATGTTTTTGCACATCATTGATTTGTTTTGTATTGATGTCACATGTGATAAAACTGCGTGTGTTTATCAAGGGGTCAATAAGTAATTGTATGAAATGGTATTAAATGTGACGTTCATAACTTAATCACGATATTTTATTTTAGCATGTAACTGTGTAGGAAGTTGGCAATCTATGGCTTTTGTATCTCCATAAACAAATATCCTTGTGTTGACTGTAATATACATAATCCACAAAGGGAATCACGCTGTGGAATCAGGAACATTCGAGTCACGTAATTTCAAGGGATCCTTCAATGCATCCATCGCCATCAAAGGATTGAGAGGAATCCAATTTTTTTACACATGTCTTCGGCATGGCTAACAATATTTTTACCGAAAATTATCACCATTTTGAACGTAACAGATGAATGATAAAAATAATTAATGATGAGTGTTCGTTCGTTTTCAAACAACCTGTATGTCATTTAATATGTAATGGTGTGAATAGAATATCGTTTTTGATATGTAAATTATTTGCATGAAAACACTATTTCAGTAGTCTCAAAGTTGTACTAACAATAGAGGTTTTAAATTTGATATCTACCTATTTAGTGTCGATTTTATTATCATGGGAACAGAGGATCATATCGGATGGAATTAATTAGTGGTATCTGTGTAACATTACAAAGCAATGCCTGTATTGTAGTGGTTATAATGCACCAAAATATGTGTGAAATAATACTCTTACTGTTGAAGACTTCTGTTAGAAACGAAGTGACGCATGAATTTAATAAAGCCACCACATAGCGTACAGTTTTATGTTGATTAAAACCCTCTGCTTTAACAGCACGACGGTTGGATTGGATAGTTGGACACCCAAGTCAAGCCAAATCCTGGTTTCTTCGATTTATTTAATTTTGCAATTGTTAGTGAACTTGTAAGTGTTATGTAATAGGTGCGTCGTTAGAGACACTTTGTTAAAAGCCAAAATCGCAATGGGATATAATCATCAAACATATCTCGCTATGTTTTCTGGAATTATAAAAACTCATGTTCAGAGAAAGAATGAATGATACTCAGAAGCGTATTTAATTGACAGGTCAGCCGGTGTGTCAATTATAGTTCGTTCAACTAATGAGGTTACGCACCAATAAAATTCATGGTGAATGACGCGATGACGCTATAAATATACCATAAATTCACGCCGGTCCTTTATGTCTCGAAGGGAAGGGCAGAACTGTCTGTACCTCTAAGTTCGTATTATAATAATAATTGTTAAGTTCGACTTTGCATGCAGCTAGTCGAGTATATAGTTCGAAATTGTACTCAAAAATCAATCTTATGTTTTGAAGTCATGAGGTGGTAAATTGAATAGCTATATAATTGCGATATTATTTTCTATAAGTATGAGATATGGGATGTTTCGATAATATTTTAACTTTTTATAATAATGTTTTCTTTTCTACTGACGTATATTTAAACCATTTTCAAAGTGATACTAGTTTCAACTGATATTTCGAACAATAAATACATGTACATTGTATAAATAATACATAAATAATTGTATCTATGTATAAATGCAAACTTTATTTTTGATGGAACATTAATTTATGTTCGAGAATACTCATTATCATTACAATATTGTGATAACTATGTTTATATTTCCCTAGGCCTTCGACCTACGTAATTTTTATCTCTACTCGGTAGTGGGCGATGGGTAAATCCGCAACCTCTATATCACTTTGGATTGACCTCAATCAAGTCCGACAAAATAGGATTTTCCGTTTAGGATTTTCTTTAAGCATAACTGGAGTTTAAACTAAGCCTATTTGTAGTTTTTGCTCGCAAAAATGTATTATTTTCACGTTTACTATTCTATTCATTTTTGACTGATTTAAAAAAAGAAGGGACTCAGGTTACCCTGTAAGTGTGTGTGTATTTGTCTCCGATTGGCTGAGCCGGATTTGGTGTTATTTATTGTACTATTAATTATTTGGTATATGAACTGAATTTACTATTAACCAACTTCAAAAAATTAAGGAAATTAAAGTCGGTTTTTTTAATCGTAGTTTATTAAAAATATTTTTGCTTTGTTTGACCTCTTGTCTCTTCAGATGTCTAAATGTTTATAACGACTTTCTGACCTGCAGATAGGGATTACCCAAAATGCATTGCATTATATTTTGATTAGTTATTTATTCTCGAAAGTAATTTAAAGATTAAATTAATGTAACAAAAGATAAGCTGCTAAATTGGATGTTTATGCATATTATATTTAAATAGAGTTGAGAACAATGGATAAATAAATAGAACCATAGAAGTACACAACTGTATTTCATGTGTCTAATTTTAATATTTATTTATTTATTTATTTATTTATTTATTACACACACAAGTTAACATTACAGGTTTAGGACCCAATGCGATAACAAGGTATTATTAAATCTAGCGACTACTTACACCATATTAAACTTATACTAACAAAATATAAAATCACTTACAAAATTTTAGACAACGAATTAAAAAGAATCCACACATTTGCAACCTTTCGAAGACAAAATGACCCTAAAGATAAAATAATGCTGTCAAACGAATTTGTATCATTAGTAACACATGATTAGAGCGGTTATTAAAATGCAATATTGAGTACATACGCCATTGAGTGCTAGTTTCCGAAGTTTGAGCACACAGTACAGTCACGCTCAAAGTTATGCAATTAGTGGTATTGACAAAGACCCATAAGGTTCACCCAACTGTTGGTGCATAAGCAACTGATGGGTAATTTTGAGTTGCGGATAATATCGCTTAGTATTAGTATCATTTCATCATGTATGTCTGTCATCTTAGGCGTCAATGCGATGACAAGGTCAAGGCTTATAACACATACCTAGGTGGACATAGCATATCTCTGAACAGTTCTTTAATAATACACTTAGGTGGATTTTTGAAGAGGATGAGTTCAGGTTTAGAGATCTTAGGATCATTCTTGCTCATAATTCTGAATGGAATAAAATAAAAATACCTAACGATAATTATGCTATTTAAGACGTAATAATAATTATTCACATGTATTGTATGTTATCGGAACAGCATTATCAGTTTTCGTTGATACCTAGTGTGGAATTCCTATAATAAAAATTGATTTTAAAATATTTTTACACTACATATCGACTGCTGAATGTTAACTAGTTGCTAGAACTGAGCAGTACCTACAGTTTAAAAAATGCTTTATATTTTCTTATTGCTGTATATTATCTGGGTATGGGGAATATCTTTCTGAGTAATGCTATTCCAGGTAAAATAATATTTTTTTTAATCGGTATCTGTTTTCACAATTCTCTTTTCTTGATTTTATTGACATTAACAGCCTACATGGCCACTTCTGAGCACACAGAGAAGCATTGAACATTAACCACCATACTGGCTCAATGCGGGTTGGCGATTTTAGACTTATAATTATGAATTATAAGCCCAAGTTTCCTCACAATGTTTTCTTCACTTGTCAGTGGTGTCTAAATAATCTTAGAAAGTATATATTATATAAACCCGCACCGTCATGCATTAGAAGCGGGAGCCTTAAACCTCCGGGCCACCATGACTTTATTAGATGTACTTAGATTAAAATGAAATAAACGTTAATTGCCATAAAATCATGAGGGGAAAGTTTTATGTATAGAAAAATAGCTATGTTATGATACCACATCTAATAAAGCAATAAAAGCGAGAAGGAGCAACAAAATTTGTAATCAGGTCACCATAAAAGGATATAAACCGCCTCTAGATCTCGATAAGCACATTTATCACATTATTTTATCACATTTTTGCCGGCTTCAAGGGAATTAACTTGAACATGATATTTCCCCATCAGTCGTAAAGTGGGTGTGGTTGGCCAAGCCCTAAAGATAATCTGCCATTATGGCCCGGGTCAACGTAACTTACGAAGCCCATGTTACATTCCTGATGTAATTGAAATTTTCATAAACCCTTATTTGCATAAAAACGTTGGTATAACACAACATTGCGCTATTCATTCCCTGAAGGGTTAGGTTAGAATTAAGTTCAATATTTTTTGCTAATTACGTTATAAGTCTTGGCTGATAAGACTGAACTGAGTAGTTTAGAGCCTTGTTTCGTTGATTAATAACAAAATAAAGCAATCTTCACTTAACCCAATCAGGTTAAAACTCACTTGCGGTGGCAGTCTGTGAAAATACAACACTAATAAACTAAATTTAAAAACTAAGGATATAAGTCCTATATAGATTCCGATAGTAAAATGGTAGGTACTACCTAGTTACATTTATATCCCATTATCTTGACTGTACTCGTATCTTCAATAAAGGTTTTAACCCGTTAAATTTTACGAGGACAGTTTCAATATTTTAGCTCGAGTTCAGTACTCCATGCGTGGTAATCTATGGAGCGGGTGCAGCGCGCGCGGCGAACTACGATCAAATTGAATTCATTTCAGCAGCCGCACTCCTAATTGGTGACGTGTGATGGGACATGTTAACTGTCTCTTTGTTTCTTTGGTAGCGATAATTAAAATAAAAATGTTTTGTTTTGATAGAGAGAATGTTTTTTTGCCGTTAGTAAGCCAATACTTTTTTTTGCAATGGATCTTCTTTCGGCATCTGCAGAGTAGTGTCTGTTTAAAACAGCAATACTTTAGTACATTGGGTACCAATCAAGGTTTGTAACATGATTGACTCAGTATCACATTTGGCTAAATGTCAGTATTTTATATTATTTTCTTACAAAAAATATTTCGTAGCAATGCTGATTGACGATATTTTTCCGAATGTGAAATTAATCAATACTAAAAATATATAATATTATTAATTAACTGTTTTAAGAGTGGAAGAGCTATGCTTCGGCACAAATGGGCCGGCTCGACCGGAGTGATACCACGTCCTCACGGAAAACCGACGTGAAACAACGTTTGCGTTGTGTTTCGTCGTATGAGTGAGGTGAAGTGGAGGCCCGATTACCTCCTCTCACCAGACTCCCCAATCCCCGAATCCCCCACAATGCTTAAATTCCCAATTCCCAAATTAGGCCGGTAACACACGTAACACCTCTGATGTTTCGGGTGTCCATGGACGACGCCGATTACTTACCATCAGGTGATCCATCTGGCTCGTTTACCGGCTTATCTCATAATAAAAACTGTAACTTTTTTTGTATGTTTAACAGTCAAACATCCATTTAAAATAGTATGTCACCCTTCATAGGTACTATGTTGGATGACATAACGTTCCGCCTAGCTGTATGCCTACGTTTAGGTGCTCCTTGTGTTTCTCCGCATTATTGTCACTGTGGAGAAAGAGTCGATGGCTTGGGACACCATGGTCTTTCTTGTTGCAGAAGTGCAGGCCGCATAGCTCGCCATGCCAGCATCAACGACATCATTCGTCGTGCTCTTGCCTCAGCCGGTGTACCAGCCGTATTAGAACCTAATGGTTTGGTACGTGATGACGGCAAAAGACCAGATGGTATGTCGTTGCTGCCTTGGAAGATGGGTAGGCCTTTGGTGTGGGACGCGACGTGTGTAGACACCCTTGCGCCATCACATCTTTTAAGCACCGCTGCATGCGTTGGTGCAGCTGCTTCCGCGGCAGAGGCCCTCAAACGGCGTAAATATTCAAATCTAGTGGGTAACTACTGTTTTGAGCCGTTTGGGGTCGAAACATTTGGGCCATGGGGTCCCAGTGCACACTCTGTGTTTAAAGACATCGCCCGTAGGCTTATCGACTCTACACGTGACCAGAGGGCTGGCTTTTTCTTCGGACAGAAAATAAGCATTGCCATTCAACGTGGCAATGCTGCCAGTCTTCTGGGAACTTTCCCCTGTGATAGTGATGCGGACGAATACTTTGACGCCTAAATTAAGGGCATAATTTTTGTTGTTTTCTTTTACTTTCTTTTTATTTAATAGTTTAGTTGTAGTTAATTTTAAGTTGTAAATATTTATGTAGTTATATAAATTATGCTATTTAAATAAAGTCTGAATATAACCATTGACTCAATATATCACCAAATATTTATTGTGTTTATTAGACTCGTATAGTTATCGTTTAATTGTAGTTCTTATATTAGTGATTATTATGAAAATAGTAATTTAAAATAGCAACCTATTAGTTAGGATACCACAACATCTTTGCAACTATTATTATATTTGTGTTGCGGAAAACTATATCTTATTATTTAACAGTACATGGTTATGATTGAGTGTGCAACTTCTGCGGATAATGCTCAGACAATCATTTATCTTTCGGTTAGCCCGTAGGGATATTGTTAGAAGTGTAGTGGTGTGGAGTCAACAATCACAGATATTTCACTCGCTTACTCTTCCCGCTCTTTCGATTCATCCATCTTGTTTAATTCATTAATTATTATGGTGTGTGTTAGTGGATGAACATCTTTTGTTAACAACAACTTGCTCCATTGACCTTACTGCGTCAGGACGTAACTGCGAGTGATTTTGATGATCAAATGGAGAATGTGTAAAGAAAGAAAATGAATTGACAATGTCTACAGAACGTATTCAATTTTTTTTTTTTGTTTTTAGCCATGGTCGTGCCTCTGAAGGGCAAAGGCCTCTTTACCCTGCTTCCACTCGTCTCTTTTTGAAGTTTTCTGTGGCTAATACTTTTTATAGGCATCAAGCTCATCCCGCCATCTCCTTCTGGGCCTACCATGACATCTAATGACGTTGAGTAGGCTCCACTCAGTAGTGAGTTTTGCCCATCGCTCGTTTGACATAAGGCAGACATGACCAGCACAGTTCTACTCAACGTATTTTAGCAAATATTCAAGCTAACATTAGGTGGACATCAATGAGGCCTACCGTATTTCTGCTCAACAGACGGCGCTAGTGTGAACCTCTCGTTCTTCGTCCAGTAAGGAATAAACTAGTGTCACAGCATTGGACAATCAATATTTGACAGCTGCTGTGATTGAACAAAAATTCTATCCATTCGCAAAAAATGGACTGATTAATGTGTTTGGCTAAATACATAAATCCAAAATATCTGAGTACTTATATACACGTTAGTATTGTATGCTGAACTGTTCATAATTCAATGAGCCGACATAATCGAGTCAAGTAGGTATACTTGTGGGTCCAAGTGGCCATTATGTAGGTATATTATTCGGGAATAGTTAAGTAGGATGATAAATAGGTCGAATTTATCACCAAACGACCACTAATGAGCTGTATTGTAATGGTTAGCCTAACACTAGACTATGGTATGGTAACTTGTATAATCGATCATCACATATTCACTTTGAAGTAATTTGAATTTAGAAAAAGAACACAATATATTTGTGTCCTTTTCATTTCAGGCGTGACGTCATTGACATGTCAATTGTTTTTAATGGTAATGTAACAGAATATGGGTACAACTTTAGTTGAATAATTTATAATCCTGTTTTATAAGCTGTATTCGATCATCACCATATTCATTTTGGTGTAATTTATAATCCTGTTTTATAAACTAAGTCAATAGGCTATTTAAAACTGGCTGCCAAACCGCTTATTTAAAGGAAGGCCATGAATTTTCAAAACAATGGAGTAACTGAATCTACCCTTTCCAAATACTTTAAAAGGGGAATTTATTACTTAAGGTATGGCAATATCTTTGGTTTCAAAGCTAAGTTATTTTGAAAGTAAAGACATTACAAGTGTCAGGTCATTCGTCTAATTCTGTTTTGTGAAGGGTGTTATTATTACCTGGATCCGGACCTTTATTACTAGGTAGTGGAAAAAGCAGTTGTGGACTAAATTACTATGATCTGTAGATACATGCAGATAGTACTCATTGCTCTAACACAGGGCTGTCCAAACTATATACCCTTGCGGGCTAATTAAATTTCCTTTATAAGCTGGAGGGTCAGAAAAAAAAATTCAGTTGTATTGTGTACATTTGTATGTACATTTAACATTGTATTATACTCACAGACTAAACTTGTATACAAATCTTACACTGAATTTTATTATTGTTGTTGCACATAAGATGAAGATGTTGAGATCGTCGAAATTATGTGTCGCGGGCCACATGAAAACAAGCCACGGGCCGCATGCGGCCCGCGAGGCCTTTGTTTGGACAGCCCTGCTCTAACATAGTGGTAACTATAAGCTTAATTTAGGTGATATGGTGTATGCGTGTAGGCAATAGATCGATGTAAGTAGCTAGATGGGTGATGTGGGTTCGGAGTATTGCCGCAGCATAATATGTAATAGTAATAATTTCGTCAAGGGGTACGGTAGACTCGATCGAAACATTACTTGAATAACCAAACATAAAAAAATATCGATTTTGATGATATCGATTGAATAATTCATTTTAATGACACTGACAATCTGACACTGATCAATACGCCTCGCCAATCAACGTTGTCGCGTCATAAAAGTATAAATTAATAAGAAATATGAATAATTTCACGCGAACGAAGTCGCGGGTAACAGCTAATATGTAATAATTATAGTACGTACACCATAGTCATCCAGTCCAGATGGAGCCCAGTCGGGCTGATGCCAATACAGAGCCGCATAGAACGTAAAAGGTTACCGGGGCTCCAGCTCGAAGTGCAGGAGCAGGAACAGGGTGGTTTTTAGTCGAAAGACTCTGGTAGTTTTTATTCAGTGACACTCCCTCTCGCCTCACCCGGCCGGAAGAAGTAATACGACGTTACCCTTTTAAAAAAATGTGTTATCTGAGACTGACTCTTTGCCCAAGTGTTCAGGTTCGGGTTCGATTTCCGGATCAGGCAAAGTATTACAGGGTTTTTTCAAAAAATCTCAGTAGTAGCACGGAGTCTGGAATTGTGTCCGGTATGTCCGGTATATAGTCCGACTCACCCCCTATTATATGGGACTCATAACATAAATAGTGAAAAGTGGGCGTAACATTGTACAGTGGCATAATCTACCTACCCCTTCGGGGATATAAGGCGTGATGTTATGTTACGTGTAATCCAGTAGCAAAGTATTACTACTTTTAGTATTAGTTCTCAAGGATTAGGCGGACTAGAGGTGCACATGTATAATGCCGCACTCACCTCTCACCAGTTATAAGTCCCAGACTATTCACAAAAATTCGAAAAACGCCCGATTAAGTAACCCTGGATTTATGCCCCCAGATCCCATGTACAGTAGTCACGTGTACACACTTGACTACGAGGCAATCACAGTAGCAAAATTTTACTAACAAAACAAAGGAAATCGTGAGTAAAAGTTGTTCCCAATATACTCAGAAGTGCACATACTAAGAGGAAGTCAACAAGACCATTCTGTTTTTCTTAAACTCCTCTTGAAAGGAGAAACTTGGACAAATCGACACGAAGTTCTAAGATTAGCGTTAGTACGGACAAAAAGAAGTTGGAACATTTCCTTCTATGTAGTGATTACTTAGTACACTCAAACAACGGGGACTCCACATCTGAAATAAAAGTTCGTAAGTCAAATAATGTATTTGGGGTTGGTTTTACGACTATTGTTTTGAAGTTAGGGATTATTTTACAGTTTTTGGCAGCTCTCCTCTGTACCACAGCGCGGGAATTAATGGCGGTTCTGAATTTGACAATTCCCACCATAACTTTATTTTATACCTATAGCCATTGTGAAGTTAAAAATAATTTTAATTCATGCATTCAAATCGGAGTTTTACGACTTATTTTCTTTTGCCTAGGTTTTCTGGACCATTGATTTCGTTTTATCAAAAGATCTGGGTCATGTATTCATTAAAACGCTCTCGTATATTGATAGGGAGGGTATGAATAGTTTTTTCGACGAAAAGGATCATTTTCTATGTCTTGTGTTTGAACAAAAATGTTTGAAATAAATTCTGAGAATTCATTATTAATTTCCTTCAATAAGTGTAATTAATTAACAGCCTTAAAATTTCTATAGTATATAAACATTTTGTGTTCCAGAAATAAATATCGTCTATGAAGGTTCTGAGAATGATAGCAAAACTTTACAAAAAGGTTTCATATAAAACGTTATGTCTAGAAAAAGGTTTCATCAATTTCTCTCTATCTATGCTTACATAAAACAGTGCTCGAAACGAGAGCATACGGATTACGAGTAAGCAATCTAGGAATATAAAATATATTAGGTGCTTATTTCTTATAGCCAGTCGTAAAAATAGACCCTCACTGTATATGAGCAAGGTTTAAACTCGTCTGCGGAAGATATGGATATATTTTTTATACTGGAACATCTTTCGGGTACTTTATATACGACTAGAATATGTTTTACACAATTATTAAGTAATAATAACCAGTCGTATGAGTATTATATTTTTTAATTTTTCTTATTTTACTTTGTTCTATTTATTCGTCATCATAGATAATATAATAAACAATATTATAATAAATTCGTTATCTACCTCTAATATAGTTGTTACTCTCTATAGATATACATACTTTACCTATTTAGAAACAACCCACTCCCCACAATGTAGATAAGAAATTAATCAGAAAACTAAACAAAAAATGTGATTTAATTTAATATTTACTATACACGACTATTTATCGTAAATGATAAGAATTTTACAGCTTTATTCAATAACAGAACTACAACTTAATATAAAAACTATTTTACAAAGATAACCTCCAATAATAAGTGCGATATATTAAAACCTTATCGCCAAAAAACCAACCAACCGAAAACAAATTAATACCATATGTCAGATAGGTTACGGTACATAATAGTTTGGCATGTGGTACATCATTTACACGGATACTTGTGTTCCAAAACCACGGTACATGGACACAACACAATGTTTCCCAGTGTGAACGATGCTCCACAGCTTTTATACACATTTTATACGTATCGTAACTTTGTGCATTGGATCGAGGAGCCTATATCACTGCTCGGACCGTTGACTTCATGGACCTGGTGAAAAGACTTTAAGGTAGCATTGCCAGTTGAGTTTCGAATACATATAGAAATAATGCGCATAAGATTTTTGTAGATAACCGACAGATTTATACTTTATTTACATAATGATATTATTTCTAACATTTCACATGATATGCAATTATAATCAGTATTTTAGCATTCATTTTCCTCGTAAATAGGAAATGCATATATTATTAATTATACATTTTAGGCAACAGTGATACACAGAAACAGTATTTCAACATATTATTATATTCACTGCCTCGTTGGCCGAGTGTTCGCAAGTGCGACTGCCGGGCAAGGGGTCTCGGGTGATTCGGAGTCGCGGAGAACCTAACGGGTAACCGGGGCTCCGGCTTGACGTGCAGGAGAAGGAACGGGGTGGTTTTTAGTCAGTAAGAGTCTGACACTCCCTTCCACCTCACCCAGGCGGGAGCAGTCATTCGATGATTTTCCCCCCTTAAAAAAAAAGAGGTCTCGGGTTCGATTTCCGGGTTGGGCAAAGTATTAGTGGGTTGTTAAAAAAAATCTTAGTAGTACCACGGAGTCTGGAATTGTGCCCGGTGTATGGCAATAGGCTCACCCCCTATTACATGGGACTCATAACATAAATAGTGAAAAGTGGGTGTTACATTGTACAGTCGCATAATGTGCACCTCTGTCTACCCCTTCGGGGATAAAAGGCGTGATGTTATGTTATGTTATTATATTCACCAAGCTAGCATGAAGTTATGTATCTAATAAGAGTAATAGTATACGCGCATCTGCATAACTACGACCAATTTCCTATCGTTCGTAGGCTTTGACAAAAAATATTCAAGAACACAATTTGAACGGAAACAAAGGCTCGCCTCAATACAAAACTCCAATATTTTATTTTAAAAAACTTACTCCAAGTACTTACTTGGGAAGTTCTTTCAACTCGTTAGTCTCTTCGTTCGTTAAACACATAAATAAACAGTAGATGTAAACCCAATTGTGTCTAAGAGTAAATCCAAGAATCTTGCTAAGATAACCAACCTTTTTCTTAGAAAGAATTACCCGGGAAGACTTATGGCTGTGTTTTGTTTATCTATTACGTTTTATGTGCAAATAAATATCAAAGTATCGACAATGAGACGACTAATATGTTTCTTGGTAATGCCTCGAGCTGTTATTGCTAATAGAGGTCTTTGGTTCGCCATATTTCTTGGTTTTTACATGTGAACAATGTTTATTAACAGATAGAAGACGAAAAAGAATTATCATTAATAGTGATATACCTAACTGTAATTATGGACTACACGAGTAAAACATTTTACCTTGAACGTACCTAAAAGTTAGTTCACCAGTCATGTAATACAAGACCACCCTATTTCTAGATTGCGGGAACAAGTTTACTTTATCTGCACAGATTTACTTAGTCCACTGGATTAGCTTGTCTAGTGATAGTCGTTTTAAAATTCAAATCCCAATTCGAACGCCCAGGAAGACCCAGTTAAAACAGACTTTATCTCGTGTCTTTCTCCAATCAAATATCACTTGAATCTTGACTCTTTAGTTAAGTTCTGCAATACGGAAATAGTAAAGTAGTCCCAATTATGAAGGGCTTCTATTATATTTCCGTAAATCTAAAATTAGAGGAAAGTTTCCTAATATCTATAATATAGACCATCAAATAATTTTATGACCGGCAAATAAATCGTTATTATTACCACCCGAGAGTGTTCCTCAAGCAGAGATTGAACAACCTGTGCGTTTCAAAGCTATTAACAAGTCACGTGCCTCAAACGATACTTTAATAAGTTAAGTCATCGCGAGTCCGCCTTCGCAGCTTACTAATGAAATTCCCGTCTTACTAACTTTATTACAATGGGTCAAGAGGTTAAATGGCCGATCTTCGGACTACGCCGGGGCGAATACTGGCACTCCTATATTCCTTTTAATTGTTCCTCTTACAGACGTAGTTTTTTATCCTTTAAAATAGTAAAAAATACAAAATGTTGTCAAGAATTACTTTATACGCAAACAAGCCTCGTGAGTACGTTGATGACATTTTTCGGATACATTTTAAAACTTCGGTCGTCGAATATTTTAATACCTTTGAACTGTATTGGTTTGGGCGCAAGTAAATATACCGGACGACAGCCTATAGGAAACCGCATCAAAGAAAATTTACGTTTTAATAAAAATGAAAAAGTTGACATGAACGGTTTTCCTTTTATTTATATTTAAACTTTGATAAACCTTCATATTTTCCTTACTTTTACGTATTCGTGTATTACTTTATACGACTACGGAATTTTACCTTCATGGAATTTTAGCTTCATAAAATAATATTTTCATATTAAAAGTAATTTTCCGTTGGAAAAATATGTACTTAAACCTACATAAGTACCTCAACGCAATTTCCAATTGGATCGAACATTAAATTTCTGAATAACTTGAAAGAATTCGAAGTAAAACTGGGAACATCGAAAACTATTTTAATTGAGAGCTTCTTACTTGATCAATAGGTTCAAAATCTGTTGAAACTAACTTCAATTTTATTGCTATAATAAATATTTTCTCATTATACTCAATTTTGGGATAGGATCCGTATGTTTCTGTGTCTTTTGTCTCTGTTTTATTGGATTTTCACCAGACTGTGACATTCCCCATCGAGTGAACGGGCAACGAATGGCCGTTAGATAAATTGCATTCAATCAATTAAATGACTACTAAAAAGAAAGTTTTACAAAAAGAAATTAAGCCTCCTTGGTCGAGTTCAAAAATAGGTAAGTACCTAATTCCCATATCGAAAAAATATGTTAGGGATTTCACACTAATTGTTTTTTTAAATTGCTAGTAAAATCCAGCATCCGAAATTGTAACCGATTTTATTAAACAGACTTATTTAGTCGAAAAATGGCATGCTACATTTATTATGTCCTACTACCTATATCGACTGCCTCGGTGGCCGAGTGGTCACAAGTGCGAATGCCGGGCAAGAGGTCTCGGGTTTGATTCCCGGGTCGGGCAAGGTATTACTGGGTTTTTAAAAAGTCTCAGTTGTAGCACGGAGTCTGAAATTGAGCCCGGTATATGGCAATAGGCTCACCCCCTATTACATGGGACTCATAACATAAATAGTGAAAAGTGGGTGTTACATTGTACAGCGGCATTAAGTGCCGTAATGTGCACCTCTGCCTACCCCTTCGGGGATAAAAGGCGTGATGTTATGTATGCATGTACCTATATCTACTTGGCATACATATAAACACAATTTGTAAAAAAAGGTTTAAAAAATTCACAGTACCAAGACTTGAACCAATTGCTTTCAAGAACACTTTTACCTCCAACACTCAAAGTGTGTCAAACTTTTTAATTCCTTTATACAAAGTTAGTTGGTAATCCCTTGACATTTTAACTTGGAAGTTGATTGTAGATTACAAGTCACTGTAGGTGTAATGTATTCCGTTTTAGAGTTTATTTAGGATAATTTTGATAAAGGATTATCTTTGTATAAATTGTGTTTACTTGGTTACTAGGCTACTCTTTACGTTACTGAGATTAACCGCTTGAATACCGGTACTTAAGATATAATAGAAAATACATTGTGTTTAATGTATTTATGCGTATTGTTAGCACAGATTCTCTTACAAGTAGAAGAAGGTTTATCCTTTCATTGGCTACGTCCATCACAATCAAAGTCTGATAACTGACTGAAGAGATTTTGTAACTTACATTCTATGGGTAGGTAGAACTGTTTTGATAGTAATACTATTATCTTTTGTCTTGTTATCTTAGGCCTCTGGAGGCACCTCTAGCCTAGTAAATAATAAAGTAGGTACAAGATTACCTTTGCTAAAGCTACAAGGAACATGTGCCCAAGGGTTTAGTCTCCAAGCGCACTGGAAGTGTCATGGACATGTACTGGACTTGAACTAAGTAATTGACTCATCCAATTAAGGGCTGTCAAGGTGAATGCAATCAAAATGCAACTTTATCTCGTGTCAACAAGGAATGTATTAAGGTAAACTATGTTTTGTACCACGTAATTGTTATTTCTCTTGTCAATTTGCTATCTTGATACAAATATTTAAATGAGTCAGTTGATGACGTGACGTAAGTAGTTTTGAAGCTACTTTTGCAGATAAAAATCGTCAGATATTTTATAAAGAACGTAAAACGAAAATGAATTATGTAGGTACCTATCTATTAAATTTATGTTATCTGTATTGTTTGCATGGCCCACATAAATATAAAATTAATATAAATATTGAGAGTTGTTATTAATACATATTTTTAACCAATTTGATATAATACTTTGTACACAATATTAATAGGCTATCCCGGAGATACTTTAGAATATTATTACAAACGGTTTTTCGGAGTTAATACAATAAACTTACCCTTCATCTCCCTAAGCACCATTTAGAACAGTAGAAATATGTTTCGTTTACACAATTTCAGCTTAATATAATTGAGACGGTGAAATTAATGTACAAGCTAAGCGCTGTTAGAGCGCTGCTGAATGAGAAGTAGGATGCTGACTTTAGGGGATTCGTGAAATATTATTTCTTTTGTTGTATACTAGTCTCCTTGGTACCGAGCGGTAGAGAATAGAGAGTACTGCAGCTGTAGACAAATACCATTTAGCGCTTGTCTACATTTAGAAAAGAAAACCAAATTATATGGAATTGACGTAAATTTTGACAATTGTCAGTATTATCCCCATACATTTAGCTTTCTATTCTCTCTGTTGACAAAATCTAAAGTGGCGTTTGGCTAAAGGTACTGGTTTTCTTTGGAGGAGGCTTCTCTTTACCTTTCATGGAGAGGGGGTCTTGCTAAATTGAATTATTGTTATTATCTTATGTCGATTACACCAATGACTTCAAATTAAATCAGTAACTACTTAATCTTATTCATATTGTTTAATATGGAACTTAAAAATGTAATGGATTTGAATACATTATTATTACAATCAAATTATTTGTTGATCATAATCACATTAATTGTAATTTCTTTATAATTTAATTTTACATGTACACTGTTAATGAAAGTGTACTATGGA
Organism: Spodoptera littoralis; assembly: GCA_902850265.1. Lineage (NCBI taxonomy): Eukaryota > Metazoa > Arthropoda > Insecta > Lepidoptera > Noctuidae > Spodoptera > Spodoptera littoralis. The sequence goes on from LR824539.2 coordinate 6,408,273, forward strand.
TTCTATTTTTGTACTCGTTTAGGTCTAGATAAATTGCAACAGTGATGTTCAAGTGTAGTGTAACGACAGAGTAGAATACAATACGAGCTACCATTATTTGCTCACTAGATGGTGCTAGTGTGATCATCTCGTTTTCCGTCCAATAGGGAATTATAAAATTATGAAAGCGTCACACTATTGGACATTCAATATTTGACAGCTGCAGTGATTTGCCAAAAAATCTCTTTCTACGTTTGTACCATCTCGTGACTCACAATATGGTAGCCCTGGTTGTCACCATGTTTAGCTTACACTGCAGTTATAACAAGCGACTACCACCAAGACTGCCACCAAGCTTGGAAATTATTGCAAATACATCTTATGAAGAAAATTCTCCACCAGACTAGCACTGTTGTTGTTGATAGTGCTAAAACAGATAATATTTAAAACATACACCCAGTACCATATTTTAAGGGGCCAAATCCAGAACTTATAGTTCAACAACCCTGTAAAAGTTTGTTCAGTAAAGTAATGTAAAAAGCCATTTATTTCCACAACCGCTTATAGTCTTTTTTATGTGAAAAGGGGCTCTGAATCAGTAAACAGGCATTTGTTCAGGTCGTAGGGTATTACAAAGAGTTGAGCTCCCCGACAGCTGTTGCGCGATCCGTGACGCCAGATGTCACCACCATCGATAATAATAAAAACACTATTATGCGATGATTTACAATTTAACTTTCATATGTAAAGTAGGTAAATGTATGATGTTTCATGCGTTGATACAGGATTGTTTGTGAAAGCTAATAATATAATTACATTCGCATCTAATTGGTAATTCGAATTCATTCTTCTTTGTAAACTGAATAGTACATATAACTTGAATGCGTGCATTAAGTAAGAAATAGTCAGTGGGTAAAGTCAAGTAGTTAAATATAATCACTTGATCAGCACATAAATACGTAATCATTTATTAACACAACCAACCACACAAAATATTTCTGAATTCCTCTCAAAAATCAATTAAAGTCAAAGTTAAAGCATTTATTTCAATTAGACCATAATTTAGTAGTTTTGAAACATCACTTTGACTGGATTTTGGTGTTACATTGTTCTCGCACAATCCAAACAGCAAAACTATGTATGTAACTAGTAAATTATATTGTGAACTTGATTGAAAAAGAGTAACCTATGGAGTTTCTTGCTCGTTCTTCTCCATAGGAATCTACACCTTGGAATGACCAAATAACTTCACTATTATTTTTTTTTGTTGACGTTCAAAAGTGCTATTCTTGCCTAATTGAAATAAATGATTTTGACTTTTTTGACTTTTGACAACAAATACAAAATAAATATTAGTCTGTCAGTCAGTCCGTCAGTGAAGCTAGGTGAAGCTAGGTGCTCATTCCAAAATGTAAATTCGAATGGAGAAGAACGAGCAACAAACTCCATTGGGTTTTTCACCAACTCGACACGAGGAACTGATCACACGTGTGTCCAGTTGGTGAAACTTTAAATTAGCACAATTATTCTTTCGTCATTTGGACACGCAAGGTTTTTATGTATGGCCACATAGTGGGAAAATCAAATTAAGTTACTTTTGTGTTTTCGTCAACTGGCACACGTTCACATTTTACCCGAATTATAAACAAAGTACAGTCACGCAGATAATATTTTTGAATCACAATCATCGTTGTCCTCTAAACGTCCCACCTAGTAATTTCACCGGTAATTTTGTAATTATTCACCATTTGTGAATTTGGTAAAAAATATATTTTTGACACCGAAAGTGTTTGAAAGTCGCTATTACCATGTTACGAGTACTATGCTTGTCAAATCTTCAACATGGAACCTGTTTTATTACAGTCTTTGTATTCCGGCGGCCGGTGACTTAAAATGACGTAGTCTGCTCTAATTGGTTGAAGCAGGTAATAAATCCCAACCGGTAACCCTTTGGTCATAATTCGTTATCAGTTTACTTCGTTGGTGTGTGCATTAAGTGCAGTGTTTGTGCCATTTTAAAGTGACGTGGATTTTAATACATAGGTAAGTATTCAATTAGTTTTAGATTTTACAACGTATTTTTTTAACTATATCAATTTAGTAATGCCACAATATTAATTTGTTATAAAAAAACTCTTGTTTATTGTTTCATGTAAAGACAAATATGTCTATAGAAGAAGTCGCGGGTCCATCATTGACTAACAGAAATACATTTTCATTCATCACTTCTCAAAGAAATCGTCCAATTCTATTAAAAGATGGATACAAATATCTACACCTAAGGACAAATAAAGATAAATCTTCAATGTGGCGTTGTTCGAAAAAGTCAACTTGTCAAGCTTTTTTTTTTTTTTTTTTTTTTAAGGGGGGAAAATCATCGAATGACTGCTCCCGCCTGGGTGAGGCGGAAGGGAGTGTCAGACTCTTACTGACTAAAAACCACCCCGTTCCTTCTCCTGCACGTCGAGCCGGAGCCCCGGTTACCCGTTAGGTTCTCCGCGACTCCGAATCGGCATCGGCCCTATTGGGCCCCATCTGTGGTGGTCTGATGGCTCTTTGAGGCGCGCGCGGAACGCGACGCGCCGTACGCTCGGGTCTGTTTCTGGTCGGACGGGGAGCCACCCATGCTCGCCGTCCGCAGGCCCGCGCTTACGGTGGCCGGAGATCGTCCCGCGATCCCCGACGCCCGGTGTGTCCTTCGCGATGGCTGGGGTCGCGAGGAGGCAGCGCTTCGCTGCCTCACGCGTCCCGCCTCCTCCTTAGCTAGCATGTCTGCTTCGCAAAAGGAGGAGACGGCATCCCAGTCCCCCTCGCTCCGCATCATGGCCTGCACTAGGCCCGGACGCGAGAGGTCGCCATCGCCGATCACTTCCCTGAGGGCACGGCGGTGCTCAGCCCACGCAGGGCATTCCGCTACGGTGTGTTCCACCGTGTCCTCAGGGCGGTCCTCGCAGTGATGACACCCGGGCGTTTCCTCCCGCCCCATCAGACACAGGTACCTCCCGAAACTTCCATGTCCGGTGAGGACCTGCGTCAGGCGGTAGGTGAGGACGCCGTAGCGTCTCTCAAGCCACTCCTCAAAGGGGGACTTACCGCTGCAATGGCAGCGAGCCCAGCCCTCGGTTGCGACAGTCGTTGCTGCCATTCCGCCATGAGATCGCGCCGGAGCTCATCCCGCCACGCACTTATCTGGCGCGGCAGCGGAGTTTCGCCCCGGCGACGTGCCTCCGCGCGCATGTTATACACGCGCGCGAGCACCTTCGCCTCCAGATCCCACGGCGGTAATCCGGCAAGGAGGTTCGCCGACTCCCCAGAGATCGTGCGGTATCCGCGGATCATTCGGATCGCCATGACCCTCTGTGACATGAGCAGCGTCCGAGCAGGACGCCGCAACAAGTTGGCGCCCAAACAGGGGCGCCGTAGAGGGCCATGGACCGCACGACCCCGGCGTATAACCTCCGGCAGGAGGCGTTTGGCCCCCCGAGGTTGGGGAGGATGCGTTTGAACGCAGCCCCCGTCCTCTCCAACTTTGGAGCCAAACGTCGGAAATGCTCTATGAAGTTCCACCGACTGTCGAGGACGAGTCCTAGGTACTTCATCGCCGTCTCGACGCCGATGGTAACCCCTCCCGCCGTTATTTGGGACCCACCCGGAGGTGGCGCGTTCCCGCGGCCATGAAAACACATGGCCTCGGACTTGTGGAGCGCCACCTCGAGTCCCAACTGCCGGATTCTTTCAACGACTGTCGCAACCGCTGTCGCCATTAAGTCGGCCGCCGCCTGGTGCGACCTCCCGTGCGCTAGCACCAGCGTGTCGTCGGCGTAGCATATTGTGCTAACGCCGTTCGGGAGGTCGGTGCGCAGCACCCAGTCATAGCCGATGTTCCACAGGAGCGGCCCCAGAACCGAACCCTGTGGAACACCGCGTGACATCTCTCGCCGGTTCCACTCGCCCCGGTGACCGGGGTAGCTGACGGACCTGTCCGTCAGGTAAGCCTCGATTACACGACGGAGGTAGGTAGGCACCCGATGATATCGGAGTGCCTCCAAGATGCAGCTCCAGGGCAGGGAGTTGAAGGCGTTGGCGATGTCCAGAGACACCGCCACTACGACCTTACCCCTGGACACTGCAGTCCCCGTCGTGAGGTCTCTAACGCGCATGATGGCGTCCACCGTGGAGCGCCCTCTGCGGAAGCCGAACTGGCCGTCCGACAAGTCCGGCCCAATGTCCGTCAGGTGCGCGACGAGGCGGTTCGAAATGATTCTTTCGAAGACTTTCCCCACCTCGTCGAGCAGCACTATGGGCCGGTACGCGGACGGAGAGTCCGCAGGGCGCCCCGTCTTCCGCACGAGGACCAGTTTGCCCGCTTTCCAGAGAAGCGGGAACTGGCCTCTCTCCAGACATGCGCTGTAGAGACCAATCAATCGAGGCCCGAGAGCCTCTGAGGCCAGGACCCATGCCTTGCCATGCAGGCCGTCGGGTCCTGGGGCGGTGTTCTTGGCGCCCATCCGGCGCACCGCCGCTCTCAATTCTGCCTCGGTCACCTCTGGGACGATGTCATCGTCGTCGTCGCTGTAGCCCGCGTCGGGCACCGCAGGGGGCGGAGTCATATACGGAGGGGTGAAGCCCCTCCACAGTCGGGGAACAGGGCGCCAATCACCTCCTCCAAGACTTCTGGCCGGAGACTCTGAGTGAGCGGGGGAGCCCAAGCACGGAGCTTGTCGCGTACCATCAGGTACGGGCGTCCCCACGGGTCTCTATTCAGAGTCCCCAGCATCTCTCGGCGGGCCTCCTCCTTGGCCCGCAATATCTCCGCCTTGAGGAGGGCCTTCGCCGCCCTGTATCCCTCGTATAACTCCGCCTCTCTCGCCTCCGCATTAGGAGGACGGATACGGCGCCTGCGGTGCCTAGTGTACTGGCGTCGCGCAGTAGTGCACGCCTTGCGCAGAGCCGCCAGCTCTTGCGACCACCAGTACACCTGGCGCTTCTGTTGCCTCGACCGGATCCGGGGCATCGCCACGTCACAGATCCTGGACATGGCGTCCTGGAGCCACTTGGCCTCATCGTCAACGTCGGCAGGCCTGACCGGTGGTATCACCCAGGCCTGCACGATGGCGGCTTCCAGGAGCAGCTCCCGGTCCAGCTGTTTCAGCGCCCAACGCGGGCCACATGGGGCCTGTCTGACCGGCGGGTCTGCGGACTCGGCGGAGACGTCGAACCGGATATACCGGTGGTCGGAGTACGTCTCCACCTCCTCCATGACGCGCCAGCCAACAATACGCGGTGACAGAGCAGGGCTGGCGAACGAATGTCCACCACCGACTCGCCCTGCATCCGCACACACGTGGGGACAGAACCCCGGTTCAGGACGACTAGGCCTGTCTCAAGGGCCCAGTCTTCCACCATCCTACCCCGGACGTCGGTGAACCGGGAACCCCAAGCCAAGTTTTTGGCGTTGAAGTCCCCGAGGACGAGCACGGGGAGGGAACGGAACCCGACGACGACAGTGACCAACTCCCTCAAGGAGTTGTGGAACTCGGCGAGAGTTCGGTTCGGAGAGAAGTACACGCCCACCACAGCGAGCTCTCCGAACCGTGCTGCGACACAACCCCGGCCTCTTTGAGCAGCCTCAAGAGTCGGGGTACCGGCGGCGGCCGACGAGATGATGGTCACCGAGCCGTCCAGGTCCGCCACCCAGTGATCCCTGGGCAGGACAAAGTACGGCTCGGAGACCACGGCGACATTGATCGACCACTGCGCCATGCTCTGGAGCAGGAGATCCTGAGCAGCGGCGCAGCGGTTGATGTTCGCCTGGAGGAGGCGGAATGGGGCCATTATTGGCAGTCCATTCCGATCTCCTCAGTGGCGGCAGCGGCGACTGCGGTGGCAGTGGCGGCGGCGGCGGCGGAAACGGCAGGGGCGGCGGAGGGCCTACCTTTGCCCTTTTTAGCAGGAGGGGAGCAGCCTTGCTCCCGACCCGGTGATTGGCCGGCTTGCCAGCCGCTGCACATGCGTTGCAGTGCAGCGGGGCGTTGCACGAGCCGGCCTTGTGACCGGGCCGACCGCAGCGGAAGCAACAGTCGCTGCGGTCCACCTCCGAGGTGCATTTGACACTCACGTGCTCCCCCACGTGACAGCGGTAGCACCTCAGAGGCCGGGTCTCGAGCAGCTTGACCTGCGCCGAGACCCATCCCACTAAGAGCCTTTTGCCCTCCTTAATGTTTTGGCCGCTGTGACGGGGCAGCTCACCACCACCGTGCGCAGCCCCGAGTTGTCCGGACGTATGGTGCCCACCCTGACCTGGTCAGCAGGGCACCCTCCCGTCCTGGCCACAGCGGCCACCACCTCACTCTCCGTGACGGAGTCGTCCAGGCCCAAAATCCTGACATCCAGGCATTTGGTGGGCCTGGACACGCGGGCCTCGTCCGCACCGAGGCACGCCCTAAGCCTCTCGGCCAGGGCGTCGGCCGATGGGCCGCTGGTCGCGCCGGGGACCTCCAAAAGACGGGCTCCGGTAGCGGTCACCTTGACCGCGAACCCGTCCGGGGCCCCGAACTCCGCAGGAGTCACCGCCCCCTTTAATTTGGCGAGGACGTCGCCATAGTGACGCCCCTATTGACCGCTTCAGGCTGTAGGGTGATGACCACAGCCGCGGTCTTAGGGGCGAGGAGCAGGCAGCAGCGCGTTTCTCCCTGCGCTGCTGCTGCCGTCGTTGCCGCTGCGCCTTTTTTCGGCGCTTCCGGCCCTCCTTGGCGACTCTCCTCGCCTCGCCGGCGATTTGCCATCCGCCGCCATCCTCTGCTGCGGGGCGGGTTCCGCCGCCGCCGCCGCAACTCCAGCCTGCCGGGCCGGAGTGCCTCCTCTTTTTGCGCCCAGCGGGGCAGGGCAGGCGCCGTCGGCGCAGCCGGGGTCTGCGCCGGCGGGGGCGCCGAGGCCCTCGCTGGGGCAGCCGGTCGCGCCTTTGCCGGCGGTTGGGAGCTGCGGCTAGCCTGACCCGAGGTCGAAGGCTTGGCCGCAGCGGCCGCGTACGACCGCGGGACCGCGGGGGCGACCTGACTCGTCGCGAGCGGGGGCCGCAAGAGCCTACCCTCCAGCACGTCGAAACGTCGCTGGAAGGCAGCCATCTCCGCCCGCAGCAGTCCGACTACGTCGGCCTCCGCCGGGGGCTGGGGGCGACTGCCGCGAGCAGCGGCGAGCTCGGCCCTGGCCGTCCGCAGCTCGGCCTCCAGAGCCGCGTTAGAGGCCGCCAAGCGCGCCAGCTCTCGCCGCATCTCGGCCAGCTCAGAGCGCACGTTTCCCGCAGTGGGCACCGCACTGCTCCAAGGCCGCCTCCGTAATGGTGGCCGCCGCCGCCTTGAGGAGGCGGAGCCTAACCGGCTGGGATTTCCCCATCGCCAGCTTGTAGAGCTCCGCCGTAATGGCCTGTTCGAGGCCCCCGGAGCAGCTCTCGCTCTCAGAGCCGCGCTCGCCCTCCGATATCTCCACGCCGGACATCTCGGCCGCAGAGGACTCCGAACGGGCAGTGCTCGAAGAGCCCTGCCCTCCGCAGCCAGTTGCTCGGCTGACTCCGCGCAGGCAGCTGGTGCCGGTTTCCGGCGACCGCTGCCCTTGCCGCCCCTACCCCGCGCTGCCGTGGGGACCTTGGGGGGAGGCGCCTCCCGAGCGCCGGAGGACGGGGACAAACTGTCCTCCTCCAGCCTGGGGCGTTTGAACGTCCCCGTCGCGCGGCGGCGTGAGCCTTTCGAGCTCACGCTCAGCCGCTCCGCAATGTTGTGTCGGACTCTGAGTCCGACACCCTCCGACTGGACTCCCGTGTGTGGGGCCTGCTGGACGAGTCCAGCGCCTCACCACGAGTCCCGGAGCCACTTGGGCTCCCTTCTCCTGCTACTGCAGGCGAGCCAAGCTCACCCGCACTCTCCTCCTCCGGTTGTGTGGTTTTTATTTTATTTCAATTCCATAAAGTTCCCACGAGTATGGGGGAAATATTCGGTCCACCCAGGCAGTGCCCCCTGTACCTGGGTAAGTGTTAATTTGTTTCCCAACTAGAGGTTCCACTGGTCCCCTAGCTGGGGGTGCGCTCGCGACTGACACTACTCCTCAGCCATGCATACTCTCGCCGCGCACCAGAACTTAGTATTGGAGGAATTTTTTATAGAGGTTATCTTCCTCGCGGTCCGGGCGACCAAGCCAAGACCCTCGTCCCGTTCAGAGTCACAAAACATGACCGTGATCTCCTTACGGATTACGATATCGACGGCTGCAATCGGGGACAGCTTGTGTCCCGATGCTGCTCGCTGGCAGGGTGAGTGCACAACGAGCACCGCCTTTGCCTCTCCGCCACGCTCTCTGCTATGTCCAGAGAGACGGGCGGAGAAACACCCCTCGGAAGCGCGGGCTATGAGCCTCCGCACACAGCCCGCCGCCTCCAGAACCCTATCGGGTTCGCCCGCCCAGTCCAGAAGTCTGCTGCGGGCGACAGTCACTCCAACCCTATCACCCCCGCTAGGGAGACTGTCGCCCGCACCCAGGGTGCACCACGGGGAGGTCTTCTGGCACCGCACCCCAACTTGTCAAGCTATGATCAAATTAAATTTTAACAACACCACTATATTAAAAGCAACTGATCATAATCATTTATTTATTTATTTATTTATTATTACAGTCACAACGGTTGAGAACAAAAACCAATTAAAGTAACTGGACACATTAATAAAATTAGCAATCAAACAATAAAACTGGAACAAAACATATACAACGAACCAGAAGAGTAAAACTTATTTTTAAAAAAATGGTACCATTCATAAGTTCCTCTCGCAGTACTTCATGATGAGGGTGATATGACGAATAACGAGATTCTAATGAATTTAAATGATTGCGAGGATCAAGTAAAGCATAATCTAGCTGCTTCTGTCCCAAGTCTATACTTTGACACGATTGAGCGAATGGAAGAGAGAGGACTCCATTTAGTTGCAAATATCCCACGTTTTCAAAGTGTGAAAAATAAACTATATAGAAAAAGGAACAAATCATTGGGCGTTCAACGTATGTCATTCAATAATATAGCCGAAATAGTTGTACCTGAGCAGTTTCAAGACATCTTGCTAGCGGATCGCATCGGAGATCAACGTATTCTCGTTTTTGCGCACCATAACATGAGAGAGATTGTTGCAAATTCAAATAAATTCTTCTGTGATGGAACGTTTAAAACATGCGTTAAAAAGTTCCATCAGCTATTCACGATTCATGTCGATATTGGAAGTACGGAATATCATACGAACATTATTCCCACTATCTATGCTTTGCTGCCCGACAGAACAGTTGATACTTACAAAACATTATTTTGTTTAATTAAAAGCCAAATACCGGAGTGGAACCCAGAAACCATCACATGTGATTTTGAAAAGCCTCTTATTCAAGCTTTGCAACATGAATTTCCGAATATAAAAATTGTGGGATGCTATACTCATTTCAAGAGATGTTTGTGGCGAAAAGCAAAAATGTTGCGTTTAACAAAGTCTAAATTGGGAAAAGATCATGTGAAGAGGTGTTGTTCATTGCCACTTCTACCGATTGACGCACAACCAGATGCCTGGTTATATATCATGGCGGAATGCTTGAACACTGAAGATGCAACAACATTTAACGACTATTTTATCAAAACTTGGCTGGATGATAATTCTGATTATGCAAACACATACAATTGTTATAAAGAACATCATCGCACTAATAATTCTGTAGAGGTATGGAATGCCAGAATAGCCAAAAAATTAAAAAAGAAACCAAATATATTACAGTTCCTGTAGCCCGATTCACGTAATAAAAACCGTCGCGATATCGTAGCGACTTAATCGTTTAAGTCCTTTTCGTATTCACATACATCAGTCGCGTTCGATCGACACCGATTTTGAAGTCGTTCGATCGAAGTGTCGTTGAAGCGTATTCAGCTATGTAAATCGTCTTTCAATCGTTAATACGGTGGTATTCACGTAAACAAACGATGTTGGAACGGGTCGGCTATCAACGACTAAACGTCAAATTTGACGGTTGAAATGTCGTTGAAGTGTCGCTGAACAGAAGTACGTTTGTTTTGACTTCATTGTAACTCAGCTATTAATTTAATTTTATACGAACGAATTTTGGGGATTTTCGGTACAAAAACTCCAGTGATTAAACAAAAAAATGAGTCTCGGGCTAGGCCTATTATTATTATATGCAGCTAAAAGAGAACATAGACGAATGGAGCGAGTAAGGAGAAACAGACTGAGGTGTTCTAGATGGGATGCCTTTGAAATGCCAGACAGAGATTTTATACATTTATTAGACATTTCGCCTTTCTAAGATCCTTGTCCACGATATTATTGAGGATATTACACCTCTAATAGAGAGAAATCGAAGGCAAGATAGTTTATCAGTGAAAGAAAAGGTTTGTCTCAACTTGTGTGCTTTTTACACTTAAATTTTATCTTATTATATTTATCTACTTAGAATCTAATTTTGTTTTTTCAGTTACTGCTCGCCCTATCATTTTTCGCATCTGGTTCCTATCAGACTCTTGTTGTGTGGTGATCATGAAACGAGATATATTATCACATCCCACCGCCTTCGATTTAATGGATACTATTACCTTACCGATCTCTTCAGGTGCAACTGGAATAAATTGAAAAGAATTGCTAGTATTAGAGCCCGTCATACCAGAAATGAAGGCCAGTGTCTGTTGTTCAGTATACTGATCTAATGTGTGAGTCGAGGAAAAGTCATTCAGATCATCTAATCCAACTGAAACCGAGAAGTCAGAATTGCGCGATCTGCCAATACCTAGCGTTCCAAGGAATTTCCAGATGTTGGCAGAAGACTCAGAAGTAATGTTTTCAAGAATGTGGCGGTTTTTAGCGTTGCGTATCATCTGATTGCACCTATTTATCTAAATTATACTGGTATTATACTGATTTCAGTTATCTAAATCTAATTGAAATGCAGAGCTTGAGTAAGTTCAAAGTTTAATAAAAAAAGGTTATTAGTTTAATTATAAATATAATGTAATCAGTCTAATTAACAATTATAATACTTATTAAATAAAACAGTAGTGTCATTTTGTTTTAAAATACAAAACTATGGTCATCGTCATCACTGCTCTGAGATCGAGCCCGTTTGTATTCACTCGTTTCTTGTGTGTCATCACATTTTCTTTTCTGTAAAGATTCAAAAAATTTTAATTTGCATTAAATATTAATATTATTTTTATAACTGTGTCTTATTTTTAATTCATCGTCATCTTAGCGTTAATCTACACTTCGATATTATTCATCGCGGTCAACGGCGATGCCAAAGCAATGCAGCTAGATCAATTGTCGGACTGCTCCAACAACCCGAATTTGTATTATCACAATGTAATTTTTGTTTACTTACATTTCCCTCTTGGCCACCCTTGAAAATATTAACTAAGGCCCAAGCTGCACTGGCCAAATTATTTATGGCGTTAACCTTCTAGTCGAGCTTTTTCTAAATCGGCTAAAACAGTTTTCGCCTTTTCTAATTCTGTATCTGAAAGTAATATTACAATGTTTTTAACAAATCATATTATTTGAATTTGTTTATACATCAATAAACAAGGTGTATCTGTACCTTTAGGATCCCTCCTAGATATTCTCTGGCTTTTTTATATTATTGTGGAAACTCCTATTACTATTTAATGTTTCAGTTCTGGAAATATAAATTGCGTTAAATTAACACAATAGTAAGTTCTATAAAGTTCAATATTTTATTATTCATAATTATATGAAGATTGTATAACTTACTTAGCTTTGTCTACAGGCACATTAAAACTTGAAGAAGTTGATGGCTGGATGTCATCAATTGTAGTATTCTCATTCCTAAAAAATCAAAGTGTTAGAATTTATTTTTATGTTCTGAAAATATGTATTGTGTTGAATGTTTATTTTTTATTCGACATTTATAGTCGTTATTAAACTGAGAAAAAAACCAACATATAATATAACATATATTATTTCAATGCTATGGTATTTCGCGTTAATTACATGCTATGCAAGAAGTGTACTTACTTTATTCCATTCTTTCGCTGACCTGTACATGGAAGGGTCTGCTGTTTCGCTATTCAATATTGACGCTAGCTCGGTCCACAATTTAGTGGACAAAATATTCTTCCCTTCTTTGCCTCGGACCCGTCCCAGTGCCAACATTCTGTTTCTCCATAAAATCTACCAAGAGTTCTAGCTGCCTTACAGAAACTTGCTTCATTTTAATTATATTTTAATTTTTTCAAACTTTGCCGGTGATTGACAGTTATTTGACAAGTAATGCAGAGACAAATTATAGACTTTCCTTTTTAAACCGTGGTTTAGTGGTGAAATTATATTTTACTCAACAATTTACATTAAATGTTTATTAATATTGTTTTTAATTCCATTTATTTAATTGTTATGACGTAAATCAGATTTTTTTAAACTTAAATCTGTATTTTAATATTCTGGTAGAAAACATAATTGTTTAACTGGCAATGAAACGTTGATGAATCGTTTAGTTGTCGTTTAGTTTCGAGTCAGTTTAATTGTCGTCCTATCCAACCCCTATTATAGAACACGTGAATACCGATTTCGGATAGGACTTCGATCGAACTATGATCGAGCGACTATAAAACTTTAACTGTTTGATTTTACGTGAATTAGGCTACTGGTCGCGATCAAAAGAGACATGAATGAGTTTTGGCGCCGGGTAGTGATGGATGGACCTATATCAAGAAAAAAAATTGAAACTATCAGAATGAACACAATGATTGCAGACACTGTAAGAGAGTTTGAATCAAGAGAAATTAGCATCGGTCACTGTATCGAAAAATTGAAGTAAATTGAAATATCTTTATATATTTTTGTAATAGTAATATTCTATGTTTTATTGTTGATTGTATTGATCTCTATATTATTTTAGTCTAGTCTTAGTAAAATGATTGTGATACTATTAGTCTAATTATTATTATTACCGCAGTACTCTATTTTCTAAATGCCAATTATTATTGTTACAGAGTTATGTGGAATGATATTGTTTGTAAAATTATCCATTTTAGTATTATTATCTCATAAGACTATGTTCCATTGATGATTTAAATCAAGAAAAATTAGCATTGGTATCGAAGAATTTAACCAAATAAAAATATCTTTATATTTTTTTGAAATAGTAATATTCTATATTTTATTGTTGATTATATTGATCTCTATATTATTTTAGTCTAGTCTTAGTAAAATGATTGTGATACTATTTGTTTAATTATTAATATTACAGTAAGACTCTAATTTCTAAATGCCATATTGTTGTTGCAGACTTGTGGGGAATGATTATTGTATATAAAATTATTCATTTTGGTATTGTTATCTCATGCTCTATTGATGACTATTTTGATATTTTATTTTATACCACATATACCTAGTATACCTACTTAAGGTTAAATGTCTCAATTCCGCTCTCATAAATATAAACTTGACAGCAACTTCGTATAGGAGTGGAGTGTATCGTTCAATATTAAAAACATCATTGAGTTTAACCTTGAGCAATAGGAAAAATATTTTTTCACTTAAATTATGTATGTGCTTATTATTTGATATTTCTGTGACATTTGATGTGATGATTTTAAATTATTAGGTATATTTAGAATGTGTAGATATAGGTAAGTTTGTTTTTTATTAGTAAATCCTCTCCTTTATATCAATAAATCCTCTAATATAAATCGACGGCCCCCACGTATACTATCGAAATTGCAAAAAAGCTATTTTCGTTTTATTGCACTAATAGCAAGTAGAGATAAAGATATTTAATTCTATATAAAAATTATGTATCAATTTTTATACCTTCAACTATTTTTCAATCGAACAAAATCGATAATACATAAAATGAACATACTAAAACATCGAACTTGCCACTTTCGATATTATACGTGATCGTACGTACGCGGGCGCGACACGAAACTACCTGTTTCGTCAGTGTTACCCGAATATGTGAGCGGAACGCACGCGTGGATTTTAAAGTTAGGTTTAGGTTAGTTTTTATGAGTTTTAGTTCAAAATGAATAGAAGAGGTTTACAGATGATAAATCTGATAAAACAACGCAGTGAAGGTGCACTAGAACATATTATTACTTCCGAAACAAATGTTAATCAACCCGGTAAGTTTAAAATTTTTTATTCTTTCATGCGTTTTTTTTTTGTTTAAAATCTAAAACGTAACAAATATTTAAAGTTGTTATTGGAACCTGTGTAGTGACGGTCTATTTATGACAAAAATTAGTCAATTTTTTGTTGTTTTGGAATAATTGATTTTAAACTATTGAAAGTGGTACATTCGATACTATACTGGTACAAAGAGTAAATTTGTTCCATCAAATGTACCACTTTCGATAGTTTTCCTTGGTATTTGTACTAGCAAATTTATCGAAAGTGGTACATCCGATACTTTTTTCTGCTAGGAACACATTGAATGTACCACTTTCGATACTTTACTACGACAAAGTAATAGATTGCCCTGCATTTTCGATATTATGTTGTATTAATTTTTTTTTTTTTTTGTATTTTCAGAATCTCCAATGCAGTGTCAATTCACCGATGAGGAGTTATTCAAATGACATTTACAATGAAAATGATGCGGTTGATGGAAATATTGTTCATAATGATTCTGATATCGTTATTTTTGATAGTAATGAATGTACTCCGGTTCCATCTCCTAACTCTATTCAAGATTTTGATTGGCCAATTGGAAAGCTCCAGGCCCGGATGGACTGCATAATTTTTGGATAACATGGTTTATCAGTTCGCATAATTGCTTGGCATCTCAATTCCAGTCAGCTTTGGAGTCTGGATCTTTGCCCCAATTCTTTACGACAGGCTTAACCCACCTGCTCCATAAATCTGGAAGTACCACGGAACCCAAAAACTATCGGCCGATTACGTGCCTACCCAAAATTTACAAACTTCTTACATCCATTTTGAGACCAAAGCTTAATAAACATATTGAAGACAATAATATCATGTCTGCCTCTCAAAATGGATGTAGGAATGGATCGCGTGGTACTAAGGAGCTGCCTATGACTCCGTGCCACATACATGGCTCATGAGGGTGCTAGAGCTGTACAAAGTTGATACAGCTCTACGTACCTTCCTGATGTCATGTATGACACAATGGAGAACGGTTCTTCGCTATCCAGGATGTGGACAGATCTGTGGGAACAATGAACCCATTAGGATTGAGCGGGGTATATTTCAGGGTGATATTTTGAGTCCATTATGGTTTTGCTTAGCCCTGAATCCTCTAAGTACTCTGTTGGAGGGCTCGGGGTTAAGATATAGGTTGAGAAGAGGGGGACAAATTATATCCCACCTACTTTACATGGATAACTTAAAGCAATTTGCTCCAAACAACTTGCATCTAATGAGATAATCTAATGAATAATTACTGAATGTCACTGAAACGTTCAGTAATGCCATTAGAATGGAATTTGGTGTGGACAAATGTGCAGTTCTACATGTAAAGAGGGGGGAAATTGTGGAATCAGATGGTACACAGAATTCTGATTCTACAAGCTTCAGACCCCTTTCCTCAACCGAAACCTATAAGTACTTGGGTATGTCAGAAGCGTTAGGCATCGATGTGACTGTCATGAAGCAATCGTTACGGGAGCGTTTCTTTGACCGCCTGAAAAAAGTTCTTAATAGTCTTTTATCAGGCGGCAACAAGGTGCGCGCCTACAACGGTTGGGTCATGCCAGTACTCATGTACTCTTTTGGCATACTCAAGTGGACTCAAACGGAACTGGACACCCTGGATAGAAAAGTTCGTTCATTGCTGACTGCACATCGGATGCATCACCCACGATCATCGATAATGAGACTGTACATTCCGCGTAAATGTGGGGGGCGAGGCTTTTTAAATGAAAAACCCACCACAATAGTGAAGTGTGCAGTCTCCGGAAGTATTTTTTGAAAATGGACGTGGGGTTGCATAGAGTTGTTGTCGCTGTGGACAAAGGGCTTACTCCGCTCTCCTTGGCTAACGAGAACTGGAGAGAACCTTTAATACTGAGCACTAATGATCGCAGGAATGTATGGCAAAGTAAGGAGTTGCACGGACGCTACTACCGGGCCTTACATGGACCAAATACGGATTTCTTAGCGTCCGTATCCTGGCTACGTTTCAGTAACTTAGTTGGAGAAACGGAAGGTTTTGTCTGCAATTATGGACGAAGTTATGTTGACGAACAACTATCGAAGATATATTATAAAGGATGGAACTGTTGACATTTGTCGGGCATGCCATCGGCCCGGGAATCCATCAGGCATATCATTTCGGGTTGTTCTCACCTAGCTAATGGAGAATACTTGCATAGACATAATCTTGTAGCCAGGATTATTCATCAACAACTTGCTTTGAAATATAAACTTGTAGAATCTGAAGTACCGTATTATAAGTATCTGCCTGACCCAGTTCTTGAAAATGGAGATGTCACACTGTATTGGGATCGAACTATCATCACAGAAAGGACAATTGTTGCAAATAAACCTGACATTGTGGTGATAGATCGTCAAGACGTCGCCCAATGATAGTTGATATAACAATCCCACATGACGAGAATCTTGTGAAAGCTGAAAAAGATAAAGCAAGGAAATATCTTGATTTAGCTCATGAGATTGTCGACATGTGGGATGTGGATTCAGCAGTCATTGTGCCGATAGTTGTATCTGCCAATGGCCTCATTGCTAAAAGCCTCCACCAACATCTGAGTAGGCTAGCGTTAGATGGTTGGGTCAAGGGCCTGATGTAGAAAGCAGTACTTCTGGACACGGCGCGTATTGTCCGGAAATTCCTTTCTCTGGAGCCCTGACCACCGGTAGCTTGGATTTCTCCCGTTACTGGTGGGCTACTGCTTTTTATATTTTTAAATGTTTTTTTATAATCAAATATTTAAAAATGTATAAGTCAAGTATATAAATAAATAAAGGAAATAAAAAGTAAGATAAAACATTAAAAATATTGAAATGTCATCTAAAAGGTAAAAGCCGCTTTGTAACCAAGTATTTGTGTTTTATAATTTTTAATTTTTTAATACAAATTGTCTGATCATGTTTTTCTTTATTTCCCAGAAAAAGCTTGACATAAAAAAGTAGTATGAAGGTATCTTAAATCGAATCTAGTGTTATGTTACATTGGCTTGAACAATTTAACAAAGAAAACAAACGAATCTACCATATCCAATAGTTTACTAGATATTGTTGCCGCGGAAAAGTATCGAAACGGGCACATTCGATATTAGACTAGAATATTTTGTCATAGATAACTATCGAAATTGGCATATTCGATAAAAAAGTAACCAGCAGTAATCAAGTAAAGTATCGAATGTGTAAATTTACAAAAAGTATAATAATTATCAAAAACTATAGTAGACAGTATAAAACAGCCAAATTTTCCACTTAACATACATCGGTAATATGAAATTTTGGAATTATATGTTTAACAAAAATCTAAATCTAAACTTAAAATCGCTCTCCTGTAAAGTAGAGGTTTTGCAGTTTCAATACTTTACGTGGGGGCCGTCGAAATATTTGATTGTTACTCATTTGTTTTATTTCAAAATTTGTCTTAAAAACGAAACAATTTTTAACTTTTTTTAACAATTTTAACAATTTTTAACCTCTTTTAGAAAAAAAAATAGGTGTGTCCAGTTGACGATAACATAAAAGTAATTAATTTTAGTTTTCACTATGTGGACATACATAAAAACCTTGGCGTGTCCAAATGACGAAAGAATAATTAGTGCTAATTTAAAGTTTCACCAACTGGACACACGTGTGATCAGTTCCTCGTGTCGAGTTGGTGAAAAACCCACTCCATTCGCCACTCTTTGAAAAAAAGTTTGTTCAACAATGTCTCTGATACATGAATCAAAATAAAACACTGTTAACCCCATACACTAGAGAACGCACTCCATCAACGCGACTGTTATTGAAAAAAAAAATAGGTCACTATCAGCAGCCTCTATTGCTTTCCTGTTTTGTCAATCTCGATATAGACAGTTATTTGATATTCTGTTTGATCAACAAAAGGGTTTTGAGAGGACATACTTATCCCCCTCGTGCACTTAAGTTAAAATAGGTTAGAGTGTGATTTGTGTTACTTGATACTTGTTTAAAGTGCCTAGGTCAGTTTCATTTCAATTTGGTTTACTTTTCTGCGTGTGTGTATAAAACTGATAACCTCTTTTTTAAGGTTAATTAAAAACTAGTCTTTCCTGTGACTTCGGTTTTTGTAAATTGGTTATAACGTTATTAGGTCATTCGTTTAACAATGTTGATCATTTGTGAAGATGAGACATTTTGATTAAATTGTTGTCGGCTGAATAATTGGATCCCGATCAGTATGTCTCATACTTAGTTCGCAAACTGTGTGATCTAAAAATTGCAAATCCAAGTTTGGGTTTTAATTTAAAACACATCTACTACTAGACTTAAGTGTGGGAAAGCCATGCTTCGGCACGAACGGGCTGGCTCGAGCGGAGCGATACCACGTCCTCACAGAAAACCGACGTGAAGCAACGCAGCTTGTGTCGTGTTTCATCGTGTGTGTGAGGTTACCGGAGGCTCAATTACCCTCCCTTCCCTAATCTCCCCAATCCCTGAATCCTCAACGATCCTCAAACTCCTAATCCTCAAAACGCCGGTAACGCACTTGTAACGCCTCTGGTATGGGCGACGCCGATTGCTTACCATCAGGTGATCCGTCTGCTAGTTTGCCGGCTTATGCCATAAAAAAAGGAAAAAAAATTAAACAACATTAACGACTTAAAAAAACACTTCATAACTAACGTATACTATATAATACTGAAGTTTAAATACATCATAATACCATAGTATCTGTAGATGAACGTTCACTGATCGTTAGTATCTAATTTGGGTTCATTAATCGCCAATCTAGCCGACGTCGGATCGCCTCGAGCGCCATCTACCGATCTCACCATTCATTATAATTATCATTTGATAAACCTCTAACATTGATCCATCTTTCATCAAAAATATTCAAAACAGTTCCTAATCTCTTTTCAAGCTGAATAAGGCTCGCTTTAATTAATGACTACTCATTTGAAATTACTCCTTATTATCTACTAGCTACTTCCGCGCGGTTTTACTCGCTCTGCTCGGTGCCTATTAATCGTAGCGTGATGTTTTATAGCTTATAGCCTTTCTCGATAAATGGGCTAGATAGCCCATGTGTTAGATAACACAGAAATAATTTTTCAAATCGGACCCTTAGTTTCGAAGATTAGCGCGTTCAAACAAACAAACAAACTCTTCCGCTTTATATAATAGTATAAGATATATATAAGTTATATCCTGGAAGCCATTGGGGGAGGCCTATGTTCAGCAATGGACGTTCTCTGGCTGATATTATGATGATGATGATGATGATGATGATCTATAGTTTGAAGAATTTCGTAGTCTGAAGACTTCACTGAAGAATTAATCAGATCACTTGATCTGAAGTTGTTGATTGTTGTTTGTCATTTGTCATGAAGTGATGTTGAAGAAGATCACTTGATGACAAATGACAAAAATGTTTAGTCAGTAATCAATCAGCCAATATATTTTAGAATTTTTGCCATATCAACACTTAGGTACCTACTCATAAATTGAAGTTCTCAAACAGACGTATAATATAATCAAGGAACACATAAATTAATTAATATGTTAAGGTATTATGAATATAAAATAATAATTGAAATTAAATTTGTAACTCCAACAACTGAATTCCAGAACGGCATCGCCCGGTTAGCTGTCAAAGCGCTCGTACTATTGAAATTTATTAACGACTGCAGAGGATCGGGTTAAACACGATACAGTTCAAATGTCATTCTATTTTAGACACGAAGAGTAATTGACACTGTCTATTAACAGAATTTTGGTGGTAGATATTAAAAGCCACATTAATTAGTTACTTAAATGATAGGTAATTATAAATTAATTCCGGCTATCGAATTTCAGTTCGGGCAAATGATCTATACAAATCTACCTACTACAATTTTGCAATGTCTGTTTGTAATATTGAGATAAGCGCTTTGTATTACAGGTATATAAATATAAAAACGATACATATACCAAAATAACACTTTTTACAATTTTTGTCTGTCTGTCTATCTGTTTGTACTGGCGAATCTCTGAAATGGCTGAACGAATTTGGCGGAGCTTTTAGTAGCAGGTAGCTGATGTAGTAAAGATAGGCTTTATTTTTTACGTAGTTGTCGTTGCTAGCTAGTCTATCATAAGGCAAACAGCAGACATGAAATTCACAGGCATACTGCATTATGTGTGAATAAAATACATAACAAAAAGTTTTCAACAAATAACAGAAGCACTAAGGTTCATATTAGCATATAAAAACCACCAAAAATTACACCTAGAAGAATATTTTGATAAAATAATTATTATATTTTCGGTTTACTCAAGCACTGTTTGACAAAGAACTCGACTAGTTTCAAGGCATCTTAGAGGCTCATATTCACGAGCATTCCGCGACAAGCAACGCGGTAACTGTCGCGCTGCTCCTTCTACTCCTTTGATAAATATCCTATTTCACATAATTTTAATATAGCATTAGCTTACAAATATTAATATTTGTCTACAGACGTAGCAAACACAAGAACTTGGTACTGTCCAGCAAACGTTTACAACTTGGTCTTAACAGAAAGCCTTGCAACTGTACCGTTCGCACAAGGAGCTTTGTTTCACTTGAAGTGATTGCATAATACGTTTCAACGTATCGCAGACATCTCTGAATATACCAGTTATATTAGTTCTATGTTGGAGACACTCCGTACTAATCTATTGGAATCTCTGTTAGTATACGGTCAAAGGAACAAATAACAGCTGTAGCAATGATAGTGGGACATGATGTCTTAAACTAAATAATTGTGCTTTATTGCGGATAGTTAGGTATAATTGAATTTTGTTAAATTTGTACATTAGTTTTTTTTTTCATTATACGGTAATGAAAGGTTTGTTTAATCTAGAATAATTACATAACATAACATCACGCCTTTTTTCCCGAAGGGGTAGGCAGAGGTGTACATTATGCCACTGTACAATGTAACACCAACTTTTCACTATTTATGTTATGAGTCCCATGTTATAGGGGTTGAGCGTATTGCCATATACCTACTGGGCACAATTCCAGACTCCGTGCTACTACTGTAAATTTTTTGATAAACCCAGTAATACAGTATATTATACAGTATTCGGGCGTATTATTCATACAAAAATATTTCGTTAATAAATAATCAACTAAATTAAAACCAACTACAAAATGTCACTATTAGGTACACCGACAATAAGTGGCTACAACAGTATTAAAATGTTAATACTTTCGATTGTTATAAAACATGATATTCTTTGTACTTCATAGAGTTATCTGTTATTAAGTTGAGTAAGATTAAAAAATAATATTGCCTTTCACGAATAGCCTGATACTTCAATTTCATTGGACCTTTCTGGGTTATTAATTTATATTTAAAATTCGTACGACGATAAATTGAATTTTGGTTACCAAGCTCTTGTATCACAATCTTGTTATTTGATTTTCAATATTAAATTACTTATTTTAGAAAAAATACAGTACGATCTTAAATTTTTGTTCATCGATTTTTTCTATTGTTTGTTTGGGGAAAATGTGGTGACTTTTTTGCGTAGTTTTAAGACAAGATAGTTATTATGTTCAAAGAAATATTGTCTAAAATATAGCTAACGTAACATATAAGAAGGTTCAGAGTCCACCAGCGGAAAATCACAGATTACTGTAAAAATTAAAAAAAAAAACAAAAGATTTAATACATTTTACGCTAGTCAAAAAACCTAGACTTCAAACTCTTAAATTACACAGACATCTATAAAAGTAGGTATCACTGTCTTTGGATTTTTAAGTACAACAAAAACAATAAGCTACTAAGCTTAGAAACCAATATCTGGTACGTTCATTCAACTTTAATGAGTCAAATGGTCACTTAACCATTGAACTTTGAAGTGTCACTAATTCTCTCTATTGTGAACTTGGATAACAAAACCGGTGAATCTGTAAAATAATAGCATTGTCTACGACATTTGAAGTTTTCGATCTTCAAAACAGTTAATTCATCTATAAACTACTAGCGGCCCGGTACGTGCTTCGCTACGTATAAAGTGAAATAAAATAAACAAATCGGAACATCAAATTCATTTATTTAATCAAAAAAATATTTTATTTAAAATCGAAATCAATTGCTAGCTATTTACAACACACTTAATCCAAAACATTTGGATAAACAATATTTTTTGTTTTTCCATTTTGAGCATAAATAAACAAACGGCTGGGGGTACCGACTCTGGAACAGGCAACATATAACCATACATAACATATAGGCCATGTGAAAAACAATGTTCCTCCAAATTCACACCACAAACGTGAAGTGTTTGACCTTGGGCCTTGTTGATGGACATCGCAAATGATAAACGCACAGGATATTGTAAACGTTTGAACTCAAAAGGCATATCAGTTGGAATCATAGGTATACGCGGTATCAAAACAACTTCTCCTTTTGATTTACCAGTTAAGATCGTAGCTTCAATCAAATTTGGCAATAACTTTTTCACTGCCAATCTGGTTCCGTTACACAGTTTTGGTGGATTAATATTTCGCAATAATATAATCGAAGAACCAACTTTCAGATTCAAGCAATGCGGTGGCATTCTATATATATAAAAATCAATGCCACTTTTCGTTGTAATTCCATAACTCAAGAACGGGCTCACCTATCCAAACCAAATGCTTAGGATTTGGTCGGCAAATGAATGCCGTTTGTATGAATGCACTGCAAATGCAATTATGTGAAAAGAAATTTATCGCTGATAATATGCTTTAATCAAACCACGTCCAAAATGAACTGACGGCATGAATGACATAACAACGTGCTTGTCCTGTCAACAAAACTTCAAAAAAGTTTCTGTGAAAAAAGTTTCTATTGAATTCATTTATTACAAAAAATGTGACAAATGAGGAACCGCTCGACCGATTTTGTGCAAACTTCACATAAACCATCTACTAAATATGCCGACCAAATCCTAAGCATTTGGTTTGGATAGGTGAGCCCGTTCTTGAGTTATGGAATTACAACGAAAAGTGGCATTGATTTTTATATATATAGATTTAGTTTTGATTCCTTTTCTGTTTTGTTGCGATCGTCAGCATTCGAAATCCCTACGGAATTTCCACTCTTAGTCGTATTCTTGTATTATCAGCTAAATGTCTTTCTTCTCCATTTATAAATTTGTCTTTGATGACAACAATGTATTGACGAAATCGTTCGGAATACGCGTATTTCTGATAACATTTTTGAGTATAAGTAATTTTCTTTGTAGTTTATTTTACATCTTTAGAGACTTTAGTTTTCTTTGTATTTAAATTATCAAGGTGATAGGTATATAGTCGTAACGACTTGACTTCTACTTTCAAAATGATCATTCATCATTTTGATTGATCATTGATCATTTCCAGTTATTTAATATTGAAAATCTGCTAATTCTAGTTACTTAATTCCCATTAATTGTATTACTTTAACAACTACTTTAAGTAATAAAAAAGTAGATTACACCGGGAAAAAAGTTTCAATCAGCTACAATAACAGCCCATGACAATACAACTCCATTATCAAATAGAACATCGACTACCTGTTCCCATAAAACATTTATCATCATCGTAAAAACAATAAAGACCTATTAGGTTTCCATTATCAAATGTTATTTGGTCATGAAACATCATCAATCCATTTCAAACCGCCTGCCTACTAGTTTACCCTATTTGTTTCTGGGATCTCATTATAACTCACGCAATGTAGTTACAGAACAAAAGTGTCATGGCGTCATGTGTTTACTTCCAATATTAGTTTTAGCTAGTTTTATGGCGCTGTATTTACCTTCGTATGTCGTAAACAAAATTTGTTGGCTTTAAATCAAATTTTGTATTTATTGTATTGTATTGTTTTTTTCTTGAGTAGCTATTTTATGACTTTATTTCTGGGTTTTATTAAAATATTTTTATGCTTACCAGGTCTTTTGTGTTCAGAGTAGAAGTAAATGTTATTGCTGCAATTAAAATGTTATTTTTGGCAATGATATACTAGTAAAGATTTCAAACTGATTTAGAAAATATTCGAGGGTGGTCGACTAGTTTCGGGTCACATTAGGGGCTGATAATCAAAAGTAGCATGCGCGGTTAGCGTTGTCACGGAGATAATAATAATACTAAAACTGAAGTAATAATGATTTTTGTGAACTCATTAATGTGCTATAGTCCGATAGTCCGAAATACTACTTCGTGTAGATACGACAGCAAGTTTTAATGATAATCGTCTACCTACCTAAGACAAAAAGAACCATTTCATATTATCACGTACAAAAATCGAATATATGTATAATACGTACCTAGAAAGAAACAAAGGATATTTTTAAGAAATGTAATATAAGTATTTTTACGCCGAAGAAACGTCTTCAAGATCCGTTCACATCATTAAACAATGTTTGGTATTTGTAATAATGGTTACCAAATTAGGATATTGTCATTTATATTTTTAGATTGGAATCATGTTTGATACAAAATGACGTCGATATTGTAATCCTGTATTGTCATTCTCAAGGGACAACAAACCAATAATTTGGTTCGTCATCTAAATAACATTACATCACTCGTTCGATTCCCCAAAGAGTTTATAAACATATTACAGACTACATTCAATTTTAGACAGTCATGTTATACGTCATCCATAATAGGTGTGTGCATATTGCCATACACTAGGCAGAGTTCTAAAACTATGCCTAGGAACTATGCTTCGTTAACTATACTTTGAACTCAGTTTAAAGTATAGTTTGCAGTCTGCACAGTTATTTTTCGTTTTTCAAGTAATCAAATAAAAATTGACTCAGTACAGAGACAGTAAGTTTTGTCACAATGAAAATATAGTTTTTAATGAATCTTCATGTTTTGTAACCATTGGTTGGTTCAGTAGCCAGACAATAGTTACTTTGTACCAAATAACTGTGCAGACTATACTAACAAGTTATTGTAATTCGCGTCAATTTTATTTAAGAAATTGTTATCAAAAGAAATCACTTTTAAATTACATCATTTATCAAACAATCCATAAGAGTTCGAAGCAAGTAATAAATAGAATTTGACGGAAATGTACGCAATTCGGCCATAAATCAAGTAGAAAAATACATTTTCTTTGTTTCCGGTTATAAGCAAAGGCGTACACGGTAAAATGCTAACATATCATTCAATAAAGGGTACTTTTACCTTATTTATATGTAAATAGGTAGTCTTTATATACACATACATATAGGTAGTATTTATATAAATGTTAACTCAACTGATTTAGTAGATTATGGTCTTCGCTGACTTTCTATGGTAGTCTGTGGTCGTTTGGTTTCTTGGTACTACTGTTAATGACATGTCTTGAGTTTGATCTCTGTCTAAAGCTACATAAGTATTTTGAAATTTAAACTTGGTGCCTGCTACGACGACCTTCAAACCTTCAAGAAAAGAGCGTATTCCTTTTTAAAAGGCCGGCAACGCACCTGTGCTCCTCTGGTGTTGCGGGAGTCCATGGGCGGCGCTGATCGCTTACCATGAGGTGATCAGTCTGTTCGTTTGCCTCCTATTCCATAAAAAAAACGATGACGGTTGATTTAGTTGCCGAATGCGGGCAAGAAATTATAATCTAACTAATGACAAATAATTGACTAGTTTCTTAGGTTTAAAATAAACTGCTTCAACTTTTCAATGCAATAATAATAAAAAAAAATAATCATACTCTCATCCATTGATTTGACAATTTACCTACCTTTGGATTTTTTATCGCTAATTTTAAGGAAATAAGTATGCTATTTGACGCAGAAATATGATGACGTCATAAGTTGCGATATAATACAAAATTCATTTCAATAAAAGTATTGAATTTGACTACCTGTCAACTACCGTATTACGTAGGTAATTGAAAAAAATGAAGTAAGTATACATATCTCTCCTATTTTCCAGGTATGTTGATTATATTTCGTAAGCCAATTTCAACATTCTCCTAAAACAAACAAAACATTTACAAAGTACATTTTAATAAATTCAACATTCAACATTCATTTCACGAAAGTAAATAAAATATAAATATTTTGTTTATCTAATAAACTGTAAAGCAAGGAGAGCATTTTTAAAAATGCAAACTATTTACAGATAGAAATTAAATTTATTTTTCAAGCAAAAAATCTACTGAAACTGTTTATGCGCAAAGGTATTTTATATTTGCCTTATTACTTCAGAAGAAATGAGAGCAAGTGACTGTGGAAATATTTGTTATTAATATAAAGTAATGTTTATTATTAATTTTTTAACAGTCAGAGTATTAATTTTAAATTCTCTTTCTCTATCTATCTCTTTCTCTCTCTCTCTCTCTCACACACACACACACATACACGCAGACACACACATTCTCCTGATATCTTTATTTTCTATTACTTCTTTTTATGATTTTTTGTGAATTTCTGGGTTAAATAATATGTTATAGCATTATCCCGTCCTATACTAACCATATTAAAACCGTTCATTAATAAAACCTTATTACAGAAAGAGGTTGGCAGAAATGTTCTCCGCGACAGAAATTTACATTACGGTACTATTAATGCCACTGTACAAAGTAACACCCCCTTTTTCTATTTATGTTATGAATCCCATGTAATTATTACAATCGTTAAGGTATTAAAACTCTTGTTATATAACTTTTTTCTTTGAATAACAAAGGTCAAAGAACTTTCAGAAAACTTCTGAAGTTATCTTCAATTAAGACGTTCACAAAAACAAACTGTGGATAGTTTATTTGTTTGTTTGTTTGTCAGAACGTATCATGATAGCGAATAAGACACACATTTGTTACATAAGTAATATACATTCAGATTTTATTTGAGTAAGAGTAAATAAGAGTAAGTAAATACTACATTTCGTTCTTACATTTTCTTTTTTGTTATTTCGTTGAGTAATAATTTTTGCAATACAGCCATATCGGCAGAATGGCATAGTATGATTTTATTTTGACTTTATTCCGCTATCTCAAAATAACCAAATATAATTATTATGTCTTAATTTCTTTTTTATTTGATGGGCCGACGTTTGACCACACCATCTCTCCTGGTGGTAAGAGATGATGCGGTTTTCTCGCGGTGCTACGATGGAGCACGTCGACCCATAAGCAACATATTCTCTTGGGCCATGAAGACACCCAGGTTTTGCCCTTCAGGAAACACAGACTCTAGCAAAGACAAACTATAATGTTTTGAAAAATTTTGTCTACATATTTCAAACCTAACTTAGTAATATATAAATACCAAAATTCACCAAACATCAATTTTGTGTACAAACACAGTACGAATACAATTTTCGAGCTCCAATCAACCCTTGCCTTGCCTTGATGCGAACCTCTTCAAGACCCAAGTACGTACGTACGTTTAAGCGCTTTGCATACCAAGCCACATCTAGTGCAGCGTAATAAACGTGGCTTACAACAATTAATTTAATTAATCTGATTGCGTTGGGGTAACAGCTCGTCACGCTCCTATTATTACTGTTATTCTATGAATATTATTATTGTTATTTACGTTTGTGGTTGTAAGGATATTCTGTGTGTTAGTTCTATGTCTATCGGAATATTGTATTTTTTTGTTTTTTTTTTATATAAAATGGCAGTATAGTAGTCGCTTGCGATTTGAAACTACTTGCTTTGAACTCGATTTAACTCGTCGAGTACCGGTTTTATAGACACAATTAAAGAACAATAGGTCGCGGTCACCGGTGACCGCTCGGTGTTTGACAGATTAAGTCTCAAATAAGGCAAGTTCAATCTCATTCTAGTTAGAAGTTGCATTTAAATTCACTGGTGAATAAATCTCGTTAGATGATTTACAATAAAATTGACGACAGAGCGAAATGAACATCGTAGAACCTAAAAGAATTCCATTTTTATAGATCTCAAAGCCAAGTCAGTAAGCCCACTTTTATCAAATAGAAAAGCTTTGACTAAATGCAAACTTCTACTGTGGGGTAGAAGAGAGCGCTCTTAAAACTCGAAAGTTTATATTACAACTTAACCTTACCGACCTGTATAAAGGTTTCAAACTTATCCAATAAGACCCTACAACTTGCTATCCTCGCCTTATACTTTCCTAGTTTTATTTAAGAAATGGTTAGAAAATCGACGGTTAAGCTATTTTAGGATCGTCGGCTACACAACGGAAGATATCAATTTTTATGTGAAATTTTTTATTAAGTTTAGTATCGTTGTTGGAGATAGAAATGTGTAGTTTATTAGATATGATAGTTTCGGACCATTCTCTCGCCTTTATTCACAATGAATATTGTTATTTTGTTGTCTTTTTATGTATTGTACCGCTAAAATATTAGTATAATAATATCATTGCCTCTGTCGAAAGGGTCTAATCTAAGTTTAGTTTATCCAAATTTTCTTCTCTACATAATATAGAACGGCCAATGAACACGTAGAAACTGTACCAGTAACGTAAAATTAAGTTAGTCTAGTCGTAGATTTAATGTTTAAAGTCGAGATTGTTGCTATACATAGGTATCTTGAGAAGTAATCAAATTGACTTCTATATAATAATATTTTGAAACATAAATATATAAGGTTTTTTAAAAATAACTGAATAAAATTGAGCGTGAATTAAAATAAAAGATTTAATGCTACATCCGCAAATGTTTAAACTCTGCTATAATTTATTACCCTCGCTTACGACCATAGTCAACGACATTTTTGTGCGGTATTTTTATTTTAATGTATGATTAATGGCAAAGATTTTAATGTAAACTGCCAGTAAAACGTTAAAATTGACTTTTGTTATAATTATAGTCTTTATGTTTAATCCTTTTCATTACAAAGTATTGAATAGATTAACTTACAGAAATGTTTGATATATGATACATTTTAGTTTCATTTCTCAAATACACATATAGTACTTTTTATACAAAACTCATTATTCGTAATGTAAGTCTGATACATATCCACAAGTCTATTACTCTTCTATATAATGGGTACATATCAAAACACCATTAAACATGACTATTGTTACAAATTAAATTAAAACTTGAATAATTTACATAAAACATTCTAAAAATAATATCCAAGCAGTGTCTATTACAGTTTTTAAAAAGAATATTTCGTGTGTCAAAACAATGGAATACGTTCCCGTCCTAGAAAAACATTCCACGATGTGTGAGGTAACACGTAGATGAGGAAGACCCTTACAAATTACATAATTAATTTTGAGAGGAAACGTCCATAAGTCTCTGAAGTACTATAAAGTTTTTAACAAAGATCCGACTTCAAAATGAAAATACACTTAGTAGCCAGTGTTAATTTTAAACTTACATCTTTTTACTTAAGAATGCCTTCGTCAAATGGTTGTAAACCCAGCTGGCGAGAAAATTCTCAGCACGAGGTCTAGAACTGTACACTTGTAAAAATACTGGTACAAAGCTGCATATTATATTTAATCCCCTTCCTTTATAGAAATAAATTGTGTTGTTATATCAATTACGTATGTTCGATTAAAAAATATTTATTAGATATATGTATACGAGAAACCTCCCTTAAATTACATGAGTCTTTAACGACACCTTCGTTTACCCTTCAATTCAGAAAATGACATGAAGTAATATTACATAATGATGGCTGATTTTAACTTGCAAGCTGATGCCATTTACGCAATATAACGGCAATGGATGCCATATAGTCGTTTATGTCCACATAGTGGTCGTAAGCATATACCCATGTGCATCGTCAACCCATCCGTAGAACTTAATGTAACAGTATAACAAACATGGAGGGTATGAATAAGACATTAGATAGAGGAACATAATACACAGAAAAAAATAACATCTACTAATTTTTTAGTACTATGCCGTAAGCATTGTGAAAAAGTTTCTTTAATTCTTTTTGACAATTCAAGTGTGGGAGAACCATGCTTCGGCTTGAATGAGCCGGCTCGATGGTCGTGGTACCACGGCCTCACAGAAAACCGACGTGAAACAACCATTACGTTGTGTTTAGTCATGTGAGTGATGTTACCGGAGGCCCAATCACGAGGCGCACTTGTAACGCCTCTTGTGTTTCGGGTGTCTATGGGTGACGCCGAATGCTTACCATCAAATGATCCGTCGTTTACCGGGTTTTCCCATAAAAAAAACTAATTATAAAAAAGGAATGGTTGTGGGATTCAAAAGTCAAAATTATTATCATGGAAGGAATCATTTTGACCGCTGACCAAAACACCAACCAACCATAAAGAATCTGACACAATTTTCCACTGCAGTACTTAGTAACTAGGCGAAATGTGAACTAAACCAGAACTGTTGCCAAATATCGTAAACAAGTGGTATGGGATGTATGGCAGATCATCTGGGCTGGTATCGATCCTGGTGCTGACGTCACAGGCGACGGCCAGTCGCGCCATTGCGTCGCCGACGCACCCCGTAAGATAGGGATGAATCCTTTGACCTCAATCCCGAACACTGACAGAAGGCAGTTGTTTGTAAAGGTAATAATACCGAAACTACCATCTTTATGGGGTTTTAAAAATGTTTGCTATTTTTTTATTGTGGATATTATATTTTTATTTTTTGTGCTATTGTAGATATTATATTCGAATGGCCAAAAGGGGTTTCAGTTGTAATGCAAATCGGGGTTTTGCTGTATAATACAAAATATATTAAACCATATAACTCTCTTTGTAACTGCCACCCATATAGAATAAAGCAGTAACTTTTATTCAAAGGCAATTTTGTGTAAAGCGTATTTATAAGCCCATCATAGAATATTGTAGAATTAATTTTTATTATTCAGTAGCCAGGATACAGGAGTGAGTAATGGATACTCTAGCGTCGAGCGCAAATAATAATTTATTGAGATTAATTAGAGATTATATGGCTGGAATTAATATGATCGCTGATCTCATAATAAGGTTCATAATACAGACGTCCAGTAAAGAGGAAAAATAACAATTATACGTAAGCAGAAAATGAGCTACAATATTGCCAAAAATAAAATCAAGGACTGTAGACATAACATCGTGTTTACGTTCCCTAGAGCGAGTATTATAGATATTAAATGTTACATTATTAGTATCGTATAATACCAACATCTATCAAAATTCAGTACTAGAGAAAATCAGATAAATAAAATCCTTTTGTAAAAAAAAAACGAACTGAAAGATCCAATTGACGAACGCTCGATAAAAGTAAGACATTATTTGTCGTGTCTACCTTTATAAATAACGTCAAAATGTTGGGTTACATGTGCAAATCAAGCTGTCAAACTGTCTCCTAGTATCTTCGACTGTCGGACCTTGAAAATACGAACTATCCCTGATTCGATACTCCAGTGACCTCCATGACTTTCACTGTGACGTCACAGGATTGGCGCCGGTAAGTCGCGACCGGGAGACGCCAGAACGACACCTATAAAATCTTTAGTCGCGGATTCTTTTCAACTTTCTCAATTCGAGTTAATTTAAATATTGAGTCACTTACTTACTTTACCAAGGTGTTGGTTTAATAGATATTTTTCTATTGATTGAACAATTATGATTTTTTTAATAAAGTAAAAAGTTAGTAAATTTTCTCTACTAGTTACTTGGACAAATGTGGGAGAGCCATGCTTCGGCACAGATGGGCCGGCTCAACCGGAGTGATACCACGGCTGCACAGAAAACCGACGTGAAACAACGCCTGCGTTGTGTTTCGTCGCGTCGAACTTAACGGAGGCCCAATTACCGTCCCTCCCCAGCTTCCTCAATCCCCGAATCCTCTACAATCCTCAAATTCCCAACTCCCAAAAGGGCTGTAACGCACTTATAATGCCTTGGTGTTTCAGTTGACTATGGGCGGCGCCAATTGCTTACCATCAGGGGATTCATCTGCTCGTTTACCGGCCTATGCCATAAAAAAAATATACTTACCGTATATAGTAAGTGATACATCATTACCAAATATTGTTAAAAGTATCCTTGTCTCTTTATCTTGAGTACTTTTTCTATAATGGTCTGAGGATTTACTGAAATAAATAATGACAGAAACATACTTATGTGTAGAAAAGACTTAATGTATGAGCTCCACGTGTAAGTTGTTTACAAGTTGGGTATATTAATAACCAGTTACCTAATTACGTATGAACTTTTGTGAAGCCAAATTACAATGCTTGTTTCTCGTAAAATATAATTTAATAACGACTAAACTCAAAGAAGAATTGATAGTAAATGAAATGCCTTTGATATGGTTTCAAAAATGTTATAATAAAATTACGAAATAAATCATTTGCGGTTAATAAAACCAATTTTTCTTTCCTATAGTCTGGGTACATTATTAACTAAAAACATTTAATTCAGTATGTCTCACGATAGTTTTTG
The DNA here is from genome assembly GCA_902850265.1 of Spodoptera littoralis. Taxonomy (NCBI): domain Eukaryota; kingdom Metazoa; phylum Arthropoda; class Insecta; order Lepidoptera; family Noctuidae; genus Spodoptera; species Spodoptera littoralis. The sequence goes on from LR824539.2 coordinate 6,440,780, forward strand.
TATCAAGATAACGTACGTACACTTTTATAATACTAAAAAATTCTTCAACTATAAACGGTGACTGAACTATTTCCTAAACCATTTCACATCATATTGCTGTTTGATACCAAAATGACTGGCTAGCGACATAGTTTAGGCGAGTCATAGTCACGCCCGGGCCAATCCCAACATATTAAAACGATCCTAGATTCACCATTATCGACTATAAAGGCTTCGAAACAGGCAATTGCGGTTAGTCCTTCTGTAGCGAGTAAGCAAGTCCACTCGCACGATGCAACGCAGCACTGGATCATACGATATGACGTCAGAGCGGGCCGTGTGCAAAAACCGGTTGCACAGACCCGCCCACTTCTCGCCGCTAGCCACACCTTTTAGACATGGCGCCTGCGCATCCTTTTGTGCGAGTACTGATGACGACAAGATGGCCGCGCAGTACCTATTGTCTACACTATCGAGGGGGCGTTGACCTCTCGCACGAAACGGTCAAGCGCGAACCGTTATTATTATTATTTAACTTTTGTAATCTATATAAATATGTGTGTATTTCTGTATAATGATTCATTCTCGTTTCTTACCTCCTTGGTGCAAGTAAACGCTGTTACTTTCGCTTTGCTTTTTATTGCTACTGCTTGATACCAAACTGCTTCAACCTCTGCATACGCTATTATTGCAAGTAGTACTATATATTTATTTATTATAACGGAGTACAGTACTACTTCACTGGTGACCCCGACGTTCGTTCCAGTCCAGCCGGAAATTAACAATATGGAAGAAACTGCACATACCGAAGAGGACAAAAATTTCTTCATGGCATACCGAGTGGGGGTAAAGACTCCAGCTTTCAACGCTGATGATCCACAATTATGGTTCGCTCAACTGGAGGGTCAGTTCGTACTATCCAACATCACGACTGACAACACGAAATTTTATTACGTACTGGCTCAACTAGAATCGCAACATTCAGCGGAAGTACGCGACCTCATAGTAAACCCCCCCACTACCGGCAAATACGAGAAGCTGAAAAATGAATTAATTAAGAGGTTGTCCGCGTCTCAGGAGCGCAAGATCAAGCAATTGCTTATGCATGAGGAGTTGGGAGACAGGAAACCGACACAATTCCTCCGCCACTTGCAACAGCTAGCCGGTCCCACCGTTCCAGGCGATTTCATCAGGTCAATCTGGTCGAGTAGGCTGCCGGCAAACCTCCAAACAATAGTGGCAATGCAAGCAAATTCCAGTCTTGAAGAGGTAGCAGAACTGGTGGACCGCATTAATGACATCGTCCCAGTAACCACGCAAGTAGCCGCTACTGGCATGCCAGTAACCGGGCAAGTAGCGGACTCACATCCAAAGACGGAACAGGGCAGCGCTATCGAAGCATTAACCCAGACGGTGACTGAGCTGACACGGAAGGTGGAGACTATGAGTATGCAGCTGAACCAGAAGTCATCACGATCACGGTCAAGAAGCAGATACTCGTTCAATCGATTTCGCCAGCGATCACGTTCTCGTTCGCAAAACAACCAGTACTGCTTCTACCATAACCGATTCGGAGACAAGGCCCGCAGATGCACACACCCGTGCGCCTACCAAAAGAAGTCGTCAAACTACCAAGGCAGCCAGTAAGGGCGGTTTACGACTGCCACGCAATCTCCAGCCGCCTGTTCATTACGGATCGTCAAACGAAGATACAATATCTCATAGATACGGGTTCAGACCTGTGTGTCTTTCCACGATCCGCTGTTCGGGAGCCACGCATAAGGACAAAATACGAGTTGTTCGCAGCAAATGGATCGGTAATCAACACATACGGATTTCTCCCACTTACGCTAGACTTTGGACTTCGACGCGCATTCTCTTGGAGATTTATAGTCGCGGATGTCACTAAACCCATTATAGGAGTCGACTTTTTAGTTTACTACAATCTAATTGTCGACTGCCGAAACCAGCGCCTCATAGACAACTTGACATCACTAACTGTACAAGCACCACAGTCCAAACACGCCGAAAGCATTTCATCCGTACGCACTATAACCGAAGATAGTAATTACCACCGCATCCTGAAAGAGTATCCTGACCTTACGCGACCCGCCGGGAAACCAAGCACGCCCAAACACAACACCGTGCACCATATACGGACTACGCCAGGCCCGCCAGTTTCTAGCCGTCCTCGACGTCTGGATCCGCAACGTCTTAAGATAGCAAAGCAAGAGTTTGAAGGGATGTTGCAAAACGGTACAGCACGCCCATCTGAGAGCGCCTGGTCCTCACCACTACACTTGACGCCCAAGAAAAACGATGGGGGCGGCCGTGCGGGGATTACCGATCCCTGAATGCACGAACCATCCCGGACGTCTATCCTATCAGGCATCTGCAGGACTTCACGCACGAACTAGCAGGCAGTACTATCTTCTCAACCATAGATTTAGTGAAGGCTTATAACCAGATCCCGGTTTTCGGAGAAGATATACCCAAGACGGCAATAACCACACCATTCGGACTATTCGAGTTCCCATTCATGACCTTTGGACTCAGAAATGCTGCACAAACCTTCCAAAGGTTCATGGATGAAATTCTGCGAGACCTATCATTCTGTTATGGGTACCTCGATGACATTTTGGTCTTCAGTAAAGATGCACTCGAACACAAACAACACCTCAGGCAATTGTTCGAAAAACTGGTCAAATATGGCGTCCTGATAAATACTAGCAAATGTATTTTTGGCCAAACCGAGGTAAAGTTCTTGGGATACAAAGTCTCAAAGTCGGGTATCCAGCCTCTTGACAGCAAAGTACAAGCCATTCAAGACTTTCCTGTGCCTCAGACGGTCAAGGAGTTGAGGCGATTCCTCGGAATGCTCAATTTTTACCGCCGCTTTATCCCGAATGCAGCTTCCAAACAAGGACCACTTAATACCTTGCTCGCAGGTCCTAAAGTTAAGGGATCGCATCCAGTCACTATGACTCCAGAGCTGATAGAAGCTTTCAATAGCTGCAAACAGAGTCTGTCAGAGGCTACCTTACTGGTGCATCCTGACCCAAGTGCGGAGTTGAGCATCATGACTGATGCTTCCGATACGGCAATCGGAGCCGTATTACAACAACGACGCAAGACAGAATGGCAACCACTGGCATTCTTTTCGAAGAAGCTCAGCCCTTCACAAAAAAAATACAGCCCGTACGACCGAGAACTACTGGCCATATATGAAGCAATAAGATACTTTCGTTTCATGGTCGAGGCGCGCATATTCCACATAAGGACGGACCACAAACCGTTGACTTACGCTTTCACAAGTCCACGCCCAAACTGTACTCCCCGACAATTCAGGTATCTGGACTTTATAGGCCAATTCACGACAGACCTCAGGTACATAGCCGGCAAGGACAATGTAGTCGCCGACACCCTTTCGCGTATCAATGAGCTCAATCTACCCTTAGATTACCAGTCTCTAGCCAAGGAACAGCAAACTGATCCCGAACTACAAGACTTGCTAAAAAACGGATCATCCCTAAAGCTGAAGAAAGTGAAACTACCCGAGTCTGACATTGAGGTTTACTGTGACGTAACGGGTACACCACGTCCATTCATAACAAAATCATTCCGAAAACAGGTATTTACTTCCCTTCATAATCTCAGCCATCCCGGACGAAAAGCAAGTGTTCGGTTGGTTACAGAAAGGTTTGTGTGGCCAGGAGTTAGAAAGGACTGTAAACAGATGGCAAAAGAATGCGAAGCGTGTCAGAAGAGCAAAATAACACGTCATACCTCGGCTCCTTTACAATCTTTTAAGACACCGTCAGGACGTTTCCGCCACATTCATCTTGACCTGATTGGCCCCTTACCATTGTCCTCGGAATACAAGTACTGCCTCACGATTGTCGACCGTGCTACACGTTGGCCTGAGGCGTACCCGCTACGGGACATTACCGCAGAGACCTGTGCCACTGCACTCACCACTGGGTGGATAGCCCGCTTCGGCTGCCCGGAGCACATTACCACGGACCGTGGGAGGCAATTCGAATCCCACACCTTCAAAAAGCTAGCCGCCCTTATAGGTGCTAATCACCACCTAACTACGTCCTATCATCCCGCAGCTAACGGTCTCGTAGAGAGATTACATCGCCAATTGAAAGCCGCAATAATGTGCCACGCGAATTCCAGCTGGCCTGAAGCTCTTCCTTGGGTGCTGCTAGGCATTAGAAGCGCATGTAAGGAAGACCTCGGAGCATCGACCGCGGAACTTGTATACGGCGAACCACTACGCCTGCCAGGGCAGTTCCTCACAGAAACCGAGAAGGACGTCGTGGACACGAGCGACCTGGTGAGCAGGTTACGTGCTCATATGTCCAAGCTGGCACCACAACCAACTTCTTGGCATACAGGTTCCAACCGTCTCTTCTATATTCCGAAGGATCTAGCTACAGCAACTCACATCTTCCTACGTGAAGGCCCAGGTCGCAGATCCTTACAGGCTCCATACACAGGTCCTTACAAAGTCCTGGCCCGTGGCCAGAAGACCATAGACATCGAAGTACACGGAAAGAGGCAGAAGGTAACAATTGACCGCGTCAAGCCAGCGTTCATGGCAAAAGATGACCCAGACTCAAGCCAACAGCCAACACAGACCCCAGGACCAGCACATTCAGACAACCCAATTAAGAAGACAAGAAGCGGCAGAGCAGTAAGGTTCCCTGATTACTATCGCCCGTAGTCACGGTCTCAGCGGGGGAGTGGTGTAGCGAGTAAGCAAGTCCACTCGCACGATGCAACGCAGCACTGGATCATACGATATGACGTCAGAGCGGGCCGTGTGCAAAAACCGGTTGCACAGACCCGCCCACTTCTCGCCGCTAGCCACACCTTTTAGACATGGCGCCTGCGCATCCTTTTGTGCGAGTACTGATGACGACAAGATGGCCGCGCAGTACCTATTGTCTACACTATCGAGGGGGCGTTGACCTCTCGCACGAAACGGTCAAGCGCGAACCGTTATTATTATTATTTAACTTTTGTAATCTATATAAATATGTGTGTATTTCTGTATAATGATTCATTCTCGTTTCTTACCTCCTTGGTGCAAGTAAACGCTGTTACTTTCGCTTTGCTTTTTATTGCTACTGCTTGATACCAAACTGCTTCAACCTCTGCATACGCTATTATTGCAAGTAGTACTATATATTTATTTATTATAACGGAGTACAGTACTACTTCACTTCGACTGGACAGATGAACCACAAAACTGGACGACTGAACCTATAATATGTCCTACGGTTTTATAAAAGGTGCCTTTGTGATGAACGTTAATATAATGTCAAACTTATTAGTAGTTTATTTTAATGGCAATATGACGATACTCTCAATGTCTATCATAAAGTCTAGAGATCCATATTCAGCTAATAGTTGTGATTTTGTGGTTTACAAAATTTCTAAATTCCGATCCATGTTACAGTCACCTATACCGAGATATAAGATTTGAAGATTGTTGGGGATTCAAGGATTGGAGAAGGGGGGGAGGGTAATTGGGCCTCCGGTAACCTCACTCACACGACGAAACACAACGCAAGCGTTGTTTCACGTCGGTCTTCTTTGAGGCCGCGGTATGACTCCGGTCGAGCCGACCCTCATTTTATCAGAATTTAGTAGTTATTGAATAACCAACTCATTAATCCAGTTAAATACCAACCTAAATCCAAATTTCACACAATCACTAAAAGCAAACATTGGTGTTTAATCACTATAAATCATCTAAAAGCGTATTTTAATTACGTCACATGTTGACAACTCCGATGCGACGGCGCAACGTTATGCAAATTTTATGTAAATCCGTCTAATATGCATTCAGTTAATGGTTCACTTTTATGCCACAACTATGATATATATTGCGTTGTAAACTGTAATTGTTTACACTGAAATGTAGGTTACACTGTTAGACAATGTATTAAGTAGGACGCGTCATTAATAAGAAGGTGTAAGTATGTCATGCTTTATCGCTACGAACTCACGTAGCGACGTAGCACTTCGTAGCAAAAGTTGGTGTAATTCGTAGCAACATAGTACTGTCTCGTTTGGTCTATTCTATTGAGTCCCTATCAATATTCGATTGATAAATCACAGGTAGCTTTATTCAATTTTTGGATTCCTTTTTTGTTGTAACATGCAGTTCGCGCTTACGTTCAAACTGTGAAGCAATTCGCACTTTTATTTACATGCAACTTAACTAAGTAGAACATATACTTTTAGAAGTGACATTGCGAAACATAAGCTGTTTTAACTGAAAAGATATTACCTACAATCTAGATGCAATACAATCTTAAACAATGTTTGTATGAACAATTACCAAACGTTTTTATAATAAAGTGTTCTGTTTTTCTTTACATTTCTGTATATGAAAGAGTTTATGTTTGAACGTGGTTTGAACCAAGTTCTGTGTGCGAACCAAACAGTATTCTATTGTTCTAAAATATCGAATAATTATAATTATTTGTATGGAAGCTAACAAAGACGTTTAAGCACGGAAATCACGTAAATAAACGGTTGAATAAACCCAATCGTCACCGTGTGATAGTGTTGGTGTTACCGACAGATTTATAATTGAGTGAATTTGAATTTTATTATACAGGCGGTATGAATGAATTTTAATTAAACAATGCCCTATTCTGGATAGGGTTTTATAGCTATTGTATTTGTAATAAATTTGATCAATTTTTGTTAAATTTTATAGATTGCGTTTCTATATTATAATGTTTTATTTATTCAATATTTATTGAATATGATTTAAATCGTTGACTGCTCAGGAGCTGGATCTGCCCTAATATAAATATAAATTGAAATTTACCGATCTTTGAATTTACACTTTTTTCTTGCACTGACGTTAGAAAGTGCCTCATCTATATTACTTTATATATATCGAGTAGTTTCATAAATAGTCAATACCAGTACAATAACTATTTAATAACTATTCATCATCCTTACTAATACTAATACTATATACTAATATACTAATACTAATATACTATATACTAATAATATTATAAATCGGAAAGTGAGTTTGTTTGTTTGTTTATTCCGCTATCACGCCGTAACTACTAAACCGATTGCTTTGAATTTTTGCAGACGTAAAGTTAGAAGTCCGGATTAAATAATAGAGTACTTTTTATCCCGGAAAAATATGATATTCCCGAGGGAAAACAAAAGTATTGGTATAGATGGCACTGTGTATATCGTTATTTGTCACATAGGCTACTTTTATCCTTTTGTGACGCGAGCGAAGCCGCTGGTAAAAGCTAGTTATATATAAAACAGGGTAGTTTTAATTCAGTAAGAGCCTGACCCTCACTCTCGCCTCACCCAGGCAGGAGAAGTCATTGGATCTTTTTCCACTTTAAAAATTTATAGCACAAATGACTCATATAAGCTATTATTACAAAGAAACCCTTAATAAAGCCAAGCTTACAACACAGTAGAACCTCATTGTAACCAACCTACGCTCACTAAATTTTATTATCTATGACAAGGACCATGACAGGGCGCTATGTTACGATGCGATGCGGCAAAGTGTAAACCGATGACAACCATTTGTTACAGGAGACAACCCTATGACGCGTTACAAATAACTTTGTGTCATGTTTAAGACATTTTTCTGTACATTGTTATGTATTTCTATATCTTTGGGACTTTTTGTCAATGATTATTGTTATTCAATGTAAAAGAGCATATAGGCTTTGATTCTCATATTTATAACCGTGATTGGGATGATGACAGGGTATAAAAATTAGGCCGTAAGTTAGGTAATGAAAAAATATTGGACACGTACTTTTTTATTTTGTCGTATAATAAAACAATACTTAAAAAACGAATCAAAATTTAGGAGTGGGGGCTAAAACGTCATTTCTATGTATAAAATGTACATAGAAGTGACTTCACGCGACATTTTAAATCAATTTATCGTCGAAAGTATTCGTTTCTGCTAGAAAATAAAAAATACGTGTATAATGATTTAAAATAATGTACCAGACGGACATTAAAACAAAAATTAGGCATATACCCTTTTATATAAAGATGAAGAGTTTCTTTGATCGCTCTAATTTCCTTTATACAGGTCCGAATTGAATAATTATTTTTGTGTTGCATAGACCTGAAGCAGAAAACCGACGTGAAACAACGCTTGCATTGTGTTTCCTCGTGTGAGTGAGGTTACCGGAGGCCCAATCAACCCCCCCCCCCCCAATGCTCCCAATCCCCGAATCCACCAAAATCCTCAAATCCCCATAAGACTGATAACGCACTTGTAACGCCTCTGGTGTTTCAGGTGTCCATGGGTGGCGTTGATTGCTTACCATCAGGTTATCTGTCTGCTCGTTTACCGGCTTATTCCATAAAAAAATAACTATTTACTGAGGAAACAAAACATCACGCTAATGGTCAGTAAGAGGAAAAAACCACGGGGAGGGTTTTTTTAAGGGGAGAAAATCATCGAATGACTGCTCCCGCCTGAGTGAGGTGGGAGGGAGTGTCAGACTCTTACTGACTAAAAACCACCCCGTTCTTTCTCCTGTACGTACGGGGAGGGGGTTAGTGATATAATGTCATGCGGTTGTCCAGTATTCACAAAGAAGGTTCATATAATTAAATTAAAAGGTAATAGGTACAATAACATACGTGAATATTAACAGACATACTGATATCAGATACGATGTAGTAACAGACCCCATTTTTATCAATCGACTGAACCTAAACATATAAAAATATTATTGAAGTTTCTTGCAAAGGTATAACATCCCACATATTTTAACAAATAATTTCACGTTCTGTGCATTGCACACTACAGCTGATTGAACTCGTTATATCTGCATACTCGCCCACATTCCTGTTATGCTGGCTGACGAGACAGTTCATTCGAAAATAAATGAAAAAAGTGACTCGTTGACGGCGCCCGACGGACTGGATGAAAATAAAACTTTTAACACAATACGTACATGAACAAAACAAATGAATGTTCATTCACCCCAATTTGTGAAAACTAATTATAATAGTTTTCTGATGGACTTGTTATTATAGATTGGACTGTTTATCAGAAAGCGCTAAGATCTTATGCCTAAGTGCTAATTGATAAGTGAAACATGAGATATTGTGTGAAGTAAATAGTTACAAAACGAGGAAAAAATATCAATCAAACACTCTGGAGGTACATATGTTTCAAGATAACGGTAGCCGCTATTTATAGTGATCAATTATCAACAGCAATCGATTAATCGAATACGTACATAGATAAGATCCCAAATTTATAAATTGATTCGAGTACTTTCCCGAAAGAATTTTGTTCGTAATCGTACGAGTATGATTTGATATAAACACAGATTTATACTGATAAACAAACAACGCAATTTGAGTAATCGCACCTAATCAATCATTTGCGATGTTTAACTATCGTTATCACAATCCATAATAATTGCTTTATCAATACAAGTTATTAATCACATTATATGTAATATGACTAATGAATTAAATTACTTAATCCACTGCTAGGAAAAAAAGGATAAAAGGTAAAAGAGATAAAGACATTTGGACCGATCTCAAAACTAGCGCCTACCGTATTTTGCTCACCACATGACGCTAGAGTGAATTTCTCGTTCTTCGTCCAATAGGTAATCAGTTAGTGTAACACCATTGGGCGGTCAATATTTGACAGCAGCTGTGATTGGTCAAAAGAACTTCTTCCTACGTTAGCGTCATCTGGTGTGCTAAAATACGGTAGCCCCCATTGTTTTTCTCGTTGGTATCAACTACTACTATTTATGAAAAATATACGGGTGTATGCATCATATTCCAAATTGAAACGGTCAACAGAAAGGGTCATCTGATAGTCTGATAGCCCATCAGGTACCTTAACACCCTTCATTCCGTGAGGAATTTTTATCGACGTTATATTGTTTTGACTGCATCGTTGGTCGAGTGATTGCAAGTGTGACCTTGCCCGGCAAGGGGTCTCAGGTTCGATTCCGGGGTCGGGCAAAGTATTATTGGGTTTTAAAAAAATCTCAATACCTAGTAGCACGAAATCTGAATTTGGGCCATGTATATGGCAATAGGCCCTATCATGGTAGAGGTGCACATCATAGCCATAATGTGCACCTCTACCAATTGTTTTATTATAAAAAAACACCCAAATTTTACATTCAGAAATAAATGTAGAAAAAAAGTATAAGGCGTAGAGTCTCGATTTTAATTTTATTTTATTTTTTTATGTTGTTCAATATTCGACCATTTTAATTTGGCACACGATGCAGCAGGCGCTATATATAACCAAATAGCAAATAATTAATGAGTACATAAGTACATGTCGAATGAAAGTTACTCGCAAAAGTTACGATTTAAGGTCATAATTGTGTCCTCAACCTAAATCGAGATACGTAACACATTATAATTATCAATTCGATACATTTAATAGGAAGTGATAGAAACTTTACTCGAAAGGTCATTGATTGGCCTACTTAGGTGATAAGGAATAGACAAGGTCGTCTATGACTAACAAACGGGGAGCTCCCGGTATTTCTTATCTATATCAAATTTATCTAAGAAACTAGTTCAATATGTATTTTAAAATAATTTTTAGTTTCTTAACCGCCGCAATGGTGTCAAAATTTATTATTTATTTATGTAATTTTTATATCACAAAGGTTTTATATCTTATAATCTAAGCCCCATCAAACTGTTGCAATGGTTTGACTTTGGAGTCAACGAGCCTCTAGATATTACTAATAATGTGCTTACAATAAATTAGATGTTATATGGGTAAGTGTTGTACAAAACTTATACAAAACTTTCTTTCTTTCTTTCTATTCACTCCATAAATCTGCCGGCAGACTATTCAATAGAAATGGTATTATTTATAGTCATCATAATAGAAGAGATAGCAGTTTTTTTATAATCTCCGTCACCATTACTCTCGTACTGCAGTCATATCTGTGGATTCATGGAGCGGTATTTTAATAGATGACGACTAGTGCACACATCATTGTATGCAACAACGTATGTGGTAATAATTTCAAGCTCTGTTTCCCATAATGGTGTAGGTAATACAAATGTGTTTACATTTAAAATAATTTTGCATTCTATAACTTTATAATTATTTAGCTTGGATTAGCAATCATAATAATTATAATATAATAAAATAAAAACTGCGTTTTAAAACCGACTTCAAATAACCAATAACTAATAACAAACAAAAAGTCAAAACTAAAAATCAAAAAAATAACTATTATTAGTACTGCTAGATTAGAAGTCGGCGCCATATTATGGATAGATTCCAGGGTAGGATTCCATCATCAGATTCTGACCTCATGAAAGTGGGACCATCTCAGGAGTCCCTTTCAAACAAAACAAGAATTTTGGATATCGGTTTACAAATGGCGAAAAACATTCAGCCGAACATAGTATCTCCTCAATTTTTTGAAGTCGGTAAAAAGCTGAAATAAGACACAATCACATACAACAGATTAACTGCTCATCATATTGCTGTCATTTAATTTTCCAACCCTTTTTTTGACCCCAATAACTGCAATTACGAGATTACCCTCCCAGTATCACACGACGCGTATAAAAGGCGATATTTTGGACGGCGTGCATCCAAGCATCGTTAATCTAGTCTGTGACTAGAACATTACTAGATAGAGTGTATCACGGAGACGTCAAAGCTACGTACGTCCCCCCACTAGATGCAAATGTGCCAAACGTTCGTGAAATCAGGGAGTCGATGCGGTGCATTCGAGTGCGGACTTTGACGCCGCCTGCTTAATTGAAATAGTTACAATTGGTTCCGTTTTCGCTTTGAGTTGAAGGATTACAGGTCTCGTACGCTGCGTGATATGAATGCTTGTTGGCATTGTTTGCACCATATGTTGTAGTTGGTTTTGGTGCAATGCTACGGTTAATTTGAAAACAGTGTAATTAAAGATCGTTTGGCTGGAAGCCTGCCAGATAGAGGATCGATAATAGATTTGAGAAAAAGGCTGGTAAATAGATTTAAGAGAGTATTCTTGGAGTCGCTCTGTTAAGTGGTCTCAAATGCTGACTAGTTTTTTATAAAATATTCTTTAAAGATGAAAAGAAAGATAATAATATGATCAGTGATATAAAACTTATATAAATTATTCAAACGATCGGTAAGTACGTCAATGAAAGGTAACCATTAAATCAATAAATTTGAAAAGATACCTTATATCCTGTAAAGCCATTAAGTGGACAATAAAAAAGGGACATTACCCTCAACCTTTTTTGGGTCTCCATTATTTCAAACGCGCGTATTCCGTATAGAATGTCAAAGATCGCACTGCAATCAGGCGCGCGGTCAGTAGTGTGTTGCTTGGATATTCAGAGCGCGCCGGTGCCGTTACGTTTCAGAACGATATTCGACAGCATTACAGTTGGGACGTGCTGATGCATGTAGCCAACGAGTAATCCGACGAGCAAGGCGCCCAACGCGTCCATATTAACGCTTCTATTCCTAACGTTTACTTCTGTTCCAATAACATTAACGAGGCACAGACAATAACGCGCAGATGCGTTTTCAACTGCTTTCAATGTAATATCTTTGAAATGTATTGCGACTCGTTGTAAAACGATATTGTTTCCATCTCTTTAAAGGTAAACGTGTTCCTTTCAAAGACAAACCACTCTCTATTCATACATATCTGCAATGTCAGTCGTCCAATGTTAGCGATTTCAATGTTTGATACCTATTTGTGTCCTCGAACCACATTCTCTTATTGCTGATAGCTATACGTACATATATTGTACTAGAAAAAACCAATTCCGCTTTACAAAGGCGGCCAATTTATGACCCGGCACACGCGATCCCGCGGGGAATGAATTGTACCTCAACACAAGGACACCATCCCTAAATATCAAATTAATTTCAAGATCCGAAAGTGATGGTCGAATTGCAGACGTCAATAGCGAATCATTATTTTCGCACAAATCGTGTTTCATTGTATGGATGTCAAATATAAATCTCAAAATTTATTTTCCCTTAGCGCCCCCTGTTCAGTCGATATCTACGTCAGTGTCAGGCCAATCGTATCGGATTGAGTCGGGTCGTGTCACAACGCAACGTGAGTCGTTCCCAACACTATTAGGAGTTTTATTAGCTGTCAGTTCGTATTTATTTTTTCGTAAAAGTCGATGCGAGGCTCGACCATCGATATCGCTAATTGAGTTCCTGTGTCGGCACTCTACAGGCCTATATTCATAAAATCAGCAACGACCAATAAAAGGTAAAACCAAACCTAAATGTCAGTATTAATCTGATTAAAGCAGATCACCGAGGATTAAATTCTGTTATGGATGTGACCCAAAATAATTGTAATTGGATACGTAAATTTTAACAGATATAAATTTATGTTTTTGTCACTTTGTTTTATATTTACGAAAACTTTTAATGAAAAAATTTCAATAAGTCTAATATTCTGAACTTTTATTTCTAAATCTTAAAGATTTAGAAATAAAAGTTCAGAATATTTTGATTATGCGTGCTTCTGCTTTATATGTATTCATGGCGCGTAGAGACCTGAACAATATGGAGAAGTTTGTGGTTGTTGGTCAGGTTAACGAGAAAAGACCTCGTGGTCGCTCACCTACGCGGTGGTTAGATGCTGTAAAAAACCTCAACGGCCTAACCGCAGAGGAAGGGCGTTTGGAGGACGGTCGTATGTACATTAAGGGATGCGTGCACCAGACTAGACACGACCTTGAAGGGAACGATTAAGAAGAAATGTGCTTCAATTAACAAAAAAATGCCTCTCTCGTTTTAGTTAAGCATTATTTCTTAAAGTAATCACTTATCAAATGCCGAGTTAATTAAAATCTTAGATATTTTCTTACTAATTTGTAACCAAGATATTATTCACAACTAACATTTATCATTAAGGCGAAACGTGAATTCCATATTGAGTATTTGGCAAATAGCATTTACTTACTACCTCTAGACGTCTGCACTACTCCGGGCGAGATAGGAGCTCAGTTCCTCTACCTACATTTCATCAACAATTTCAACACCTACAGTTGATATTGTACAAACTGTATCAGAAACCAAACATGATATCTGCATATTGTTCTTAAAAAATAATTAAATAATTGGCGCAAAGTTAAGTTTCGACCAAACCAAAACAAAAAAGTAAAAACTACATATAATTATGGCTTATTTAAATCACAATTATTTACTTGAAATGTAAAAAAAAAAAACAGAAGTAGAAGTATAGTTGAAGATATGAATATCTCAGTTACGAAATGTACAATTCCTCAGTACAAACATGTGTCGTTAGTTATCCCAAATTAAGAAAGAGTAGACATTTTCAAAGAAGTTCTCTTAGTTGGAAAAAATCTACCTAACTCACTTTCACACAATGAGTATTACAATATTTATTTATTCTAACTGAAATCTAATCAATCCCTTGAACCACTGAGATTCACCTTTATCTTTTTCTTCAGCAAACAAAAGAAAAGTTTGCCTTTTTTATCCTCGTAATATAAATAGAACATCGTAACGTTTTCCTTTAAATTTATCATGCCTTTGTTTAAAAGTAGACAGACAAAAGCTTAATTAGTTAATTAAAAAGAAACTTTTCAGTTTGCATTAACTTTTCATGTTTAAAGTTCAACTAAAAATAGCCTGAATAAATAATAAAACCATTTATTTTGAGGAAGACTAAGATATAGTCATAGCATATAGTAGTACTTGAAATGATGAAGCGATATACAACAAGTAACTTAAATAACGCACATCCTCAAAATAGTTTGTTCAGAATCGTTAACTGAATCGATTTCTATAATTTTTAGTACAGGTAATTTTATCCCAAAAATAATTAAAACTACGGAAATTATTGTCATATATATTATGCCCTATATTGTTAAAACAAATCGAAATGGACTGTAAGTCAAAGCAATAAGACTTTTAAAATCGCAGTTTTATTTGTATTCATACAAATTCTATCATTCAATACAAAATAAAGAAAAATAAACCTTATGACAAGACCAGTAAGGATGCATATACATGTTAAATTAAAAATGTTGCGTATGTATTATGATCATAACATAATATTCTAATTGGGGTGTTTAAGGGTGTGCGTTAATTACGTTACATATTGTATTTAACGTATGATATAATATAAATCTCCAGATCGATTTCGATCATGGTGGCCAGTCTTACTAGACTAGCCCACTACGCAGGAGATATTATGGTGCGCAAGTGTGTGCGCAAATAAAGGTGCATTCTCTGTTCCCTCATTCTCTGAACCCGATGGGACAGCAGACCGACACGACCGGAGAGAGATCAGGCGCAGGACCAACGGCTTTACATGCTTTCCGAGGCACGAGGGTGATACACCGCCAAACTTCCTGACCTTCCGCGCGTATTCCGTATAGAATGTCAAAGATCGCACTGCAATCAGGCGCGCGGTCAGTAGTGTGTTGCTTGGATATTCAGAGCGCGCCGGTGCCGTTACGTTTCAGAACGATATTCGACAGCATTACAGTTGGGACGTGCTGATGCATGTAGCCAACGAGTAATCCGACGAGCAAGGCGCCCAACGCGTCCATATTAACGCTTCTATTCCTAACGTTTACTTCTGTTCCAATAACATTAACGAGGCACAGACAATAACGCGCAGATGCGTTTTCAACTGCTTTCAATGTAATATCTTTGAAATGTATTGCGACTCGTTGTAAAACGATATTGTTTCCATCTCTTTAAAGGTAAACGTGTTCCTTTCAAAGACAAACCACTCTCTATTCATACATATCTGCAATGTCAGTCGTCCAATGTTAGCGATTTCAATGTTTGATACCTATTTGTGTCCTCGAACCACATTCTCTTATTGCTGATAGCTATACGTACATATATTGTACTAGAAAAAACCAATTCCGCTTTACAAAGGCGGCCAATTTATGACCCGGCACACGCGATCCCGCGGGGAATGAATTGTACCTCAACACAAGGACACCATCCCTAAATATCAAATTAATTTCAAGATCCGAAAGTGATGGTCGAATTGCAGACGTCAATAGCGAATCATTATTTTCGCACAAATCGTGTTTCATTGTATGGATGTCAAATATAAATCTCAAAATTTATTTTCCCTTAGCGCCCCCTCAGTCGATATCTACGTCAGTGTCAGGCCAATCGTATCGGATTGAGTCGGGTCGTGTCACAACGCAACGTGAGTCGTTCCCAACACTATTAGGAGTTTTATTAGCTGTCAGTTCGTATTTATTTTTTCGTAAAAGTCGATGCGAGGCTCGACCATCGATATCGCTAATTGAGTTCCTGTGTCGGCACTCTACAGGCCTATATTCATAAAATCAGCAACGACCAATAAAAGGTAAAACCAAACCTAAATGTCAGTATTAATCTGATTAAAGCAGATCACCGAGGATTAAATTCTGTTATGGATGTGACCCAAAATAATTGTAATTGGATACGTAAATTTTAACAGATATAAATTTATGTTTTTGTCACTTTGTTTTATATTTACGAAAACTTTTAATGAAAAAATTTCAATAAGTCTAATATTCTGAACTTTTATTTCTAAATCTTAAAGATTTAGAAATAAAAGTTCAGAATATTTTGATTATGCGTGCTTCTGCTTTATATGTATTCATGGCGCGTAGAGACCTGAACAATATGGAGAAGTTTGTGGTTGTTGGTCAGGTTAACGAGAAAAGACCTCGTGGTCGCTCACCTACGCGGTGGTTAGATGCTGTAAAAAACCTCAACGGCCTAACCGCAGAGGACAAGGGCGTTTGGAGGACGGTCGTATGTACATTAAGGGATGCGTGCACCAGACTAGACACGACCTTGAAGGGAACGATTAAGAAGAAATGTGCTTCAATTAACAAAAAAATGCCTCTCTCGTTTTAGTTAAGCATTATTTCTTAAAGTAATCACTTATCAAATGCCGAGTTAATTAAAATCTTAGATATTTTCTTACTAATTTGTAACCAAGATATTATTCACAACTAACATTTATCATTAAGGCGAAACGTGAATTCCATATTGAGTATTTGGCAAATAGCATTTACTTACTACCTCTAGACGTCTGCACTACTCCGGGCGAGATAGGAGCTCAGTTCCTCTACCTACATTTCATCAACAATTTCAACACCTACAGTTGATATTGTACAAACTGTATCAGAAACCAAACATGATATCTGCATATTGTTCTTAAAAAATAATTAAATAATTGGCGCAAAGTTAAGTTTCGACCAAACCAAAACAAAAAAGTAAAAACTACATATAATTATGGCTTATTTAAATCACAATTATTTACTTGAAATGTAAAAAAAAAAAACAGAAGTAGAAGTATAGTTGAAGATATGAATATCTCAGTTACGAAATGTACAATTCCTCAGTACAAACATGTGTCGTTAGTTATCCCAAATTAAGAAAGAGTAGACATTTTCAAAGAAGTTCTCTTAGTTGGAAAAAATCTACCTAACTCACTTTCACACAATGAGTATTACAATATTTATTTTATTCTAACTGAAATCTAATCAATCCCTTGAACCACTGAGATTCACCTTTATCTTTTTCTTCAGCAAACAAAAGAAAAGTTTGCCTTTTTTATCCTCGTAATATAAATAGAACATCGTAACGTTTTCCTTTAAATTTATCATGCCTTTGTTTAAAAGTAGACAGACAAAAGCTTAATTAGTTAATTAAAAAGAAACTTTTCAGTTTGCATTAACTTTTCATGTTTAAAGTTCAACTAAAAATAGCCTGAATAAATAATAAAACCATTTATTTTGAGGAAGACTAAGATATAGTCATAGCATATAGTAGTACTTGAAATGATGAAGCGATATACAACAAGTAACTTAAATAACGCACATCCTCAAAATAGTTTGTTCAGAATCGTTAACTGAATCGATTTCTATAATTTTTAGTACAGGTAATTTTATCCCAAAAATAATTAAAACTACGGAAATTATTGTCATATATATTATGCCCTATATTGTTAAAACAAATCGAAATGGACTGTAAGTCAAAGCAATAAGACTTTTAAAATCGCAGTTTTATTTGTATTCATACAAATTCTATCATTCAATACAAAATAAAGAAAAATAAACCTTATGACAAGACCAGTAAGGATGCATATACATGTTAAATTAAAAATGTTGCGTATGTATTATGATCATAACATAATATTCTAATTGGGGTGTTTAAGGGTGTGCGTTAATTACGTTACATATTGTATTTAACGTATGATATAATATAAATCTCCAGATCGATTTCGATCATGGTGGCCAGTCTTACTAGACTAGCCCACTACGCAGGAGATATTATGGTGCGCAAGTGTGTGCGCAAATAAAGGTGCATTCTCTGTTCCCTCATTCTCTGAACCCGATGGGACAGCAGACCGACACGACCGGAGAGAGATCAGGCGCAGGACCAACGGCTTTACATGCTTTCCGAGGCACGAGGGTGATACACCGCCAAACTTCCTGACTTCGGGTTAATAATGGTCATTTTACTCAGAAAATGTCATTATCACTTTCACCGCCACACGTTGCACAGTAGCCAGTCACCTAACCACTGCACTAACAAGATAGTCAAATATTCAAAAAGCGCAATAAAAGTATTTACAGTCATCATCCATAAAGAGAGGTCAGTGAATGTGGAAGACCAAAGAATACCTATGTAATTAAAACGGAATGTTACATATGCTAATTTCAGCACAAAAGCATGCTTCAATTGATCAGTTGTCACTTAATAGCATGTCTGTTGGAATATCGCTCAAAATAAGCATGCTCATTCCAGGCATAATTCCAAATCGACTGGCGTTCGATTTTTGAACATACTCAATAGAACGTCTTTTAGCATGCTTTTTTACATATGTTGAGCATGTAAGGCTTTAAGGTTATATTCTATTCTACATACACCATCTTCCACAATAATATAATTATAATATATTGTAGGCGTGCCAATATGAGTCAAGGTCACTTTTCCAATTAAAAAAGGCTTGTTTATTTAAGTGTCATAATAAAAGAACTTATCTAAATTTATCTTCTCTATTATTGTCTACCTTGCACGACCTACGATGATATTATTATGCCAGACATTTCAATTATAACATCTAATCAGATTTCATCTACCTACGCATTATACGAATTATTGTAAGGGCCGCGATTCAAGTTATTCAAAGAATTTTCTCTTTCATTTATTTCGGCGTTCCATTGTAATACAATATTTGTAACGAATGATTCAATTTATAATTAACAGTGACAGATCTTGAAAGCATTCAGAATTTATAATAATCGCTTTGTAAAACTTCGTTCAAGAGAGTTTTCCGGTTTCTTCTCAAATTTTAAATTTGTAAAAAGTAAGCCAAGTTAAAATATAATCAAGCCTATATACAGTTAAACTTCCGAAATTATGAAAATTTATGCAATTTTGTAACCAAATTCAAATTTAAGGATACTAAGAACTAAGTCTGTTTATTCAGTAAAAACAAATTTTTTGCAATGGTCTACGATCACTATTACTCTCTATCAATGGATAGAGAATAGGTATAATATTCATGTCTACTGTCAATATTTTCTTTAGAACTATTGACTAGATTATAACTGAAAACAATGTATTTTCCATTTCATCAATAAATATGACATGATCCTAGTCTCCTTTAATTAGTGTAATCGGATCTGACGGCAGCTGTCCTTGGTATCGATAAAAAGCGTCGTTTTTAATTAAACTTCACCGGAACCTATACATAAAACATATTGTGTTCTGTTTACTTCTTTAGGTCGAATAAGCGGTTTGCTACAGTATTTTAATTAGTATCCTGTCTAAATATGGGCTCCTGGTATCTGAAAGGACAAACCAGTACATTTTTATGTGAATTAATTTTCATACCAAGGTTTTGACCCTTCACATATTTTCATAATTTTAGAGAAAAATATATTGCAAAAGTAGGTATTATTACTGGTTAGATTTATACATGTATATACCTACTTATAAAAGAAAATAAATAGGTATGGGTACAACAATAAGTCCATTTTATACAACATGACTTATCCTTTTCAGGGCCAACAGAAATAGTGTATTTGTTCTAGTATTTGAGTCTTAGATTTAGGTAGCTTTTATCCATGTTTGTACAAAGGAGCAGTATTATTTACACATTCAGCCTTTATTTAGTCAGTCATACGCCTACGTTGTAATTCAAGGAGTACATACAACACATCGAACAAAATAACATGTTTATACCTTGTTATTTTCGGAATGTGAACTGGATTAGAAACAAAACAATCAGGCTATGTTTCGCCTAATGAATGGGATTTAGGCAGGTTCATTTGACGAACAACTGGCTATGTAGGGATTTGTTCAGATTTAGAATGTTTATAGTACATAAACGTCTCTCAAAGCACTAGTAAAAATAGTCAGTAAATGGATTTTATCACCACACAGTTTTCGTTACATAGCCTGGCCGATTTATCTAACGCCAGATAAATTTTACTTTGAATATTTGTCAATTTTACCATACTAAAAACTGTCAAATGTTAATTTTATTCTACAGTTTTATTGATTAACTTATAATTAACTTATAATTGAACAATCGGCCTTAAGTAAAGAAATAAATAATGAGTTTTTTTGGAATGTAGTAAGAGGTGAGCGAGGTACCTAAGTACAATTTCATGCAAATTACAATTGTATAGGTAGCGTCATCCTCGCTAATTATACTAGTAGTAGGCACTAATCTGGGCACGCTGTCACAATATTTAAAGATGAACACATTCATAAAAAAAATATTTATACTCTATGGTCATCTCACTGGCAACATCATTTGTACTTCTTTGTGCACGACCTGTCACGTCGTACTGGAAAATTTTTCAATTTTATTTGGTGATTTTCCTACATAAATGGGTCGAAAACGTCGCAAGCAGATAGAAAAACTGATGGAGTGTATGCAGGAATTGGATAATTGCGCGAAACCGGCGAGAGGACGCATTCGTTGTCGTCAGTTGGGTAAGTTTTTTCTTGTAGGTACTTACTTACACCACATTGTGGGGCGTTTTCCAATAGCTTCCACAAGCGGATAGCCTTGAGACTGATTGTTTACGCAACATACACACTTGTAACGTAGCACACGTTTACTATATACCTAGATCTAATCACAAGAGCCTTCACGAGAGGTTGGCCGTTGATTACACGTTTACTATAGATAGAACCACAAGAGCCTTCACGAGAGGTTGGCCGTTGGTTACACGTTTACTATAGATAGAACCACAAGAGCCTTCACGAGAGGTTGGCCGTTGGTTACATGTTTACTATAGATCGAACCACAAGAGCCTTCACGAGAGGTTGGCCGTTGGTTACATGTTTACTGTAGATCGAACCACAAGAGCCTTCACGAGAGGTTGGCCGTTGGTAACTCTACTATAGAATTAACCACAAGAGCTTTCACGAGAGGTTAGCCGTTGGTTTACTTGAAATTGGAACGAACCACAAGAGCTTACACGAGAGTTCAGCCGTTGGTTACTTGACTTTGAAGCAAACCACAAGAGCTTTCACGAGAGGTTAGCCGTTGGTTTAAGTCACATTCAGTCAAACATTTCCAACTGCAATCCTAGAGCTTTCACGAGAGGTTAGCCGTGGATCATTTAAACTACCTTGCAGTTTGAAACTTAAAATCAGTTCGCTTTGCCTCAGAAGAACATGAAGCCATTCCAGTTGAAGCCGCTCACCATGGCATGGCACCGAAGCCGATTAACATGAGTTGGAAACTACTCCTATGGTCTCACTCCAGTCAGTAAATATACTCCGGAGTGATTGCTACCTATGCTTATGGGAAATGGGACATTTCCTTAGCCAGCTATTCTATAGTGTTGCATGTTGGACAAAGCCATTCTTATCAAATGATTACACTTATTTTCCCTTTTCATAATTATTATAACCTAATAAGAGGGGAGGAGGCTCCACTAAATAAAGCTGGGATTGAGTGAGACGATATGATTGTGAATATCAAATGATCCTAGGAGCAGTTACTGTTCGCAAAATAATTAACAAACCTATTAAGGATTTTAAGGATACAGCCACACTGTTATGTAAATTAATAACATGTGCCCCTGAATGAAGATGTGGAGAAGATCAGAACACAAATAGGTGTTCTAGCTATATATACGTTATTAAAGTAGTGCTTCAAGACAAGTTTATTGTAAGTAAAGCTATCAGAGAGTCTAAACTTGAATTGGAGAACATCCAAGAAAACCTTTTAGACTACCAACTTCATGCCAACCACATCAACAAATACTGTGTGATGTACAAACAAGAAGTGTATGTGTGTGTGTGAGTAAAAACCCAAAACTAAAGCAAACTACACATGATTACAAGAAAATCAACAAGGCTGATGCATCCTCTACAGAATTTCTAATTCTACCCACAGCACTGAGGTCCGGATCATCGCTAGTACAGGTAGATCACATTACCTTTCTGAACAATAGAGTTCTGCTTTAGGTTTCCCAACCATACTTAGTTGGATTAATAGGTATAAATTACCATTACTAATATTCCTGTTCAGACAGATATACCACAAAATACCTACATAGGTGTAAAAGCAAAATAATTTTACTTCTGAAGGAAAATTGTTAAAGCTAAGGTGCTGTACTGAACCATATATGTAGATAACTGACTAAGTGATTACTTGCCAGTTTATCTTCACATTCCAGAACAAATGGTCCTTCAGGCAATTAAATAATTAAGGACTATAACAAATTATGTTACTATTAAATTGTCAAACACTGCGAGGACACTGGTGACCGCGGCCTGTTGTTCTTTGATTGTGTCTATAATGACGGTACTCAAAGGGTTAATATAAACAATGGATCTAGAACCATTTCTAAAACTCCTCATATGTTGAAGTGTCTTCAGATGCATGATCAACTTAAGAATGCATTTTATTTAATATCAGTGAAGGAAAATGGTGAATAACAAACATGAAGACAAAAAGAACCGCAATTCTTATTTGTCTTCCCAAAGAGGAACCTTATACATTGTATAGTATTGATTACACGAAATTATGTTGATGATATTCCTTACTTTTCCAAAACATAAGAAATGTCTAGACTATATTACTAATACAGAACTTTACAGAAGTATTCTTGTAAACTTGGTATAGTAATAAAATTAAATATTATATATACTGATAAGGGTGATTCTTTCAGTATTTAGGATTAATTTCTTACTCTAGACAACTCTATATAAGTACCACTTAATAAGGTGGATTTTATTACAAATATAATGAAAATTGTATGACCTAAACAAAAAGTTGCAGATTTTTGATTCCGTTCAACTTGAAAGTTAACATTGTTTGCTCGGCATACTCAGCTATGGAATTTGGCTGCCTCCATATTAAAATTAGGTTAATAATTGAAATTGTAAGGCCAATATTATAACTATTAAGCGAATACGCACAACAAAATATTCACCGTAGACAATATTTACGTTTGATTGACATGTTGACATTAAAACATCAGATGTCAAATACGTTCGGTTTTACCAAAAAGAACTTGAACACTTGTTATTTAAATTAATCTTGAATTAATGTTTACATCTTAAAAGAAAATAAGGCTGGTAAAGAAATACCTAAATAAACTCAGATGTTCTATATGCACGAGTTTAAATTAAAGTTTGCCTTCAAAACCACTTGGTGTATCACACCAAAGATCTATAGGCAAACAAGTATAAGAGCCTGAAATATATGTATCATGGCTTCCTGACCCTAATATCTTTACTGTTGCTTTCACTATTCAGTAAGTGCAGTAAGATTCTTTTACCATGCCCTCCTTCTTTTCGGAATTTTAACTCGTCGAGTACCGGTTTTATAGACACAATTAAGGAACAATAGGTCGCGGTCACCGGTGACCGCTTGGTGTTTGACAGATTAAAAGTCATAGAGAGATAAAGGAGGGGGGGGGATATGCAAAGGTTATTAGGATCCATTATTGATACCCACGGTTCAACTCAAGTTTCTGAACCTCATTATGTTGTAGTGTTATCTCTGGTTGTTTCCTTCCAGAAGTTCACCCACTTTACACAACATATACAATGTAATTACCACCATATAATCAGGAATGAACTCCTAAGAAAAGGAATAGGTACTGCATTCTATGGGAATAATGCTAGCATTTCATTGTAAAGTAAAACAAAACAGCAATACGACTTTGCTTTGATTTTCAGCATATGTATCCGTTGTGATTATTATATTTTTACTTCTAAATTTACCTATCATACAGTTTATTGAATACTATTAGATAGGTACTTCATTAGTCCTAGGTCCTCTTGTGTGAAGTGATTAAGAATTACCTACAATATTTTTTAGAAGTGTATACAAATTAAGGCCAAAATAGAAAAAAAACTTTAATATGTGGTGTGCGGTTCCAGTTTTATTCTAAAATAGGTACATAATTGTGTATTATTGCAATTATTATTTAAAACCCTGAGGGCTACTGGTCCACTTGGAATCAAGTTCACCATGTACCATTACTTTATTGTATTGTGTACATAAAAATCTAAATAAATCATTATTATCATGTACTTGTACTCCAATGATAATCTTAGCTTAATTTAGTTTAAAACATCAATTAATTAGCACATGTAATTCACACTCTATCTCTATCACTATAGATAACATGAATGTACCTAAATGATAATCCCAATGAGCCTGAACCATATTTAATAGTACCTACTATTTTTTATTTTTAAGAACAATTTTTAAATCATTGTTCTGGGACCAATCATATTCTACAATTTCAAGTGAATGCATGTCTAGTACTATAACAGTGGACTCTCAACCTCTTCTAAATCCTCACAGAGATGTATCAGTATCAAAGTCATATATTTAAGTAAGGTGACTGCCTGGTCAGTCAATCCATTTTTCCACCAACAATCCTAATATTGCATGAGCTTATTACCTCTGTATATCACTATGTATGATTCATGATTATAATGTAGATCTACTGAAGATAGAGAAGTTAGGTAACATATGTATAAAAAAAAAAAAAAAAATGATAATTTTGAAGAAAACAACCTATTGAAAGACGTTAAATTTTCGCAATAGACTGAATTTGAATAACGTTATAGTTCAAAACGTAGGTACATAGTAGGTGTACCTATAGTAGGTGTAGTGGACACCAGAATTTCAAGATAATAATATTGTTGCTATGCTTACTAAATAATTAAATTAATAAATAAAGAAATTTTATTTATTTTTCCATCACAATACATAATGATGTAGATCTTAATATTAATCTTATAATATTGACATAAGCTTGTTTCTTCACTTCACTTTGGTTCTACATAGGGTTTAATCCAGTTTACCTGACAATGCATATTGATGAAAGTCAGGAACCCAAACTAAGATAACCCGTGCTTTGGGCTCCTATTTATTTTTAATACTATTTTTAAAATGTATTTAATTTTAGAAGTATTTTTATTTGATAAAAATGATTGAAAACAATACCATAACCATAAGTAGCTATTATATCTAATAATGGTTTATTGGCTTACATCTTGGGGAAATTATAAACGTAATTTGGTTATTGCTTAAGTTTTTACTAGTACTATTTAGTACTCGTGAGATATTGATGTTATTGATAATGTCATATGTCTTGGTTTAAGTGCAACAATGTTCAATGATCGAACAGTGTTGTTTGTCAACACAACTCCTTCTTTGAACGTCTACTAGTATAATTAGCGAGGATGACGCTACCTATACAATTAAATAGATCGGACTAACTTACCTGTGACGTCCGATCCTCAATTGTGTAGGTAGCGTCATCCTCGCTAGGTCCCAACCCTTCCCGAATAATAAGCATGTTTATTTTTACCCCTGGTCGAGTTGTGTTGCAGTTGCAGGTATGCTTTGAAGTAAATGATGTTGCCAGTGAGATGACCATAGAGTATAAATATTTTTTTTATGAATGTGTTCATCTTTAAATATTGTGACAGCGTGCCCAGATTAGTGCCTACTACTAGTATAATTAGCGAGGATGACGCTACCTACACAATTGAGGATCGGACGTCACAGGTAAGTTAGTCCGATCTATTTAATTAGAAAAGAAAATATCAATTTCACCAATACCCATTATAAGGCAGTAAAAAGCATTTTCGAACACAACGATGCGTCAAGAAGTACGCTCTCAAGCAATAACCCGTAACTGCGACACCAGGTGGCGCCAGCTTCGCTGCATAATGTGCTTTTTTCCGACTCTTGCCGTACAACCGGGGCAGTTTCCCAACGCAATATTTCAAAGATTTATAACGTTGGCCACCCCGTTCGTAGATTTGTTTAATTGTTTCAAGTGGTCTTTTTAAATGTTAGGAGTAAAAATGGTAAAGTGGCTGCATAGTATAGGGTTACTTCAGCTCAGTTTTAGAATTCGTTTCTTTGAATGTAAAAGTAAACTTTTTCCACAGAGTTCAATTTTATTAGAGTCCTTCTATTTTTCATATGTGTACCTTTTTACCAGAGAGGATACGGAGTTTGCAAAACTACACATTAGCTACGATTCTATCTCCATAATATTATCAAGGATTTGTTAATTTTACCAAGCTTGTGAATCGAATCCATTTTCATTAATTCGCTACAAGCACTAACGCTACAGTCAAATGATGGTAATTAAAAAAATACACAATCGATATTATTTACCATCCCACCATACATTTTTTAAAACGAGATAAATTAAAAAGAGAGCAAAATATCGGTAAAATTATGGAATATAAAGTCTTGGTGCAACTGCTGAAACTGTTAAAATAATGAGTTATGTTTAACGGTGAACCAAACGAATGAAGAACAAATTTCCATTTGGTCAACTAACTACATTATTGGTAAACAGAGTGCTCCCGTCGAATACGAGGCAAAATGGGTTTCTTTTTTCATTTATTTTTATTTAAACAAAAACGTAGCGATAGGTGCATTCAGATAAAAAGTAAAAAAACGTTGCGTCGGCAGCAAAGGAAATATAAATATCAGTTACCTGCTTTTTTGGGATGTGAATACTGCATTATTGGTAGAAAAATGAAATGAAAAATGACTTTTGGTACAGATTTGTGTGTAGCAAAATCTTATATTAGTTCCTTATTTTTTCATTGGTGGTTTATAATTATGTTATTTGTTTTATAAATAGCGTAACTTTTTTGTGAATTTCTTAGTTTTGGTACCTAATTCTAGAAATTCTATTATATAATATTCTTAGTAAATATTTTTAACTAAAAAAATAACCTTTACAAAGCTGAGAATTTACGATTTGACCACGTCAAATGACAAACATTGCATTTTCGCACATAAGCGCCCTCTATGGTGTTATTTCTTGTGCCAAAAAATGGTTAAATACCTTGGAACATTATGTTACTGCGGTATCGCACCGTGATCACCCTGTTAAAAAGAAAATGACGGTAACAAAGAAAATTGCTCCAATTTCCAATCTGTTGTTAATTTTACAACGGATTTGCGGAGTTGGAATGTCTTACATTTTAATAAATGTCCGCCGCACCTGGGATCGTATCTTTTTTTATTAAAATGCAAATTTTTGTTTAATAATATGTAACCTTTATATTTTTAAAGTAAACTTATTTATGCTGCTAATTGAATTAAAGTTTTGGAGGAATCTTGTAAGGCCATAGTTGAGACAAAATTGAGCTAAGGAAGAGGCGGGCTCGTAAAGAAATGAACCTCCGTGAGCCCCAGCTGTCACGAGAGACACTCCAGGCATCGGGGATCGCGAGATGATCTCCAACCACCTTAAGTAACAGCCTGCTGACGGCGAGCACGGGTAACTCACCGCCCGACTTGAACCAGATTCAAGCGTACTTCGTGTTGCGTCCCGGACGAAACATAAAGAGCCATCAGAGCACCACAAATGGAGCCCAGTAGAGCTGATGCCAATAAGAAGCCACGGAGGACATAACTGGTTGCCGGCACTCCGTCTCGGAAGTGCAGGAGTAGGAATGAGGTGGTTTTTAGTTAGTAAGATTCTGACACTCCCGCCTCACCCAGGGGCGGAAGAAGTCATTCGCTAATTAAAAAAGTAGCCGTCTTGTGGCTGATATAGTGATAGTGATGATGATAAAATATAGAGGTAAATTTTGATATGTATACGTATACCCCGGACATAGGAACACATCTTACGCTATAGACTTCCAATTCATATCGCAAGTGCGAAATGTTTGCAGAAAGCAAACGTTGTCCAATCACCGGGTGTTAAGGAAAGCCCTATCTCCGGCACTACGATATATAGGAATTGATTGATTTTACACTGAACCCATCAAAATAAATACGTATTCATCGAAAACAATACATTGGACTATTAACGTATTGTAAGTGCATTTAACCGCTAAACGGCCATAAAATATTTTTGGAATTCATAATTATCAAATATTGATGGCAATAAATGTTTATTTGGATTATTGAAGAGATTAAAGATTAATTGATATTAAATGGCTATTGATTTTAAACATGTGGGAGATAAAAGCGTGTCCAGGAACGTTAAAAAGTATAGACATAGCCTCTTGAAACAACGACTGCGGCACCTGGCTACTATAGACTTACACGCAGAATACACTCACAATGACACGAAGGACATCTGTCGCGTGATATAGTACACACATATAGTAAGTACATCACTGACACTTTAGTGCTTCGATTATTTCTAAATGACATTACGTCCGCCTTTTTTCAATATCCTTAGTTGTATCCATTAATAAATAGGTACTTAATTTTTAATTAAGTTTCACTTCACACTACAAATAAAAAACTAATAACACAATCTGTCAAACCTTTTCTCACATTTGCAAGCATTAGATTAGATGATAAATTAAAATGGTCACATTCTAAGAAACCCAGAGATGACGTTACGATGAATGATGATACTCGAAATGGACCCTTCGTGTGACTAACCGATTTCTACAGTTTTTGTATTAGATGACATGTCTAGACAAATGTCAATTGCTCATGAGCGATTCCAAATCTATGTAAGTGTTATGAATCATTGGTGTTTGAAATGTAAAAACTGTTGTTTATTCGGTTACTGAGCCTCGGGTACATTTTGACACTTCTAAATCCTTTGACTGCCAATAGAAAACTGTTGAAGGCAAATCCTCTGCTATCGTCGGTCACCGGTGACCCCCATGGCGTTTGATGTGTTAATCGATATACATATGAAATAGTGTCCAGCGGTTGATAAGAAACTCACAATAGTGGGCTTAGTTTCATTATGTTTAGAGTTAGGAAGCAGTGTTTTTTGGAAGTGGGGGGAAATAAAATCACCTAATTACTCCTTCCGCCTTGGATGAGGTGTGAGAGAAGGTCAGATTCTTAGAGGCTAAAACAGCATCATGTTTTCAAAAATATCTCAAAACGTCCATTCTACTCCACACTTTTGATGAGCGATCACAAAACGAACAGCTTTTTTAATACTGTATAAAAGAAATGATGGTTTAAACATTTTAGTTCATAGACTATCTAGATTTCACATTGACTTTTACAAATTGTTTTAGAAAAAATATATGATTTATCTTCGTTCTCAACTATATAGTTATTTATTTTTCATGTAGCCATTTTTCAATGAAAATTGTAGACACTTTTCTTTTGCTGCTTCATATTTCTCCTACGTATAATTCTTGTACATTTATTTGTAGAGGCTCAAACATAGTTGAAAGTGGTGAAAAAACCTTAAAAGAAGTAAAAAAATATTATTGGTCGATAAATTACTTCTGATTTCAACACCAGAACAGGTCTATCGAGGTTCCAATATTCGTGACTTTTATATTGTTATACATTTTGAAATACAATCAGGGAAAATTACTTAATATTTGATAAATTCTGAGAAAGAGACGTAGTACAAAATCTTATGGAAGTCTTTTCTCCGAAGAAAAATGTGAGTGCCTACAAACGTGGTAGAACTTCTATAAGAAAACCTGTTGAGACATTTTTCCCAGAAACCTTGAAAGTCCAGAGAATTGTCAACACGTGGATATTGAAGTCCTCTTTTTTCATATACCTTAATAAGGTGCTTTAAGTGGCCATAAGAAAATAGAAAAATGTGAAATCCGTAACGACGCAATACTTGAAAAAAGGGCTTTCGATACGCAAGTACGTAACTTTTGCTACCTCAGGGCAAAACTGGGAAAAGGTTTCATATTTGACTTTTTTTAATCCTTCAGCACACATGTATGTATATCCCAAAAGTTAAAAGTCAGTTACAATATTTGTTGAACAGAATATTTTTTTTTCCAACTATATTTTTGCGAACAATAACTTTTTCGATTTTCGAAAAGGACGTATATAACTTTAAAGTTATACCTTAAGGAGGTATATTAATGAAGCACATAGCACACACACATAGTTCTTATTGTCTTGAAAAATTAAGTTGTTCTTAACAAAATAATTTTACTAATATTGCTTAACATACTTCAATGATTAATTCACAAACAGCAATTAAAATCTCAATTGATATAGACAAGGCAACCACAAAACCGATATGTAAACAATGTGTATTTGTGTGTTATTTACGGCACAGTAGAGTTATGTAACAATTAATTATAATGTGACTTTTGTGGTCGAAATGAAGACACTTTATGACATCACAAAATTATGAGAGAATAGGAAACTCAATACATTTCGACTTAATATTATTAGGTCAGTGTAGTTTCATACATTCAGTTCTTTACTGTCTCTCAAATCTAGATGTGAGCACTAGTGCTTAAATGCTATTAGACATATACCAACAAAATTAAAACTGGTAACTCGATAGCTTCGACTTAAGTCTTAGATTTCTTTAATATTTAATAATAAAATATTCTGAGAAATTGTGTGATATCATTACGATATACAGGTAGTAAAACAAATTGAAAAAGGATTGTTCTGTTTGAGAGAAATAAAAAAAGTAATAAGTATTATGTAAGAAACGTATAAAGTTTGAAAGATAAAGCTGGATACATAAGATGGGCATGTTATGAAAATATACCTATCAAGGTAACGATTATTGAATTTAATTACTAAAAACATGAAGGTTGCAATTTTTGACCAGTGCTGTTGATAGCACCACTCATACTACATGAAATTAACAAATAGAACTAGCAAGAACTATGGTATTATATTCCTTCCGTGTATAACACACTATTTAGTATAAAAAATGTGCCATAAATGAAATGATCTAAATGAACCTTAAATAGACAAAACTAAGTTTCAACTTATACTTCACAGACATAAATATCAACAAATTGCAGACTAGTCCCGATACACGATTCGCCCATAACCACAAACTCAAGTATTGGCTCAAGAGTCTACTTCAAATTCTGGATAATAAACCGTAAAAGTGTATACAACTTAGGAACTGTACAGTACGGGATGTAGTGGCCGGGTATTTGCGCTAGTGATTTGAATATGTAATGCCGTCGATACAAAATCTATTGGATTACACTGTGATCGCATTTATTGAATTCTCGTATTTTATTGGCAAACTTATGTCAAGTATGTGAGCGTCTGCTTGTGTTGTGTAGGCTTTTGTTATGGTTATTTGCTGAAGAGGTAGGAGCAGTGTAAATATAAAATTTATTTTTATATTACATATATATATACTTATATATATATATTTAATTATTTACATAATATTATATTTATGTTTCATATTAGTATGTAGTATTGGTATGTAGTTTATGTACTAGGATACCTTTATACATATGTACGTACATTTATCACCCTCGTTTTTATTTATTTTTTTCGATAGATGAAAACTTCTTTTGAAACCTACTGTAACACTTCTCTGCATCACCCTATGGTTGGCTGGTAGAGAATGCCATTCGGCATTAAGTCCGCCATTGCATACAGTTGTACATAAAGTGTTTAATAAATAAAAAATAAAAGAATTTAATATCATTTTTTGTCTCCTGTTTCGTTTTACTAGTCTCCAATTATGTATGGGCGTCGCCGATTGCTTACCAGATGACCCGTCTGCTAATTTGCCAACCTGTAACATGTAAAAACTTAACAATTATGAGGACCCCATATTTTGGGGACACGTCGTCATTCATCGGATACACCTCCAGTCTCCGTAGATGCTATTATTGAGAATTTGACTCTAAATAAACCTTTACCAAACCCAGAAAACACTACTATACCCACACAAACGATTTAGAGACTACGATCACATGCTTCCTTGCCTCTTTATTCATAACTCAACCAAGTTTGATGTCGACAATAAGTCTTAAGCTAAACTCAACGTGAAGTAACTTAGGTACTTAAACACCGTGTCCTAACTGTTAAGGACTGTCACAAACTGCTTCTATGTGGGCAATAGTTTCACGTGCTTTGTGAGACAGTAAAGTGTCTCCACATGTCAAAGATTGGCTCACCTATAAAATTAGTCTATTGATATGGTTGATCAGATTCTCCACATAGATCCGACAAAACATGTAGAACTTTTTTATTATCGGTGTAGGAGTGACTGATAGACTACGCACAACCTAAAATACTAAGCATAGAAAGATTTTGTATTGTAGAGTCCTTGGGGAATATGTCGGAGCACTAAGAGAGGATTTACCCAAAATCCTACGCAAAAAAGAAAAAAATAACCTTTCGAAGTCGCGGACAAAAGCTAGTAGAGCATAATAAACTACTGTTGTGCCGGGAACAAAATGAAGTAATACATCTGTTCCGAAACATAAATCTCGCACTATCAGAGCTTTCAAACACATTTAGTTATAAAATATTAAATTTTACGACGTCACGAGAAAATTGAACATGAAGTCGTGTTATTAAATCGTACGGGTACGGCAGGTGCGCTTCCAATATTACGATGTACGTCTATGATTTAAAATACACAGCGAATACCGACGCTTGTGACACTTACATCATATTTTTGCCGAAACTTTTGACAGTAGCGTAGTAAATTCCGTTGGTATTTTTTGGTATAGTTTTCTTTTTTATAAAAAATATGTAATGTGTACGCTTTGAAAGGTACATCAATATGTATATTGGTTCATTTAATCCATGGAGAAACGTAAACTATGTAAATACGCTGTTGTTATAATAAAAACATAATACTTACCTCAATTTAATATCTTGAAGTCAATAACTACCTCAATGAAACTACCAAATCTATTCACAAAATTACTGGTATATAGGAATGATTAGTACTTTCTCGTATACCTTATATTCATAGAAACTAAAATGTAGGTAAGCTCCACGTGGAACGAAACCGTATAATATCACTACAAACCAACTTTTAGCTATTCACAAATACGGTTGAATATGCAAATCAAGTTATTTCAAGGGTCTAAGTCGACTTCATACAGAAAATCAAATTTACGGCTGCGTTTTGAAATTTAAGATTAGGTCGTCCTCTTCATTACATTGTAAATGTTATTCTCAGTACATCTTTTAATGCGAAATACAAACTTAAGATTGTTCTGCTTTGAGAGTCGAGCTAGCCTATTAAAATCCTCATAAAATAATAATTAACTCAGAAATGGAGGGAACAAAAGAAACATCGCTTTCAGTACCGGGGTAAACGGCAGCAAATGCAGCCTTTATTAAAGCAAAACATTACGCCTTGTCTTAATGGGGTTAGCAAAAGTGAATAAAGCAAAAGAAATATACTGTGAATATTATTATTTACAATATAATTATTTTTAATAGAGAAGTTATGTTTAAGAGGATTATGCTATACTATACACGCTGTCGCTATGACAAACAGGAATAGGAATTAGTATCATCTCCAAAATGCCGTGGTGGCCCGGAGGTTTAAGACGCCCACTTTTCATGCATGAGGGTGCGGGTTCGAAACCTATCAACGTCAAGTATCAACTTTTTCCGAGTTGTGTACTTTCTAAGATTATTTAGATACCACTGACAAATAGTGAAGGAAAACATCGCGAGGAAACCTGAGTTATAATATCTGATTATAAGTTTGAAAAACCCAACCTGCGTTGAGCAAGCGTGATGATTAACGCTCAAACCTTCTTCGTGTGAGAAGAGGCTTTGCTCAGCAACGGGAATTTATAGGCTGTTGATATGATATACATCAACAGCCTATATATGAAGATGAAACATACTGTATCATCTCGAAAATAAAAAAAGTCTACTATACTGCTGCCCGTCCTTGTCACAGATCAAAGTATTATCCAGGTCTGTTACTGATATTGGAAGCCCAATATACTTTTACCCGATTCAAAGGTAGAACTTGTAAACTCTTGTCGAGTTAGTCAACAGAAAGGTAATTAAATACCGTTTAGGGCTTCGTATCAAAAGGGTGTGTGATACGGTGATGGGGCGACCGATTAGTGTACTGTTACTAAGTTTACAACTGTCGCTATTGACAACTGAGGCCTTAGGGCTTAACGTGTTTGTTGTACAGGCCGTTACATATCGAGCTATACAAAACCAGTTACTCATTGTCTCTTTTTGTATCATATTCTGCACATTCAGCAGTCAGTTTAAACTGGTTTTTCATATCTTGATGTGGTAAACACATCGTATGTACTTTACAAGGATTACGTAGTTGTAAGTGATGTTATGCTTATACTTGACCATGTATAACATGGAGACTAGTTTGTCGCTGACCATGAGATAATAAATAATTTGGAGACTAGTTTGACAATCAAGTAGATGGCGTGGCTAGGTATTTATAGTGCAGTGTTAATGTATAGAAAAATAATTTAATAATAGAAACTAACGAATAACTTTGGTATTTAAAAATTTTGGGTATGTAAGCGACGATGTATGAAAAAAGGAAAAGAAAATTCTCATTCATCTTTATAGTTGTGCTACGATTTTTTGCTAACACTAACTTTACCGAGCTCGGTATCAAACAAAAACTTCCAGGAACTGTATGCTTTCTTTATGGGTACTAGACCAACAACGTACTGTCATAACTGAAACGTAATAAATATTTGTAGTGTACTACCGTTACGTTGGTCTCGTCAAAGCTATTAAAACGATCGCAAAGCGTCGCAGGGACAACGATAAAATTTTATTTTGCGGTTTTGAAATTCGTTGCTATTCAATTATGGCCAGTAATGGTCCCATAACAGTTAATATTAAGGTACATTTTACTGTAAATATTGTGACCACTAAGTAAGCTTAATTTTAACCGTATCTACAGTTTTTGTTACCTAAAATGATACACAAAGTTGCGTTGAGACTTTGTGTGGGTCGTTACCCAGTTTCCAATGTTCAGTGTTAATAAAAGCTTAAGTTACATGTCCTTTACACTAAGTCTTGTCTAATCAGATTGAGTCGAATTTCAGCAACTTCGTCAAATGTCTGTTATAAAAATTGATGAAGTAAATTGGATTTTCGAATCATGATGAAAGATTTTTAATGTTCTGAATATTACCATACCTAGATGTTCTTTTATTCGTTGTAAGGAGTCTATTATAGAGGTAGTCACCCAAAAGCTATTTAATAGTAATAAAGTAATAATTTCACCCATTTTATACTAATTGGTTTTGTTGCATGCCGTATATAAAACCAAAAAGACAATAGTCACCTCTGTAAAAAGATTCCAATTAGATATACGGTTGCAAAGTGAAAAGCGGGCAATTATGAGTAATGTTCACACGCTCCGCCCCGCCTGCGACTAAGTGCAGCGACGGCTGGCTGCATCCAATGTGAAACCATACAAAACGTAATGTAGAGCCGTACATTCAATATAAATCTACTCTAATAGGGGACTTTGTCAATATTTTTAACACAATTTGTGCGAGCAAATATTTTTGACCTGAAAAATATTTTTTGTTTAGTCAACCTGCACGGTTTGTGCTAAAGTATTGTATAACTTAGAATTCCAACTAAAAATTTTCAAATACATAATTCAACACTAACCAATCAACTCTTCAGAAACCTTGTTTTTGACTTGAATTATACACAACATAACATTAACATAACTATGTTATTAACATAATTAATGTCTCATTCGTAAACAATTTTAAATTTAAACCATGACCCAATATAAATCCTTCTACGAATACTGTTTAATTATCACCTAATGCGAGTGCATTATCTCATACAATAGAAACAGGTCTAATGTATTTAAAAGGGCATGTATCATCTTTTTACAGACACTTCCTAGAATTGAGATAAAATCTAGCTGGGAGTTACTATACATTTTCCGCCTAACCAACAAAACGTTAATCTACCACCGAAGTGGATATGACAAGGCATATTTTTCAAGCTTCTAGGAATTAGATCCTACAAATATGTTTGTGTAAAAAGGGTTGATTTTAGCCAGAAAAACACACAAAGGAATTTTGGAATTTAGGTACCACAATGTATAGGGAATACAAAGCGTACCAGCACTTTGAGTGCTATTGTGCTATTGACTAAAGTTTGCAAAGACTCAAAGAGCTGAATTTATCATATTATGCCAAATATAGTTTGACTACCTATATTTGGTCAGTATCATCGACCTGACTGCCTCGTTAGCCGCGTGGTCGCTAGTGCGACTGCCGGGCAAGGGGTCTCGGGTTCGATTCCTGGGTCGGGCAAAGTACTATTGGGTTTTTAAAAATCTCAGTAGTAGCACGGAGTCTGGAAATGTGGCCGGTATATGGCAATAGGCTCACCCCCTATTACATGGGACTGATAACATAAATAGTGAAAAGTGGGTGTTACATTGTACAGTGGCAAGTGTTGTAATGTGCACCTCTGCCTACTCCTTCGGGGATAAAAAGGCGTGATGTTATGATGTTATGTATCATCGACCTACCGTACCGTAATTGTTTGTGTGGTCCAAAAGATAATTCTACAAAGAATGGCATGACAACAGTGTACCGGTATAGTTAAGTGACATGTTAGCGCATCAAAAATATGTAGAATTTTGTTAATTTAAAATAATGGCCAATTGTATTACTAATTAATGATAAATATCGACAATTTTAGGACCATATTATGAAAAAATAGACAAATACTGCATCAGTTGGACTCAAATTAACAAATTGAATGTTTAATTACATTAATTTCATAAATGACATAATGGATTCTGATTATTAATGATTGGAATTTATTTCATTTATGTATCGTAAACTGGTTGTTGGTCAATTAGTTTTTTAAGACGTTCACTGAAAACACTTTTTATAGATGATTTTTATCGATATAAAAATATTTTGTAATTCTTTCTCAATTAAGAAAGGTATGACAGACAAATATTGTCGATACTAAATGTTATTTGATGGAGATATAGATTTGCAAATATCAAATAATTATTTGTTATACTGAATAATTTATTTATTACCTGTGTTTATAAATTAATTCCCGCCTATAATCAAATAATACTAAAATATAATACTTCCTTACAGGTACTAAAGCACTTAAGATCTTAACTGACATCGGGAGACAAAAGCGTTTTCAATTTATCCCTAATCCCCTCCATTAATAAACTTAAAAGGAATAAATACCCCTTTGAGACAACCACCACCAAAATATTAAAATGTTTTATCAAAATCTTTTCGCAAACTCGAGGTGCTAAATAAAACACAA
This sequence comes from Spodoptera littoralis, assembly GCA_902850265.1. Classification (NCBI taxonomy): domain Eukaryota; kingdom Metazoa; phylum Arthropoda; class Insecta; order Lepidoptera; family Noctuidae; genus Spodoptera; species Spodoptera littoralis. The sequence goes on from LR824539.2 coordinate 6,478,300, forward strand.
AAGTTATTAAAACTTTCGAGAGAGTCTGTGCCTCTGTGGAAAGTTTAAGACTAACACGGCGAAAATTAATAATTTCATGAAACGTATTTGTGTTATTGAAATTAAGTTTTAAAATAGACGATCACAGATCTTTGAACAAGGTAAATGTCTTCGAAGTCGCTACGGTGAGAGAACCGATATTAAATCGATATCTTCTAAATTATTCGAATTGTTAAATCGGATGGTGGAGTCAGCATTATTGAGGGCTTATTTTCTTCCTTACTTTGAGCCTTAATTGCTTTGCCAGCAAACTTATTTTTCTTTAAAAAATCGATGTCGTAACTGACTGTATTTCGTTTAAATTATCACAACAATTCCTTTGATATTTTTGAGGGCAGCTGTTACAAGCCTAATCTGTTTTAATACCAATTGGGAAACGGTTCAACACGGCTATATCTGAATAATGAAGCCGATAAAAAAGTATGTTCCAATCAAAATGTTTTTAAAATGCGATTTTCTCGGGATTTTTATCTAAGGACAGTTATCTACTATCTGTAAAGCGTTAACACGTTATAAGCATTTTTATTTAATGCTACGAAGGTACAAATTACTTCTAAACGAGGTGACAAGTTCCTTTGAATATTCTGGAGTACTTTACTTTCTTTTCTGTAGTACTTATTCTTTCTTTTTCTTTGTTTCAGGTATGAAAAGTTCTAAGATGACTGCAGTAAAAGTTGCGAATTGTGACTTACGAAGCAGTGTGCAACTTTGTTGGTTTGGACTGGTTCTTATTAGGGCGCGTCCACAACTGGCAAATATTCTCCGAAAGCACAGCTCGCGAGCCGTTTGCGGGCTGCACGCGAGCTGCGCGCATGCATTTTAAATAATTACTTATACGAGCATGAGTGACACTAAAGAGGCACACTATGACCGTGCATGTGCCACATTCGTCAGATGTGGACGCACCCTTACGTACGATGTGGAAAAAAGTGTGCTATAAACGGAACAATATATCAACAAGTAAGGCAAGTTCCTTTGAAGTTAAAGTTACGGATTATACCAATTCAATAAGATTTTCTACTATAGGGACCGCAACAAATATTAACAAGCACTAAAATTATCAAGATAATTCAAATATTTTTTAAATTTTTTACCTACATTTGAACACTGTAACTTACCTGAATTTGATGTAGGTACTAGATATACACAGATACACACGGCATTACATTGAATTATACAAATCCACTTTATTACGATCTTGCTGTATATGATCTTTATGTGCGTTCAACGGTTAGTTTATATTGGTTTTGCATAGCTTGATGTGTACATTTGGGATAACTAATTATCCATCAGTGTGACATTTCGATCAAACAGACATATGATCTGTTTAATGATATATCCAATTACGTTTGAGTGATATTGATATCTGATGATCATTATCTAATCGCAAAGAGAATTCCCGCGCAATTGTGCAGTCAGTAGCTTGCAATATAATGGACACGATTAGCTATTATTCCTCTTTTAGCTGTAGTGGGAATTAGTGCAGTTATGTCATTATTCTATGTCACTGTGCAAATAAATCAGGATTTATAATAAAACTTCATTTGTAAAAAGTTGCCTAAAACTTACCTGTATTTTCGTCGAGTGTTTATTTACCATTCAGTTTAAGATACATAATAGTAGCCATTATGTCTAAAACGCATATCAATAAAAATTTTGCCTAATATGAATTTTACCGAACAACAATTTAGGTACTGTGTTTAAAAAACAATATATATATATAATTTTTCTTTCGAGCTTCGTAAGAAAAAATATGTCAGAAGTCTTATTTTTCTATGGACCAAAAAATAAAACTACAAGACCACCAACGCCCAAAACAGTTAAATTTTTGTTCCCACACAAACATACTGCTCTAAAACACGACCTACAATAAAACCATACTATCTTCAAAAACACCAAGTCAGAAACCTCACGCTATGAAAACGATGTAACCTCATACCTAGGTGTTACCTCATTATATCGTAGTGCCGTATGTCAGTGTCACTCACTATCTAACGTGCATGGCTCGGCGAAGATAAGCGTGTTACCTGTCAGCTGAACGTTCAATATACTACATTACTTTAACATCGACTGCTTTGGAGTTCGCTTGTCATATCTAAGGAGAAAACTGTTTTAACAAGTAAAAATAGTAGTAGTCTTGATGGTTTATGTTGTACTATACTCTGATTCTTTTAATTCCTCTTAATTCTTGCGATATACTGACATAGTGTTTTTGCGTTTTCATTTTTTTTTCAAGTTGCACAAAGATCGTTTGAAACTCAAAAGATACAACAAAGAGTGACCACCATTAACTAACATTTAACACGTTTACAAAGAATTTCGATTTACACAGGATATCAAAAATGCTCAACGTTTTAGCTACAATCTAAGAAATATCTTCTGAATTGGCTTTCTATATAATATTATATTCACAACCTTTTAAAAGGATTACTTTGAGCAATCTAATATTAACATATTCGTAGAAACATTTCAAACACTTTATAAATATTTTATAGCCAAGTTGCCTTAGAGAGAGCATTTTAAATCATAGTTGGCAGTTATTGGGCAGGTTTGCGAACAAGTTCCGGGAAAAAATAAAATGAAGTGACCGAGCTCGACGACTGGCAAAGTTGAGAAAATGTAATAATTCAAAGTATTATGCATTGGAAGCAATCTGTTACAGCGGTTCTTTCTAAGATTGTTTCCTTCACATATTTCATTAGAGCTAGTTAACTTCTTTATTAGATTTTTACATGGTTGATAGTACCTATACATTTTAAATCAAGCTTCCTTGTGTGTACTGCTAAGGAGAGGAGCTGGGTGTCTTCAAGGCCCGAGTGAATACGTTCCTTATAGGACTACGTGCTCCATTGTAGACCGCATCATCGCTTACCACCAGGCGAGGTAGGGGTCAAACATCAGCCCATCAAAAATATAAAAAATAAGATTGCTAACTAAACAAACTATGTACAAAGCCGATAGAACGAATTCTGACACTATTATTATACAACTATATAAACCTTTCAATCAAAATACTACATTGTTGACTAGTACTAGGACGCGAAATTTCTTCAACCTACATCTCATTACGGAACTTACAGTACACCATACATTAGTAAAATTAGCATGCGAAGACTGTCGTGTCATTTTGATTCAATTAAAACTATGTAAGTGGAAGACGATGCGGAAATTAGTGTACCAGGCTCTTAGGTAACATCGTCTGAAGACGTTTAAGTTTCTTCTCTTACTTAAGCATGATAAAAGCTTTTTAGTGCATTAAGCAATTAGCTATCATTCCAACCGTTATTTCATTAAAGGCCTTGAATATTTTAAAAGGTCTATTTTAAACTGTCAAACACCAAGCGGTCACCGGTGACCGCGACCTATTGTTCTTTAATTGTGTCTATAAAACCGGTACTCGACGAGTTAAGGAATTATTAGTAGGAACCTTACGTCAGTTGAGTTCTTGTTCATGTGTTTAAGAATGTCTATTGTAAGTTACAACCACTTTCATGTACACTTATAATTGATTGATTTGAATATATTCGAACTCAGAGATATTTTACATACAGTTTAATTTAAAATAATAATAGACTAATTGTGTTCCAATTTTTCGTGTGTAGCAATATATTTTATTCTTTCCTACGTGGGCCTAATGATACGAGAGAATGTGGGTGTTCAAGGATTGTGACCCTTAGCTCTTTATGGTAAATAGAGTCATGATTATATCAAAATATTCGAAAGTGGATTAAATTTCATCTTGTTATTTGTTATTATGATTGTAAGTTCCACTGCTAAACAAAAAGTATAGGTTTGAAACCGGAGAGATACAATGTTGAATTTTTGTACAGAAATTTTCAATCACAGAACCGTATTGGGAATACTAGCCATTCTTTAAAGCATACTTATCGGCTTTTACGGGACTGTAATCAAAAAATAATAATATTAAAAGAAACCATTCAATAATAATCATAGTACATACAGAGGTATAGCCTCTAGAGAGAGGGATAGTCACCGGCTTGAGTGTCTATTACATACATTTAGATTAAAGTTGTCTAAAGAGCCTCTGCGCAGTTGGCTTCAGCCCCTCGTACGCCTCCCAAATGACCGGGACCCTGAGGTCCCGTGACTGGTAAAGACACATGATAATATAATATAAGAAATAGAAACTGTTATGTAATTTTAACGCCGTCATCTCCTACGAAGACCACATACTTAAAAGTAAACCGAATGTAATACATAGGTGCTTTATTTGTTTTTTCCACATAAGAAGATTCCAAAGCACTCTTCCACAAAAGGTCCATGAACCCTACGGGAAAATATAACAGATTATATAGTCTGTGTAATAAACATATATTATGTATTTTATTACGTTTCAATAAATATTTTTCAGGTACGTTATAATTTCATTAACATTTATTTAAGTACAATGTTAGCCTTTACTTATTATGTTGAACACGAACATTGTATTACAACTTATGATTAATTGTTTTAATAATTTTCGTTTGTGAACAGGTAAACAGTTTGTTTAGGTAACCGATCTTAACACAAAGACTTTTTGTTTTCATGTTTAGAAAACATTGTTTCTGAGATTTTAATGAATACATTTTCATTTCTAAGACAGAACATGAAGTAATTGTTGTTAGGGTTGTTGGGTTTGACAGGTTGTCAATATAAACACTAAAGACGAGGATACACAAAGGGGCCAATGTCGTGCAACCCGTGTCGCCAGGACTTTGGTCGACATGTCTGGTAACATCAACGTCGGTGTGGACCCGTGTAGCGCGATGTTGCCAGATATATCGACCAAAGTCCGGCAACGTCGCGCTACTTCACCCAACGTTGCTGGCGACACGTGTCAGTGATATTTGTATCCTTCGCTTAATGCCTGTTTTTTTAAGAAACCTCAAAGCTAAGATAGGTGTCATTTAACGACAAATTGGTTTTCATTAACCTATAGGTGATACCTAACATCAAAAGTAAGGGGTTTAGTTAGAAGCTATGTCATTCCAAGTGACTGTTAATTAAGAGATGATTTAGGGGTGGTTTGTGAAAACGCCTATATTTCTATAAGTCTAGTGGTTTTACGATAATGTAAATCATGAACCATTGACGGCAATGAAGTTCTAAGTGAGTAGCATATCCATACATATACAAACAAGATATACACAATACCTAAATATTATATAAACAGGAAAAAGCATTTATTCTTGCGTCGTTCATTTATTAAATTTATTCGTAGAACATTTTTGATGAATGTTTGCGTAGAATACGGCAATGTTAGATGTTACACACTTTTGGCGGGAATTGAAAAAGTTCGGTCGATGGTTTCGGCTTAAATTGTAAAATTATATTAAATAAGTAATTGAAAGTCGTTATGAGTCTCTCGTAATGTTAAATAATCAACTTTACTGAAATAGATATAACTTTAATTAATCCTATATGTTAATACGGTTTAAGCAGAAGGAGATAAAATATGTATATTTAATAAGTTTTCCTCGGTTTTCATTTAGAGATAGATATAAAATAATTATGTAGATGTGTGTCTAAGTACCTTCTCTCATCCGCCAAACTATCGTGGAGATATTAGCTAACTCTTTTGCATAGAGGAAACCCATATACCAACTATGTCATGGCTTTGTTGAATATAATGACATAGACATTAAATGTGGGAGAGCCATGCTTCGGCACACATAGGCCGACTCGACCGTAATGATACTACGGCCTCACAAAAAACCGACGTGAAACAACGCTTGCTTTGTGTTTCGTCGTGTAGTGAGGTCACGGAATTCGGAAAATGGTCACTTTTCGATCCATATAGAATGTGGTACAATAACTGGATCTTTCGATTGAAATGTCTAATCAATAAAGACATAAATACCCTGTATATTAATATTTAATTATAAATAATAAATAACATAAATACCTTGTACCATCCTTATTTTCCTGATACTGTAGAATTACTCGTTTGGTGTACAATAAAACTTATATTATTGATATTATTATTATAAATAATTGTACCAGTACGTATAATTAATATAATTATAGCCAGTAGTATAATGTATGAATGTAACAAAGTTACCTTTAATTTGTAACACATTAACTTATAATGAAGTCACGTAGGCAGCGCTATTGAATGATTTAAATCCCACTTCGTATCATACCAAATCAGATTTTCGCACCAAATAATATTAAAACGATAATATTTGATTGCCTCGTTGGCCGAGTGGTTGCAAGTGCGATTCCCGGGCAAGGTATCTCAGGTTCGATCCCGGGTCGGCCAAAGGATTACTAGGTTTTAAATAAAATACTCAGTAGTAAGTAGCGCGGAGTCTGGAACTGTGCCCGGTATATGGCAATAGGCTCACCCTCGATTACATGGGACTCATAACATGAATAGTGAAAAGTGGAAGTTACATTGTACTTACAGTGGCTCTAAATATCATATTGTGCACCTCTACCTACCCCTTCGGGGATAAAAGGCGTGATGTTATCATGACGATAATATTTATCGAAAATAAACTTGTTTATGATTTGTCTAACCGTCCTCCCTGTACGTGTTCCGATTTAATTTTATGAGATTTCGCGTTAAATTCCTGTTTACTTTATAGATTACACAGAGGATTTAGAAAGTTTTCATAGCATAGCCTGGATTATAGTACGGCAGTGGTGAGCTACTGAGAGTTATTTAATAATATCATATTTCATTCCTTAGATAGTTTTACAAGAGAATCTGTTTTAGTATTCTGTTTGTTTTGAATCTTAAGTTGTGTTATTTGATTTTCGAACATTTATCATCAACAGCCTATAAATGCCTACTGCTGAGCAAAACCTCTTCTCACACGAAGAAGGTTTGAGCATTAATCACCAAGCTTACTCAATGCGGATTGGTGATTACAAACTTATAATTAGAAATTATAAGCCTAGGTCCTCACGATGTTTTCCTTCACCGTTTGTCAGTTGTGTCTAGATAATCTTAGAAAGTACATATAACTCGGAAAACGTCACATTGGTTCTTCTGTACCCTCATAGTACATGAAAAGCAGGCATCGTTTTTCGAATAGCATAGACCCCAGCCTAATGAGTGCTTAGTGAACAGCAAAATTAGTGTGTGTTATTGACAAAATAATTAAAATAATTAATTTGACTAATGACACTGTCTAGGGGCTATGGAATCATACTTTATTTTAAACCTATAAACTAAGATTTGAGTTTTAGTATGACTTAATACTAACCTGAGCTACACTATCCACGAACATAAGGTGTTGCAGGTGAATGGTATTAGGTTGCGATTTAATACTATCGTCTGCATAAAGATAATGGTAACTCATACGGTAAGCCATCAACGCGCGATACAGTGTACCCATAATAAAGGGAGAAAAGTAGCCGTGATAGGTATTTATGTTCTTAATGCATCGTGATTTTCTCTTAAAATTACTTATGAATATGGGAAAAAGTTGCAAATAATACTTTACAGTTTTTATAGACAGCAGTTTGAACTTTATTACAGATATAATTAGGCTACAAAGTTAGTTGCAACAATGTTGTAGCTAAAGAATGGATTAGTAATATTCTTTCTGGATAATACGCCTTAAGATTTTATTGAATACTAAAAAGTAAATCAATCCTTCCGCTAACCAGGAAAACATTAAAAAGAATATTTATTTTCGTATAGAATCGTCTTCGGAGTCAGTATAATGGCGAATCCAGTCTTCGGGAAGACTAACAATGCTATCGCGATCTCCAACAATAGCAGCAAGATTAATAGATTTATCGACAGTATCGATAGGCGCTTATTTTATCGATAAAATGCAGCTTTAACGTCATTGGTTTTCAATCTCAGAATTAGAAGACGCTGCGATGGTATTTTAATGGGTTTCAAAAGGATTATTTATTGTTTTCTTTATTTAAGTATTCCTATGGCATATGGCTTAATAAACTGCTTTGGGGATTCAATAGTTAATCTCAACTTATGATGACAAGGATCTAAGCTCAATATTTGGGCAGGATTAAAAAGATTGAATGAGGTCGTCCTCTTTTAAAAATTAATTGGAATTATAGTTGTCTATTTAATACAAAATTATTTTAATTAACACTCATAAAATGATCATTTGATTTTTTATTGACTACATGGTTGGTGCGATGGCTGGGCAACCGGCAGTCACCACCGGCAGACCAACTCTTCATATGGTCCATAAATTGTGTCCATACAAAGAGTGGTGTCATGTTTATGTGAAATTGTATGTTTGTAAACGCAATCACGACACAGGAGAAAATCCCAGTGTAGGGCAAAGTTTAGAAAAAATAATAAGAACTCCTTTATACACAGTTATTATATCTGTATTTTTATAAATACTGTGACATAATGTGCACCTCTGCCTACCCCTTCGAGGATAAAAGGCGTGATGTTATGTTATGTTATATCTGTACTTTAAACATAATTATCGGGATAAAGGCAATCAAATGAAATTAATTGTGTATCAGTACGTTCTAATTAAAATAATTGAACAAAATAAAAGTATACTCAGGTTTAGTTCATATGAACTTTCTGAATAATTACACCAGCGTCAATGTAAAGCTTGAAGGACTCTCTTAGACTTATAGCTGATTTAGTAACCTAACGTGATAGAGCACCTAAAGTAATCCTTTACATTTAGGTATCACTTATAGATTGTTGTAAACCAAAATTTTGCCATCGCCGATGAGTGACTGTCCCATAGATCCCCAAGCGGTCACCGGTGACCGCTCTCCACTAATATTACATTACATTATAGACCTTATTTCCAATGTATAGAGACTACTTTTGTATAACCAAATTTAGGGGAAGGATTTCAACGGGTTAAGGTTCCTTAGAAATTAAGACAGCTTTATAAAAACGGGTAATAGACCGTTTAGTATGTAAGCGAATAATGTCAAAATAAAAGACATGACATATTTTTCTAATAGTATCGTTTGCTCTTAAACACATCGTGACCGTAACGTATTTTAGTTCAAAGATCAAAGTGTTCTAGAATTTCGATAGTAAATTCTCAATAATAGCACCAATCTGAATTTTACTGGTATATGTATAAATTTCAATTGCAATTGGTTCGATCTAGATTCTAGGAAATCGTAACAAAACTGGGGAAATATTCCACAGGGTATATATTCTTTTTCGTGGATAAGCCATTATAATTTTAAAAATATGACTTAGATTTATTTTATATTTATCTGATAACTCTTGGAATTTTGCCAATCACCTGGAGCCACTTGATCGTCGACTTCAGGGACACCTGTATATGTACCTGCAAAATAAACCAGTAAACATTGTTCTCAATAGAGAGTGAGTGCTATAAACATTTCAGTCACGTGGGAAGGTCTGTTGATTTGATGTATTATGTATCTTTTTGTATCCCTACAATATATTATTATCTTCACGTTTTTGTCATTTGAGGTGAGTGAAGCCTAAAGTTCGCTAGACAAATGCGGAAGAAAGATTGTCCTCTTTTTTCTATTTAGTTTTTGTATTTGCTTTCTATTTTCGTTGCGTACTAATCTAGGCGTGTTTTTGATAAGTTATTTTTTTATGGCATAAGCCGGTAAACACCTGATCATGGTAAGCAATCGGCGTCTTCTCGCCCATGGACACTTGGAACACCAGAGGCGTTACAAGTGCGTTACCGGCCTTTTGGGTATTAGGAGTTTGAGGATCGTTGGAGATTCAGGGATTGGGGAGATTGGGGAAGGGGAGGGTAATTGGGCCTCTAGTAACCTCACTCACACGACGAAACATAACGCAAGCGTTGCTTCACGTCGGTTTTCTGTGAGGCCGTGGTATCAATCGGCTTGTAAAACCCGACACCTACTTGAAAAAGTTATATAAAATTTTAGCTGTATGATTTTTTTTATGTGATTAAATGTCATGCAAGCACTTTTATTTGTTAGATCTACAGGTAGTAGCACCGTTTCCCTATTGTGTATCAATGAACTGTCCTCTCTGCTTGTTAACTACTGCTATTCTATATGCAGGACAGGTTGAACAGGTAACGAAGTTATAGGATTGAAGCTGAATAGTTTGTTTCATTGTTAGTATCCGCTAACCAGAGGAACTACTGGTTTGATTTGTAAAATTCTTTTTGTTTTGGACAGTGCATTTATCAAGGGTATAAGGGTTTCTATTCATCACGCTAAGATGAATAGAAACCGAGCAGTGTGTAAACCTTGCAGGAATGGCTAGTAATATAATATGTTTTAAGAACTTGCTTTGTTTGTTAAAAATAATTCTTGATTTAGTACGTTGAGTTTCCCATTCATCATCTCTCACCAAATAAAGTATATGTTTAAAAATTACATATTTGAATTTAAATGCCTTGTAAAATCATTAAAACTTTTGGAAAAAATAATCATGTGCCATTTGTTACCACAATTCGTCCGCTAAATATTAACCCATCTTTATATTTTATATTATTAAAATTTTATACAAATATCTACGTTTAGGAAACCTTATGACACGTCTACCTTCATATATCGCAGGCGTGCCTCCATTATTTCATCCTAGACAAGCGTCCTAAACCTTTTCTTTATTGTCTCTCTTACATTTTTTGCAGACGGAACAAGATTTTCACTTAAATCACTGAGTTGTCCCGATAAACGAATATTTATGTAAATGCACCGTTTCCCGGCGACCGCATAAAATTCTACGATATTCCACACGATCTCTGCACAATTTCTCATTGCAGAGTCATTTGTGTCAGGAAAAGGTTGGGGTTCGATTCTCGCTCGATTTGTTTTGTCTTGTTAGCGCTTTGGGATCTAGTTTGTTGAGAAATGTTTGATTTGTACAAGTGTCTTGGGAAATAAATATTATATATAAGTAGTAAAATATCTCTCACAAGCTTTACACTTGGTTTCTGACTTTCATGGAAAGATTTGTTGCCTATCATTTTATTAACTTTGACACAGTAGTTATTAAGTTCATTATTATGTAATAAATAAATAAAATGCAATGTTACATATAAAAAATCTTTCCTTTTATTCAAAGACCTACAGCTCAACCCTACTTAATTCTATACACTACGAAATAAAATTCAAACTAAGGAAGCGAAAGATTTTAAAATACACTCGCATTTCACCTCAAGGTAAAGCATTTTTGTGAAGTGCAGTATATCAAGCGTTAAGTAGCTGGTAGCTAACGTAAGAAAACTGTATTACTTCTAAAGAGTCTATCCATTAAGCTGGCTATCCAAAAACGCTTAGCTTTGAAGCACTAAAGAGAACTTTAGCGCTAGAAAACGCGTAAATACTAAAACTAGGTTCACCAATTATGGTTATGTGAAGCAAATATGAATTGGTATTTATTTGATTTTGGTTTAATACACATATAACATCACGCCTATTATCCTCGAAGGGGTAGGTAAAGGTGCATATTTTCACACTGTACTATGTAACAACCACTTTTCACTATTTATGTTATAAGTCCCATGTAATAGGGGGTGAGCCTATTGCTATATACCGGGCAAAATTCCAGGCTCAATACTATTACTGAAATTTGGTTTAACATAGTGATGTAATTACAGTAACTTGGAATCTCGAATACATTCAGAATACGCACTAAATATTTTGAAATGTAACGTTTCTTATAAAGAATGTGAAATGATGAAAGGGTATTAATCGTATGTTTGTCTTTGATAAATAAAACGAGTCAACTCGCTCGGAAAAACCCTTGTATCCTTTACGTAAATAAAATAGTTTTTTTTTTCTATATAAAGGGTATTATTACTGCGTAGTCAGCCTCTTTGCTTACAAATACATACCATAAATAAATTTACATCCTTTGTCGTGTGTAGACAGAACATGAATGCTACTATATATCATCACAACTTTTATTTGCCGAAGAGGTTGTTAGAAGCGCTATTCACAAATATAAAACCAATTTTACAGCAATTATATCATATACTAGCTACTTCCGCGCGGTTTCACACGCTCTGCTCAGCTCCTATTAGTCGTAACGTGATGTTTTATAGCCTTTAGCTATCCTCGATAAATGCGCTATCCAAGACACAAATAATTATTCAAATCAGACTTGTAGTTACGGAGATTAGTGCGTTTAAACAAACAAACAAAAAACTCTTCCTCTTTATATAATAGTATATATAAGATATAAGATTGGTGACCAATTACATCACTGATGATACGAAATATACTTTAATCGATTCAAAGAATAAAATACTTGTTAAAAATAGAAATTCCAGGTCTTCCAACTCGTCTGGTTACATTTTAGTTTCTAAAATTAGAACAATACTAGGTTACTATTAAAACTTATAATGACAAAAGTTTCCGTCACCTTTTGTAAGCAGCTGAGCCTGAAATATTCACAATTTTGAATTGAATTCATATCATCAACGGGTATTAATTTTGTCTCAGATTAAATTACCAATTAATTATTATTGGAAGTGTAAAATTTTCTCGCAAAACTTTCCACATGAGATTAATTGATGAATGTAAAAAGATCTACCACATACACAGACTGTTATTAATCGTCGTTTAATATGCAAATAAAATTGACACCCATTATTTTTGGTGGTAATAATTTATTTTAAAGACGGCTTGGCTTAAGTTGTACATAAATATCGTGCCGTCATTTTACAAAGAATTTGTAGTGACAGAGCTATACCTATTTAAGTGAGACTTAAAATATAGTAGAATTTGAGCATTTGGACATATCTCGTTGATCTATTCTTTTAAAAAACGACAATAAAGCATAAGTTCTCGGTTTAACAGCTTATCGTAGAAATAAAATAACAAATGAAAAAACTACCTCGTTGGCCGAGTGGTCGCAAGTGCGACTGCCGGGCAAGGGGTCTCTGGTTCGATTTTCGGGTCGGACAAAGTATTACTGGGTTTTTAAAAAATTCTCAGTAGCAGCACGGAGTCTGGAATTGTGCCCGGTATATGGCAATAGGCTCACCCCCTATTACATGGGATTCATAACATAAATAATGAAAAGTGGGTGTTACTACTGTGGCCTACCCCTTCGGGGATAAAAGAAATGATGTTGTGTTATAAATGAAAAAAAAATCACACATCTTGCTCTCTTACTATATCGATATGAACTTATTTCATATGCTTACGTATCCCCAATAATTCTATATACTAAGTGTAAATACATGAATATGGACAATGTGAGTTAACGACTAAAATTTGAGTTGGGTTAGAATATTCAACCATAAGTCACGCTATTCAATGTATTCACTAACGCTCGCAATTTGCTCCAAACAGTAATCAAATGTTCACATTCAATATCTACATGTGAACATAAAATTACATCGAAGGAACAGACAAAAACACTTTTTTTTACTATCTAAAGCTAATCAGTGTAATATAGAGTCTAATAGAGATTTGTACCGATTATGTATGGTCATTAAAGTCACGAAAATCTTTAACATATTTCTTGACAAAAATGTTCTTTATTCTGTGACAGCATACCTACTACTAATTTATGTGAAAGTTTCTTTGTTTTGATGTTTGGATGTTTTCCGTCAATCACGCTGAAAATACTGAACCGAATTTAATGAAATTTGGTATACTGGCAGAGTATGGGCTGACTTAGATTTTTTATTAGACTTTTCATCTCGATTAAATAAAACAGAAATCATATTCTACGCAGACGAAGTCGCGGGCAACAGCTAGTAAACGGTAAGCGTAATAGATACCAGTAGAAACTACTGGGAATTTCTAAATCAGGGTTAAGGAACCTCTAAAATTATGCCCGATTTTACCAATAGACGAGGCTTCGAATTCAATGAAAGTACCTAACATAAGTGGCTATAAGTAGGTGTACAAAAAATCTCTTTGTCTTCCAATTCCAATGAACTAAAATTGCGTAGCTAAAATAGACGTCTTGTGATCTTTCCCTGAAATGTCTTTAAGTGTCTTTACAAAGTGACTGCACGGTTGGCACGGTGGCTGGGCAACTGGCTGCCACGCTACGTGTAGCGTATCCACAAATTGTTGTTCCGGGTCTGGGTCTGGGTGTCATGTGTATGTAAAATTGTATATTTGCAAAGGCAACACAGGAGAAAAGCCGTGGAGTGGAGATAAGTTTTTTTCGCAAGAGCAAATCGTAGTCGAATAGGTAACATTACTCAGTAGTTGTGCCGTATTAAGCATTTTGTATTATGAACCCAGGCACTAGTAAATTCAGAGAACCGGAGTACTCCAGATTAAGTGCTGACGATCACCATTTTAAATGGTTGAGCCATGCTTCTGCACGAATAGATCGGCTCAACCGGATTGATACGGCTTTCCAGGAAATCGACCTGAAACAACGCTTGCGTTGTATTATGTCGTGTGAGTGTGGTTACCGGAGGCCCAATTATACCCTCAAACTAAAATTCCTAATCCCCAAAGACCAAAGGCCGGTAACGCACTTGTAACGCTTATGGTGTTCCAGGTGTCCATGGCCGACGCCGATTGCTTACCGTCGTCTGCTCGTTTACCGGCTTATCCCAAAGAGACCACTGGAATAGTTTTGATTAAGTAACAATCCCACAGTCCCAAATATTCTTTCTTCCCATTCTAGCCCAGATAGCCTAATATGGCTTACACCGATCATCAATTAGAAACGTTTTAATTACACTACACCCACTAACTAGCTTATCATTAGATACCTATCCTCCTACACAAATATCCCTTAAGATAACTTTCATAGTTAACCGTGTAATAACTATTAGATAATGTATTGTTAACAAGGTGATAACTTATGATCAACAAGTCACAAGACTAACTGGATTATAGACTAGGCTTCTAATCTCAGTTAAACTTAGAACTAATCTTCCTAAAACTAGAATCCGGGTAGAAAGTGGATTAAACTTGTATGTATGATTTTATTTGGAACTTACATTCATTGTCTTGGTAAGCGTTAAGACGATTAGAGCTATGTATTTCAAAGTGTCCATTTATCTATACTATGTATAAACTTAGTCGTTTGGCTGGCTACCGCATAACGTGTCGCAGGTTTGATTCCCGCACGGAACTCTTTGTGTAATAAAGAGTTTGTTTTTCCGGGTCTGGATGTCATGTGTATGTGAAATTGTATGCTTGCAAATGTACTCACGACACAGGAGAAATCTTAGTGTGGGGTTAACGTATTAAAAAAAATAAAGACCTTATTTAACTGGAAACCGAGTCTATGGTAGCCTAGGTTAAAATTACAGGTTATAAACTACATATGTATAATTGTCAATATACCTCTAGAGATGGAAAAAGAAAAAATCTTACCATCGATTGAAGCACCAAAACAAAACATAAACAAACAACTCGATGATTTCTAAGATCAATTTATGTTATTTTTACATAAAGCATATAGTAGAAATTTATAAAATAACAACAATTTATTTCATGAAATCATAAAATATATAACGTGCTTTTTTCTTATAACTTCGTGTGTGAGGAAGTAAGATACACTCTAAGGTCAAAAGTTTCCTCCCAGTGCGGTGTTGACTGTGCAAAGATTGCCATGAGAGGGGCAACTTTTAGCGCACGCTTCATATTTGTCTTAAAACAAATCTACCAAACTCTGTTAGTACTGTCAGTTGCAATTTGCACTTGAATAATACTGAAATAAAGTTATTTTTGCTTTGTTTACAAAGAAATGTAGTAGCCCACATTGTTGCACTTGGAATGCTTTTGATTTGCTTATCAATAGTTATAGCTTATCATCAGGCAAATGCTAATTTTTTTTGCTGTTATCAATAAACATATAAAAAAACTGGCATCATAAAAGGTAGGTACAGATTTAGTTTCCAACTTAAAAATAGGTAAAGAAGATACTTAAGCATATTTCCTGATAAATTTTATTTAAGAGGATAAAATAATATTTACTTATGACTCATAATATCAAAAGTGGAAAAGCTAAAGAACTTTATCTAAGGCTCTAATTGAAATTAGGTATATTTTTATATTCAAGGAAGTTTCCTTATTATATATTAGCAACTGCTAGAAATAGAAGAAGATAAATAAATTAATCTAAGACGAAATTTGACGAAATTCCCAGATATCTAAATTGGTGAAATAGACGATATTGATTTAAATACTAACTTAGCAAGTTAGTGCTATTTCTCAAAGATCCAGCCAGACTAAAACTGGTCTGTTGCTATTTTCATAGCGACACATTCTACAGCTGTTACTTACACATTTTCGTCCAGTCCAACTTAGCGTATTTTAAGTCAGTGTTCTGACCGTGCTGGGTTTTTTATTTAGATTTACAAAATCTAAATAAAAAACTTGTTAAATATCTGTAACGATATTATTATCTCAATTATTAGGTAAGTCATCCAGAATTCCCATTATAGAGCCGCGGAGAACCCGACCGGTTACCGGGGCTCCGGCTCGAAGTGCAGGAGTAGGAACGGAGTGGTTTTTAGTTAGTAAGAGTCTGACACTCTCTCTCGCCCTGACCCGGGCGGGAGAAGTCATTGGATGATTTGCCCCCTCAAAAAAAAAATGAATTCACATAAAAGACAACAACTTGAAGCTAAGGACATGTTACCGAATACAATTTTACTTATCTACTAAAAACGCTTTATAAAGTAATTTATCTTTGTACTTCTGCCTACTCCTTCAGTGTTAAACCACGCACGCAGCATTTACAACTATATAAAAAAGATTATATCCATAAAAATGATGAATAGCCCAAACAAAATCCAGTTCTTAAAACCGAGATCAAAACTGCTTGCGGTTAAAGAAAGCTAAGAATAAACGCCAAATACCTCGAATGAGATTGGAGGGAATCTCTTTATTTCACCACAAAACCATGGAGTACTTACTAACGAAATTCAATTACTGACGACAAAGAGTAAAAATATTCTTTCCCCAGTCTGAGAGGGAATAAAATAAAATGGTGTCTAACTACGGGTAGGTATTCAATAGCGGATACGGCTGTCCGAGTCGCGACTCGTGATGCGAATTGTAGAATATTTTTCCAATACGTGTATGAGAATGAATGCAATCGAATTTAATCGGGAATGAAGGGAATCATCCCGTTTATTTGACTTTTGTTAGCATGTTTTATGAATATAAAATGAACTCACAAAATATTGTTTGTATGCATTCATACGCGTGTAGATTTTAGTTTTGTTTGCTGTATTTTCTATCAATATTTATTGTTTTAAAATTTTACTGACTATTAACTGAATATATTTCAATGATAGCTTGGAAGCTCTTTAAAATAAAATCCGTTAATATTTGTAGTCTAAATATTGTCGAAAGGATTATACCAGATCGTAAAATCCCTTCCTTTATAAGTGAAGACTAAAATACTACTGGAAGACTGGAATGAAAAGATTTTATTTAAGAAAATCCTTATTTTGTTGCACAAAAATTTAAAGTCCGTCGTCCTTTAGTTTATCCTTCCCGCTTTCAATAGCAATTAGCTAGACACTTACGTGCTTTTGAAGGTACAAATCTAAAAATTCTTGAAAATCCACTAATTGGTGATTATTGATACCAGTTCCAACAAAAATTCTTTTAACCACTTCCAAATATTTGCTTTCAATATTCCAAATACTTTTACAAATATTGTATTTTTTTAATCGAAAGTTTGTTGGTGGAATCAAAAATGATTTGCATCTAAAAATCCTCCAAAACATCCCTTTACTTCAGTGTAATATTTTGCTCATATCCGGTAGATCTGATATTTTACAGAGTAGATTTTGTATGTTAGCTTCAGCATTTGCAAGACTAATATAGTGTTTTACACAAACATGTTCAGGAGAGCACTTGATATTTAAAATGTACCTATCTCTTGCTTTTAACCTAAGCAACAATATATCTTTTACTTTTCTCACAGTACTTTTTAATTTGTAACACTATTTTTTTAATTCCTTTCATCTCTGTATAATAATATTCACTAGTCACGGTTTTCATCGGTGTTTCTAAAGTTTTTCAAATCCCTATTAACATCAAATAAAACCTCAGAAGTAATGTATAAAAGGACACGAAGAATTGATAACAGTATTTAAGTACTAACTAACCAAATTTATACCTTAAATATGCAAATATAAGGTACATACCTATTTGTAAAGATGCTCTCAGATTTTCAGTGCACAAATCTCCACCAACGTGTCTTGGTTCTCGTGGCTAAGAATAAGACGCTACGAGACATAAACGGGACCGAGTTTTCAAATAAATACTTTTTAAGACGCGTTCCTGTACCATACTGTTTGTAATATACAGAGTGTACATGCTTTTGTGGGTAATAATTTAAGCCGAGGTACTTACTGCTCACAATATTAATTTGGTTACGTAGGGGCCACTGTCCGCGTTGCATTTGACTAATGCATGCATCCTTCAAATGGCGCAGGCAAATGCGTATTTGATATTAGGAACGCATGACGAGCGGTTGACGCGACGTTGTCGCAACGAGTTGCTTGTTTTTACGCACAATTTTGATTGTTTCTACGCAACGCCATACTTTGATGATTCAAAAGATAAATAAGATTACTTGAATTTATTTATAATTGCACTAGTAGCAGTATTTATTAAGTAGTTAGCAAGTTACAAATTAATTGAAGGCTACTTTCATTCATTGTATTGTATTTATGAGACCGTACTCTTAATGCGTTTAATGTCGTTAGTAACAGCTTAGTCCAAAATATTGCTTACGAATTCAGCTACACCCTGTAGAGGTACCTGTAAATATCACCACATTTTCTCATTTGAAATGAGGCTTTAATATGATGTTAACTAAGTATAGATTAGATATATTGCTGAAAAGGGAAGCCTAATACATTTTGTAAGCCTAGTTAATCTCTTGCCAAATTAAGTACAGTAAGTCATTCATGTTATTAGATGATCATATTAGATTAAGTATGGGATTATAACGTAGTACATATTTAAAAATAAAACACGATGTTTTCCCATTTTTTCCGTTCCCGTAAATCTTTGAGTAAAAAGTAGCCTATGTTCATCTCTTGGTTCTAAGCTCCACCAATTTTAGCCAAATCGATTTAGCCATTCTTGAGTTATAAATAGTGTAACTAACACGACTTTCTTTAGTCATCCATACAGCTTTTGTTATTTTGGTGGCCCTCGAGCATTAAATACTAATCTTTTCTTGGGATAAGCCAACAAACCTGATGGTAAAAAATCGGCGTCGTCCATGTATGTACCTACACCTGGTACACCAGAAGAGTTTCATCTGCGTTTCGGGCCTTTTAAGGATTGTTGGGGATTCTAGGATTGGGAATGGGTGGAGGGGCTAATTGGGCCTCCGGTAACCTCACTCTCACG
This sequence comes from Spodoptera littoralis, assembly GCA_902850265.1. NCBI lineage: Eukaryota > Metazoa > Arthropoda > Insecta > Lepidoptera > Noctuidae > Spodoptera > Spodoptera littoralis. The sequence goes on from LR824539.2 coordinate 6,497,587, forward strand.
AAGTCACGACGATATACAACCTAAGCGCTGTATCACGCCGGTTTTCTGTGAGGCCGCGGTATAACTCTGATTAGTTTCGTGCCTCATTCCGCCCTAAGTTCGAAAATTAAGTGTATTATGAGGTCGTAGTTCCATGTCAATTACTTCCCGATCATGAGGGTGAGTAAATGTAGAGAGTATTAAGATTTACTCACAAGCTTATTGGCTCTATAGGCTCTTAATCTTCAGTAAACAGGAACCATGTCATGCAAAGCTGATTAATCTAATTTAAATTGACTGATATCGATCGGAAGACCGAAAGCGCATTTCCTTGATGAGTATTTTACATTGAATTCTTAGCATTATAGCTCTATAGAACTTATCATTATAGGTATTTCATTTATAAAAGTTTTTTTATTAAACCGATATGACCTATATACCTTTATTTTTTTTTATTTTAACATACGATACGTATAAAAATATAACAATGATGAATACAAAAAAAAAGAACCTATGAGGAGATTTTTGAAGTCCAATTTCGGTTGAAAAATACTCTTAAAATTTTTATGACTATCATTGCAAAAAATGTATGATATGCACTTTAATTTCCTGCGTTATTCAGCGGCTGAAAGAATATGATAGGTATTTCGATGCTATTAAAAGTTGGAACTAAAAGCGACCTTATCGACAGCGTGGGGCGAACAATGAACAAGCAAAATATGTTGAATGTCTATCATCGGCTTGGGAACGACATTGAATAATTCTTGGTTGGTGACTATCAATCAGAGGATTTCAGACTGCGACTCTAATGTCAACGTTATTAATAAAACTCCTGGATTACCAACTAATTCACGATCAGGGATAAATGTGTCAAAATAGAATTGAATATTTGGTTTATGTTTGGGAATATCTTTAGGTTAGAGGTGGCATTTGTATTAGTATTAGTTACGTATATAGGATTATGTAAACAATAGGCAGATGATACATTGTTTTCTGTCACACGAAGTTGTGAATATTCAGAAGTATTAAGTAGGTTTCTTAATGGGTTAAGAAAATTGTCGATTGCTAACTAGCTCACTGCAATCCTATTGCAGATGGTTTGATTGAAACTAAATAATTTATTGTGAAAGAGCCTTTCTTCGTCATGAATGGGACGGCTCGACCGGAGTGATAGCACGGCCTCACATAAAACCGTCGTGAAACAACGCTTGCGTTCTGTTTCGTCGGATGAGTGAGGTTACCACTTTAGGAGGCCCAAAAATCCTCAAATTGTTAATCCCCAAAAGGCCAGTAATGCACTTGTAACGCTTCTGGTGGTCCAGGTGTCTATGGGCGATGCCGATTGCTTACCATCAGGTGATCCGTCTGCTCGTTTGTCAACTTCTCCAATAAAACAAAATGCCATAAAATAACCACCATCGGAGTTTTTAAAATGTTAGACTATTAGCTATAGTATGATGATGATATCGCTTAAGTGGATATGTCCAACCGCTGGTCGGTCGGACCTCGTCTCTGAGGCCTACCCCTAAGCTCGCTCCTCCTTTTAGTTTAACGTGTCCCTATATTCTAATCTTGTAAATTTTAAATATTTTTTTTGTAACATTGACATTATTTATTTTATCTCTCTCTCTCCGCGCGACAATTACATGACCCTGGTCAGTATTTGACTTTTGATCATTACATACGTACATATTTTTCATTGGTTTTTATCACAATATTATGTATTCACTATTCACGTATTTGACACACAATTTAAGCTAGTTCGAATAGCGCACCTACCTCTTATACAAGCATACCTAAGTTTTACTAACAATATTAATAGTGAGTTGACCTATAAATTCATATTATTGTTTATTCCAAAACTTTGTAGGGTTTGAGCATAAATAAATAAAATAGGATGTTGTCGGGAAGACAGTTCAGCGAAATGAGAGTGCTTTTATTTCTGTCTGCAAAATATTTTCGAACGAAGTTGTTTTGGAAAATACCTAGGATTTGAAACTGACTATGTTTACTTTGGTATTAAGTTTAGAGTTCGTGTTACTCATGTAATCAGTTTTAGATTTATTTTTTGCGTCAGTACGTTTAGTACATATCTATATATGTCTATAGTTACAACCAGATTATTTGTAAGGGTGAAAATCATCGAATAACTTCTCCCGCCTCGGTGAGGCGGGAGGGAGTGTCAGACTCTTACTGACTAAAAACCACCCCGTTCTTTCTCCTGTACTTCGAGCCGGAGCCCTGGTAACCCGTTAGGTTCTCCGCGACTCCGAAAATACAACCAGATACGAACTTATTTTTAGAATAATTAAACCAAGTATTCGTTTGGTTTTCATGAAAATGAAACGTCTGATGTTAAACGTAGCAGCTGGTCATCATCACGACAATATAGTCTGGTAACTATGTAAAAAAAAACATTTTCAATATTTAGAAATATCCAAAATATTAAAATACCTCGTTAATTATTAGATTTCATATAGACATAGGGTTGAAGAAGACGTGGAAGACTAAGGGGGAGGCCTTTGTCCAGCAGTGGACGTTTTTCGGCTGTTGATGATGATGATGATAGGGTTGAAATGGATGAACAGAAAAATCCAATTACGTCACAGTTATAAAATCAACTATTTCAATATTAATAAACTGTCATAAAAATATGAAAGTAAACACGATAATAACAATAACTTGTTATATAATTGAAGTAGCTACAATAAAATGAACCCAAAGTTATCGTATTAATTTCATGAACGATTAGTTATTAAAGCTGGGCTCTCGGACTTGGACCTACCAGGTATGGTCATAAATTGTTACCTAACTTCCTTCTATTGTTAATAGAGAAACAAACATTCGTAACATATTTATTTCTTACCAGTTCACTCGGCAAACAATGTCATGCAATTTTCGTAGAATAATTGCTATTTTTTATTTCATTTTATTATGTTTATGAAAGGCTTCATGCATATATATTTTTTTTAATAACACCTTGCCCAACCCTAGGATTTTCTCCTGTGTCGTGCGTGCGTTTACAAGTTCACATACATACATATATTAATGTATAAGGTGGACTTAATGCCATAGGCTTTCTCTTCCAGCCACACCTTTGGGTGATGCAGCGACAAAAACAAAAGATTGTCTTATATTCAGCTATTTCCTTGTTTTTGCATATTCACCATACTTAACGGTATGTTTATTATGCTATATGCTGCGGCTAAAACGAGTTTTCTGTTTTAAAGTGAATAAGCTCCTCTGCATATACTTTTCGAGAAAATACGTGAAAATACATACAGCTACGTAGTGTTATTTATTTACAAAAAAAAGATCACAAGACACAACATTGAAATTCCGGTCTCTTAACAGGATTTTCCGTACCTTCGTTTACGTTAAAACTTCGGTCCGCTCAAGCTGTTGTGGTTCTTTCCTCAAAAGGCCACTACAGAAAGAACTTGCTCGGTTCTCACACATAATCTATTATACATATTGTCTGGACTTTAAAAGAGACAGACTTCTGAGTTTGTTTCGGCATTTCTTCTCAGAGTAGTCAGTTAGGAAATGTCGGCCTCATCGTTCGCTTGATAAAATTGACGTGTAAAAGTGCTGCCTTGTAGCCTATTTGCAGAAATAAATTCACTTGTTTCACTTGTCACTTGTCACTTGTTTCACTTGAGCAAGCGTGGTGATTAATGCTCAAACCTTCTTCGTGTGAGAAGTGGCTTTGCTCAGCAGTGGGCATTTAATGGCTGTTGATGATGATGATGATGATGATGACGACCCTTAGATACTATTCGGTATTTACCTAAATAGTACAACTAATAACGTTTTGTTGGTTCATTGTAAATCAGTGTGACAACCACAGACCTGGAATTATTGAATCAAAATGTTTATTGGATTTCAATATAACTGGAAATATTGAATTTTAGCACTGAATATGAATTTCTACACACTGTTGCCCATTCATAAAGCGTGTTATATGTATTGTAATATATATATATATATACATTATTATACTACATACATCGTGCCCAGTATATAGCAATAGGCTCACCCCCTATTACATGGGACTCATAACATAAATAGTGAAAAGTAGGTGTTACATTGTACAGTGGTATAATGTGCACCTCTGCCTACCCCTTCGGGAATAAAAGGCGAATAATTATATAAGCAAGTTTTATACATAACATCATTACTGTCGTTTTGACGAGTGACCAGGTATTCAAAAGCCAATTTTGCCTATTTATATCCCATAATAAAGACTTTATTACCATACAAACTGATGGAGGCTTTTTGTGTTACAATACAAACAATCAATTTTACCTTTATCATCCTCTATATGGACCTGGAGAGTGGAGATAGCTGCAGCTAAGCCCACGTGACCGCACATCATACGCACACTTTCGTCAAATGTCGACTGCATGGTGATTAGAAGATTTTGAAGATTAAACATACATATTAACATCACGCCTTTTACCCCCAAAGAGGCATGCAGAGGTGCACATCACGGCACTTAATGCGACTATTTATGCTATGAGTATCTTATATATCTTGCCATATACCTATGCTACAGGTTGAGCCATATACTTATACAACTATTGAATTTCTTTTAAACCCCTGTAATTCGTTGCCCGACATGGATAGTCGAGGAAGTCGAGGAAGATTATTTGTACAGGATACTGATGCCCATCCGCCGCTGGTTGGCTGCAATTTTTAAACATGCCCAGATGTTAGTCATTTATTTAAATGTAGCTCTCAGTTCTACAACCGTAGAAAAACAAAGACAACTACACAGATGTACACACAATAAGTGTCGCAGAAAACAAATCCGCAAGTGATATCCATCAATTCGTACAAGACCCGCATAATCGATCAGACCCTATGTACGTTTCCAACACTTCTCAGAAAACTGGTTACGTGAAAATGCTGTGAGTTGGGATTTTACGTTTTTATCAAAATCGATATCAATCCCTCCAGGATATTCGATGTTTTGCGTTTAGCAACCAAAGTTACCTTACCTACGTACCCCTACCACGAGTTTTTGGTCTAAAAAATTCGCTCTGGACATCCTATTCTTGATGTGATTTAATGTTGTATACTCTTCTTTTGTGTGGATTAGAAATCATTCATAAAAGACCGTCACTTCAGTATCCAATTCTTATTTTCCACCTGTCTGAGTTCATAATAATATTATGGCGTGGCGGGCACATCTTTATTATTGCATGGCAATTAAGGAACATTTTATTCTATAGCTACCTACTTTATTAAAATACCCTATGAAGTCAATATGGTTAATATTTAGTATATTATACACAATATATTCAAAATTTTGTTTAGAGTTATGTTGTCATACGTTGGCGGTCTCAAAACCATCAAAATTCAAAAGATAGACGAATTGTATGTGAAAGTCACGGACCAATAGTCCCTGGAAAATCAATATTTAATATTGTAAAAAAAAAATCAAAAGACTAAAGTTTTAAAACTCATTATTTTCTTTGCAAACATATTCTGCCTTCAACATGCACCAATTGCTTCACTTTGACATCTTTCCAGTATAATATGAAGAATTCAATAAAAACATATTCGAACATTCATCAAAAAATTGTAACTGTAGATATTACGTAGCAAATTTGATCATCGATCTCTCATATTAATTTATAAAGAATGATAATATTGTATGTATGTATAAGTTCACTATGTTGATCATACGTGATAATATAATAAAACATATTTATGGTATAAATAACTATTTCTAAGAAGAATATGTTTATATAAAATATACAACTCTTTTTTTTGTATTTTTAACATAAATTCTTTTCTGTTCGTAACAACCTATGTTGTATCTATATATAGCCCCGGCACCTTTGTTTTTTTTTTTTAATAATGTTAATAGATAATTAAGTTGTTCAACTCTTCGATTTGCCCTATATTAATTAACTTCAAGCGAATCTCGTAGTTATTTTATAATTCACTTAAGAAATAAAAAAATAAGTGTAAATAAACCTCCAGTAACGCACTAACATATAACTTCAAATAATCTAGTAATGCAGTTTAGTAAAAACTGCATTTCACAACGGCTTTTAAACGAAAATTAATCGTAAGAGTAAACTAATTAGAACGTTAACAACATTCCCACTAAACAATGCACGTACGAATTGAATGCGATGCGAGCGTGTTAGCGACATTTGTGTCCTATTTAGAAAATTATGACGTCAAAGCTGTTTATAGCAGGCACCATGTTCGAAGGTCGTATGTTAACCCTGGACTGTTTCATGTCATACTGATATTCGCGTGACCAACTCATTAATATTAGATCACCACAAACTACCCTACCCAAAAACTGCCATAGCTATGTTAGTTTGACCTAGTAACAGGCATAATATTTACTGGGCAGTCAAATATTTAATTTGGACTATCATAAAAATGGACGTAAAAGAAGTAACTACCTTGTGGTTGTTTTTCCTTGTTATAAACATTTTCAGGTCACATGGTATCTTATTTGTGGTAAATGATAATCCAGCTAAATGTCATTCGGGTCATAGTATTTTTTAAGGGGGGAAAATCATCGAATGACTGCTCCCGCCTGGGTGAGGCGGGAGGGAGTGTCAGACTCTTACTGACTAAAAACCACCCCGTTCCTTCTCCTGCACGACGAGCCAGAGCCCCGGTTACCCGTTAGGTTCTCCGCGACATAGTATAGGGTATATGATATTGTATATATTTGTATTACAGAAAGTTCATTCGCCTAAAACATCTTTCTAAACTAGCCTAGAAATAATATGGTACAGAGACATTTAATAACATAATCTCTGAAATTTCTAAAGAATATGGTCTCAAGACATAAAGTAATAAAGAACATTATAGAATGTCTGTGTGTCGTTTCATTGAAGCAAAAGACGATAGCAGAACGCTAAAGGGAAACTCGCGTCATAGTAAACTAGGGCTTCTTTTTATCCCCAATAGATAGGGATTCCCGTGAAGTGTGTCGTGAAGAAATTATAGGTTTGTTATATTGCATCACCTTTGTAAATAGAAATTATCTTCAACTACGCTCTTTGGTAAGTATTTTTTTACCATAAAGGTACCCTTACACATAAATAGCATGCTAAAAGGCGTTCTATTGAGCATGCTCAAAAATATTCAAACATTGAACGTCTGTCGATTCGCAAAATACCTGAAATGAGCATGCTAATGTTGAACAACATTCCGATACACATGATATTAGGTGACAATTGAAGCATGCTCTCGTGCTTGAAATTAGCATGTATAATAGTACCATAACCCCACAAGGAATTTTATTAATAAATACGAATAAGTATCTTCATTATTGAAAAAAAATAAGTATATTTAAGGCATATACTAATAACTGCTGCAAGTATGTTTCTTTTCTCTTATGCTCTTATTAACTTAGTCCTAAATACCCTGGAAATGAAATTCACTAAATATAATTATCATTAAATATGATTTGTGGTTAAACCACAATAATAAAATCGGCACTCACCTCACTGTTGATTATACCTAACATTGAAATCATTAATCACAGCGTCAATTTCCATCCAATTTAAATGTCATTTTCACCAAAAAGTTTCTTTGTATTTAACTGTATGAAAGACTGAAGACCAACATACGACCATTTCCTGAATTTCAAGAATCTTCATGTTTTCATAGGTGACGTTTATTTTCATTCCCTATATTATGTTTGTATTTCGTTGCTTATTTATTTACCCTCCGTATATAAATTAAGGTCTATCGAGTGTTCAGTAAGTATATTCTTATGCGAGTTTCCTTGTTCCTACGCAATGTATAATAAACAACACTCATAATGTTTCTAAGAACGAAAATAAATGTTTTTCACTTTACTTACGACAAAACCAATTATAGGTATACTGAGTTGACATATTGAAGAAGACGAAGATCGCACTTGTCTACGTTTCCAAGAAAGTTAATAAAGTCAAAGGCCAATATCATTAACTGGAATACAAACTAGATTCCATGAAGTTAGGTACTGAATTTTTTACATTATATAATTACATTTGTCGTCTTTCTACGAAGTACTTAAACAAACTATAGACATATAATAAAACCTTGTTGATTCCCATTAAGGTAAAATAACATAACACAACATCGCGCCTTTTATCCCCGAAGGGGTAGGCAGAGGTGTACATTATGCCACTGTAATATAACACCCACTTTTCACTATTTATGTTATGAGTCCCATGTAATAGGGGGTGAGCCTAATGCCATATAGCGGGTACAATATCAGACACAATATCAGACTCCGTGCTACTACTGTGATTTTTTTTAAACTTAGTAATACTTTGCCCGACCCGGGAATCGAACCCGAGACCCCTTGCCCGGCAATTGCACTTGCGACCACTTGGCACTTAAAGCAATCTTATGTTAGATAGGCAGATAACGTTAAATCTTCAAACGTATTTTTTTTCCCAAAGTACTTATTTTAAAAAAAATATCCAGATTATCACATAGTTCATCGAATGAATGCCATAAAAGGAACTAATCAACTTTAAATATCGAACAAACACACGGCCAAACAGAAATAGTTTGTTTACAAAAAAAAAATGAAATAAAAAAGAATTCCGTGATGTCCATGTAAACAAAGAGAATTTACGTCACCTGTGTCGTTACTTAAGGCTTAGTGTCGACGCTATTTTTAACACCAACAGCTTGCCCAGCGATTTGTTATACTCGGAAGCCATTTTACTAATACTGTTTGGTATACGCGAACTCGATGCCTTAATAGAAGGAAATAATGATACTAAGTTTATGTCACTTACAGAACTGTCAGCTATTGAACTTAATTCACAAGATATTGTTTATATTTAACTAGCGACCCGCCCCGGCTTCGTACGGGTACAATATGCATGTAGTTATTATACAAAAAAATCTTTCTTAAGAATCACTCTATCTATTAAAAAAAACCGCATCAAAATCTGTTGTAGTTTTAAAGATCTAAGCATACATAGGGATAGACAGACGGCGCGATAGCGACTCTATTTTATACTATGTAATGATTACAAAAATATCTATTACATAAACTTCTTCATTTATTATATAAAATATCATACATTCTCTATGTCACAAAATACAACTTATCAAAGATAATTATAGAAGTTATAGTTACATCTATTCGCAAAAGTTGAAACATAAATCTTAGTATAATTTAACTGGAAACTAACAGCAAATAGCCAAAAGAACCAAGAATCTAACACGAAATCCTCTTACAATAAAATATTAGTATGATAACATTACTAATTTGGTAGTCGGCGGCTTTAATACGCACCCGAAATGGGCGTGCAAATTTCCTGTCTAGTATAATGGTACCCACCTTAATTCATGACCTCGGGGTGCAAACCACGAGCGTGACATAATGAATATTGCGACGCCTATGAAAGCCTTTTAAAGACATTTTGTCATGGATACCGCGACCTGTCATGTAATCAGACAAAATAAAATTAATGATTATGCGAACGAAAGAAAAGGGTGGTTTGTTATCTATTTTTTGGCATAATATTTTGTCTAAATCGTCTTGTCTTTGTCTGTATTTTTGGCACAAGGTCATGTGTGTATAATAATTAACTCGAACTGAAGTGTAGAACGGTTGAGTCCTATATAAAAAGATAGGCATAATTTCATGACTACTAATTTTTCAAGACATTACTAACCACATTGTTCCATTTTAAACATCAAATTATATATATATATATATATATATATATAATTACTAGCTACTTCCGCGCGGTTTCAGTCACTCTGCTCGGCGCCTATTAATTGTAGCATGATACTCTATAGCCTATACCCTTCCTCGATAAATGGACTATCTGACACAGAAATATTTTTTCAAATCGGACCAGTAGTTTCGGAGATTAGCGCGTTCAAACAAACAAACAAAAAATTCAAATTTAAACAATTTCAGCTTTATAATATTATTAGTATAGATTTATTTCTCAAAATATAAAAGTATATACTGTTATTTTAGTCTTATACAACATCCATTTCTCTTACGAAGAAAGCACTTAGCTTTAAACAATATTAATGCTTGGTCAGTTGAAAGTGCTACAAGACAAATATCTACACCAATATAGTGCACTGGACTTTATTTAGATTGCACAAATGAACCATTTAATTAAATCAAAACCAGATTTTTTTAAACTATTCTGTTTCTGGTTTTTTCAATAAAATGTCAGATAGGAACAATAGTAACCGTGAGAACTATTTTCATAATCATTTTCCAAAAACATCTCAATAGACTAAACGGAAATTAATGGCGAATGTATGTTTTTGGTGTCAGCATACAGGTTGAGGCATGTGATGAATTGAATGGAAATTCGCTTCGTCATCTATTTAATCGTTAAACTGAAATTTCCAATTCATTATTTATTTATCTTTAGGAATATGCAATGCAATGTTTTTGCGTTAAGTTTTCTTGTAAAAGATGGATAAAGACTGCCTCGTTGGCCGAGTGATCGCAATTGCGACTGCCGGGCAAGGGGTCTCGGGTTCGATTACCGGGTCGGGCAAAATAAAACTGGGTTTTTAAAAAACTCTCAGTAGCACGGAGTCTGGAACTGTGCCCGGTATATGGCAATAGGCTCACCCCCTATTACATGGGACTCATAACATAAATAGTGAAAAGTGGGTGTTACATTGTACAGTGGTACAATGTGCACCTCTGCCTACCCCTTCGTGGATAAAAGGCGTGATGTTATGTTATGTTATGTTATGTAGATGGATAAAGGAATAGCTTAAAAGATTTACGCCATTTTTAATAAACCTGTGAATCGTAATACCACATCTTAATCAACGTTTAATTATAGGGATCCACTCTTCGAATTATTATGTATTCAATGTCCAATTACATCCTTGGCATTAAGAATTTCGATAGAAGATTACAGATTAGTCAGACAACCTACTTAATTACTTATTCCCAAAACAAATTCTCAATGAAAATAGGGCTTCTAACATTTGAAAGCATTCGGAAAGGTCGTTAGTTTTACATCAAGGCTTGATGAATTTGTAATGTTACTTCCAAAACTCGGAGAAGGCAGCATCGTGTCATTGTTTTCTTGATAAACATTAAGGAATTCTGATTGTAGCTTTGCGAGGATTTCAAAAACTTGCTACAAACAATTTGTAATAAAACCTTTGAATTTGTTTCGGTACGATGTATTCCATGATACGTTTAAACGTGTTTTATAGCTCCACGGATTAAAGGATATCTGAATATTACCAACCGTTACTGTGTCTGGGCGAGATTCATTAGGATATTATCTACTTAAGGGTTTACTTATGTCTTTTTGGGACTAAATGTTTGTAATTACAGTAAATTAATTGAATTTAAAAGTCGTTTACAGAGAGATGGAGTAATAAACAAATTGTTAAGGTTTGATATGATATTAATTGATGGTCTTGAAAAAAGATCTCTAAGACGATTATAATATGGTTCAAATAACACCTACATAATAGGGTAGACGACTAATTTTTATTTTAATGTCCGTCTGGTAGATTATTTAGAAACATTAGACACGTATTTTTTATTTTCTCACAGAAACGAATAGTTTCGAAGATATATTGATTTGAAATGTCGCGTGACGTCACTTCTCAGTACATTTTATACTAAGAAATGACATTTTAGCCCCCACTCCTAAACTTTGATTCGTTTTATCTAAGTATTGTTTTATTATACGACAAAATAAAAAAATACGTGTCTAATATTTTTTCATTACCTAACTTACGGACTAATTATATTTTTAATTTTCATACTCTGTCATCATCCCCATTGTCGAAACTAGGACATCAGCCAATAATCCGACGAATAAACCAAATATAGAGTTGTATTTGTCTTAAACAAACGTGTCGTACGTGACTTCATAAAGAATATATACGGTTTGTCAGGCATTTTGTAAGTACAGTCAACTTTTATCTCCTGACTCCCAGGCAGGCAGTGCTATGCTTTTTATGTCAGTTAAGATTAATCCTGGCTTTTGCTACTGGTCTTATACTTTCATGTTTTTGTGGAAAAAGTTTATTTTTCTTTGTAAGCCACCTCGTTAACATTATTAGTACTTAGGTCTGTGTACCCACTACAGAAATATTTAATTACTTTATTGTGAGGTCCTTTTGCAATTCATTCATTTTTCTAAAATCTTTTGGTTCAAGAAAATCTTAATTTTCTCTGTATTACAATATTATTCACAGATTTATTTTCTAACGTCCACTCTTAACAAGAATAGTTGAACAAACTAGATAAGAATATGCACAAATATACTCTGAAAAGCAAGTGCACTCTTGGTTCCTTTATTCATATGATCCTATGGTTCAGCAACTTAATATAAATAGAGGAAAGTCAAGCAAAGGAAAGTTGAGGAAGAGTCGAATTTCCAGCTCACCATTAGTGACCCGACACGGGTGGTATTTTATTAGAAAACCCCATTAACACATTTTAGCCGACCCAAGGATTGAACCCGGTTTGCATTAGGTATGTATATTGTGTCCTATTACACGGACTTAATAAAATACCTGACTAAAATAGAACATACTGACACCAGTCCCTGGTACAGTAGAGAAAATACAAACGGATTGCAATGGGTGGTATGTTTCCCGTTTAGTTCACCTGTTCTACGTGAGACTAGTTCTAGCTGAGCTCCCGTTTAATGCAATGGCTATAAAATCTAAGATCAATGTTTACTGGAAACCAGTATTATATACCGTTTGTTGTCGTATTATGACAGCTCTTTCGTTACAATTAGAACTATAATTGAGCGACGACCGGTACCAAGTTAATTCTATTTGTCTTTGAGAGTACATCATCAATTCTTGCCCCGTTGTCATTCGTATATATTTGATAATTAATGCTATTTCAGTGCCAAACACTATAACAAAGGCTTGGCAACGGAGCAACAGCCGCAAAAAATAAAGGTTAAGTGAATTTATCGTTGCAAATAGGTCGGTATTTCGGCTTTTGTTTGTCGACGTGAAGGATTTAGAGTTACTTAATAATTGTGCTTGCTTGTGACTGCTAAGCCTTAAGTCACCTTGATCTATAGTCACATACATGTATGTCAGCAGTTCTCAGTAGTCACCTAATAAATAGCATTGGCACTACTTAGAATTGGTCCCATTGTTTGTACTTTCGTGGGAGATGGGGCGTGATGCTTAATGTATATCAAATACGTATCACTCTAGAGTACACCTACTCTAGTATAAATATGTTAACCAAAGATACTACTAATAAAAGAATCCAAACACTAATAAATAGTGACATTTTGTTTGTCAGTATCACACATGAGCTGACTGGAAAAAAATTTGAACACGCTAAGATAAGGAGTCATAGTTCTACCTACGTTATAGTTATTCAGCCAGTCTAGTCAGATAGTGTTAACACATGCCCAATTTGCTACGTATATCTGCTTAAAATATAGGTCATAACGTCTCAGCCTAGGCTAATATATTTGCACAGAATTTTCATGGACTGTTTCTTGGCTAGACCTCCCGTCGCCGCCGTGACCCCAGACTTGGCTCCCATTCAGTATACCATTGATATACAACCCATTCTACAAACTTAAAATCTGGTGAAACGAGATCTGTGCCCCGATTTTGGATTTACTGACACAGTTTTTATGGATGGTTGGTATTAAAATATAAAAGTGAAGATGGGTTAATATTATTGTGTGCTTTAGTTTTAAAAATTTATTTTTGGCTATCAACCATACCAGTGATATCAAATAGTTATCTCTGAAAATGTAGCTGCGTTTTAGTAGACAAGTCGTAATGTAGATATGTCACATAAGATTTAGTATAGTTTCATCACCAGTATCCAAGTTTCACTTTTTATTTGTTCGTAGCAAATTCGTAGCAATAGGGTAGTTAATGACTAATTTTTTACTTTAATATGCGTCTAGTAGGTTATTTAAAAACATTAGACACGTATTTTTAATTTTTTTTACGGAAACGAATAGTTTCCCAGATATATTGATTTGAAATGTCGCGTGACGTCACTTCTATGTCCATTTAATACGAAGAAATGACGTTTAGCCCCCACTCCTAAACTTTGATTCGTTATATCTAAGTATTATTTTATTATACAACAAAATAAAAAAATACGTGTCTTATATTTTTTGATTACCTAACTGACGGACTAATTACATTTTTAATTTTCATACCCTGTCATCATCCCTATTGGCGTAGCAAGCTTTGTTAATTTATTCTTCAATGAGAATCATCTCGTGTTCGCGTGTTTTTTTTTCTATAATCAACGTTACTATTTTTATTTATTGTTGATGTTTTTATGATCACACACATTAGGTAATTATTAAAATGTCACATGATTTCAAAAGTAAAGATACATTTGATTTAGTAAATTGATGATCCTAAATTTTATCCTTAAATCAAACTTAAGCTTGACCAACAAGGCAGTCTACTTTAATTATTAATTTGGCATTGTAACCGAGTGCCAAATAACACGACCCAATTTAAATAAGCTTCGTATGTAAACGATTCCCTGTTAATATATTTGCTTGTGTTGCAAACTATTAGAAGTAGCCAAATCCCGGGTTTGCGTTCTTAGTTATTTGCACAGCCCGGGCGGCATATTCAATATTGTAGGATCGAACCAAATCGAGGGTTCAAACTGCCTAATTGTTAAGTAGCTGTTATTAATGAGAAGTATCTACGATTTCAGTTCTTATACTGAGTGAAATATATGACTTCATATTTTCGAAATAAATAGTTTCTAAGTTGTTATTTTTGTTAACCAATTGGAATTTTGTATAACTAATGTCTCGTGATGGCAGGGTGGATGACAGGGTATGAAAATTAAAAATCCAATAAGTCTATGAGTTTGGTAATAAAAAATATTAAACACGTATTTTTTTATTGTGTCGTATAAGAAAACAATACTTAGATAAAACGAATCAAAGTTTAGGAGTAGGAGCTAGGTACATCATTTTTTTTATTTTAAAACGTACCTAAAACTGACGTCACACGATATTTCAAATCAATATATCGTCGAATATATTTGTTTCCCTAATAAAATAACAAATATGTGTGTAATATTTTAAAATAAATTACCAGACGGACATTAAAATAAAAATTGGTCATATACCCTATTGACGTGAACGTAGTGATGCATTGGTATGTAAGTATCTCTTGTATATGGTTTAACTCATCGAGTACCGGTTTTATAGACACAATTAAAGAACAATAGGTCGCGGTCACCGGTGACCGCTTGGTGTTTGACAGTTTAAAATTACATTTCTGTTAATTGACGGCAATTTGCATAAGCACTTACCTTACCTTTAAAGCTAAACCTTACCTTTCTATTCGATTGTTCACAGCGTCGGAATAAATCCTCCTTACTACCCACCTCTACCCACACTTTCAAGGAAAATAAACGCACCATTTTACTACTCCTAATAACACATTTTAAGATCAATGTATTAGGAAAATATTCTTTAAAAAACTCAACAGATATTTGAGTGATTATAAAAGAACAAAGGTTATATTATGTAGTCACAAAAGAACTACATAATAGATTAAGAAACCAGCTTTAGGTCTAAATATTGATCCTTAAGATACATAGTGCATAAAGAGTGTGATAGCCAACATTATTTTTAGGTATATGACCACTGCTGTGCATGCTTTTCAATTTGTACAGTGAGCTTATTTAGAGGTATTAACCAAAGTATGGAGGTACCATAATTCAAAAGATGTAGTCTTAACATGATCTATGTTTCTGCTGTTTCGATAAAATTGACATTGAAATATCAAATAAGTGGTCGTTCACTGAAATTACATTTTTGCTAGGTATATCGTATCATCAGTGTGCGTAATCCCTTACACTTGTGTCACCGACGGATAATTGGCGTGACCCGTTTTGTTCAAATACAGGGCTGGGATAAAACACACAAAGAAAAGCCCAAACAACGTAAATTGTTGGTTAAAGTACCTTAAGCTTATTACCAACTAGTTTTAGTTTTAATGCTTTGCTTAACTTGAACTACGTTAGGTAACACGAACCAGTATCGGCGATATATAAAACAATTTGTTAGCAACCAATAAAGCCCGCACATTGGTCTAAAAGCCAGGCTTTGCAAACAGCTCGGCTCTGATTTATGATCGAAGGAATGCTGTTTATGAGTTACTTTTAGACTATCTGTTTTAATAAAAACATACTAAAGATTTTATTAATTTTTCTTCTATATTGGTTCGTGCCAATATAACATATACTCGTAATATTGTTGTCTTGTACGTTATTTTCTATTGTTCGAACTTCCTTGTTCTAATTATATTTTTCCGAGAGGCTTTTGTTTTGCTAACGACAATTAGCTCTTAGCTTGAATTACAAAAGTCGATGTAAGATTTCAATCGACATTTTACCAAAATAAAATTTCTTGGAATACTTTCTTCTAGTGTTTAATATAATATCAAAAATAGGAAGTCATACATTTCTGTTCTAACATAAAAAGATTTCACTTGATTTTTCGTAATGAGGAGTAAAAAAGGTGTATCCATTGAAGTGTCCATATTCCATAGTGGTGGCATACTGGCACAACAGCTAAACGACAAGAGAATTCATTCACCTTTTTTAGTGCGGAACTGAGATATGGGAGCGCGTATGTCAACCTTTTTAGTACTTACGGAACTATGGAATACTTGATAAGGCCTTTTTGTGTGATCTTATTGTCGGATTGGTAGTTTATGGGTGTACCCACAAATCAATATTTGGTCATAAAAGAAAAACGATCACACCTTTTGATGGATTCCCAAATATTTTATTCTGCATTTTTTTAAGAACTATTTTATAATGATATCAAGGAGCATGATGCTTTTATCTGTTTATAAACTATACCTAAGCATTCATTTCCTTGCCCCAACATACTTTATATGATACTAAAACTTTCATGAGGTCTTTAGGTGGGGAACTAAAAGATAAATCATGAATAAAGTGCGGAGCCAAGGTCTGGAGGAAGATGCAATTTCTCTTCCGTTTACGATGAAAAATAAGACATAAATAGCTACATTATAAAATGTGTGTAGGATAAACAATGTACTGAGAAATAGCAGGAGTATTAGCAACGTATAAAACTGAACTATATATTAATTTAATCGTGAGGGTTGTTCATGACTTGCAAAAATTGAGTGTAGCGTACCCTTTTGGTAGTAAACAGGATTCCATGTTTATTTTGTAATATACACCAAAAGATTTTTCCACACTATTTTCGGTAGCTGTTGATAAAACCCGAAATAATTTGTGGTTTCGGATCGCCTTTCAAAAGTTACACGTGTAAAACGTTGTATGTTTCCCGTAATCTGCCTCGAGCCACTTGGGTATTGATATATTATTACTTTCAGGAACTAATTAACAACATTTTGAGTGTGCCACTCATCTGAATCGGATGGAGCGTGGAATGATTTATGTAGAGTTAAAACAAAACCACATATTATTTTGGTCCTTTTAACTATGAGAGTTATAATTGCGATAAATATTAAACGTTAATGATAACCAATTCGCTGTTGCAGGTTATAAACTGAAAAGGAAATATATATACCACTAAACCAGCTGGTTTTTCTACACTACATCTCAATAAAACTAAAGGAAACAGCAATTACTTACTAGTACTTCGCACAGAAAACTAACGCCATCATGGCTGAACAGTTACGTTTTCAATTTCTAAATCAACCTGACAGACAAAGCTGAATACCTTTCAAAGAACACGATCACAGTTGACCTGCAATCAAAAAAAATACTTAGCGACGTTTAACCAAAAGTGCTGACCCTGACCGTATTGGGAAAAGGCCAGGAGAAAGGAGTTTTAACAATAAATGTTTTCATCGTATCCCATGGTCCCGGTACAAAGTTTTGACCACTCTTCGCTTTCCACTTTTTGACCAGTTCGCCCCTTTTTTTGTTTATTTGACCGTTTGAATGGATTTATTGCTCTTTGCGTAATACAATTTCCTTTTACGTCGTGTTTAAAAGATTTACCTTGCTATAATGGGATTTGTGTTAAAGTTGTGCACTTGTGTAATGTAGTGTAGGAAAAACTTGCAAGGATGAGTAAATATGAAAGTTTTATATTGTCTACTGATACTGTAACTGCTTTCTGTTTCCAACTTTATGTACCTACTTACCTGAGTTTCGTTGAATGAAAGATCGTCAATATTTGTTTCGAATTGAGTCAAAAATGTTTGTGATAGTTATTTTGCTAAAAAGTCTTCTTAATCGGCGTTATACTAACCTACATTACAGACTAACCTCTTGTCTGTTGAGACACCGGCTTCCAGTAAAAACACATTATAACCGCAACTGTCAAGTCAACAGACAAGAAGCTAATAATGATTTTAATAGGCATGGAAAACTCAAAATTACCAAAATAACAAAAAATCTAATGGTATTCATATTATTAAGGGTTAGCATCAACACGTCCCCTTTGAAGCTCCGGAAGCCTCCTAAAATAAAATTGCAAAAAAGTTTTGTTTACCTTTTAGCGATAAAAATAGATATCCACAGTCTAAAAAAGAAATATGCAAATCTGAACCAACAGGGACTGTGTGCTGTGACTATAAATAAATACATTGCAACATGTATCCCGAGGTGGTGAGCGTTTGTTTTATTAGTTGAATTCTTTCGGGACAACACATGTTTGGCTTTAAACGAATCGATTACAAAAGAGACTGACTTTTTAAACTTTTGTATTGGAGTGAAGAGATTTAAAAGGAAAGAACAGTATGTCTTTGTTTGCTACGTTTTTATTTAAAAACATACTCCAAATAATAAAGGAATGGAATTGTGCCCGGTATATGGCAATAGAATCACCCCCTATTACATGGAACTCATAACATAAATAATGAAAAGTGGGTGTTACATTGTACAGTGGCATAATGTACTCCTCTGCCTACCCCTTTGGGGATAAAAGGCGTCATGTTATGTAAAAACAATTTCTATTTGTCATCATTTCGCGAGATTTCCATTTACACCCAGTATGTATAGATTTGTCAATACAAACTCTTGTATAAAAATCTTTGATTAAAATCAAATCCCCAGAAAATGGTACTTTATATATACATAGGTACCAACATTCATACATCTCAGCGTGTTTTAATGAATTTTGAAAACTTTTACCTATTCAGTAATAAGTTACCTTTCAAATGGTTAGTTATTAAAAGGTAGAGGATTTAACTTTGTTAATTTAAAGTCGCTACGTTAAGCAGTTGTCGGAATTTAGGTTACTCTTGTTTGTTTAACATATACATACATATAACTCGAGTAGTATTTGTGCGCAGTAGGGCTGCTTCTATTTTTTTTTACTAACAAAACCTTCATGTTTTTTTCCAACAACTTCACTAGGATTTTCTCCTATCTCGACGGTGCTATTGCAAACATATCATATACATCATTACTGCTAGATTTAGGACTATGAATTTGTTAATGTAACAAGAAATATTCCTCGTCGCAATTGAACACTTGACCCGTGTACCAGTTGCATGGCCCAAATGTCAGTTGTAAAGTCGCATAAAACCAAACGAGTCTTATTAACCGATGTCAAATTAAAGAAGATTCTCATTTTAACCTGTATATATAGTCGCGGAGAACCTAACGGGTAACCGGGGCTCCGGCTCAACGTGCAGGAGAAGGAACGGGGTGGTTTTTAGTCAGTAAGAGTCTGACACTCCCTCCCGCCTCACCCAGGCGGGAGCAGTCATTCGATGATTTTCCCCCCTTAAAAAAACTTATATAGGTATATGTTTGTCCGCGATAATCTCCCCATTGGTATAACCGATTTTGATACGGTTTTCAAGAAAAGTATTTGTTACACTTAGGAAAAGGTTTTAGTACCTATACTAGTTAAGCGACTTTAAAAAAGAGGGGTTTGAATTCGATTTTTTAAAAGTGGTGTATAAAAGAATTATTATTATTTCTATCTACTTCTTATATAACATGTTTCATAGATTTTTAATACAATAAAGTATGAAATTATAGTATCTACGTACTATCTCTGACAAAAATTCAGATACTTTTATTTATTGAAGAAGTGTCTTACTCTTGTGAGTGTTCAAGAGTTTAACGACTTTGTACGATATTGAATTGTTATACGTACTACTAACTGGATACAAAACTTGAAATTCGAATCGAGATTATAGATATCATAGAGTGTAGGATCCTGCTAGTGTGTTACTAAATGGATGAAAATACAACAATTTAGATATTTTGTCAATTTATTGGATTATAGATTTATACAATATAAAAGGTGGAAACATTAATGGTATATTGTAAATCACAATTATGACGAAGAAAGAAAACTGAAAGACATGTTATTGTAACCTAATCGACTATTGAAGCGTTATAACAGTCAACTTAAATACCCAATACCCAAATATCAGTCGCTCAGCACGAAATTTAGTAACGAAACTGGTTTAAACTCCATACCAGTTGGATAGGAACGAAGAAAAGGAAGAAAAAGAGGAACAATACACTCCTGATCACATGGATCTCTCAGCCCTGCTAAATTCAAGCGTTCACGTGAACTATCCACGAATTCTGACCACGTCTGTTAATCAAGTGGGTATTTTAGGGGCGGGCTTGTGCATACTTAATGAAATAATTTGCATAATCTTCGTTTGTTACCCGGGATTGGTTAGCGGGAGTTGCAGTTTCGTTCTACGAAAACAATGTTTAATTGTTAGTCTTATCTTTTTATCGTTTTTATCTCATTCGTTTTGTGTGGCACGAAATAACTGGATGCTCTGCTCTTAATTTGATTTCGTTCTGGATGTATTGTTGTTTGTTATTGCTGTTGTTTCTGGGCTGTGATAGTTATGATATAGCGGGTCTTATATTAGAACACGCAGTGATTCGTTGATGTGAGATTTTGACTTTGTTTGTTTATTTATTAGTGAATATTATATTATCAATATTAAATATTCATCTTCTTTTTAGTCTTGTAATTGATTGATAAATACGATTCAAATTGAATATTCGGCCAAAATACGTGACTCGTATGTTACATAAATATCCGTATCATGTACTTATAAAAGGTTCGCTAATGAGCTTACCTGACTAAATGAGTACTGAATATGTGAAATATATTATCAAAAGTGGTATTGATTTAGCTCTAGACTGGATAACCTAACCCTGATTATATTAGTACACAAATAGATTAAAAATGTATTCTTCTCGTATTATCTTCACTATCTCAACCAGAGTATGTCTACTGCTGAACAAAAGGCTTAATGGAGATTTGTTATACCACATTCGGTAACTAATGAAACTTTGAGGACCTATACCTGAATCCGACCACATAACATACATACATCTATACATATGTCTCTACTATTCCATGTACTAATAGGACTGCAACAGTACAATAGATCGATACAAATAAAGACAAACAATACAGAAGCACCTACCAGCCGGGAAGTACATAAACAGGTATAAATCCATTTGCAGTCACATTGCTGCGCGCAACTGCTGCAACATCAAACACAGGGAGCTGACACAGCAATGAATGTCGTACGTAAATTACACAAGCCGTCAGATATGTGGCACTGGGACGCTGGTCAAACTAAGTAATGGCTTTAAAGCGCAATGCTACTAGATTTTACGGACATTGATCAGGCTAATTAGTTTTGGGATACCTAGTCTATTTGTGAACCGATGGTCGATATTAATGTTACAAGTGTCATTTTCGTAATTGTAAAACGAAATATCTTGATTTAAGTATGATGTAAGTTAAGTGTAGCTAGATAAGATTATTGATTTCTCTTTTAGTATATGAGGGTAAAAAATGTCGAAGCACTTGTTTGATTGTACTTAAAGATTTTTTTTTCTTTGTTTCAGGTAAATCTACGATGAAATCAAAGTTCATTATCGCAGTGCCTTGAGTAAGTCATTCCTATACCACCTTGTGTGCGTACGGCGCGTCGCGTTCCGCGCGCAGCTCAAAGAGCCATCAGACCACCACGGATGAGGCCCAACAGGGCTGATGCCGATTCGGAGTCGCCGAGAACCTAACCGGTTACCGGGGGTCAGGCTCGAAGCACAGGAGAAAGAACGGGGTGGTTTTTAGTCAGTAAGAGTCTGACACTCCCTCCCGCCTCACCCAGGTGGGAGCAAACATTCGATGATTTTTCCCCCTTAAAAAAAATACCACCTTGTGAACTTTATATAAATTCTTTCACTACACATATAAAATTAGAGGAAGCCAGTCGGACGACTGCTCAAAATTTTAATCATAAATGTTATTCGCAAAACAAGAAGTTTCACCAAAATGTCTATAACACCACACTTAGTACATAAACAACGGTTTTGTTACGAACTATTCTCAGTCTCGGTACAGCGAATAGTTTTTGAGTTTCGTACTAGAACGTAAAAACAATTTCTAAAATTAAATGGATTTTCGCGTTCGTACATTTCAACTGTTTTGCGCATGACACACCTCTATTTCAAGTAAAGTTGAGATAGGTAGGATTCAATTTCCTACCGTACCACCTGAATATGATAACGAATCACGATATTGTTTCAATTCCAGAAAACGTTTTTCTCATTACACGTAAAAGAGTCTAGTTTGACAATTTTACTAGAGATGTGTAGCTATTGTGGTAACTATTATATATATAGAGCTATGTTATGATGATATGTCGTAGTGGCCTGGAGGTTTAAGACGTTCGCTTCTCATTCACGAGGTCCGAAGTTCCGTGGCGTCCAAAACTTATCAACGACAAGTACCAATGTCACTTTTTCCGAGTTATATGTACTTTCTAAGATTATTTAGACACCACTGACAAACAGTGAAGGTAAATATCGTGTTTAAAGTTGAGCTTATAATTTCTAATTATAAATTTGATATCGCCAACCATTGAGCAAGTTTGGTGATTAATACTCAAACCTTCTGAATGTGACATGAGACCTTTCGGTAGCTACGTATAGGCTGTTGCTGTGTTGTAATGAGAACACAGTAAAATATACTTATTACCAACACTATTCTCCTCATGGGTGGCAAAAGAGCCGAATCACGGACGACACAGTAAAAATGATAGAGGAGAGGAGCGCTCTCTCAGAACGCTGCTTCCCAGTCTCTGTTTATTAAGCTGCTTAGTAAATTACGATCTCCAAAATGGACCATTAATGATGATAACTATACAATATCTGCCTGTTTAATAACGTAACACATCTTTAATACATTCATTATTGTAACTTTTACCTTTCATACACCATTCATTGTTGTTGTTAACAATAATACTCCAAATTGTGATTAAGTTTCGATGTTCTAGTTAGAACAAAATACACGTGCCTACGTCAATTATTTGATAACATGGCCGAACAATAGCTATCATACGAGTGTTTCATTGTTTAAGTTTGTTTACTCCTGGATCACTATTGTTACCAACCTTAAAGCATATCGATCGTTTCTAAAACTAAATAGAAATATATTTTAGAGTGTCTTTATTCTAAAACCGTTTTATATGGATAAAAGTCCCACTCTGGCAATGTAATATACATTGTTTTATGTTTTCATAATATCATTAAGTCTAATTTTGATCACAATGAGCTACATATACATAATTAACCGACGAAATATGTACGTGTATATCAAAAAACTATTCAGAAATAGATAGAATCTCAAGCATAAAATAATATCTACACATAAATAATACATAGGTAAGTACTACCTTTACCACGGCAGCCGCCAGAGAATTTAATATTTCATCCGCAAAATAAAATACAACGGAGCAGCATTGATTAAATCGTTCCATTATAGAGGTATAAATATTAATGGCTTCGTTTCTATAGTACAGAATCTACATACATGATCAGATAACTTGTAACATCTAAGAGCACGGAACTAGCTTGATTAATGTCTTTAGTTCAAGAAGTATGCAAGTGCAATGCAAGACTGCTTGATTTATACCTGTGTCGGAGTTTAGATTCTTCCCAGCAAAAGCATTTAGTCTAATGTGATGCTTAAGTATTGGGGTGGGTATGTAAACAGTTGGACATTAGTTGTAGTCTACTTCGTTATGTCGTAAACGGTAGTGATCGAATTAACTAAACATTATTTAGTTCCTAAATTTTCCTAGTTGACTGCCTCCTTGGTCAAGTGATTGCAAGTGCGACGGCCAGACAGGGGGTCTCTGGTTTGATTCTCGGGTCGGGCAAAGTATTACTGGGTCTTAAAAAAATATCAGTTACTACAGAGATCCGTACAGAATCTGGAATTGTGATTGATCCCGGTATATGACAATAGGCTCACCCCCTATTACATGGGACTAAAAAAATAAATAGTGAAAAGGAGGTGTTACATTGTACAGTCGCATTAAGTACCGTAATGTGCCTCTTCCTTGCACCTCTGCCTTCCCGTTCAGGGATAAAAGGCGTGAAGTTATGTTATGTTTTTTTCCTAGTTCTCAATAAAATAAGGGTGATTTTTTTCCATTGTGTGTTGAATCGATAACTGTGTGTCTAACCTATGTTGCATCTACCCCACTAATTAATTACGTGACGCCTTGATGAATTATTATGTAAAAATAAAATACTTGGGTTAACAAAGTTCGTTTTTATTAGATGCTTGAAAGCTATATGCTAATGTAAGTCTCCCCTTAGTTCTCGTTTTTTCTAGTGAAAAAAAATATCTAACAGTTTACTTTTGGGAACTGAGTCTTACCAAGAATGAGGTACCCTAGTTTGATTAAACCTGAAGTGTGAAATATTCTTTCTTTTTCATGACCTCTTTCTCCTGGCTTTTTCTCAGTTTGAAGTTTCTCTTTCATGAATATTATGGATTTAATCAAAGTAGAAAATTTTCGTGATTTATTATTTACCATCTTTGTATTAAGTTAAAACTAAATTCAAATGTAAATGTAATACATTTTTGAATGGTTTTTCATCAAGATTTTGATAGTCAGAGCCAAAATCATTTATTTCAATTTCCTAGACCACGAAGACACTTTTGAATGTCAAACAAAATATTATAAATGTCAGTCTGTAGGTCAGTCCTCTATTAAAGCTCTACTCATTTCAAAGTGAGATTGCCTGAAGATCGAATCGAGTAAATAATTTGTCCTTTGCAATCATGTTTTGAACTACAACTAGTAGTAGACCTTATAGACATAACATAACGTCACGCCTTTTATCCCCGAAGGGGTAGACAGAGGTGCACATTATGCCACAGTACAATGTAACACCCACTTTTCACTATTTATGTTATGAGTCCCATGTAATAAGGGGTGAGCCTATTGCCATATACCGGGCACAATTCCAGACTCCGTGCTACTACCAAGATTTTTTTTAAAAACCCAGTTTTAATACTTTGCCCGACCCGGGAATCGAACCCGAGACCCCTTGCCCGGCAGTCGCACCTTGCGACTCGGTCAACGAGGCAGTCATATAGACTATCAACTGAATAGACATTACTACAATTAACGAATGGATTTACATCATACATCAACAGCCTATAAGTGCCCACTGTTGAGCAAAGCCTCTTCTTACGCGGAGAAGGATTGAGCACTATTTACCATGCTTGCTCATTGCGGGTTGACGATTACAAACTAGAAATTAAAGTCTAGGTTTCCTCACAATGTTTTCCTTCACTGTTTGTCAGTGGTGTCTAAATAATTTTTGAAAGTACATCTCGGAAAATGTCACGTGCTGTTGGTAGGTTTCGAACCCGAACTCTCATGTATGAGAAGCGGGCGTCGTAACCTCTGGGAAACCACGACAGTTACTACAACAAATAGATTTATAAAAACCATAAAAAATCTACATAATGTGTATTTCAATTTATTTTTATTGTTTACCACAGATCCCATCATAAGCTTTATTTCTTTAGGGCCTGTATTGTGGTTGGCCCCAATTAGGACCGTTTCATGGTCACAGGACTTATGACGGTGTTAGGGGCTTACGCATAATTGAGACGAACTTTCAAAGTATATAAATTCCTTGTTTTATGTTAATGTTTATTGATTATTTATTATAGAAGATTATAGGAGCGAAGCATCTTATGATCGTAGCAGAAATTCATCTCGAACTTTTTAAGTTATTTGTTTACAAAAGTAGCTTTGAATTATTATCTACTAAGACGTTCATAAACAATCGTTTATAGAATATATTTTATAACATAGACCGTCTTTTTTATTAGTTTATAGAGCTAAGAGCCATCAGACTACTACAGATGGGGCCCAATAGGGCTGATGTCGATACGGAGCCGCGGAGCACTTAACGGGTTGCCGGGGCTCCGACTCGAAGTGCAGGAGTAGAAACGGGGTGATTTTTAGTATTTAAGAGTCTGACACTCCCTCTCGCCTCACTCGGGCGGGAGAGGTCTTTGGTAAGATTTGCAACCTCTCACCACGTCATACATGACTCTACTGGTATTGGTTATTATTAATGTCTTTTCCTTTTTTAAATTACCTGTAAATTAATTCCAATAAGCATTCAATAATTGCCAAAAACATTTTTCTCTTTAAATGAGAACTATAAATATTTGTTATAAATTAAATATCTTTTTGGTACAAATATTATTACATTTTCGAACTGCTATTGTCTTTTCTCATGTTTGTCCGTCCATGTATTGCATCATATTTCATGCAATTCCTTTAATAAATTAATAAACAGGTTCGTTCCTGTATTGTTTGCTTAAATTGTTTACTTATTTGTCGCTGTTCGATGAACGGAGCATATTGTGTATAAACGATGTATTAAATCATGATCGGGTCACATTATGCTTCATTGGTGTAATAATTGGGTGCTTGCTTTGCTCAAAAATAAATTATTTTGACTGTTCAATACAATAAAATATTAAAAATATCACACTTCCATTAATTGATTTTATGACCAACTTATTTTTAGTATTTTTCCAGCAAATGTTAAAGAAATAAGTACGCTGTTTGGAGCTAAAAAACGTGACATCGAATTTAGTTTTATTTACCATTCATTTATCGTTATCAAAAGCATATTACCTGCATTTTCTATTTCTACAAACCGATCGATACAAAACATTACATTTGTATTCGACTCTGTATTAACTTTATTGTAATTAGCTCCTTAATTGGTCTCTCGATAATGGGGTGCAAATGAATGTATACAACTTGTAATAAAACTGTCGCCATCTACATTCGATACTTATGCGGTAATTAATTGATTCTCAGAGGAGTTTTATTGAGAACGAAGATACTTTAATTGTTGGTAATATGTGCTTTAATTGATTAAGCATTGAATTATTGTCTCCTTGTATGGGAATTGTAGAAGAATTGAATAATATCGAATGTTTAAGGAATAAGAATAGTTTTGGAGTAGGTATACATCTAATTCTTTTTTTATGTATAGTTACCGTTTGTCCTCTATCTCGCCTGGTGGTAGTGATGATACTGCCTATGCTTGTACACTTGTACACGTCTGCCTATAAGCAACCTACTACAACCTACAAGTTAACAACTTTCAGGAGATACAGACTCTGGCAAAGAATTCTACTCCTTAGCAGTTAGCTTGATTCGCACAATCCATTACTCATCAAGATTATAATCACATCAAATTTCAGAAAGCCTAAAAAATAAAATTATTTTTCAGTAAAAATATGTAGGTATTCAAATATCTTCAGTTGTATTTTTACGGAATTCGTTTGAGTACTTTTATATACCAATTCACATTTTGTAATGAAATATCTCTGAATTTTATAGTAATGAATGATTTATACGAATAACAAGTGTTGATTACATTTTAATCGTTTCTGTGTAAATTTTCTTTAGTGTTTCCGAATGTTTCAATTTGATTTTATTCATAAATAAAACATTATTTCACTCGAATACAATAATTAGTCTTTCCGCGTAAATTTAATTGAGATTGAATGTCCGAACCAATACGCAAAAAATATTCGTCAAAAAGTTTCGGTGAAAATCGAGTGTAGTGTATTGACTGCCACGCCATGTTGTCACAAGATCAAAATCCTTATAAATATATCTTTGGTATTAATTAATTTATATGAAACAAAAACTCAAATACCTTTTTCCCAAAATAATACACTTTTAAAGTGTAAATGCAAACAAAGAGAATCGAATGTATTACTAAATATAAGAACATAGTATCTCCTCCTTTTATGAAATTATCTATTTTGCATACTACCATACTTTAACACATACATATGTACATTATGTTTAGTTATCCTAAAAAGTATTTCTTATCTATGTAGTTTTTAGAAAAGTGACGGATTTATAGCAAACTTATATCTTAGCATGACTAACGTGACCACCTCAGTTCTACGTGCTTTCCGCTCGATGGAGGTCAAACACCGTCAATTTCCTTCTTCTGATGCACTTCGTGTCATATTTCGACTCCAAAACCCAATAGAAATAATCTTTACGTATAGAATTGAATGTGAACATGGGTTGAATTTAGTATTTAACATAACATCTTATGTACTATTTATAATTTAGTAGACAAATTCACTTTTCTCCAGTAGTTTATTAAAATAGGACAATGAAATTGCTATTTCTCGTTACCGAATTATCAATTTTAAAATTTAGTGCAAGTAACAAATACAACTATTGAAATTGGTAGAACAATTTAATCAGTTTTGAGAATCAATGAAAAAACTGCACCTGTACATCCTGACTGCCAATATAAAAAAAAATTACATTTTACAAGATTTTCCTATAAACAAACTATTTAAAGATTTACTTATCTTTCAATCAACGATACACAAACAGAAACTTCGACTTTTGCTAACCAAGCATTAAGGTAACGAGCTCCATAGAAGTCGAAAAGCAAACCAAAGGAAATCGCATAAATAATATTTCTGACGTTCAAAACCGGTCGAAACCGGTCGGAACCAGTCGAGACTCACTTCGAGTGGTCACGTTTGGTTTACAGCGGATAACGAACGCAAATATTCAGAAACGAAATGTAAAACGTCATCTTAGCTTCGTACAAAATCTTGCAGAAATGTCGTGATTGAATTTTTCCTTTGGTTAAAGGACTTTATTATGTAAGTAGTTAGGTTACTTTTATACTGTAGGTAATTTAAAGTAGTTTTATGCAAGTTCACGTTCTTAACGCTTGTACTTAAATTAAGTTTTGTCCCGCACTTTGTAAAGCAGGCGTGCAATTGTTTAAATTATAAAGGATGTTTTTTTTTCATTCTTATTATTCTCTAATTAGTGATAACGGAATGCTAGTTTCTTGTTGATTTGTTACAAAAAGGCGATTTACTTATTGTTAGTTTTATCACACAAATAGCTATCACATACCTCGTCTCACCGTTAATTGTATTAGGTACATACATAGGACATTCATTAAACAACAAAATTTAATTAATATTAAATTCTATCTACATGTAATATTTAAATAGACTTCTACTATTCTAAGCAATGTAGTCTACTTAGGTACAATTCTGGAATTTCAGCGTGGAGCAACAAAATCTATAGTTACATGTAGAAGGTTCACTGAAAATTCATGACCACTAACATTGTTTCAGGACTTTTTTCTAAATTACTGATATTAAAAATGTATTATAGTATTATAATGTAGATTCAGGTGTAATGGAGGTTGTTGTTCCATTCTCTTATAATTGTAGTCTCTTTCTGGTCTTATAAGTCACCCATAGAAAGTCCTCGGGCTTTGTAAATCGCGAGTCAATCTTCGGCCACCGTAAGTGCGGGTCTGCAGATGGTGAGCTAGGGTATCTCGCCGCCCGACCAGAGGAACCACGGGTCTAGCCGTGCGTACGGTGCGTTGCGTTCCGCACGCGCCTCAAAGAGCTATCAGGCCACCACAGATGGGGCTCAGCAGGGCTGAAGCCCGATACGGCGCTGCGGAAGGTCTAACGGGTTTCCAGGGCTCCAGCTCGAAAAGCAGGAGTAGGAACGGGGTGATTTTAGTCAGTAAGAGTCTGACACTCCCTCTCGCCTAACTCAAGGTGGGAGAAGGCAATGGACGATTTTCCCACCTCAAAAAAAAAGAATAAAAAAAAAGTACTCAACTCACTGCATCTTTCATCTTGGAGAATTATAATTTGCCAGTCAGAAAAAATATCGAGGTAAGAATGCCAATCCATTCTGCGAGCTCAGCTATTTTTCAATATAATTTGACTTTCATTTTATATATCAAAAAACACTACCTATTTACATTATTTTCGAGTACCGAGTAGTCCTTCTGTGCTATTTTATGACGGAATGTAGGACCGAGAAGTCATAAACGTCTGTATGTTGCGGACGTCCGCTATTTTGTACACTGTGCAGTGTACTCGTACATTTTAATGGAAAAACTTTATTTATTAAAATCCTTCATTCAAATAATGCTGCGGGGAACAATACGGTTCCATAGCTCCTAGCCGCTACGTTTTTATTTAAATTCTACATGAAATTATGTAATATCTGTGAACTAGTGCAATGTTTTATAGTATCTCCGAATCAGTTAATACATATTTAGAATTGTATATATTATCGTAAGATGGAAAATGTGCGATATCTAGCGAAGCTAACAATTTGACATGATTTTGCTTTTTTATATATTTGATGGGCCGACGTTTGAGCACTATCTCACCTGGTGGTAAGCGACAGCGAACAACCTATTCACTTTAAAAATTATTACTATTTCCTTCCGCCTTATGTTAAAAATTATGAACAATCGAAAACTACGTATTTTTATTTACCACAATATTTGCTACTCAGGTCGTAACGCAGCACAGGATGCCGTGTACAGGTTGATGGAATATTTTTAGTTACAAAGTTATTTTCTCAAAAAACCTTATTCTGTTCTCGGTTTAAACTTGACCACCTGGTAAGTATATCATTCTAACCCCCTGAAAAGGTATAAGTAAAAATGCCAAAGTATGTTAAAATTCAGTATTTATTATTATTACCTTAATTTCACACCTTGTAGGTTTTGTAACTTAAAGCTGTTTGTTACTTATCATCATGGCCCATAGGCTTTAAACATACTTGCACGATTAACTTTATTATGACAGTAACTAAACACGCCGCCGAAGTCTTCTTTTGAACTTACGTTATTAAAACTTTGTTATTACAGAGTCACAGTAAGAGATAATAAAATATCCCAAGTTGGGATGTAAATGGCACAGAAAATTAGTACAAATGTCTATTTGCGAAGCTAAATAAAATATCGTAACATAAAGGTATTTTGGTTTTAATAAAACCTTTAAAGGCAAAGACTTCAAACTGACTGCCTGATTATGCTTCGGGGGAGGTTTATTTTCCAAGATAAACATTTACGTCCTTTATCAAGATGGCGAGAAAATGTAATATTATTTTGTGGCTTGGAGTTTTTGTGTTGGACATAATAAATACGAAGACAAAACATTTCCTTGCTGTCCTAGTAATGAAAATAAAAATAGAGAGCTGAATCTGTATCTCGACTAAGAGCGGTCCACAATGTTGATTTAATTAACCCAGTTGCAAGTAACAACATACTTTGTTTTAATCTGACTTTATTCCTTTGGAGTCTTGTCCAACGAATGAATAATTGGGATGATAAAACAAAAAAAGTTCTGCGACTTTTACAGTGATCGTCCAGGATTGTAGATCATGAGGTTTTAGTTGGAATCTCTAGAAATCAGTGACCAAAAACGGCCATACCTTTTTAACAAGTAATAACAAATCAAATAGTCCTTTATCACCATCAAAATGTATTGAATAGCACCTACTTCGTTCCTGAAGTGTCGTACAAAGATGTAAAAGTTAATTTTCACGTGTTCAAATAAAACGTTGATTTTCACACATATTGCAAAATTATTATGAGTCTCTATAGCAGCTTGAAAGTGGTCGAGTAACATCCTCGAATAAAATCCAAGGTATTTCACTAATTTTTATTTTTTATACCACGACGGTGGCAAAAAAGCACACGGCTCAACTGATGGTAAGGAATTAATTTAAATTAAAAAATGAAGGTACTAATTTGTTTAAAGGGATTCTTAATAGGACTTTTATAGGATACTACTAAAAGATTTGATTTTTTAATTATATGTGAGACAAAGTACTGCGTTATATCCTGCCTTTGTTGTGAATCCTGACCAGTACGCATTAGAAACAGGATAGGATAAGACAGGATAAGACGTCTAATCAAAAAACAAACCTAATTTCGAAAAAAGGTTAACCTAATTTTAAATTTCCAATTGCAATGAAGTTAGACAAATAATAACTATGCTTAAACCCACATACATTATTAGCCTCTCGCATAATTAGATCAATTTAGTTTGGTCTGACTAAATAATCACTATTAAAATAATATTAACACATTCGATTTACAATATTTAATGGATAAATAGATTTGTGGTTAGTATTTGGTAATTGGTTAGCCACCGATTGCAATATGGCTAGTAGCTTAGCTGCCGAAAATTAGGTACAGCATAACTAGCTGTTGCCCGTGACTTCGCCCGCGTATAATATACATTTTAGGACATTACTATTAATTTCCCAAAATAAAAATCGCCTATGTTACTCCTTAATACATCAGCTACCTGCCAGTAAAGTTACCTTTCCGTCAATATTGGTCCCGTCTTTTCAGAGATTAGCCAGTACAAACAGACAGGCAAAATTAAAAAAAAAATATTGGCGTCTGTATCAGAAGTATATATTACTATAATACGGTTATTTCAGTATTACAAACAGACACTCCAATTCCATTTATCTGTATAGATTTATAAATGACTCTGTCATCATCATCATATAAATCCCCACTGCTGAGCAAAGCCTCTTCTCACACGGAGAAGGTTTGAGCATTAATCACCACGCTTGCTCAATGCGGGTTGGTGATAACAAACTTATAATTAGAAATTATAAGCCCAGGTTTCCTCACGATGTTTTCCTTCACCGTTTGTTAGTGGTGTCTAAATAATCTTAGAAAGTACATATAACTCTGAAAAAGTCACATTAGTACTCGCCGTTGGTAGGTTTCGAACCTGCACCCTCATACATGAGAAGCGGGCGTCTTATACTTCCAGGCCACTACGATGACTCTGTAGCAAAGCATTTTATTTATTTATTAATCCCCAACCAGTTACCGGTGGCCACTCTCCACTAGCATCAATAACATTATAAACCTTATTTCCGATGTTTAAAGATTAAAATAAGAAAAGACTTTGTATGCCAAAGCAAGGGTCTTTACCTTAAAACTAAATTGCGAAGTACAAAACATGTTTTTCAACTGTTTTAGATTAATTAGCCTGTTTTGAAGCTGTAGCCAACATTCTTGTTTACTACTATAAGTTATTAAAGGAACGTAAACAATAGGTTATTACTCTGTGGTTTAGTATTAATAGTCAATCAAATGTCAATCACCTCAACTGGTACGCCATCATTACGTCATCAATCATTCAGAACAGAATTCCCGATACGGCTGTACCTCAATCTCCGTTGCCATACAATATACCAGTGATTTGTGAAAACCTAGAATAATATATTACATTTTTCTTATTAAGTTATCATCGTTTCTTAAGTAAGAGTTTTGCGACTTCAATAATTATTTAAGTGTCATGTACAAAAATGAATGACGAGAACAAATTGTTTAGAGTAAAATTATAAGTAAGACTGCCTCGTTCGCCAAGTGGTCGCAAATGCGACTGCCGGGCAAGAAATCTCTCTCGGGTTCTATTTCCGGGTTGGGCAAAGTATTATGGGGTTTTGTGAAAAAAAATCTTGTAGGACGAAGTCTGGAATTGTTTATTATTACATGAAACTCATAACATAAATGGTGAAAAGTGGGTATTACATGGTGCAGTGGCATTAAGTGCCGAAATGTGCTGTAGCTCTGCCTGCTTTTTAGAACGATAAAAAGCGTGGTGTTATCTATAATTGAAAGTTTTTGTTAACAGTACATACATATCGTCGCATTGTTAACAATTAGTCCGATCTTTGCATATGTATAATAATGTATCTATTATAGACTTATTATACAAGCTACTTCATACAACTATACGTTTATTTTGTACAAACGCAGCGTATACTAAAATATAGCCTCTATTCCAGTCAATCTCCCGTCTTATTAACGTCTTAACCAAATGTAGTCTTTGCCGTCTCGCTTCATTGACATGAAAATGACAAGGACGGCAACAAAGGGTTTATAAATGTCATGATTATGTGAATAAGATGGTTTGTCATGTTTCTGTATTAAATGTTTATGAAAAAGTCTTCTCTTGAAAGGAATATCCTTTCACCCTGACTGTTGGTTCGTGACAAGCTTGCAGATTTTAATTTTAAAACTTAAAGATCTACGTTGGCATTTTCATTTCGAACAAGATTTTGAAAGTAAGTTCTTAGCCTGGCAGAGTTGTGCACTCGTGACGATAGTAATGAATTTCGTTTTGTTACTTTTTAAACTTAGAGGTAGAATGAAAAGAATATTGTTTACTAAATCCACGCAATAAATTAACTACATTCAACATATTTCCTAACAATAAAATTTACTTGTAACTTTACCCAGGGCTACCAAAATGTATATTAACTCAGTTGATCCATACTAACAAGTCTGATGTAATCCTATAAATAATTTACAGTGTCCCTATCCAACTAAGGGATGTCTAAAACGCTGTCACTTAATTACGTAATTTATATCGATAGTCTACTGTTTGGATGCCCCAAATAATCCGCATCAGAAACATGTATCCGAGGATTAATGAAACGAGTAACACACACAACTAGATATTTATAGAAATAGACTCTTCGAACTGGAAAAGGTTGTATCTGGGGAAAGATAACAATGAACATTTATACGTAGGCATTGAAATCAATCAGGTAAAGGTTAAGCCAAGATAATTGAAATAACAATGTTGTAGATCCTGTTGACAGAAGAAAACTTATCGGTAAATATAAATAAAAACCACCCACGGGTTTTTGGAGTCCTTTTCGGATGATTAATCAATCAACACATAAAGTCAGACGAAAAATACTAAGAAGATTAATTTATAGCTATCCAAACCAAAGTAAAAAGTTTAAAAAATCCCCTAGCGATATGAAAAAGTGCTTAGTTCCAAAACAAACTAAAAAGGGATTATTAAAGACCGAAACTTTTAAAAACTTCAAACGAAAAATCGCAATTTAACCCCGAAAACGAGCAAAGCAAAAATGTAAGTTAAAATAGAAAATCGTTGAAGAAAGTCAACTAACAGCGTCATTGTGTCGCTTGATCGTACGTCGAAGTTATTGAATGAAAATAAAAAGCAGACACCTAAATTGAAAAGCGCTCTTCGGAGCAAATAGCGAAGTAATCAGTGCGATGGCAAAGTCACGGATGTTAAATAGAACAACAACTTTACAATGAAGTGCACTACTGTGTACACGATGGGCCGCCTCTAAAAATATACTTCGGAACTTAGACGGAACTAATTCCTCCTGATATTGTACCATGTTTTTAGTTTTTTTTCTTCGGAGTCAAACGTGGATTTTCCTAATTATTACTGGCGTTGAGTGACGGTACATAATATGAACAAATTTAGAAAGACGGCGGACTTGATAATAAAATCTGTAACTGGCACTAATTTGGTAGTAGACATCTTTCTTTCTTTTCTCTTACCTAAATATAAGAATAACTTCTAGCCGAAACACTTTACAAACATTAAAACATAGTGATATTCTAAGAAAATTTTATAAATGTCCGCTATTTTATTGACCATAGACGAGTATGTACCTAATCCTCTTTCAAGCGAATCACAAAGTCAACTCTATGGGAGGCCTAAGAAATGCTGGCAGGATATCGTAAAGGCCGCTCAAAGTGCTAATAAACTCGCCATGAAGGTCAGACAAGATTGTCGGAAATTGAGAAGACTTAGTGGTAAAGAGGACGGAGGACATAAAGCTGAAGGAGAACATCATAATAACTATACATTTTAGTACAAAGATTTTGTCTTGAACTTTTAGTAGTAAAACTAAAATAATTATCTCGAAATATGAATGTTCATGAAGTTACATTTTAGCGACGCACAAAGAAAATGGTCGCAGTTTTATTACCTTACAAATTAAGCTAATTGCTACCCAAGAAAATCAATAGAGAAATTAATGCGAAACAAAATATTTTCAATGTATAAATATTAGAAGATATCTTATTCTTAGATTGTATTAATAAGTTTCCTAATAAACCCTAACTTTATTGTGGCAACTCGTAATTGAGACGAATTCAAAAAGTTTTTGTGGTCTCAGTGGGCGCTGTCTTATTTACTTCTGTTGTAATGAAGCAATTTAGCGATATAATAGGAAGACCCAATGTTTTTCGGCTGGCTAAGAGAAAGGCTGATGATAAGTGTGTACTAGATCTCACGCGATTATTATTATCATTTTGGCGTTCTTTCTTTGTCTGTAGTTGAGTGATAATAATATATTGGAGATTAAATAATGTTGTTATGTTACCTAATTGTGAATAACGAAGCTGAAAAACGTCTTAACACTGCGCCTGGGAACATGAGACTTCACGATTAACAATCGCTGTAACATTCAATAAAGCCATCAAATCATCATGTATCATCATGCAGATCCGTTGTTATGATTTTCGGCTTACTTACGTAACTATTTGACGACGACGACTGCAACGCGGTGACTATCGCGCTGCTATTCTACAGTCGCTGCTTCAAATTATTACATGAGTAAGCCGAAAAACATAATAATTAATTTAGTATGTCTCACGACAGTTATAGTATAAACATGTAGATTATACTATACTAAGTAATAAAAAGAAATTTACTACAGCTAAATCTAATATTGCTTATTCAAAGAATATCAGAACTAGACGTTGGTAAGCTTAGAACAAAGAACGCTCGGCTAAAGCGGGGGCGGAAAAAAATACTTTTTTATTCCATTACGAGACCAAAGAAAGCGTGATACGATTACAAAACGATATACAATGTCTATATACAATATATAGACAGAATTTAGAGAGGAAACTGGTTACCATAATGTCTGTTTAATAAATTTAATGGATCCGCAAGTAGATACAGGCGTTTATATAGCCTTTTGATAAATAGCCGATGAGTTGCGTGTTCCTTAAGGGTCGGCTATCATGTTTATAGACTGTATTATGTTTAGTGTGGGATTATTGAATGATGGCCGCTGTTGATTTAGCGGTAACGTTTTGAATACCGAGTCTTCATTTTGATACTGTCTGATTATCATTGTGGGGTAGTGATTGGAGATTAGATTTAGCTGTAAAACGATCATCTTTTGAATGCGATTTTGTTCATGAAAGTAATTTTGATGAAAGAAACGAAACCATAACTTCATTCAGAATATTCATTTTAAAGCTGCCTCGTTGGCCGAGTGGTCGCAATTGCGACTGCCGGGCAAGGGGTCGCGGGTTCGATTCCCAGGTCGGGCAAAGTATTACTGGGTTTTTAAGAAAAAACTCAGTAGTAGCACGGAGTCTAGAACTGTAACCGGTATATGGCAATAGGCTCACCCCCCTATTACATGGGACTCATAACATAAATAGTGAAAAGTGGGTGTTACATTGTACAGTGGCATAATGTGCACCTCTGCCTATTCCTTTGGGTATAAAAGGCGTGGTGTTATGTATATTTTAAAGTTAGCGCGTGATTGAGTAACGGATTTTGTGTGACTTATATTTACAAATTAAATATAACCTGAAACTCCTTGACAAATATAATATAATAGTACACTAGCAATTTTACCAAGAAATAATAATAGTCGTTTAGTATCTAAATACATTTTCTCTATCCATACAGTACTTTTATCTAAGACTAGAAGTAATGAGAAAAGAAATAAAAAAGTAGAACTATTACGAAAAGACATAACAATCGCAAAAAGGCGGAGGATGAAGTAATAAAGAAATAATATAAAGAGACTTTTGATATAGTTAAGATTTTCTTTATTTCATATCGATTATGATACAATTTTTCCCAAGTAGATTATTAGAGGACATGATTGTGCCATATAACCTATGACCTTATTTAGACTTTGCAACTTTCTGTAGGTTTTTCGAAACCTCCTTTGCACTGAACACGATGTCAAGAATGTTGATCACGTTTCAGATTATTTTAGAACCCTTGCATAACCGAGTTTTTTTATGGAATAGGAGGCAAACGAGCAGACGGATCACCTGATGGAAAGCAATCAGCGCCGCCTATGGTCACGCGCAACACCAGAGGAGTCATAGGTGCGTTGTCGGCCTTTTAAAAAGGAGTGCGCCCTTGAAGCTTCTTGAAGGTTTGAAGGTCGTATCGGTTCGAAAATAGCGCCGACGACAGATCATTCCACAGTTTTGCTGTGCGAGGCAAAAAGCTACCTGGTACTGGTTATACCGAATGACTGGTTAATAAGGCTAAACCAATGTCTTTTTTGTATTGCATTTGTTAGTATACTCATTGGAGTATAGAAATCTAAAACTACCACATCCGCAGCCTGGTAGAATTTATTAGCACCAAGAGAACAATTTCCAAAACTATTGAGGAAATAAAAAAGAGGTTTTTTGTGTGTGTACTTGTAGAGGCGAAGAAAAAAGGCTTGGTACGTATGTACACCACACATTTACGTCAGCTTTGTTTAATTTAAACCAAAATACCTGCAGTAATACACTTCTATTTCTATTCTCTTTAAACATGAACACTGAGCATTCCTTAAACACAATGGCTTAGTTTAATTCTTGTTCGTTAAACCATACAAGCTGTTT
Organism: Spodoptera littoralis; assembly: GCA_902850265.1. Taxonomy (NCBI): domain Eukaryota; kingdom Metazoa; phylum Arthropoda; class Insecta; order Lepidoptera; family Noctuidae; genus Spodoptera; species Spodoptera littoralis. Next base: position 6,536,186 of record LR824539.2, read on the forward strand.
AAGCTTCTAGATGTTTCCTTTAGTAGCTAGTTAACATAATAATAGAATTGTGTGCAGTTCCTTTCAGTGCTGACAAATTATAACAACCTATTTTAAACATTAAGGTAGCGTTGAATTATGACAAACATTATTTTATTGTTAACTAACTGATGATGATTTCGTTCGCGTGGAATAGTGTCTTTGTGTAGCTCTTTATAGCTCCTCCCCCACAGGTGAAAGCGAGATAATGAGAATATGAAGCCTATATGTTGAACCGATCTTTTAGTAATATTCCTGCGAAACTTGAATTAAATCTATGCAATACTTTTTACATTTAACTCGGACATACAAACAAACAAACAGACAAAATCTCTTAAAAACTATATTCTGGGATTCAATATCGATTGTAGATCACGTCACAAGTACACTTTTATAAAAATATTAATTGTACAGTTTTGAGTGTTCTACGATTTTATTATATTTATGTATGTATAGAAGTAATTTAACTGAAATGTTGCGGGATATATGGTTATTTGCTTTCGAAATATATTATTGTTCCGAAATTTTCAGTAAATATCAGTAACTAGTGGTATTATTGGTACATTTATCCACTACGTACAAAAGTACCATTTACAGACCTGAAAAGTTGTTTTTATCCAATGCCTATTGATAAGATACAACTAAAAATTACTACTTCGTGAGAAGTCATACAGACACAAAGCTATTAATTTTAACTACTAAAGAAAAACATCTTCCGTGCTTTCTAAAATAGCAGCAAAACAATTGAATACTCAACTACTTCTGCGATTAACTATTACTCAGGTCGCTAACGATACTACGGTGGGGCCATAAGACCAGCAACTCAAGACTAATTAATATCTACTATAAACCCGCTCTAGAACTTTCTTCGAGCCGTACCGAGGTAATAATGATACTACGGTTTCATTCAATCTGATTTTAAGAGATTTTCCTTGTAATGTAGTCTTTGAAAGTCTTGAATTAGAAGGATCAGGTAAGTTTTCAACTTCAGTTTTGTTTAAGTTGGAGATTAATAAGAACGATTGCCTTGTTCAATCTTAAATTAGATTGTTATTGGTATTGCCTTAATGAAGTTACTCATTATTATTTGGTTCAGATAAATGATATTATATAGACTGCCTCGTTGGCCGAGTGGTCGCAAGTGCGACTGCCGGGCAAGGGGTCACGGGTTCGGTCCCCGGGTAGGGCAAAGTGTTACTGGGTTCTTAAAAAAATTCTCAGTGGTAGCACGAGGTCTGGAATTGTGCCCGGTATATGGCAATAGGCTCACCCTCTATTACATGGGACTCATAACATAAATAGTGAAAAGTGGGTGTTACATTGTACAGTGGCATAATGTGCACCTCTGCTTACCCTCCGGGCATAAAAGGTGTGATATTATGTTATGTTTTAAATTATATTATCAAAGTGCTATAAACTTGGTGATATCAAAAAAAAATATCAAAACGTTTGTGGAAAATTTAGCTGCCGGCTGCAAATATCATTTGACAGGGTAGGTATAATAAATCCAACACAACACAATACATAAACCAAACGTCCAATATATAAGTTCCCGAATGACATAAACATTGTCTTTACTAAATAATATATACGCGGTCGCGGCGATGCGCTAGGCTGCGCGACATCGTTTTTAGCTAAAACTATTTTTGTTTAAAATTAAGTAAAATCGCGGGTTACTCACGTGAATATAGTGAGAAAAGCTCTACTACTACAGTGAGCTGCACGACGTCGCCGCGACCGCGTACACTGCTCATGAGGAAGGACCCCTCTGTGGTTCGAAACTAGTCGAGCTTTTCTCAGTATATTCACGTGAGTAACCCGCGATTTTACTTAATTTAGTATGTCTCACGATAGTTATTATGTTTAAAATATCCCAAAACATAAATTGCAAGTTTAACCACAAGTCAATAGAGTAACGGACGTAATCAAAGTTAATTATGAAGACAACCTTTCAGAAACTTTTCATAACCATTTAAACGTTATTGGAAAGTTTTTGGCACATCCCTATTAAAAGCATTTTGACGCCCATCAACCTTTCATTCCGCAGTCACTTCTATTTGTTTTCATTGTCCTTGAAATGGAAACACCATCATTTGTCAAAATGAAACAATTTAGAATGTAACTAAATAAGTAACGATTTTTGTTTAATATTTAAGTTTTTCATAATATGGTAGTTTCCTAAATTTTATTTTAATGTCCGTCTGGTACATTAACTTAAAACTTTAGACACGTATTTTTTCTTTTCTCACAAAATTAAATAATTTCGACGATATATTAATTTAAAATCTCGTGTGACGTCACAGCGTGTCACATTTTGTAGCACGTTATGACGTAACGACCTCCCAATCCTAACCTTAGCACCATTTTATTTATGTATTGCAACTTATTACGAGAAAATAAAAAAATACGTGTCTAATATTTTTTCAGTATCTAACTGACGGACTAATTAGATTTTAAATTTTGATACCCTGGAAACTACCCAATTAATTGTATATAAATACGCATGACATTTTTGTATGAATAAGCAGGAGCCAGTTTTGCAGAAAATAATCAATCAATTATTATTCAAAACCATATCCACACCCACAATAATTAGGTACCAAATTTATAAACCAACAAATCAGTCTAACAGTCAATAATTATTTGATAATTTAGTAACGCTTCAATAAGTACTACAATTCATTAACCACAAATGTCGACGAAATATGTCAGAACGAATAAAATAAATCTACGCTGTTAATTGAAAATATATATTATAATAATTTATCAATGCAGAATGAATGCAGTTTCAGTTTAGAACCAGCACATCAAGCTAAACTATTTATCAAATTAATTAAACAAAATTATACCTATACTGTTTTGTAATTAGGTTGAAAAATGGTTGAATTGATAGTTTCGGATAAGCTGATATGTACATAATATACTGGGACGTCGGCATTTGAATTAATTCTGGTTCCGTGCACCGTACTGATTGCCTAGCTTAAACGTTGGAACTAATAATACGGAGGAAGTTTATTGGCAGTACTAAAACAGGATAGGTATTATAGTCTATGTCTGTCTATACATACTATATAATAAAACTGTAGAACTTTAAATTCTGTACATTGAAAATATTAATAAAATAATAGGAGAGGATGTTACTAGATAGATACCGAACCCAAAACTGTGGTTAAGAAATTGTTTGTCTGTCTGCCTGTCTGTCTGTCTGTATGTACGTTAACACATCACGCAAAAACTAAGTACCAGTTCGATAACCATGAAACTTGGTATGATTATACTTTATTACTTTAATATTGAAAAAGTATACCTAATTATAATACTAAAACACAAACTTAATTGTACGGTTCGATCCCTAGACACGATTACTGTACCAAACGCAAATATAAGTTTGTCGAATGTTGGGCTAACCGCAGGCTGAAGTTATCGGGATGAAATTTGGAACAGGGATAGATTAACTTTTTATTGCACATGAACGCAGGCAAAGTTGCAGGTAGAAGCTAGTTAAAATATAAAAATGTTCTTGTTTAGATAATAGCAATTGTCACTGAGACGAAGTACCACAGTGGTATCTACAAAACACATCTGCTCATGGGTTTTTGGCTTTACAGGCTTAATGTTATATAATAAATTCCTAACACAATTTCTTTGTCTGAACTCTGTTAGATTATTAATTTCTACGAACATAAAAGAAAACATTCCACGGGTTTTTTATTATTTTCGCATCGTTTCATGACGTAAACAAAACTTAGCCGGATTATCTTTTTGATTCAAGCTGTAAAGAAATTAGGTCTCAACTGTTTCAGGAAATATTTAATCAGCTATGTCATTATTATTTAAATATGTACTTTAAATCGTATGCCGTATGACATTTTTCACATTGTCAATATAAAAAAGATGTAAGCGCACCCGTATAACCATTTTGTATGTTTCCCAAGCAAAAAACGCCGTGCCCGAGCTATGCTTGAGCCATGACAGAGGCGTGCGAGCCGTGGCGGTTGCCCAGCCATCACCATCACCAGTCATTTCTCTTTTGGACATAAATTATCTTGGATCTTTCGTCTTTAATAAGGCCATATCATTAGTATTAAGACCAATAGGAAAGGAATACTTTTCAGTTTACTACTCTTTAAAAGCCATACGCTAGTTTCGTAGCCCGAAACAATATCTTTACACCACCATACTTAATTAACAAGCTGTCCCGTAATACGCCACTCCCATCCGCGTAATAGTTGGAGCAACATCAATTTGTGGGTAATCTACGCTAACTGCTCCAAGATCAATAAGTAATTAAAGGTAGCACGTCATTTGTATAGGCCACTGTTATTTACCGACTGTACCTAATTCGGGGTCTCTTGCTATAAAGGTGGAAATGGCATGTGATTATTGATTTCTATGTGAATATTGTTTTATTATCAGGATACTGATGTTAGTGATCAGTTTTTAACGCGAAATCTGATCTTCTAGTTATGTACAGTACAATTAGTAGGTGATTACAAAAATTAAAAAGAGCGTTATTTGTAGATAATATATCAGATACTTAGCAATGTAACTCGGGTATTGAACCAGAGACCTATGTGTCATCCCATCCATAATAACATAATATATTCTTTGTACGGAGAAGTATAATAATGATACGTATAATAGTATACCCCAGCTTTGTATTTTCAATACAAATCTGAACAATAATTATTTATTAATATAAGTGGATCACTCTATCAAATTATTTTATCTATGGAATAGTCTTAGTGGCCTGGAGGTTAAAGTGCCAACTCCTGTTGAGAAAACCTAGTAAGTACGAATAAAAGCCTAATCTGCCATGAGCACTCGATGCTAATTATTTCTCCATGTGAGGAAAAGTATTTGCCTAATTGTGGGACAACTGCTTAACCGGTGATGATGACTCAACTAAATACCTATATCCTGCTAGACAAATATTATACATTTGTATATTCAAAAATATTTGTTTACTAAATACGTTTCACGGTTCCGTTCCAAAAACCACTTAATCTTAGTATTTACTGAACTGAAGTTTAAATTAGTTTACGATTGATGAAAGTGAATTTGATGTTCGAAACGTTTGTAAAGTAATTAGGAGTGAAATCCGGAGTTGAGTGTGAAATTCAGATTCTTTGAGATTTAATCTATTTTACTTTTACACTTTGGAATATCAAAATTGATATCTTTACAATTTTGTCCTCTGAGTTTTACGATTAACCCCCAACTTGAGAGATCTCGATTTAGATCTCGAGATTACGATTACTGCATTTCTAAAATACTTATAAATATTATGATAACGAAAACAATGAATTAGATTTAAATGATGATTTGGTTAAATATGTGAGCTACGCTGGCCGTGCACAAATACCATTTCAACCGAGTCAATTGCTTTTTGGCTACTAACACAGCTGAGAAAAAACACATTTTTATTTTAACTATTATCCATTCTTTATAAAAATTACATACCAATATATAAAAAATACAGTATTACCTACATTCACTCGTGCGTAAATGGACAATTGCTCGAACAATAATAAAATATGAACTAAAATTGTATCCAGTTACCTACATTCATGCAAAAATCGGTTTCCGCTAACCGACTGCAAGCAATAAAAACTTTCTGTATTTATGAGTTTCGTTGGACTAATACAACCGTATAAATCGAAAACAATAGCAGATTGCATCGACAAAAAAATAAACTCCGTTTACATTGTGAGTTTTTATGCATAAGTAATGTTTTCATACTTTCCGTATACCGTATTCTGAACGAATAGAATCGATTAATTCAGCTCTAAAATTATACATCTCATCGTTAAAACATGTTTCGAATGAGAATGCTAATCGATTGTGAATATCATTCATACAAATTATACCGATCATTAAGAGACAGTAGTTGGTGGAAAAATGATTGATAGAGCTTAGTATTACGTAAGAATGTGTAGAACGTAAGCCGTAATGATGAACTATCTATTGATCGCATCTACTCAGCGCTCAGTAACTCACAGTGACACGAAATGGCACGTAAAGAGCCCATATATCTTGTTCCGTATTGATATACTAGGATCGCTAGTCCATTACCCTGCTTAGAGTGATGGCACATTAGTTGACGACGAATGCCCGAACCCGGTCCATCGTTAAAAGGTCCAATTCATGCAGATTTTTGTACGTTTTTTGTTCAATTTCGTTTAAACACGTTCAGTCGTCGAGTTTTATTCGAAGAGAGACGATGCCACGTTTGAAAAGATAGGGCAGCCGACTGGATATACGATTACCGTTTGACATGAGCCTGTACTTGTAACACGTATTTCATTGCAGATAAATTAATCTGAACAATATACTCAATATTATTTTTTAGTTGTGGTATTATTTTTCCTCTCCAATAATTTTAATGAACCAAATTATTTTTATGGTTTTGTTTTTGAAATTCATGTTTACTCTAGAATTTTCAGGTCAAATGAGTCAACATTTTAGAATATGTTGATTACATTGGTATTATGGCAATCCCTTAAATTCGGATCACACATCCTGTCTACAATTGTGTCTACTTACACACACAACAATAGTCATACAAATGAATAATTTGCTATCGCATGATACCCGAGGGTTTAATGGGCAATTCTCCCGAAACTGTGAGGCAGTGTTGATTTATATCAATCAATATCACAATGGGTTATCGCAACGGTTGAATAGGCTGCACTGAATAGTTTATGGAGTGATAAGACTCGATTGCTGCATATCTTAATGTACTGACTTGTTAATGAAGTCTATTCTCCGACTACAGCCTCTATGCAAATGGGACAGGATGAGTGTTGAGTATTTCCACATTCAAATTATTATGTAGGTGAATTTATCAAATTGGAAATTTGTCAAATTAATTAAAATTTTAGTTTATATTATACTGTACTATTATAAATATTAATTAATGTTTTATATTGTGTGTGTCCTAAATTTAACATAGACATGTTTATTGAATATCATTCTAAAATGTCATATTATTTACTTACCTTTATTAATTTTATGAATTCAATTTTTTTTTAATTATACATATACATGGATGAATGATCAATATACGATGGTGGCACGATTAATTTAAACACATTCACAGGACAAATCTGGATATTGTGTACCTTATATTTACAGATTTAGAGTTTAGAATAGCAATGAAGCTTTCTTGTAAAGAAACATAATTTCACGAGATTCTTATACTACAAATAATTAGTATATAAAAATGATGTCAAGTGCCTATGGTGCACTATGGTTTTTTCTGTGTCGTGGGTGCGTTTACAAACATACAAGCTCGCATACACATGACACCGGACAATCTGTGGATCACACAAAGAATTGTTCCGTGCGGGAATCGAATCCGTGACACATTGCGCGGCAGCCATTTGCCCAGCCACCGCGCCAACCGTGCAGTCAACATTCAAAGAATATAATATTCCATCACTCTATGCTACATATAAATACATAGAAAACCAATTGTCCAATGTTCGAATGGACTCGATAGACTAGATTGGCTAGCCTATATTGATATTCCACGTTTCATCCCTATGTGTATTGTTCTTTATAACTAGGTTACCTGTCCCCCCATAATGGGGTGTAGCACAGAACAAAAAATGTATTACTATCATGATTGTGTCATTAAAGACATAGATAAATTTCGCATGAATATCCAACTGACTCGTTGGTCGTATGGTGGCAAATGAAAAACCGGTTGGTGTGGTGGTTACATGGTTAGTGCGGTGGCTGGGCAACCGGCTGCCGTACAACGTGCACGGAGCAACACTTTGTGTGATCCACAAATTGTTGTTTCTGATCTGGGTGTCATTGTGTATGTGAACTTGTATGTTTGTAAACGCACCCACGAGACACAGGAGGAAATCCTAATGTGGGGCAAAGTATTAAAAAAACCGAAAACGGGTTCCAGGGTTCGATGTGCCCGGGTTGAGAAGTGTTATTGAGGTGTTTTACACACTTAACCACACCCCGGAAATAGAGATTTTTCCCGTGTATATCAATGGAGTCACCTACTATACTTAGGACTTATAGCATAACTGGTGAAAAGTGGGTGTTACGTTGTATTTTATGTGCATCTCTGGCGTTTCTCTCAGGAATTGAAAGCGTGACGTTACGTTATGTCGCATGAATATTATTTACCTCCCACGTATAAATGGTAATATCCGATTTGTGTGTTCATTGTTGCGTAAACAATTTGGTGTGATGAGATTTTGTAGGTATTATTGTTTTTTTTTACAAATTTTATACTATTAGGTATATAAAGCGGAAGAGTTTGTTTTTTTTATTTGAACGCGCTAGTCTCCTTAACCACAAATCTGATTAGAATAATTATTTTTGTGTCGGATAGCGCAGTTATCGAGGATGGCTATAGGCTATAAAACATCATGCTACGACCGATAGGAGTTGAGCAGAGCGTGTGAAACCGCGCAGAAGTAGGTAGTAATTTCATATTTCTCAAGAGCTGATGGATGATACAAAAAACTATAAACCTACTACTTCGTGTTAATGACGCCAAATATATAATAATTAGTTGTAAAAACTGAGCAAAGTACAAACAAACTACAATTATTAATTAGTATCCTAAGACTAAATTTTATTCAAATACAATTACGTTCCTTACTGAAAAATAAGTTATTTCAACTGTTCAATACAATAAAATATTGAAAAATAATCACACTTTCATTAATTGATTTTATTACCAACTTAATTTTAATATTTTTCCAGCAAACTTTAAGTAATAAATATGCTGTTTAACGATAAAAAACGTGACGTCACAATACACAATCTCGTAAAAAATTCATAGAGTACTGTCGTTTTTAACAGTTCGAAAAATGTATTGAATTTGACTAGGTGGCAAGTACCCAATTCACACTTACATGCTTTATACATTTAGAAGTAACAAATTAAAAGATCGTTACGTCGAAAAAACATGGAAAAGTGATTAATTTAACTTATCTTCCGAAACGATTCGGGGTCAAGTACCGAGCTTCAGATGAAGAAAAGGCTTGGTGAAGTTTGCCAAATGCCAAAGGCTACCCTATTCAAATTTTTTATCAAACTTTATTAAAATAAAAAGACGTTAGCAACAGTGAGAATAACGTTAGCTAAATAAACGAGGGTCTTAAACCATCTTATCATAATTTTCAATTATAAAATTCTCGAATAGATACCTAAGTCGTTTTTAAAAGAAAATGGATAATGTTTAACTTAAACTTCTAATATTTTAATTGTTTAATCCTCGACTAGTCCCTATTTCATAATGGAGTGGTCGTGTGTGACGTAATATAGTCTATTGCATGAAACAAGGTATGAAGCCTATTTAAAAGTGGAACTCCTAACCTCACAGTCGAAACTAAAATCTTCGTACACATCGGTGTAACTAAAGAGGCACTCATCCGTAAACAAAAAACAGCGCGATGGACTTATTTGTGAATATAATGATATAGATAAAACGTATGATAAACTGACAACGCTGTTTGACCCCTTTCCACTCCCCAAGGGTTGAGATGGGTTCATATCTTTGAGGTAAGCACCTTTACATATACGCCTGCATTTCCCTATTTATTTTGAAATACGATTGGAATACATTTGAGGGATATCACAAAATATATATTTTTCATAACCTCCTCTATGTTTATAGCATTTCCTTAACGAAAAGGGACTTGTTTCCTTAAAGCCTGATATTTTATTAAAGTGACAGTAGGACAAGTGTTTTTTTATTAGTTTACAAATATTTAAGATAACTATTTGGTACGCTTGTCTAGTGAAAAAGGTGGCATAGTAATAACCAGTAGCAGACGTTCGTATTGTCTGATCGGTAAAGCAAAAAATTGTCTTATGGATCATAACCATGCAACATGACATACAAAAACTGGCCATCAACATATCGTTCTGACAATAACCCCATTTTTAATCACACGCCATACCTATAACCATTTCTCAAAAAACATACCCAAAAGGCAAAACGGATCCTAAAAGTATTATTAAACATGCATGACGACAGTGTAAACAATCAAAAAGGTTATTAACTTAGAAGCCTTCGGCTGAGCCCAGTTGTGGCAATATCGGCCCAAGGTCAAAGTCTACACTGACTCATACAGGTGGCAAAGACACGCCCTACTTTTGTTTATAGACGAATGACGCAGGAAAATTATTGTTTGACACGGGAAAGGGTCAGACAATCACTGGTAATACGCCGTAATTGCTTGACGGAGGGTCAAATTCCTATCAGGAGGGCAATCATCGGTTAATCTTGCATTTATGGGTAGGTTAAGTGGCTTGTCTCGCGGTAACAAGCGTGACCATTGACCACATATTAATGATTCAAATTACGTGCGGTTACTCCACATGAAAGTTTCATAGTGTTATATATTGTGTGATTATGATTTTGATACAGTAGGATTTCGAATAAGCGATAGTGGTTATTTACATGTTCACCTTAATAACCAAAATATAACGACGTTGCCAACAGTTATTCATCCATTTTTTTTTTATAAAATTGAATAAAGTTTCCTTGTTCTCACTTTTAGTTGTAAGCACAAACTTGTTGCCTAATGTCACGTCTGTAACAGTTACACCTAAAAATATTTACTAACAGTACAAACAAAAAACAAGTACAACGGAAGGTAATTTAGCGCTATCTTATTTATGTAATTACTCTAGTATTGCAAACATTTGACCGCCGTTACGGACCGTCATTTGTAACATGCCGGACTAACTAAGTTTCCGCATCAAATGCTCACACACGAGGCAGAGTTGCGGAAGTCGGCCGCAGCAGGCGTTTGAGGACGCGGCCATAAAAACAGCTCGCAAAAAATAAAAATAAAACAACCCGCAGTTTTTATTCCTATAAATATGGACATTGGGAAACCGAGTAATAAAGTGTAGCCACGAAAATAGCACTTGGAGTCAATAAATTGTCGTGTTTGGACGCAAACTACCGCAGTTATATGGTTATTTTTCTTACGTCCACAAATATTGGGATCATGTACCGATATGATGTGTAAATGGAAGGAAGATTTGTTTAATTTGTGTATCTATTTGAATTCAGAACAAAACCCATAGTAGATATTTTATCAATATTGTAATTTTCTTCAGTAAAATATTTTAGAGGAGAGGTTCAAATTCGAATTTTGTTTAAAAGATAGCTAATATTGCCAAAGTACTCATCGCAAATTGGACTTCAAAACAATCCGTTGGTTTCGTAGCCGAAAATTAATAGCATGTAGAACCTTACCATCTACAGCTTATGATTTAATAGCAACTACGGCCGCAAAATACCAAAATGGTTTCCGAATAACGTTTTAATTGAAAACTCGAAATCTAATATACGTCTCAGATTAAATTGTTGTGGTACCTAAAAGCTTCAATGCAGACTAGAAAGCAGAAATGGGCAGTATTATTATTTGTACTATTGTAGGTATTTCATTTGGAACAGTCCTCTGTTCTATTGAAGCGACTGAATCTAGTTTTGAAAATCATTCGCGATACATACCAAACCAACCCCTTTTCTGAGTGGCTGATCAATATAATTTATTGTCAAATCAGATTTGATTGAATGGCATAAATTAGGTATCAAAATCCAATCGCATCACTGACATGCGACTCGACGGCTTATTATTCAAAACTCGCTCCAAGATGCATAATTTATACTGAATATTCAGTCGACTTTAATGGGCCCATTTGTTTTCTGTCAGCCGTCAGTCAGAAAAGATGAAAAAGTTTTTTTTTCTATTATTTGGCATTCTATTCTCACCATTCACAGCGAACGAATAAGTTAAAAAATATTGTAAGCGAATTAAAATTTATGGTCTCTCATGTAATGGTGTTTTCTCGTAAACTTTAAGACTACATTTCACAAAGAAACTTCATGACATTGCCAAAACTTTACGATCAAGTTTCGGTTTAAAGCCTTCGGCGTTGTGTATTTGTTGTTCGAGGATCGACTATCGAGTATTTTCGAATAAACGAACGGCTGAGATTATTTTCAGTTAAAAGTATGTTTATTTTGAGTTTTGATTACTATTCATAATTTTTACATTCATGAAATAAAACTAGTTTCCGCGTCCTGATTAAAGTGCAGGTGTCATATTAATGCCAAGAACACTCGGCAGCATTTTTTTCAAGTTTGAACTTGTTTTATCTCTATACGAATAATAAATCCCGACGTCAGCATGGCTAACCTGATTCTCTGTTTTAAATGTAACCTTTTTAAACTTGAGTGCTTCAAACCGTTCCTATTTACCCTGATTTACAAACGTTGAAGAATAATTTTCAGTTGAATGTGAAGATAAACACTCGCATTTCAGCGCCGGTTTTTATGCAAAATGTGGGGCATTAACTAAGAGGGAATGAGACAAGAACTGGTGTTGAACACAGAACTAACTCGACCAAATGTCATGTTGTTTGAACTATACGAAGCCATTTTGCTTTTGTTCGAGTTGGTGCAGACAAAAAGATCTCGAAACTTTGCGTCCTTTAGTTTTTCAACTTCCTGTTTCTAGGAGACTCGACTTTCTACTGAGAAAGGAAACACTTCTTTACTTAAATAACTTAAGCAACTTTTAAGTGAAGAAAAACTGCTCTGAATTTTAATATTTTTTTAAGTTTTTCATTTCATTTTCGGTGGCGAATGAGTTGGTCTTTTTGCATTACAACAGTAAAAACCTCTATTAAATATTAAAAGTGAAGGATTTGGAAATAAAACAAATGTACACATATTTTAAAAGCATTAGTTAGAATGTGAATAGAAAACCTGTGTTGTAATAATGCCAAACATCTCCCGAACGTATCTCGGAACTGAATATTTACAAAGAGGGGAGTGTGGTGTACCTATTGTGAGTCCAAGATACTTAACACCTACTTTGTGGAAAAAGTTGGAAGTAGAGAGAAGTTGATAAACAGATTGCACAATACCTCTTGTGGAGGACAAGTTTTCCTCGTCACCAACTTATGTTGTAACATTATACTTTCTGGTCATTTATAAGATTGTCTGGGATGTTATTTGTGATGAGGTTCTTCTTATGTGATACTAGTTATGTTAGTAGCCTTATAATTTGATTTTGACATTGCTTACATGTTACAAAAAATACGCAACGAAATAGGCACTTAGTAACAAGATAGGCACTGAAAAATGTGAGAATTTTATTTACACGTAAATTGAGACATGTTAAACTCGTTATTATAGCCTACTTCAAACAGAATAATCCCCATACAGCGATTTAAAAATGAACGCTACCTCAAGAGGATTAACGTTTATTTCAGCTTTGCGATTAATAATGTACCTTCGTACCTAAAGCTTGTTAAGTATTTCCGACAAGAATTTCCGAAAATTGATGACTTCATCTGTTTACCGGTTCGAATTTTACTGCGTTTCATTTTTCCGGTTTTCGTTTCAAAGTTTCGACGTGTAAGACAATCAATCATCCCGCCGGTCTCACCTCCGCGTGTATTGACGCCAATCAAAAATAGAGCGAGATAACCTGTCCAATTCAGAGGCTCCCGTGAACGCTACATTGCCACATCACTATTTCTCCATTTTAGTTTTATTCAGCAATAAAAGGCTAGAATAAATTGGATTCGGGATGAAACGACTTTTAGTTTAAGTCTTACGAAACCCTTCTAAAACTTTACAAATTAGGGCTTACAGTTATTGATGAAATACCAAGGAATTATCGTACTGACACTAACCCTGCTAACGCAGATGGAAAAAATGAAAATGTCCAAAATGCGTGAAATACCGACCCATGTCATTTCATTATCAAAGATGTCCAAACGCGAGTTGCGTTGTTTTTAGGGGAAAAAAGAAGAATAATATTTTCCAGGTCGCGCTTCCCTGGTACGGTTGAGGGTCTTGTTATTTTGCATGCAAGTATGTGGTACATACAGGTAGTAAGTGAAGAGCCGTCAGACCGCGGTGCTAACAAGCACTAGTACGGAATTCTAAAACATCAATTGTGTAGTGTGAGCCGTATTTTCCGCATAAAAACGGATATTACATTACGTTCTTTTTCCACTGTTCATGGTTTGTTCTGGGCCGACGCTTTGTTTATTATGTTTTGTTTATCTTTAAATTTTTTACACACATTCAACAAAACAAGCAACTAATGTATGCTACCGTTATTCATAATATAATACCTAGAATATCAAACGATATTATTTTTTATGTGATTATGATTCTATAGAGAGCAAATATAGTTTTATAATAAAGCCTAACAACGGGTTTATTTACAATAATTTAGACTTTCTGCCTCCTAATAACTGATAAATTGACGACGATGCTTTGGTATATATTATTATATCATGTGGAAATCAAATAATAAAATTCAGTAATGCTTTTGATCATACGTATAAAACTAATTTAAGTACTTTATCTGTTTTCATGCTTACCTATAAGACCCAAGCAATATGTTAAGTCACTTTACTCACTACTTTACTTAAGATAGAAATTATAACGAACAACACTTTTACGACGCAATTCGATTAGCCCACAAATTAAATTAATTTAAAACTCGTGACCTTTAGCCGAATTCCTAAAAACCTTTGAGTTCCTAATCTGCAAACTATGAATGAAATGGATTATTTGACCTTAAACCGTTGGTTATATCAACAACCAGTTTTTTGAATAACCTGTAACCATTGGCTTTATGGAACAGAAACCACGATTCACGAAGACGTATCGAGGTCACTCTGTAGAATCGCGCCTTGCACAAATATTTGTATATTACGATGTCGTACGAGCTTAAACCAATACATACACTTTCAACTGTTCCATTTTCTTCTACGTAATAGTTGTATAGTTTGTTGATATAGGAACGGTAAACGTATAACAAATAGTGGGAATGATAGTTTTATTCATAGTTCGGCGTAGTACCTGCTACGGTGCTACGACGTAGCAGTTTTTGTAGCAAATTTTAAAGTAGGTAAAGGTAAAACTGTATTTATTTTTTACAGAACTTTTGCAAATAATGAAAATCTTTATACTAATTTCTTTATGTATTCGAGATCTTTCTATGCACGCTTTGGCGTAGTACCTGCTACAATGCTACGGCGTGACAATCTGAGAAATTTTAAAACGGAATATGAAGTATAGTATTTAAAAATTTCACCAAAGTCAAGTAGATAACAAAAATATTTATACTAATCTCTCTACGTCTATGACCTCATTTCACAAAGCTGTAAAATATACATGTACGTGTTTACGTGAAAAGTTTCAATAAATGAATTCTTTATGTAGGCACATACACTTGATATAGCCTGTTTAAATTCAAGCTTCCATAAACCGGGTTTATGCCTCGTCCTAAGATAAATTGTACAAAATAAAAAATAAATCCTATGCGTACAAGCGATAAAATAAGGATCGTCATATACGAGTTACTTGAATCTCATTAAAACGTAGATTATACAAAGGCGTCGATATAAATAAATTATTCAGAGGCAATTCGATGTTGTCAGGTTACCGACACAACATTTTATTTGAAGTCTCGGAGTTCGATCCTGTTCAAGCATCGAAGTTTTAAAATTACTTTATTCAGTTAATTTCATCGACCTGCCTTATTCTCCAAAAAGAATTTGCAAAGGTTGATATGTATAACTCCTATATTACCACAACTTGATATGGACACAAATGGACACAATTTCAGACATTTTCTTTTCCAAAAGTTCGTCATAGTCTAGACTAAAATGGTTCAAACACAAATAAATTCCATTAGGGCCTTGAAATTAACATTATAAACTATTTGTCCGCCCAATCTTATATCAATATTGTCCTGAAATTAGAACTAGTTTTCCGTCTGAACATTTCTATGTTTACACTCATTACTGGATCCGAATCTATCAGTTTCAATTCGGGGTTGTTTAAACCAAAGAAAGTTTGTTCCTGATTAGTTAGTTTTGAGAATTCAGAAACAAATTCACGTCAAGTTTTAATTGTGATTTTTAAAACGAACTTTATAACTTTATCTTTAAGGTTGGGTTTTACCTAATCCGTCTATGGAGTTAAGGTTATTATCGTTTTTAATTTGATATAGTAATCGTATAGTATACAGAACATCTTGTTTTGAAAAAAAGTTTTATCTAATTAGTTTTATATTGCAGAAATTTTTCAAAACTGCTTCTAATGTTGAAGTCCTGAAAATATAGGAATAGGGGTTGTTATCTTGTTAAGTGACTTTTCCTAGACTTTCCAAAGTTAGCTTAGCTCGGCTTTCAATGTGACTAGTTCGGAGATAGTTATCCGTACTTTACTCAAGAGTTCACTTACAACATGTACAGTTGTACATCTGCAATATATATTTTTTTATTTCATACTTTAACGTGACAGTTTGTCCATGTGTACCTGTTATTGGATAGTATATTTAGTTTAAAAGTATTACGTTTTCATTATCTCTCATTATAATAATTATTATAATAATAATCGGATCAGTTTTTCGTCTAAATTAAAAAACACGTCAACATTTTAGTTATTAAATGAAAAATGACCTAAAATAAGTTCGCCATATTTTAAAGTCCCCATCCGCAACAGGCTAGCTTCGTTCGAATTTTAAAATAACCGATCACTTTCAAAGATAACACCTACCCTCGTTAAAAGGTGCTGACGTCAGGGGAATGCTCCTGAATGTGATAAAATGTGCTTGCTCATCGACACACCCCTGTTTCTAAAGGACGTCGTCGAAAGATACTCCCAAGTGGTTCTTTATACAAGAGAAGTCAATATAAGTCAAAACAATCATGTTTTGTGTACAAAATATACAAGTATACAAACGTATGTATGCGTAAATGTGTTACGTATTCGTATCAATGTATTTTTAATGACGCTCGACACCTAACAATTGTTACAGCTATCTCCTTTCGTTCATAAAAGAATTTCTCATAGCAACGGATCGCTTTGTTCAATTAAAATGTATTTGTGGTTTTCAATTACAATATCCAACGTACGTACGTTTTATGTAGATATGAATAATGTAATTATGGTAGTCGGCAACAAGGAAATCGTTTATTTTTTAATTCCGAATGTTTTATTAATACTTGATATTCGAAAGTACTGCAAATGTGGCCTAGAAGGCATTAACTTCGGATATCTTAAGATAAATAGATAATTTTTACTAATTCACACTTAAAAAAACTATGGCCTCATCCCATGTTGCAATAAAGTACCTAATATCAAAAATCAATGAACCTATTACGTGTATATTCTGACCTGCTTATACCACATATATAAAGTCATTAAAACTTATACAAAATGGCCTTGAAAACCATAAGATATTATAACCAAACAAATAAATCATAGTAGACATTAATTTCAATTGATTCCAACTGCACTATCGCGTAGACATTCTGGTTATTTGCCAAACGGGGATGGCCTCGCCAAATATCATACGATCGTATCAATTGTGACGTTAGGGAAGGAGGCACGAGATTGTGGCGAAGATTCAATCGATTTTAAAATATTTTTATATATTTCCGTAGAAAATACGTTATAGTTTTTATAGGTAGGAATATATTTAAGTTTGTTACTGTATTTATATATCTTTGACTCCCGAAGACTGTACGTAGATAGAGGAGTTAATTTTTTTCTTTCTTTCTTAGAAAAACAAACTAGGATTCCTCTTTATCATGGGTGCGTTTACAAACATACAATTTCACATATAAATAAACCCGGAACAACAATCTGTTGATCACACAAAGAGTTGTTCCTTGTGAAATTCAAACTCACGACACGTTGGTCGGCAGCCAGTTGCCCAGCCACCGTGCCAACCGTGCAGTTATGTATATAAGAGTTAAACGTGCAAATTGATTACATTTAGTTTAATGATTGATTGATACTCACTGACACAATGTTATTATTGTTCCATATATTTATTTAAAATTCTCTATAAATTACATTTTTAAATACTACTTACAAATTAAAAAAATAATATTCAAAAATATAAAAAATAGGAGCCGACCAGTAGCGGGAGCATGGTCCAAGCTACCACTGGTTAGGGCTCCAGAAACAGAAACCTCTTCACAATGCGCGCTGTTCCAAGGAAAACTGCCTTCTGAATCAAGCTCTTGACCCAACTGCCTAACGCTAGAGCCTCCTAAGGTGGTTGTCGAGGCTATTAGGGATTAACCCATTGGCCGACACGACTATCGGCACAATGATAGCCGAATCTACATTCCACATGTCGACAACCTCGTGAGCCAAATCAAGATATTTGATTTGTTTATCTTTTTCAGCTTCATATTATTGTTATTATTAGCTACTTATCATCGTAACAAACAATTAAAATCTCGTAACAATAAGAAACACACCTTTATTCCTACACAAAATATATTTTTACACTCAACAATTATCATGAAGAATTTCCGCCTAGGGAAATGGATGTTTGAAATTAATAACGAAGGTTTTTTAATAAAATGTACGCATGTATTGCCATGTAAAGAGTTCACGTACCTCATAAATAATAGGACAAAGCTCCCGTAATGAGAAGAAGTGTTCTGAATGCTAAAATAGCTTCTTTTGTTCTGTACTGAACGACTCCCTCGCGGAGGTCTGATTGTCACAGACACTATAACTCAGATCTTTGAGAAAAATGAAGAAAAATTGTTACTTAGTTTAGTTTGAATGGTTTTAACCCATTTGGGACCAAATACAAACTACACATAATTTAATAAAAAAAACTTTATTAACTCAATGATATGACGCCCACAAACTATAATCAGCAAAAAAAATTCAAAAAATATTTTTAGAAGTATTAAAAAAAAAGCCGTCCTTGATTGGGGACAACGGTCTCATATGTAGTACTTTTCGAAGTAGTAACTGTTTTCGACGCATAAGGTTCTAACGCATTATTTGCATTGATATTACAGTTTTTTTTATGACGAACTGCGTATCGTAACAGATATTAACTAAATCTCTGCGGAAAATGTCTAAATCAATTTGATGTGACGCGCCTATATTTTTTTTTGAGGGTATAAATCATGCATTGCGTTTTCCGCCTGGGGGACTCTTACTGGCTAAAAACCAACACGTTCCTAATTATGCTTCAAGCCGAAGCCCCGGTGACCCACTAGGTTATTCATAGTAGTCGGGCATCTGTCTCACTGAGCCATCTCGATCTAAGGCGGTCTGATCTGCACTTGAAGCACGCGCGTAACGCCACGCACCTTACAGGTACAGGTCTGGTTCTGGGCGGCGATCTGTTTTTGCTACTATGACTGCTTCGCAGAAAGAGATGTTTTCCAGTTCCCCTCGCTCCGCACCACAGCCAGAACCTAAGCTGGACGTGGAAGATTATCGTCGTCGATCACTTCCCTGAAGACACGGCGGTGGTCAACGTATACAGGGCATAATGCTACTCTATCCTCTGGGTGGACTTCGCTGTGACGACACCAGAATACAGCTGGAGGAAATGCCCCCTACTGCTGAATTCTGGTATCGGATGCGACGCCTGGTACTGTAGGTGGACTTTTGCATCTTCGGTCTTGATGCCCATCAGATTTTAGAATATGAACGCGTAAAGATATGTGGGAATTGGTGATGCTCTTCGTGAATTAGCGTCTGTTGTCACCAAGTATTAGCTATAACTAAGTTTAGCCTATAGGTGACCTTTATAAATTGGAAAACAAAATACAAATCAGGTATAAATGTTTTAAAAATATACTACAGATGTGCCCATTGTCCCCATACGGGGACGCCATCATTTTTTCTAACTTTTCCCTAAGTGGAATTGAAAGTATAAGGATATTCTTCAATATTGTTTTAATTGACACTATACGCAAGCAATAATCACAAAAAAGTTTTATAAATCTACATAATAACGTACTATAAAACGCCTCTGCTTTCAATAATAATTGCCATTTCACTTCCTCTTGATAAAATTGACAATATGACCCCTTTTTTGTAGCAATTTGTCAAAAGTTCTAATAATTTTAGGAAAGTACACTACTCCTCATTATAAATACCCATGAAATGTGAAGATAGCTAAAATAATTAATAACCAGCGGGTAAAAGAAAACCTGTCCCCATATGGGGACGGCGGGCTCAAATGGGTTAATACGATACGTAACAGTTAACTTTTGTTTTGAGATAATATAAATATGACGTTGCTGAGTACCGTAATCCATAATCTTGAACTAGGTTCTGCTGCACAAATAAGTTTCTTTTTTTGTGTATACACTTTTCTGGGATAAAAAGTACCCATTGTGATGCCTAAGATATTAAAGTATAATAATACTCAGTTTCATCGGAATCGGACAGGTAGTTTTTGCGTGATGAGTGAACAGACAAGCAGGCAGACAAAGAGACAAACATTTTTTAATCACATTTTGTGCTCAGTGTCTATCCAGTACTATTCATTTTTATATGTTTTCAATATACAAAATTAACACTTCTATAGTTTTATTATAAGTGTAGAGATATGGATTCGTGGATAAAAAACCAAGGACGTTATACTGAGTGGAGTACGAAAGTTTCTTTAGTAGATATATAGAGAGGGAGATTTCGTGTGGGAGAGCCATGTTTCGGCACGAATGGGCTGGCTCGACCGGAGTGATACCACGCTCTCACAGAAAACCGAAGTAAAGCAATGCTTGCGTTGTGTTTCGTCGTGTGAGTGATGTTACCGGAGGCCCAATTACCCTCCCATCTCTCGAATTCCTGAATCCCCAAGGATCCTCAATCTCCTAATCCCCAAAAGGCCGGTAACGCACTTGTAACGCCTCTGGTGTTCCAGGTGTCCATGGGCGACACCGATTGCTTACCATCAGGTGATCCGTCTGCTCGATTACCGGCTGATGCCATAAAAAATAGAAGGTTACAAATTTGCTAAAAAAGAACTAAAATATAATAATAAGCAGACTGTTACCAAAGGTAAAGTTTTCCTAACGAAGTGGGTGACACAATGGAAAGTTTGCGAGCTCAGAAATCATTATAAAAATGTCGAAGTTTAATACGTAAATAATTCTGGAAAATACTGGATATTATGTAGGTTCTAGATATAATATTTAGGTACGGTTAATATACAGTGGTCTTAAATTTTTAATTGAATCATTTTCACTTAGTATTTTGTCTCAACCACAATATAAAAATTTTGACATCCATACTGAGTAAGACAATTTACAAGTTCTAAACACAAACTACGGTCGGCCAGGGACTTTCAGGAAATCCTTGGATAAGAAGTAGCCTATGTCCGTCTCCTGTGCCTTTAGCCAAACGCCACTTTAGCGCTTGTCTACCGAGAGAGTAGAAAACTAAATGTATGGGTATGACACTGACAAAATTTTATAAAATTTGGATTTCTACTCTACAAGTAGACAAGCGCTAAATGGCTTTGGCTACAGGTGCTGGTTCTAAGTTACCTCCTAACCAATTTTTATACAAATCTATTTAGCCGTTCTTTAGTTATAGGTAAATAGTGTAACCAATACAAGTTTATACACCAATAGATAATAATAAACCCAAATGATTAAAAATACCAATATATAATCCGTAGTTAATTAATACCCAGTATTGATGTGTTCGGAGAAGGTAACTTTACAAAGTGAATGGATATGTTAATCAAAAACATTGCATAAACAGATGAATATATTTACCTAATATAGGTACTATGGCTATATTTATATGTATTGGTGTGTAAATATTCAGAATAGAAATTAATATTAATAGAATTTTCCAGAAATGTAGGTTTTCTGTTACAATCATACATCGTGTGTATTTACATTATACATGTCAATATTAGTATTGTTTATATTGTAATTAATAGCTTAATGCCTGGATTCAATGATTGCCTATTTGACTAGTTTTAGCAGTTTCTTTGTTTTGATGATGGCGTAAAATGTAGTAGACTGTAGGTATTGTATCTACGCCTAATTCCCCTATAAGTACATGATAAGAATTAAGGGTACTATTATATATACATTAAGCTATAAAACATCGTTTGTTTACCCAAAAGACAAAGTTCATATGAATGAAAAATATAAAAATGTTGATCCGTAAAGTCAGTAAAGACTCGTACGAAGTCAGAGTTGTCTGCTAGTTCAATATAAAACCTAAAGAACTCCTCCCAATTCACGTCAAAGCACATCAACGTAATTTAAAAAGCTAATCATTGAATTCGCGACCTTATACCGTTCAATTTAAGAAATTTTCTTTACCAATTCGATTTTGAGGAAAATTGAAAGTGTTTTGCGTATATGTTGTCGTCAAGTCGTCACAGCTGAACGATCACGTTTCATATTAACTGAACGTCATTCATAGTGACTGCTTACATTAATGCATTCACATGATCTCCTTCTTCCAATTACGTCATAACGAGGGTCGTATTCATCCCCCACATAATGCTTAAAGCTTGTGAATAGATTAAAAGTGTCGCGCGAGAATAGTGTTGAAATTTAACACTACCTACTTTTTATTTTTAAAGTGAATTAGTTATGTTTTTAACGTCTTCTTTGTTGTTATAAAGGTATTGTAATAAGGTCTCTTATGAACGTTATTGTATTTCATATTGACATTTATATGAAGTCAATACTAAAATAAATAGGAAAAACTTTATAAAAAATGTCATAAGAATGTGTTCCTAGGTAAAGTAGGAAAAAAAATCCCATACTCTCTACACGCCTTTTTTCCCCAACAAGCCAGGCGCCTTTTGAAGGTTTCCCCCCGTCAATAAAAAAAAAGCCAAAATAGAAAGCCAAAAATAAGTTATTGAAACAAAAAATACGTTTCTATTTCAAAAAAGAGCCTTCCCAAAAAAGAGAATCTCGTTTTATTAGAAAACTGATTTAAAAGTTAAGGGATGTGATCAGCTTGTCATATATAGTACGTTCGGCATCGATGTCAGTCCGTCTGCAGACATATCAGGCGTCAGGCAGTGCCGCAATGACTGACACTCGATATACCGTCGTGATAGCACTCGTATTATCGACCAACACCAATACCTAGAATGGAACAACACTATAGAGAGGTTCGAACTACAATGATCGTATTTCATCGGTTATAGTTTCCAGTTTAACTATTAATCATAGATATACTTTGAGAATACTACGATATAGGTGCTCGCCGCTCGGAGATTTATTTCTGTCTAATCAGATATCATTGTTAGACATAGTACATTCATAGTTAAAAAAACTAAAAACATGCTCTTAATCATATGTTCTTGCCTAAATCATCATGAGGAATGGATACAATTATTGAGCTCGATATATTTACTAATAGACAGTCCAAGACTCCACATATCAGATTAACATAACATAACATCACGCCTTTTATTCCCGAAGGGGTAGGCAGTGGTGCGCATTATGCCACTGTACAATGTAACGCCCACTTTTCACTATTTATGTTATGAGTCCCATGTAATAGGGAGTGAGCCTATTGCCATATACCGGGCACAATTCCAGACTCCGTACTACTACTGATATTTTTTTAAAACCCCAATAATACTTTGCCCAACTCGGGAATCGAACCCGAGACCTCTTGCCTGGCAGTTGCACTTGCGACCACTCGGCCAACGAGGCAGTCATATCACATTAATTTCATCATAACGCTGTAGGGTCATCTAATCTACCTCTACATAGAATTACCAAGTTTCTTATGGATATAATAATCAGAAATGTATACAATTCAGATTCTTAGATTTGATTACATAGTTCGTTATCATTTGTAGGTACACTTATTTTAAGAGTTCTAATTAAAAATCGTTAATATTTTCAAGATTTTAGCACAAAATATTAGTGGAGCGACTTAAAAACACTATATTACGACTGTAGACGTAAGATACTTCTTGGGTTCACCGTCACGTCGACGGTCGACCGCACAATTCTTTACACACGTAGCCACTCTAGAGTAGAGGTTTCAGAAGGACGACAAACGTGTTTTTATAATAGTTATCACTATGTGATAACTATTATATATAATCAAACCAATCTTGTACTTATAGTCTTTTTAAAAAAGACTGAAAATACTATACAACTGGAGACAATTTTAGTCTTCATGTTAGGTACTAAGAAATCCTACTAATATTATAAACTAGCTTTTATCCGCAGCTTCGCTCCCGTCACAAAAGGATAAAAGTAGCTTAGGTGACATATACCAATCCACACAGCGCCATCTATACCAATTCTTTTGTTTTCCCTCGGGAATATTGAAATTTTCTGGGATAAAAAGTACCCTATTATTTAATCCGGACTTCTAACTTTACGTCTGCAAAAATTCAAAACAATCGGTTTAGAAGTTACGGCGTGATAGTGGAACAAACAAACAAACTCACTTTCCCATTTATAATATTAGTAAGGATACGAAAGTTTATGATGATTTATGTGTGTGTTTGTCACTCTTTGACGTCAAAACGGCCGAACAGATCGAGATGAAATTTGGAACAGCGGTAGATTACGGTTTGGAATAACTTATAGGCTACTTTTATCTCACAGAAACGCGAGCGAAACCACAGGCAGAAGCTAGTATTAAATAATTCTTTAGTCGGTACACGATACTCTGATACAAATAATGAACCAGAACAAGATACCGAGGGTCCCATAGCAACAAACGAATAATAACAATAATAAGAGCCGTCACAACATAATCCCTGTATGTATAAAGACGTATAGATAATCTGAATCATGAAAAACATTGTAATAAACGAGGGAAAACAAAGATTCCCTTCAGAGAATAAATAAATGTTAGCAATAATAACTCTTTGTTTGGCTCAAAAAGCCTGGAATTGAATCTCAGTTATTTGGATTTGCAAAGCCAGAGTGATCAGTCAAAAACTGAAGAGGTTATGTTAACATTCACTATTAGGTATGTATGAAATGTATGTAGGACTTTTCTCGTCTTTTTGTATAAAAAAATAATGCCCTAAGACATAAAACTTATTTTAAGTGGTTATATTTCGAGATAGATGTCTACAGTTGAAGCCCAGACGAACAGCACTTAAAGATCATATAATTTATTTATTTATTTGAAGTATAACTATTTCTATAACATTCAAGTAGTCTTATACAAGGAGAGATATAACTAGAGCATATTACCGTATTATTGTAGAAACTTCTTGAATTGTTGTTATTCTATCTATTTAAAGTACACCTACTAACATTATATTCATGAACTATCTGGTATATTGCTGGATTACATTTTAAGACTAACTGCATCTATTCCTATGGCCGTTTTATCACGTATTTTTCTACATTCTGTTTACATTGTATACAAAAATCCCTCCGGTCATAAAAATCAGAGGGTGACACCATCTTTCTCAAACCTGGCCCTTCCGCGTACACAATGGATCACGTTTACACATCAGTAATAACTCATACTCTAATAAACATTCGGAGCGACACGTGACAGATTTACCTATATACAGTATATATACCAACATTGGGAATGAAGTATGAAAGAGCCATGCTTCGCACGTATGAGCTGGCTTGACCGGCATGATACCACGACCTCATAGGAAATTGATACTTCTCCTGTGTTACGGGTGTAGATGTGTGCTTAGATGGCACCGATTGCTTGCCATCAGGATATCCGACTGCTTTTTTGATGCCTTGTACCATAAAAAGCTCTCTGATTCTTGACAAAGGTTGGAACAAACGTTGGATCAAACATCTTACGCTCGACGGAATCACGTACCCGAATTTTGAATTCCAATAGATAAAAGTCGTAAATCTTGACGCAGAGATAAAACATATAATGCCTTATGTGTTTGTGTCCTTTCTTCTTCTCTGTATGTATTTTTTAAATACTTAGGAAGTTTGTAATTTTATTTTACTTTGTTTAGTCGCTCAATTAGTTATTTATTTAATGTCTTCGGTTAGTGACGGTTGCAAAACGATGCAATGCAATGTCACATTAATGATGATTATTTGTTGTAAAATTGTAATTATATGAATCGGTATTCCATTGGGTCCTGTACAAAATTATAGGCACCATCGTTTACAAAAAGCCATTAACAGTAATTAATCTATATTAGATTTCAGTTTTATTATCAAACATGCATTTGATAACGAATTAGAATATAAAGTACTGAATTATAAATTATTAATTGCTAAGGGTGGCCCGCACAACTACAAAAGGAAATCAGCATTGTTATTAACAACTGTAGTTCAAACAATAGAACACATTGTTAAACTTTGGCTCAATGTTTAACTACACGAGAACCACAGTATGTACGAAAGGTACTTGACATCAATTTCAAATATAAATTAGTTGGAAACTCTTGTCATATAAAACTATTTTCCGCGTTACCGTTTGTCTGTCCGCAGGAGAAAATTAACCAAGTGGTAAGCTGTCAAGTTGACTATTAGAAAGCGCGGAAATTACTTGGTAGTTTCGGGAGATCCGACCTGAGTGGTGTAAGCAACAAAGTTATATTTGATCAATTTGGCCGCCAAATTACCGACGACGTTCTCAGGTTTATTGAACTAGATTGCACAGGTTACAATCACAGTGAAATATTAGTTGGCTTCAGTAAAAAAATAACAACGTTTCAACGTCACTGCAGTTAGTTTAGTATTATTCTGTCCGTTGTACACGGGACCCTCCCATGCCCTAAGGCTCACACCCGAGCACTGTTAACTGTGTAAACTCTATGGATTTCTATGATAACGTTGTGTAATATTTATGATTTTCCTCCTTACATAATTTTAAAAGCTTCCCTACTTTGTTACGGGCCAAAATACTGAGTTGTTGAATTTACCTAACGTTAAGGTCATCTATAAAGTAGACCACTTTCGGCTGTGCTGCAGTAATCATACGGAATATTTCATGATGACTAATTGGCTAATAGGACGTTATTCACGGGTGTTTGTCTGTGCGCTTGAATATAAATTTGCTTCAGTACCGCAGCTAATTTGGAGTAAATTAGCCTACAATTTTGCACTCGAAACAGTGAGTTGTGATGAATTATTTGCGTATGTCTGTTACACATTTTTGTAGGGAAATATTTTAATCCGTGAAAAGTTCTCTCATCACGAAATTCTGTGGTTGTTTCACAGAAAATTAAAGTTAGTATATCATATCTTACACGGGTCGTACACGCGTTAGTCTCAAATTTTCACCGTATTTATACTTTACTCGGAGCAACTACTCAGTTTAACTAACGTAGTACATCAATCAAAAGTAATGTATGTATTACTGAGTACGTCAGGGTATTCATAATGTACTCCCACTACCTCACTCACATTATTGTCACAGCACACACGAGAAAAGCCACTCAATTTCGGAAGATTAATTGGAAATTTTCACCTGTAGGGAATACAGCGCGAGATTATTTGATTTGAAATTTGTGGTTCTGCAAAGATTGAGAATTATTGAAAATTCTGTGCGTATGGTTGCTTGTTCGAGGAGATTATCGTACTGTTACCGAATAGGCTGTAACTCAGACTGGCGGCTGAAGCCCAATAAGACGGCGTTAATAAATCATCTTGACAGGTATTACTTCGCACCTTGAGCGTCGGCGTAATTACATCAGACCTATTCCAATATTCAAAATAAACAGATCGCGTAATGAAGATGATTCGAGCGACGGTGTGTGGGAACTATCTTGTTTAATTTCTATTCAAGTTTATTAACATTCCCATATAATTATATCACTGGATAATATGAATTTTGGTTTTTTTGGTTTTATTATTATTAAGGCTTTATATTACTGCAACGCATCTTTATCCTAACAGCTTTTTGTGATGGTGATATAACAAATTCGAAAAACTTAGATACATATTATTATATGAATCTCTCGAATAACGAATGTGCTGGTAAATCTTTTAAACTCAATTAAATAATTTTTGTAGTACCCAAAATAACATTGAGTTGAACAATAGCATTGCATCATTTTTGAAACCAAAGTATCACAACTTGACATAACATAACATCACGCCTTTTTATCCCTGAAGGGGTAGGCAGAGGTGCACATTTTGGCACTTAATGCCACAGTACCTACAATGTAACACCCACTTTTCACTATGTATTTATGTTATGAGTCCCATGTAATAGGGGGTGAGCCTATTGCCATATACCGGGCACATTTCCATACTTCATGCTACTACTGAGATTTTTAAAACCCCAGTAATACATTGCCCGACCCGGGAATCGAACCCAAGACCCCTTGCCTGGCAGTCGCACTTACGACCATCAGCCAACGAGGCATTCAAACCAAAGTATCACAAGTCAATAATTTACAAATTGTAAATGGTGTTACTAACTTGACTAAAATATAGATTGCGTAAATATATTACTTCCAAAAAATCACTTTACATTAAATTCTTTTTACCGGACTGATTTGACTAATTGACTGGCAACCACATCCAATTAAACAAATAAGGGACGGTCACAATATATGAGTCAAATTAAAACAAATAAAAATAAATTACTAATGCATACACAGACAGTCTCCACATAAATGTAATGTGCTATTACTGGATAAATTAGTGGACTCGCCCTTAATTATGTACGCTAAAAGAAGAGAAAATTACGAATACAAAATGTTATTAGTCTCTTGGAAAGGGAACGATTTTATATCGTACTAATGATACATCTAAATTATTATGGGTTCCGAATAAAATTCAAGAAGTTCAATTTTTTATTCTTGCCGACAGCTGGTAATTGCCATTCATGCTGGAATTAATGCGTAAACACTGGTTCATACCAGTCCAACATAGTACCATGGTATAATTAGGATTTAGAAACAATGTAAGATTTATAAAGCATCCAAAAAAATATCCAATAATAATTCTATTATCAATTGACACCGGGATGAAAATCAGGCGTAGATCGTCTAAAATAATATGTAGGCTACTTTTTATCTTACGGTAACGCGGGTGACGCCACTAGCAGAAGCTAGTTTTGCATAAATACCGTGTATATTTAATACAATATCGTGCACAGTTTAAACAAGCATCTGTATGATGAACTGACTACATAAAAAGTTCGTATTCTCGTCAAAAAATCTAGAGGCTTCAAAACACAGGTATAAGCAAAAAGGTTTTCTACATACATTTACCTGAAATAGAACTTAATACGGTCCGTAAGCTTTTCCGTAAACCCAAGTGATGGAAACCGACCGAATATCAATTTTTGAAGCTTCACCGCACACTTCATACGAAAGGTTCTTGTAAACGTATCTCGATTATGAAGGTTTTTTTAAAAAGTGAGCTACTTAATGAATTCTGTGAAGTACTCTCCGTTCAGCGAAGGATGATACTCACAAAATCTTGAATGAAATTTTAAGGGACGTAATTGTGTTATCCGTATTGAAATGTTCAAATTGAAATGTGTGGGGAATATAATGTGTTTTTTTAATTTATGTTTTACAGAGTAAAAATATAATGCTACTTGACTGAAATATTAATGTGCCATATTTCCTTGTGCCTTCTTTAAGGAAATACGTTCGTATTGATTAATTACATTTTTAAATTATCTATTGGCTTAGGAAAATCTTTCACGACGGCTTTATGTCTTTTACATTAACTACAATAACAAAATATTTAGGTAATTTAGTAAATCTTTTATTAAACAGTTCGGCTTGTGCTTAATCATTATTTACAGTTACAAATAGTCCTTTGTGTTTTATAGGCTGGCACATTACCTACGTGAAATTGCGCATCCGATATGACTGTTAATCCCCGTTTCTTACTTAAACTGTCAAACACCAAGCGGTCACCGGTGACCGCGACCTATTGTTCTTTAATTGTGTCTATAAAACCGGTACTCGACGAGTTAAGATACAATTTCTACTGGTACATGGATAAAACACAATTATGTACACTTAACCGACACGTAGATAATGTAATAGACTGTTTCTATTCGTTCTTTTAATTTATTTACGTTTGCAAGATAATCTTATAATAACTCAGCAATAAAGGTGAACGTATTATATAACCATATAGCAGTATTCATACAGATGTGAAGAAAATTCATCAGCCCCATAGTCTAACAAACACAATATTATAACCACTAAAATAACGCAACAGATAATATGAAACGATAATATTTTCTCATAATCTTTAACCAAAACATGCTAAGCAAACATATTATATAATAATAATAAGAGCACAAAGTACATGTAATATATATCAGCGGATTTTCTCAATTTCGCTAAAGAACCACAGTCATTTGTTTACTTTGCTCTTACGAAACGAGTTGGAACAAATTTCAGTGCGTCGAGCGTTTAACATTCTTCATGGAGCCTAATTTACAACGGCAGAATACAAAACAAATTCGTTTCCTTTTATTTTTATAAGGACGTGAATGTGAACGTTATTAAAGAGAATGAAATCATGTGTAAACATTTGTGAAAATCCTTTTTATTCCACTTCCCTTTCTGAATGTACAAAAGTACACTTTTATTTCAAAAAATTTCGCTTAGTGCGATATCTTAACCTTTCTTATAGATACTGCCTTATACTCCTTTTACAGAAGATTATATAATTAAAATCTAAACCACTCAATTGATGTTTAATTAGCTTTTACAAGTGAGTCCGTTGTCTTTGTATAAGTCTTTACATTTTGCTTTTGTTAAGCTTTGATTAACGTACGCCATTTCCCGTGAATACATTTGAAACAAAGTCAAATGCTCCTTAATGCTTAATTAAACTTTTCACTAGCATTTAGAGAAAATATAACATTTATTTTTATAAAAAACAGGTTCTTGCTTTGTTAAAAGAGGTTGTGTACACATACACATCGTCGGTCGTACAATAACACATCTCAAACTTGTGTAATACAAAGATTCCATTTCGTTACATTTCGGCATGGTCCCGTGGACTCCATGTAACTTGCTAATGGACGCCACGCAGCATTAAGATGGAGTTGTGGACTTTATGCCACGCCTGCGTCCAACTTTGACCACTTCTCATGTCCTTAATGTTTTCCTACAGACATTAAACTTTTGTTGACAACCCCTGACTTAGCTTCTTATCTTGCTTAAGCGTTGAACCGTGACAAGGAAAATATTGAAGTTTTTAGTTTTAGTTAAGAACTAATTAGGGGAAGTTTTAATTTCTTAGACAATATTAAATTGAGCTCGTTTACTAAACGAGAAGTTAAATATTAGTTTAATAAGTTCTTTATTAATAAAAGTAAAATTTGAGGGAAGTGATTTACTAAAATAAAGTAATAAAAATTAAATGAAAATGTTATTTTGTCTACTTTTACCGTCTATTTTCAGGAAAGCGACTTCTTCACATTAATAATTTCGGCTCTCATAACAAACAAATGTGAACATTAATCAAAACAATACTGATCATTAAGGAGCAATGCCTTCCTCAGCCTCTAATTATTTTCGTGTTACATTTTTAAAAAAACCTCCAAAAGTTATTGTTGGTCGTTACTCATCTTAGTAATAAGTGTCAAAATGATTTATTTCTTGCTCACTTATTGGGGAGCAGCTTTCTATTTTCTTATTTTCATTTGTTTGGGATGTTAGTTTTCTGTTATGCCTATATATAGACACTAGGAACCTATTCCCAAACAACTTTTTTGTGTGTTGACAGACTCATTTATTTTTGTGAAGTTTCGCAAGTAATCGAGTACCTTCCATGTTAATATTCATGTTAATTCGTAGAGGTATTTTTTGAAAATATTTGTACGTTTATGTCATGTTAAACGACAAGTATATATAATAATATGATATTATAACTAACAGGAGAGTAATTACCCGTCCCATATATACTAATAATAATGGTCTAATTTGTGGTGTAATTAGTATATACTTTACCTTACGTTACATGATGTTATTATGCAGGCTCTGCATTTGACATTTAATTGACGCAATATATCGTGTTAATTAATTGTAACTTACTGCTAAAATATATGTATATTGAGTGAACTGATTACATTAATATGATATAGGTACAAGTTGTGAATTAATTTCATTTTTATATGTATCAAATGTCAAAGTTTTCATGCGAAAAACATGCCAACAGATGAATTCTTTTCATTCAATTTTCACCCAAGAATTTAATGGATATATTTTATATGAATTTACTTATAGTAATATTAAAGACTATTAACGAATCGAAATATAACTTTTCGAAAAATTATAAAGTTCCCAGTCCCAACCTCTTGCTACAAAAAGACAACTTAAGACTAACCTAAATCTTCTTAAACATTAAAAAGCATGGACGCTAAGTTTCATATACAGATGTCAATAAAAAAAAATCTCGTCAATGTAAGTACTAAAAACTTGTCCTTAATTTGACATTGACCTGCTGTTCTATCAATATAAACCTTATTGAAAGACCTTTTGAGGAAATCGCATTCACATTTTAATGGCTTCGACGTCAAAAGTGATGAAGCAATCAGGATATTAATTGATGATTGCCGAAATATTCTTCTTTACACGTGGAATTATGAGACGAGGGTAAAAGAAAAAAGTAATTAAGACCCATTGAATCATGTCATGGCGTTGACACGGTTATGGGGGTATTTCTGTGTGTTCGTGCATCTGTACATGTTTTTATGTAAGATGGCTTCGCATTATACGGTTAAGCTGATGTGACGATGTAAGTAATAATCCGTAATGAATGTATCCCATATATTAATATTTCTTATTTTTATTATGGGAAGAAATGAGTGAAATAATAGCAATAATGTATGTTATTACACAGTATCCTCTTATGTCATTAATTTCTGTATGAAACAAAATATCTGGTCAATAAAGTTTGACAGAAATTATTGTACAGATTTTAAAATAACTCATTTCCCCAAAAAATATCATTAAATAAAAATGTCATAATTAGTACTGGTCACCAATAAGTAAATCATAGAGGGCGCTGCTGTAGTATTAAATCCCCTTATCACACATATCGTGTTGACATACGCCATACATAGCTTTACTTCCCTTTGCCCTACGGACAAAGCTTGAGGCAATTGTTAGTCTCTATAAATATAGATAAATGTTTGTATGTAAGTACCCATATCTGTCAAGTTTCCCGCGAAATATACGAAGACAAGTACATATATTCCATTAAGGAAATATAATACTTTGACATCTTATTCCAACATGTCCTTAACGCCAACTGACAAGGGATTAATTTATTCATTAAATGCTTTTACATACTTCTTGTTTAAATGGATGATAATTAATTTGTATAATTAATTACGTTGTTTTAAAGTTCATTTTTGAACAAAACTTGAATGTGTCTTTTAGTTTAGCCGCATGAGTGAGTGTAGAAAATTGTTTTGTATGTATTTTCTACTACTATTGATGGTCGTAATATCCAATCAATAAACAAAAGAATATCAATATGTATATGCTAATGAATAATTTATTACAATGGGATATTTTCCACTGACCTATATATTCCTAGTATTTTTTTCTTTGGCAATTAAATTCGTTAGTGCATAGTACGTAACTGCCCCGTCTGAGCGCTTTAAAAGCTTATCCGTTCTTTGCAAGCGAGCTGTAAAGACCATCTGCTGCCAACATTTATCAAACAAAAAACTACTCTTTTAATTGTAAATTACGGTTGTAATTGCAGTAAATGATCGTCCACTCAGTGCTAAGCGCGATTATAGCTGCTTTAAATTTAAGAAGGATTCTGCAAAAGATAAGAAGTAAGATGCTTATCGCTTGAATGTAATATTTTTGTTTATTTCCTTGTGAAAGATGAAAGATAATTTCTTTAATCTAAATTACATTACATTTAAAATGTTTGTGTTGATAAAAGGAGTATAATTTACACAACTGTAAAACTGATTTGACTGATTGATGTTGCGATACCTACGACTGAGACGGTTCACTATTCCTGGAACCCATTTAAGGAACGCTATTAAACGCCTGTTTATTTGTGAGCCTTCACAAATCAAATCCTCCCCCCTAAAATATGAAAATGAACTCCAATCATGATATGAAATTAACTAAAACAATACACATTGGTCGCGATTTAAAGTTATTATAACCAGACTAGCCAGACCTATATAAAAGGCTATTAAGTTCAAGCCTGTTAAACACACACCATTCCTAATTATACAATAAGTATGTTTAGGCACGAATATGATAATAATATAGCCACATTACCTCAAATAGTACCTAGTCTGTCTATAGCTAGGTGTCTAGGTATTCCAGGTCACATGACGCACCCACACGTCCACACCCGCAGTAACAACCAATTACTTACACTTTGCACATTATCTTGGAAACATACACTCGTACAAATTAGATTATCCTTACTAATCTATATATGTATATAAAAGAAAGTCGTGTTAGTTATACTATTTATAACTCAAGAACGACTAAATCGATTTGGATGAAAATTGGTGGGGAGATAGCTTAGAACCAGGAGACGGACATAGGATACTTTTTATATATTTTTTTTTTACTTTTACCAAAAATCACGAACGGGAACGGGGAGAAAATGGGATTGCGCGTACGAAGTCGCGGGCAGAAGCTAGTATTATTATAAAGTGTGTTTGTTTGACTTTCTTTCACGGAGCAATTAAACGTTTTGGTTATATGACGTTTGTGTCTGGATATTAATGATTGGTGTTTTATAGCCAATTGCTTTACACTAGGAACAATTAATTCTACCTATTTAGATCTCTTACAGAGCTGGTTGCTCAGCCACCGCGCCAACTGTGCAGTCAATAAATAAATTGATATTAAATTTTGTACTTAAAATAATTCAATTGTAATGATTTAGCGTCTTACGTGATACAGTTGACAAAATTATCCAAATTTTGATTTTATTGTATGTTTCGACATGATTGTATTCTTTTAAATTTAATTTTAAATATTTGTAGCTGGGAACAGCAGAATTTTCAGAGCATTAAGTAATTTATTTCAAAGGTGTTACAAACACCTTTGAAATAAACGTATTATTTCCATATATTTATTTAAAATTCTCTAAAAGTAACATTTTAATACTACTTACAAAATAAAAAGTAATATTAAGTTATTATTACATTTACATGTTATTAATACATTTCTAAACTCTTCGATTAGCATTCAAGCTTACAACCACTTGACAAAAATGGCAATCTTAAACATCTTTTTTTAAATTACGAATAAATATGGTATTTACACATAACATAACATCACGCCTATTATCCCCGAAGGGGTAGGCAGAGGTGCACACAGAGTAACATCCACTTTTCACTATTTATGTTATGAGTCCCATGTAATAGGGGGTGAGCCTATTGCCATATACCGGGCACAATTACAGACTACGTGCTACTACTGTTTACATTTTGTATAAATACATAATATGCGCTAATATTAGTGCATTTTCCAACAGTAACTAAGTGTTGCACTGTCGAGTGGCGACAGGACAAAGTTTCGTGTGACCGGAATTTGTGGACACGACAAGTTTCACTGTGAATACTTCAACCACATCAATGTTCTCCACTTAGTTTTGTTCAGTAAATATTTAGTATGTTTATATGTTACCTAATCTTAGAAATAATTAATAGAGACTGAGATTTTATTTATTCTTTATCATAATGTATCATATTTTTTATATATAACATAACATCACGCCTTTTATCCCCGAAGGGGTAGCCAGAGGTGCACATTATGACACTTAATGTCACTGTACCTACAATGTAACACCCACTTTGCACTATTTATGTTGTGTCCTATGTTGAGTCCCATGTAATAGGGGGTGAGCTTATTGCCATATACCGGGTACAATTCCAGACTCCGTGCTACTACTAAGATTTAAAAAAAACCCAGTAATACTTTGCACGGCCCGGGAATCAAACCCAAGACCTCTTGCTGCAACCATTCGGCCAACGAGGCAGTTTGTGTGAATAATGTAGATAATGTAAATCTTTTTTTTACACGTCATTCTGAACTAAAAGACAGTATTTATAAAGAAATAATTGAACGTTTTAAATAATATTTCCAACATCAATTCTAGAAAAAAGGAAGAAATGTGTGAGAAATTTGCTTTTAAGGTAGAGATTTAAAATTCCCTCTTTCTTTGTTTACAGTCCGACCAGATGAGGTACTACCCGAGCCAACTCTACGCATCATGGCGCGGTCGACGGTGTACAACGTCGGTGAAACCAAAGCCATCTTCTGTAAAGGAGAAAATCTCGTAGAAGTACGTACCTTTTGCATTTTACATAGTAAAGTATTATAATTATCATTAAAATCTAGCTGCTTCACATAAAAACCATTTTTAACCGACTTAAAAATGGAGGGGGTTCTCAATTCGACCATATGTTATGTACTTTTTTTAGATTTTTTCGCCGATATCTTCGTTATTTTTCGATTATTCTTTTTTTTTAATGAGATCCTAGAATGGTCCCATAATAAGGAAATCAGGATCTGACGATGGAAGAGTAAAGAAATCGAGGATAATCAAAAATTGTAGGAGCGATTAGTGTTTTTTTTTTGTTGCTGTTTTAGTAGGCATTTCATAACACTACAACGTGTCATCAATTATGTTATAAGTTCTTTTTGTAATATAGTAGACAAGCTTATGATGTTACATGTCCGGCAATACGAAAATTCAAGTAGTTTCCGAGAATTATCATAGCCCGAAAATCGTAATAATAGGTACTTTGCCTTATAACCTAGAATCTAATTCACGCAGTACCTACTACCTTTGTTCAACAGTCGTGTTTACGATTCTTATACTAATGCAGTATAATTCTATTATAAACAACGTTTAAATAACCGACTTGAAGCCTTTTTCGAAGTTGGTTAATTAATATACTAAAACCTTCTCCTAGCTGTAACAAACGCTTCTGAAAACTGCATCAAAATCGGTTCAGCTAATCGCGAGCTGATTGCGCACAAACATACACATAGGTCAAACTGAGAACCTTTTTTTATCTTGAAGTCAGTTAATAACATATTAGGTACATTTAATAATTATTTCATATTCTTCTTTTAGCCTATTCAATGGTACTCCCCCTCGGGCAAGTTAGTCGAGGAGCGATCTACCAAGAATAGTCGAGTGTTCGTGGAACGGAAGACGGAAGACAATGGAGTCCTAGTGCCCCTCATCATCCATCGCATCAAGATCAGCGATGGAGGCAACTGGACCTGCAAAGCCGGGAACCTGAGTGAAACGAAGGAGTTTATAGTCGGAGGTACGTATGAGCAAAAGAAGAATGTAAGAAAAAAGAGGATAGGATTTTGATACCATACAGACAGGTATTTGACAAAAGGCTCAATTTGGAGTTTTCATTAAGAATTCTTTAT
The DNA here is from genome assembly GCA_902850265.1 of Spodoptera littoralis. Classification (NCBI taxonomy): domain Eukaryota; kingdom Metazoa; phylum Arthropoda; class Insecta; order Lepidoptera; family Noctuidae; genus Spodoptera; species Spodoptera littoralis. The sequence continues at coordinate 6,573,346 of LR824539.2, forward strand.
ACAAAATATCGCAAACTAAAAATAAAAACCAATTTTATGACAGGCACGGACCAAGAGTCCGTGGAGAACAAATACCTACTTATGAATATTGAAAAAAAATTGAAATGCAGAAATCCCTGGTTCAAAACCGAAACCCAAAATATTAACTTTTATACTTTTATTTCAGAAAAAGTAAACATCACCGATAGAAACGTCACTCTCGAGGGAGAGGAGGGAAAATCTGTGAAGTTGACTTGCGAGGCCAACGGCTACCCTCTTCCAGTCGTCGTGTGGTACAAGGATAAGCATCAAATTAGGGGTACGTCCTACATAATAGAAGTTAGCGAGAAAAGGATATGAACATATTATATAGATGAACATATATGTAGATATTTAAGTGTGGGAGAGCCATGCTTCGGCACGAGTGGACCGGCTCGACCGGAGTGATATCACGGCCTCACGGAAAAACGAAGTGAAACAACGCTTGCGTTGTGTTTCATCGTGTGAGTAAAGTTACCGTAGGCCCAATTAACCCCCCCCCCCATCTCCCCAATTCCTAAATTCTCAAAAATCGTTGAATTCCTAATCCCCAAAAGGCAGGTAGCGCAATTGTAACGCCTCTGGTGTTGCGGGTGTCGATGGGCGACACCGATTACTTACCATCAGGTGATCCGTCAGCTCATTGTTTACCGGCTTATGCCTTAAAAAAATGTCTGCCATAATTTTAAACTTCGTATAGTTAACAAGATTTTCCAAAATTATCTTGTGGAACGTGAAAATAGAAACCAAGCAACCAATCAAAAAACACTATCTAACAACTTCCACAAACTTAACCAATAAACTTACAAATACATTTTAGGAATGAACATTAATATGACCAATTTTCTAATTTCAGATAAGGAAGACCCCAAGAAGTACACCATCAAGCCAGACAACACCTTAGAGATCAAGAAATTGAACCACGCCGACGTTGGCCTTTATGTGTGCAAAGTGAGACAAAAGGCTCTGTCACACTACACTGAGAAGACTGTTCATCTGTCTGTTCAACGTAAGACTTTATTTTCCTACTCATACAATGTCGATTTTAAAACCGTCTAAACAGAAATAGGTTAATTGCAAAATTAGTTTTCGACCAATATCTTATGAAAATGTTGGACCATTTTTGCAACGTAGACGTTCTCACTAGATATTGAATTCATCCTGTAGTATACTAATATACCTACTATACTAATCACATTTTAAAAGTTCACTAAAACCTAGCTTCACCTAGCTTCACTGACGGACTGACTGACAGACTATTATTTATTGTGTTGACATGTGTTGACGTTTCAAAAGTACCAAATTATAGTTTAATTGAAATAAATACTTTGACTTTGACTTTAACACTGTTTTTATTTCACTTGCAAAATGTTGTTTTCAGATAAACCAATTTTGTACAACAGTGATACACAGATGATTTACACAAACACAAAATACAAGACTGAAGAGGTTTACGCAATTTTGGGTGACACGTAAGTATAACAACTAAAGTAAAAACGTTTATCAACTATAAAAACGTTTATATATATCTTATGCAATTTAGACTAGAATTAACAATTATTTTATTATGTTTCCAGCAAAAACGTGACTTGCAGTGCCATTGCAAACCCACCTCCTACCTACAAGTGGTTCAAAAGGAACAACGGTTACGATGACGATGCCATCACGGACTCTGATACGGTAATAGCAATAACGTAATTACACAAACATGAAAAATATTTTCTCTTTTAAAGTATTATTCAAGACAACTTGACTTTTCTTATTCGATTGCAAAAATGACATCGAAGTAAAACTAATTTTATTTCACTCAACTTTAGCTCAAGTCAAGTAAATATTTGGAATCGTTAAATTAAAAAAAAAATCGGTTTGTTTTTCAGTACTGAATGTAAAATTTGATCATTTTTATTTGCAGGTGATCACTTCCGAAGATGGAACCAACTCCGTGCTTGTATTAAGAATTCGAGACGAATCCTACTATGGTGAATACAGGTGTTCTGCAACTAATGACAAGGGTTCCGAATCCATCATCTTCCACGTGAACCCTGGCTCCAAGCCTCTACCACCAGATACCGTAAGTCGGAGCTATAATACCAACAGATCCTGGTCCTTAGAAAATCGTACTAGACAGTATTAACACGCCAAAACTTATTAGATAGCTTTACTTTAAATGAAATGGGACACAAACTAAATTGTAACTTTTCAAATCTATTAATTCTACACACTTTCAAACACAGGTCCAACTGGCAGGGGCTAACACAACCAGTCTAACCTTCAACGTCACCTGCTCATCCTGCAACTTTGCTACTCCAGATGAAGTGCCCGAATCACCCGACCCGAAAAACCTCACTGTTATTGGTAAATATATATTTTCAGTATTACTAAGACACTTTAAATTCTAAGTTTTTTATAGAGTAACATAAAATAAAATAAAAATAAAGAATTACACTAAAAGCTTGATAGAGGTCCGAGGAAGTTAATAACGAAATGGAAAAAAATTACTTGATATAGGAACGATAACGAGGAAAGTGAAAATACTTATCTCATTATTTCAGGCTACATTTTCCAGCTTGCTCCTCTTAAGCAAGGTTATCCAGCTGACTGGGATGGTGCACCCGAATTCCGTGTTGACATCGAAAGCGCTAACAGTGAGTTTCTTTTTAATTTTCTCAAAAACAACGACAGCCTTTTGCAAATAACAGATTCAAGTTCTGATAATGTGCGGTGCTGATTAAATCTCCAAAATCTTGGAATGAATACCAAATAACATTCTTCACTTTCAAATATTAATATAATTGAAATGTATAGTTCTTTAATTTTCATTTTTTCTTTTTCAGATACTCTGTTCACGTTAGGACCTCTATCAAACAGCACAGTATTCCACGTTCGTGTGCGTACGCGCAACGCCGCTGGTAACTCTGAATGGTTGGAAGCAGGGAATGCAGCGACCACTGATGACGCTATCAGGCTCGCTGCCAGTTTACTCCTCATCACCGTGACCATATGCATGCGTATCTTTGGTCCTTTTTAAAAAACAGCTTTGTTTGAAGTGGGGATATTTCTTTAAAGTATATGTATAAAATGGTCTGTTGTGATTCGCTGGCTTAAGTTTAGTTTCGGATGGATGCCGACAATTTTGTGACATTTGTGTGCGTATAGTTCAATGTTAATGTTACGTTTATCACATAAGAAATATTTACTGTATGTTGAATCACAGAATTAAATATTATCGTAGAAATTTCAGAGTTGATTACAGAAGATATTTACTACATAGTTCACTTAGCAATCGATGCCAAATATAAAGCCAAATCGTTGAATTGTGTTTAGTGTTAAATTAATGAAACATTCTATCCCCATGACATTCCAAAGTTATTGTAGATAGATAATATCTAATTTGAACAAAATAATTGTCTATTATTAAAGTTTTAAATACTTAAGTAAGTGTTCAATTCTCCGAATAGTTAAAAGGCCTGAAATTGTACTTTTTAATTAAAATATTGTATGTATCTATTTAATATTGACATCATGAACATAAAAGAAACGTAGTAACGAATTTCGGCTTGATTTTATTTGCAAGTAAAGGATGCGCATAACTGTAAATGTATGTATTTTATATTGCTGTGATTTGCTTAAGTATGTATCTTTAGTATCTTAAATAAGGTATTTACAGAACTAAATTACTTGGGCATGCATAAAAGAAACGTTAGACGTATTATATGAAAACGTTGTATTTGACATCAGTTTTTTTTACAGAATAACAATTTTTACTATAAAATTTTGACCAATTTCAACAAGAGCACACACTTTCTCAGCATTCTGCCGTACACCTTTTTTCGTTCACTTGTAAATACTTATAAAATTATTTAACTCTGCGTAAAATAACGTAGTTTATAAGTTATCGCATATAATAATATATTATGTATGTATGTATGTAAAAGGGTTTAAAGGCGTATCTACTTTTGGAGTTAACGACACAACTTGAAAATCTTCAGTAAAATCTAAACCTACTTTGTAAGTGACACTTGTGAGAGTGTTTGTCCACTGATTTTAGGAAGTAACTAGGTTTTATACCGTCAACTTATAAGGCTCTAGTGTTAACGTTTTCCTTTAAATGGAGAATGAATGTGAAATAGAAATAGTGTTTTAAGAACGTGATAAAAGAGCGAGCGAGCCACAATTCTAAGGGTTGCTAAAATTTAAACATTTATTCTTCCGATAAATGAAAAGTAGCCACTGACTTTAACTCCAAAAGCACCTACACGCATAGGTATGTTAGCTGGAACTGATAAAGCACTATGTACGAGTAGATAAATACTATTAAGTATATTTTAAGTTATTGTCGTTGTTTAGAATAAGTTTAATTTAAAATATTGATGAAAACGAATCCTTAACACTACAAACTATGACAATATCTATGCAGGTACGTATTTTATCCAAAAAAATAACAATCATTTCTAATTTTTACATTCCAACTAACTAACGCCTAACAAGTTTTGGTCAATTTTAATTGCTTAAGTCCCAGTTTTGCCATGTTCTTGCAGGAAGACTGATTATTCTATTGTATATTTGTTTTCCTATATATCGCTTCTTTAGGTAAAATAGTTAGGTTTACCCTTTATATGAGCTGGAAAGGAACGATCTAAATCGTCAATCTTTGAGATTGATTGTACAAAAATGTGTACAGGAATTGTCTATCAATGCGTTCTTCAGCTCTTAAAACGTTAAGAAATTGTGTACCATTAAATATTACTTGCAAAGTTAGCTTAAGAAGCTTGGTATCACTAAAATTAAGGGATCTTTTAGGCCTCGATCAAAATGTGCTGCATATTCACCATCGTGGACAATAAACAGTCCCAGCATTTACATAAAATTTATACGTAGTTGAACAAAATGATTGTTTTATAAAATGTTTATTGCCGTTTGTATTTATATAATGTACACGTCTCTGGTTATTTCTACTGTGTACATACGTCATATTGTCGGCCAATGAGTTTCATATACACTAATTGTTACGTTAATTACACTGGTGTTTCTGCCTCTAATAAAATGGTTTATAAACATTTCTTTCGTTATTTTTATTTTGTGTCCCATGATTAACATTATTTCTCTCAAAGAAATGAGGATATGTTAGAAAAAAAAACTACAAAATCAATAACAAAACTACACTTTATTGACTGGAAAAATGTATTTACAATGGAAATGAAAATACAGTTTCATAAATCGAATTCTATAAAATAAACAATATAATAAAATTTTATAACAGACAATAAATAAATAAATAAAACTGAGACTATGAAAGACTATTTAACCAATCTCATGGCGAACATACACACGAAAGCTACCACAAAAATGCCTCCAGCAAAAAATATACCATAGAAAGTAGCATCATTCATGGATTCTGTGTTATCAGCAACTTCTGGCTCTGAGTCTGGAGCCTCCGTGGTAGTAGTTTCCTCAGATTCGACGGTTGTCGATACAAGAATAGGATCTGACCAGATCGATTCTCCGACCTCGTTTGTCACTCTCAAACGGATCCAATAGGCTGTTTCAGCTTCGAGTTCTTCTAATGGGATTATAATACCTGGAGAACAGTGTATTTTTATGGTTAATTCTTAACTGTTACAGGAATTTAAAATGTTGTAGTTTATGTTTTTTTATGGAATAGGAGGCAAACGAGCAGACGGATCACCTGATGGTAAGCGATCAGCGCCGCCCATGGACACCCGCAACACCAGAGAGCCACAGGTGCGTTGCCGGCCTTTTAAAAAGGAGTACCCTCTTTTCTTGAATGTTTGAAAATTTATAATTTATTTATATTAGGAAAACTAAAAATTACGTCCTTCTGTACAATGAATTTAAGCATCGTATAATGATGCCTAAGTTGGTTCAGCACATAGCTTATAATAAGATTAAAAACAGTTAACAATAATAACGGTTTAAGCTTTTATCAAATGAATAAGTTCTGAGGTTTGTAATATCTATGAAAGTACCTCCAACTTCAGGATCGATAGTTTCATCTTCTTCAAGTTTGACTTCAGTCTGTTTACTTTTTCTCCAGGTGGCTTCACGCGGTGGAAGGAACTTCTTTTTACCAGTTTCTTCTGTTGTATATTGAATTTGGAACGCTAAGAAATAAGAATAAATAATTGTTAATCCACAGGTCCGAAAAAAATTGGCAACTAGTGGCACTTAGCTCATTTCAATCTGAGTCATTTGGCTACCTTAAAATAGGCCTAAATAAAAAAGGTCAGACAAACTGGAAATGTTATTTGACATTTACACTCTGTCTATCTGTCAGTTACTTACCACTAACTGGAAAATGTATGTCATCATACCATGTCACATTCAAATACAGCGCGTCTGATGTTGCGTTAAATACATTGACCTGAAAACAAGTGAGTTGTTGGAATTTAACTAATTAACGGTACTGGACAGTACTGTTCATTATCCTCAATGAACTAGATTCTTCCACCTGTTATAAAACTTGAAAAACTTAAATATAAGTCTCAGCGTTAGCCCTCACACAAACTGGTTTAATCTAGTAAAGTAACAGTTAATAATAATCTGAGGTAATTATCAGAGCAAATCACATACTTGGTACAATTGGCTAAGATATTTTTCTAAGACTATTAAATTAATTACTAACTTCACTGGGCCTTTTCGGTTTCTCCATTTTCATTAAAGTGAAATATTTCTCTGAAACACCATAATCGTTGGTTGCTTGACATTTGTATCGTTGCCAAAATGTTGATTGGTTAGCCACAACGGTCAGTGTCGCCTTGGATCCATCATCTGATAGTTTTATTTGTTTTTGATCGAACTCGTATAAAACATCGTCTGTCAAATCTTTGAACCATCTGTAAGTGGCCGCTGGGTAGCTGTCTGCAGAGCATACTATGTCTACTCTGTAAGAAAATTAATCGAGAGTAAGGCTGTTAATTACAAAACTTGTCAAATATTGTACCTGAAGGAATCTTGTTGTCTGCTTTCCAAAGTATATAAATAGGTGATACGATTATTAAATTAACTAAAATCGCGGGTTACTCACGTGAATATACTGAGAAAAATGATATGATAATTATATTTATTGCCTCAGCCTCGTTGGCCGAGTGGTCGCAAGTGCGACTGCCGGGCTAGGGGTCTCGGGTTCGATTCCCGGGTCGGGCAAAGTATTACTGGGTTTTAAAAAAATTCTCAGTAGTAGCACGGAGTCTGGAATTGTGGCATATGGCAATAGGCTCACCCCCTATTACATGGGACTCATAACATAAATAGTGAAAAGTGGGTGTTACATTGTACAGTGGCATAATGTGCACCTCTGCCTACCCCCTCGGGGATAAAAGGCGTGATGTTTCTATGTTTCTAATTATATTTATCTATTTATAATTTCGTGTTACTTTTATGTTAAGTTGTTTAACAAGCTGAAATACTTACTCTTGATTATTCTTGCCGTAAACTGATTTAGTTTTGTTTCCATCTTCAAAAATAGGAGCATCTGAAAAAGGTACAATATCAAAGAGTTCTTGGTTCATCATAATTGCTTTCAACGTCATTACCAAGCTAAATACTCACAATTAACATTCAAAGTTATATTAAAATTGGTGGTATGACTACAGTCTTCAACATCTCCACTCTCCTGGATGCTTTGACAGGAATAAACGCCACTGTCCTCTGGCTCCAGCGAAATGATGGTGAGGAGACCTTCAAAACCCTGGATGTTGTACTTCGTCATCACTTTGTACTTCTCGGAATTATCTTCATCTATTGTAAAAATATAAGGTATATATGCAATATACTCCTATTAGTAATAAAAAAGTAGTAAAATATTTACGAGCAAAATGATTTATGACACCTTTTGTTTTAATTTCATGACAGATGAATTATCATTCGGATTATATCATTATTATTAATAACCTAAGAACAGTTATCATATAAGTTCTATTCTTTTCTATTCTAACTGTTGTTATTATTAAAATAACGTAGAACATCATTAACTTGTGGTAATTTCTTCTATTAATGCCTAATAACTCAAAACTTATAGTCTTAGAAATAGGTTTTTTTTCAGTTCATTGATTTGCCTACTTACTTACGTATCTATACACACATTGAAGTTCCTATATTAATATACTTCTTCATGTAAATAATTATATTTACATGCATAAATTACGATGTATAAATATCGTAATACCTATAAACAATACCCAACAAAGGTAAATAAACTATTCAAGGTTGAATTTAGAAAACCATTTAATTTCGTCTTAAGAATATATGCAGATTTGCAGAAACACTAATGTAATGTTTATATCGTATGCATCGGTTGACTAATGGAAAAAACACACGTTCGGTATTTTGCATAAGCAAAAACTGATTTCGAATCACTTTTTACAAATATAGGTTCTTGAAGGGCTCAATCAATTTTTTCGGTGCTATAAAAACATATAGGTAATACATGCATGTTTTTGAAGGTATATTAAGATTAAAAGAGAACAAACTTCGGTTGATCTAATTAAAAGAATTTAAAAGAAAAAATATCAAGTGCACGGTTGGTGCGGTGGCTGGGCGATCGACAGCCGCGCCAATCTGTGGATCACATAAAGTATTGTTCCGCGCGGGAATCGAACCCTCGACACGTTGTACGGCAGCCGGTTGTCCAGCCACCGCACCAACCCTGCAGTCAGTTAATGTTTTTAACTATAAAATAAAAAAAAGAAAATAATATACCATTAACAACTTCTCCGTTTCTGTACCACGTGATTCTGGGCTCAGGTTCTCCTTTCGCTTGACAGGACAGAGTAATGGAGCGACCCACGTCTGCACTTACTTCTGATATAGTGTCTACGAAGTACGATGGTGCTGTGGACAATGGGTAAAAGCAAATAAAACATAATTAAATTAAAACATTTGTATAGAAACATTATAATAGTAGACAAAATCATATGTCTACTCTAGTATATAATATATAATAGATGTGACTATAGTTGTTATTTTATTTATTGAACTAATACATCCATTCAATTATAATTCATCCATTACAGATGATTATATTCTAGCTGTACGATAGAGTAGCCATCAGTCTTACAGCATAAAAGTATGTATCAAGAAATACATGACTGGTTGTCTGGTAGAAATCACTATAAGTGATAAGACCGCCTTTGTGTCCATTATTATTTTTATTTATGTTTGTCATTTCTTTTTCTGTATATACTATATTAATGGACTGCCTCATTGGCCGAGTGGTCGCAAGTGTGACTGCCGGGCATGGGGTCTCGGGTTCGATTCCCAGGTCGGGCAAAGGGTTACTGGGTTTTTAAAAAAACTCGGTAGTAGCACGTAGTCTGTAAATGTGCCCGGGATAGGGCAATAGTCTCACCCCCTATTACATTTTACTCATGAGAGTATCGGGGACATGGGACTCATAACATAAATACTGAATAGTGAGTGTTACATTGAACAGTGGCATTAAGTGCTTTAATGTGTACCTCTGCCTACCTCTTCGGGGATTGAAAACGTGTTATGCTAACCGTTATGTGATGCGGAGAAATTCTTTTCTGTCTATAATTTTGTCTTAAGTTTATAATTATGTCTAACAGGAACACTTGTTAGTTAAAGGCCTTCTGATCACTATTAACTCCTCTGATGGTGATGAATGGAAACTGTTCAGTACTGAGTCCAAAAACGTCCGTTATGTCTGCAATTGCTCAAAAAACATGACTCTTCTTCGCATTGATTTTATACATATGTGATAATTCTAGGAACCACGTGAGTACGTATTTGAATAGCTTTTTTGTTACAGATTATAAGCATCCTTTATCCTTATAGTCACTTGTACTGAATTGAACTTCAATCTGTTTATTTTGCACTACCAAGTTTAGAAGTGGGCAACATCGTTTTAACTGTACTAACAATGCGTTTATTGGTTATACAAGCCAAAACATTCACAACAATAAGTAATGAATATACATATTTCGTAATAGTTTTATTTAAGCTATTCTATTAGCTGACTGCACGGTTGGCGCGGTGTTTGGGCAACTGGCTGCCACGCAAAGTGTCGCGGTTTCGATTCCCGCACGGAACAACTCTTTGTGTCATCCACAGATTGTTGTTCTGGGTCTGGGTTTCATGTGTATGTGAACTTGTATGTTTGTAAACGCAATCACAACACAAGAGATAATCCTAGAGTGGGGCAACGTTTAAAAAAAGATATCTAAAAGATAATATTTTTCAATGAACAACAAAAAGTTACTAATTTTCGCACTTAGTCACACTTTAAGTCCCTTATTATCTCTTGTACAGCGGAATTGACACGTCTTATAATCATAAAACATAAACGGTATACATAATAACAATAACACAAAACATAATATACGAAGGACATGTGGCTATTTTTACCTACATTAACTGTGGGAGTAAAATTCCATGCTATCGTTGCGGGAGATATTGTGTTCCATATGAGAGATCCTATAGAGTGCATAATCCACAATTAAACGTGCACATAATTTGGTAATCAAAAGTAACAGATGGTTGCACTATTCTACAGCGCTATTGAACGAAAACCAAACCCCACTTTTGTGACGTCAAGTTATACCCATATAGTAACTTGTTAATCCCCAATTATGAAAAATCCACAACATTTGTTTATACAAAAGTAGACTCTATATATCGGAAATAACGTATATAATGGAGTAAGTGGAGAGCGGTCACCGGTGACCGTTTGGGAACTTAGGTGCCTTGAAATAGAAACTGAGCTTAAAAATTACTTTTTCATCGCCTGAAACTGTAGTCAACATGAAAACGCATCCTCTTGGAAATAAATCTCTTGGGCTTAAACATTTAGCTAAATTGCCAAGCGAGCTTCATGATTACGAGATCACTTGCGACCATTCGACTACGAGTTACTTATACCGAATAACATATGAGGTACAGTTGTTTCGTAATTTCATAATTTCTGCCATGACATCCAAATCTAGTGATTTCCTCAAAATCTCCACAACAAACCTCGTTTCCTTCGAAAATGAACTCACCAATAACACACAAAGTGACATTCTTCACTAAATCCCCAGACTTGCACTGGTACACTCCAGTATCCTCCACTTCTGCCCTGGTGATGGTCAGCACGAGTGCCGGTGCTCTACCTCTCATGGCAGGAACAAAATGTTCCTGGGAAAATATTCGACTGCCCGGGATTCGTTTTACTGTATGTCCATTTGGGTCTATCCATTCTACCTGAAATAATGATAACATAGATTTATTGGACGACTAGTCACAAAAATAAGGAATATGTGAATCTGTTTTTTGCGAGCTTTAGTTTGATTTACTTTTTTAATTATAAATTGCTTTTTACAATTGTCTTTAATTACAAAATTGTGCTCAGTATATGATAGGGTCACTATCATAGGTCATATATCAACCAGCAAAAACCCCGGTCAGTTAGCGTAACTGTCCACGTTGCGTCATTTGACGAATGCATGCATTCTTCACGAATAAATAGGTGGCCATCAAAAGACAAATGCTTGCATATTGCTTAGAAACAATAAAAACTGTTTACGAAGCGACCTATCGTTTTTTCTTAAGGTATACAAGGTGTTGTTTTGAAGCCGCGTCATTTTCTAGGAAGTAACTCGGCTATCGATCCTGAGTCCGAATCAATAAAAAAAATGTAGATAAATATTTTTATTTTTCTGTAAATTAAGGAAATCCAATAAAACTCCAATAAGAAACATTGCTGTCGCTTATTCTGAAATACTGTCGAATTTAAATGATTTATTATAGACGTATTTTTAACTATTGGCCCGAAACTTTCTCTTACATTAAACCTTTATGACTTCTGTGATATGCTCCCGAGAAATGTCACGGTTTCAAAACTACACCTTGTATATCACTTTAATTTGTAGTACACCCCTGCCTACTATTTGAGTAATAATATTATATTATCACGCTACTAAGTATACACAAAACTATGCAGGTCAAATAATTGACACGTGTAGATTAATTAGATGCTGTAATGGGTAGCCTTCTGAACTAATTACATCAAATTGTCCACGAATTATAAAAATAACTTAATCCGTGGGTAAAAAGTTTTAACAATGTAATTCTGCGAACAATGTATGTAAGAACTGAGTCCGAATTTGTATTAAATCAGGGCTGGGTCTTACATGTATACATATTGTAGACACAACCCTAGTTATAGACTTTAAGAGGCATAAAATCTATCTCCTCTTGCCTTTTAGCTATGAAGCTACATTATAATAATATTATTCGGTTGAGACTTTATAAGCGTATAACGGTTTAAAACAAAATTATGTGCGCATAAAGGATTTTTCCGGTAGTGATGTCGAAAAATCTTTTTATTACTTCACTATTTCAAATGAACATTGAAGCAAAATTTTATTTTTCTATACCTAACAATCACACTTGATATTAATGTTTGAAATAATGTACCTATACTTACATTATTTCACAAATATTATTTATTAATTAAATTAAATAAAATCAACCTTTTGATTCCGATTCGATGCTTTACAGCTGATTGTTTTGTGTCCTCCAACTTTCAGAAAGTCGTCATCTCCATATGTGACTGGCTCCACCATCAAACTGTTTTCGACTGGTTTCAGACCATAAACTGTAAAAATATAAAATTAGTACAAGTCTTATTAAATAGTTCTTTTTTTATTGCAGCTAAAGAAAAAATATTAGGATCTTACTATGCTAAAGCGTTTGTTAACTAACAATAAGGTGGTTACACTTTTTTCCAAGATTAAAATTATTGAGCCACTACAAAAATTAAAACGACAGATCATGAAACAAATCTCTACATAAATATAATAAAAACGAAAATTATTTTTTACATATTAACTGCCCTAAAATAGCTTAAAAGAACAGAACTAGATTTTTCAAAATTTTACCATATTAGCCTTTAAATCTTTTCGTTCTTGTACTATTCATAACTGCTTAATAGACTTTTTAAAAATATACTTATTTTAGGTGCAATCAAAACTTATTTAAATAATAATGAATATCAATATTATAATAACCAATATCAATATTATAATAATGAAATAAAAAACAAGAAAAGTTTTATGTAAAATAATTTTAATAAAAATAAAATAAATTTCTTTACAAACCTGTCCTATACAGCATATACACAAAAACGATCACATAAAAAACCCACTTCATTTCGATTGCAAAAATTCGAAATTCAAATTAAAAAAATAACGAATTCAACCGTCACATTTACTTTTTTATTTTTTTAACAAATGTCTATCACACACATGAACTTTTTTTGTCGTGATGGCAGAGACGCGACCTGGATGAAAGTGCGGTCCTGGGTATGTCACACACATACGGATAAATTAATGAATAGGAACAATTAATTTGTTTTAATTAGCATCGTGGTACACAATGTCATCAGTGAGGAAGTCATACTTACCGGCGTTACCATGGAAAATTAAAAAGGTCACAATGTTGTGTTAAATATAAAATATCCTACTTAATGGTGGTTTATGGTCCAGTAGTTACAAGGAAGAACGTTAAAAAAAAGTCGGACATACACATAGACTCTTGACACAACGACTGGCGGCACCTGGCTACTATAGACTTACACGCAGAACATCAACACATTAACAAGATGGACATCTGTCAATTTCTTAAGTTTGGTAACGTGGGAACCCTACACACGCACACATAAATAAACCACTGACATTTTGGTTCCTCAATCCTTTCTAAGTGACATTATGTTTTTCAACGTTTTTGGTTACGGTTACAAGTATGCCTTCTTAGCTCAAATATTCATTCTTAAATTGACCAAATCAAATAAAAAATCAGAATAGGGTAGATGCCTAATTTTTATTTTAATATCCGTCTGGTAGATTTTTTTAAATCATTAGACACGTAGTTTTTATTTTCTTACAGAAACGAATACTTTCGAGGATATATTGATTTGAAAAGTCATACCCTTTTATCGTCCCAATTACTAAAATTGAAGAAATATTGATTACTAAATTGTTTCTGATTACATAATTAATTGTACCGCCTATGCGATTATTTGAATATTTTAAGCATAGTCTAGTATTAAAAAAATTATAAACAAGACTACAACAATTTTTCTAAGTGTAAGAAAGCCATGCTTCAGCGCGAATAGGCCAGCTTGACCGGAGTGATATCACGGCGTCACAGAAAACCGACGTGAAACATCGCTTACGTTGTGTTTCGTCGTGTGAGTGAGGTTACTGGAGGCCTAAATCGGGGAAGGGAGGGGTCCTTCCCTGAATCCTGAATAATCCTCAAATTCCCAATTCCAAAAGGCCGGTAACGCACTTGTAACGCCTCTACGGTTCCAGGTGTCCATCGGCGACGACGATTGCTTACCATCATGATGCGTCTGCTCGTTTACCGGGCTTACCCCATAAAAAAGTCATTAATACAACTAGAATTACTAATAAATAAATTGTTATTCGACCGTTTTACGTCCGGGTACAAAGTTTTATCAATTGTAGAAATACAATAAAATCAATAGTTATGACCTACAGGAAAACGCATAACAAATAAACAATTATTTATTTATTTAATTCTTTCTGTTAGTTCTTGTATATAAGAATTTTAATATTTATTCATTCTCTTATAGATTTATTCAAACAATACAGATCAGTGGCTGGGTCTTATTACCACTGCTCTTAATCACCAAAGCAGTTATGATATTAGATCGAGGAATTCGACTGCCTATGACCTTTAAGGCTACCGGAGCTCTGGTTTAAAGCAGGAGTAGTAACGGAGTGGTTTTTAGTCAGTAAGAGTCTGCCACTCCCTTTCGCTTTACCGAAGGTGCCTGCATTCATACCGTGCAGCGTGCTTCGGGTTCGATTCCCACACGGAACAACACTTTGTGTGGTCCACAAATTGTTGTTTAAGGTCTGGGAGTCATGTGTGTGAATTTGTATGTTTGTAAACGCAACCACGATACAAGAGAAACACCTTTTTTTTAAGGGGCGAAAATCATCGAATGGCTCCTCCCGCCTGGGTGAGGCGGGAGGGAGTGTCAGACTCTTACTGACTAAAAACCACCCCGTTCCTTCTCCTGCACGTCGAGGCGGAGCCCCGGTTACCCGTTAGGTTCTCCGCGAAAGGAGAAACCCCTAGAGTGGGACAATGTTTAAAAAAAACAGTAGGGGAGAAGTATTTGATGATTTTCCTCTCTCAAAATAAATGGTATGTGTTTTATTATCTTTAATTGGTTATATTGCTTTTAATAGTGTTATTATGGAGTCACACATTTGTGACTGTTACTCACTGAACCGTATCAACTCTTGCGTGCATTAATTACCTAAGAAATTACAATAGCACCGATCCTTAATTACCAATCAATTTATGCACGTAAGTAAGACGTCTGTATATTTCTTAACCAATCAGTATTCGATACTACATAAGTATAGATAAACGTACAACATGGCAATGCTGCCAGCCTTCTGGATACTTTCCCAGCTAAATCGATGGAGAAACATTTTTTGATGCTCTTTGTATATAGTTATTGTTAGTTTTTTTTTTTAAATTATTTATTTAAGTTAAATAAATAAAAACATTATGTAGTTAGGCCACAATCAGTCAGTAAGACATCTATAGATATTATATTTCTAGAAAATAATACTTTTATTTTCGAAAAAATATATTACTTTTTTAAATAGATACTTTCATTAGCAAAACCTTTCGGTTGTTGTAACTCAATTAAATCTGAGATACCTGAAATAAAAATTGTAATACGATAATCAATATACCTTTTTATAAAGCAATTGGTTTACCCTCTATTACATTGCTATGATTGGGTTTTTTTTATATTTATTCAAGTCATTGTTTTCAAAGTCGGTTAAAAAATTGGTGTCACACAGTAAATGTACAGAGTACCTAGTAATGTATCTTTAAACTATGCCTTCTAAGATTATCAAGCGTGAAATTAGGTAAAAATCGTAATGATAGATTGCAATACATACTTCTTTGTTACAATTGCACATGGAGTCTAGAACAATCTATGCGTTCACAGGTTATTGACACGGTGTCATCATAAATGTGACACAGTGTGGCTTGTGCTAAATTACAGCTACATTTCGCTTGACTAATTTATGCAACGCTATTGTACCAAGTAGGTGGACTATATTACATAGGCCGATAGGCTACAATCACATAGGTAATTGAAACTTATACGCATCATGTATGTTACGCCGAGGTGGTTCTGTTTGTCCAATAGTCAAATTTTAATAGATTACTTATGGTGAAATATGGATGATCACAGACTATAGAACCGGAGCTGCAGACAACCATAACGGGTTACCGGGACTTCGGTTCAAGCTAGGACTAGAAGTGGGGTGGTTTTTAGTTAGTAGGAGTCTGACACTCCCTCTCGTCTCACCCAGGGCGGTAGACGTCAGGGTTCTAAACTAAATACGACAGTCTAACGGACCGTAAAATTATCGCTATGTTAATATTTGAATTAAACACTTATGATAACAAAAAATCACTGCTATCAATAACAATAGTTACTACGACGTATATAAATATAACCATGAGCTATATAACATTTCCCGAACTTACACTACTCATCAATTATTAAAAACAAGTAAATCATAGTGACGTCACTGCGACTTTTTATCAGTATTATCGAAAGGTCTTTGTGATCTTCGACTTGTTAGGAATAACAATACTCCAACGTGACGTAGATACTTGTCAAACGTTGCCAAAGAAACAATATCAATGGAATAATAAATAGGTTTCCCACAACTCGTGACGTCGCTACTATTAAACAAAGAAATGTAGAATATGCAAGTACATTAACTTCGGAATACCCTGACGGTACATTTTGTGGATTTGCCTTGTTTAATCTGGCCTTTAGATAATCTGAGTTATACGAAGTATAGATTTGTGTATCTAAGTATATTTGTATAGGATTATGTATCACATCCCTCCCCAATCTCCCCAATCCCCGATTCCCCAATAATCCTCAAATGCCTAATCCCCAAAAGGCTGGTAACGCCCAACTGTCGATGGGCGACAATGATTACTTACCATCCATGATCCGTCTTCTCGATTAATGACTAATTCAATAAATAAATCAGCCCGAGTAATGCGCCTAGTGACAAAAATGCCACCAAAAATTATAAATTCACACCCGTGTAACGGTCAATAGGCATCATTTTGCCGCCAAACTATTGTTGCCAGATCTAAATTACTGATATCTATGTTCGATTTGCAAATTCATAATCAGTATTGCCAGTGCGTGCCAAGGTTAGTGTGGCGTGACGTGGGGTCGAATGAAGCGAGTTCAAAGCTCTTTATAACAATTTTGTCTAATTCTTAAATAGGGGCAAGGTCTGAATAATGGCCTTAGCTCAAACATAAACATTGTTTCTAAATTACTAGAAATACATTAAAAAGCTTTGACCTACTATTGTTATTTCACTATCACATAGGTACATAATTATGATTTTAAAACTTCTTGCAATTAATTCATGTCCATTTTCAATTGATGCAGTGTAGTTCGTTGGGAAGCATAAATAAGAAACAGTAATTTTGCAGTAATTAAACTCATGATTTTTTTAAGCGGAGAAAATCTACGAATGCCTTCTCCCGCCTGGGTGAGGCGAGAGGAAGTGTCAGACTCTTACTGACTAAAAACCACCCCGTTCCTTCTCCTGCACTTCGAGCCAGAGTCCCGGTAACTCGTTAGGTTCTCCGCGACAAACTCATGAATATGTGCTTTATTAGTACCTACTTGGTACTTAGTGCATTTGTACTTTTTTACTTACAAAATATTGTAAATAGTCAATTTTATTCTCTACAGAAGTGGATTTCCTGAATTAGACCTACACTACACAGGTATTTTTAATTCAGTAATTAATTTCAATTGCCGCATTGGCCGAGTGGTGGCACATACGAATGCAGGACATGGGTTGTCGGATTCGATTCAAAAAGTGGCTGTTACATTGTACAGTGGCATTAAGTACTATAATATGCACCTTTACCTATCCCTTCGGGGATAAAAGGCATGATTTTAATTAATTTCAATTTCAAATTAATGGTATTTCGTTTTTAGAATGCTTATAGTTTATAACCAATTAACTCAACCACAATAGCTAAATTACTAATAACATAAATGGCTAACTAGAATGTAACAAACGTAATATAGTTATGTTAATTTGTTTACTACATGAACTTGACATTTAACTATTGGATTCTTTACACCGAATATTCCGGAGCGTATCGGAAGTGACGCGTCAGACAGATAGCGTAACAATGCCAGCTTAGGGCGACAATGATTGTAGGGCAATTTTCCACATTAAAAAAAAAACAAGAAAGAGCAACCATCAACATAGTAAACATGGTACATCATCATCAACAGCCTATAAATGCCCACTGCTGAGCAAAGCCTCTTCTCACACGGAGCAGGTTTGAGCATTAATCACCACGCTTGCTCAATACGGGTTGGCGATTTCAAACTTATAATTAGAAATTATAAGTTCACCGTTTGTCAGTGGTGACTAAATAATCTTAGAAAGTACATATGACTCGGAAAAAGTCACATTGGTACTTGCCGTTGGTAGGTTTCGAACCAGCAGCCACCATGACGTTGAATGTGGTTGAAACATGGTACATGAATATTTAATATCCAAAGTCAGATAATATAAAAAATACAAAATTATAATAACGACTGCACGGTTAGTGCAGTAGCTGGGCAACCGGCTGCCGCTCAACGTGTAGCGGGTTCGTTTCCACAAATTGTTGATACGGGAGAAAATCCTAGGGTAGATCTTGACCTTGGTTTAAAAAAAATTGTTAAAGAACGACTGTTCACTGTTGGTGAATAATAAGAATAATCACTTTCAAAACGATTAGGTACCCACTGTTTGTAGAGAAAAGAACACTCCCATTTGAAAAGTATTACCAATTTTTTATTTTTTTCTAAGTACAATATTTAATGACATTAATTCAAAGAGATTTTTGTACCCAAAAAGTCTCTTTTCATATAGAGAACCTCATTCTTTTGAAGCTGACCTCTTAACCCTTGAGCTATCAAAATGTCATAATAAAGAGTTAATTTAAAATGGACTTTCATCTCGTCTGCAGACAATTTAAGAGTAAGCATATTTTATTTCAAAGAATTTTGGAGTTATGCAAAATGTTATTTCTAATTTTTCAACAAAAATAAATGTAAAGAATAACATTGTCCATTTAGAAAAAATTACGTAATATTTGAATAATAAAAGACGCGATAGTGCTTCTTTGTACATTATTCTCAAATGAACCGCTACTGCAATTAGTAGTTCGTCAACCTCCTAAAACGACTTGACATTCAGTTGCTTGTTGTCACATAAAAATCATTCCTCTGTCCGTTGAAAACCAACATCGTGGTAACTCTAGTTGATAATAATATTAACCGTAATAACACACAGCAATAAAGTCTCAGTGTCACTTAACTTTTTGTTACGAAACATTACTATATTACTAATTAGTGTCATAATTTGTGGATCCGGATGGCAAAACTGGGACTAATTATCGAGGAATGGGTAGTAGACCTTTTAAGCTATCAATGACCTAAGGCCCAGTCCGCACTAAAGCAGAAGTATATAGCATTTTACTTGTTGTGTATCTGTGGTATAATCTGTGGTCGTAGTGTAGTCTATAATGATAGGTTATCTATGGTGCGAGGCTAAACCCGCGAATTTGTAAAAAAGAGAAGACGCAATAAAACTGTGTGTCAATAGCCTTCACTCGTTTTACTCGTATTTCATTCCCGTATAACATTCTTAACATTACTATATTAAAATCAGGTGCGTGACAAAACCGTAAGTGCCGCTTGTATTTGCTCTCATTTTACACAAAAATACGGGGTTAAAAACCGCCGCGTTTTCACCCCAGTGCGTTCGGAGCCTAAATGCGATCCCCAAACCGTCTACCAGAATTGGGAATTAGGACGCCTTTGTTCAACATCAAACGTATAATTATGACGTTATAATTTGATTCATAATCACCAGTTACGGTAAATATTATAAGACATATTATACAAAATTACATTCGTATGTAAGTAAAGATAAAGCTAATTCAAGGAAACTATGTTTGGCCTAATTCGGATTATTATATCCGCCCCGATATATAAACCTAATGTAACTGATATACTTTTATCATTTAAAATATATGTTACTGTTTTGGACTTTTAAACTGTGCTAGCTAAACTAGTGGACTTTGTATCATTAGTCATATACATTAGTGGTGATAATCAACGATATATATTTATCTTATATTACACAAATAGCCATTTTTTATATTTAATCATCATAAAATAGACAGAAGATTATGAATTATGAATAAATTTATATGTTCTAAGGTGTGATAAAATTTAATAAAATTATTATGATTCGAAACCAATTTACACTTTCACAATAAACTTGAAGAAGTATATACGTAAGTATATTAAACCAGAAGATGTGATGACGAGAAGGTATGAAAATTAATTTGTCACTTCTCTTCTTATCTACGTTATTGTTTATTACGGTAATACGTATATCAAACAATGTTATTAATCATAATAATTTATTTACAAATTAAACCACACAGAGCTTCCGATTGATAACAAAATGTACTCAGAGTTTTTCCAGGAAACACCGATTAAACTGTATTAATTTCAATAACATAAACAATTAAACATCCAGAACATGGTAGAAGGAACAATTGTATGACACATTGTTATTGTATTAATTACATATTTTAACTATATAGAGGTATATTTATGGGGGGGAAATCATCGAATGACTTCTCCCCCCGGGTGAGGCGGGAGGGAGTGTCAGGCTCTTACTGACTAAAAACCACCCCGTTCCTAATCACTGCACTTCGAGCCGGAGCCCCGGTAACCCGTTAGATTCTCCGCGGCTCCGTATCGGCATCAGTCCTATTGGTCAGCCCCCCATCCGTGGTGGTCTGATGGCTCTTTGAAGCGCGCGCGGAACGCGACGCGCCGCCGTACGCTCGGGATTTTAACTCTTTAGGGTGTAGATTATCGATATGGGTCATTCATTACAGATGTATCATTTACATATAATCTATCATTATCCCAGAATTTAATTACCTTATTACGAAAAAAAGTTCCCGATCATAACGATCAATATTAGGAATGAGGAAGGAAAACCACCCCGTTCCTATTCCTGCACTTCGAGCCGGAGCCCCGATAACCTGTTAAGTTCTCTGCGCTTCCGTATTAATAGGTATGTACTTCAAATGCAATAAATACCTGGGTATTTATTGTTACTGGTAACAAAACGGAAATAAATATTTTAGTATCATACCCATGACACTAAAATCGGAGGAGTTCAATGCCATGAGAATGACAAATTACCATTATGTATGTTTATTAGTTAATAATACAAAAGGGCCGCTTTGTTATAATACGCAAAAACAAGTATTGTGTCATAACATAAAAAAACATAGTTATTTGTTTTAAAAACAACAATTCCAAAGTACAATTTACTAAACTGATTTATTACTTGTAGCAAGTATATTTACGGTACAAATTTCAATAAAATGGACTCATCAATCTTACTGCTAAATATAGAAATACATTAATTGGCCCATTTTTTGTAAACACCCCTATAAGTATATACACCCCCTATAACCTATAATGTAAACCTATGAACCTCTGATTCATTCTTATCTCGATCCTTGACTGAACTGACATGCATATGACTTTTATAATATGAACTTACTAAATGATATACTATATTCAACTACGTTAGTATGTACTGATATGTCAATATCATTTGAATATTAGAGTTCTATCATATTTCGGCCCGAATGGGCCGGCTCGACCGCAGTGATACCACAGCCTCACAGAAGACTACGGAATATAGAATACAATGGAAGTAGCTTGAAACAATATTTCTGCCAGAACCGGTGTCGCCAAACTAATACATTTATAATTTACTCATACTATAAATCGGAAGTTACGATTGGTTAGAAAAAAAATGGGCGTAAACGATATGCAAAAAAAATATCATACGATATGCAACTTTAAAATCAATGCACTATAAATCAAAATAAAAAAGTATATTTTGGACTACCAAGTACCGCCATTCGTCGCTAGATGGCGTTTAACAATGCCATCTAGCGACGAAAAGTGGTACTTGGTTTGAACTTTAACGTCATAAGAATAAAGGTGATATTTGAATGGCTTATCACTGGCTCGAATGCGGGTCTCTACTCAGATAGTGATGTAGCCTAATTCGATAAAAATAATATCGATAATATGAAAATGTGTTTTAAAAATAATGTGAAAAAAAATATTGACTGCGATAGTGTGACTGCGATAGTAAAATAATTAAATTAATATGTCGTTGATAACTTTTTAAACGTAACAAAAAAGGGTAAGTATTTATTTGCATGTAAATTAAAAATCATTTTGTTCGTATTTTTTATTAGTTTCTTTTTTCAAAAAAACATTTTTTTTATTTCACATAGGCAATATATGTAACAACTATTACATAAATTTTTACAAACTTTATATGAATAATGTGATAAATGAGAGCGATGGTGATAAGGATGACGGTGCTGATCTGCTCCGTGAAGTGAAGGTTGCTTCCAATCACGTCGGGGTCACCACTAAAATAATAATAAAAAAGTAATCTAAATAAATGTTACATTACACTTGCATCGATATCAATCGATAAATTCAATATGTGATTTGACTACATCACTATTTGAGTAGCGTAGAACTGGCGAGAATGTTCTATTGAATGGAATAAATCCAAAATAAACTTTATCTTGAAGGCGTAAGGTTGATTTTGACTAACCGTTTTAGTAAATAATATTATTTTAATAACCGTTTTTGTAAATTGAAATAAAATAAGATTTCTACATGAAAACAATGAAAATTGTACTTACCGATGATACGAAACACCTCTATTTTTACGATTTTTCGGCTGCTATCAATTTTACACGCCAAAACGGAACAAAACGGCATAATTGAGGAAATATGTATTTGTCACGAGACTAGAAACTCGACGCCATATTCGAACGAGACTGAACTCGAATTTGCCTCGAGTACGCAGTACACGGCTCAGTTGTGGCACGCGTGCCACGCCTACTTGCTACTTCCATTGTATTCTATATTCCGTGCAGAAGACCGACGTGAAACAACGGTTGTTTGACGTCGGTTTCATCGTGTGAGTAAGGTTACCAGAGGCCCAATTACAATTACCCCCCCCCCCTTTCCTAGGTGTCTATGTGTCCATAGGAGACACCGATTGCCGTTTGCTCGTTCACCGGCTTAACCCGTGAAAATAAAAAAATATTGCAAGACAGAATCATTATACGGAATAATTTATCCACGTGAGAGAACCACGCTTCGGCACGAATGGGTCGGCTACCGAATACCGAAAGCCTCACAGAAAGCCAGCGTAGTGTATTGCCGTAAGAATTAAGTTACCAGAAGCCCAATTCTCTTCCATCGCCCCATGTACAAAGCCCCAAAACGCTTTCAACGGACCAGTTACTCTTCCGGTGTTGCAGGACCCACTGATTGCTTACCATCAGGTGGTACTACTTGGTTACTGACCTGCCCCATAAAAATAGCATTAACTTAACTATTCAATAATCCTATCAAAAACTTTTTAAATGTATTAAAATGACTGGTAATGGTCTGCTACGAAGAGCTGGAGATAGAACTCAGTAGATGCGCTATCCTTATCAAGGATTATAATGATATTAAAGAACTTGTGTCTCATGCTAATTCTATTCCCTTTCATTTGTAACCCAGCCATCGCGAAGGACACACCGGGCGTCGGGGATCGCGGGACGATCTCCGGCCACCGTAATCGTGGGCCTGCGGACGGCGAGCATGGGTGGCTCCCCGTCCGACCAGAAACAGACCCGAGCGTACGGCGCGTTGAGTTCCGCGCGCACCTCAAAGAGCCATCAGACCACCACAGATGGGGCCCAATAGGGTCGATGCCGATTCGGAGTCGCGGAGAACCTAACAGGTAACCGGGGCTCGGGCTCGACGTGCAGGAGAAGGAACGGGGTGGTTTTTAGTCAGTAAGAG
Source organism: Spodoptera littoralis (assembly GCA_902850265.1). NCBI lineage: Eukaryota > Metazoa > Arthropoda > Insecta > Lepidoptera > Noctuidae > Spodoptera > Spodoptera littoralis. The sequence continues at coordinate 6,597,428 of LR824539.2, forward strand.
TCTGACACTCCCTCCCGCCTCACCCAGGCGGGAGGAGTAATTCGATGACTTTCCCCCCTTAAAAAAAATTCCCTTTCATTCCCTACCGTCTTTTACTTGTTTTAAACGTGAAACTATGTAACAACGATTTGTGACTAATTTTATAAGCGCATCAAACATTTATTAGTACTTTTGACCTGTTCCCACTTAACTGTCAAAGTGATGATGATCAATGATATTTACAACGTGCAAATGGCAAATCATACATGTGAATAATTTCGCACTCTAGTAGAAAATATCAAAGATAAACAATAAAGAATAAAACAAAAGATACTATAAACTACAGCTTACAAGAATTATAGCAGCACGTGTACATACATGGGTATAGGAAATAAGCAACAAGGTCATTTTCCTCTTATAGACCTACTCCGGAGCCCCTACGGTACAACAACTGGTACGGCACATCCCTAGGGAGACGAAGATCTCCCTTGATCCTCTCTGTGAACTGTGGCACATGACCATGAATTACTTACTGATATTAGAAATATTTTTTATACAATTTACATGCACATGGCAGATTTGAAACAACAATTTGCGGATCACACAAAGAGTTGCTCCGTGCGGGAATCGAATCCGCTGCACGTTGCGCAGCAGCCAGTTGGCCAGCCGCAGCAAGTAAACCGTCAACAAATCAAAAAAGATTATAAAAATAAAGACAAACATTAATAATAAATAGGTACACCTAAATTGTGGAAATAGAAAGACATAAAGGTCAAGGACACTCAGGAGATAAAAATGGCAAAAAAATTGACGTCCGCAAACATGATTATAAAACGTAACATCTTAACGTAACTATAATTACTAAATTGCACAATTGACTCATTGATTTTTTGCTACCAATCAAATACCAGTTCTTAATTGCACACTTTGAGATGATTTTTCAATCACTCCTTAGATCCTAGATGGGTGTAAAAATACCTGGTGAGTACTAATGTGACTTTTTACATATACTTTATTTAGACACTTGTAGCATATGGTACAGAAAAAAGTCAGAAGGAAACCTGCAGCTGTAGCCAAATGCCATTTAGCGCTTGTCTACATGTAGAATAGAAAATCAAATTATATGGCATTGACGTAAATTTTGACACTTATCAGTCTCATCCCCATACATTTTGATTTCTACTCTCTCTGTAGACAAGCGCTAAAGTGGTGTTTGGCTAAAGGCCCTGGACTTATAATTTGAGATTGCTGGGATGGAATCGCCAAACCGTTTGAGCCAACCGTTTCCTTCCCCGTCTGAGCAAAGGCGTTACGTGTGCAATGTTACATGTTCAAACAATACGGAAAGTTAAAACAAATGCAAAACTAGTTTTTTATATTGAAAGTATCACGGATTAAGTAAACATTAATTTAGTTACTAAATTAACTAAAAACGCGGGTTACTCACATGAATATACTGGGAAAAGCTCTATTAGTATTGAACCACAGAGGGGTTCTTCCTCATGAACAACGTACGCGGTCGCAAACTAGTAGAGCTTTTCTCAGTATATTCACGTGAGTAACCCGCGATTTTTAGTTAATTTAATATGTCTCACGATAGTTATTATAAAAAAAATTACTGTAATATACAAAAGATTGATTTCTAATGCTTATTTAGCAATTAAGTATTCATTATTGTCTAAACAGTAAAGCAAGACACGTGTCTACAACAACGATTAATCTGTTTGATGAACTCGTGTACCAACCATAATAGCAATCTATATATTATATAAATAAAACATAACTGAATTATACTTACGTACCTAACTAGACCAGTTAGAGATCTTACAGACAAGAGACACTTAAGTTCCAACATAAAATCTACCTCTATGTTGATTTTAGATAGGTACCATAATAGAGATGTAAATTTAACTCAAGGTTTTTAAAATTGTGCTTTTCTATATCTAGCGGCTACGTCTACCAACAGATACATTTTAGAGACTGACAGTTCATTGACGACGGCGGTATAGAATTGAAACCGTGAAGTTAAGGAACTAAAATATATATTTTTCTTACAGCCGATTTTTCAATAATCAGTTAATTCTTAACTGTGACTGCTTCGCTGGCCGAGTGGGCGCAAGTGCGACTGCTGGTCAAGAGGTCTCGGGTTCGATTCCCGGGTCGGGCAAAGTATTACTGGGTTTCTGAAAATATCAGTAGAAGCATGGAGTCTGGATATGTGCCCGGTGTATGACAATAGGCTCACCCCCTATTACATGGGACTCATAACATAAATAGTGAAAAGTGGGTGTTACATTGTACAGTGGCATTTAGTGCCGTAATGTGCACCTCTGCCTAGCTCTTCGGGGATAAAAGGCGTGATGTTATGTTATGTGTTCTTAACTGTTGAATAAAATTATCATTTGATAGTTTTTAGAATGGAAGAATGATCAAATATTCAAAGTTATTCCTCGGTTAAAATTGGGTACTTGCCAACTTGTCAAATTCTATACTTTTTTCGAACTGTCAAAAACGACAGTTTTCTATGAATTTTGTATGAGATTGTGTACTGTGACGTCACGTTTTTTAGCGTCAAACAGCACATTTAAAAAAATGCTGGAAATATACTAAAATTAAGTTGGTGATAAAATCAATTAATGAGAAAGTGATTAGTTTTTAATATTATATTGTATTGAACAATCAAAATGATTTTTTTTTGATTATGAAAAGTATCCGATTTATCTGGCGTTGGTAAAATCGGCGCCTACATGAAAATGAGACTTGTCAGTAGAAATCGTTGTAAACCTTCTAACCCGCATGTCAAACGTGAAAATTATACCAAACCTTCTTATCTAGGTCTATAGTCCGGTAAAGTACTATTACAAGCTGTTGATAAAGTTGAAAATGTCAATCCCTATAGTTTATTGCTGTCGATGTGTCAGCCGGGGAACGTCGGACCTTCGATATACAATATTTATTGCTCAGAGTAATGTAGACACTATTTGTGTCCTTAAACCCCAGTGACAAATAGGAATGGAGTTTATATTTTTTTAAATCTTTGTATTCTTAAAAACAATATGTTTACTGAATTTAACACGAGATTGTGAATCAAATACAGCATACTTATTTCTTAAAAAAACAACTGCTAGAAAATATGAAAGTCCCATACGAAAGGAGGTACCTCTATTATTTTGTTTTTTTATTTAATTTTGTTGAAAAGTTAGCTTTTGCCTGCGGAAAAATACCCAATTAGTCGTGAGATAAACAGTCAAGTAAATATTTATTTTCTCGCTGGTAAATCTCCGCTGTAGATAACTGACGACTTTCCGTCCGTATGTAACACCATTTAACGGTATTTAACATGGCTGCCATGAATGCAGTTTACATAATTATTATATTATTATACCGAGGGAAATAATTGGCCGTCAATTATAAGATAAATGCTAAGCAATTAAATCTGTAGTTACATGTATTCAAACACCTCTGTTAGGAAGGACTATGTGTAAGAAACTAGTAGAAGTATTTGCTCCTGTCATGCACTATTATATCACATACTCCTTTATCTTACACCTACTTATTCTTTTATTTTTTATTTTGTGCTGGATAGTCTATTCATCGAGGATGACTATAGGCTATAACACATCCCACTACGATTAATAGACGCCGAGTAGGGCGGGTAAAATCGCGCGGAAGCAGCTAGTCTAATATCATCATACAATTATAATCTAGTGTTGGTTTTGATGGGCAGTACTGATTACTTACCATACGGTGATGTATATACTCATTCCGATCCTATTCCATAAAAGAATCTGCCCATATTACAGTTTCTATATAAGGGTTGGCAGCCGATGGGATTAGAACACTGAAACAGACACAGGGTATCCCAGGTTCAGAAGTCAGGGCTGAATTGAGTAGCTGTCGGCTTTTTATTCATTCAATAAGAATTAGGTATTAAGATCCTACAAAAATATTTGATTACAATACGCTGTAGGTAACTATGTAATTTCTACGTTGTCTCCCAAGGGGGTAGGTAGAGACTATGGAACGCCAATTGCTACGATTCCTACATACTTTTTTCGCTTCATCAGTCATCAATCTTTTCATGCATCATGCATACTCATCGGTTCAAGGTACTTTTAATTTGGCCTTTCTTTAATATATCACCAATCTGGTCAGTATATGTCCGTCTAGGACATTAAGAAAAGATCATTTCTTGAATGTGACCATTTTAATGCATGTTTACACTGTTAAATAATAATTTAATAGGTAAATAGATAGTTTTATCAAATGGTAATTTGCCCTATGTCCCGGACGTGTGATAGTTTACCGTTTTTTCTTAGTGATAGTGTTTACATAATGTTTACTTTATATCGTACCTAGTACTTTAATTAATTGATAGTAGAAGTAATGAACATTATCTTTGTAAATAACTCTGTCAATGTGAAATGCTTCGAAGTAGATAAAATGATTTTTGAACAACGACCTCAAACAACAACACTTATGTTGGAGAGCTATGCTTCGGCACGAATGGACCCGTTCGATAGGAGTGATACCACGGCTTCACAGAAAACCGATCAAACAACACTTGCATTGTGTTTCGTCGTATGAGTGAGGTTATCGGAAGCCCAATTACTCCCTTCCCCAATCTCTCCTATCTCCCCAATCCCCGAATCCCGAACAATCCTCAAATTCCTACTCCCCACAAGGCTTGTAACGCACTTGCAACGCCTCTGGTATTTCGGATGTCGTTTGCTCGTTTACCGGCTTATTTCATAAAAAATGAACGATTTGACTTTGACTGTTGATACAAGCAATTGCTTTTGGTATGGAAAGGAATATTCTCTTTAAACTATTACAATATTAGTCACTCATACATATATTTATGTAGGTCATCATGATCATTAATATCTCGTAACAGTCTAGTACTGGATTTTGGCCTTGAAGCCAAAAAAAAATAAAACTATTTTTTAATAATAATATTCTAACTGCAATATTGTCTCTGCTGAATATCCAACCAGATTTTCTTTCCTTATGGAATAATTACAACGAGATTGGATGGATATGTTGGTTTCTTGCTAACGTAGAAGTATTAGGTAAGTAAGTTCACGCACTCGATATAAATATTACGCCTATTACAACAAAAACTCTGAGAATGGAACCTTGGTGTATCTCTCAGGAGTTTTTATTGACTGTACAATAGTGACACGGATTACGTAAATGTCTAATAGTTATGTATATATGTATTTTTGTTAATGCGTCTCTATTATGTAACCATACATATTTATAACTGCCTCGTTGGCCAAGTGGTCGCAAGTGCGACTGCCGGGCAAGGGGTCTTGGGTTCGATTCCCGGGTAAGGCAAAGTAACACGGGGCTTTTAAAAAAAACAAAATCTCAGTAGGAGCACGGAGTCTGGAATTGTGCCCGATATATGACAATAGGCTATTACATGAGACGCTTAAAATAAATAGTGAAAAGTGGGTGTTACATTGTCCAATGGCAATGAGTGCCGTTATATTTATAATTGTTTGTTACCATGTCATCTGTAGGTACATACTTGACGTTGACCGTCCAAAAAGGCTTTTTAAAACCACTTCGTTGTGCGAGTATGTAGTCTGAACAAGTGAACATATCTGCCAGTGTTCTGCATACTTTTTTTGTGAAGTGAAAACGTCATCAAATGTCTTCTTCCACCCTAGGTGAGACGAGAGTGGGGCCACGGGTGCTTAGAGTGGGGACTAGGTGCCCACCCAGTGGCTTCTGGGAAAACGTTGGCACAGTGGTCACGTGCCGCTGTGCACAGCGAAGCTCATAGCAGATAGCACGGGGGTGCAGAGGTTGTTTTGGTGAGGTAAAAACCCCACATTTTCTAACCTTTAATCCCCAAACAGCTAGATGCCTTGAGAAGGCTTCCCCCCGCCATGTCATCAAAAAAATAAATAAAAAATGAGACGAGTGAGAGTATCAGGCTCTTAACTTAAAACCAGCTCATTCCAACTTCTGCTCTAAACAGGTGCCACAATAACTTGTTTCTCTTTGTGGATAAAGACCCCGAGACCTGCATCCTTGGTATAGAATCTACACAACATCATACAATGGAAAATCGTCAGAAATATTTTTTTGTTTATTTGTGTCATGGTTTTAACTGATGAATAAGTGTCAATACGGAAGTTTTATGCCGGTCTAAGTAATTAGTTAACAACGTTACATCATAGGTTCTACCTATCATAAAAAAAATATTTATGCATATTTTTTTTTATAAGTTATCTTTGAATAAATTCTATATTTATACGACTTTATTTTTTTTATAACGTTTTCTGCTGCACATTTTGTTAAAAGATTAATAATTTTATGTGACAATCTAATACTACAATTTGTATTTGCTATGATAAAATTAGTTAGTTACGAGCCGCCAAGTCCCAGTCAAGAACAAAAAATTAACACGATCAGACTTAATTTTTTTCTATACAACCTTAATATTCTCAGCAATCTGAATCTGTGGTTACCATCCGTGTTAATACATTAACGAGTTTAAATGCAGCATTTGCATAAAATATTTTTTAAGTAAAATGTACGTAACGATATTTTGTATGAAAGAATAACTGATTAAAACAATAAAAGAATACGTTGGCTGTGTGGTTTTATACTTTATGTACTTTACAATTTATTATGATAATTTTACCACAACTTATTTTATTTCGAAAAATAAATAACATTTTTAACATCACTTGGGCATAGTAACATCATCTTTAGATTATTACAATTAGACTTAAAAGACATTTTTAGATAAAACAATCATACAATAAAAATCTCATTTTAATGTGTAGATTACAAGTTAAGAACCAGCAATTAACTTTATAACTGCACTTTTGCCGACAATTTGCGTAGTAGCATCCACTACGAAACCGCTTCGTAGTCAACGCGTAGCGGGTTCGTAGTCCCTGCGTAGCATTCACATAGCTATTGCGTAGTCCTTTGTAGTAGACTTAGTGTGTAGTATGTGCTCATACATAGCGTCATAGTCTTAATTTCCTAGTTAGTCTATAGAGCCTTATAACAAAAAAGAACATCAAGGACATTAACATCAACTCCTCAATTATATCGAAATGACAGTACATTGACCCGAAGTTCATCCAAAAAATATATTCTCGAAATATTTATCAATGCCCAATTTATGTACTAATGTGCATAGTAATGTTACAAACCTACTTAATTTACGAAAGAACTAACTAAGAATTTATTTTAAGTACTTAGGCATTTAAATTTAAATTAAAAATAAAACGATAAATACATAGTTTTAACATATAAATATTGAAGGTGTGGACACAAATATTTTATACGATATATAAATGCATCAAACTACCGCTGATTCATACTTGCTACTAGTAGATTAACAAACAAATTAAAATTACATCAACCGCATTACCTGTTTTTTCTGCAAAATATCATAAAACACGTTGCTAGTGAAAACACCATCGAAATGCAATCAAAGAGAGTGAGTGTGATTGACTATACATAGCTTTGTATTGTATCTATGTATGTATAGCACATGCGTCGTTCCGCCTCGGTCTTGCGTATCAGTCAGTCGCGGTTTGTAGCGTGCACGACGCGGTCGCTCTGTCGTCGCACCTCTTATTTATTTATACGCGACGTGAATAACATCGCGAAGTTTAACAAAAATATTGATTTTTACATAACAAATGACTTATATTGAAAGTGCGTGGAATTAAAATGTAAGAATAATATTTTTAGTTATATTACAATAAGTTTTAAAGGTAAATTTGATGCGTGAGTCATGGGTTTAGAAATTTATAGAAAGTAGTGTGCTTTTGTGCGTATGTACTTAGATTGTGATGTGTGAATATTGAATTTACTTTCGTTTTTATTCGTCTTTGATGAAAATTTGATATTTTTAGCTATACCCTCTGAGAAAAATTGTAAAATAAAGTTAGGAAGATAAAAATTCTCTTCATATTTTCATATACCGTCATTAAGTTTGTATACCTACTTTTACTCGGTTAGCCAAAAATAACCGACAGTGCAATCATTACTTTCATCTCAGCCAACTGTTAACTTTTACTGTTCAGCAAAAACTGACCCAAATATTCAGAACAACGTTTTGAAAAATAATTATATCGCTGCTACTGACTATTTTTATTTATTCATAACTCACTATTTTTACTAATTACGTCTGTATACTTATTTGCGGGTAAGTCCTAGTAACCTAATCTACTTTTTGAAATATTTTAATTAATTCATCATTAGGTATTATTTTAAAAACTGCTTGACCTACATAAGATTACATCTTTTTAAAACATACTTTTCATATAATTAAAAGAATAGGTATTTTTCTAGAAAAAAATATTCTCACTTGCAGATAATGAATTGTGAAATTACAACGGTCTTTTTAAATTATCTAAAACATTTTACACAACCAATTGTAATAAAATATGTGCTGTATTTTAGCTACACCATGTATAGTCAGCAATGATGGGTAATGTCAACATTGCATGGGTACTCGTAAACTAGGGTAAATGATGACATTATTTGACTTACCTAAGCATAAATATTTCAAAACAGTTTCGAATAACTACAAGTGAACGACACCATAATATTCTTTCAACAAAAAATAATAACCTCTGCGACAGCATGTATCAAAATAATAATAAATTTTTATGTTAATTAATCATTTGTGATAAAAGTACATTGTTACTAATACTAACTTAAATAAGCGATTATGATTAAATTTTTAGTTCATAGTCTAATAATAAAACCACGAAACTGTATTGTAGTACTTATCATTTATTTTTAAATGTTATATTACTTATATGCCGAACAATATCAGAGTACAATAACAAATTCACTGCAATACACTGATTAGACGATATCATTCGTTTGACTCTCGTCAGTTTTGATAATGTTACGCATTAAAAATGTCTTATTGAGAGTTCTTAAACATTCAGCAATTTTATACTACCACATGCTCTTCATATATTATCAAATATTACATGCAATAAAATGGTTGAGAAAAAATAACGTCCCACCACTGAAAGGCTATTGAGTGATGTTTCAGTATTCGGATAAGTAGGTAATAAAGATTACGGAGCCGCGGAAGACTTAACGGGTTACTGGGGCTCCGGCTCGAAGTGCAGGAGTAGGAACGGGGTGGTTTTTAGTCAGTAAGAGTTCGACACTCCCTCCCGCTTCACCCGGGCGGGAGCAGTCAAACGATGATTTTACCCCTTAAAAAAATGTAATAAAGATTGTGGGACAAAAATTTTGAACTTTGTTAACCCAAGCTTTAGATAGGATGAGCTGATGATGACATATAGATAAAAGAAATCGTGCTATAAAATAAAAAACTAGTCAAGACAATTTTAGTGGTAGGTGCGTTTATAAGTATCAACATACCTCTCATTTTTACGTTGACATGAAATTAATTAATGTAAGTAGATTGTACATTAATTAATTTCGAAAATGTAAGAGAAAAAAAAATTTGATTCTTCATACATTAAGGTCGGGGTCATTGAACTTTTGTTAGTGATCAGATGATATTTTTTTCGTGATTTCAGAGTTGGTGCCATAATAAAAGTTGTTTGTTTTTATGGGTAGAATCATATCCTAGAAGATTGTACACTTTAAAAAATACACCGTGTATATACTTACTTAAATTTCACATTATACTTTTATTAGGTAAGTAGAAACTAACCGATAAATGGGCCAATACAAACATGACCTGACCTGAGGACCTGAGGAAAATCCCTATCAATTGACATTTCCAAGTCAATGTATTCGTGACGAATGAAAGCACTCGTTTCATTATTCAACACATTGCTAACGTGACATTGGCCGTGGTATTAGTAACATTTATAGAATGACGAACTACACTGAAACATGTCTCCGTTTGAGCCAAGTATGTATGAAGATGTATCGGTTGTTGACGGCGGAGTTGTTTATACATTATTGTGTCACTACCCTTATGGCCGATTTTTCAATCATCAGGTTATTCGTAACTAAGGAATACCTTTGAATATTTGACAATTCTTGCATATTAAAAACTGTAAATTGTCAATTTTATTCTACAGTTAAGAATTGACTGATGTTTGCAAAATCGGCCCCTAGTCTGCCCACAGGTATCGTAGAGCTGACTATGACACATTTTATAGAGACTGGGCAGCAGTACTCTTTGGTACACCTGAATCTTTTTTTATAAAAAACCTTGCCCCACATTAGTATTTTTTTCCTGTATCGTCTCGGTGCGTTTACAAATATTCACATACAGATGGCACCCAGACCTAGAACAATAATCCGTGGACCACACAAAGAGTTGTTCTGTGCGGAAATTAAACCCGCGAATTATTATCGTATTAATATTCGAACTGATTTAGAAGACAAACTAAAGTAAACATCGGTATAAGGTCAATAGGTCACATGCGCGTTATTTTTTCGCGAATTTTTGAATGGCTGATGTTATTGACCGGCGCGTCAGTCGCGCAGTTTTTAGGGACTGAGTATGTCACGTTTCACTCCCCTAACTAATGAAACGTGTCCCACACTTAGTCCCTGCTAGAGGTCATCCCCACATCCTCATGATGTCCAATAAACCACCAATCGTAGATTTTAATAGATCGGCCCATTGCATGAATGACGTCGTCTAACTAAATAACTGACCCTAGACGTAAAAATTATAACAGTACGCAGAGATGCACACAGAGGTAACACCCACTTTTCACTATTTATGTTATGGTAAAACCCCCTATTACATGGGACTCCCCATGTAATAGGGGGTGAGCCTATTGCCATATAACGGGCACATTTCCAGACTCCGTGCTCCTACTGAGATTTTTTTTAAAAACCCAGTAATACTTTGCCCGACCCAGGAATCGAACCCGAGACCCCTCGCCCGGCAGTCGCACTTGCGACCACTCGGCTAACGAGGCAGTCTCGTTGGCCGAGTGGTAAACGTAAAAATCATTCCCCAATTATGGCTACTACTACTATATTAGTACTAAAACATGCCTTAGGTGTCTGCTCCGTAAAGTAAGAAATATAAATTTCTGTATTTTTAGTTAGGATTATGGATTATTATTAAACAAAGGGTCAACGAACCCAAATCATCGTTTGTAGTTTTTTCTTGATGTTGTTTATATTTGAATAATAACATAATATTGCAAGCCCTTTTTGGACATTTATGAAATGAGGTTATAATTGAGCCAATGTGTTCACATAATTTTAGTGTTTTACTTTTATACACACGATGATGTTATTAGACTGCCTCGTTGGCTGAGTGGTCGCAAGTGCGACTGCCGGGCAAGGGGTCTCGGGTTCGGTTCCCGGGTCGGGCAAAGTATTACTGGGTTTTAAAAAAAATCTCAGTAGTAGCACGGAGTCTGGAATTGTGCCCGGTATATGGCAATAGGCTCACCACCTATTACATGGGACTCATAACATAAATAGTGAAAAGTGTGTGTTACATTGTACGGTGGCATTAAGTGCCGAAATGTGCACCTCTGCCTACCCCTTTTCGGGGGTAATAAAAGGCGTGATGTTATGTTATGTTATAATTGAAAATTTATTGTCTCAGTGGACGAGTGTGATTGCCATAATATATGAGTACTTAGGTACATTTTGTTACCCGAATATTTTGAAATCGAAATAAAATTAAACCGTTGGTCAGTTTATCGTCGAGATCCGTTTCTGATCATATATGCTATCATTTCGTATTATGTAACCAAATTGTTACATGGCATGTGAAAGGCACTGATGTTATGAAGAAATAAGACATAAATCGAGTACGTTATTGTTTTACTATATTTTGTTATTTTTTTGTATAAGTACTTGTTATTATCTATTATCTCTTCCTGTATTGTTTGTAATTTTGTTATTTATCATGTGTCTTAAAATCACGCCATTATTTGGCTCTTTGTGGTTCGATTTGCTACTGATACTAAATTAGGTATGATCTAATTTAGTAATGAATATTTTTAAACAGAAAATCTCGTAACACATTTTTATTTTGTTTTTCAAACGCAATACTTAAAGAAAACACTTTTTGCAACATATAGAAATACTACGTAAATATTTGCATTATATACAGAGTGGCATTTTGTAATGCCTCTTGAAGGGGAAATACTCTTAATACTTAAGATAGAAAATTTTACTCAAAGAAAACATTGTTTTTATAATAACTATCGTGAGACATACTAAATTAAGTAAAAACGCGGGTTACTCACGTGAATATACTGAGAAAAGCTCTACTAGTTTCTACGTGGCGCAGCTCACTCACGGCGACGTCGCCGCGACCGCGCACGCTGCTCATGAGGAAGAACCCCTCTGTGGTTCAAAACTAGTAGAGCTTTTCTCAGTATATTCACGTGAGTAACCCGTGATTTTACTTAATAAAGAACACATTCCCTTATTTTTGAAAGGAAACAATACTGCATTCAAAGATTTTTAAAAATTAGCTTGCCTCACACGGTAATCGAACCGACTAAAATCTAGTTTGCACTCTGTACTTTTATTGAGTACTTCCCCTTCAGATGGCATTACAGAATTCTACCCTGTATATCTTATCGAAAAATCTTCACAAATATAGGTACAGTAGTCAACACAATACTGTATTCATTGTAAATACTTCATTTAGTGGACACTAGACAAACATTACTGACGTAAGATACGAGTGAATGAAGCTATTCAGGCATTTAGTTATTGATCCATATTACCTAGCGCATGTAGCCTTAACCTTCAGCCGACTGAGCCTCATACAAATCAATGAAGCCTGCCCACTGTACGGTCATTATGACCATGTAGATAATTGTGTGTAAATGTTACTACTTGGTCTATATTAAAACATTTTATTCAATAGGGTCGTTGACAGGGTATGAAAATTAAAAATCTAATTAGGTCGTAAGTTAGATAATGAAATAATATTAGACACGTATTTTTTATTTTCTCGATAAAATGGAGTTAAGTTTAAAAATGGGACGTCGTTACGTCACAATGTGCTACAAAATATAGCACGTTGTGACGTCACACGGTATTTCAAATTAATATATCGTCGAAAGGTATATTGGGTATATATAAGGATTAGATAATAAGTATTTTTTTCTCCGCTACTGCGTTCCAATCCTGTTTAAATATCGAGAAAAAAACTCTCTACAACATGAAAAGTACACTTTCTAATATTAAGATGTTTTCAAATCGGAACCTACTTAATGCAAATAAACCATCAAATTCAATAATAATTTGTATAGAAAGGTGTAATAAAAATGAACGACAGGCGACAATTAGTATCGACTAAGAGATAAATATGAGCCTGAGCCTGTTTATGCCAAAGCCTGCCTCAACAGATTTTAAATGAAAATAATATTTTAATCAATCATCGTATCAACCAATCGAATACTTACTTAGATACGCGTATTAATTACAAGTGCGAAAATTTTCCTGTTTTCTTCAGTAATAGGTAATTTAAAAACATATGATTGTGACATTACGAATTACGTTTAAATAAGATAATAAATAATCTAAAGAACATAGAAGGATGCAATGTTTTCAATAGTATAACAAATACTTAATTAAACAAAATTGAACCCTCAAGAATTGAATACAGAGTTCAAACTCCGAAATAACTTCTACAATTCGGAAATAGACCAGACAAACATAACTATCATTACTAGCAACAAAAAGATAAAAGAAGCAGTCAAAACAATGAATCATATAAACAATGGAATTTATGAGCTAATTACGTCTCTTTAAGGTTCAATTTATATTAATGACGTCTTGTACCGTAAATTACACATTGTTCCAAGGATGACAAATTATCTAATCTTGTCACCTTGTCTGCAACAGTGTTAATATTATAATAAATCTTCATTAAACCTTATTACAGGTACAATAATGTTCTAATTTGAATAACTTAAGTGTTAATCACATGATTATCTCCTATTTGACTGGTGTTATGGTGTATTATAAAAATATGTTAATTTAAATGAATGTTTTAATTTTGTACGAATTAAATTATTTCATTGTCATTTACTTATTTATATTACTATAACTTTCGTGAGACATACTAAATTAATTATTATGTTTTTCGGCTTACTCACGGCATTATTTGACGAGGAACTCGACTAGTTTCAAGCCATGCTAGAGGCTCATATATATGAGCAGCATTCCACGACTCGCGACGCGGCCACTTTCGCTCTGCTACCACCTATGTATGTTTAAGACTGTCTTTAATAAAATGACTTTGTATTGTTTACCTATGAGCTGAATTCAATAAAACGTTATATTTAGTTCAGAATGGTATCATCAATTTTTACTACAGGTCACAGTATTATTAATAGATTTGTACTATGTACAGTACCGTTACAAATTTTTGCTAACAATTTCAGAAAATCACTTTCTTAGTATTGTAGGTATTTGTGTATTGTTACCATATTGTATTGTTCTCAATAAACCTAATAACGTGGGTACAATTCCAATCTAAAAATACAGTAAAACATTGTTTATGTATTGTAATAAAACACATAACCTAAGTGCCGTATACAATTTCAAATAACATCGGTAAACCATATGGTAGCAACTTTTAATGGAATATCAACCCAGTCTTTTAACCATAAGGTTGACAATAGTTTAACGTGCATTAATCAAGCGGTGTAATGTAGCTGATTGAAAGTGAGGTTTGTTGATTAAAATCATTTGAAATGCCATCAAATGCTGTTATCGTTTCGTGGAAATATTACAGTTTAGGTACAGCTGTACTTGGCTGTGGAAGCAGGTATTTATAAACAACCCATTTTTTCTGATAACACTTATTATGTATGCACATGTTAGAAACGTAAATACAAGGAATCTTATGTTCACAATTAATTCTATTTTGGGCTCACAAAACTGCGATGCAATGCGAATTGCTACGATGCGATTTCGTGCGACAAGGCGTCTCCCAGGGTGACTATTCGTTGGACGTCCGTCAACCGTACTAAACGTATTTTATATTGAAAACTAAGTCGTGACATGGATCGTAAAAAGAAGTGTGTACTTCTGTCATTGCTTAGGAGATACAGGAAAAAGAAACAAAAAAGATTTTGGGAAGATAAGATTTTAATGCGCGATGCGAATCAATTCGCAAGTTCTTGCGATGCGACGTCGCATCGCAGTTTTGTGTACGAGCCCTTTATTAGGAACTATATTCTGCCGACAGTTTCGCCCGTGTTCCCATAGGATAAAAAATGGGCTATGTCTATGTCTCTCTACCTCTGTTCCAAATTTCGTCTCGATCCCTTTACCCGTTTTGATGTAAAAGAGTAACACAGACACTCACAGATTAACACATACATGAGGATGTGTGTGTGTATGTGTGTGTGTGTGTGTGTGTGTGTGTGTGTGTGTGTGTGTGTGTATGATGTAGGTATGCGAAATTTTGTGAGGACAAATCTTCGCATTTATTATATTAGTAGGATTTATTGTTATTTACTTAATTTTACTTCTCTTTTCCTTGGGTCCCGGTTCTTACCGAAAACGTACGAAATGCGAACTACGCAAACACATAACATCTTAAATGAGATATCCCACTGTTTACTATTAACAGATATCTAAGTAATATTATTATATTATAGAATAGGATATTTCCTATTAATTAACAAAGTATAACTGTAATCATTCATTATAAGATGAACTAGAATGTTCTAGATCCACAGATCTAGACCATTATCTAGAGCATACATAGAACATAGACCTGTAGGTCTATTAGATTATTGTCTAGCACAGACAGACGTTCTTTTATTTACCTTATGAATAAGGACCAATATTTAATGATTTATTTCAAAGATCTACAGAGAATTCTTTGTTTGTTGTACTCGCGTCTATTTAGAGATCTTGATTAATGATTAATTAATAGTAATTGAAATAAATCAAACTTAATCTCTTCCTGACCAACATCGTCAATGAATCGTCCAACACACATCAAGTTATACAGAACCAACATATCATGAACTCGCTTTGTATAATCTCTCTGCACATTCACGGGTCAGTTTATATTGGTTGTGTAACTTGACGTGTAGTCGTATGTACAATGAATAAAGAATCTTTACATTAACTACATGCCATTATAATTTATTGCGAATTAACTTCAAAACACAGGAACCAGTGTATAAATCAAAATAAGATAAAATTTTAATACCAATGAGAACTGCATTCAAATCCGTTCACTTGTTTACATGTGATGCACGTGCATATATACTTACAGACAGAGAAACAGACAAAACAACTGTCATTGTGGCTTTTTTATTCAGATAAGAATCAAATAAGATCAAGAAAAAAATAAGATTTCAAGAGTCTTTCTCTTGAAATCTTATTTTTTTCGATTTTATTATAAAAGCGAAAGTGTGTATGTTTGTTTGTTAGTCTTTCACTTCAAAACTACTGAAGGGATCAAAATGAAATTTTTAACAGTGGATTAAGTATAAACTTTTTTAAGGAGGTAAAATATCGAATGATTTCTCCCGTCTGGGTGAGACGGGCGGGAGTGTCAAATTCTTACTGACTAAAACCACCCTGTTCCTACTCCTGCACTTCAAGCGCGAGCCCCCGGTAACCCGTTAAGTTCTTCGCGATACCGTATCGGCATCAGCCCTATTTGGCCCCATCCGTGGTGGTCTGATGGCTTTTTGAGGCGCACGCGGAAGTGGATTATGATCTGGAATGACATAGGATTTTTTTTACAATACACTTTTTATTATTTATTATTATTTAGGTATATGCTACATTTTACCGCCGAAGTCACAGGCGCAACCGTTTGCAGAATATAGGATAAATAATACTAGAATAAATATTTCAGACCCGGATAACTCATCGAGTTTATTATTATTGAGATATTCATTGTTTATACCTATTACTTGTAATATACTGTAACACTATCAGTTGAGGAATTTTCTGGATTCTTCTCAGTACATATAATCTACATATTTTAGCTATGATGTCGTCGGTTCCCTGACCTTATACGTTTAATTATAAACTTTGTATTACATCTAATTTTAATTACGTTTTGAATGATATAACAAAGGTAACGAGTATAATTTTTCCTTATTGTTTTTGTTTATTGTTCGAGAAAGCTCGATTAATTTCAAATAATAACCGGAGCTCATAAGTTCAGTGGAGTACAGTCTTACTCATCATAGTTAATACACAAAATTGTATGCGTGTCTTGTATGCGTATTTTAATAAACAAAATATTACACGATAATACATTTTATTACTGAATTCCTTAATCAACAAATTGAAATTCCAGAGCTGACTTAAACAGTAAAGCGAAACTATAAGTTTTATCTTTAAAACAAGTTTAACGAGTACTTTTATTTTATTTTTTTGACAAATTTTGATGCAGTCGTGTTACTTGTATTACATAATTAATTCTCTGTTTATATTTAAGAATAATTAAAGTATAGCTAAGCTATGATACTGAACGGTACTTTCCGTCTGCGGCCTTGCCCGTGTGTAATGTAAAAGTTTTGTTTTATAGGAATAGCGTCTATAAAAATAGACTTATTACTACTTCCTGAAAAGTAAGCTTATGAATAGCTACGTACCATGGATAATGAATGTTTTAAATCGTATTTATTTATTTATGCACAACACACAGGAGAATACATATAAATAAATTGGTATTGGTATAATAGGCTATATATTCCCGTAGAAATCTCTTCCTGCAATCCTTCGACAGGAAAAACAGTCGTACCATAGTTTCAGAATCTATTTAATGTAACACTTAAGCTGATAATCAAACTATACTTAGTCAAAAATTAAATTCTCTTTGAAATTTCCCTTTATCTACCCAAAATAATACGTCAGCAACATTATGTGTTTTATGGCTTCAACTTTAAAGTTCAATATAACTACGGAAGTGTTACAAAGATACTGAGTACATTGGTATCATTTGTTGTCAAATAACCTAGAACACTGCGTCCTGTATCAAGGCCAACATAATAATATGAAGAAGTGTAAACAAATTATTTGATAAGCTACATAAAATATTCCATTCTTATGAAGGCCGGAAGCTATTACTGGTATTAATAATGATATACTTAATAAAGTTAAAAGTACTTTTCCATTTCTCTGCACCACTATTCTGCATTAAGTCCGCCATTGTATGATTGTTTATAGGTATAGGTTAGTCAAAATAATGAGGCCAACAAATTAAAAAAAACTCGAAACAAATTGTTGACGTGACTAATTGGACCATCTTGTATAGTATTAAATAATTATAAGTGCTACATGATATGTGCTGCTACCCCTTTGAGGATTAGATTTTGTAGAGAAAGCCATCAAATTCCTCATCCCGAAATTATCAATCGATTATTAAATCACAGACAGACAGACTTTAGACAGTTAGAGTATCACACTCTGACTGTCTAAAGTTTAAAACTACCCTGTTTCAAATACTCTAAGCCGAGTCGCGGTATGTAATTGTGCTTAATTGGCTGGAGAATTAAAAGGCTAATATGTATTACTTTTTTATCATGAAAAAACTAAAGTAACTACGCTATTATTGAAGTCACGGGTAACTATTAGTTGTCAATTTAGCAGGAAAATCTTAATTTATTGGATTATAAACTTACTTATTTTCCCACGATAAAATTACCTTAACAATATGATTATTACGTTTAATTGTGCTATTTAAAAATAATAACAGTAGATGATCCATTAAAACATAGTTAAAAAGATAATAAATTACAAACAATGTAAAGAATACATCCTGAAACATTGTACATAATTACTTATGGTAGATACTAACATAGTATAAGGCAAGGCAAAGGCCCGAGTGAATAGGCCGATTATGGGACGACGCGCTCCATCGTAGACCGCATCATCGCTTACCACCAGGCGAGATAATAGCAAAACGAAAGCTCATCAATAAAAAAAAAATCAGTAGATATTAACATAGTATGTACCTACTGTATTTTTACTCTATTTTTCAACTTAAAAACGGAACCAACTCTTTTCCAAACTTGGCAATCCAAAACAGTACTCGTAATAAGTATGACATAACATCATGCCTTTTATTCCCAAAGAGGTAGGCAGAGGTGCACATTACACTTACAGCACTTAGTGCCACTGTACAATGTAACAACCACTATTTACTATTTATGTTACGAGTCCCATAATAAGTACTATTGGTATTTAGCCTCCTTTTTTATACTTAGCCCACCTGACTAAACTTTCAACTTCAGGACAAATAAACTCTAAAATATTAATTAAAACCTAATGTCGCTACTAACCAACATAATTTATTATTTCTGTGACAGTAAAATTATTGCTGATATAAATCAAGTTAACTGACAAAGAATTAATTGGTATCGTATTGGTTTCATTACTATAACTATAAATAAATTCATATTATTTTCTTTGTATTGTCAAGTTCTAAAGTACTATTTATAAATGACAGTTAAAATTATTATTATTAATTTTATTAAAACAAAAAATATCAAATTATACTTACAGATATTATTACATAATTTATGTAAATTTTTCTGACAAAATAGAATGAATACGTCTATTTTTCTTGTCATAAATTTGAAAAAAAAAACTTATAGGACAAACCTACTAATTATTATTCAAGTATGATTGACATATGCTAAGTTACATTCAGTACAAAAATACAATACGTGCGTAAGTAAATAAGCCGATTTTAAAATTAATGTACTGTTATTAACGTTACATTAGCAAACAAAGAATTTTAGTAAAAAGTTGGAATTTCTGTTGCTCAACAATGAATGACGCTATTATCCTGTCAATATTTTAAAAATGCTATCGAAATGACCTACAAAAAATACCAAAATATAACAATAGTTTGACAATTCCCGTGTCACTGTGATAGCTGTCAATCATAAACAAACAAAACAATATGACAAATAAATAAACAATTTTTAATTCAACATACATTGTGACTGCATTTAACTCTGTACTATATCTTGTCCTCAGATACGAGCCAATGGATCACTTGCATTCCGGACTTCAACAAGTAACGACGAAGACAAAAGTGTCCCTATAATTCCTATAAGTTACAAAGTGTGAGCGAGACAGAATATTTAGAAAGTGACAACAATATCCGTGTTTCGGAGAAAGTGTAACCGCGTTTAGTGAGTGCTGAGCTTAAGATGACGCCTAGTCCAGAAGATTTAAGTATTTTGGGGGGCAATAATAATGTTGTGCCCTTATTGCCGCGACCTACTGTGGAATTGGAGTTCAGTAATATATCTTGCAACATCAACGTGTTTATTGCCAACAAGCTAAGAATTGGTAAGTCTCTTTTTTGCATTTTTGGTACCTACCTGAATTTGGGTTTTGTCGAAGTTTTTTTATGTAGGGTTGAATGGGAATAATAATGTTCGAAAGTATAATTTATTTAAGTGTTTATGCAGCATTCTTAACTACATATTTTTATATCAAAATACATATTTTGTTCGTAAATATTCTCAACATTTTCATGTAAGTATTAGGGCCGATTTTTCCAACACCAGATAAAATGTAACTGAGGAATAATTTTGAATACTTGACAATTCTTCCATACCTACTTAAAACTGTCGGCCCTAAATATATGACTAAATTTTTAGGAAGTAGATAACTTCTTAAAACTTGAATTAAGTAGTTGTGTCGTGGCCAGGTTTTAATTGCACATAATAAATATTTAGTTAGCCTTAATAATGAGCAAAATAATTTGATAACATTTTGCGTCCCTCACGTCTTATCGCTAAGAACACAGAATACTAGATGCTTATAGTATCCCTTGATAGATTAAAAGTCTTCTAATAATTTGATCTTTTAATCTATTAAAACCCTTCAAAATTGTTCACGACTGTACCGTTTTATGTATTAGTTTAATCAATTATAAATTATAATTAAGTGTTGATATACAATATTCGATTACTTTAATGCATTTTACATGTTACAGCTTAAGTCGTAAATTCCTTCGAACATGCAATTACACGCAACGAGTAACACTATAGTCAATATCTTTTATGACTTATTTACTGACCTTCATCCTTATAGGATTTAAAACTACAAACAGTAGCTATTAACATTATCATCATTATCGTCAATACAGTTCCAATATACTGTTGGACTAAATGAGAAGGGCTTATACTAAATCTCCAGGAGAACTGTGAAATGATCTGTCGTCAGTGGTACGACCTTCGAACATTAAAGAAAAGAGTCCATGGGTGGTGCTGATCGCTTACCATCAGGTGGTCCGTCTGCTCGTTTGCCTCCTATTCCATATAAAAAGGAAATTGCTGTTCAAAACATTTAAGTTGTTCAGAGAGTGCTTCTTCTTGGTCTCTATTAATTTTTATTACCTTACGATTGAAATCAATTGCCGGTCTCAATCCAATCCAAAATCTGTGGATTTTGACCATATTTTTATCAACCAAAAATCGAGCACGATCCAAAAATTTCAAAAACAAGTTATTAATTTTAGCCGTCATCAGTCGACTCTTACGAACCTACGGGAACAGTAGGGTTGGTCACAGGAGTATCCTAATCTGCCGTCACCATGGCAACCTAAATAAATGTCTATATCATATAACCTATCCCTTGACACAGTTATGAAGTACTTAAACTATTGATATATATCCTTAATACTGACCTAGTAGCCAAGCTTAGACACGCAATACGTGGACTAGTGGCATACCGGTTTATAGATGACATAATAATATCGGAAAGGAAAGAAGAACAGTATTATAATAGGTATACATATATACGGACCGGTTGTTCGGAAGTTCAATAGTTCATAAACTAATGTAAATAACTTAAACGAGTAATTATTATTTTTCTGGCATATTAGGTTAGTAATGTAATCTAGAATGAATGAAAGAAATTTCAAAAACTGCATGTATGGTTTATACCTCTATACCTATAATACGGAAATATGATGCCTTAATTAAATTCTACTTGAGACAAGAGGTTTTATATTTGTAGGTATATTTGTATTAAGGTTATAAAGACATAACTTTAACATATGTCGTGTTATGAGTATAATATATTATATTTATATAATATAAGGTACAAAAACCCAAATAGGTAGTAGACAGAGCCGTACTACCAGCGTATAATACAATTATATAAGCAATGTTGTTCTACTTTTTTAAATTATGTAAGAATATCTCACGGCATCGGCACGGTAACCTAGATTTAGTCTTATTTTTGACCAAAACAATGTTGAAGTTTTTTAAATATACATTATGCGATTCAAAGAGAGCGCTTCTGGATAAATAACTATAGTATTTTGGGACACTTTATATACAGAATGGGACACTCAATACACAAAATGGGACACTCAATATACAGAATGGGATACTCAATATATAGAATGTCCCACAGCAAGCAGCAGGAAGGAAAAGCATCTTAAATATTGTATTACTGGATTTTTATATTAATTTGATAAAGATATTGGCATGTAATTAAATGATAATAGAATTGATTAAAACAACACATTTTTTTAAATAATGCTTGGTCATTAATACAAATGTTAAGTACTTACCTACTTCAATTGCTGTCATAATATAATATGTGAGTGTATAAGTACATTGCTCTAAAACATCAAAGGAAACGTAAACAAGATGAATCACACTGTTTACAGCTTCAACTGTAATTCAGTAATTTGCTCAGTGTTCTTAATATAGAAACTATTATGGCGGCTGAAATGGAATCATTCTGTAAATGACTGACTCGCGTGAGATCATCAGAAACCTTGAAGATAAATGATACCATGATTTTCGCATTTTCAGATGCAAGGCTGACGAACTATTTATACCTACATATATGTATAGTATGAATCACCCAGTTTTTACCATATTTCCATATACTAGTGTACATAACCGTCGTACTCAAGTCATTTAACCTCTGGACCGTCGGTATATAAGACACAAAAGAAAATACAAGAATTGCACAAAATTATTCCCCCTAGTCCATTTCACCACCGTACCACCAGACGAACGGTGGGGCGCCACCCTTATATGGTGGACATTCCACCCATTCGCACGAAGCGTTTCGCGTCAACCTTCCTCATGCGAACCGCTAAGGAATGGAATTCCTTGCCAGAGGCTGTGTTTCCCGTCAAATATGAATTGGGTGTCTTCAAGTCCCGAGTGAACAGGTTGCTCATAGGTAGGCGTGCTCCATCGTCGGCCACATCATCGCTTACCATCAGGCGAGATGGTGATCAAACGTCGACCTATAAAGTGTAAAAAAAAATACATTGGGTCTTGCGCAGAGTTACATTCCGGCATACCACTTGACGAAGTTCACAGCAACTGTTTTCGGAACAATATCGTTAATAAGGAATAGATTAAGTAATCATTAAAATATCTCTGGATACGGCCGTAAACCTCTTCAATATCACGTTACTAAATTACATCTTTAGCTCTTTGCATTCAACCACAGACAGCCATCTTGCGGATATCGAAAGTAACAAATATAAACAAAATACAACCAGGTTATCTCAAACAAAACTTTGCTTTTAATTATATTTTTTTAATTAAGTGCTCGATAGGTCAAAAAAACATAAGTGTGACGACGATAATAATTTTAAGATGTATGAAAACAAAAAAAAATATGGTTCTCAATTCGAACTTAGGACATAATATGTAGTAAGTTAATGACCTGCGCTCTGTTTGTAATTGTGGTGGACTCGTGCAGTAAAACCTTTTTTAATACATTTCAATATGTATTTTGCGGAAATATATTAAGTACATGAGTATTTACCTTTTATAGTAGTAAATTGGTCTGACATGCTGTTTACAGCAGCTACATGTTATAGTACTAGGACTCTAATCCATTGCTGCTGTTGTTGTTGCCATTGCCTGCTGATAGATACAAAGTTTAAAAAAATCATTAATAGCATCGAGTCGGGAATTGTGTCCAGTATAAGGCAATTAGCTCACCCCCTATTACATGGGACACATAATATGAATAGTAAAAAGTGGGTGTTATTGTACAGTGGCATTAAGTGCCGTAATGTGTACCTCTGCCTACAGTTTAAACAGATATAATGTTATGTTGTTATGTTATATTGCAAATTCAACTACTAAATAATAACTAACATGGTATACCAAGAACGTCGTAACTCAAGTTGTTTTCGTAAGTTATCTAGAAAATAAAAAAGCAATGTTGTCGTAACAGTAAAACAATGATCGTTTCCCAATTGCATTGGAATATGAAACTAAACCAGATTTGGTTAAATGTCAATATTGTGTGGCAACCTGACCCACAATACCGAAACCTGAACATTATTTTAATTACAATTTACGGGAATCTACTTTTACACGTACTTTAAAAAGTAATATTTTCAATTGAAAGATTAAATATGTTTTTTAATTACAGTAGCTAACCAATTAAACATATTATTATCAAGACGTTTTTGATTTGCTGTATTACTTAATTAAAACTGCATGATGACCGGATGACGCGCATTATACTTATCAGTTGCACTTCCAAGAAACGCAGTTTTTATTATTTTATCTCCCAACATAAACAAAAGTCTATATTTATTCTGTTGAGATGATTATGAAGAAAAATCATACATGTTGCGAGGAAACACATTAAACCCTGTGTTACACATAAAATATATGTAACATGTACATAAATAATAATAATAATAAAAATTTGAGTATTCTCAGCTAGTCTTCATAAATAAACACATCGTTTTTAAATTACTATAAGGCCGATTCCAGCACAAATTGATTACAATGCGTCGCGTCAAGTCAACAGACATTGCGCACGCGCAAGTAATGTTGGCAGAGTCGACTTCCGTCGGCTTATATAACGTAAACGGAAGTATGTAGCTCTCATATAGTCTACAGTTTCAACATTATCGCCCATCATTTGCATGAGAAATACAATGTGAAGTTTATTTATTTTATACATAGATACAAAACTAAGCATGTATTTACCTACATGCATATATATAGCTGTGTTTAATACAAACATTTGTCATGTACATGTTTTTAATAAACACTTGCTTTTAACCGACTTCAAAAAAGAAGGTTCTCAGGGGTTGATATATGTGTGTGTGTTTATTTGTGCTCGATTATCTCGAGATTGACTGAACAAATTTTGATGCGGTTTTCAGAAAAGTGTTTATTACACTTATTGTTTTCTAATTAATAGATGCAGTCGGTAAGTAAGAATAGATGGTTGTAGCATTATGCTAAATAGTAACAAAACCTCTTTAAATAAATATTTTTTTTAAGAGGTTTGTCGACCTCTTAGAACATTTGTCTACCGAAAGACCAAAATAGAAAATATCTCTATTATTTTTCTTATACATATCTACTTATATTATTTTTCTTATATATGGTATAGTACTAAGGTAGCTTATAGCAAAAAAGGTTTCTTTTACCATATAAATTATGTACATATTTTTATATCAACGACTACCTATAATTTTCTCTGATATCTAAAAGTCCAATGTCTAAACCACTCCGTAAAACCTAACTATGTCAAAATAATCGACCTTTGAGTTTCCTACTTATGAAACATCATTTCAAATCTGACGCAATGTAAACAACACCTAAGTAGCAATTTGTCCTTTTCAAAATAAATGCGAAATCATCATTACTGAGTTAACCAATGTCAACATAGGTACCTAAAAAAAATATCATTATTTATAAGTAACTATTATATTATTACTTAATACTCTGTTGAGAAAAAATAAAAAATAATTGTGTAATGACATCTATTCATTTAGCATTATGGTCGTTGACCCTTGCCACTGGTTGTTTGTTGGTAGATTATAGATTTTAATAATATGACTACCTCATTGGCCGAGTGGTCGCAAGTGCGACTGCCGGGCAAGGGGTCTCGGGTTCGATTCCCGGGTCGGGCAAAGTATTACTGGGTTTTTAAAAATCTCAGTAGTAGCACGGAGTCTGGAAAAATGTGCCCGGTATGGCAATAGGCTCACCCCCTATTACAT
Organism: Spodoptera littoralis; assembly: GCA_902850265.1. Lineage (NCBI taxonomy): Eukaryota > Metazoa > Arthropoda > Insecta > Lepidoptera > Noctuidae > Spodoptera > Spodoptera littoralis. The sequence goes on from LR824539.2 coordinate 6,623,352, forward strand.
GGGACTCATAACAAAAAAAGTGAAAAGTGAGTGTTACATTGTAAGGTACAGTGGCATTAAGTGCCGAAATGTGCACCTCTGCCTACCCCTTCGGGGATAAAAAGGCGTAATGTTATGCTATAATAATATAACACTATATAGTAGGTAGATCGCATTATACATATAAATAGATTTTCTAACACCCGTATACTGAAAGGGTTCTAAATTTTAAGTCGCGGCTAAGTATAGTTCTGTCACTACAACTTCTTTGTAAAATGATAAAGATAACACGATATTTAAGTACAGCTTATAATTGAGTAGCCTTTCAATATTCGAGGGTTACACAGTTACTCTTATATCTCATAGCAATCGCTTTAGTTGCGTTAATTCAAATTTTAAAAAATGTTTGACGAAAACAATGGCCAAGAAAGATGCAGCAACATCCATGCGCACAGCTCGCGAGCTGCACATTCGCCAGATGTGGACGAACCCTAATACTTTATTATACCTATAAACCTGAAGAGTTTGCTTGTTTGTTTGTTTGAACGCGCTAATCTCAGGAACTAATGGTCCGATTTGAAAAAATATTTTTTGTGTTGGATAGTCCATTTGTTGAGGAAGCTTAAAGGCTATAAAACATTACGCTACCAACAATAGGAGCTGAGCAGAGCAAATGAATCCGCGCGAAAGTAGCAAATAGAGAAAATTCTCCTACATTATGACTATGTATAGAAAAACGCCATAAAACTCTCTCCATTAGTATGCGACTACATAACACATGCAATGTTTATATTTCAAGAGTATTACGTATCCCAGTTCCATCATAGCCATGTGTTAACTAACAACATTGAATATCACGAGAACTTTCTTTACTACTCGATTTGTCATCATAGAACATTATATAAGTCATGTTCTGAGTAAACGTTAGAGTAGGAATGTTAGAGCTTCTACATAACTTACTGTCTTCGTCAGCGCATTACATAATGACATGACTTTTATTCTCCGATAGACCATTTACTATCAACCTAATGTTTCTCCTGATTACTACTAAGGAGTGGTTTTCTTTGCCAGACTCCGTGTTTTTTGAAGGGTATCTGCAAGGCCCGAGTGAATGGGTAAACGTGCTCCGTTACAGGCTGCATCATCGCTGACCACCAGGCGAGATAGTGGCCAAACGTCGATCCATCAAATAAAGAAAAAAAGAAATGAAGAGGTCCACTGTTAAACGAGAATCCCTTCTCATGTTATTCCAATACGTCAATGTACAATCTGCCATTAGCATCTAACAAACGATAGCCAAGGGTCTGATACATGTTTTGCTCAGCCTAGAGAGAAATCTGCTGAAAAACTATAAAACCATACAAACATACTTATCTTGACCTAAAAAATAACTTTAAACCAATTTCGCTTAACACTAAGCTAACAAAGTAGAGGTATATACAGAACATCAAAAACGAAGATTTATCGTTATCTCTATTAACGTCACGTCATATCAGTAGTTATCGATACTATCAATTAGTAGTTCAACTGCAAGGCCGATTAATTGAATCGATATTACAATAGCCAGGTGTTAATAGCTTCGATTTAGTTTCTAGGTCAAGGATAAAAGGTGTAAAAATCGTTTTTTAATTCATTAGCACGCATCATATCTTTTCTAGTCCACTCGAGTTTATCTTCGAAGGTATAAATAGATTATATTATTAAGAAACAATTTTAATGTATTTATAATAACTATCGTGACACATGCTAAATTAAGCGCAGCTTAAGCTGCGGGACATCACCGCGATCGCGCAAGTTAGGTACTCAAGTGCTCATGAGGAAGAGCCACTTTGTGGCTCGAAACTAGTAGAGCTATTCTCAGTATTTTCACGTGACCAAACCGCAATATTTAGTTAATTTTCATGTCTATATACTACTAGATAATTTTGATATAATTTACTATTTAAATGTAACTTTGTTCAAACGATAGCAAGGGTTCATGATGAATTTTTTAGTTTTTCTTTGTCACTCCTGACAAAGAAAAACTAAAAAATTCGCACGTTAGAAACTATGCTAACCATTTCAACTTTCGTCAAGTTTTGGTAATATGACTTTTTTAATTCAATTCTCTTTCTATCAATACCGCTTGAAATACAAATATTATCCGTTTATTGAGTGCAGACGTTCGGAAATTTTGTACGTACTTAACTACCTACCTATACGTAAGATAACTTTCAACCTTTGCTTTTTAACATAAACTCTAATTAGGCAGAATTATTTATTTCCACTGAGTGACATTAAATAATACGACAACTAACTAATCTATTAATAACCGCTACGTTTAAAATAAGTAAATAACGTTTACTCAAATGCATTTAGTAGGTCGAAGAAACTATTGGCATATTATATATCAGTTATATGTATGTGTTACGTTCAAAGTCGTCACAATTAAAATATGTTAGTTTCCTTTTATATTTTCGGTGGTTCATTTTAATGTCTTAAGTTTTGGTTAACAAGTACCTCGCTTCTACTACGAGTACTCGAGTCTGCGGGTCCAGCGCGCCTTCTGCCGTGGCGACAGTCGCCGCATCGTAGGTCGCAAAATGCCCCACAAGAATATGAGCCTCTAGCATGACTTGAAACTAGTCGAGTTCCTCGTCAAATAATCACGTGAGTAAGCCGAAAACATAAAAAATTATTTAGTATGTCTCACGAAAGTTACAATACAAATAAAGTTCCTATTATGTATTTATTTCTTCCATCTTAAAAGGGTAACGCTGGGAAAGATTTATCTAGGAATCTTAAACAGATGTTATTGGAACCCAAATGATCCGATGATCTTATACATGTGCGATAACGAAGAAAGCATAATAATCGCAATTTGTGTATTCTTATTTCGGCCTTCCACGGACTATAAATACGAGTTTACGCATGTGTTATTTAATATTCACACCATTTAACCAATAAAATTGATACGTAAACGATTATACAACTGACTGTTATCAACTTATCATTTAAAGTGGCTTGTTATACCTAAGAATACATAATAATGGCTATGTATTACCAATCACTTCCTCGTTCATTGATGAGACATCTGCACAAACGCACGTAGCCAACTGCCAATCGATTTTTGCAAATAATAAATTATTTATAACGCCATCTAGTTTTGTTTAGTGGTAAATTATCGTTATGAAGGATTTGTGAAGTTCCATGCAAATGGAGTTATTAACATTGGTTATCAAAGTTTTGAAAATTATTGTTGGTATTTTTAGGTTTTCTTACATGTCCTGTCATATATTTGCTTATTATATTAATTTCCTGATACAATAAGTACATTAAATCTCCCTCTAACTTAAAATATTTAGTGTAGCGAGTTCGATTCCCACTTGGAGCAACTCTTTGTGTGATCCACTAATTGTTGTTTAGGGTGCTGGGTGTCTTGTCATTGTGTATGTGAAATTATATGTGAGTAAACGCACTCACGGTACAGGAGAAAAAACTAGTGTGGGGTGGTAGTTAAAAAAAATAACTAATACATAAACTATGGCCAATGTCTTACCCGAAATTTTGAGTCTTAGATCTTAATTTAGATAGTACCTAATGCGTCGTCAAAATACAAAAAAAAAATGTTAATGTGTTGTCTAATTTACTCATTTCATTTAAAATGTACGCACGAATTGACAGTAATACATGTCATTATTACACAAGTTGATCGCCTCGCTACAAATACAAGGACTTCAATGGTAACACATTAATATTAGGCTTAGTTTATTTCCAAGGTCTCTTATTTTATTAAATAGACAATATTAGACATACATAGGTACATATTTAGCCAAAGAATCTGACATGCAACCCTGCTAGATTCATCTCACAAGCAAAACTTATATCTATAAAATATACATACCTACATATATCATATCCTAATCATTCTAACATCACGCCTTTAAGTCACTGAAGGGATAGTTAGAAATGTGAACACGTCGCAGGTGAACAAAATGGAATAAATGATAAAATGTAGTAGTGTAAGTTCCATTTAAAAGAGTGTTTGCTATTGCTGTACACATAAAAGTTTTTCTGTAACAATGAATCCCGAACAATCCTCAAATTCCTAATCCCCAAAAGGCCGTTAACGTCTTGTAATACCTATGGTGTTTTAGGTGCCCATGTGCGACGCCGATTGCTTACCATCAGGTGATCCGTCTGCTCGTTTATCAGCTTATCCCACAAAAAAACAGGAAACGTGCACTAATTTGAGTTTTGTCGATATTTATACATGTTTGTTTGTCATAAACTATATTATTTATATTATCCGATGACGGCAAACGATACAAATATTAGACCCGTTAGGTCGAACTGTATCAATCCTAGTTTTTTTGAGTAGTGCTACCAATAATTCGATTACAATGTTTCTTAAATCTATATTATCCCATGACGGTAAACTATAAAAATATTAGAACCGTTACTATTAAATTTCAAACTTACCCACTTATTTACGGAGTGATAACCAAAAACCTGAACTTGATCATTAACCTTAAAAACTAACAAGCATTTCTCCAAGTTTCTAGAAAAACAAGAAACTATTTAACTATAGACAATTACAAGTGTTAATTTCATTCATAATTTTGTAATGCGTTCATCGTGCACCAGACCGTGTCGATACATAATTGGATTGTATGTAATGACGGCAGCAAGTCAACCTCAATCAGTCATTTTGTTTCATTGGATTTTCAATTTTATATCAGGAATGTTAAAATCGAGAATCTAAAACATAAAGGTGTAGATTGACGTGCACGTCTGTACAATAATGTGCATAGTCGATAATACTCGTGACCTATATATGTTAATACTGTATTTATCGAACACCCACCTATATCCTTGTTTATTTTTATAATCTTTTATACAGAAGCTAGTCTTAAATCATATAATAACATTTCCATTGAATATTATTTTTTAATACAGTGGCAAGGTGAAGTTATGATACCAAAATAATTTTATTGTTCACCGTTGATTCCGTCACACGCCATAGCATCATTTAAAAAAAAGTAGCAGCAAGGTTTTTCCTAAATAAAAAATTTAAATAAAATTACCTAATTAGCATGAAATACAATTCACACTTACCAGGTATTTTCTTTTTAGAAGCTAATCTAACAATAACGACGATGGTACAAATATCCTATGAACCAAGTCCACTTATAATTAACTCAGATGAATTTCAACACCCCATATTACAAAGGATCTAATTATAAAACCATACAATTAATTTTGTTTACCAAATGCGATATTGGCAATCCACGGACATATTGTAACACAACACTGGCTTGTATCCTCTAATAGCTAACAAGCAATAAATAATCTCGGAACATGATACTTAAAATAAGTTGCCGACACTTACACACACTGGAAAAGGAAGGGAAACCGTTAATTTAATTCACGATAAGTAGTATAATATTAAATGGTAGGTATCGACGTTTTAATATGAATTGAAAATTGAAATGACTGCCTCATTGGCCGAGTGGACGCAATTACGACTGCCGGGCAAGAGGTCTCGGGTTCGATTCACGGGTCGGGCAAAGTACAACTGGGTTTTTAAAAAAATCTCAGTAGTAGCACGGAGTCTGGATTTATACCCCGTATAATTATGGCAATAGGCTCACCCCCTATTACATGGGACTCGTAACATAAATTTTTAATATTCGGTTTTTAAAAAAATCTCAATAGTAGCACGGAGTCTGGAATTGTGTCCGGTATATGGCAATCGGTACACCACCAATTACATGGGACTCATAACATAAATAGTGAAAAGTGGGTGTTACAGTAGCATAATGTGCACCTCTGCCTACCCCTTCAGGGATAAAAGGCGTGATGTTATGTTGAAAATTAAAAGTTTTATGTTCATATAGTGACAGTAGTGTAGTATATATCGGAGTCCCGGGAGACTTAAAGGTTTGCTGGGGCTCCGACTCGAAGACCAGAAGTAGGAATAAGGTGGTTTTTAGTCAGTAAGAGTCTAACACTTCCTCTTGCTTCATCCAAGGCGGGGAAAGGAGCCTTTCCCCTTGGATTAGATATTTTCCCCCCTCAAAAAAGAAAACGTAGAATACATGCCACTGCCATTGCGCTTACTCTTCCCGTAAAAGTCACAAGAGCTCATCAGTTCTCTGCAAGTCCATCAACTTGCAGAGCCTATTAGGATGCGGGCTACAATGCTCTTTTATAAACCTGAACCTTATGACCATAATCTTCAACCCGATTGCTTAGCATGAAGCTAATTGCAAACCCTCTTATCTAGAGGAAGCCTCTGAAGTCCTGATGTCGACTGTCTGAGGTCGTCCATAATGATAATAAGGAATAAATTTATTTCCACGTTCATGCTTGATGATTTGCCAATCATCTTACTTGGAAGTCAGATAATAAATAGGTACAGACTGGTGGCAATAAAGGGTTTAGACCTGCAGTTAGATTTAACATTTAGGTAGACGTGTTTATGTGATAATTGCAGGCTAAACGCAGGAAGTGATTCATTATAAATCTTAGTGTTATTCCAAAATGCCCAGGAGGTGCAGGAAACTATAATTGCACGGTTGTAAAATATGAAGGTACCTATTATAAATGAATATAATAATTAATATAAATATAGCAATGTTATCAGAATTCATCAATCGTGTTAATAGGAATATCACTTAATTTTTTTGTTGCATTTTTGTTATCTACCTACTAAAAAGACGTAGCTTAATATGAATTAAATATGTTTCTCGATTAATGTGATCCACGTCAGCTTTGACTTATCCAAAAATAAATCGGTAATAATTAAGGGCTAAATCGATATTTTATTATTAACATATTGTATGTGATTATTGTAACAATTTCATGAACATGAGTTATCATTTTGTTTTATTTAATTGCATTAATATTTTCGATGTAGGTAATAGACAAAAATTCCAAAACCATATTTACATGGGAATCATAATAGAAAAGTGAGCATCACCCTGCCTAGCACTTTGTATAATGAAATTGGATATTTACGAGTATTTACATTGTACATACATTAACCCTTAAAATATAAGCAGAAAGATAAGAACAAGTGTGTTTAAACAAAACTGTTAAATTATAAAAGCGTTTAATTTTATTATTTACTAGCTTCTGTCCGCGACTTCGTACGCGCAATCCCGTTTTCTCCCGTCCCCGTAGGATTTTCAGGACTTTTTTTGTCATAAGAACTTTCTTTTGTCAATAACAAACACTACAAAATAAATCAGCCGAATTGATATAGCCATTCTCAAGTTATGGCGTAACAACGGGAAACGGGTTTCATTTTTATATTTATTATTTAAGTGTGGGAGAACCATGGTTTGGCACGAATGAGCTGACTCGATCGGAGTGATACCACGGCCTCACAGAAAACCGACGTGAAACAACGCTAGAGCAACGTGTGAGTGAGGTTACCGGAGGCCCAATTATATTACCCCCTCCCCAATCCCTGAATCCCCAACAATCCTCAAATTCCTAATCCCTAAAAGGCCTGAGCTCACTTGTAACACTTGTCGTGTACCGGGTTTCCTTGGGCGAAGCCGATTGCTTACCATCAGGTGATCTGTCTGCTCATTTACCGGCTTATCCCATAAAAAATTTTTGCACAATTATTCACATTTTTCGTACAAATGTACACAATCGTAAGTCGGTTTTACCCACTGGGTACTTTTAACCACTGAATTAGGGAAACGACGAGTTATGAGTTTATTCTCAGTTAAAGACAATGTAGATGAACGGTCATTGAAAATATTCAATTTCATCAAACCTATAATAAAAATTACGTCAATATTCATTGTTTTGACTCGAATGTAATTGTTATTTGTGAATATATAACAATACATTTAAATTGAGTTGTTTTTATTTTATTCAACGCTATTGTATGACGATGTTGCAATAGTATAACATATGCCTGATTATTGTGAAATATTTACATGAATAATCGTTATTTTTAGTTCAACAATGAATTTTTTATTGTTTTCCTGCTGTATCATTGAATAATTTGTATTAGCCGTGAGTTACAAATTGCCAGAAATAAGACCGTCTTCTTTTTTTCTACACAATACGCATAAGATTTCACACATTATATATGTAGGCACTTGAAACACAATACATTGCAATAACAAAAGATAATTGTAAATGTAAATTTTCTTACTGTCCGTAAAAACGTCATACCGAATATTTGTTTCGCACCACCTACAGTACAATGACCTATCTCACGGCGATCTATCTCCTGTATCAATACACAGCATTTTAATAAGTTACTTGAATAGCTAACACTCAACCTTACTATCACATATACATATAACATTACTTGACATAGTTTATAATAAAATTAAGTGATTCTATTCTTATCTTCTAATACGTAATACATTATTACAATGTTCAATTATTTTATCGTACTCCACTTTAGCTATGGCGAGACAAACATAATGTTGTCTAATATCAATGTTTTGACAATTTTTCTTCATACATATTTGCTCTACTGCCCGATATGGTAAAGGTCATTGCTCTTTCTATTCATCTTTCTTTCTGTAAATGTTTTCCTAAAACAGCAATCATATTTTTTTAATTTTTTTGCCAGAAAGAAAACCTATTTATTTATTTTTTATTAATTGAATAGTTCTACGATCAGTATCAGTATCTAATATTGATTAAAATTACTAATAACCCAATGCGTATGACTTCTTAAAAATACTGGATTTTGTTCTTACCTTATTTTCTTTTGTTACAGAAAACAAAGAAATCCTAAAGGGAGTATCAGGATGCTTCAAACCAGGACAGCTGACGGCCATCATGGGGCCTTCTGGTGCTGGCAAGACTACACTCCTCAACATTCTAGCTGGTTACTCGTAAGTTTTACTATAATTTGTACATACAGAATTAATGATGTCTTGGCACGTAGGAGTAGATGTGGAGTCTTGGTCTTGCTGTTGACCAAGAACACTCAATTAATTTAGTTCAATAGGCAACTAGCCCTTTTTTTTTTTTACTAAGTTGTATGTTCAATATTTTCGCTGAGGCGCGGAATGATTAGGCACTTTCAAAGATTATCTAGATATAGATATTAAGAAAAATTGGTTTATAACAAAATGTAAATACATAGTAACTAGACTACAAAACATTAAGAAAATGTTAATCATAGACAAAATTGTATTTCTGGCTTCATGGCTACAGCATCGCAGTACTATTATATATTGTTGGTTTAGAAGCACCTATTCATTTACTTACGTATTTATACATATAAAATACTAGTTGACCCGGCGAACTATTTACTTACCGCCTAGATTTTTTATTCTACAAACTTTCTAAGACCAAAATTAGTCAAATCGGTTCAGCCGTTCTCAAGTTTTAGCGACACTACCGAACGGAAAATCATTTTTATTCATATAATGTAGTTTGAAAAACCATTGATTATAAATGACTCGATTGGCAGCAATATTTATTTTAGTGTCTACAACACTTATTGCAAGCTATGTCAAGGCTCGCATAGATAAATAAACTTCATAAATAACAAATAAAAAGCAAGTACCTACAAGATTGTAAAATTACAACATACAAATAATATGGGTGTGTAAATGTACGATGATTAATAGGTGTTGTTGTATAGTTGTCTGATAAAAAAATCAAAAGATCGTATCTTTACTTTACCTGCCTCACAATAATTTTAAGTGGACCTACTGCACGAGGTATCTAAATTTGATACCAATTTAACGATATACCTAAGCAATCCATAAACGTTCATTATTATCATTCTTGTGTTTTTGTCTGCATTTAACTCTCTTGAAAATTGTTAAATTTAAATAAAATGTAATCATTATCAAATAATTTTGAGTGAATTGAAAAAAAATAACTGTCCTAGTCACAAAAAACATTAATTTAATCATTTTCAGTCGAGTCATTTCCTAGTTTTTGCGACACTGACAGCGGATATAGATTAAACGACGCAATGTACCATTTACTCATATTATTTGCATTTGAAAAACTATGATTCACGTGTATTCTGTTACATACATATGTTTTCGAGGTCGCCATGTGGCTATTTATTACATATTTAAGTTATTACAATAATTATATTTACATTAAATAATTATGACTTAAACTATTTAAATAAAGCTCTAATCATGATGAACATATCTTTATGCATAATTGTAATTATGTATTTATAACTTGTTGTATTATGACCTAGGGCTTAAAGAATCTAACCAATAAAATCTTTAAGACGGTTACCAAAAAAAAAATTTTTTTTTTATTATTATAAGTCTCTAGATAGAATTCCATTTAACCCTTAACTAGTAACTTGCACTTTATGAATGTATGTGGATTCTATGATTGGCTTGCACGGTTTAATTGTTTACGTAAGACAAATGTATTTGTTCAAAACTAAAAACCCTTACGACACAAATAGTTCATAGCGTGGTGACATTGACATCTTACCCAAGTCTATGCATGGTGGCAAGGTTTGAAATAATGCGAATGTCATGTACTATGTGACCAGGGACTATGTGGCAACCTTCCTGCAACCTGCAATGTTACAAGCTAATCGCTTTAGCTACGTCGTTAGTTTGTCTCTGTTTCAACATGGCATGACGGCAGAGTAAATATTTGCCACCACCGTTACTCTTCCCGCGGGTATCTTAAGAGCTAACTAGGGGATAAGCCAGGATCTTTTTAAAGTGCAATATTTACCAAACGTGGGTATTATGTACTCTTTTGTAGGGGAACCATGCTTATGTAGAGGAAGTTCATAGGTAGTCCAGCAGTCAAGAGGGAGTCACATGTCTATGTAACAAGCAAATGTGTTTTTTAAGTTGCATTTTTGTTTGTGATATACATAAATGTATGTGTGAGCCACACATCCTACTGTTATAATCACCATTAACCCACAAGCGACTTAACGGGTTGCTAGGGCTGCGGCTCGAAGTGCAGGAGTAGGAACGGGGTGGTTTTTAGTGAGTCTGACACTCCCTCCCGCCTCACCCAGGCGGGAGCAGTCATTCGATGATTTTCCCCCTTAAAAAAATATATAACCTCAGTTATTATAAACTGATTATTATGTGTTCGGGTTAAACACGTAACTGTTTGACGACGAACTCGACTAGTTTCAAGTAATGAGTAAGTCAAAAACACAATAATTAATTTAGTACTTACGTCTCACGCAAGTTATAATATGTATATCATAAACTGGATGAATGATTGGTCCCTTATAATACAAAACTAGATTTGAGGGCTGCTCAATCATTTAAATAGCCGTTCAATATTTAACAAACGTTTCAGTATTCGGGCGTTAGTGTTCCAAATTCTTTTATCGAATCATTTCTCATTATCAGGAAAACCCAGTTTGCAGGAAATGTATGTGCGTCATTGTTTTCACAGTAAATAATAAAACGTTAATTTTTAACGTACATATGCAAATGTATCTTCAAGACGTGTGCTTTAACAGTTTTCCAACGGTTTACACACTCTACAGCACATATACAAACTACTTACATTGCATTATAAGTAAGAATAAGATACCAAGTGATTAAATAACACAACGTTACGGGGTTACAATGTACCAGGGTACGTTAAGGGTTCGATTCCAGGGTCGGGAAAAGATATATTGGGTTTTTAAAAACTCTCAGTAGTGAGAACGTAGTATGGATAAATAATAAATAAATAAAACAAAGGTTTTATCATTGTTGCATGATTAATGTAGGTACTACGGGTGCCCAAACATACCTAATTATTTTTTACAAAAAAAATTACGTAACGTTTACCTGATAACTTTAAGTTTTTCTGAGGTTCGTTATTTTTATTTTGTAACTTATTTGGAGCCATATAAATACTTGTCAATATTTTGTTTCATATAACTCTGTTGACTGCCTCGTTGGCCAACTGGTCGCAAGTGCGACTGCTGGGCAAGGCGCCTCGGGTTCGATTCCCTGGTCGGGCAAGTGTTACTGAGTTTTTAAAAAATCTCAGTAGTAACACGGAGTCTGGAAATGTGCCCGGTATATGGCAATAGACTCACCCTCTATTACATGGGACTTATAACATAAATAGTGAAAAGTGGGTGTTACTTCTGTGTTTGTTGTGTATAATTTTGCTTTCGGTACAATAATTATTCTTTAAAGCTTATATGAATATGATTAGAGCACTTAGTACATTATTATGTCATTAAACTTTCTTTAACTACCAGTTATTGTATAGCAAACAATTATACGTAGGAAGTGTATTTAATAGTTTAAGTATTGGAAAGTTTAAATAAAACTGAAATAAAAATTGTTATCTCATTACGGTCATCATGTCTTGTCCACGCCACTTGACATAAGTATCTTAAGAAAATTTCTATTAAATTTAAACTCTAGCATACCTACATAAAAATATTGATGCGAAATAAAAAATGATTTTACTCATATCTGTAAGTCTTGGTACTGGTACTTTTTACTGGCACAAACCACAGGAATATTTCACTCCACTGTTTTTTGAAAAATGTGACGATATTTAATTAATTCCTTTTTTCCTCGTCTATAGAACCCGTGGTGCAAAAGGCGAGATATCTGTAAATGGAATATGCGCCTGCGCTTCGAAGGCGACTGGCCGTGGAGGAGCGCGCTACATCAGACAACACGATGATCTTCGTGAGCACCTCACTGTGTACGAAGCCATGTCTCTTGCCGCTGCACTGAAACTGGCTGATTTTAATGCCCATGAGAGGAAAGAAAAGGTAAATTAATTGCTTTATAATTTACTACCCTTAAAACCAACACATGATAACCTTACAAATGATCATGATATAGGGAATGGAATGAACTCTTTCTTTCACTTCATTCAGACCACTTAATAATTGAAATGCGATTTAATAGAAAGTCAACCTCCATTTTTAAGAATAACTTTTATATCAAGTATACATACATACATACATAACTTAACTGTCTCCCATGGGGGTAGGCAAAGACTAGGAAAAGCCAATTACTACGATTCCTACATACCTCTTCCGCTTCATCAACAGTCATCAATCTTGTCATGCATGCTCGTCGGTTAAGGGTGCTTTTAATTTGGCCCTTCTTTAATATATCGCCAATCTGGTCACTATATGTCCGTCTTGGGCGCCCTCTGTTGACGGCCTCATTCATATCCGCTCTGCATACTTCTTTCGTTACTCTACTTTCATCCATCCTTTCTACATGTACAAACCAGCTTAACATTCCCTTTTCAATCCTTGTCACTACATCATCTTTCAATCCACACTTTTCTCTAATAACACTATTTTTCACTCGACTACTAAGTATAGTACCTAAATAAGTCATAGAAAAATAACAGTCGTAAACATAAAAATATACAATATCTGATCTTGAGATCTAAAAATTAGGGTACATAGAAAGTTAAGACGTCACTTTTAAACGTGTGAATTATAATAGTAAACTGTGAATACTTCATAGAAAGTGACTAATAGTATTATTCACGCTTTTAACATTCACATGTTAAACTGAATGTACACAATTTAGCTGATACTTTTACAATTGACTATCGGCAATTTGATTGGAGCTTCAATTGTTTTTAATGGATACGTGTCGTGGTGAAATTGAACTTACTATTCGCTGAATTGATAGTGTGCCACTTTCTGAAAATTAATTGTGGTAAAATGCTATTTGCATCAGTTGATGGTTTTCACGAACACCAGTTTTGTTTAGCGCCTTTTTTAATGTATAAAGGCATAAAAGGAAAAATCATTACAAGATAAACCTTGCAAAGAGCATTTAATTGTCAGTCATCTGTTATTTTCAAAATAATAGTCATCGGTGTCATACGGTAAGACGTCAACGATAATCGTAATGAATTATTTATTGAACACAAAAACAAACAAAGTAATAAATATTAAAATAATGGGAATATAAATTTATATTTATATAACAATGAACTCAAAAACACTATCTTTCCAGGTGCACGAGATCCTTGCCTTATTAGGTTTGAGTAATACATCGATAACCCTCTGCCGAGACTTGTCCGGAGGTCAGAGGAGACGACTGGCTGTGGCCTTGGAGCTACTCTCTGATCCCTCGCTCATGTTCCTCGATGAACCTACCACGTAAGTAGATCCCTACATTATTATTCCTTTGGTTAATTTTGTAACTGTTTTAAAGATCTGACTGTTTGAAACAAGGAGTTTTTACTTTACGAACTTTCTTTTTGTTATATAACACGTAGTGATGTAAGTATTAACTAAAAACAGAAAGCCTAGTCTTGAGGGCAACGACATTTTAGTGACAGCCCTACGCAAAAACACGAGTCTTATTAACCGGAAAAACTTGATTTCAATTGTTTTGGTACGTGATAAGGATCATTTTAGAGGCACTATTGCAATAATTACCTACACACTTATTTGGTGTAGAAGTGTAGTCAACTAACTCGACTTAAACAAAACACGGAATCATCCTGTTCTCAATTAAGATCCTAATTAAGGAACATTAAATCAAAGTCAAAGCAGTTAAGTGCATTCCAGTTGCTCCACATCACGTGAGGCTCAGGGCCATCGTTTTCCGTCAAAGTCATGGTACAGTCAACCGGTCAATGCATTAGCACTGACCTTCACCATGTCCGTATGCCGTGAGCATTAAGACGAGAACCTTGATCGAATTTAAAAGTAATAATATATGTACGTTGCTGTTAGATTTGTTCCTCTTTCAAACAGTTCTAAATTACATTTAGTTACATCCCGTAGTTCACCGCTAGAGTATGGTTTCTTCTGCATAAGAAGTAGGTACGATGTTTAGATCGTAGTATAAATAGGTCAGGCTTTTTATGTAGCGTTGATGCTCTAAATTACTTTTTCGCAAAATAAAACTTCTGTGAGATGTAGTGAGATTTTTTAGGTTCTAAATTTTATTAAGTACCTAACACAGAACATATTTATAATGTTCTGTGGTACCTAACCATAATTTAATTATTCCATTTTATTTTTTAGTAGTCTCTATTTACAATTTCTTTTCGGTTACCCTTTTTTACCTTAATTTTTCATCATAAATAAAAATAACTTACACTTATAATACATTTATTTACTAAGTATGTACATATTACTACTTTGCGACTATTAATATAAACAACTTAAAATATAAAAAAAATTTAAAACTAAAATAATTAGAGCTTAAAAAAATAATAATAAAAATAAATCATAAGGCATCAAAGAAAACATTTTCCTCATCGCTACCGTGAGGTAGGGTGCCCAAAAGACTGGCAGCATTGCCACGTTGAATGGCAATTCTTAACCTTTGCCCAAGGTAGTAGCCAGCCCTTCGATCACCTGAAGTGTCAACCATCCTCCTTACAATATCTTTGAAAGAAGATGTGCACTTGGGCCCCACGGCCTTGAAGTTTCAACCCCAAACGGTTCGAAAGCATAATCTAATCATAATCACTTACACTTATGCGATATATTTTTGTAACACTGTCGTGATGCGTAACGCCAAGATTTCCCGATTAGATATATTAGAATAGTGTTTTGCCAAACAATGGTGTATTCTCATAAAAATCGGCCATGGTTGCGGTGACGCAGAAACTCCGCAGTTTTACTTGCTTTTAAGGAAAATCATTGGCTTGACATTGACTTTCAGATATACCCTAGCTACTCGGTACCTATGTACACCTAGGTAGGTTTATTTACGTCCAAAGTAAGGACAAGGATTGTCAACTTAAAAAGAAGGAGTTTGTTAGTTTAACCTCTTTGTATAGGTGTTTGTGCGCCATTATCTCGCTATTAGCTAAACCGATTTTGATGTAGTTTTCAGAAAAGTTTTTGTTACGTTTAGGAGATGTTTATTAATAAGCCGACCTCAAAAATTATAGAGGAGTTAAAGTGGGTTTTTTTAAATGTAGAGTATAAAAGAATTGTACTATGTATATTATTTATTTTTCTTTCTTCGTATTAAGTATATTACGTAAAGCGATACCTTAGTATCTTTTAGAAACCATTAAAGCAGTTAAGTCATTCTTGAGTAACCAATCATTAGATACCCACAAACCGACTCAACCCTAACCCACCTATTAATATGTGAAGCGGAAATTTAACCATTAAGCTATAGGTACATATGTATGGTACGAATAAATTCTAGTGCTGCAGTACACATGCTACGCATTTGTTCCACATCGTTAAGAATGAGACGAGTCAAATCATCATCATTTCAATTAGGCCAATAGTTTAATGTGTTGAAATATCGTATTGAAAATCCCCAAAATTTGTGCATACTAAAGTAGTCTCTGAACATCGGAAATAAGGTTTATAATAGAGTTAATGGAGAGCGGTCACTGGTGACCACTTGGGGATTAAACAGTTAAAATTCAACAATCTGTCACCGACTACTTTTGTATAAATAAATGTTGTGGATTTTTATCGGGGATCAAGAGTTAACTGAATTATTTTTTTTCCAGCGGCTTAGATTCATCAGCATCAGCATCTCTTATTGTTTTGCTGAACAACCTCGCGAGGGGAGGGAGGACGCTCATAGCCACCATCCACCAGCCTTCAGCCCTCATCTTCGAGAAGATTGACACTGTGTACTGCTTGCAAGCTGGGAGAACGTTGTATAATGGACCCAGGAGTAGTTTGGTGCCAGCTCTAGCCAGTGCTGGGATGACGTGTCCAGCATACCATAACCCTGCTGATTTCTGTAAGTACTTGTTAATATTTTGCTCTATTTAGTATACACATTCTCAAGCGTGAGAGAGCCATGCTTCGGCGCGCATTGGACGGCTCGACCGGAGTGATACAAGCCTCACAGAGAGTCATGCTTCAGCGCGAATGAGCCGGCTCGACCGGAGTGATACCACGGCCTCACAGTAAACCGACGTGAATCAACACTGGCGTTGTGTTTCGTCGTTAGTGAGATTACCGGATGCCCAATACAGGCTCCTCAATCTCTCCAATCTCCGAATCCCCAACTACTCTCAAACTCCTAATCTCCAAATGGCCGGTAACGCATTTGTAACACCGGTGGTTTTTCGGATGTCCATGAGCGGTGCCGATTGTTTAATCAGGTGATCCGTCTGCTCATTTACCGGCTTATTCCATAGAAAGAAAACATGGAAAGTAGCGTGAAAGGTAAATTGTCTATATCTGTATTGCATACCTGTGATTATAATTAACCCTAACATTCCTTATATACGTATTTATAACGCGTGTCATGAGTATGATACATCTTTACATTCAATTCGATTTCCATAAAGAAACCACACACTAAAATAATATCCTCTTACATTAAATACTTTTTGCTTGAAAAACTTCGTTCTTTAACCTAGGTAACATTAACGTTTATTACTATAACATAACAATAGCCTTTTATTCCTAAACCTATGTTTAGGAATAAAAGGCTATTGACCTCAACAGGCAGGCTACCGAACTTAAAGACCTCATCTAACCCTATGGTTAGATGAGGTCTTTAAGTTCGGTAGCCTTTTGGCATAGGCCTCCTCCAATTCCTTCCAGTGAGTTCTGTCTCTTGCCACTCTCAACCAGAATGGTCCCGCCGTCAGTTTCAAGTCATCTTCCCATCTCCTGTCGTTTATTACTATATCTAATATAAAAAACCGACTTCAAAAACCAAAAACTAATAACAAACAAAAAGTCAAAACCAAAAAGCAAAAAATAACTAATATTAGTACTGATAGGTTACCCACCCACTGATAGGTAAGAAGTTGGTGCCATAAGTTCCATACAAAATTATTCATTGAAACCTTAATAGGTACCTAATTTACAATTTTGTGGACATTAAGTTATATCATTATGATATGAACTTATGGCACCGACTTCTAACCTATCAGTGGGTGGGTAACCTATCAGTACTAATATTAGTTATTTTTTGCTTTTTGGTTTTGACTTTTTGTTTGTTATTAGTTTTTGGTTTTTGAAGTCGGTTTTTTAAACGCAGTTTTTATTTTATTATTTTACCATTTTCAGTGTAAAGCTACATATACCCGTCTTGTTACTTATAATATACATAGGTGCAAAGTTCTAATCAATACAAATTGTACAAGCCCAAACACAAGGTAGTTACAGTATACCGTTGAGGAGTTCCCTTAACAATTACACTTCTTCATCATCAGACCCTAATGACAGCCCCACTCTATTTAGGTGTAAAGTCCTCATTAATACAAATTAATCAAGCCCAAACTCAAGGTAGTTACTGTATACCGTTGAGGAGTTCCCTTAACAATTACACTTCTTCATCATCAGACCCTTAATGACAGCCCCACTCTATCTAGGTGTAAAGTCCTCATCAATACAAATTAATCAATCCCAAACTCAAGGTAGTTACTGTATACTGGTGAGGAGTTCCCTTAACAATTACACTTCTTCATCATCAGACCCTCAATGACAGCCCCACTCTATCTAGGTGTAAAGTCCTCATCAATACAAATTAATCAAGCCCAAACACAAGGTAGTTAATATAAACCGCTGAGGAGTTCCCTCGACTGTCTGTCGACTCCATCATCAGGTCGACTCCAGACCCTTATCTAATTGTAGTGTTTAAAATTCTTAATTGGAAAACATAATAGACGCATTACTCCCCCATAGAATTTTCGAAAGTTCCCCTCGGTTTCCCTAGGATCCCATCATCAGATCCTGACTTCATGGAAATGGGACCATCTCGGGAGTATACCCTTTCAAACAAAACAAAAATTTTTGAAATCGGTCCACAAACGGCGGAGTACTGCGCGAACAAACAAAAAAAAAAAAAAAAAAAAAAAAAAAAAAAACAATCAGCCGAACATAGTACCTCCTCCTTTTTTTGAAGTCGGTAATTAAATGACTATCAATATAACTATACAAATACTTCAACTAATTATAACATTTGTCAACAGTCGTCTATACGACTCGATGTTCAAAAATACATTTTTAATACGAACTTAATAATTAGTATTAGACTTTGTAACAAGGTGAGTTCCAGTTTACCATTGATTGGTATGACCCATAAATATGCCGCAGCCCTTTTGCGCAACCAATTACGCAATCATATTGAGTTTGATTGAAAATATGCTATCAACTAGATATGTATTAATGAAGGAAAATGTGGTTCTAAAGTAAATCTGTGTAATAGTTTACAAATAAGTTTATTTCTGAGATCAAATATATCAATCAAACAGTCAGTATCATTCAGACGTACGGTAGACTACCATAGATAAAAAAAAACATATCTCAATACAAATAAAGACAGCGCCACTAGTGGCGAAAATATGAACTAGTTTGCGCTCTACTTTTCATTTCAATATTTTAACAATTAATTACTAACTAGTGTACCTACAGACAGAAAATAATTATTTAATTAATATTGGACAATCTCTAAGTTCCTAAGAAAAGCCTACAAGTTTGTACCTCTAACCAGTCATCATCAGCAGCCTATAAATGCCCACTGCTGAGCAAAGCGTCTTCTCACACGGAGAAGGTTTGAGTTGAGCATTCATCACCACGCTTGTTCAATGCAGGTTGGCGATTACAAACTTATAGTTAGACATTGTAAACCCAGGTTTCCTCTCGATGTTTTCCTTTACCGTTTGTCAGTGGTGCCTAGATAATCTTAAAAAGTACATTCCTATAACTCGGAAAAAGTCACATTGGTACTTGCCGTTGGTAGGTTTCGAACCCGCCCTCATGCATAACTGGTTATGTCAGGACACCACGTCCTGGAATGTATGAAACTACTGGTAGCTTAGCATTATTTCCATAATATCCTAAAAAGAAAATTATGTAGGTGACAGCCGGAGGACTTTGAAATAATCGAAACTTTTAGAGATAAAAGTTTAATTAATTTAAAAATTACAATAGTTTTATGTGTAGACTTGGACGATGCTAGTACCAAAGTGAATTATTTTATTAATACATATTATAGTCTGAATTAATTCTACGTAAAATACAGATGCAACATCAGCACTGTGGAAGTAAGTCACGAGGCGGCGACACGAGGAGTCGACTCAGCATATTAGGTGTTGCAATATTCCGTAAATGTGTCGCTTTGTGCGTCATTGGCTATCATGTCGCTATTCAATGGATTTGGTATAGGCAGGGCACATAACACCTCCACCCTCAGAACAGCAACTATTTGAGCAATTTGAGCGAGAATGTTGCTGGCATCTGGTTCTCGGTGACTGTAGATGTATCTGCTCCGGCGGCCGATGGCTCTGGTGGATGATTCTCGGTGATCTCATCATTTGCTTGCGGCCTCGTAAATTTAGTGCAAACATTGTAGTGGCGTAATGCGGTTGCAACAATGAGTGCAGTTGCACCGAATAGTACGACGTATAGTGGTATCGTTGTGTGGTAGAATGATTGCGATAACTGTGTATGTTCCAGTTGCACGGGATTCTGCATGAGTATTTTATCTTCGATCTCGTGAAGGCTTTTCAGATGCAACGAATTTAATTTCAGGTGTGGAATCGGTTCTTCAGTTAGATTTAAGTTCATTGGTATTTCGGTTATCTTTAGAGGTTGTCCTTTGATATGATCGTTCGTGTTAGTGATTGTGAACTGATCAGTGCGTAGTAGGCAGTTCTGCGGGATAGTAGCCAGATAACTTCCGTGTAGAGAGATGAATTCTTGGCGATCGCAGTGCAGCTCCGTCCGAGTTGGTCGTGGAAAGGTAAGTGTGTAGCGTCTGTCGTCAAGTTGCTCCATAGCTTCTTTGACTAGTGTGAGTTTCGTAGGCAGGCAGGATTTCTTCAGGGATTGATTAAAGATTAGTTCTTGGATGCAGTCTAGATGTCCTCTCGTCGGTTGGCGGTCGATTCCTTCCTCGCAGAGATGATACTGGTTGAACTTCGGGCATTCTGCCTCTATGTACTTGAAAACTTTCCCATTGGTTGCAAGGTAAGGGTAAGGAGGGATAAAGGTGTACATGAATTTATTGGGAACTATGGCTAATCTATAAAATTCAAATTTATCTAAAGATATAATGGGAAACTTAAATATTATAACTATTCTTTTATTAATGTAGTAGTAACCAGGTTTAATGATTGTATAGTATTCTCTTAAATCTGCATCTAACAGTTGATTTGGACTATATATGGTTTTTAATCTAGTAATCATATTACTTAAGTTTTCTATGCTTAACATACTATGATGAGTGCTCGATGCACGTATAAAAGCTAAGGTATCTTCTATTTTAGTTATCTCTAAGAATACGTCATCTATGTTATCGCTAATTATTACTAATAATTGCGCAAACTTCGCGAATCTTATTAAATCGCTAGCAGCATTCTTATCTAAAAGTTGCTCTAATGTTTTATTTATTCTTTCTTGATTAGTTACAATTTTCGTGAGTAAATCGCTATAACGAGTCATCCACGCTTTATTAAGACTAACATGCTCATTAAATTCCGATGCTATTTTTTCATTATTGCTTTCTAAGACCTTAATGGCATTATTGTACATTAGTGCGTCCGTATGATCTAAGTTACCGGTAATGCTTTTTATAATTGAACCTAATCCGTCCAGGAGACCTCTTTTACTACGATTGGGCTCTAAGGTTTGTAACTGGGTATTAATTTTAGTTAATTTATAGGATAAATGATTAATTTGAAATTCGAATAAATGAAGAGATTGATTATCTAATTTAGTCTTAAAGTAATCTAGTTGAGTCGTCACAGAATTAAGTCTTGAGTCAATGTCGGTTAGTTCTATGTATTGCAAGAAGGAGTGGTAGTGTGTAATGAGTCTCGCTTGTCCAAGGTTGAAAGGTAAGAGTCCGGGTCCATCATCTAAGGTCTCAAGTCTTATCTCGCGCGCCAGTGTTGGTGAACGATCATCGCCAGTAGTATTCTGTAACAATTTGGATGTCTTAGGAACGCGTTTGAGACGAGATTTTGCTACGGGGCCCTTCTTTTTAGAAGTGTAAATGTGTATCGGAAGATCAGCTAACACAGTGTCGTGGGTATAACGAGGTGCTAGTTTTTGTCGACTGGCTAGTGGGTTCTTAATAAATATTTGTTGGTCCGATGGATATTCGATTTCAGGTTCTCTATCTTTATTTCTGTTTTCTATGATATTAGTTCGGTCGATTAGTGTAAAATGGTTTATAATGTCGTATACGGTTTTCATTTGGTCACGGTGTGTCAAGATATACTGTTGCATGAGATGTTCTGTCATGTTAACGTCGAGGGGATCTCTGGGGTCGAAATGTCCTCTTATTATATCATGTGGTCTACACTTTGTAAAACTGTGCACTGAGCTGTTATACGCTAATATTGCGTAAGGCATTAGATAAGTTACAGGTTCGTCCTTTTGACGTAGGCGTAAAATACGTAAGTGTTCTAATATAGTGGAGTGAAACCGTTCGACTATGCCATTATCGTTAGGTGAATGAGGTAATGTCCTATGGTGATTAATGCAATGTAACCTAATAAACTCAGAGAAAAGCTGATTTGTGAACTCAGTGCCGTTATCGGTTATGATGGTTAACGGAAGTCCATGGTGAGTGCTATAATTTAAGACTGCTTGTAAGACACTAATTGCTGTGCCATCTCTAAGATAGTATGCCTGACCATATTTCGAGAAAACGTCTACTATGGTTAATACTTTTCATTCTCGACAGTGAAAAGATCCATGTGTACTATTTCTAATGGTTTAGTAGCTGGGGGTACTACATTTAATTGTTGTCTTATTGGATTTCTATCGTATTTAGTTTGTCCGCAGATCCTACACTCGTTAATGTATTTTGCTATTTCCTCTTTCATTTTAGGCCAATAGTATTTTCTCGAAAGAGCAAGGTAACATTCATTTATTCCTCTATGGTTAGTTTTGCCTTCATGGTACTGTTTTATAATTTCCTGCTGTCGTAAATACTCTTTAACATCTTCTAACTCAGTATTGGTTAATACTAGGTTGAGAGCGGAACTTTTGAAATTATTTTGAATGATGGGTATAATTGAGTACATTCCTAAAGGTGGAGTAATTTTGATAGCTGTTCTAACTTTAGGGTTAACATATTCTTTGATAGCGTTAACTACATCATGCTCTAATTTTGATTCTGATACTTGAATAGAGGTGCGAGTGTGTGTGTCAAAGGGTTTAGTTGCAGATGTCCGACGTTTGATATTACCTACTATTGTAATACATATCTGTCTATGGAATTTATTCAACGGTTCATCCGTAATAGGGACTTCTAGAATAGGATTTTCTGTACTGGTGTGTGCAGTGGCGGTTGTGGAACCTGTGTGAGATAGTGGTCGTTCTGAAGGGTTAGCCACCATTGACTCGGTCTCTTGATTATGTATTTCTACACGGGACAATGCATCTGCGTTGGTGTTATATTTTCCTTTCTTGTAGATAATTGTATAGTCATATTCACTAAGCTTAAGTCGCCATCTAGTTAACCTTGAGTTGGGTTCCTTAAGGTTCATTATCCATTGTAGTGGCTTATGGTCGGTAAGTATTTTAAATTTTCGACCGAATAGGTAGGGTCTAAAATATTTAGTGGCCCACACAATGGCTAAAAGTTCCTTCTCGATTGTACTATAGTTACTTTCGCTATCGTTCAAGGTTCTCGAAGCATAGCAGATGGGTTTATCTGAACCTACAGTACCCTGCGAGAGTACAGCGCCTATTGCTATGTTCGAAGCATCAGTAGTCAAAATAAACTCTTTAGTGAAGTCGGGGTATTGCAAGATTGGGTCGTTAGTCAGTAAAGTCTTACATTTATTAAAACAGTCAATATAGTCAGAGTCAAAAGTGATTTTATTTGATTTCTTTAAACATTTTGTCATAGGTTTGGTAATACGTGCAAAGTCTGGGATAAATTTCCTGTAATAGCCTAATAATCCTAGGAACTGTTTAATTTCCTTCGGCGTTTTAGGTAAGGGATACTTTTCTATTGCTGCTATCTTATCAGGGTTAGGCTTGACACCGTCAGCGCTGATTATATGACCTAAAAACGCGGTTTCTAATTTTAAAAATTCCGACTTATCCATTTGGATTTTAAAATTAGACTCCTGTAATCTTTTAAAAACCTTTTCCAGATTAATCATATGCTCTTGTAATGATGTACTGAATATAATTACATCATCTAGATACACAAGGCATATTTCATTTTGTAGGCCTCTGAGCACGTTATCCATCACTCGTTGGAAAGTGGATGGAGAGTTCTTTAAACCCATGGGCATACGCAGAAATTCAAAGTGCCCATGTTCCACGTTAAAGGCGGTTTTAGGAATGTCCTCCGGAGACATTTCCACTTGATAAAATCCTGAAGCTAAGTCTAATGTAGTATAGTATTGACATTTACCGAGTTTGTCAAGTATATCATTTATATTAGGAATTGGATATTTGTCATCTATAGTTTTGTCGTTGACTTTACGGAAATCTACTACAATTCGCCACTTTTGCTTGCCTGATGCGTCGGCTTTCTTAGGAACTACCCAGATAGGTGAGCTCCAAGCTGACTCGGACGGTCTTATTATACCTTGATCGAGCATCTTAGTGATTTGATCTCTAACTTCCTGCCGGTGAACAAAAGGATAGCGATAACTCTTAGTATAAACAGGAATTTCATCGGTCGTTCTAATACGATGTTTAATTTTATTAGTAAAAGTCAAGGGCTCTCCTTCAACATAAAATACGTCCGCATAACGAGCACACAAAGTTTCTAAGTTAGTTTTTTCCTCTACGTTTAAATGGTCTGTACGTAATCGCGATAGTACTTCTTTGACTCGCTTAGGATCTTGTTCGGTGCTAGTGCACTCGATATTAAATATGTCAGCGTGTAAAGGTTGATCGAATGTAATAAGTTGGTCATACTCGCTTGGGTTTTCGATTTCTATAATTCCAGTACAGTCAGTAACGCGAGTAATGCATTCATGAATAACGCAGTTACAATACATTTGCTGAGTTATCGAAACGTCACCGTCTGGACAGTAGATGGGAACATTTAATAATTTAGACGAATAAGCGGGAATAGTTTCTTGATAACATGACTTCTTACGCTGATAAAAACGAATGGGTATATTAGCAAAGTCGGTAATTAAATAGTTATTTTTAAGATCAATTTGAGCACCATCAAGTAAATCTAGACCTAATAGACCATCAAAGTAATTGTGGAATTTATAGACGAAAAATTTTACTTTTGTAGGGTTATTAAATTCGGGAAAATTCGGAATAGTAATAGAATGTTCGTGTGTGCTAGTAACACGCGCATTTGTAACTTCAAAAGGATCGAAATTTACAGGGATATGTGAAAAATATTTCTCAACTGCCTCGGGGCTCATAAAGGATTGGTTAGCACCGGTATCTAGTAGTAATTTAAGGGGTGGATCTGATATTTGTATGTAACGCAATTCCTTTTTAGACTGTAAGTGTAATTCTATTTTAGTGACTTTTGATTCTTGTCCTTCTGAAAATCCTGAATGTCTTTGGAAGTAGATGGCTGCGGAGCCTCTAACTGGTTGGAATTATTACCGTCTGACATTGCTCGTCATCTGGTTCATACGAATAATAGTCGAGTCCAGTCTGGTCGTAGTTATAGTAGTCGTAATAGTCATTATAGTCATAGTAGTTGGGTTGTTCGTAATAATAGTCAGGGTAATTATAAGTGTCATCGTGTTCCGATATTTCATTAAAATTTACTTCACGCGATTTAAAGTAATTAGTAGGTGGTGGGTTTCCTGCCTTCCGCCAATCGTGTCCCGACAATCCTAGGGGCTTGGAAACGAAATGACTGACGCCGCTCATTGGTTTCGGACCGGTATATTGCGCTTGGGGATTTCTCGGTGGTAATTTAAACACGTTACTTTGGGGATTATAATTTGGCGGGGGTGCGCGAAACATTTGTTGCGTACGACTGAACATATTGGGTGCACGTTGACCTACCTGATTGTGCTGGAAGGGTGGTCGCCATGACTGCTGCTGCTGCGGCGGCATAGGTTTATGCCAACTCGAGCCTGCGCTAGGGAATCTAAAAGCTTTCGGTGTGGTCATAGGGACCTCGTGTGGTATTTTATGATTCGCGTTCATTTGATGTATATTCGGGTTGCGCCGTTCAGGAATACTCTCGTTACGCTGTTGTAGGTACATTACATTTAATTCCTGCTGCACAAATTCCAGAGCCTTTTCTATAGTTTCGGGTCTCATACATCGGATACGGGACCCTAGAGGTTCTTTAAGTCCTCTAACGAACGATTGCAATGTTAACTTTTTATATAGAACGCGTTTAGCTTCGATAGTAGTATCTATATTCTCATGTAACGTAATATATGTCATTATTGTACTAAAAAGGGTCTGGCATTTGTCATAATATTCTTGAGGGGTACTACTCCCTTGTGTTAATAAAGACATGTCATTATAAAGAGCGGTCTCGTCTCGTTGATCGGAGAAATTATTTATCAAGGCATCACGGATCCCTTGCCAATTATCCGGTATACCATTAGAGTTAATAGTTCTGGCTGCAGATCCAGTAATTTTATTTAATATACCGTTTATTAAACACAAATTAGTTAATTCGCAACTCGGATCATCTTTAACGTATTGTACTACGAGTTGATCGCATATTCTAATAAAACGCGTGAGGACATTTGGATTGCCATCAAATTCCGGGACTGGGCGCAAAGCCTTATAGATAGAATCGGGGTTCAATGCCATCTTATTTATCGAATATTTCTAAACCTAAATTATCTGAATCGATAACCCTATTAGAATCTAATTCCCTACACCTGCTTATCTGTCTGGAAGAGACAGATTTATTCCTGGTTACCCTTGGATGAAAAATTTTGATTAATTTTTATAAAAGGGTGAAAAGGAAGGATAAGGGAGCAACACTTAAAGAAAGTTTCAAGGACTTACATGTACATGATTATTTCGATGTATCGATGACTGGATACGCCCTCAGCTGCACCTTCTGAAGTTCGGATACTCGACGATGTACTTGGAAGTACCGACAGCGACTTCCGGAGTCAGTAGATTAACGATTTTTGGAAATCTGTACTGCGCCACGCTGCCTCGAATATCCTACCGACTGCGCCAATTATGTAGGTGACAGCCGGAGGACTTTGAAATAATCGAAACTTTTAGAGATAAAAGTTTAATTAATTTAAAAATTACAATAGTTTTATGTGTAGACTTGGACGATGCTAGTACCAAAGTGAATTATTTTATTAATACATATTATAGTCTGAATTAATTCTACGTAAAATACAGATGCAACATCAGCACTGTGGAAGTAAGTCACGAGGCGGCGACACGAGGAGTCGACTCAGCATATTAGGTGTTGCAATATTCCGTAAATGTGTCGCTTTGTGCGTCATTGGCTATCATGTCGCTATTCAATGGATTTGGTATAGGCAGGGCACATAACAAGAAGGAAAGTAGACCTGGATATAAATAATAAAATAAGTAAAATAGGACTTTTACACGTCGAGTCAATTGTACTAGTTACTCATTAGGAGGTAACTCGTAAACATTTATTTATTTGTATTGTAACAGCGCTACGTACATCAATATAAGTGTCGCATTAGGTTCCTAGTTCGACTAATATGGATATCAGATAATCAAAAGACACGAATGGAATATTTAAATACTCTTAAGGTCTGTTATCCAAGTACGAACACCATGCTCATAAACTTACCCCAGTCTTTTAAACTTATACAATCGATTTTTAACCAAATTGTTCTGTAATTAAAGTTTAAAATCTATTTGAAATTAGAGTTGGTTGACGTGCCAATGTGTACTCAAGTAATGTTCATTAATTATATGCTTACTCGGTTTAATTGTCTATCAATCCATATGTTAGACAACCGAAATTATTGTTCAGTAATTTACGATCCGTTGTAAATTATATAGGTAATCATTTTTCTTATACAGTTAACACACGAATCAAATCTACATTGTTATTATAAAGAGGAAATCTTTGTTTGTTTGTAATGAATACCCTCGAAAACTACTGGACTAATTTTAAAAATTCTTTTACAATTCGACAGCTACATTATCAACGAGTACCATAGGTTATATTTTATTTTGGAAAAAAATAGGATTCCGTTAGATATTTGGGTTTTTCGGATACACGGTGTAATAAAGTTACTTTTTTGCGTACGCTGCCTAATAATATGCCTATAAAACGTAGAACCTAATCTAATTACTTGTAGACCTTTTAAATAACAGCAGAGCGGGTGAAACCACGAAGCACTAAGCTAGTATTTTGTCGCGGAGAACCTAACGGGTAACCGGGGCTCCGGCTCGACGTGCAGGAGAAGGAACGGGGTGGTTTTTAGTCAGTAAGAGTCTGACACTCCCTTCCGCCTCATCCAGGCGGGAGCAGTCATTCGATGATTTTCCCCCTTAAAAAAAAAATCTAGTATTTTATAAAAGAAAAAAATTACAATTTACACAAAGTAAGGTTTTATGCTATAAATGGATATGATAATGGAAATATCAGACGCGTAGTAGATAATCTAATTCTTTATTAGTATGTTAAATGTTGTTGCAAAAGCCATTGTTTTCTCATCGATGTATATAGATAAAAAGTATACTCAAGAATTCGACCTTCGACCTGTCACGACATCAATTATAAGGAAAACTGATTAAAGAATTAATTACAATGGCGATTAAATAGATCATGAAATAAAAGTTTAACATTACAATTTTCTTTCGAAAACTTCTTACTTTTAAACGTATAAGTGCGTTATTACTTTCTAACACGTAAACCACTGTCCGAGTTTAGACGAATTTTGCTATGGAGTGAATCTTACACTAAATACATGTACCAAGTACCGAAAAGAAAATACCTTATTATTCTTAAAAAATACTAATATTTATTTACGTCATATCTATAGATATGTACTAGTCATATAAATTTCCCTAGATATAAACGCTAGGTTTACATAATAGGTAACTCCTAGAAAATCTCACATACTTTTGCTCGACTGCTAAAAACTTGATCCTTAGCTTCCTTATTTTCTCCACGAATGACATAACAGAAGGGCCCGAAAAGGGTTTTTATAGAACTGGCTCTCCCAACCCATACTATTTAATTTACATAGAGAAAGCAACATATCGAATACTTATGTCATAACATTGTATAAGAAATTTTCCGTGTATGTTAGGATACAAGGGAAATAATTAACAAATCAAATCATTAATTTGACTGCCTCGTTGGCCGAGTGGTCGCAAGTGCGGCAAGGGGTCTCGGGTACGATTCCCGAGACGGGCAAAGTACTACTGGTTTAAAAAAAATTCTCAGTAGTACGGAGTCTGGAATTGTGCCCGGTATATTTCAATAGAATCACCCCCTATTGGGTTACATGGGACTTATATCATAAATAGTGAAAAGTGGGTGTTACATTGTACAGTGCCATAATGTGAACCTCTGCCTACGCCTTCGGGAATAAAAGACATGATGTTATGTTATGTCAAATCATTTATTTCTATATCCCACACTTTCAAACCATGGAAATAGAATTCTCCATTAGTCTGTTTATCTATGAAGCTAATCCAAATTCGTATGTAGGAGATATTCTAAAAATTACAACGTTACTCATTGAAAACAACTGACGACAGGACTCATTTACAATTTAAAGTCGTGTGGTGCTACTCATAATAGAATTGAAGCCTTATTGTATTACTCTTAAGCATCATTATCCAATTATGTCTACAAATAACTCATTATATTATTGACATAGTCTATAGATGTACATAATAGGAAATGTAGAAATACATAATTTATGTAACACCACGATCTTTCACTGTTATGTTATGAGAACATTACGACATCTTCCAGCTCTTTGTTGATATTTCTTCTATCATAATATTATGTACTGTTATTGGAAAAATGTATGCATTAAATTGCCTGCTTTATAAGAAAGAATCATTTTTTGCTGAAGGTATACTTACCTACTTCTTATTTTTTTAAATCACTATTGTGTAAGCACCGTAGTTCTTGTTTTTCTTTTCATTTACTCGTTTTCCCATTTAGGTATTTTTTTTTTCATTTCATTCAAATATTCTCTAAACTTCTTATTTGATGACGCTAACAAAATCTAGCTAGCTTCGAAGTTTGATTGAAGAACAACGAACAATTCTATCGTTACTCTTAACAAACTCGTATAGATCATTAATTTCTGCATGATTAAGGTCACTTTGATATGTTCATAAAAATACTATGCCTATAGGCCG
Source organism: Spodoptera littoralis (assembly GCA_902850265.1). NCBI lineage: Eukaryota > Metazoa > Arthropoda > Insecta > Lepidoptera > Noctuidae > Spodoptera > Spodoptera littoralis. The sequence goes on from LR824539.2 coordinate 6,653,458, forward strand.
GAAAGATAACGGGTTGGCAACTTCCAAAAAATGTTATTTATTTTTGCAAAATGTCTATATTGACTTTTATCAGGGTTAGTTTTTTAAATTTACAGTTTCCCCTTGTTTATGTTGCTTGTGTAGGTTTAAACTAGATTGTGGTTTCCGACGGTCCGCTGATGTATAACCAATTGACTTTGGACTATTGTACGCTTTATTGGAATCGGCCCATGTGGCAAGGGTTGAGGCGTCATGCACACATAAATGTCCTACAGTCGGTGGCGCTGTGTGTTGGGTTGTTCCGTTCCCAATAAAAAGGTTGACCGGACCAATTGCTGACACACACGTCATACTCGTGAACGGGTGCCTTCTGCTGGGTCAGGTCGGCTCTCTCATCTTGTTGGTGGGCTGGTTTCATAAAGCCTTTGAAATATAAATAAATAAATAGTGCCTAATTATTATGTAACCTATACTTTTGGTAATAATTTTAGATGTAGTTAATTGTAGTGTGTAACTAGGTTCCCTCTTTACTTTATAAAAATTGACTAGATGTATTATAATTAAAAAACTGTATGACAAGGGCACGGACCTAGAGTCCGTGGAGAAATAATTTATAATATTAAAAAAAAAAAAAAAACTAGATTGTGGTGATTTAAAAGTTTTACAATTACAACTATGTAATTATACTTCCAATAAAACATTAATCTTATTTGCTTATTTTTTTCAGTAATGGAGGTGGCATCAGGAGAATATGACGTGGATTTGGAGAAAAGCGCTCAAATTATGAGCCAGTTCAAACCAGATCTAACTACTAATGCCAACGGTAGTTGGGAAAATCACATTCCTACTATACCTGCACTGCCCAGCCCTCTAGGTACGTACCTTAAGCTAGACTTGAGTAGTAAAACTAGTTTTCCATTGCAAAGATACCTGTGGAAAAGTTTGCTAGACTTGTAGCGCATAGTCTTGAAATATGGCCTAAATTGAGTACGTTTACGATTTTTTATGAATTGTATGAATGATGACTTACCTAAGGTTGATTCGAGTGAGGTAGAATGATATAGTTGAGTACAATGAACTAACAGTTGTTGTTTCGTTTACAGATATAAGATCAGACTTAAAACAAAAACAGTCGTTGCTGAGCCCTAACTACAAACAGCGGAAACTATCGAAGAATATCTACAGACAATCTGGACTATTACGACAAACATGGATTTTGTTATATAGGAACTACTTAATGACTACGAGAAACTATGTAAGTATAGTAACCCAACAAGTTATTTGTAAAATTTTATACGAAAATAATCTCAAAAATCGCCTTAGAAACCTCGTAAAACCTAATTTTTACATCCGAATCCACAACCTCCCTTTGATTTGATTGAATGATTGGTTCAGCTTCACGTTAGCACTATTTTCGAATTTTCCCAATCCACTAAACTATTTTTTTTTACCTACAAAGACACCTTAAAAATAGGAATTAAAGGCTTGTCAAACTCGACACATGTGTTTTTATAATTGTTTTATTTTTAATACCCTGATCGATTGTTATCGCTGAAATTAGCAAAAAATTGCTTTGAAATCTTTAAATACTTTACTCATTTTTCAGTCTTACCACCAATCGAAGCACATACAATCATTTCAAATAGCACAGCAAAAACAGAATAAAAATTGTTCAAAAAATCTGTGTATTTTTTATATTTCAATGATAACATAAATTTAGAAAACCAAAAAGGTACCTAAACCTAGTTACATTAAAAATCATTCTTGATGGAGTATAACAATTATCTAAATATTAGGCGCGTTAGACCCACGCGTGGCCAACATTTTTATTTTATCTGTAGTCACGAGTCAAAACACGTGTGAAACCTTCAACTTCTGATAAAAAAAATAAGAACACAGATAAAAAATCAGCCCATATTTTTGCTTTCTAATTAACAAAGACAATTAGTATGTGGGTTAAATAATTAAAAAGGGCAATATATGATAGGCGTTATATCGTTATACTAGTCTAATAATAATTGTAGCGTAATGTTTTAACATAATTTCGATTTCGATTGGTAAACATGTAAAATATTGAGATTTTTATTTAGTTCCCGGGTTAGTTACATTCCCTAACTAACCTAATTTCGGGATAAAAAATTCTCAGTAGTAACACGGAGCCTGGAATTGTGCCCGGTATATGGCACTAGGCTCACCCCCTATTACATGGGACTTATAACATAAATAGTGAAAAGTGGGTGTTACATTGTACAGTGGTATAATGTGCAACCTCTGCCTGCCCCTTCGGAGATAAAAGGCTTGATGTTATGTTATGTTTTTATTTAGTTGAAAACCACTGAAACTCTTGTTTCTTTGTAACACCTTGTAGCTTAAAAGCGAAAAATAAAACTAATAGAAAATTTTCTCTTATTTCCAGTCGTTATTCATGTACCGTGTTGCTGCGCATGTGGTCATCGCTCTTATCTTCGGTTACTTGTATTTCGGGGTAGGCAGTGAAGCAGGCTCTGTTCTTGGCAACTACGTCTATCTGTATGGATCTATGCTGCTTGTCGTCTACACTGGAAAAATGTCTGTCACGTTATCATGTAAGTAATTATTTTAATAAAGAAATCACATCTGTTATTTCCAAGAAAAGGATCTTTGTTGATTTTTTTACTACCTAAAACTCATAGTATTAACTTACGTAAGTTTCTTATTAACATAATTATTTTGTTTACTTAAACCTTCGTAAAAGAGAGTGGTGTTGTGCTCCCTAAATCTCAATACAAAAATTTGGAAAAATCTGTAGTGGCAAAAACAAAATACTGTTTCTAAACAGAAACAGTCCCTATTTATTACTTTTTCAAAACTTAAAAGATTAGATTGATTTGTGTTTTTTCCAAGATACGTGCAATTATTTTATAATGCAAGTAATCATTTGACGTAATTGTATTTGAAAAATAACTGATTAGGCTTATTTGTTCCGATAACATATGTGAAAAATAATATATTTATCACATTCCTATACCATACCTATAAGTAAATTCACGTGAATAAATATAAATTTATTCAAATAAATGTATATATGCAGCATTGATGGATACATAAATATGTCAGTTTCATTTCATAGTAAACCACAATATAATGCAAAGAGATAATTATCGTCATAAATGCAATGCGCGTGTAAAATAAAAATAAACGTGACGTTTATGAAATTTTACTGCGACTAATAATCATAATATAACATTTATACATTGATTTGAAGGGATATGTACGCACACCGAGACGGCATGGCAAGGGATTTAAATTTTTGCTTATATACATACATTCAAATCAATTGATGCCGTGGTGTCGAATGGGATTTCCACGGCCTTAAAAGACGCACCACGTGCTCTCGACACCGCAGCGGGATGCCGTGGCATGTCGTGGTACGCAAAATCCCTTACCATGCCGTCCCGGTCTGTGTAGGCCTTGACTTTACATTCATTAGGACATTTATGACAGTTAATTCCTTTTGTTTTCAGTTCCGTTAGAAATGGATATTTTGAGAGGGGAGTACTTCAATCGCTGGTACAACTTAGGACCTTACATAGTGTCAATATTAGCCGTGGAATTACCTTTCCAGGTGAGTTTCAGTACATTTAGCGTGAAAAAGATATTTAATTGGTGTAAAGAAATAAAAATTATGATGTTATCTACCGACTTCATCGGCATTTTCTGTATGTGTAAAAAAACTATACAATTAAATTGATTACAAATGTAATTCCTTTCATTTGCTTTCCAACACAATTATAAAATGTGAATGAATCGTCACTACATTGTTACGATACACGTAATTGAAATTTGGCTATCATTAATTATGCATTCTTAATGTAACTTCCGTGTTTTATCATAGGGTCAAGGTGTAACAGACTTTGTTCAATACACAGTATAAAAGTATAAGTTTTCTGAAACATTTAGAAACTACTATATGTGAATAATATCAGATACACTGCAACGCAGATAATTCTGTAATCCGGTACAGATTATACTATTAAATTAACTAAGAAATTAAATCAGCAACCTTCCAATTATACTTGCCTTCGTTATGACCTTTACTTTTGTCAGAATATTTCACTTTTCAGTTCTCCTGACCATTTAAACTATTTATGATATTTAATCGTAATTTTCTTTTTACCTTTCAGATGATATCATGTGTATCATACGTGGTACTATCTTACTGGCTGACTGACAACCCCCTGGAGCCTACGAGAGCAACCCTGTTCCTTGCCACTATAGTTGCCACGTCGCTGTGTGCACAGGCATGGGGTTATTTCATCGGATCCACTACTCCTACCAGGGTATGAAACTCCCATTTCCTTCAGATTATTGTATTAAAGATACTTAAAAAGATTAGCTTCTTAGCATTTTACAAAATATTCAATGATCCTGTGTTCTAAATAGCATATATATAGTCAATGCACATAAATCTGACTACGTCAACAGACAAGTCCGCCTTGACTTGTTATAAAGAGTCCAGGAGGCTTACTATTAAGTTAATCCAATTCCATTGTAAAATTTCGTACTCTTGAGTTGCAACACTAGCGCTCATTGCATTCGTATTGCATGGATATTTAATGAACTAAATGGTATTGAGTTTGACTTTATATTCCGTACTCTGAATGCTATTTTAACAGCTACGATAGAGGTTGTATAGTTTTGACTTTAAATAAATATTGAGATTTTATTGGATTGAAATTGCATTGACATTGAGATTGACTTCAAGAATTCGGGTCTCCATAAAAATAGATTGCAAATACTCTGATCACTCAATATGGCCATTTTTGTCACATGTCTTAACAAATGTATTCTTCGTTTTCCAGATTGCAGTATTCATCGGTCCAGTCCTCGCGTGTTTGTTCTCTGTGTTTGGTTTCTGCTTGGCCCTGGTGGACACTCCTTATCAATTCCGCTGGCTTCATCATATTTCATACTTTAGAGCTGGATTCCACGTTGCCGTACATTCTGTTTATGGATTTAACAGAACTAGGATGCATTGCTCGAAAGGTGAGAAAACGCGATTCGGTACTATATCTATGATCTATGATACTTAACAAGCATCTAAAGAGTAGGTACCTTTCCAAGGGACCTTGGATGATGGGGTTGAAATCGTACCAGTAAAACTGCAATAATGACTGTTCAGAAGTAATGTCAAGAAGAACTTTACAGTTTTCAAATTTTAAATATAATTGGTATAAATAAATCTGAAGACAAATATTTTAACATCGGCTACCGTCAGTCAGACCAAAATATATTCACCGTAACTTAATGCAAATGCACTCATCTTTTATTAATTAAAGACCACTAATCAAGTAATTAGTTTACAAAACTCTTTTGTTTCCAGAGTATTGCCACTACATCACACCAAAGACTTTTCTAAAAGAAATGGACATGGAAAACATTGACGTTGGAGAAAACATGGCGCTGGTGCTTTCAACGACAGTCCTAATGCACGCTTTGACAGCTGCCGCGTTATGGTACAGATTAAATAAAAGATGAACAAGGACTTGTTGAACGCCATCTTAAATATTGGATTGGGTTTTTTAATCTATAGTATTAGTTTAGATACCGCGGGAACAGAGTATACATGCCTACCTAATGACACTGACAAGTTGATTCTTGTCTATTTTGACTTTAATAATGAAGCCAATAACTATAATGCTACTTATCTATGGAACGTTTTTTGTTAGTAAAATATTATGTTACACTCTGTTCACGCGGTCTATAGTTCCCTATTTATTTAGTGATAGCAATGTACTTAGTTTAATTTTAACAATGAAAGTTAACGCAGGCGCTAGAGAAATTGTGATATTTCATTAGGTACTTACGATTTGTTCTGACTAACTTGTCGAGTATTTTATGACTTTGTGCTACTTCTTATGTGATTATCTTTGTTCGAATTAGTTTTTGACGACATTTCAGAATAACCTGAATAACAACAGCCTTAAAACAAGACATCGAATAATAATGATCATAAAGGTGTTACTAAAGTTCATGCACAAATATAGTACTCAGTTTTGCAATAATTTTAAAGTCTTGCCTTTTCAATTTATAAAATAGATCTGACTCCATGACTGATAATAATGAATTTATGTAACAAAGGCCTTATTTCTAATATTTTTCATGCAATAACTTTTCTATAACTTAGCATTCTTGGGTTTATATTTTTTATCTTATTCTTAATTTTCCGAAATTCTTACTATTTAAATTAATCATCTTTTTAATTATTTTCACACGAATTATAAGTGAGCCACACTTGCCTAAAATCATAAATAAATATATATTTTTATAACAATCGTAAGCAAGTATTAAATCCATTATATCTCGCGATGTAATGTGAATTATGTAGTAGTTAAATTATTTTTTATGTGATAATAATTATATTTTAAAGGAATTGTGTTAGATTAATTTATAATTACTTAGTATTAATTGAATAGGTTTATTTTATGACAAATAAAAACTTTGAGATGATGTAAGCATTAAAATGAAAAATACTGTGAAATTTAAAAACAAATTGCGAGATATGCTGCTGGGTACAGTATGAATAAATGATAAACAATACCTATTAAAATATGTAATACCAAAATATAAATAAAGTACTTCAATTCATGAGGCACCTAAAAGACGGCATTGGAACATTTAAAAGCACGAATTATTATGGTTTTGTTTGACGAGAAAGTCGACTAGTTTACTATAGCTACTTTCCGAAAACATAACAATTAATTTAGTATGTTGTAATATCAACCCTTAAATAGAACTTTACAAAATATCAATCGACATGACATAAAAACAAAACCGTTTTCTAAGAGCCTTGTTACTTACTATCCTTGTCACAAAATCAATTTTCCTTATAACGATCGCAAATTTGTTTTTACATTTTAGCAATAGGTACATTAACAAAAACATTGAATTTGACCAATCAGATAACGTTGGCCATAAGATAAGCCTACCAAATGAATATGAAACCATGACTCATTTCTCTGAAGAGTTCTCTTAATATTACCTACATATGAATCATATTATGTTTCATATATTATCTATGGAACGAATCTCATAGGTGATCGGAGATTTACTGACTGATAAAATTGAATGACAACGATTACCGAATAAATAAAATAAATGTATCCAGTGATTAACTGCGTTTTATTACTAATTGTAGTTATGTGGAAAGATAATTTGTGAATCAGATGCCCTATGAGTAAGGGCGATTAAATATTCAGTGCTTTTTGTGTGTCATCTGCTATATAACCCCTTCTGATTTATTGAAGATTTTTTGTTATTACCTAATTAATAACTATGTTAATCTAAGGTAACAAAGTATACAGTTCACCAGTTATGTATGCAGTCCAACAGACAAAAGAACTTGGAATGAGCAAATAGCTTCACTTTTCAATTTTTTGACGTTCTAAAGTGCTTTCCTGGTTTACTTTGAGTTTGTCATATTGTAATTAATTAGGACAGGAATATAGCCAAATATCAAAGCCTCATTGGCCGAGTGGTGGCAAGTGCGACTGCCGGGCAAGAGGTCTCGGGTTCGATTCCCGGGTCTGGCAAAGTATTACTGGGTTTTTCTCAATGGTAGCACGGAGTCTGGAACTGTGCCCGGTATATGGCAATAGGCTCACCCCCTATTACATGGGACTCATAACATAAATAGTGAAAAGTGGGTGTTACATTACAGTGGCATTAAGTGCCGTAATGTGCACCTCTGCCTATCCTTTCGGGGATAAAAGGCGTGATGTTATGTTATGCATCAAAGATTCCTAATTATGTACTTTTATACGAGTTGAGAATATCGAAATTGGATGACCGAACATTACTTTTGACCCTGGGAATCAAATCTTTAGACACCTAACTCGAATAATATTGGCAATACTTGATCGGTGACTCATAACTGTAGACATATTGCACTCATGTATCTCGATTATCGCACATATGTACTAATCATTATTTCCTTCTCTCAAAAAGTCTCTTGCTTGATGACAAGTAACGTGCTATTGGAGTTGTTACAAACCATGAAGTATAGACAACTAATAAGGAACAGAACATATACGTTACAAGTACTTATTAAAATAGGAATTTTAATATTCAATCTGCAGATTATTTATTCTAGAGACTAAAGGAGAAAATAGTAGTGCAGAGAGGTGTTTAAATACAACAAAATATACCAACAAAGACCGTAACTATTAATCGTGACTTATTTTAATTAACCGACTAATATATAGGCTAATACAATTATTATACTCGTACATAAGTGCTATAATTTCTGCATGCTTAGAAAATTTATAAATAACGTCTAACTACAGTTTGATTTGTCAGTTACATATAAACAAATTGAAGTAGGTAGATATTCAATAATGTTATAATTTATTTCCGCTAAAATTATGGATAGTCGAAGACATGGTATCAAAACTATTTTTTTTTCTTACATCAGTGTAATACAGTAACGAACAGTAAAGTAATGAAGATTTGTATTCGATGAACTGATGAAAAGGAACATAAGAAAATTATGAAAATATACAATAGCACTATTAGTTCTATTTATATCAAGCTTTAACCACCTCATTTTTTCAAATGTATGTAAATTATTTTTCCTTTAAGGGAAAAAAATAAAAAATATAATAAAGTGTCCAATGATGCTTGCTAAGTTTCTTCCCTATAAAATGGAACGACGATTTATTTTTAATAACTCACTTAATTTTCTTAGAACTCAAATTAATATCAGATTTATAAGTACAAATAGGAGTAATTAGTTTAACAATAATACGAGACAATCCTTTTATGAGTCAAGCTGCAAAATGTGCGTACTAGAAAGCATGATTCATCACAGTAAAAATAATATTAGTTCGATATCAGAGTGCTTGCGTTAAATACACAAACATTTAGATGTTTGTTATCAGTGAATTTGTACCTTGGTGATAGTATACGAACACCTGGCTCAGATCTGTGAATCATATTGTTTCATATGCTGATAAATTAATACTATCTATACCCTTTCGGAGAAAGATGAGGAAAATTGAGTATTGAAAGAGATGGGTATATCTCTTATCCTCTTTCATTGCTTTTGTTTTTAATTTTAGGAATAATTAAAGGTATTAATAATTCGTTATGCTTTGTATCACTACCTATGTTTTTTATAAACTGAAATAATCTTATTTGTACTTTTCCCTGGCCATCAAAGGAACATATAAGTACTAAGGTTTTTCATAATTGTAGTCAGGAGGAAAAAAATCTGTCCTCAAAACTTACTCAGAAAAAACCAAAAAATACCTACAACATATAAAACAAAGAATATTTCACCATTTGGTTTGTGAAATCCTTAAAAAACTTGTCTTAGGTATTAATTAATTAAAATAAATCAGCTCTAAATTATAGACATATAGCTAGAGCTAATTTGAACCAATAACTCCACACCAGATGGACATAGGCACGTGCTTATCATTTTAGATCTAAACACTAGTAGACTTAAGTACCATTTTTATCTAACCTAAAACTCGTGATCCAGTTGTAAAAATCGGTTTCGAATTTTTGCGATAAAAGTGAGTAGGTACTTACTTCCATAGTGATGGTAAGCAAGGTTGATAAACGCACGCTCTTCTGTATAATAGACATTTAACAGTACTACTTCAATACAGACGGTTTGATCTGAAAAAAGCTCCCGTATTTTCCGATTTGTTTGCGGCAGTTTCTATTGTTGATTAACAGTGTAGTTTTACCTATATGTTCTGTGTTAGTGAATTGTTGATTGGTTTCATATGTAAGTATTTGTGCTAATTCAATGCAAGATTCTTTACAAAAGTTGAATATAATAATTTAGAGGTATAGTAAGTAGGTAGTTACTTAATTGGTAGAGCAATGTAGAGTAGGGTTGTTTTTAAACGGTCATATTCTAAATTTAATTATTATGGTTTTCGGCTCACTCATGTAATTATTTGACGAAGTACTCGACTAGTTTCAAGTCATGCTAGAGGCTCATACTCATGAGCAGCATTCATGAGTAAGCCGAACAACATAATAATTAAATTTAGTATGTCTCACGAAAGGTGATATTCTAAGTTAGAGATTTTTATATTAATTTTAAAACAATTCTACGTATATAGTACATGTAGGTCTAGGTACAATAGTAATTAATTAGTTTATAAAAGTCATAACATGCCTTTGAAACACAACAGATTATACCTACACCCTGAAAATTGTGTTAGATTAAGTTTAGTTTAGTTTAGCCTACCTACAGGAAATATTTCTTTAATCAAATGCTTATTATCATATATACCTACTATCGTCATAAAATGCTATATAACTTTTAGAATTAATATTATATCCAGCACGAAACACAAAATCTTTATACCTATTATATTATTTACATGAACAATTGAAAACGAAAGCAATCATAATACATAGGTACGTAATACTTTAAGACGGAAAAATCATAATCGTCAAAATCAACAGCCTATAAATGGCCACTGTTAACCAAAGGCCTCTTTTCACACAAAGAAGCATTGAACATTAATCACCACGCTTGCTCAATGCGGATTGGCGATTTCAAACTTATAATTAGAAATTTTAAGCCCAGGTTTCCTCACGGTGTCTTCCTTCACCCTTTGTAAGTGGTGTTTAAGTAATAAAACACATAACTTGGAAAAAGTCGCATAGGTATAATCGTCATTACAGATTTACACATACATATTTTGTTTAATGACGATATCATTATCATCAACTGGAAGACGTACACTGCTGAATAACTGCCTCCTCTTACTATACAAGACTTTAAAACTTCATTTCTATCAACTTCCAATGCCAATTGTAAATTACCATTGACCCCCGCCCCCCAAATCGCGCGTACACAATGTATCAGTATGCAAGTTCCCCTACCGTTCTCTTAAGTACCCTCAGAGATGGGAAGTACCAAACCAATATCTTGTTTTAAAGGAACAATGAAAAGCTCCGTCTCATGACTCACTATTAAAAAAATCGGGACTAAATGTGTCATAAAGTATTGAGTAATTTATTGTTGTTGTTTGATATCTTAAGGTAAGCGTTGATTGTATGTTATACATGGATTACTGTTCTGAAACTATTTTTTGCCATTAGAAAGCTTACTTCACAAAATCGGGAGCTGCTGACAAAAAATTAAGACATATATAAATTACATTTATATTAAGATTCGATTATTTCACAGCTAGCCATCCAAAGTCAATTAACAAAGTACCTATATCTTGATTCCCAAATATCAAATATACATAGATAAGACATTAAGAACATAAAGGTATGACAAAGTAAACGGTTATGTAAAATTACGTATGAAAACAGACATATTAGTCACTAATAATGATTTGTGCCATAACTGTAGAGTAAGATAAGGCACGCGACCCACGACGTAAAATATATCTACGCAGTTCCTTTGTGAACAACTGTTGCGTTCATGCATCTTTGCTCTTAACATTTTGTAAATACGAACAACGTGACATTTGTTATGTTATTTGTTAAATTAACTCAATATAAACAAGATTGTAAATATTATTTATATGTTGTATTCAATTAGATATGAAAAAGAATATTAATTTCGAACCCGGTCGCAACCATGTTGATAGAAAGTTAGAAAGAAGAAAGAGTTGGGTACAAAAATTATGAGGTAAAAATAGGAGCTTGTAATATCCACGGGTATAAATGAGTATTTTTCTGTAAAGATCCTCTGTATCACTGCCCTTTTTCTTCTTGACGCCTATCGTATAAGGGTGGATAAAGGAGCGTTACTTTACATGAAAGTTCAAAACTAGTAAAGCGTAGTTTCACGTACACAAATATCTAACAGTATTAAAACTCAGATTTAGTACTTTACTTAACTCAGAACCGTAAATGCCAAGTATCTAACTGGTATGATTTCCTGGTAACGTGAAAGTTAAGCGGAGTTCCCCATATTGAGTCAGTGTGCATGTCTTTCGAAGATAATATTGACTTATAATAATCATGTTTTGCACAGCTACATACGTCATCAAAATATAAACTAGGGTATCGATTTCCTAGCCCTTCCTAACCCTTGTTTGCTAGCGTGTTTGGAATAGATAAGTACATTGGATTATAGATGAAAATATGGAAAACGCTGACGTCACATTTACTTGTATATTGAACCATCGCAATACTGCCACACAATTTAGTAATAACTTTGGAGTAGGGAAGTTGATAGTGTTATGTTTGCTCTAGCATAATGTAGTGTATACATATAAAATCGACAAAAAATACTAAAACTATTATAACAAAACGTGTGATTTCTCATGTACTGCTTTCTTCATTTTTGCTGTTTGAATTTACCCATAATCTTATAGCTTAACAATCATAACTATTGATATCTATCGAAGTGTCGTGTAGCACTACAAGATCACTTGTTCACTGCACAATGGGTTGGTGTTGCGGCATCTATGACGGTCGCCTCGTTACTGTTGCGGCTCCAAATTTTACAATAGCCTATCTGTCTTGCAGCGATAACAGCTACCGAAGCGCGAGTTACTGCCAAGTGCCAGCTGACGGCCATGTGGGGAGTGGGGGAGAACGACCGATAATCGCCGACGGAGTGCCAGCCGCCTGCGCAGCGCAGTTCGCCTTCCTCAGCCAACGCGTCAGGGCGCCACGCAACTGTCGCGTTACCCTCTTTGTTTACATCGGACGCGTTTCTTTGTTCAAATTAGCGCGCGATGGATAAAGTGCGTTCTGTTGTGTTATAGTTATTTTTGTTGTGTGAGTGAAAGTTTACGAACATGGCCAGTGAACATTCCGAGTCCCAGGAGACCAGCTCCACGTCTCTAGTGGAAGACTCGCTGACCATATCGTTCGAAGACATCAGCTATGTGGTCCGACATGGCATCTTGGCGGGAGGTAAGCGAACCTTCACACTATTACGAAGTTTGTTTACATGCTTGCATTGCGTGTTACATACAAACACGTATTAAGTGAGATAAAGTTATCTCTACTGCTCTACACAACTTGAATAGATGTTATTTATTTACTATACATCAATAGTAGTTTAACGATTACGTATGCAGTGTTTCTGTTTTGTTTTCTTCGTGGCAAACAATGCTGATGTCGACAATTCTATCAATGTCAGATGTGAAATAGAAGGGCAAGGGTTACAAAACAAATAGGGCTCGTGTACTGAGACCGCATTATATAATACTTCTTTCAAAATATCAATTACAAGTCCGTATAAACATGATAATCACTATTTAAGTAGGTATATAGGTATGTTATTATATCAGTAATGACTAAAATCAAAATCATTATTAATATCTCTCCGTATCAAACGCTAATATGTGTTAAACAAAGTAGTTTTATTATTAAAACGAAAATAAGGAAACTGATAAACTGTTGAAACGTCCTTTAGACAATTTAAAACTTAGACTCATGTATTAATGTAATGACCATTAAGAGTCTAAAAATAAAGTGTAAATGTTAAACTAATGTTTATTATTTGTAAAAAATAAATTATACTTTGAACTCTGTGTCCTTCGAGCAGTAATATAATAAACTGCTTCCTTTTTCTGTAAATTACGATTAAAGTAAAGAAAATATTACTATTTTATTTATTTACCAGATCGGGTATATATTGCTAATAAAATATCCAAACAAATATCAATTACTTAATTATAAAACAAATTACAAATAATTCACCAAAAGCAATCCCATCAAATTTTAAATAATCAAAAGACGGCGTTATCATAATTTTTGCTATAATTCAAGTATAATTTTAGATAGTCTCTGTTTAGTTTTAGATAAGAAGCAAAGGTACAATTAGATAAAAACATTGCTTAAATATAACGGTTTCCGTAATAAAATCCCACAGATTGACCTTTTTATCATTTGTAATATTATTGTCAGTCAATATTCACATCTTCCTACGCATATTTTGTAAGCAAACAGTAGAAAAAGCTGCTAACAGGCCCACAGGCGTTCTATATCGGTCTGCTATGTTACTATGCGATAAAAATATATTCAGCCTTGAACTGGGTCGCTGACATCAACGTGTGTCAACAGATTAATCAACAATTAGTATTACAATATGTAAAATGTCTTTCTACTTTAAATTTTGACCCCTCTAAATTGTCTATTTAAGAAGAATATCTTAATTTTAACATTCCAATCGTTTTATCTATGGCTACTATTTGTCTATTTGCATTTAGCGCTATTGCGATTCTAATAAGAAATCTTTTTTGTGGTGTAATCTATCACCTTCAGCGATCGTGTCTTACGGTTCCTTATTGAAAAATCGGAGTACTTATCCTGTCCCGTTTATTGGTTGATAGGCCATGGGCGTTGCCAGAGGGGGGCAAAGAGGGGAATTGCCCCCACATGGTCCAGAAAAATCGTAACGACGAACGTCTTTATCCACTTTGTGAACACGACTACCGAATTCAAAAGAATTGTATTGAAGCATTCAAGATTTTTGTATAGCTATTCAAGTCCCCCTATTTATACAAGTCGACTAAATTCTCTCACAAGGACTTCGCCTAACCTAATTCTAAAGATAACGAAAGCTTTTTAAAATTATCGTTAACGATATTCATTATCGTGTTTAACACGAATCCCCCATAAGTCATTACCAAACGTTCGAAGCTACATGACCTTAGATAAATGATTTAGATTAACTAACAAACAAATTACTTAGCAAAATCTTTATCGTTTTTTAACTTATTTATCATAAACCATAACGTAGCTAATCATATATGTATTTTGACGATACAAATTTTTGTACATCATAATGAACGGTTGTTGTATTTCTGGAAATTTTTAAACCTAAATACGGCCTATAATACGTATGCATTGACGTGTTTGTTTCAAAAACATTAAAGTTATCTTATTATGCTCAGAAAATAGAAATTTAAAAGATCTGATTACTTACGTAATAAGTAATAATTATTTATCATAATATGTATGTACAAATTAAAGACACGTGTTTATCAGTACATGTATAACTGTCCCTATATGAGACAAAATATACTATATGACTAATGCAATTATAAATAACATAAATACACTAAAATAGAACTAGGTTTGGCGTGACATTGAGATCGCACAGATAGCGCGAGAGCCACGATAAGATCAATGCGCAATGGCATATTTGTTGACGAATGTAGCAAAAATATTATACTTTTAAAATCATTTCTTGTTATGTTTAACATGTTGGGCAAGTGTGAGTCATTACTTTTACAACTTACGTTCTTATAAAAAATATCGTAAGAATAAAAAAAAATGTTCGTTACAAAAAATTGTGCAGCACAATTTTCGGATTTAACCGCACTTACACAATTAAAAGTAGAAATATGTCAACAGATGATTTTAAATATTTATTTTACAGTTTGTATGATAATGAATGCGAAAATACAGGGCGTGCTAATGCTATAGGGTCGCAGGCGCAGCTACGCACTTGAGAACACATAAAAAATGTCAACTCATTAGTGTCGCCACAATGGAGGCCTTATTTTCAAAATTTTGCAAAAAAATCAGAGATAAAGAAAACTTTACAAATATTACGCATAGCATCTTGTTTTATCACTAGAAACCTTCTGGGTCTGTCCAAGCTACAAAGTCAAAGTTTGCAAATCAGAACAAAGTCAAAACTACACTCTATTTTAACAATGAAATACCACACCCTCTCTTCAGCAGAACTTCAAATTCTCGAAATGTATTGTTTAAAAATATTTACATTTGCGGGAAGTCCGCTTAAAATGTACGTACGTAATTCTTAGAACATCGCAAAAGCTAAGGTAACGAAATAACTAGCTATATATAAACAAAATAAGGATGTGAAACAATATACACGTCATTAGAATAATTTGTGAGTATTCAATCGTTTATTGCAAATATGATACCCAGAATTGTAATGTAAATAACATTTAAACGTAAATAATACATCTATAAGGAGAGTTTACAATATAAGTTCTGGATAAATTTAACTGATAGATACATCATCCGAATGATTTCCATAAAGAAAATCATCAAATGACTGCTCCCGCCTGGGTGAGGCGGAAGGGAGTGTCAGACTCTTACTGACTAAAAACCACCCCGTTCCTTCTCCTGCACGTCGAGCCGGAGCCCTGGTTACCCGTTAGGTTCTCCGCGACGTGGGTGCTAGATAGTGGCTATCCAAAGGCTTTAACCCGGACACCCCTATTTCCTAAAACCAATATACAATATATAGGCATAGCTAATAGAGACTAACTTTTGATTTGATTGTGTGTATTAAATGCCTATAATAACATCAAAAAATATTATTAAAGTGGACATGGAAAGCCAACTTCAAATATTACGTTGCCAACGCAAGGCACTTCTAGTACGTAATAACAAATTGAATTACAATAAATCTTCCTTTAAATCAATTGATCTAGAATTGGAATGTCGAGTAGCAAATTCTTCCATTCATATCAATTGATTTGACATTGACATTGACCATGTTAATTTTTTGACAACTATCTTCTGAGCCTACACATACAACACATATATAAAAACGAAGTATATAGGTCTCACATATTCCAACTTAACTGTAATTTTTAATCAAGTTTTTGAATTAGTTTATTCATGGTTTACTCAATCTTTTATATTAGAATCTACACTTTTAAATCAGAACGAAATGAAGCTTAAACTGAAAACGAAAGATAAATGCAGAACGTGTTTTGTAAGACTATTCGCTAATGGTTGTTACTTTTTATTTTATTTATAAAATATTGAATAGCTAGATTACTTATTGCAATCAAAACCAAGTAAATGTCACTAAAATAAATAATCCTGTAAAATTACACTAACTGATAGAAAATTAAACAATAATTATTATGTTTGTATTTCACACGGATAATCACGTTAACTTGTTATCTAATCGTATTATGCTGATGCATTCTCCACGGTTGAATTGTTGTGAATGCACATAGAATGTAGCACTAGTGTTGTAAAGGTAGTGCATATTTTACATAGTATACTCTATACGTAGGAATATATTAAGTAGAATACATTCCCTACCATATACTGCAAAATCCTGTAAAGATTTCCCACCTAGAATAAAATTATCAAAGAGTTTTTTTAAGGGGGGAAATACATCGAATGAAGTCTCCCGCCCGGGTGAGGCGGGAGGGAGTGTCAGACTCTTACTGACTAAAAACCACCCCGTTCCTTCTCCTGCACGTCGAGCCGGAACCCTGGTTGCCCGTTAGGTTCTCCGCGACATTATCAAAGGGATAGATAGATATTAACGGAGTCAACGTATTCAAACCCATAGGTGGCGCGGTTAATTTAATATCAAATGATCCAGCTGCTCGCCTCGCTACCTATCTTATAAAAACAGTATATTTTTTTCCAACTCCTTATTACTGGCTCCATCCAAAAGTTGTCTGTAAGAAGTCGCATTCTGTGATAAGACCGCTTATTGTATATGTACACATTTTTTTTTCTTTATATTTTTATGGTGTAAATAAATGACTAATGTCGGAATACTCAAACGCTACTCAATTTTAAGTAGCGCTTAAGTATAGTTCTGTCTCGACAAATTCTTTGTAAAATGACAGAGATGGCACGATATTTAAGCACGACTTAAAATTGAGTAATGTTTCAGTATTATATTATTATATTATTCAGTATTATTATAGAGGTATAAAAAAACTATATCATGGTAAAACAAAATGCAGCATACTTGCTCTTACTGCAATATTCACCCAATTAACCTATAACGCGGTTTATTTAACTAGAACGTTAACGTTAACTGAGGAACAGATGTGTTGTGAACCAGTTGCGTTACAAAACATCGTCTAATAATAGTTACACGCTGAAGCTGAAAATAAGTTCGCCCTTTTAAAATGATGTTAAGATGAAATCAACATATGTAAAATACCTATGGTTGAAATGTCTAAGGACTATTATTATGTCCTTTATTTATTTCTTTACTTGATTTATACATTTTTAAATATTTGATTATATAAAAAAAACATTTAAAAATATAAAAAGCAGTAGCCCACCAGTAACGGGAGAAATCCAAGCTTACCGGTGGTCAGGGCTCCAGAGAAAGGAATTTCCGGACAATACGCGCCGTGTCCAGAAGTACCTACTGCTTTCTGCATCAGGACTATTTATTATTACAAGTCGTAATAAACAATACTTTGAAAAAAATCGATATAAGAAAAAACGACAGATAATTTAGCTAACCAATTTAATTTCATAAAAACTATTAGGTACCATATAACAAATTTAAATAAAGGGTAAAAAATATATCCTTTTGGTTCTTAGTACAAAAAATTAAAAACAAATATATTAACGTTATTACTGGCAATGTTAAGGTCGACAGTGTCAATTATGTCATTGAACTTTGATTATTTTAAAATTAGAAGACAAATTAATTGTACAGTTGAGTAATTAATGGTTTTTAAGAATAAAAAGTACTAAAGGATTGCTATGCAAAACACTTAAGAACTTGCTAAAGTATATAATCTGTCTTAAACCTTTAAACGACATTACCATACTCGACTTTATTTTATAGTTTCTAGTTAATGCGATAAAGTTAATACAATCCCATTGCCATGCGCCATTTCAATTAAAGGAACGTTTTACTGTCTCAGTCAAAGTTACAGATTACTTCTAATATAATTAATCCTGATAGTAATCACAGCAGGTAATGGAATGTTTGAATCGCAATACTTTCGTTTTGTTTTGAACGAAAAAAAAATAAAAAAAAATATTAAAAACGAAAACTAAATAAGAACTCGAATATATTTTATTACTCTAATGCAGTACCTTAAGACATAATTAGCTTTACAAAGATTAAATATCTTCCGCAACAAGCCACGGGCTACATTTCCGTGTCCGTGTTCCTATATCTACATATATGACAATTTTCCTATATAAGAGCTTCCTTTTGAATACATTTTATATCTAAGTATTTATTTACCCTGAAATTGATTCATTGTCATCATCATATCAGCGTACTAAATATTCCACTGCTAGCAGAAGAAGAGTTGCCTAAGAAAAGCTCTTTTAACACGAATAAGAGATCAGTAACAATAAGTGCCAACATTTGCTTAAAAAGTTATTTAATAGTGACTTAAAACACGTTGCCACCACGCTAGGATTTTCACCTGTGTCGTGGGTGCGTTTACAAATATACAAGTTCACATACACCCTGGACAACTATTTGTGTATCACACAAGGAGTTGCTCCGTGCGGGAATCGAAACCGCGACACTTTACGCGGTACCTGGTTGCCCAGCCACCGCACCAACTATTACATAAATAAACACTAACTGCCGTACTCAGAGACATCTCCAATGATTACTCCAACAGTTCCGTAGTATTAATTTTGTTCCGAAAACAGTTGCTAAGGATAGGGTTATTAATGACTCTGTACTGTGGTAAGTCATAAATAACTTAATAGAGATAGTACAGAAACTTTAGTATGAGTTTCTTTTATGTTTAAAGTATCTATATCGCGTATACCGCATTCGGAGCTCTGATTGGCCGGCTCTATCGAACCAACCAATTAGGGTACCCGTTTCGTTTATTTTACACGTAAGATAAACTAATACCAAAGCCTCAGGAACTTACATGCTTGTATGCATCAAATAGGAGAATACTGAAAAGGAAACAAGACGCTGTTGTTATCACTAACATACTTAATGCAGTTACATAATCAGATAATTTGTCGGTGTGATAGTGAAATAATCAGTCCACCATGCTTCAAGATTAGACTTACGAGTATATAGGTCCTCATAAATAAATACAATATGTATTTCTATACTTGGAGTAAATAACACTATATAACCTTTTCTGCCTCTATAGGACCTCTATACAACTAGCAATAATAATTATTATGAATAATGCCTGGACTCGAATATAAAATAAAATACGTAAAAATATGTTTTTTGTTGTTAAACGATGAAATAAAATGTAAAAAGTTGAAACAGTCACTCAGTTTATGCACAAAACATGGCATTGTGTCATAATGAGTTAACTCATTGCCGGCTTATTACTTTACCGGCTTATCCCATAAAAAAAAGTATTATTAAAAGTCCCATATACATATTGACATGGGAGTTGTCTCCTATTAAAGGCACAACTCGATTACTCAACACAGCACACGATTCATACTTAACATAATAATTCCCAAGTCACTTATCACACTTTCATTATTCAATTACAAGATATAAAGATACATTACAACGACAATTTATATACAATGGGCATACTTGTATTAGAAGTAGCACTTATCTTCAATCGTCTATACAAAATTGTACATATAATACCATTGTCATGTAAGGTCATTTCATTTCGTGTATGAGATGTATAAAATGTATGAAATGAATAGATTTGCGGCCATTGAACTTCGCTGCCATCTTCTAAATTGACATTAAAATATAATATGAGTTACGTAGTAATACTGGACACTAAATTAGAATGAATGGAATGAGTTGCGCCTATTTCATAATTGAGTGTTGCTAACTGCCTGGAGCAATTATGTAAACTATTTGATCGAGGATAAAATACCTCGTTAATCGCGAAGAATGACTGGTAAATGAAACGTTATGTCATAACTTCCTAGACAAATGGCATAAACGCCAGTCGAATCAAATGAATAGAAAAATCAATATATGGCGTTAACATGAACTTGGCATAATTTGTCGAATGTCAATGTCAATCCCATATATTATGATATATCTATATATTTGATGAATTTGAATCGACTCTTATTTATGCCATTTGGTTTTTAGCCAAATATAGTTTTTACATCGAACATCATGCATATTAAGCATACCTAATAGTACTATTAGGTACTTTAGACTAAATTAAAGTATCAAATTATTAAACATCCGATAAGTCTTAAATAACCTTTGAGAAAACCAATTAACGTATTATATAGTTACACAAGCAAACATAAATCTACATAATGATAAGTTGGACAAGAAGAAAACGTATACAAATAAAGTAAATATTTAATGTAAATCATCTTTCTTAACTGATACGAGTACCTAGTACAAATGGTATATAGATAGAGTTGTATACCAAATTACATGACTTCATAATATGATTGTCAAAGTCCTTATTGTTAGGCATATCCTTTATCACTTAATATAATAATTAATTCATCGTTCCGTTCGAGACAGTCTGCATTATCGTACGACAATTGATAAGGTATTTAAATTATCTTTAAAAGAATTTATAATTTGTCTACAATACGTCAAATGCCTTTAGATTCTTTTTCGTGATAAGTTACATTGTATCCATAAGTATATTTATATAAAGGTATATCAAATAAAGAGTAGGTAATATCACCCAAACAAAAATGAATATTGATGGCTTTATTAATTGAGGGACCGCGAGTACCTACTGAACCAGGGGTCTCGTACTCCATCGCAGAGTCACGCAAAATACGTTTTTCCATTTTCAAAACTCACAGCGGTAATAATATAGATAGACACACTATCCTATAATTGTGCGAAATCGCAGAGAACCTAGCGGGTTACCAGGGCTCCGGTTTGAAGTGCAAGAGAAGGGTGGTTTATAGTCAGTAAGAGTCTGACACTCCCTTCTGCCTCACCCAGGCGGGAGAAGTCATTCGATGATTTTCCACCCTTAAAAAACCTATTTGTACAAATACTGTACATTAGTAAGTAATGATATAAAAACCTAATCCATTAAAATATTAATGTTGATATGGAATTCAAATTTACATACGAGAAGTATGTAAATCTCATACATTGACTTTTTGTTCCAACTAGCGTATACGCCATTTTTCTACTAGCTCAAAGCAGAATCATACGATATCAAATGATTATGATTTCATTATAACGGATGTCACTAGCCCCCCAGTAAAACGTCACAAACTCCTTTATAAGGAAACGAGATCTGACCTTTAACTTCATTTGTACGGAAATAGTCGTTTTCTAAAGGCACAAGATTACAAAGCGGCTAGGCGCCATTTTTATTTGGTGGCAGTCTGTTGATTATCAGTTTATGGTGAAGAGACGCGAGTAAAGAACCTCCTTACTCAATTTTGGTAATGTCAATGAACTAATTTTACGAAATCTGATGTTTACCTGTTAATTTGAACACGCAAAAATCGGTTTAGGAGCCGTTCATGTATGTATAAAGGTATTTAATTATGTTCCATAGGTTGATACTCGTATTGCAGTATCAAATTTTAAATTTAGAAAAAGAAGATTATTTTTTTAATTGTAATTCTGACATAAACAATAGTTTGTCTACATTTGTGTAGAAATATGAGAAATTACTGATAGATTTAATGTCTATTATTTACTTTTTTTTTTTATTAAACCGCCGTTAAAGATTTAAAAAATGTTTGTTATAAAGATGTTAATAGTTCAATTAGTTCATATTACAAGACCAATTATTAAAGTTTCAGAAGTTGATGTTTACTCTGTTTAAATATAAAAAATGTCCATAGGTACTCAAGTCTATTGTAGAGATTGTATTTGTTTGAACAATAATACGGTTCCATATCAAAATCTAAATAGACAGAAATACAAGATGTTCCTTGTGTAATTAATAATTAATACTTATCACTATTGAATTTGTCGCTAATGCTCATTGATATTTAATTATGATAATATTACGGTCAAAGTCTAGCGTCCTCCAGCTCACTAGTAAACTATACCTAAGTATATGAGAACTTAGGTCAGTTTTTGTAATTAATTGAGCATTAGAATTGATTTACTTCTTATAATTGATATTATTTATTCGTATTTCTGTTATTTAATTGCTGCCTTTATATTATTAACACTACAGGATCCAAATTTATTAATATTTCGAAATAAAATATTATAAGTACTAATGAAAATAATGTTTAGCTAAAGTCATTTTAATTTTAAATATTATTTTGGCTAAGAACTCCAATATTTTAAATTTTTCATGTTTTTTTTAAGTGGAGGGCATTTTGTTATATCTTAGTAATAATCTTAAAAACAATAGCATCTTTAATGTAGCAATACAAATTATCTTAGAAGTTCTAAGAGTATCCAATGATTACCAAACTGTTTAACACATCACACGTGGGCGGTTGAAAGTAGACTAAGGTGATAAACAAACAAAATGTTGACCTAATAATGTAAGCAGACTGCTCAAATAGTAGAATTAATAATCTTCTTCAATAGAGTTCAAAGTCAAATGACTGAACTTACAGGCCGCATAGAATAGTATGAAACACCGTGCAGTTTAAATGAATATTTTTTTAAATTATTGAGAAGATCAGAATTCGGAATTCAAATTGAAAAAAAATCAAATTCAAAGCATAAAAGAAAATAACTATTAAGTTTACGGCAGCTTGGTGTGTCGTACTAGCACGGAAAATCATAACATCAAATTATTGTTACTGTCGATTTAAAATTCCTTGTCAATACAATGACTAATTTTCCTCTACGTCCCAGGACGCAAGACGATCCTCAACGAAGTATGCGGCACCTTCAACGCTGGCGAGCTGACGGTCATTATGGGACAGTCCGGAGCCGGCAAGAGCACTCTCATGGACATCCTAGCGGGATATACGTGAGTCTATTCTTAATTTATTATCTGCAACACAGCCATTGTTATTTTTGGCGTTCGAAGTTCGAATTACGTAGTCTAGTAGACATGTTAGATTTTTTAAAGTACATTGACCTCCTGCAAATTTTTTGAAGCTTGATTTTCTTTAGTAATCTGCACCATATTGATACCAAATCCAATTTTTGTTAGGTGGGAGAGTTATACGACAGTTGCGTCATGAAATAGCAACAACAATCTAAATGTCCACTAGTTTTGATAAGCATACAGACCTTGTTTCTTATACAAGTGACATAAAAAGTTAGTAGACTATTGTAATTAATAATGAACAAAACGTAGGTCAGTCTTAAACAACGATTTCATTTGTGAAGTAGGAATAACCTAATACTCTTTTTTATAATAGTTATATAACACGTATAATAGGTTATATAACAGTTCCACTTTAAGATATATTTGCGATAAAAACTGTATGCAAGCCAAAACTGTCAAGTTGTTCAATAAGATGTGGTCTTGTTTATGTTTTGCACTTGCAGTTATCAGGTGCCTGCCAATCAGATATTTCAAGTTTTTATGAGAAAACGTTAAAATAAAATAATGCACATAATAATACTATATTAAACCAATGTCAATGTCTAGACGTAAAATAAAAACAAATGGCGAAATATTATATTAAAAATTATTAATATTACAAATTATAATGTTGCCAAGCAAAGAACAAGTTTACATAACATTAAATATAATAGGTATAATAATAAAAATATCATATTGTGTTAAAAGATGTGATTTAATGCATCCAATTTTCTATTCTCTGTCATACAAACGCAAGTCGAAAATAGAATTGACAATGTATGCACCTTGGCCACCAAGAAAAAGAAATTATACACATAGGTAATATATTTGTCAAAAACAGTGTAGGTATGATGAAAAACACTGTATACAACCCATGTATTGAATTTTAAATTTACTTGCTCGACTGGCGTCTAAATGCAATTTATCTAGGGAACAGATCTATATATAAAAATAGAACCCGTTTCCCGTTGTCACACCATAACTTGAGAACGGCTGGACCGATTTTGCTGATTTTTTGTTGTGTTTGTACATATGATAGGAAAATGTCCTGAAAATCCTACGAGAATGGGAGAAACGGGATTGCGCGTACGAAGTCGCGGGCAGAAGCTAGTATTATAAATAAGTATCAAAGGTCATATAAAAATGTTATCACCTCTAATTACACGATTTACACAAAAAGCAACGAATTAAAATAAAATTTACCTTGACTACAGGGAACATGTACTGCATAGTGACAATCCTATCTTTGTTTAGTCAAATAGGAACTTGTAACATTTTATATTGTAATCGTTTTAATATATTGACACCTATATAGGTATATATCGATAAGTATAAAATGCAATCAGACTTCCTAAGATTATTCTAAAAAGTAATAAGATAACATACTTAGTATAACGACACACGTTTTTATCGCTGCAATATACAATAGAACGGTATCTGATACCTACCAATAATTACACAGTAAGTGTTCTAAAATATAAACTAGGATAAAAAATTCACCCGTTCCCACTCCTGCTCTCCGAGCCGGAGCCCACGGCAACCCGTTAAGTCCTCCGCAGCGTCGCGTCGGATATCAGATATACTTCATTAAACTATAATAATACATAAATAAATCAATGAATTCAGCTTCTCTCTGCCCTCTAATCGAAACCCGTAGTTCCATTCGTAGAAAAAACAAAGGTTAAAAGAGATAAAATCTTAGAAGAAATAAAAAAGTGGTCATGTTCATACCACTAGGTAATCATCAGACTTGTCACACGGTCCAGGCTGATATACTTAAATTAAACAATATTATAAATACTTAATTAATCTGTGATTAAATCACGAATATCATAAGATTTGCGACCCGCTATCAATGAGAAACTCATGTTAATTATCTACAAGTCACAAGTATATTTCTAGATATGTAGATATTTTATACGTATATAATTTTATTAAGGACTTCATTTGAATATGTAGGTCTTGTTACATACAGCTTCGAAAAAAAAATGAAATACTTCTTCAAAACTTCGTCTAAATCGAAAGGAATTATAAAACCAATGCAAATAAATTCGCGTAAAGCAAAACAAAATTTGACCCCTTTTGAGCAGCAATCAAATGAGTCGAGATCATTGACTTTTGCCAACAAAACAATACACAAAATTAAAACTGAATCCAACATAATGTACACGCACAAAGTAAACGAAATCAACATTACTTCGACCGCATCTTTATGCACATTACAACAAGAGCTATTATCGTAAATCAATTATCACACCTGAAGGATATACCTATGCACAGGTATTCTTTTACAATGTAACATATCTACCTAAGTCTCATTGTCTGAAAACGTGACCACGATCAATCACATAATCAGATAAATGGTGATAACAGATGGTATTGACCCACAATATCTACTGGCTTACTAATCACCATATTGATAATCACCATACGTCATGAAACAGCAGCTCAATTCATTTTATGAAATGTTCAGGTGGTAGAAGATAACACACGTGGGTGTTATCGTGGGGACATATCTTTATGTGATTTGATATTTATATCTGTTTGCATATTTTCCAGTGCGAAGTCTAAACACCTCAATCCCGATTTACATTTTGAAAACTACCATCATACACAGTTACTTACGTAAATCAAGTATTGAATTGTCCCTTACAACATATCAGGCTATATACTAATTAATTTTTTACCGTATTGACATTTCAAATGATCAAAATTTAAGTTTCGTAGCACTGGCTACGTCCTCTACGCGACGTAGCACCTTCGTTTTATCTACTTTTTCTCTGTAATAATGCGATTATGAAGCTACAAAAATGTATTATAACAGCCTAACAATTACCTGGAATAATACAATAAGCAACAAAATATTATTTATTTTTGTGATCGACCTGCGGAAAACATAGTAGCGACTAGGACTCTTGGAGCTGCAACTGCTAGTTATGAAAATATTCAATTATATATTAAGTGATGTATATTAAACTATTACCAAAGTCGTGTTTTCATTATAATTATTAATTAGTTGTTTGACATGTACACCTGAATTTCATAGATTACGATAGATCCTAACTTATAATAAAACAAAACCTAGGTTTATACGGACGAATACCTAAATGAGTATCTAGGTAAAAACTATTTATTTTACTACGCATATATAAGTACTGATTTTGAAATTACTTACTATCATTATAAGGATACATTGAGTAAGGACACCGACTCCACTAAGTTTTCTTTATTTACAAATTATATTATACATTGTTGCCGGTCATAAACATATTGTCAGCTAATCAACGATTAAAACAATTGTTAATTGCGAAGATTGTTTCGACACAAACACTGTGGTCGACACACACATTGCGGCTAATAGTTCACTCCTTATCATTACATGTATATAATATACAATGTATATATTATTATTAGGAACGAATATACAATATGTATTTGTATTCCGCTGTGAATATGCTATACAGGTTCATTGTAACCGGCCACTGATAGCAATAGAAATAATGTTACATTGAAATAATGCCTATTGATACGACCTAGAAAAAAAAGTGAACTTTATTAAAGTAGGTAGGTATTAGGTCAACTTGGTTACGCGATTATCTGGTTGTCGGCAACCAAGTCAACTTTAATATTTCAACCATGGCCTCTTAATACATTAGACCTCTGAAAATTAAAATAAATCAAGAAACTGTTAACAGTAACAGGAATACTTACTTCAATAGAACATAATGATTTCTATATATAGAGAATGTAGTAGGTAACCATATTATTTTTTATCGACATAGTACCTTATTTGACATTTGAAGGGCCTCAACTTCCGTGTTTTTAGCAGACTATTGAATTATTATACAAACATAGTAGGTGTTGGTAGGTCTGTATGTATATTGGCTGCCCACAAACTTAATTAAAACTAAATGTATAATGTATCAATATTATAATTGACTATCCGAATATAATATAACTAATTAACAAATTATCTAAAAGGATAATTTATGAGTTAACTTAACAAAAACCAATACACGAGATTCTACAAAAACATGTATCTAAATATGTAATCTACGTTCTGGGGCCAGTGACGTCATTAAATTTATTTTACACGCGAATTTTATTATTCATGTTAAAAATGAATGTCATCCACAACTTCTCAAAATGCACATTTTTGATAACGTAGAATATAAAAATAACTTTTGGCATATTTAACATTATATAAAATCTACACAAAAAAAATACAATCTCGACGACTAAATACAGATAAACAAAGAGTTGGACGACTATCACAGTGTACACAATTTAACAGTAGACATTACCAAACAATGCTTTATCTCCCCTCTGTTGTCATACTGCCGTAATTCGATACAATAATAATGAAGTTTAGTTAGTCTGTGGCGCTACTGAGAACTGCGGTTATAAAGATCCACGTGTTGCTTCCAAAGGTCACTTGATCCTTTATACTAAATGTAGATGTATCAATAGCTTTGTTTACTCTGTATTTTAAATGAATTAAAGTTATTTTCTTCTTCATTTTTTTCATTTTTGGACAAATTATTGTTCATGATTGTTGATAAATGTAAGTCTATTTAGCCCTGTTAGATGTTTGCTATTAGGTATTGCGAGATTTATTTAATAAAATTATCCTTATTTGTTATGTATAAGATAAGTATTCGACAGTTGTGCCAGACACTTCCGCTATAAACACTGTTAGCGATATTCGTGCTTTGAAACCTATTATGTATAATAAATTGTTAAACTATAGGTACTTTGTTAAAACATACATACAGTCTGTCTACTTATTCGTAAAGCAAGCATTTATCAAAAGACTCGTCATAGTAGGAAGTTAACATTATCAGTCGTTTAAATAAATGCAGTATCAAGTTTTTATACTAGATGTTTTTATAAATTAAACAAATACTTTTATCTTTGCAATGAAAAAATGACCTACTTAATATACTCAGCTCAAAAACACTTATAGGAAACGCTACACACATAAGCATAATTCCTCTTTTGTTATATCCTTTATGAGAAAGTGACAGTACTGGCCGAATTTCGTAAAACTTTAAGTGGATGCCGTTTAGTTTTATTTTTCTTTTACTTTATTATTTTCTTTAATGGTATCTTTTATTTTTTTTTATTATTTGTTGCTTGTGTTTAAAATAAAATCTTTTTGGTACTTTCAAATTGATCTATTTTAGTACTGGCCGTGAATAATAAAAAGTAACGATTTTGCTATTATAATAGTTTTTTGGTTTTCCTTGGTAGTGAATGGGTAAATGTGTTTTATTTGGAACGTGTTGCATATAATTTTAACAATTAATTAATTGTTATTCCAACTTTAGAAGTTGAGTGATTCGAGCGTTGCAGATCTAATCAATCAACAGGTCAGTTTATTCACGCTTAAACGTAACTTTATATATTATTAAATTATAAAAATATATTTAACATTAACAAACAATAATCACAGCTTCAAATTTCAATTATATTATTATCATTCGTCCAAAGCATTCGTCACCGGTCATCACACACGTCCCACAAAAAGTTAAGGGACGACCATTTTACATGAATCATATGCAATACTGTCATATTTTTTTAATGCGCACAAGTGTGCATTCATTTCATCCTGCTACGCCGTGGCGCAGAATGTAAATCATTTACACCACAGCGGCACGTGTAAAACAATGATTAACCAACTAAAAGGAACATGTTCTAAACAGGCTACAATGAAACGATACTAAAAACATTAAATTAATGCGCATTTTTTCTCTCACAGCACACACGCATAAAAAAGACAAAACACATGAAATTCTTACATAATTTTGCATTGGATTAGTTTTATTTGACTGGATGTAATTTTTGAAATAAACTAACACAAATCTTTAAAAACGTCATCAATGATTAATTATGTGTACAATTTTTAGCTTGCTTTTAGCCATCCATTATTTCGATGAAAATGATTACTGTTTGTGGTTTATTGGTAAAATTATTATTGCCACAAAAATATTGGATATTATAATGTACTTTAGAACTCGTTACTATGATTATACTCGACAGGACAGACACCAGACAATGTCACCATTTGTCTAACAATCTGCCTCTATAGTCATTTTAATGCACTGAATACATTATCATAATACTTAATCCCAAGTTATTGGATTCGGTAAAATCATCCTTATTACTATGATATGTAAGTATGTTATTATGTACATTTTATCAGGTACGAGCTGATGTTCGCGACTTGTTGCGCGTAAAATATGATTTCTGTTTTATCTCATGAGAACATTTAAACGGGATTTAAATCCGTATCCTATCAACGAAGTCAGCCCATACTCTGCTTGTATACCAAATTTCATCAAAATCCGTTCAGTAGTTTCAGCGTGATTGACGGACAACCATCCAAACAAAGAAACTTTCACATTTATAATACTAGCGGCTTGTCCTGCCTTCATCTATTCACGGTCTTCTAATTATAAACGAACACAGTAAAAAATATTTACCAAAATTGGTTTAGCTATTCTCGAGCTTTGCGCTTAGCAACACATTTTGCGATAAATATTTATTTTTATTGATAGATTGCATAATGAGATATACATTTAGGTATATTTACGCATTTAACATATCACACCATATTATGGTAGCAATGAATGATTGAATAATAAATAAGTTACAAACGTTTTACTACTTCTAAACCTCAATTAAAATTATCGCACGTCACGTCGTAGATATATAAAACTAGCTACTTACGCGCGGTTTCACTCGCTCTGCTCGGTGCCTATTAATCGTAGCGTGATATTTTATAGCCTATAGCCTTCCTCGATAAATGAACTAACTAACACAGAAAGAATTTTTCAAATCGGACCAGTAGTTTCGGAGATTAGTGCGTTCAAACAAAAAAACAAACTCTTCAGCTTTATAATATTAGTATAGATAAACCGTTTTATATTTTCTTACATTATCTATTAATTGATATAATATTATTAGAAATAAAACATAAATACAATACTTGTAATATCAGAACCCGCAAAATCAATTAAACACGAATTAAACTAAATAGCTTTTAATAAAGTACTATTTTTAAATTAATGACATACTTGCATAGTACAGTTATCTCATTTTTAATACCCAAATATTAATCTAATCGTGACATAAGTCGTGGAGTCGGTAGTCGTGAAGTCAGTAGCCCGTTTCAATGCGTGGTTTCCTAATCAAACGTGAAATCGGGTCAATGCACCATAACTACCAGTCAAAAGATCTCTATGACGAGTTTTAAAAACAAAACCTGTTTCATACAGCTATCTATTAAAAAAATATTCATTTAAGACCCAAAAACAAGAAGTTCTTGTGTTGAGGTCTATCTGTCAATATCATCTGTCTGTAATTTGAAAATTAAGTAATATGATACTTGTGTATGTCTGTCTGTTATGTAACTATCGTGACACATAGTAGATACTAGGTTGATAAGCAATATGTATATTTCGGGGATTACCCGCCTGTTTTCAAGCCACACCGGGGCTCTTATCCGTACCATTTATGTTTTACTGCAATTCACATTTTTACTTGTTAGTTTGTTGATCGTAAATAAATCTTTTTAATAGGACAGCGAATTATTGATTTACGATAACGAAATTGTTAGTTTGGATTTGTGCCGAAGCAAATAATACATTATATTATATGCCTAATAGATGCTATGTTTTAAAAGGCTATATGTTGTTCCCTAGAATATTATCAATGTTGAGAACACAATCATTTGGTGTTGCACTAACACAGTAGGTCAAAGGGCGTCACATAACATGCCATTGTTGACAGGAACTAATTAATTATTCTTTTATTTCACGTTCATGTTGCGTGCCAAGGCGCTAAGCAATGAGGTCATTGGCATAAACCATATGTATACAATAGTATACATACTACCTATATCTATTCATATTGTGAGTTTGTATACTAATATTACTAATATATACATCGTACCTGAAAATCTATATACTGTAGAATAAAAATTATGATTTAAATATAATTAAATATAAGGTTATCGAATTATCATATAAAATATATTTGCAACAACGTGTTTTATGTAAAACGATATATTTATAATTGTATACATTTTGTACGAATTATATACATTCCCTAGAATTGTAAATATTTTTCAGGAATTGTATACAATTTTCAAATTCCTAAGTCTTATTCATTTTCGGTAACAAATACATTTTTAAACAATTTTGTTAAATAATTATAGAACAAATTAATATTTCCTTTAACGCCTATACTCCGTACTTCTTAAATATTTATGCTAGAACATTAAAGCGGGAAGCGTCTATGAATAGTATTCTTAACATAATAATACAATTAGGAAAAGAAAGACCTAAATAGATTTCCATATGAAATGGAATAAACGACTGTAAGGTGATTGTCAAATGAATAATTTTATTTTTGGTAGTTATAAAATCTTGTTGGAAATAATCAAACCAGTGGTTTGTAATCCTATATCAAATTTTAGTTTATTTTTAGCTATATAATGAACATCCATACACTTAAGAAAAGGGACTATACATAGTATGTTTTTTCTCTTATATGAATACCTAATGGGAGTAAGTATAAGTTTTTAACTTTTATACTTTTCGGCTTAGCCATATAACAGTTTGACAAGCTTGTCAAAGTATGCAAGTCTCGTCGTGTCTCACGGAATGCTCATGAATATGGGCCCTTGCGTGGTTTGAAACTAGTTGAGTTCCTCGTCAATCAGTTACGTGAGTAAACCAAAAAACATAATAATTTATTTTGCATGTCTCACTAATACAAATTAGCCTTTACACAAACCTAAAATAAAATTCATCATATATTCTAAGTTACCAACTATACGTTATATACCTCTATATACGCCATACGTTATATATATATATATACGCCCTATTGGCGCATATGTTCCAAGTTCCATGCTATCACTAAGAATTTTCGAAAAAAGGTTTGCTTCCCGTTGCAAAACAAGAATGTTTTTATTTAATATCGTGTTTATTTTGCTTAAAATGGACAACGAAGTTAACTTCCTGTACTAACACAAAGACTGTAATGTTATGAACTCATTGTTTACTAATCGCACTAACCCACTTCGATACGAAATGAAGAACGGTTACGCTAACCAAACTAATGACTGTATTTAGTTCATTACCACTTTTGATACCAAATCAACTGGAGCTGTGATTCTGTCTGTTATCATATTTAAACTTTATTTTATTTGCTATAAGACTTAAAATCAATAAAAACTGCTACGTTCGTGATCGCGTAATGTAATTTTTCTTGCTTTGTGTTCAAACTGCAGTACTAAATAAAGTTAATAAGATTTGTAATGATAAGATGAGAAATGTATGTAGTTTAAAATGTACCAAAATGTATACTGATAATATAATATCTTGATCGTGTACGATAAAATATTTAACATTTCAATAATTTTAAAAGTTTTAGCGATAAACGGCTGTATTAAAAATTATTATGGTCAGTTTTGTATGTCAGAACTGCAGTCTTAGATACTACAGAGCAAAAACGGAATTTTAAAAATATCATACTTCTGCGCCATTTTAATGTTAAATGCTAAAATTTATTCAATTATTCTGAGGAGTATCATAAACTCTCTAAAATGACAAAGCTCTGGTAATAACAATTAATGTCTGTATATCAAAATAAATGACTTATTTTGTATGCTAATTACGTAATTTATTACTTGCTGAATGCAGGGTGGGTGCATCCGTACAAAAATGTTAAAACGTCCAAAATAAATAATAAAATCAAGTTATAAATGTAAATAAAACAAAAGTCTATAGTATCAAATTGTCTTGTATTATAAATTTGAAATTTTGTGAATTCATGTATGTTTGTTAATTAATTACGGCAAAATGGCTGAACGGATCGCAATGGAATATGAAACATATAATCTGAAATAACTTTACATACCACTGGAACGCGAGCAATGGCAAAAGCTAGTCTGGAATGAATGGCGGATAACTCTCAATATGATAAATAAGTTATGACATTCTACGCACTTATTGCAAGCATTATATCAACATAATAATAATAGTATGCAACAAATAATATTAATAAATAAAGCTAATATTAATATTGGCGTATTGAATGAACTACTTACGTCAATAGATTAGAATGCCGTAATAATATTATGTATATTGAAAGCAATTAACACAGCTATAACTGATTAAGTTATATAATTTTTTCTCTTTATATAGGTACTTAAATCTAGTCCATACCATGCAGTTTCTTCTGCGTTCATGGATCATAATGTAATGTTTTGCAGCCTTAGCTTGATAAATGTACTACCAAACACAAAAAGGATTATTCATTTCAAATCAGTAGTTCCATAGAGCGCGTTCAAACAAACAAACAAACTCTTTACTTCTCTCTTTATATATTAGTATCATACCTACATTCATTTATCTAAATTCAGTCATAGAACAAAAGGGATTGTTATACGTATACCTACATAAGGAA
This sequence comes from Spodoptera littoralis, assembly GCA_902850265.1. NCBI lineage: Eukaryota > Metazoa > Arthropoda > Insecta > Lepidoptera > Noctuidae > Spodoptera > Spodoptera littoralis. The sequence goes on from LR824539.2 coordinate 6,687,519, forward strand.
AAAATCTCCATATACTACAAACTACAAAGTTGATGATTACGTCTTTATGTTGGTAAACAACACGTAGGTTTAATGAACGGCAGTGATGCGTGTAATCAAACAAACTGGACAAAGAAACCGACTACTCTACTTACTGTTTTTTTAGTAACAGTTTTTATTATAGTTACTGTTTATTCCGTCTTAGTCAACATTGATTCAGCTATTATAAGTGATCTTTTTATCAATAACAACTTCGTCTTTCTTTGCTATGCCTAGAAGAGATCGCTCTGAACAATAATGCTGCGCATTGTACAACATAGGTAGATATACCTACGAATGATACTAGGTTTTTTTAAAGGGAAATAATTATTGAATGACTTCTCCCGCGTGGGTGAGGTGGGAGGGAATGTTACTAACTAAAAACCAAACCGTTTCTATTCCTGCCCTTGAGGCAGAGCCTCGGCAACCCGTAATGTCCTCCGCGGCTCCGTATCAGCATCAGCCCTATTGGGTGCCAATTATAATATTACCAAACCACTTTAAAATAGGCACTTAGAAACTCTAGGTTACATTACATACAGCAGGTATTAGTTACAAATTAATGGAAGGCACTCATTTGTTTTGGATTAATTAACTAATAGCCTTAGTTACAACAGGATTATAAATCATTTTGTTTATAAACAACGCAGGCTAATGAACAGAAGACATTATGTATGTGCATATTGTACAATCGTCTAAGTCAGTGCTGTCCAAACCATACACCCTCGCGGGCTAATTAAATTTCTTACAAAAGCTGAAGGGCCAGAAAAATATTTTCAGTTGTATAACGACGTTTAATATTGTATTCTTTGCTCACAGACAAAACTTGTATACAAATCATACACTGAATTTTATTATTGTTGTTGCACATAAGATGAGGATGTTGAGATTAAAATGTGTGTCGCGAGGCACATGAAAACAAGCCGCGGGCCGCATGCGGCCCGCCGACCTTTATTTGCGCAACCCTGGTCTAAGTAGTCTATTTACAAGACGTATATTATTATTTAGCCAATAACATCCTACTTTCTTCTTAATACTAAAAATGGGAAAAATTGTGAGTTTGCGTGTTTGTGTATATGTTTGTTACACAGTCACGTGTAACAAACATATACACAAACACGCAAACTCACACATTTGAAACAGAGGTTTAGGTCTAAAGTAACCTAGAATTCCTTTTTATCCTGTGGGAACGCGGGCGATGCCGCTGGTAGGTGTTAGTATAATATAAATATTCTTACACTACTCAAAATTATATCCCTATTCAGAATTAGTGTTAATGTGTTGCGTTATTTTCTAATATTATTAAAAGGTCAATAAAGAATCAAATCCTAATAATGTTATAAACAAAAACAGATTTAGATATCATAACGACCAATCAAATCATACTTAGAGGGTCTGGACCTAAATTGCTTACGTCGCTGATGTATCAATTTAATGTAGGTACATAGTTACACATTACAAAATTAAATAGGTAGCTATAAGTAAAAATGATTGTGTAATAATCACCTAGTAGTAATATCTAATACATTTCTTTACGATAGAAACGTAAAAATAATACAAAACGGCACTAGGTTCATCAGAAAACTTCCTTAGACATATTTACCTCTATTGTAAGAATATTAAATAATTGTTAAAAAATGCAAATAAAACCTGCCGATTCTCAAGGTTGCTGTTTAATAAACAAAAAATTTGAATATCTAAAAAAAGAATATCGTTTGAATCAAATCTAAAGCAGACAGGGTATCATAAAAATCTTGTAATAAAACAATTAATATGTATTCAATACAGAATAAAAATGTCGGCATTTTAATCGGGCATTTTGTTATCACTACCTGGCAACACTGTTTAATTACTCGTTATAATCATGTTTATCATAATTATGTAGATGTGTAATCAACACGTCAGAACAGACTCTTACAGTGACTTGTAATGTTTGTGGTCTTTGTCCCGAAGTGTTCAAGCAATTTCTTGAATGAAATGGCCGCTTAGATATCTTTGCTACAGCGAATTACATCAGGAATTGATAATACGGGCACATTATAAGGAAAATACATTAGCTTGAATTCCAACCAACCTAATTTGAAGAGATGTTTCTGGAAGGTAACAATGTCGATGTCGGTCAATTTTTAAGTGTATGATTTTAAAAATTCTTAAATACAAAAACAGTCACGAAACCTCTTGATTATTTACGATATTAAATTATAATATTGATGTTTTAATCAATCATTTTATGTTGTTTCTTGATGAAAAAAAAGGTAGTAACATCAACCTAAAAAAGCAGTTTTACGATAAAGACCCAACGCTCATTCTCAACTAATTGTCAATGCGAAGTAATAAAGGCAAAAAAAAACAGTCTTATGAATATAAAACCTCCTTTTTTAAAGTCAACAGAACTTTAAATAAAAACAGCTCAATTAATACAGTAAAAGAGGAGTTGTAAAAGAGTTTTACTATGTTTATAAAAGTATTTATCGTTATCACAACAATTTCTGCCTGCAACTGTAACGCACCTGTGTGATCTGAATTATCAATTAGGCCGTAAAAACATAAGTTATCGTAATAACCTTTGCTATCACATTTGTGTCGCCGAAAAGGAAAACTGTAGCAATTTACCCCTCCATAATTATTTTTACATAAACACTATTGCTTCAATGAAACTTCAATGTAATTTATTGCGTTACGAATTCGCATCGCATCGCATCCTAGTTTTGTTAACGAGCCCTAAATTCCGGGTCACCGCGATATATTTATTAACTAGAATAATTTATATTAATAGTTTTTAGGTAGCATATATTTTAATCATGTGATCTTATAAAAATAACTTTATAAAGACTCTGATATTATAAACTAAAATACTAAATGTTTTTACATCTATTATAAGGCTATAAACATTAGCACTAATAATATGTTCTATAAGAAGTTTACCTCCTATTATATATTAGCACCTTATTCTATATACTATACTTAAAACTGAAATTCGATAAACAGTAGCTTGGCATAATATTTCTGAATTTAGCAAGTAGGTATAAAATATACTTTACAAAATATTATAATAAGGCTATTTTCTATACCTTGTAAGGGAAGATATCATTAACTAAAACTACCACTGTCGATTTACGTATCTAAAATAAAAATATGAACGCGTTTTACTATACCTACTAACTGACATTTAAAAATACCAACATAATATTATTGAATGGCATGCAACTGATGCGGAAATTTACCATCTAAGAGAGACATTAATTTAATCGATTTCAGATCAAACTTGCACAATTTTCCTTCCAATAAAGTGCGTTATAAGAAGCGACATTCCGTGTATACCTACACAAAGGAAACATTCCACAGGACACAATTAATGGATACTTCCTCATGCTCCAAATTCTTACATTGAGCGGTGACTCAAAGCGTAGGAGATGAGAAGCGACCGGCACTTACGTCGTTACCTTAATGCTACCCTCAGTGGTACCTAATCGGCTTATTCTTGCTATCATCTTATTATTACCGACTACGGTACATAGTTCAAACATGCCAATGCTCAATCTTCGTAGGGCGTGTGGTCTGAGCGCACTACTTAATTGAAATTAACGCATCCTATTGCATGACAGAGGGAGGAAATCCTCAGTTCTGAGTTGAAAAGGAACAGCATCGCTTCAATGGAATAATGTTCGAATGCACGAACACTGAACATATTAGTGGCATTGACCTCTAGGGTTCGAGGCTTTCGTACCGTAAATACACAATATGTTCAGAAAGCTGACTAGTTTGTTCTAGATCCTAAGTAAAAAACCTCAACTTGATACATTGTCGCACCTAAAAATTGTTAATTAAGGATGTTATACTTAATATTACCTACTAAATTGTCGTTAGATTTTAACTAAGATACCTGTCATTATAATAAGATTACCTAAACAAATTATTCCACCTGCTAGATAGAATTTTAACTAAAACCTCTATCTAATGATAAGTGCGTAGATAATCGTAGATAAAATGTTACCAAGTCTGTTATATGATAAAACAATTGACCGTGTTATTGGGGACTTACTATCATCGAAACCAGGGGCATACGTATAGTAAATAAACTGTTGAAATATCTGTAGGTGTGTATCCAAGGTCTGGACTAGGTCATTCCGATACCTTTGGCTACGTGCACCTCGTACTTCGATAACGTTATCGACAATGTTAACTATGAATCATTTGCAGGTGGTATTGATTCTATATTGAAAGCATTCTTTATTAAAAATGGTATACAGACAAGCCACATTTTTAAATTAACCCAAAAGTTACATGTGACCCGGTTTCATTAAATAATAACTGAACTCTATATCAAGTGTATTTTGTAATAGTATTGAATCAGTAATAGGTACTTCACAAGCGTTAAAATTAATTTTAATCATACCTATGTACCTATATTTAATGGTATTGCAGTTTTGAGGTAAATGACCCAGAAACAGCTGCTCAAACATTACAATTGATATTGGTTTTGGTTCCACTGTCATAACACCGTATATAGAAATGAAATCGAATGTCTCTTAATATAAACACGTTAAATAATATATTACTATAAAGTAATATGCAAAATATTACTCAATCCTTATGGATTGAGTAATATTTTGCTTTGTTTTTAGAAATAAAGCTAAATGGGTGCAGAATATTTAATGCGGAAACCTGCAAAGTAAATAAATTTAATCGTTTATAGTTACTTATTATGTCTAATTGTCTACCTAGATATCATTTGAATGTTTAGCCATACAGGTGTTTTACCTTACAGGTGTTAAAATAAATTATCTAAATCCTCGATCTGATCAATATATTATTAAAAATTAACCTATTCAATGTAATTCTTCGAAAATATAATGACGATTTTTGTGAACCTTAGGTAATACCGATCGTAACTACACACAAACAAACAAAACCCTATAAACAATGGTTACTTACTTTAATTTTATTCCTGTTTCAGAAAACAAACAAGTGGGAATATTTTCATCAATGGACGACTGCGCAATGAAAAAAGTTTTAGGCGAAGATCGTGTTACATATTACAAGATGACAGAGTACAAGACATGCTCACTATCAACGAATCATTACACATAGCAGCAGAACTCAAATTAGGAAATCATATTAGCAAACAACAGAAAAAACGACGAGTAAGTATTTTGAATAGTCGATTACGATATTTAACTACAATACTAAGTTCTACTCATTGATAGAATTCGAATTCCATTAGAAAGGGCTTATTGTTAAGTACTGTACATAAATCCAAACTAACTAATGTTAGGGCTGATAGAGCAAGATTTTAGCCATAAGATTTTTAAAATCAAAAACGTAATGACGCTTAGTTTTAATAAAAAAATCCAAAAACTAAACTTAACATCTCATTTGATTCGGATAATTGAACAACGAGGCCTTCAAATACGATAAATACACAAATAGGATTAATTGAATGTAATAAACTGATTTCATCATAAATATTTTCTAATCTTTTAAGGTCGAATTATTTAAATGATCTCGACTTGTAATCGCTATTATTATCAGTCACAAAATGTATGAACTTGGTACATAAGGACTATCTAACTACGATACAATCACAAGTCGTATTCAATAATCTATTTCATGAAATTGAACAAATATACCTGCAACCTTAATGCAAAGTTAGGATATCTTGTATTTTAATAAGGAACCGTAATATACTATTAATATATTCAACTTACAACTAATGCATGATTTGTTGAGCATGCAAATGCAAAACCACATTTTAAAATCTTATAATTATTTTTTATACTGTATGACTCCATCTAAAAATAATAATGAATGTCTTTCTCTTTTCAGATACATGAAATAATCACATCCCTCGGTTTAAGTAGTTCTAAGCACACTAGAGCTGGTCTTTTGTCTGGTGGTCAGAAGAAAAGGCTGGCAATAGGTTTGGAATTAATCAGTGACCCACCGGTTATGTTCCTAGATGAACCTACAAGGTAATTTTCTAAACTAAGTATTATTTGTTACGACTAGGTATCTAGGTAGTTTTTATATCTGCTCTTTAAAATTTTGGCCTTGGCAACTGAAGACCGTGACAATTGACGCCCGTTGTATGTACAGCCAATAAAAGCGACCCACTACATCCTTTCCTCAGAGGTCAAAGTTGAATAAGAAACATCCAGCAATATTTGGATCAATCACTCACTGAGTACTTCGTAGACTGACATTTCTTTAGTAGTAGTCATTTTTGGGCAATAAACCATCAATTCTATTTAGCGACAGACACTGACATCCTGCCTCTATTTTTGTAGTCTGACAGCAGACTTAACAAACACGATACTGCCGCATGAAACACTCAAAAGCCGCTTCCTTAGGTACTATTAGAACAACGTTATCTAAAACAAATCAGAGGGATTAATGAAGGAATTAAATATTCAAGATAACGACACACGCTATTTAGACACTTTCAAAGTAAATATATTTATGCTCTTTGAATAATATTGTGAGATGAAAAAGTGTGTGTTTCAAAATCCTATTGTTTATCACACTTTACACACGCAATGACTTGTATGAAACACACTGAAGTTTATGTTAAAATTATAATAAAATGATAGGTTTATTTAAATAACAATAAGGTAGATGCCTAATTTTTATTTTAATGTCCGTCTGGTAGATTATTTTAAATCATTACACTTTCAACGATATATTGAAATGAAATGAAATTTGAAATGTCGCATGACGTCACTTCTATGTACATTTTATACGTGGAAATGACGTTTTAGACAACACTTCTAAACTTCGATTCGTTTTATCTAAGTATTGTTTTATTATACGACAAAATAAAAATGTGTCTAATAATTTTTCATTACCTAACTTACGGACTAATTAGATTTTTAATTTTCAAACCCTGTCATCATACCAATTGTTACTCAAACAATACTGTTTATTTCAATGATGTTGCATTCTTATTTAAAAGACTAAATTTTGTAGAAAGTGAATATGTTTTTTCTAATCTCATATAAACTCACGATTCCGATTCAGAGCTAGTTATCAATTGATATTTTAATGATAACACTTATCTAGATAATAAGGTGACACTAAAAACATTGTAATTTAATCCAATATATGGCATTAAATTGAATTGTACCTATCTGGTGATTGTTACAATGTAACTTCCAACCAATGAGGAAGCACAATTATTCTTAAAATTTTAAATGGCACCTTAGATATTTTTTAAATTTGATAAGGTTTATCACACGATTTTATGCAGTAGTAGTACATAGTACTAAGATGCAGGTAATACGAGTATTAAAAAATATCACTAGCATAAAAGAAGACTATACTACATAGAAGACAAGAAGACTAAAAGACTATAAGACTATAGGAAATCTATGGCTATAACCCAGTTTAAAGTAAATAACATCCAAATTTTCCGGTCGATATTTTGTTATCAATTCATAACTTGCTTAACTATATTTAGGTTTGTTTTTGTTTTGACCAACGTTACGAAAACAATTTAAACTTTATCTGTTGCTATGCCACAAGAAACATTTTTGTGTTTGAGTTAATACCTATGTTTGTAAGTTTATCTTTTCCATGCAACGTTGGTCCATTACTAAAAATAAATAATATGTATAAATAATGTGTGACATGGTATGAAAAAGTTCTTAAAACAAGGAACAAAGAGTTCAACTTGATTGTATCTTCTTTCCAGTGGGCTGGATAGTTCAATATCGAAGCAAATAGTATATTTACTTCACCTTTTAGCGCGGCAAGGGCGGACGGTGGTGGTGACCATGCACCAGCCGTCCGCCGCTCTGTTGAGCATGGTGGACCGGTTGTACGCCGTGGTCGGGGGCCGCTGTGCTTACGTCGGCTCCGTACCGCAGCTCCTGCCCTATCTAGAACATATGAACTTAATGTGCCCGCCCTACCATAACCCTGTGGACTTTTGTAAGTATACCTTTGTAGATTTAAAGTATATTTTGTCCTTAACTGTGATTTTTAGAAGATTTTTTTATGTTCTCGATATTACGAAACATATTCAAGACAAATTAATGCCTATAAATCTGGTAAATTTAGAACCAGTTCTTTCTCTGCAACTAAATCGAAATTGGCCAAATTATTGTAGACTTAATAACAAAAACTTAGGCGATTATGTTTATCTACGAATATTTATATGCTATTCATTTTTATTTCACGTCCTGGGCTGGGACTAATGTCCACTTTTAATCGGTTCAGATGATTCAATATTACATCCTGACCGGAATAGGAATCAACTGAATAAAAAATTAACTGTCATGAATCACATATATGAATGAGCTGTACATTTGTTACTAAAAGTTACTAAAAGGTATCAAAAGTACTAAGTATAATTTGTCGAGTACCGGTTTTATAGACACAATTAAAGAACAATAGGTCGCGGTCACCGGTGACCGCTTGGTGTTTGACAGTTTAAGTTTTCGGCTTACTCACGTAACTGTTTGACAAAGAACTCGACTAGTTCAATTCAAGCCATGCTAGATGCTCATATTCATGAGCAGCATTCCGCGACCCGCGACGCGGCGACTGTCGCGCTGCTACTTCATAATGTGTATAGTAATAGAACCTTTAATCCTTTATCACGTTCCAATAGCTGCATATATTTCTCAAAAAAAAATATAAATTATGATCGTTTCTTTTCAGTAATCGAAATATGTGTAGAAAATGCGAGTGACCTAGTGGAGAGCTCTGGAAACGGGAGGAACAATAGATGGACTGCAAACATATCTCATGAGACTGATAGTAATTTAATAGGTATGTACTATTTACATTATAATTTTATTTGCTAATAAATACCTAGTATTTGCTCATTTAGACATCCCATCCACCAACAACCCATAAACCACCTCTTAACTGAGAGTTTACCTTAACGGATCACCTAAACTAACCGTTCTTTTAGGCGTCACTTGTAGGTTGATGAAAATCAAAATATTATAAGCGTCACCCACCTTAGCTTAGGGGTTCCTTAAAATTTTAAAGAGGGTTGTGGCAACTGCATTATTCAAATTGTAACCACTTCTAGTAAGCCTTGCGACTTAAGCTGGTTAATAAATAACTAATGAATGAGTTTTATCCTTTTAGTCGTTAAGTCGATAGCGTGATGTATTAAGTAAATGATGATATCGTATGATTTGTATGCAAACCGCGTGGAATCCTTGAACCAATAAGTCGCACGTCGACTACTCTAGATATGGACTTCAATCGAAACTAACTGAATAAATCATAAAATCATCATTATTTAATGAACTCGCACTTTGAGTGACACCTTTTACTGGTTTTAATAAATTGTCTAAATTGTTTACTTTTGTATGAAATATTGTTTCTCAGTAAGTGAATTATGTATGTGATTCTTTATGAGAAATAAAGATATTCTAAACCTAAAAATACTGATTGCGATCAAAAATAGCAATCTTATAGTTTTACAAGAGTAATACAGTTTTATACGAAAAATGGTCTATGGTTTGGTAAATTTCTCCAACTAAAGCTTGCTAGTCAAATTCCACTTTCGGAGTTCATCGACACCAATAACAAAATAATCCTCAGTTAAATTCTAAGAATTACAAATCGCCTCATACACTCAAATATACTCAGTAAAATCAAAAAAATCAAATTGATTACGAAAATATTTTCCTTTTTTCAGAAATATCTAGTCTAAGTGCCTGTAAAGAGGTTTGCCTGACGACGCTGCCGGCTCCTAAGGAGGATCCGACGAGTAAAATACTATTAGCACTGAAGAGTACATACACCACGTCGTTTCTTAAACAATTTGCCACGCTAACTCGGAGATCACTTCTGGTAAATACCAACTAAAATCATTTGAACTTCGACTTTACTTTCTTTGCCATCTCGTTAATCCAGATTAAATTCTCCCAAATCAATGATTTGATCTCTCACATCTCAAGACATAATTTTCGGTTCGGCTTTGACAAGTTTGTTTTTGAGTAAATGAGGTCTACAAAGTATGTAGTAACTGTAACAATTACTTCGATTTTAATTCATTTGTAGGTACTATTCCTTTCACATCCGGAATAGAAACTGGAATCACATCAACCGACATTCTAAAGTCTTATTATAAAAATCGAAACTAACAATATAATTATTGTGAAATGATACGTTTCGAATGTACGTTCATGTAAACACTATCATTTATTACACATCTGTGTTTATAATTTGTTTAACGGAACTTTGACTTATGTTTTACACTGCGTGCTTGCCCCACTTTCCAAAACGTTTGTCAATGTAAAGAGTCTTAAGAACTATTTAGACCTCATTGAACCAATTCTAATTAAATCTCTTCCACGATAATCCGTGAAAAATCTTATTTTATCTGAACTAGATAATTCTAGCTCAGTTAAAGACTACCAGAACAAAAATTTTACACATTTTTTATAAAGCTTACGCATCAATATTCTATCTCCAGTAAGCCAATCTGCAGAAAAATAGATTATTAAGGCAGGAATTTGCTCATTCTTATCTTGCAGACAATATGGAGAGACCCCTCGTTCACTCTAATGACGACAGGCATCCACTGCGCGATGGCGCTCTTCATAGGATTCCTATTTTACAACATCGGACATGACGCTAAGTACGTGCGGGACAACTACAACTTCTTGTACTTCAGCCTTATGTTCCTCATGTTCACCGCTTTCAGTGGTGTTACTATCAGCTGTAAGTATATCTTATTTAGTGTTTACTTTTCACTTAGGTAAAACAAATTTTTCCTCTCTTTAAATATTTACATGGCCACGTTAAAATGTATGCATTTAAACGCAACAAGTTTAACTGATCATAAAAGTTACACAGTAGTTGCGTGGGTGAACTTGAAAGCGATGGAGCAACTGCATCTGACTCAGAACGCGTTACGAGGCCAAGAGGAAGCTCCAAATGAATAATATTAATCAACAGTTACAAGATCAAATGTTTATGTTGTTCGCATTTTGTTACAGATTCGTTAAGAGACATTGCGTGTTCTTTGTTACGAATGTTCTGGCTCTAATCCAAAATATCGTAGTAGTCTACAAGAATTTGGCCATAAACCCAAAAAACACTATCAATTCATAGCTCAAAAGCTATTAACTTTCACTACTCATTAGCAAAGAGACATAATATTTCTTAAACAATAATACCATTCAACAAGTCAACAAAAATACAGTACAATTTTTTGTTTACAGTTCCTGAACAAATCCCTGTGATCCGACGAGAACATTTCAACAGGTGGTACACAACGGGTGCCTACTATACTTCGACTATAGCATCGACATTACCAACACAGACTGTGTGCACACTGTCGTACGCCTTCATTGTGTACTGGCTTACTGGACAACCTACCGAACTGCGACGGTTCGCCGGCTTCTGCTTCATACTGCTCTTAGTATCGTACGTCGGATTATGCAAAGGACTGCTTATTGGATCCTTGTTTAATGTTAAGGTTTGTACTGACGTTGATATAATTTGTATGACTATTGCTCAAATAAACATCAATAAGTAAAATTTGATCTTCTAAAGCGTCTCTAATGATGGACGTTGATCGAATATAGTAGAGTCAAAAATGTAAATGCTTGGAGTTGACGTAATCAGCTTTAACTTTGTCGTATCGATGTCAATAATCCTGTATTTAATATACTGGATTTTGGATTTTATTATATTCGACTAGTGTTTATGCCAAAATAATTTCGTCTATTCTATTCGATTGCCATAAATACATAAGAAAAAAAATATCGAATACTTACTAATGATATTTGATTTAGTAATAAACCTTATTTTATAACAATTGACTATTTCCAGAATGGAGTGGTATTCGGACCATTCTTCATAATGCCGTTCACCGTGTTCTCTGGGTTCTTCCTCCGATACTACGACGCTCCGTTCTTCGTGCGATGGCTATTCCAGGCGTCTTTCCTCAAACACGGCCTTGTGGGCCTCGTATTATCCATCTACGGCATGGACAGGCCCAAACTCGTGTGTTCAGAATTATACTGCCATTACTCCTACCCCAATCTATTCCTACAAGACAACTACATAGTCGGTGAAAAGTTTTCCATGCTTATTCTTGCACTGTTCTCTATAGGAATTATTGTATCAATATTTGCTTTTATCATATTAAAAATAAGATTAAAGAGCAAATGGTAATATATGGGGACTGGAAATGGAATGAGTTAATGAAAGTGAGACGGGATGTGAAAACCTCGTCATCTTAATATATAAGTATGACAACGTAACTAGTCTGTGTGAAGAGCGAGCCATAGAATGCACAGGGTGTGTGTGTAGTGCCAGCATTATTAATTATGATATTTTTACTGGAATTTTAATAAAAAAAACTACATCGAAAGAAAATTCATTAGTAAAGGCTATACCTATGCCTATTTTAAATTATGAAATGTCACAGAAATATTAAAGTAAAATATCAGTTGCATAAATAAAAATGAAAACGATGCGAATGTTCTTCATCAAAATAGGACAGAATTTATTTTGGAGACAAAATAAATTGTAATTTAAAATATGCTAGACATTCCAATGTAAGTGTAAATAGTTTTTATTTTAAGTATCAGAAATAACCATAGTATGTACCGTTATCACAAGCTCAAAGTGTTTACATTATAATTTAAAACATGATGTGTACAAGTATGTAAGTGAATACCAATTGTAAAAAATAATATAAATGTGAACTTTTATAATAAATGTTGTAATAAAAAATATTTCTATAAGTACTTGTAATTCATTAATAAACTAGAATAAGAAATTAATATAACAATAAAAATGTATAAAGTAGATCAGAGAGTTACAGTAAACACATGAATTCCTTAGTATTAGGGGTACGGATTCATCAGCCCTTACCGAAAATTAAAAATATATATACATATTACATAATATATATTTAAAAATCTGAATACTACCTTAGCCACCCTCAGTACTAAAGAAATCACGTACGTACCGTAAAGTTCGTTTATTTAATACCAAAGATTACAATTATCATTACAGGCATGCTGTTTTTAAATATACACATTACTAAGAATAACTATGGAATTACAGTTTTGGTAATAAATAAAAAATTAGGTTTCGATAACTTTTTATTACATAAACAAAATTACAGACACATTAATTAATACTTTAATAATTATTTCCAAGAATCAACTAAGGGGAAATTAAAGGTAATTCGTTTGGAATGCCTCAGGGTATCATTTTTGGCCCAACCCTGTTTTCCTAAATTTTTCACACATTTCCGGGTTCCGTGCAAATAAATTCAATTTCAAGTCGATTTCAAAGATATTATAATTTATTTTTGTATCCTCCTACTAAAAACAGTAAATTAATGCTAAAATGCTATTTTAAGTGTACGATCAAACTATAAAAATAAACATATACAACATAAGAGAATGGGTGATTGGTAACTATATTTTTATATATCTTAACAATTTAAAATTAACACCTTCAGAAAACTAATACGAATTATCAAAAAATAGAATATTAGAACAAATTGATGCACAAAACTAATATTATTGGAAGTACAAAAATTCGTATATCTTTAACACAAAGAGATTATAATACTGATTATTTTGATAGTTTTAGGCTAAATGTGAATATTTCCTTAATATATTCGTTCTAAAGATAACGTAGGCGATACAGCAAAATTAGAACAACTTTAAGATTTTTTATAAAACGTCTCAGAAATTATTTTATCTGATTGCAATTAAATTATATTGAAAACATTTTATTTTCTATTCTTCCAATGTGAATAAATATATTTTGCAAATTTTGACACTATTTTGTTTTTCTTTAGAAGCCAATTTCCTTTACTTTACAGTGAAAATTCTTTATGGAAGATAACATGATATTTTTACTATTTAATATGTTCGTCCGAAATCGTTGAACGGCCTTCGATGAGCTACACGCTTGTTCTGAATTTTTTTATGGAAACAATGAATGAATTAAATATTGTATTTTAGTAAAAATATAAGTTAATATAGAATCTACAATTATTTTATTTTACTAGGTACCTCAATGATGCCGTAACTAGATTAATGGTTATCTTATCTTATAAAACGGAAGAGTTTGTTTTTTTGTTTGTTTGTTTGTTTGAACGCGCTAATCTCCGTAACTACAAGTCAGATTTGAATAATTCTTTTTGTGTTGGATAGCGCATTTATCGAGGCTATAGGCTATAAAACATCACGCTACGACCAATAAGAGCTTAGCAGAGCGTATGAAACCGCGCGGAAGTATCTAGTACTATTATATAAAGCGGAAGAGTTTGTTTGTTTGTTTGTTTGTTTTAACGCGCTAATCTCCGTAACTACAAGTCAGATTTGAATAATTATTTTTGTGTTGGAGAGCACATTTATCATTATTATCTACTCATAAAACATCACGCTACGACCAATAGGAGCTGAGCAGAACGTGTGAAACCGCGCGGAAGTAGCTAGTATTGAATATAGTCACCTAGAACATTGCATTTCCTAGCAAGCGTCATTTACGTGTCCGATCATAAAAGATCATAAATGAACTTCACCTCACTAGACGGCTAGAAGGTATATGGATCGTTTATCGCTTAGTATGCAGGTAATAATTACAAGATATACCTTCAATGCACTCACTCATTACCTAAATAAATGAATTATCTCATAAGAAATAAAAAATGTTGACTTGCCTTGCCTTAAGTGCACGGTTGGTGCGGGACTAGGCAACTGGCTACCGCGCAACATGTCGCAGGTTCGATTCCCGCACGGAACAACTCTTTGTGTCCAAACAGATTGTTTTTCCAGGTCTGGGTGTCATGTGTATGTAAACTTGTATGTTTGTAAACGCACGTACGACATAGGAGAAAATCCTAGTGTGGGGAAACGTTATAAAAAAATCTACTTCAACTAACCCAATATTAGGAAAATCACATAAAATGCCGGAAAAAATTTGATCCTAACCTTAACAATACCTACCTATATTTAATTTATCGGTAGTAATTATCGCGCAGGACATTCAAATTATAATAAGCTAAGATAAGTAAGACTGATCATTATTGTGTATCTAGTGATAAATAATTATAATGAAGATAAATATCACAGTAGTCGGGGTACCAGGGCACCGTGTACTAGTGTGTTATTGCGTACTGTGTCTCGGAGAGGAAATCTCGCAGTCTTGCGACCGGCGAGCGCCTGCATCGCTCCAATTTTCCAATTCCGCATAATACGTGATAATCATCAGCATCCGTCCCGCTTCGTGACACTTTAAACTAAGATAATAAAGTTTTCTGATGCCAAGATGGACGTGGAAGCCGCTCGAGATGATATTAGTGTCGAAGATGGAAGTTTTATTGTTTACACCGATATATTCTACACAGTTAAACTATCAAGTAAGTAAGTCGAATTACTTTTCGTAAATCACAAAGAATAAAATTATTTCGATCGAATTTTCATTGTTTAGTGTCATTTTAAATGTCGTGTTGAATTACCTTTTGCCTTTTGCTATGATGAAAAGTATGTGAAGGCAATCGAGTATTCATTGCGTTTGTATACTGTGCAAACTGTATTCTAGCAGATAAAATATTCGTAGTACTAGTACAACATATTACAAATATATGCTGCAAGTGCATTTATTTATTGACTGGGATATTACTTATGCTTGCACTTTGTACCCACGCAGCGAATTATTAGCATACTTATCAATAGAAATTGCATCATTTTCTAAATAAAATTGATAAATAACATAATTAAAATAGTTAAAGGGATTATCTACTTAAAGTATTAGCGTTTGTTTAATCATAATCAAATAATCAGATGTAAAATATAGAACTATCATGATCTAGGAATTAAATATTTTAATCGTTTTAATACTTGGTACTTAGTGACCACCTACTCGTTAAGTTACGGTATATTATTATAGATGTGATCCCCTTAACCTTACAATTTATTATGAATGCAACCATTTTTTTATTTATAGTCTGTTTTGAATACGAACGAAACTAAATTAAAAGCTAATGTAGTTCCGTTTATATACAAAAGCGATTAGTTTTTCCTATAATATATCCAGCAGCTGTAGCCAAATACCATTTAGCACTTGTCTACTTGTAGAGTAGAAAACCAAAATGGACTTGACGTAAATTTTGACACTTGTCATTGTCATCCCCATACATTTAATTTTCTACTCTCTCGGTAGATAAGCACTAAAATGGCGTTTGGCTAAAGGCACTGGTATTATAAACCGATAGATGTTTATTAATCTAACTTACGAAAACTACTGAACTCATGAACTGGTTTAGGTAAAATTATTGACCTAAAATTAATTTAAGTATAGTGATTCAAAGTACATACAGAAGTCAATTTTACAAAAAAAAAATATTAATTTTTATTTAAAAATTTACGTGCATAGAGAATAGGTATATAACAAATTAATTAACGAATTTAGTCATTATTGTTGTAAATGTATGTAATATATTATAATTTATGAGTCAGAAGCTATTAATATTTACATGAGATAACGACTGCTGACATTTGTTTTTGTCAAGAACTCGTGTAAATAAATTAACAAACTTCTGTCAGCGACTTCACTCATATGTAGGTAAATTAGAACTTTTCTGTGGAATAGGTATCGATCCTATAAAAACGTAGGGATTAAAAATAAAACATAGGTACATTACATTATACCTACTCCTTGAAAAGCGAGGTATGCAGTGGTAAATGATTTTTAAAAATCGGTTCAGTTATTTTGGAGCCTTCGTCATTGCTAAAATATAAACGATATTAAGTAAGACTTAATTATTTTACCTATTAATGTCTATTGTCATATGTAGATATATGTATCTGCAATATGTACGTGTTTTAATTCCTTTTTTATTTTACATTAGCGACCCGCCACGGCTTCGCACGGGTGGTATATGCATGTATTATACATATAAACCTTCCTTAAGAATCACTCTATCTATTAAAGCCCCATTAAAATCCGTTGCGTAGTTGTAAACATCTAAGCATACATAGGGACAGACAGACAGAGGATAGCGACTTTGTTTTATACTATGTAGTGATTTAAATTCATTACTAGCTCTTGCTCCCGTCATATTCTCTTCTCTGTGACACCCTAAGGTCTGGTTGGTAGATAATACCTACGGCATTAAGTCCACCTAATGTACACATACATGCATGGATCTTCAATAAATACATAAATCAGTCAATATCAAAAAAGCTCCTAATAAAATCTCCTTTAAACACCAAGTTTATGAATTTTATTTAATATCGCTGCTAGGTCTAGGTCTTCGTCGATATATATTTGTGTATGTATTTATACCTATATATTTTATGCATATGACTATATATAGACTATTTACTATTATGTAATATATATGTTTAACTATATTATTTAATAATTACCATTATTTTTTCCTCTCTCTCTCTCTCTCTTTGTTGTTAGTTTATTCTCCGTACCTCAGTTTTCGCAGATTTTCTACTTAAACCCTAAGGTTGACTGGTAGAGAATGCCATATGGCATTAAGTTCGCCTTATGTGCCATAAACAAATTATGTACATTAAAGAATAAATAAATTTACTCAAATAAAATAATATAATTAAGCTGACTGATAGTTCTTTCTTCTAAGACACAATACCCTGGAATGATATAAAATGAACTGTTTCATAATTAATTTTGAACTTACTTTAAATGCTTTGAAGTAAAAGATATTTAAGTAAAGCAAGTAGGTAAATATTTTGAAGGCCGACTGGTTGTTTATACCTATACTAAAAGCTTTTGGTTGCACGATACAAAAATATGTGCGTACGATTATGTATTTTATTGACTACAGTACAAATATTAAAAAAATATCTAAGAACGTTACTCTCAGTAAGTGAAGACTATATTGATAGTCAGGTACTGAGTACAATTAAATGATTTACTAAACATTCTTCAAAACAATACTTATGCATAATTAATTTTAATTCTAATGGCTATGCTTCTTCTTATACTAGTATAGAAATATAGTAATATTTCTGAAGTATAGAAATATAGTAATATTTCTATATTATAATCAATCAAATAACTATCACAAGTCTCAACAAGATAATTTGACGAGTTTGTAGAGAACCCTCTCTATATGCGATGTAAACGGTATGTTGATACTACCAGCCAGTCTCACAAGCGCTTGCGCACAAATCGCACGCATAGTTAAATCAATGCTGCGTTCGAAATAAACCGTTCCATTTTCAAAATATTTTTTATACCATAATGGATGTAGAACTTGGTGCCCGTGATGAAATTAAAAACAAATGTGATGTGTCCGTATTTGTGGGCGTACAGTTCAGGATTTCCAATGGTAATTATTTTATTGTTGTTATATTAAGTGAAAGTTTACGCGGCAATACTTTAGTGTTACGAACGGTGTAACTGCTCGACTATGTTCATATTTCTTCATAAAATACTTAAGATACAATATAAATTACGTGTTTTTAAAAGGATATAGGATATGTGTATCAAGGTTTTAGTGACAACTATACGTAGATAGCCATAAGAACAATAAATAGTGGTCATATACATAACTTAAAGATGACTGCAAATATGCAGACTATTACTTTTTCTTTCATTCCGAATATCTTTTATTTTAAGTAATGTAACTATAAATATTTGTTGTTATTCAAGACATGTTTCTCCTGTATTTGACCTTGTACTTAGAAGTCTGCATAACAATATTTGATTGACCACAACTTACTCTGTCATACTTTGATGTAATTGTTTAATTTACATCTAATTTATTAAAATCTAATTCCGTAAATAGAGGCCAAGGTAAAGTCTTCATTTAGATGCAAAAACAAATAGTTTCATTTACTAAAACATCATACTTTGTTACCCTACCATACCAAGGTATATGAACCAATAGAGACAAACCTCAAATAGGGAAAATTATTCAAATGTTCGCGTTCACCCCCCCCCCCCATACTAAAAACGTGTAGGATCAAACAGATATATGCTAGTACTTCCAATTCGTTGATAGTTTTTTTCTGGAATTTTTAAAGGGCTTTCCGTGACACGGACGCGAACTGGTAAATGGACGCGAATAGGCGAACTTACTCTGCATTTAGATAAAATCAATATTTATAAATTTTTACCTTATAAGTATTGCAGAGATTTCATTTGATACAAAATCTAAAACTCAGCATAAATCCAAGCATAAAATCCAGCATAAATCCACTGTTCATATTATTTTATGTTTCTTTGAATTTGTTATTGGTTTCCTTGTTATTATTTAACTCTAAGCACGTGCTACGTGGTTTTCCGTAGATGTAAAATATATTATTTTAAGTAGTATATTTGTATGAGTAGATAATGAGTAAGTCAGATTGTCCGACATATTATTATGATATATTGTCCGTTGGTCACTCCAACTCTACCGTAAGTCGATGAAAAATAACCTGTGAAATTCGCAGATTTTTAAATATCCTAAGCGCCGGTTTCACCACCTCTATATAAGTACCTGATAAACTTATGTGACTGAATGTTCACACATATTACGTTCTTAATTCAAATTTATCTGGTAGATAACGGCTATCCAGATATTGTGAAACAGACCCTTAGTCTAAGAAATAAGTAGGTAGCTACATAAAGCAATTTTTCTTCTATTGGTTTATTCTACCTGCTATTTATTGACCAATCAAGCCCTCAATTGATAACGAATTAATTAGAACAGTGGATTACCTCCATATTTACACATGGATACTAGATTATTTTAGGAAACAAGCATGTATGATCTTGTTGTTAGTAATAATTGGGTCTGTAGTAATTCTTCAAATGAGTTATCAGTGTGGTTATCATTGTATTTGGCATATTTTTATCCCGGCCTTCCTACGCAGGTCAAATGACCATTATCTCCAGAACAAATACGTCACAATCACTTATCTATTGTTTTACTCATGGCCCAATGTTTGACATAATTATTTAAAACTTTAAACGCATTAAGCTAACGAATATGAATGTTATATTTGTAAAAAGTACATGGAAACGCCTGTTATGAGAATTGCGTCATTTCATTAACGAAGCGAAGCCCAAACGAAGCGCACCTATAGTGTTCCGTAGCGCACGCGTATGTGGACTTCAAATATAATCAAAACGTGAAACATATTAAACCTTTAAAAAGTATTGCATTTGTTTAACCATAACCACCGGGATATTATTCGATTTAAGTGACATATTAATATTAAAATTCACAATTTTGAGACATGGATGAATGAAACTTAAAAGTGTATTATGAGCCTCATACTAACTGAAAACATGTGAAAATTTGCTAATGATTCAAGTCTGCGTTACTAGATTTTATTATATGATATTACGACACTATGCTTCTAAGTATAAGGGGCAAAGTTGCAGTATTATGCGCCTAGATTTATATCAGTTTCCATACACACGAACATCTGAAGTGATTGTTATCATCTACATGTACCACAGAGGTAATGACAGCAATGATCATGACCTTACTACCCTATCCTCATATTATTGACTAGCTTCTGCCAGTGGCTTTGATCGCGTCCCCGGTGGTAAAAAGTAGCCTACGTATTAGTCCAGACCATAATGTAACCTGGTCCCAAATCTCATTCCGGTCTCTTCAGCCATTTTGATGTATAAATAAAAAATAAATAATAATAAATAAAATGTTAATTTGGTGTAAAAAGCCAGATTACAAAATAAATCTTACTATCTATATGTAAAACCTGAACTAGGTCCAAGCCAAGTTTCAGGTTAAAAATGTGCTGAAATATTTAAGATACAGTAACATTGCTTATAAAACTAAATAAGTATTTTATGTCTAAATTAAATTACGTGTGATGTGACATAGTAACAAAAATACATACAAACACGCACACTCACAAACACACAGTCACAATTTTTTCCATTTATAGTAACGGTTCAAGCTGCACAATTAAGTTTGTTTCTTAATGTATATACCTACTTTTTCGGGTTAAAAGTACCCAGTGGATATTAAAATATAATCTTACCTAGTTTCATCTATTTTGCGAATATTATAAGTATACTTAGATCGATTATAGTAATAACCTTTAATTATATCAGTAAATGACATTTTAAACTAATTTACTTACTGATAAGATTATTTGCACTACAGAAGTACCTATATGAAAGTTTGATATGAATAGAAAATAGGAACATTGCGGAATTCACCACAATAGCAGCTAACGTTAATTTTAATGTAGGTACTCTATACATTATTTTTTTACATAATTGTTTAGTTCCGTAAATAAAAATTCCATCCCTGTATATAACTTGCTACACAATCCTTAAGGTATTAAAGTACAATAGGTATGTAATATTAGAGTAGAATGAAGTAACTTAGTCATCGTTCCAAAGCGACCCTACTTTTTCCAATCCTTACAAAGTCAATCAGAGATTATCATTGTTTAAGTCTGCTTGCACATTGTTAGCAATAATAAAAACAATGAAAAGATAATAAATTAAGTTCATTGACAAGAGAGTTATTGTAATGACAATCGGTTAAGAATTAATTAACTCTAAATGAACTTGGCTTGACGCGCTCCCGCTAGTCTAGATTGCTGCCTCTATGAGGGCGTGCGTTCAAATGCCACTTCTGACACCTTGTTATGTTGGTGGATTACTAAATTATAGTCGGATTTATTTCACTTGGATTTATTATAATAACGCGCAGAGCGCACGACGTTTACACACACCAGAGTATGATAGATAGACAGCAACATTATTGACAAGTGATCTACCTTATATAATACATTATAGTGAGGGGGCAACTACTCACTAAATAGTGATGTTAATACAGACTAATACATACATGTAACAATGGAAGTGAAACATGCAGATAAAACCATTTTTTGCGACTTAATTGATATGAAGATTGTTCATTATTTTATTTAAAGACATTTTGAAAAATCACATATATTGTATGTAATCTTGGCCTTTCCCGGTTTCTACAAGTGTTGCATATTATTATGTAGGTACTATCATATTACTAAACGATATCCCGAAGTAAATAACACTACATACCATAGAACGTATATGTTATGTGCTACATACTATTAACAAGCCAATAAAATAACTTAATTATGTAGGTACCTAGTTCTATTAAATCTTAAAAAAAGAAAGAAAAACGGCTACAATAATAATAAAGTATTTTGATTAAAACAAATAAAAATCTTGACACTTAAAGCTACATTGTTAATGACCAAACTGCAAAAAAGAACATTATTGTGAGCATCTAAAAATGTTATTCTCAAAATTATAATTTCCTAGCTTAGATAACACGAAGCCCGAAAACATAGACAGAATTATTATTGAACATTGGTTTTAAAACTGTATTAATTTTTATTAATATGTCTTAAAACCAAAACTTGAAGACTTTCAAAAAGCAACCTTGCACTTTATTGATTTTATTGGCTCAAAATATCTTGTTTTTCATTGCCAACATGTTCATTGTCTATCTTATAATATTGCTGCAGATATGTACTATAAATTATATAGTATGCCTAATATCAGCAGCATAATTACATTAAACTGTCAAATACCGTGAGGACACCGGTGACCGCAACCTATTACTCTTTAATTGTGTTTATAATGACGGTGCTCAAAGGGTTAAATATCATACATGTGTGAACAGTGGTGGTGGCCCGGAGGTTTAAGACGCCCACTTGTGATGCTTGAGGGTGCGGGTTCGAAATCTACCAACGGCAAGTACCTACTAATGTGATTTTTTCCGAATTATATATGTACTTTCTAAGATTATTCAGACACCACTGACAAATACTAAAGGAAAAACATCGTGAGGAAACCTAGGCTTATAATTTCTAATTATAAGTTTCAAATTGAGCAAGCGTGGTGATTAATGCTCAAAACCTTCTCCGTGTGAGAAGAGGCTTTGATCAGCAGTAGGCGTTTATAGGCTGTTGATAATGATGATGATGATGATCATGCATGTGCAAATATCCGAAGGGGTAAGCAGAATCATCATCAGCCAGTTAAGTTAAAAACATTACACAACAAGTCTATTGTCATTGGATACAAATTCGTACTTAGATCATAAAGAATACCGGCCGAGAAACCACTCATCCTTAAAATAAAGAAGATCAATTCATTAGTTTTCGACAGTTACATTTACGATCACTCGACTACCGAGACAGTGCCTAAGTACCTAGGCACAAACAAACACAAATCATTAGTTTTTAAATTACGATACTATGCAATACAATCATATATGGAACCCATTGTGCAGACCATCCATATAGAGAAAGGAATACGCTAATTTATTTAAGGGATAGGTATCCATGTATTGTTGTCAGTCATACATCACATGCAATACGTTTATTAGATAGATACCAAGTTTTATATATCTATAATTGTATATGATTTTTAGAGGTGGGAGCTTACTCTTCAATCCAATTCCGATCGATTCACATTGATATTGTGTTTAGTAAAAGTAGCGCCCAATGCATCCATATTACGTGGATATTGAATGAACTAAATGGTATAGAGTTCGGCTTTATATTCCGTACTCTAAATGCTATTTTAACAGCTACGGTTAGGTTTGTATAGTGTTGATATTGAATAAGTATTGAGATTTTATTGATTGAAATTGAATTGTCATTGAGATTGGTTTTAAGAGTAATTGCCAAGGTCTGATATTCAAGACGTGACATTTCCTCCATCATAGAACGAAAAAGACAAAATATAACAAAAAAAAACTATTAGACAAAAGTGTAGTTTTCCGTCACAAATCATATGATTAATTGTCAAGTAATATGTAAAATAGGTTACCTATCTAATCTATAATATTAGAAGTTGGAAATACGACAAAAGGATTAAGATAGGTAAGGATTAGAATACATACTTACCTTGATTTGAAAATCATTTGTTATTGCGTACATCAGCAGGCATCCTCGTGCTGATGTTGTCACATTAATCACATTATGTATTTAACACAGTAATAACGCGTTCAGGATGCTCGCTTGGGGTTGCCTCGCTTTTGTAGCACATCGGGTATGTTTGCCAGCGCACGGGTAGACTGTTTCAACACAATCATGCGCAAGCAGTTGTATGTACATAAGTTCCTATACTTAACGTCATCATTATATATTATGACATACATCATATTTTTATAAACATATACACTGGCTTCTACCCGCGACTTCGTACAAACAGTCCTGATATTTCCCGTTAGACAAAAACTAAAAAAAATCTAAAAAAAGAGCATCCTATGTCTGTCTTCTAGTTCTAAGCTCCCTCCACACCAATTTTTATTCAAATCATTGTAGCCGTTCTTGAGTTATATAATATACGCGGAAAGGCTTACGAATGGTTAAAATTTTATCTAAGGGACAGGGAACAATTAATTGAAATAGAATACTTAACGAAATCGAAGGAATCCAATCTCATAATAAAATAATGAATGCCTCAATCCCCCAAGGAAGCGTCATAGGTTATCATGGTTTTGATTTACATAAACGACTTACTCAAAATGATAGAAGAGCCATGTGTCAAAAACACCACTAAATTTCGATTTTACATTTAAAAACTCAAAATTAGAAACCATTAGTGAATTTACCCTACTCGGATTAGTTATAGACACACATATAGACTGGAAAGCCTACGTACAGAAAACCCACTCGAAGATTGCCAAATATTCTTATGCCCTCCGTGAAATAAAAAAGACTACAAACTTCCAAACAGTTCTCACCACCTATTATGCTTACGCCTACGCATGGCTTAGCTATGGGGATACTCTCTGCGGATAAATTATAGTTGCACAGACTCTCATATTACAGAAGAAATTAGTTAGCATTTTAGAAAACTTTGAGCAAACAGACAAAATGTAAACCATTCTTCCTGTATCTACGTACAGGAATCGCGCAAATTTGTACGGAAACACCAGAAATTCTACACAAAACGCAAAGATTCTCAAACCCGCTTTCAACTAAGATACAGTTCAAGGCTAAATTTACCAAATTCACGTTTAAAAATGCACTCCACGAGTCAATGTTAATTAAATTGTACAACAGACTTCCCACAGTTATAAAAACAGAAGAGAAGACTGCCTCGTTGGCCGAGTGGTCGCAAGTGCGACTGCCGGGCAAGGGGTCTCGGGTTCGAATCCCGGGTCGGGCAAAGTATTACTGGGTTTTTAAAATAAAATCTCAGTAGTAGCACGGAGTCTGGAATTGTGCCCGGTATATGGCAATAGGCTCACCCCCTATTACATGGGACTCATAACATTAATAGTGTAAAGTGGATGGTACATTGTACAGTGGCATAATGTGCACCTCTGCCTACCCCTTCGAGGATAAAGGCGTGATGTTATGTTAAAAAAATAAAAATCTCAACCAATATTTCAAGTAAAACTAAAAGTTAATGAACTATAAAAAATTTGACTTTATTTAAACTTTAAATATTGTACTGTATTTAATATTATACTGTTTTTAATTTGACTGTTCTTTTGGTTGTATTTTGACTATTTTAATTTTAATTTTGATTATGATTTTTTATTTTATAATGATTCTGACCTTATATTCAATTTTGATTATGATTTTTTATTTTATTATGATTCTGACTTTGTATTTAATTTTGATTGTTTAAAATTTAAAAAATGACTCGACTCCTAAATACTACAATTTCAATTATACTTCTATCTTGTAATGCATTTAATATGGATTTTATAATAGGTTACTTGTATTTCTCTTTTCTACGAATGAGATATCAAAGGGTCCTCCCAAAAATTATGTTGTTGTGCCCGACAGGGTCCACATTATGTTCAAATTATGTTTACCACTTAAGTAATACATGTGAAAAGCAAAAAAGTATTGAGTATTGAGTGTAACTAACACGACTTTGTTTAATATTATACATATTATACCTACTAGCTATCATTATTTTAATCAATCATTGCCAACAAATTAAAAATATTTTACCAAAGCAACCTAAATTTTAATCCGTGTGTAATCCATGCTGATAAATAATTTAAACACATATCAACATAGTAAATGGAAAATATAACATATGAATAAATCCTAAAGATATATTATAAGGCTAGTAGCACGCCTTGATTACCCCTTTTTAATCTGTTTTAGAAGCAATTTAACTTCGTAGTTCTTGTAGAATAAAATGGAGAAATATATGCAAAATTGCTATGGCATGTAGGTAGCCACAGAAATGATTTAAATGTCAAGAAAATCTGTACTTTGGTATTTAAATGCATTTAAAACATTTACACGATTTTATTATCTTATATATATAAGGTATGTAAATATATGAGAAGTTATGCATTAAACTGTCAAACACCAAGCGGTCACCGGTGACCGCGACCTATTGTTCTTTAATTGTGTCTATAAAACCGGTACTCGACGAGTTAATTATTTTTCTCGTCTTACTCGTGTAACGGTTTGATGCGGAAGTCGATTGGAATGCTGCTCATGAATATGAGCCTCTTTTTTTTTAAGGGGGGAAAATCATCGAATGACTGCTCCCGCCTGGGTGAGGCGGAAGGGAGTGTCAGACTCTTACTGACTAAAAACCACCCCGTTCCTTCTCCTGCACGTCGAGCCGGAGCCCCGGTTACCCGTTAGGTTCTCCGCGACGAATATGAGCCTCTAGAATGACTTGAAACTAGTCGAGTTCCTTGTCGAACAGTTATGTGAGTAAGCCGAAAACCAAATTTCCGGGCACAAGTCCAGACTCCCAACTCCGTCCTTTTAAAAAACCCAGTAATACTTTTCTCGACGCGGGAATCTACCTGAAACCCCTTGCCCGGCAATAAAAATCTTAAACTGGTACTTTTTACACATATATAAAAAACTACCTATTGTTGAGCGGTTTCATCCACTCTGCTCGGCTCCTTTATAGCATAATGAACTTCCTCGATAATCCAGCCTTCCTCGATAATGAACTATCACAAAAGGATTTTTTCAAATCGGTCTAGTGATTCCGGAGATTCGCGCATTGAAACACACAAACTCTTCAGCTTTATATGTATAATAGTAATAGTACCTAATAAAATAAGATAAAAAATGAGTTAGGACCAGAAACAAACCTGTTACTTATAAGTACATAAGCAAGATTCAACCTTAGAGGCGGATTATTATTAAAAGTACCAGGTCTTTGTTATACTACCAACTCTACCAACGTAACCATAAAATTAATCGTCTCTATAAATAATTTAAGCCGCCGGCTGTGTTGATCCACCACTAAACTGCCTCGTTGGTCTAGTGGTCGCAAGTGCGACTGCCGGGCAAGGGGTCTCGGGTTCGATTTCCGGGTCGGACAAAGTATTACTGGGGTTTTCCAAAAAAATGTCAGTAGTAGCACGGAGTTTGGAATTGCGCCCTATACAAGGTGTTGTTTTAATAGATAGAGTGATTCTTAAGGATATGTTTATTACATGCATATTGCACACGTGCAAAGCCGGGATGGGTCGCTAGTATATAATAATCAGATACACATAAATATACAACCCGTGACCGTCGACTGTTGTAATGGGCCTCGTCTCCAAAAACTTATACATATTTTTTCGTAATTATACATATTTTTGAACTTATCTCCACGTTTGGCAGGTAGGGTTCGACATCAGACAATTTAAAAGGTTCAAATTTGTACATGTTTGTATTTAAATCTTATAGCGACGTAAATTATGGTGTTCAATTCAAATGTTCCTTGTTGGCGGTCATTGTGTCATTGACCCCTTGTTTGTCAAATTCAAAATGTATATAAAAAAATGTGTATATACCTGTTTAAGCAACTACACTACGCGTCCACTTATATATAACTTTAATAACTTATGTTTATATGTGTACAAAATTTGATCGAACTTGATTTTTTTTGTGAGTTATTTACAAAACTCTAGAAGCTCTATAAACTCATTAAAATGGTTGATCTAACCCTTATAAAGAACATAACAAGAGTTTATCTGGTACGAGTCAATTATTATTAGCATAGTTAAACTTTGTCGTGCTATTTTCTTTTCTAACACTAGAATCAATTAAATTAAAAGTTTTATTAAAAGTTTAATTTTATTTTCCCTAAAATAAGAACGTTAATTTCGTTAGTAGTAGTTTCTTTTTAGTAACTAAAATTTTATTGTTCTCGTTCATTTTTGTATTTATAGTTTTTATTAGATATCACTTAAGTAATTAAATGTTGGTTAACCTATAATTGGCGACTGTATAAGCCTAAATACCTCTACTTATTGTTACTTTCATATCACTTAGGTATACCTATTTAAATAAATAAATAAATAAAATCAATCAGGATTTCATTAAGTTTACTTAAAGTTTGTTTTGGTTTAGGTACTCTGATCGCAATTACAAGCAGATTGATTGTTATTCTCATTAAAAAAGTTTTTTAATTCACAGGGAGCATTTGGCGAAAGAAACCAGCTGTAACAGAAGATAATATCAATGATCCAAATGTCATACTCCGGGGAGCGTCTGGTGCCCTCAGACCTGGGCGGATGACCTTCATCCTAGGACCTTCGGGAGCCGGCAAGACCACACTGCTCAAAATCTTGGCTGGAAGAAAGTAAGATTTTTCGCAAACTGTTTTCAATACATGCATATGCATTCGATACGCATTTGTGTATCAATAGAAGAAATCCTAAAGATAACATACAATTTACTTATTTCAGCTTGTTTCATTATATAGTAAATACTTATTAAACTGTCAAACTCCAAGCGGTCACTGGTGACCGCAACCTATTGTTCTTTAATTGTGTATATAAATACGGTACTCGACGAGTTAATCTCAAATAATAGACGGAACCTATATAGTCATAAATGTTTTATATAATTTTATAATATAATTTATAGCTTTCGGTTTTTCCAAATTCTAAAATTATGATAACAATATTAATTCGCAGTTGCATTCAAATAACGATGTTAAACACGTTTCCAGCATCAATTATGAATTTTTTGCAATGAATAAATTAAAAATATATTAACTTAATTTTACAAAAGAACGTTTATAGCCATCCGTTTTGTATTTACTAATATGTAGGTACAAATTATTGTGTACTTCATTAACAATCAAATCCAAGAATAACTCTCATCGTTTGCGTTGGTTTTAACATAATTTATAATGATGAAGTAAATAATTAAGCACCTCGGTAATTAAAACCAACAAAATTCACAGGTACCTTGTATTCAATATTTTGTTGTTATAAATGGGTACTAACAATGTAAGTTTCTTTTCTTACAGCATTCTCAATATGACGTATTAAATGAAAAAATAAATGAAATTATTTAGTAGCTTTATTTATTGTAAGTTCAATGGTAGTTAGAAAATAATAAAAAAATATTTCACACGCTAAAGACAAGTGATGTTTACAAATTATAGTAAGAATAGTTATACTACTAGTTATGATGTACTTAGTACTAAAACAACCTACTAAGAAGTCGTAGTCTTAGGGTTAAGGGTCCACGTTGCATCTATTGACGCATGCATGCATCCTTCACAAACAATACAAATGGCAAATGCTTGCATTTTCCTCAGAAACAATGAACACTGTCCATGAAGCGGCAACGTTAAATTCGCCTATCGTTTTTTAACAACAATGTACTTCGAACATTATCGTACCTAATAAGAATTGAAAGAATAATAGAACTATCTAATGTATTTATGTTGTTGTTCGACTTACGTAATTATTTAACGAGGAACTCGATTAGATTCAAGCCATGCTAGAAGCTCATATTCATGAGCAGCATTCCGCGACCTGCGACGCGGCGACTGTCGCGCTGCTACCAGTAGCACTGTAACCATCTGTATTGTAGAAAGCACAACAAGCAATTGAGTAGATGTGTTCACGTCCATCTATAAAGAGAAAGTTTCTTACAAGCAACAAGCAGGTTTATCCGTCTGCAATGGATCCAACAAGCCAATTTTATCGCATCTATCTCATTCTCATCTAGTCACTTTTAATAGGTACTTCTATGAAATATATGAAACGAAAGCAATTTGTTATTTTTATTTGAAATGCTAATGTGATATGTCTGACATCATTTTCTTACCTGCATAAATATTTAGGTATTTATGTATGCCAGTTTCCCGTTAACTCACATCTATATGAATAGACATTTTTATAACAATTGTAAAGACAAAGATTGCAAATTCATTCGTTATTATTACCTATACTTATATTATAGATTAGTTCTGCATCGAAAGACTCGTTTCACCGTGGCTTCAAGTCATCAAAAAATTTCTCATCGATTTTATTTCTAATATTCTGCAAATAGAATAAACATACCTAGCACGTCGCCCTTTCTTACCCTCGAAATGAAACTGATGAGTGAAAAATGAGAATGTAAAGTCTTAAAAAAGTTGTAGTTTCAATTGGATCAATTTCTCAAAAGACACTTCTGTGTTGTTGCAAAGTGTTCTAAATGACCTTTTGCGGGGTTCCTACCTCAGAAAAGAGAAAGATTTGACCAAACCAACGTCAGTAAAGGCAGATTTACGTGTTATTCCCAAATAATAGAAAGCATTTGTTACAGAAAGACAGGTGTAACAGGGTGTTTGTACGGTGCAGGTCGTAGCTCAGTGCTGGTGGCTCAAGATACGACGCTCATCGACACCCTTACGGCTGGGGAGACACTGCGGTTTGCTGCCAGGCTCAAGTTGCCTAATGTGTCACAGAGGGAAAGAACAAATGCGGTAATTATTTATTCTATAAATAATTCACTAGTAAATGTGAAATTCTTATTTAGTTTTGGTAATGATGGTTATACGGTGATAACTACTGGAGATAGAAAGCATGTAATGTATCAAAATGTCTGGTTATGTAAAAGTAACTGGGTTTCGGTTCATTCAACAGAACTAACCTTTTGACCTAACTACAAACAAGCCTAAAGTTTGCCTTGTGTTACCGAAAAACCGAGCTTAAGAAACTAGGTAATATATTAGATAGGCTCGATCGCATTCTCGCCTGTCATTGGTCGAGATTATTCTCACAGCCAATGACATAACGAACCGCGATCGTGTTCACATCGATATTACGAATTGAAAATTACAGAATAGCGTAACAGTTCCGTGACTAAGCCAAATTATTAAGAAACATCCATCTAGAATTATGGTCAATAACTTAAGACTCATCCTGTTTTATATTAAAGTTAACTTTAATGCTATGATCTTTTATCAAACCCTTATTATCCTTCCTCTCGTTTCAGATCACTACAGTAACAAAGCAGCTAGGTATACATGAAGTCCTCAACACTAGTGCCGGTAGACTATCAGGTGGAGAACGAAAGAGGTTGATTATAGCCTGCGAGTTGCTTACAGACCCTACCATCATGCTGCTGGATGAACCTACTAGGTAAGTTTATAAAAGTAATACTTTAAAAAAAATAGTTTGTAGATTGTAAAATTAACAAACTAAATCATCTTTTCCAACTGAATGCAAGAAGGGTCCTACATCAGCATTCAGCGATCATTTAGGTACTACTTAAAAATGTTCAATAGGAATCTCAACCTATATTAAAACATTGAAATACCGTACCTGACATGCTTAAGCGGAATTCAACTTGTAATCTTTACTAGAAAACATAAATATGCAAATTGCTGTCTCGTAGCAAACTTCGTAGACCCTCTACGACATAATCCTAAGCGCGTTTGTCGTAGCAGCTACAGGGAAACATTTTACTCCACAAAGTAAATAAAATAACATAAAGTTTATTAACCTTTTCAGTGGATTAGATGCTGTCTCATCTCTCTCCGTGGCTCGAGCTCTTCACACAGTAGCCCGCAGTGGAAGAACCATAGCATGCGTTCTCCATCAACCTTCATCACAACTCTTCAACATTGCTGATGACGTCATAGTGTTGGCTAATGGCAGGACGTTGTACGCAGGAGCTATCGCAGACATTCCCAGTGCATTGAATAGAGCCGGCTTTATATGTCCACAGTATTATAATATAGCTGATTATTGTGAGTATAAGTACCAAGTACGTTACTTAATAACAATATCATATGTATTATTAAACAAGAGATTATAGAAATATTTTTGCTTGCTTAACATAACAACATTCATGTTATAAATTATATGTAACAATTAAGTACCTACCTACTTGCCAAATATATTTTTGATATGGTAATAAAACGTATTCAGATTCTGATGTGAATAAAATTTTAAACATTTCGGCCATTGTTAACGCTACAATTATTGTTCCTCTGTCTTAACTGAGCCTGTCAATTCAAAACAATTAATGGAATATTGTGTATCTATAATTATTTTTCTTTGACTTTTCCAGTGTTAGAAGTAGCAAGCAACGAGCACCCTGGTGACATGAATCTCTTGGAACACGAAGCCAACAGCTACGCTCACGAGATGAGCAAGATTGCTAAGAGCGAAATTTGCAATGGGAAAGGAACAGGTACAAACTAAAAATTTTGAACCCGTTTTTATTTATTTATTTATTTCAATTTCATACAACAAGTGTGTAACTGACTTGGACTTAATGCCTTGGGCATTGTTTCCCAGTCAACCTTTAAGCAGTGCAGAGATGAAAGTAGCAGGTGATTTTAAACCTTTATAAATAGGCAATGTATATAAATAACAAATATCACAATTATAATATTAAATAAACACTTTATGAGTATATTTGAATAGGTTTTTTAAAAACATGACAATGTTTACAGCGCCTCTGTTCCTCAAGTAAAATCTAGCTACAAAATAATGTGTTTTTTTTGTTTGTTTTTTTTAGTCTGTTTCGCATGGAATTCCAAGTTTCGCCCTAAATTGTAATGGAAGTCCTTCAACTTATTGATTTCTTTCTAGATTTATCACCGGAATCGGTAGCACTCCTCAATCCCAGCCCTACGCCATCGAAGGGGTACGCTGCCAGCGTGTGTCAGCAGCTGAGTGCACTTCTATGGAGATGTTATATAGGAGTGATCAGAGATGTTTACTTGACACAGGTACGTAGAAAAGACGATGAGCAATAAAATAATCGTCATTTAATACAACCCTTGAGCAACAGCGAACGAAAAGTAAGATTCTCGTAAACCCCGTTGTACTAGGAAGAAAGCCTAATTCGACTAATTGACCTAACCTAACTGGTTTATCGACTTTACACCATTACTGAAAATCTTCTCAGTAATTACTTGATGGTAGTGATACCTAATAATAAGAACATTCCTACGGAGCCTGAATAGATTTCGAGATCGGAACACCTAATATCTAGGTACCTCTTACTAGATCTCAGGCCACCCTATTTTACGAAATCGAATAGGCAAAAGTTAACTAACTACTTAAGCATGTTTTGAAAGCATTGTAAATTATTAACGCATTGTATTATATTTACAGATTCGTTTGGTATGTCACTTCGTCGTAGCGTTACTTCTGGGTGCGCTATACCATGGTGCCGGCGCAGACGCGGGCCGAATGATGTCAAACACTGGATGTCTATTCTTCTTCCTGCTGTTCCTCTTCTTCTCGAATGCCATGCCTACTATTCATACATGTAAGTAGCGATACAATTATACATACTACTGATTATAATAGCTCTTATTGAAGAGTACCTAAATAGGCAACAGATTTTATTCCCTAAAGAAATAGATAGATCTGATTTTCGCCAATCTTGTTAAAGTCCCATGTAAAGATGAGCCTATTGTCATAAACATGAATAGGCAAATCTCCCGTTTCATAAACGTCATAAAAGAGGCATAACATAACACGGACTTCGATTTTTGAAAATCGATTAGGTAACTCGTTGTTCGAGCCAATAATCGAACATATTTTAATGTGCAATCTTTTCATTTTCAGTCCCTGTGGAAGCCAAAGTCGTCCTGCATGAACACTTGAACAAGTGGTACTCCTTGCCAGTGTACTGTGCTTCTAAAATCATCGTGGACTTACCTATACAAGTAAGTAGAGCATACCTTAAGGTGTCTAAGGTAATTTCTTATTGATGGTTGTTAAAGAGCGCCGCTGCTCGGTCTGTCATATGCACAGAAATATTAAAAAAGTATTCTTCTTTATTATATCTGTGGTCATATGCGTAGTAGAAAGCTTTTTGAACACCCATGGAAGGAGTAGGACCGGTGACTAAAGTAGGTAGTCTACTCTGTCATCCCGTCACCACACGACTTATTCTTCAAGTTTTACTTATACTTAACTCTTATAACATTTGTTACAGTTACTATGTGCGACAGTATTCCTATTCCCGGCCTGGTATTTGACTTCACAACCTCTGGAACCTGAACGCATGGCGTTAGCATGGCTCACGTGTGCCCTAGTCACCATACTAGCTCAGACCTTTGGATTCGTTGTGGGTGCATCATGTGGAATGAAGGTGAGCGCGATCGTAAAACTAATGTAACCTTTTATTTTTTGATGAGGGGGGGAATCCTTCAAAAGGCGCCTAGCCTTTTTGGGGATAAAAGACTAGGGAATGTGGGATTTTTACCTCACTAAAACCACCCCGGTGGCCACCCTCAACACCTGAATGGAGGTACCGGGTCCTCTAAAAGAAAAAAACTAATGTAACCTAGGGCCATTAAAATGTTTGCTGCATAAGTATCTAAAACAAAGAGTTTAAGTATTATTACTTAGAGATAATGAAAGAGATAATGAGTAGCTATTATTAGTAGATAATGCATTTCTTTGTGACTGTCGTAATCGTAAATGCTATTCGTGACCTATACAGTATTTATTACATCAAAATCATTTCCACCATTTGAAGCAGGTAACAGTTATAAAATATTTATATAGGTACTTAACCTAGGAGTAAGTGTATATGGCGAACCGACAAATCGTTGCTATTACTCCTCCTAATCTTCGTTATTTGTTTCAGCTGGGACTGTTCGTGATTCCAGCAGCCAACATTCCAATGCTGATGTTCTCAGAATTCTTCATTCCATATCGTGAGATGCCGGTATACCTTCGACCGTTCGCGACAATCTCCTACTTCCGATACGCTTTTGACGCTTTCCTAGAAACCGTGTATGGCATGGGTAGAGAAAAACTGCCCTGTCATGAAGTATTTTGCATGTTCAAGAATCCCGTCAAACATCTAGAATTCCTAGGTCTTTCTAGGAACCTACATGCAGATTATTTAGCTTTAGTCTTATGGATAGTTTTGTTACAAATAGCTTTAGTGGTTGTTTTACTATTACGGGTATATAAGGCTTGTAGATAGGAGATAAATTGCTGTTACTTAGCCTAGGTAAATATTTCAAGGTTTACTTGCAAATCTCATCGTGAAAGAACGTTGTTTTACTGTTCTAAAATGTTGTAAAATGTCGCATAATGGAGGTTTTATGTATTTAATAACGTATAACGACCGAAAGAATAACCAATTTTAATTACTGGGTCCATGTTTTGACATAGAAACAGCATACGACAATTGTTAAAAATCGAGCTTCAATTTGAATTGAGATTAAAGATAGTTCATTAATTTTGGTCCTAAGAGATGAGCTGCCTACTTTGATTCTCTCTATAGTCTCTCAAACAGAGCCCGCAATGAACAACAAGTAATACTTATGTCGATCTGATAAGAGTAGAGTACTTATAGGTACAAATATAGATAGATAGGTAAGAAAATATATCAATTTTATTATTATGTTAGAATGTTTGTGGGGTAAAGAATTGGGTACGTTCCTTTGCCAAAAATAAAGTATTTCGACTGTTCAATACAATAAAATATTTAAAAAAAATCACACTTTCATTAATTGATTTTATGAACAACTTAATTTTAGTACATTTCCAACAAATGTTTAAGAAATAAGTATGCTGTTTGACACTAAAAAAACGTGCCGTCACGATACACAATCTCGTAAAAAATTCATAGAAAACTGTCGTTTTTGACAGTTAAAAAAATTATTGCGTTTGACTAGTTGGCAAGTACCCAATTGATGAAACTTAATAGTGAGATATAGATATTTATTTTATATACTTTTTTCCTTTTTAATTATGACTTATCATGAATATTTTATAAGAGTACTACTTTATACTTTGTAACTTAAATAAAAAGGTTAGGTGTTCAAACTGATATTTAGGATTATGATATTAAGTTTTATTTATGGGACAAGCCGGTAAACGAGTAGCCAGATCACCTGATGGTAAGCAATCGGGGTCGTCCATGGACACCTGAAACACCAGAGGCTTACAAGTGCGTTACCGACCTCTTGGGGATTAGGAATTTGAGGATTGTTGGGGATTTTGGGATTGGGGAGGGTGATTGTGCCTCCAGTAACCTCACTCACTACGAAACACAACGTAAGCGTTGTTTCACATCGGTTTTCTATGAGGCCGTGGTATCGCTCCGGTCGAGCCGACCCATTCGTGCAGAAGCATGGCTCTCCCATACTTGAAGTTGGAAAGGTGTGATAAAATGAACCGTCAACAAGAAAAAGTTAACTGTATATCTTTTTATAGTACAATTCACAGGGGAAACCTGGTTATAGAATGAGTGCGACGTTTAAAAACACTAAAATAAAGGCCTTTGTTACTAGAAGCATAACATTTTTATTGATGTACTTCTGTTTCTTAATGAAATACAAATAAACGACATGAAATTATTTATTCCGTCGATAATTTATACAATTGACTTTTTAATTAATAATTGATATTTTATAACTTTATGAATGTTTGTATGAATAAATGGGCACAACTTCCACAATATTGTCTATATAAAATTATTATTTGATAACAATACAAATTGTGCCAACAATACACATGGTTCAAAGGGCATTTAGATTACAGAATGTTGTTGATAATGGGTAGGTAATTCCCGGTACAAAGACCGGCACTTGAAACTAACCCAAAATAATTTAATAACTTCTCAACTCTATTCCACAGGCATAGGGTTGAAAATCTATTGAAAGAAATAGACAGATAGGGATAACTAAGTGTGCTGGGTAGCTATAGAATTGATTTCCGAATAAATATATATAAAACAATTTAATTTATTATGACAGACCAATTTTCAACTTTAACGTCTCAGCAATAAAATGTTATTTCAATGCAACGATGTGTATGTATCGTCAAGAAATGATAGCTTCTTTTATTTCTTTGTATGAATAATACTTTTTTACTTATTATCATAAGCAATGCGCAATTGGACCGGCACAAAGGCGTCAAGTCAAAACAAAACACAATGAACTGACGAATTTAAAAGATAAGTATTGTCTTCAAGTGAAGCGTATAAAGCTTCCTTCTTAGAATATTTTAGCAAAACAAAATACATTTTACATTATTTTATTAATAATATTAACAATAATTACATCAAATTCGGTACAAGCATATAATAATAATAATATTGACAATGTACCTACATACATTACATTATAAAAATACTGTCCAGACTAGACATTACAAGACTATGACGAGATATCTACATAATACATGACATAAAGCAAACCAGTACGTCAAGTTAACCCAATCTTTTTTAAACTTTCATCCTTAATACTTTGCAATTAAAGTTGAAATTCAGTTATAAAATTCGGAGATTTTGGAGGTAACTTGATGAGCTGGTGTCTACACAGTACACACTACGATCATTGAATAGTGTTCAAAATATTGCTCTTTTATACAGTAGAAAAATAATGACTCTGGTATATTAAAGGTTTTTTTATATTTTTATTATATTAGCACCACGGAATATTGCATTCAATAATCGTAGTTAAAAAGCGAATATTACAAGGAAATTTTGTCTTTTTTTACATTAAAATAAAATTATAACTATGCACTAGATTCCAAAGCGCACACAAGCCAAGTTTTCTAACACACTCTTCCTCAAAGTTGATCAATTTCCAACCTTAATGTCTAAACAATAAAGCTGAAAACTAGTCCACAGTAAACTAAAATGAACGTAAGCATATTAAATAGCTGTGATTATGAACAATGAACATGAATTTACACGATTTTAATAGACATTGGCGAATTAACACTTCACCTGCGCGTGCGCAATACTATGTTATTACATCATGTTAAAACTTATAACGTGATAATGATAACATTATTATAGTTTATAACAAATATAATAATAGTAGTATAACATCACGCCTTATATTTCTCGAAGGGATAGGTAGAAGTACATATTATGTAAAAAACTTTTTTTCAAGTTATAAGTGTAATTCACACAAGATGTTACAAAATTATCAATTCTAGTTTCAGCACTTGTAAAAACGAAAAACTAGTTCAATTTTCAAGCGTACACCTTGTATAATATACATTTATAATACACACATACTTAAACATAAGTAATTATGGAAATTATTAATAATGTTGGTAAAATTAAAACGTACATAAGTAGCGAAAATAACAAGTATATACAAGCAACGACATACAACTAAATCTAAATAAAAGCTATACAATGAATTATGTAAAAAACAAATTAAGTGCGTGTGCGCATCCGAACGACTCATTCACAGCCTCTTTAGGTACTAAGCAAATAAAACTAATTGTACATAGCTAGTTACGTGAATGTGATGATTATAAATTTATAATGCAATACTTTATTACATAATACATTTTTTTTAATTTTTATTATACAGCATGTTTTATTTTTTGTATATTTTTTCCTGTACAGTTTGAAGCACCATCTGTGTTATCAATATTGTTCGTGATCTATTTTAAGATAATATTAAGATATGAATTACGAAATCAAAGATCGAAATAAGTCTTAATCTTTTCAATGTGTTTTTATCTTAAATACAAGGTTTTTTCACATTTACTTCGTCAGTTTCTTTTTTGTTTCTGTGTCGTTTTTTTAGAATAAAAAAATAGATAAATGCTATTTAATCAAATACTTCGGTATACCGTCAGACTAGGATCTAGATTAGACTTAAATTTTAAAGTACAACAAGGTTTTTGAAGTCAAATACTTAGTGTATGTTATGTATCCAACATATAAAATTTTATCATCAAATGTGACAAAATTATTTTCAAATTGTTAATTAATGAGTCAATCACAATTTATAGTCGTTCGTTTAATGGATTTTATAATTTACGTAAATTTATTTCGATTTATCCTTGAATGTTACAATTTATGTCTTTGGTGTAAATACTAAACATATTTTACCCTTAATAGTCGATTACCAAAAATTTACAAGAAAATATGTTACCTGTCAATTGAAATATCAGTCCTTGAACAGTTAAACTATGAAATAATTGTGTTAATCTCTTTATTATTCGTTAATAGTATGTTGATACCATATCTTCCACAGAAGCCAGGACTACTTTGGCGTAAAGGAAAGCTGCTAAGCTCAACACACGACACATAATTGTGTTGTACAAATTATTCAAAGTCATCCTCTTGTTAAAATACTATGATGGAGTTTCAGTCAGCTTTAACAGGTGTCTACAAAAAAAAACGAAACAATTTAAATAAATGTGAACCTTAACTTCACATAAACCATAAACAAGAAATTTCTTGAAACATTACCAGTACTTACCTACAATACTCTGGCGGTAAGTTCAATGTCTTATACCACAATAATAAACTTAAAGCAATACTCCACGTTCTCAGTGGTCCAAACATGAAAGACATAGTTCCATATTCCAACCAAAAGAAGTATGCCAATAGGAGCTGTATTGATAGTAAGAACACAAATGGCAGATTCAATATCAATCTCCTCACTCCTCTGGCACTATAGCCATATAGACGATAGTCCAAGCAGTGTGCCAATACAAACACTAGAGGTACTTGTACAAACATTAGTTGC
The DNA here is from genome assembly GCA_902850265.1 of Spodoptera littoralis. Classification (NCBI taxonomy): domain Eukaryota; kingdom Metazoa; phylum Arthropoda; class Insecta; order Lepidoptera; family Noctuidae; genus Spodoptera; species Spodoptera littoralis. The sequence continues at coordinate 6,727,197 of LR824539.2, forward strand.
ACACTTCCATACATGTAGGTAAATGGCTCTGGAATGAATGACCCCTTTATTAGTATACCCCAAGCAAAAATTGCTCCGACATGGCCATCTATAAGCTCTCCAATGGCCCATGGACCAAAAGGAAGATATGCTGCATACAACACAATAGGATAAAACACCCGGTCTATTTTACTCAATAGCCAGAGTCTCCTTATCATCTGTCGACCATATTTCACACGAAGCCTTGGGGGTCTTTTGCATAGTCTAAAAACGACTAATGGCATAACATTAATCATTAGAAGTGTTCCAAATATTGCCTGAAACTGATAAAACAACAACTATCAGTATTTTTGTACAATAATTTCACAAAATTCAATACCTAATAATGTACTTCTACTTACCACTACTCCGGCATCTAACATGAGCAAAATTCTGGCTGTTATCTCAAAACTCATTACACTTCCATCCAATGTGAAGGGATGTTCAACAAAGGCTTCTCTTCCTAGCTCATCATAAACTTTGACATACAAATAGTGAACACCTTTCTTAAACAAGTGAGGTAGCCAATGACAAACATAGAGTGGCCCTTTGGTGTGCCTGCATGTCATCCAACTTATTTGGTCAAAGGATATATCTACATTTTTAACATCTACATCACTAAATGCAAGAATTCTTATGTGACTTGAGTCTGGAATTAATTGCAAAGGTTCCCGACCATGCATGATATATCTGGCATGTTTTGGATTTGTGACCAGCACAAGTGGCCAGACATTATGTTTTTGATCAACAAATGAGAAATGACCATGGTCTATAGCTGCCAGTCTGTACATTCTGTTATCTTTCCAGTCTCCTAGCTCCAGCTCTAAGTAGCCTTTCTTTTGTTTTGTGTACATTTTTGTAACTAATCCACCCATGGAATGTAAATGTCCACAAACATAAACATGTGAACCTCGACTTGAACCAATAAGTTGGCGTATATTTACTTTCGAGGGTTCATTTTCAAGAGACAGTATGCATGACGTGGGGTAGTGTCCAAACCAAACAATATGGTCAGCTTTACTTTCTGCCTCTACTTTAAGCTTCTGCAGAAGTTGTTGTTCTCCTGCATCTAATATGCCAATAAAATTAAATGGTCTTCTAGACCAGGGTCTGGACATGCATCAACACCCAAAAATGCAACATTGACACCGTTTGATTGTACATAATGAATATAAGACTTAGCATGTTTACGCCCTTGTACTGAATAATTCCTGAAGTAATTTTCTTGAGAATGTATTGTTCTGATGTTAAAGTTATCTGTAAATATAAACTGACATTAGTTTACAATATCTCTGAGTAAGTAGTTATCAGTGCTTTATCTACATATTAACATAGGTACAATTATAAACTGAAAAATGAATTCAGTTTTATCTAAACAAAGATCAAAAAAGGAAACCTCAAATTGATAACAATTAATCCATACAGTATGATTACCTAGATTAATATGGACAGTCTATATAAGTCAGTGAATCATGTCATTATCATGCCTTATTTATTCACTGCTACCTTCCTAATAGTTAAACAATGGTATTGTTGTACATATTAATTACTGGTCAATAAGTTATTCCATGTTAGTAAAAAGAATAGAAGTAAAATTAAAACTTTTAGAGACAAAGTAGTGAGAACTAACCATGATTTCCTCTTATGTCTAACCAGGCAGTTGTATCAGTGACTCCTGACTCTCGTACAATATTATGATAATATATCCACTCTGTCTTCACTTGGGAACTACCTAAGTTATCTTTGGCCTTAGCATCAGTTAGGTCACCCGTTGCCAAAACTATTGCAGGCTTTATTTTCTTGACTGTGTTATCACAGAATTGTTGAAATTGTGATATTCTTCCAGGATCCCGAAATATACTAATATGTATATCTGAAATCTAGTAAACACAATGTTATCAATACTATTTGTCTGTGTAAATAACATTATCAATACAATGTTAAATTAAATACTTTGAAAGAAAACAATGCGAAAAGTACCGGCATTATTTGTAACGACGATAGTATTCTTTATTATCACTTGCCTTTGTCTCCAAAACTACGTCACAGTTTAATGATCAGGCGAATATGTACACACTACGAATTAAAGCTAACATACCTGAAGAAACCAAACTACTTTCTCCGATGTATCATCAATTTTCCCATATTTTTCAACTAAATACTTGGTAAAGTTTTTTCCCTCGTTTTCGTTTTCAATATAAAAATTATGATCCGTAGCAATCATATTTAATAAACTTGCCATAAAAATCGATATCAATAAAAGAACACCCAAAAACCACACAGTACTTTTCGAAAGAATCATATCCACTGTTTATTTTTTACAACAAAATTACAAGACTTGCATGAATTTAATAATATTTGAATTAAATTATGAGGAAAATTATCTTCAACAGTCAACAAGAAAAGTTCGATCTGACATTTCTTTTCTTCTGATTTTGGTGACAGCTGGTCGAGTCCACTGATTACGAATGACAGCCGACAGCTAAACTGATAATGACAAAAGCAATAGTGATGTCTTGACAGCTGTGTGCATGATACTTGTGTCGTCTTCAACTCGACTAAATATATGAAATTATCGATAATTTTTACGAAATATGAAATTATCGATAAATCACGGACGTTGAAACAACGTCCTCGATTTTACTTGCATTCGATTTCGTTTTGTTGTAAGTTATCAATAGATCGAAGCTTAAAGTCTGATTATAACAACACGTAATTTTTTTATTTTCTGATGTGTTTTTTTTTAGTTATTATCAACAAATGGCAACACTCAAATAAACCGCGAAATTCAAAAGGTGAACCTTTAATAAAAACTTCATTGATATGAAAATAAGGTTTCAGTTTTCATACCACTATGTAATAGCTTGCAACTTGCAAATTAGAGTTTCTAAAATGGTCTTTATTCTTTTAATTTAATTGTCAAATTTTTAAGTTCCGAACTCCAATGAGAATGTACCATATTACTACACTAAAACTCCGTTGGTCGCTATATATCGCTGTCACTATTGCAACAAATACTAGAACAAAATAAAATGAATATTTAAATTTCCATATCATGACCACATGTGCAAGTTCCACTCGCACCACACGTGACTTTTTTTATATTATTATTTTTTGAAGTGGGTAAATCTTCGAATGGCTTCTCCCGCTTAGGCGAGGCGGGACGGAGTGTCAGACTCTTACTGACTAAAAACCACCTCGTTTCTACTCCTGCACTTCGAGCCGGAGCCCCGGCAAACTTTCATGTTATCAGCGGCTCATGGGTAAAAAAAAGAGGTATAGGCTAACAAGCTCCTAAATAACCACTCATCTAGATAAAATACGAACTCAGTCAAACTGGGAATTTAACACTGAATCTCATTGAACATAAAACAACGATGCAGAACTTAAGTTACGATTAGGTACCTATATAAAAAAATTGACACAACATCTGAACTCATAAGAATCGAAGAAAAAGCAATTTCACGAACTAGAAGTCGAACCTGTGACAACCGACTTACAGTGTCGTTGTTTCACATTAATTACAACACGGACATGTTTGCGTAATGAACATTGACTTCAATATAGGTTTATGTATTAGGCTGCCTTTATCATTAGGTTATAGGGATCGAGAGGTGAATAGAGACAGAAGCGGGTGAATAGATATTGGAAAATTCTTCATAGCATCGACATCGACTCACCCCTCTTCTGTTTTTATCACCTCTCGAATCCCTATTCATCCCATTTTATTTTTGTTTGTTTGTTTGAACGCGCTAATCTCCGTAACTACAAGTCAGATTTCAATATTTTTTTTGTGTTGGATAGTGCATTTATCGAGGATGGCCATAGGCTATAAAACATCACGCTACGACCAATAGGAGCTGAGCAGAGCGTGTGAAACCGCGCGGCAGTAGCTAGTATAATATATGTTTAGGGGCACTTAAAATTTAAATAAAATACATATGTAATAAAAGGTAAGACAAAAGAAATACTACAAAGCAATTAAATGAACTCTAATAGATATTCTTCACTCACATTTGGAAGTACTTATTACCTAGGGCTATTAGCTAACCTAGTTACGCGGACTTAGGTGCAGGCTTTATGGTTAGCTAATAAAACTGTCTCTACTACTTATGAATCTCCTAGAATGTATGTATATCTATCTACCTGTCTTAAAAGACACAAAATCCATAATAGATGCCTTACGTATGTAACAAGTATGTACCCACACTAGTCTAAACTCATGAACCTACTTTAGTCTAGGTATGTATCTATTTAAAATACTTAGCGCAAAGAATCTAGAAAAGTCATAAGTTTGAGTAGTGTGGGCGCACTAAGTAGAGCCCTAGTTGTCGACTTAACTGTAAGCTAAACAAAAGATTAGAGGTGCTCATAGGCAGGTCGCCGGGGCCGCGGCCTCAAAGTGTTTGGAAATTCTATTTATTTTAATGGGCAGAGGTTGACCGCGCGCATTCCGTCCGCACAGTGACGCCGCCGAGTCGCGTCGCACACCGTACCCACACGGAGGCTCCAGCCTACAGCGGGCCTCGGCCGGTACCAGCGCGCCACTATCTTGCCGCATTCCACCGATCCGAAGTCGCGGCGCGCCCCGCGCGTGCCTTCGCTGCCGACCCACGCGCCCGCGCCCGCTTCACTCAGTCGTACTAGCGCGCCCATGGACTTAGTGCGCCTCGACGTCAGCCGTCACGCCATTCAACTTACAAGATCGCGCGACTTATAGTGAAGTGAAGTGCCAATGGATGCGGTTAACCAAGGATTATAGTGACTTTACGTGCAGCTGTACAGGATTTATCTATTCATGGTGAGTGAGATGAACCCAGACGGCGCCACGGACAGCCGCAGTGGATGCGCGCGCTTTCACGATGCGGCCACTTTCATTTCATACGCATAGCTCGAATTCCGCGCGCCCGCGCCGACCGCGCCGCGGCCGCTGACCCTGCGCTCGCGCGCCCTTCCTCGACATCACCACACCAGCAATACCAGCCATGCTCAATGCGGCAAATGGCCAAAGCAGACTGATAAACAGCACGATATGCAGTTTAAAGTAACGTTCATTAGAAACTAGGGTATTATTGCGCAGGATGCTGCATGGCCTAATAATTTTCCAAAATCACCAGTACTAGATTCGTGTTAATCAATACCCAGGCAATTTGAAATATGTAATGTTTCCAAACTCAATGCTTCCACAAGGTAAGTAAGTAGGTACGTAAGCAGAAACCTCAAATCATTCATAAATCAATAGGCAGATATTAGGTAGATAGTTAGGTAGGTGTTATTAACATTAATCTAATCATACGAAATCCATTGAAGTTTTAGGTAACATTAGTATTTAACTCTTTGAACAACAGCATTTAAATGATACGCAATTAAGGAAGCACAAAAAATACAAGAATATATGAATTTATAAATATGATTCCGCAAAACTAGTCCGAAAACCGAACGGGATTTGTTTAGCTCATCACGTCACGCTCTACTTACAAACAAACATCCTGCTTGACTGTCTGACTCACTACGAGGGTCAATTAAATTCTCTAATGAAGCTCAACTCGCATTATATTATGTAGAATTATTTAATTTAATATCCGCGTAGAAGTCAAAGTCATGTACGTAAAGTTATCTTTTATATTCTGTAGTCTGTAATCTTACACATATTGTAATTTTAAGATATCGAGATAGGTAATTACCTAGAATAGGATACTTGGTACCTAACTTAACAAACGCATGTGTTATTTTTTAATCTGAATGTTTTGTATAATTGTGTTACAAAACACGATTACTGAGAAAGCATAGATGATACCAAAATATAATGTAACAGATTAAAAACATTAATGTCAACATTTTAAACAATTGTTTTAAATCTGAATGAATTAATAAGTTTACCGCTAATTATTACACTAATAATTAAGAAAACTATTATGGTTTTTTTACTACAACTTACTATAAGAACTGGCTTAACTCGTTTATCTACTTACAACGAATAAAAATCCAACAATTTGTTTCCAATCTGCTAAAGTAGGTAGTCCTTAGATTTAATTCAATATTAAAGGGATTCATTATTAAAGGGATTTCATTTACTCTGATAAACCTGAAACTATTAAATTGTGTTGTCCAACTCTAACTCGCCTGCCAAACGTGGAAAATTTGGTAAACCCTCTCTTATAGAGGAGGTTCATAATCCAGCCAGTGCACAGTTGACTAGTGTGGGCTGTGGACGATGGATGCTCGTATCTTAGTATTTATCACGTAAATTAACATAGGTACTCGCTTATCCTTTAAGTGCCCCCTACTGCCATCTAGGATCAACGGATAGATATGTCTAACGTCATCATCACCACTAACCAGCTAGAGAAGGGTTAATCCTAGGTTCTATAAGTGTCCCAATATCATTACTGTACTGACCTTTTCTTTTTTTTTGAGGGGGGAAATCATCAAATTCCTCTCCGGGACAGAGGTTTTTACTCACAAATAATTAACTACCTATTGCAAATGTAACAAATCTCATTGATGTGGTGTTAGACCTTAAAGAGTCTAAGTGTATCTCTAATTAAAGTTAATCAATGTCACTATTATGGATATTTTACTTGAAAATGCGACTAAGCTACTCACGTAACTGTTTGACAGGGTATCTCGATAACTATGAGCCTCAAGTGTAGCTTGAAACCAGTCGAGATACCTCGTTAAACGACTGTTTGAAAAATTTCAAAGTAGGTAAAACATAATTAATTTAGGGTCATTTTGCAGACCCGTAGATGTAAGTTTGTGTTCTAACATACTGCAGTGATTGATACAGGTACCTAACCGATGAATCATTAACAGTTGGCTCGTAATAAACGACTAATACCGCGACCGCATTCCGTTGATAGCAGAACGAGTAGGTAAATAAAAGTAAATTTTATTTAACCAATGACAAAGCATACTTAAACATTTTTATGGCATGTTTTGTCGACTCTTGAACACTAAAATACACAGTGTACAGAAAATCTTATTGCTCTATTGAGGAATAAGATATTCTAGATGAAAGATTCATTTATTATCAATACAATATTAAAATACTAACCTCGTTTTCTATGTAAACAAAACATGACCTACTTGTTGAAATTTGAGCTATTAGGTAGGTACTCGAAAATGATACGCGATTAAATATTACACAATAAACGATGATGTCACTATTATTATCACATCAAAAAAATGTGAAATCTTTCGTTAAATTACGTAAAGATAAATCGCAAATCCCTTTCTACGACTGACGAATATAAACACAATGTTTAGTAAGTCTTTCGACCCAGATGGATTTGTTTTGATAGTCATCCCTTGTAGTACCGATGTAAACAAACACGAATAAGTATAAAATTATTTAAATAACAGTAAATAAAGTTATCCATGTTCTATATTTATAATATTAACTTAGGACACTTCTTCACTAAAGGAAAATAAATATAATATAGATACTAAATTGTTGCTTTGATACCTGCTAAAGAGGCTTTGTTCTAATATCGATTAACGTATTTCTTTGAATAAATATAGCTACAAAAATGTATAGAACAAAATTAAAAAAACAGACAAAAGAATTTAACCAATAAGATACCAAAAGTTTCACTAGGTGGTAATACCAAGAAGGCAAAATTAGAGCTTAACACTTTACACCCATCTTTATTCGCAATTGTCGGGTATTAACCACTTAACCGCCAGGTCATACAAATTATTACGGATGTCCCCATTGACCCATGAACTCTATAACGTCAATCTGTTATGTTTTATTAGGGCACTGTTATTCTTGGGAGGTGCTGTACTTAACAGACGTTACGCAATGGGCTTTAAATTAGTGTAGAAATTACTTTTTGTCCATGTCTGTCGTAGTCGTAGGAAGTCGGTTTTATTCGTCATTAGGCTGCTAAAGTTGTTTAGGATATGCAGGATAGATATGCTATCATAAAATAGAAGTAGGTAAATCTCCCTGTAAATAAATCTCTAAATACTCCCCGGGGGTATGCTGTAACTGCTGTATAGATGGAAGTTTTTAGAAGACCCAGAGCCCTCTTAGGTTTTGATGATAGAATATTTAAGGCTTTGTAAAACAACATTTAACTTGGTCATGTTCCATAGTATCTAGGATCGTTTAATCTAAATCTAAACTAATCTCAATAAATTACATACACTTTTGAAACCTACTTTTTATGGACCTTACGTTAAAAATCTGTGCCTAGCAGCTAATCTATGGCATGGTTATTGAGACTGTCCGTTTAAAAGCACTAGATTTTCACTAGATAGACAAAATTTTCATTTTTAACATAGGTTCTAAAGAATGCCCCATTTTTACCCGACTACGGTGAAGCTAAAATGAGGGTTATGATCATAACAAGACTAATTCGTCAAGTGGACTTCGTTAGTTCAGTATTATTGGTGATAGAAGCACTAAGTTAAAAGTACCTAAGCAAGTCGTAGAGTTACACCATTATAATAAGTGGTCTCTTGACACTTTTCATTGCCAAGATAATGATCCTCGTTATTCTCACGTAACATTTGCAAGTGACGTTAGATGTAAGTACGTACATATTACTGTAGTTGCTTTGCACTTAGTTACTTCTTCGAATTACATACACAACTTACGCAAGTTATACATAAACCTAACGAAGAACTACAAGACACGTTGCACGCTACTTGCTTAGCTCCCTTATTAAAACAGTCCCTATAGTCACATATGTTTATTTCATTCGCGATAAACACTGAAACTATTGAACATATTATTAAGCAGTTTATATCAGTGTAGACGATTCTTGAGAAAGCATGAAGTGTAACAGTTCTTGAAGTTTGCATACGGGAGGAAAGCTAGTTTATTCTATAACTATGTTGTAGTTCACGTAACTAATGTGAATTATAATCAATTTTTAACTGATATGAGACTGTTTTATACTGTTAGCTTGAATCCACTACAAAATTTAAGAAATGAAAAAACTGTCTCGAAAAAGTATTCCATTTGAAGAATTTTTGTATAGAAATACTTAAGATGATGACAATTCATTCATTGCTTATAAATATAGCCGCAACAGGTACTAAAGAAGGGGTTGCCCCAAAGTTCAGGTAGACGTTAAGGCATATGAATTACCCAATAACATAAAATTAAAACATAACACCGTGTCATAAGTCTTTTATTCGCCTAAAGAAATATGCAGAGGTAGACTATTAAGTGTGATCATTTGTTAGTTCCATCCATTAAATGGGCACAATCCAATAATTGTATGCCGACCCAGAAATCCAACCCTTTGCTCGGCAGTCGCACTTGCAAACTCAACCAATGAAGCACTTAAATTCAAATGTCAATAAAATCCTTTGATTTTTTGAGAATTTGGCATACCTTGTTACATTTACACCGCACTGTGTTCTTGGGTTTATTACACTTATGATTCTTCTTACATCAATTCGGTCAATATTCATCTTGCATTGTCTATTATCTAAACTTTCCGGTTAATAGTTTTTATCTGTGTCACTGATAAAATCTGCTTGAAGAAAAGCTTTCAGTCTTAAGAGCCTGAATACGCAAAGCTCGTGGCAGAAGATAAATAATAGATAAGCAATATAATGATTATCTGTTGTAACGATATATCGTAACTTATCTAATAAAAAGTCTCTATATCCTATCAGTCGCAAGATTTGGCTACTAGGTAGAATTTTATATGGAGCTTATCTTTAAAGTTCTGTCTATAGTAGCGTAATTAGCTCTTTTCTCCTGCTTGCATATTTTGTGGTGGCCGTATGTACCGAAAACAGCGATGAATCTTGGCTGCATGGAGTGGACTGTAGAACTAGAATTCTGAAAACCTTTCAAAACCTTAACTTTTTTTAGTTTACGTTAGCATCTAGCCATGGAGCTAATTTTAAAGTTTATACTAAAATATTCTAGTGAAACTGATTGAGTTTCATGTATTCGCAGGTGGCTTATATTATAACCAAAACACTGTTTTATAAATCGATGATTATCTCCAAGGTAAATAAAAGTCATTTCCATAAATTAAATAAAAAAACTGCTTGTGGCATTTTAAATACCTACCTACCGTAGCTGTTGGAACAGTCGGAACTACATAGAGATGATAGATGGTCCTAGTTTGAGTTCGTTCATTATCGTCCTTACAAATTTTTGAGTGTCAAAATTGGTGGCGAGATGTCGAAAAGTGGAGGCAACGTCGGCTTTAGGTATGCGAGGACGCAAGATGCGGCTGGCGTAGGGGGAGGGGCGCTCGGCATCTGAAGGTCGTCCGCATTCCTCGCGTCGCCGTCCGCTGCTACCGCGCTTACGTAGCGCCCCCCTCCCCCTCCGCAGCCCGCTGCCGCCCGGCCCGACCGGTCTGCCCCCGCCCCGCTGCGCCTGACCGCCATCACAAACTATCGCGCATTTACTAAAACAAAAAACATGTTCTTCTTATGGCTATCAAGAGCTGAAGAGCCGCAGAGGTACCGGATGGGATGAAATTTATTCGCGTCTAGTTTTTTTACGTGATCGTGTGGTTCGACATTCCTATAAATGTTTTATAATATTAGTATGAAGGCATCTATCTATTCTGAACATGAACTTATTGAACATAGCTTAGATTTGAGTTCAACCCGAATAGAAATAAAATAAAGTACCTCATTAATCGATTGGCCGCAAGTGCGACTGCTGAATTAGAACACATAGGATTCAATTTTTCAAAAATACCACAGAGCTGGAATTGTACCCAGTAGGTACATGGTAATAGGCTTAAACCCTATAACATAAGACTAATGCAATACTTGGTGAAAAGTGAATTTTAAATCATAATAAATAGGCTCTCCGACTACCCCTTCGAGAAAAGGTTGTATTGTAACGGCCTGCAGAAATAGAAAAGATATTAACTCAATAGGTATATTATGAATACTATAATGTACTTACCTACCTACCAAATGTTTTGTAGCTCCTACTGGACCTATCTATATCTAACCAGAGATATACCTAGACACCTGCAAAGTATTCAGTTACTTGCGTTGGGTGAACTAGGTGTCACGAGCATGGCGTATTTTACCATGGATAGGCATTATAGAACCTTTACCTAAACTCACATAATGTGATGCCATTATTTTTCTAAGCACAAAATGTTCTCTTAAATTACTTTAATAACAATACGTGCGATAGTCATACCACTAACGTCACAAGAATTACCAAGCTAAGATTATTGTCAATTTTAATTGTCATAAATAATTAAACAAGGCTTCCATGCCATACCGGCATTCCATTTTTAATGAACACGTGCGCATGCTCTCAAATTTTTCAAAAATATAATTCACAAGTAAACGCAACAATGTGCGCCACAAAAACAGCAGGTAGCAAAAAGAAGATCGGGTACGAAAAAAAAGTTATGGAATGCACAGCTGGCGCAGATCCGACATTCCAACGTCCTGCCACATTCAGGCTCTTGTGAATAGGAAAGATCCGAAAAGGACTAATGTTCGTAGACTTATCTACATTAAACATATACTTTATAAACCACACTATAACATTTACCTAGGCACAAAAGACGCATTTAAAAGAACAAATGTCAAAAGAACAAAAATTGCTTAGGAAAAAATATTTACATCTGCATTAAGTTCTCAGACTTATCGTTACGTCGTGTATTTGTAGTTTTGGGTGAGTTAAATCAACTAATGACGCACAAAAAGAAGTAAACACATTGGAATCCGGGCCTATCAAGACATAAGCCACCTAATATACGTATAAAATATTGTATATGAGCATTTATGATGTTTGATCAAATATGTTTTAGGACTTTTAAGGTACCTTTTTCATATTTTGGTTTATATGACTGGATTGACTGTTGTTTATCTTAATTTTAGGTTGATACAACCTCTGCAAAACTATTCGTACCTACTCAATTACTTAAAATTATAATAAAACGGAATTGATACTTAAGCCTTTTTAAACCACTTTCTCTCTTCTCATTCGGTTTTTAGGGCTCATGATCTCAAAATGTTCCTAGATTTCTATCACCGGGGTATCCAACAATAATGTCAGCTTCTCATACGATGGAATACATTTATTTCTTGTTGTTTCAGCGCGAGTAACAGTGGTCTCGAGATGCGACATGCGTGCTCTGTGTTCGGTTCGCGGGCCGTTGGGCGGCGACACGCGCGCTCTCGGCGCGGGCGCGCGGTTCCTCTCCCTGCGCATGCCCGGCCAGCCCCAACCACTCCACTTCGTCGTAGAAGCCAAAGCAAGGGTCAAAGAATTGAAATCTTTGGCCAATGCTCACGCACAACTACAAGGCATGACCGACACAGAACTCTTTGGATTAGCAATACTGCAAAGTAAGTGTAACCCATATCTTTCAACATTAGTCACTCATATAAGTTCTAAACGTTTGCCGAGTGATTTCACATAACAAAGCTATTAGGTATGCATGGCGTCATACATTCCACCTCGTAAGCATTCTGTCTAACTATACAAACAAACGCTGTTGGGTAATCAATGTTCTATATTGGTACAGGCATCACAATGTCACATTATGCAGACAATATGTACTCTCCAACAACGCAGAGCGCATTGTACTTATTGACCAAAGAATAATAATCTTCATACGAAAAATATGTTTAAAGATAAAATAACTAAATTAGTTTATTTTTCATTTAACTGTAATCTATTTTATTTTCTTTCCAGATGGAGAATACTTATTTGTTGACTTAGACAGTAAATTATCAAAATATGCGCCAAAAAGCTGGAGGTCATCTCACACCCATGTAAGTTCAGAAGATTTATAACTATTTATGAAAACGTAAAATAGTCATAGAATTTGCATCAAAGAATCAAACTGACATTATTTATTTCTTTTAGGGTTTGGACGCAAATGGAAAGCCGCTCCTCGAATTGCACCTTGTCGTGCAGTTCCACGTGGAGAGTCCTCTGCTCCTGCATGATGAAGTCGGACGTCACTTGTACTTCCTCCAGCTGCGGCAAAATGTGCGCACGCGAGACGCCTTGCCTGCTGAGGTGATACTACTGCTTACTGGATTAGCATTACAAGCTGAATACGGTGATGCAGACTCTTACGAGGACCGGGACTACTTCAAAGTGGATGAATATGCACCTTCATCTCTCACCGGTGACTGGGTGGCGGCAGCTATGCGCGCTTGCCATCGCGAGCATCGCGGCCTTCCAAAGTCTGACGCAGAATCCAGATTTATTAGAGAAGTTTGTCTTCTTCCAGACACAATAAATTCACATAGATACCGATTAAAACAATCTAAATCAGAACCGGAACCTGGCACCGTGTGGCTGCTTGTAACAGCTAAAGGAATAAAGATCTTACCTGACAACGGACCACTCTCAAATTTCATATGGAGCGCCATTGGAAAACTAAGTTTTGATAGAAAGAAATTTGAAATCAGGACTGAGGAAGGCAAAATAACACTATTTTCGACAAGTGAAGAAAAATGTAAATATCTCTTCGCACTGTGCAGAGAAACACATCAGTTCTCAATGAAAATTGCACCGAAATTCAATGAAATCCTGAGAAAAGAAGAAGAGGAACGGAAAATTTGTTTTGGGTACTCGAAATCACTAAATATACAATACAATCAAAACAAAAGTGAACAAAGAATATCAGTAATCTCTTCAACCAGTTCTAACACAACATCTGGCATAGTGAGTGACAGGGTTCAATCTGAAGATGAATTAGAAATCATGATAGATTCTCCTCCAGCCCCATCCACGGAAAGTTTGGCTTTTGCACACTTGCTAGACAGTACGAATTCTTATTTTATACGTCACATGCCACAGGATAATCAGCCACTGACTAAAACCTCATCATTACAACTCCAAAAATCAAAAGTCCGCGTAAAGAAGACCAAGGAAGACTGCGAGAATGTGAATAGGAGTGAAATTGCATTACCAGACCAACATTCAATGACTCAGTTAGAAGATACGACATCTTTGCCTGATCAAAGTGTTAGTGAAACTTTGACAGACAGTCCAAGATCTAACAAATTAAAATGTACCGGATCACAATGTTCCTCTTCTTGCAGTACAGTAATAATGGCACGCGCGGGCCTCAGTACCCTGAGTAGAGCATCTAATGCTAGTAGTCTAGAATTAGGATATAGTCATACGCTCAAAATTCAATGATCAGTGACAATAGTACAGTTGGCATTGATGTAGAATACTCCCAAGATGCAGCATCTGCTTTGTATGATGGTTTGGGTCAACCAGTCACAGTAGCGGCGTCGAGTGAAACAAGTGGCGTCTACACGATGAGCAGTTCCGAACTCACTGCTCGATCAAAAATGGATACTTTATCTGAAGCTAGCAGAACGGATTACGATGGTTCACATTACGATAGCTATAAGCCAGCGAAAGAAAATGATCTTGCGGACTTCGACAGCGTATCATCGATACTGAAAAACAAGTCAGAAAGAACTAGTCATGCCACAGGTACATTAAGATTACAATCATCTCAACCTAGCTCAGACTGTGTCGATGGAGCTGCGAAGTTTCAGAATCAAGAACAACATAATAAAGAAAATTTATTCAGAGAACGAACAAATTCCAACGTGAGTGCAATCTCGTTCCATGGCGACGGGAGTGATCCGACAGACAATAAACATAACTTACTTACCGCGAGTGAATTAAGCGACCTCATTGTAGGAAGAGGCGTATACCCCAAGAGCCAGTCTGTAAGTGATACTCTAGACTCAGTGTCGGACTACGTAAGGTTACCTATTCCGTTTTCTGGAGACAGTTACATTCAAGGTCACGAAGATACAGCACCTTCTGATGACCACTATCCAAATAACTCTTTCTTTGACCGACCACCAACACCTCCAACTAGAATTGATAGCCGTAAACTGCTGAACTTGTCGCTACCAAATATATTTGACATAAATGGCGACACACCAATTAGACCCTCATTTCCTGACAAGCCACCTCCGCCATATGAATATAATCATCAAACTGTCACCTCTTACGCTGCACCCCCTATCAAGGCGCCTCCAGCATATCCTGGTACAACGGCGACAGCCAGATCGTTGAAACAGTTGAACGAGAACAAGGAAGAAGTGGCTGCCAGAGTAGTAACATCAAAACCCATGATAACAATACTGAAAGCTGAAGCCGGAGAAGTGAATGCGTCTAGTGAAAGAACGTTTGCTAGCCCCATGGTCTTAGAGCACAAATTCCAAAAGTTTAAGCGACAACAAGCATCGAGTCGCAGAGCTGAAAGATCTAAGTTAGCTCAAGGGATAAACAACAGCTTGTCACCATCACGAGAGATGCCGCACAGTGTGGACTCTAATGTACTAGTGGCCATGATGAAACTGGCTCCGGGACCTCCTCCAGCTCCGCCTGCACCCCGTCGCCCTCGCCAGCCACCGCCACCACCAACCACACGGCTGCCACCACCTCCACCACCGCACAATCCAATGTTTCATCAGCAGCTGTATAGTGACGTTGACTATGTCTATTATCCTTTACAAGACCCGGCCTTATCGCAGCAAAATTATCTCGACCATAAACTGACGAGTCTCGCGTGTCGAACATGCACAAAAATGGCTTGCAGTACAGAAGCACGCCATACCTATCCACTTCCATGTCTGCGTCGTCCATGTATGGTTCGATCCAAAATCTGTCGGATTCTTACGTGCAGTTACCCGGCACGCGGACGAGCTGGTACTCACTAACGAGCAGGACATCGCTCAGCAACCATTCCATAAATCTTGAGCGGCCGCAAGTGCCCGCCCGAGTGCCAGACGTTTCACATTTTATGCGGACGAAATCGGATGAGAATGTGTTGAATGCAAAAGATCCACCGCCAGTGAAAATGAGAAGAATGCCTCCGCCGCCCCCGCCTCCATATGAATACAAAAAGAAACTCCTCAATTACTCGCGAGACGTCAAAATTCCTCAAACCTCAACAAATGTGAATAGTGAAACAAGTGCGAACAAAGTGAAAGACTCCAATTGTGATTTAGACATAAAAACTCTTCGAGAGAAAAGTAAAAACCTTGATTTGCCTCTTATCGCGGCATTATGTAACGACCGTTCGTTATTGAAACAAACTAAAGCTTTTGGTGCTCCAAAGTTAAATAAACCAACAGGTAGTGACTGTGAAAGTGAACGGAAGTGCGTTAAATCAGTTCCAAACACCACCGATAACATAGATCTTAAGAGTAAACAAGAATGTAATGCTAAGAGGGTAATGACAGGGTCTCAGAAAAAAATATTATTACGAAATCCTACAGATAAACTTCCAGCATTGCCAGTTACTCAGAGTCATCCAAGAGCAATGTCCAATACTTATGTAATGCATCCAACAGTAGCTAAAACAAAGAAGTCTCATCCCAGCTCATGACATTGCGATACATTCCTACTTACTGCTTGTGAATCCTTCCAGTGCTATGATCCTTCATCCACCGAAACAAAGACTGAGCTTATTGTCACCACAATTTAAGATAGGAATCACACTTGTACAGTCAACAACGATGTGCATCTTCAGGCGTTATTTGGATATTTAAATAAAATAAAGAGAAACGCAGTTAAGCCTTACGTACAAATGTGATTCCGAATTTAGATTATAACTACATTAAATCATACAAATAATAATTAATATTTAAACCTTCTTCCTACAAATAGTTTTACTTTCATATTTATTACACCTAGAATGTAAACAATGCATTATCTGCAGAAAAGACTAAAAAGGAAAAGGTAGGCAATTTTTCTGTTTTCTCATAATCCTAAATTGGACTTTATCACAACAATTTAAGGTCGAAATTGTAAATATTTCCGCATGATCTTTGCATGTAACATAATAATTTTGTTTACATTGAGAACAATAAGCAAAATTTTAACCTTTTTGCTTACCATTAATATGATTTCAGGGTTTAAAACAAATATTTGTATAAACATTTACTTTCGTTCGTTTTGCTCAATAGTTTGATAGAAATTATTTACGTATCTATGTATATAGAGATCATTTATACCAAAGCAATTTGGCAGATTATTTTAAGACAGACATCACTGACATAGAAAATTTAGTTAGCAACTCAAAATTACCCACTTAGCTATCTTATTGTGTAATTTAAGCTGAAACTCCATGTGTTAAGTACTGAGCAATCATTCCACATCATGTCTATGTTAGACACAGAGTTAACATTAATAATCTAAGCAAATATGTGATACAAAATGTGCCTTTCAAATAATTTATAAATACTGAAGAATTCCATACAACTAGCATTACTGAAACATTTGTTTGTTTTATGTAATTGCCCAGCAAATATATTTTTGTAAGTATATAAAATAAATAAATACCTAACTCACAATGTTCCACTATGAAATAGTGGGTTATAATAATAAATATGTAATGAAATACTCGCTGTTTGATATATTACCTGTTATGTATAAGTATATCATTGCTTATAATCATAGTGAATGAAAGTGTTATAATTCCACAACTATTTATTATATTAATATTGTAATGTGTACATAATAAACATATGCTAAGTACATGATATTTGTTTTCAATGTGTACAAATGTATATTAAATTTTTGTAATTATATTTTTTTATTTTATTTTTTATAAGTACATTCCTTTAGTATTATTACTTAAGTCCTATACAATTATGTTCAAGCTGCCTAACATCTTTGGTACAAAAGGAACTATGTATATGAGATACAATTTCATAATTAAAATACAAATCATAATACAATATAAAGTCAAATCAACAGGAACAAACAACATTGACTAAAATCTAAGAAAAAAAATAAAATGAAACAATAATTGTTTAGCTGCCATAGTGTTGTAGTTAATTAATACTGTTAAATTATAATAAGTACTTAAAGATTAATTTTCAGATCATTTGGGAAGCGCGAGATTCTGTTGCAATCATTTTTATAGTTACCTATTGATATTTGACATAATATCTAAATATTTTTCCTTATTCATAAATCTCTGATTGATAATAACTTCAAGAATAATACTTGATAAAATATGAAATTTCTTAAACATAAACAAGTTCGCAATAAAAACCTAGAAGTAGAAATATATCTTAAGAGATGAAACCTATTTACTTTTCTAGCTTCAATATAATGGCAGAATTGGGAGGAAACGTGATTTTCTCAAAATATAATACTTGGCCGACTAGAGAAGAGTTTGTTCCAGCAAGCACGGTGCCGCCATAAAACATGGTGGACAAATCAGTAGTAATAGATTTACTTCCCAAATTCCCCACGAACACGCAAGTATTCCTTCGAGGATACCAACGCTCTATAACAAATAGATTCTCTTCAGTTTTACGAATTTCCATATTTTTCAGATTATTGCCCTCCTTGTAAATAGATCGCAAATATATTGTTGGCGTCTCCAACCTGACTTTGGTAAACATTTTTATAACTTCTAAGAAATGGTAGCTGGGTTCTCTCTCAGAGTTTGAATTCCAAGGTAAAATTACTGCAGTATTTTTTTCATTCGAAAATGACATAGAGACTACATTGTTAACATCTTTGTGTTCGTGGAAATCCCCCTCAATATCACCTAGTCCTGCAAGTCCAATTTCATCACCATAAAATATGCTAACAGTGCCAGGCAAAACTAACTCAAGAGCTGTCAAAACCAAAGTGTTGTTCACATGTTTGGTAGCTATTCTTTCATTATGAATACTTCCAATATTCCAATGCACCCAGGGATAGTGTGGTTTTGCCCACAAAGAACCCTTAATAACATTATCAATACGATTTTTTAAACCCGTGATGCCTTCATGTAAATCTAGATGGACATCAATAAGGTCGACTCTAGATAACAAAACATTTAAAGCACCACCCTTAGCTTTTTCATAAGCTCTTTCACTAGCAATTAATATTTTGTCATGACCCATAGCTTGTTTCCACATTTGCAAACTTCTAGGAAAACTAATATCATCAACAAATTGTTCTAAATCTTTTAAGTAGAAGCCATCAACTTTTTCACTGGACCAAAATATGATTGCCGCTGATGTAGGGTCAACAAAGTTAGTAATTGTTTCATTAGATATTAACACAGCTTGAGTAAAGTTTGATGATGAATCAGGTTTTGCCATGGACACAACTGGTAAGTCAAGGATCAAAGACATGTTTCTATTGTGTACTTCATTTATCAGATCTCTAAAATCCTTCAGAACACCTACACTCCTGTCTATTTGTACCAAGGAAGTAATATTATAGTACTGTTCAGGATATTTTTGTGCTTGATATATGTAGTTAAGTCTAATAGCTGATGCCCCTAGGTCTTGGATGTAGTCCAGCTTTTTAAGAAGCCCTTTTAAGTCACCCATGCCATCATTGTTAGAATCTTTGAAGCTTGCCGGGAATACTTCATAAAATACTTTGCCTTGATACCAAGGAAGGTCGGGATTGCATTCTTTTGGGATGGTGATCACCATGCCTATGATAGCGCCCAAACAGGCAATAAGACCGGAGAGGACAATCCAAAGAAGTACTTTCCTGATCACACTCCAGTTCCAGTTAACAAAGCTGGGTAGTTTTCTGCCGTTGACATTGTGGTTGCCATTGAGCTTACAGTCTTCAGTCTGAAAAATATGAATAATGTTGTGTTGTTAGTGTTTCTATATATTAAATTTTTTATTTACTAAACTTCTAAATACTATTGGCAATGGACATAAAAATTATTTATTTAGATTTTTTTAAGTACTCTAGGAACTTACTTGTCCCATAATCAGGTCACCATTCTTGCTTAATGTCTGGTAATCCAACATGCTAATATTATTGATGAGCTGAGCGCTGACTGGATCTTGAACAACAGAGCTCGAGTCACCCGACGAACTAGAATCTCCTGCTGATGCATCTGAAAATTTGCAACATCAACCTTATTTCACAATCGTAATTTGCTAGGCTCTGTGTAGTAAAAAATATTAAACATTTATTAGAGATTATTCCACAAACTTAAATTTACATTTTTCATCAGAGTAAATGTTTCCTTTTACCTCAAAAATAATATTAATAATATTTTTAAATGAATACCTTTATCGCTGGCAATTGGTATGTAGATGATGATGATGCAACTGACTTGAAGATTTTATTAATAATCAGCAGTTATGACAACTGAAATTATTATTAGACGCTTAAAATATTATTAAATATCTTACCTGTCTGTAAATTAACCATGTTGGGCTCGTCATTGAGAGTTAAAAACGGACGGTCGCCCATTTCTTCAGATAGTGGATGTTTGAAATCGAGCGGTGTAGGACTAGGTGTCGTCGGTAGTAACAAGCACGTTGACGATTTTACACCACGTAAATAATCCAAGGTTTCTAAATCATTGCCGCCAGAGTTGTTGCTATTCTCCGGTAGTTCATTCATGTTGGCTATTTAATTGAATGGAATTTATTACAATTGATAGTTACAGAAGCGTCATTTGATACTGAATGTAAAAAATAAGAGACTAAATATTTTATAGTGATTATTAGACAATTCCAATTAAATTCGCACAAAAATATCTATTTTAGGATCGCTATCACATTTTCATCAGCAAAGAAAATTCCAATTTTCAGTTTTGATTTGACTTTGACATTTTCAAATGTAGAAGAGGAAAAGTTATGCGAATATCGACATCGACTAACGGTACCTCTCTAGGATTTCACGTGAAACAATAAATGAGAAATAAGACAACACTAGCAAAGTGGACTTTGACTTCTTTGACAATAAAGTTGACATTTTGAGGTCATTGACATCGTCATTTTGACATTTCACTTTTAGTTACCTATAGTTTTTTAGTTGAGTTTAAAACGTTAAATATTGTAATTATATTTTCAGTACTTTCTGTTTACTTTCTTATTTTACTCTATAGTGTTTTAAGTCCAAAATTTTTTCACTGTCGTTCAAAATGATTGGAGCTAATAAACTAATAAGCAAAAATAATGTGTGTCAAAAGATCATACAGCAGCGTAATTTTACGAAGAAAAACATCAAAGATACTAACTATCAATATTTGCAGAGAAGCAAGTTACCGACTATGCATTTTCAGAAATCTTTGCCTCGTTTACCGATACCGGAACTTTCGAAGACGGGCGAAAGATATTTGAATGCTCTTAGACCTTTATTGACTGCCAGTCAGTTCGAAGAAGCTCAGCAGCGTACTAATAACTTCATAGCTAAAGAGGGGAAAATTCTCCAAGAAAAACTTATAGCTAAGGACAAAAGGAACAAGCACACAAGTTATATATCAGATTATTGGTTTGATCTCTATTTACGCGACAGAGTACCATTGCCTATAAACTATAATCCTATGATAGTGTTCCAAAACGACGTAAGACCTGAGTATAATGATCAGCTCATAAGATCTACAAATATGTTAATCAGTGCTGTAAGATTCATGTTGTCTTTAAGAGAACAGATATTGGAACCGGAAGTTTATCATATGAACCCCAAGAAAAGTGACACTCCACTCTATAGAAATTTTACAAGAATGCTTCCTGAAGCCATTTCATGGTATAAAATATTTACCTTTATTTTAAAGTATTATAAAATAGATTTGTATGTAACTGACCTTAGTACGAATTTCTTTTATGTTTAAAATAATTGAAATGAAACCGCATTTGGCGCTCTGAATGGTTGGTTTATTGGAGCCAGCCAATCAGAGCACCAAATGCTTACTTGTTTTAATTACTTTAAACATAAAAAAACTTGAACTAACTCCTTTGTATAATTTATATTATTTATTTCTATGATCGTCCCGCTGTAGGGCAAAGGCCTCTCTACCGTCCTTCCACTCCTCTCTATGTAAAGGTTTTTGCGGCCAATCCCTGTCATAGATGTCCAATTCGTCCTGCCATCTCCTTTTGGGCCTGCCACCTCTGTATACTTACCTCCTATTAAAGTTTATTATTTACTATAGTATTACTAAGCCCTATTCATTTACGTTTTTATAATTACAGGTATGGTGCCTATCTATTCAAAGTATTTCCACTGGACATGAGTCAATTTGTTGGTTTATTTGGTGCTACTCGTCTGCCTCGCCAGAATAAGGATGAGATCTTCAGGGAACCAAAGAGCAAGCATGTAGTTGTACAGAGAAAAGGAAACTTTTATGTATTTGATGTTTTAGATGTTGATGGTAAGATATTCAATATTTTATTCTACACGAAGTACTGAAAAATACCTATAATATTTATTTTCTAACTAATCATGATAAGATAATGTATACCCACCCATTTTAATAGAAAAACAATTCATTTAATCTGATTAGTATTTCATTTTAGCGCTGTACTTTAATCCTAAGATTAACATATCAATGTATTCAGTTCATACATTAGATTAACATACATAATGGTTTTCAGGTAACCTTCTGTCACCTCAGGAAATTCTTGGTAACCTGAGCAAAGTTATGAATGACAATTCTCCATCTTCCGAGTATCCTTTGGGAGTACTGACAACTCAGAACAGGGACCAATGGGCCCAACAGCGAGTACATTTAGAGTCTACAGGGAATAGTGAAGTTTTGAGAAAGATAGACTCTGCAATATTTAATCTAGTGTTAGATGAGGATGTAATCAATGATGATAAGCGTGTGCTTTTAAGAAAATATCTTCATAGTGATGGAACTAATAGGTAAATTATTTTTTCTTTACTCAATAATTTTATATGAAATCTCGGTTCATTCCCATCTTTCCCAACATGTTTCCCCGAAATGGAGAAAATAAGTTTTGATGGTCCCCTAAATTTAAAATCGGGGGAATATAGGAAGTTAAAGATCCATTTATCCTGGAATCTAAATCCTGTCACCACATCATAAAAATTATGACACAGATGGATATGAACCCAAATCTCTCTATTAAATGGGTATTCAATCAGATGTTATTGTTACTTATTATCCTAGTTTACTTCTATGATGTAAATGATAATTTTATTTGTTTATAGTAGATTCATGGTTGCTAACAATTAAGCAACAAGCAGTTTTTAATTATAATGAAATCATCTCAAAAATATTTTACAGGTGGTTTGACAAGTCATTCAGTCTTATCGTAACTGGTGATGGAGGATCTGGTGTGAACTTCGAACATTCCTGGGGCGATGGGGTGGCTGTGCTGAGATTTTTCCAAGACATTTATGCCGAAACCACGAAAAAACCATTTATCCATCCAGAATCTAAGCCAGCTGATAGTAATATAAGTGTACAGAAATTAGGTGAGAAATAGTGTATAAATGTAACTACCTATATAACATTTTTTTATTTTTGTAGTGGGTCTTTGAGAAAAATCTAACTTTAACTCGTCGAGTACCGTATTTATAGACACAATTAAAGAACAATAGGTTGCGGTCACCGGTGACCGCTTGGTATTTCACAGTTTAAACGTCAAATTGTTATTTTTCTTCAACAGATTGAGGTTTTTAAATCAACATTCTTGATAATTCAAACAATTAGTCTATGATCGTATTTAAACGGCCTTGAAATTAAATTTATTATTATGTAAGTGCTTAGATGTAAGACCGATAATTTACCATCTACTGGTTGTTCAAATTATAAATAAATAAAAAAAAGCTCATCCAAAATTAGAAATCAAAGGAAAAATTTTATTAATTGAGAGTTTTTGTTTGTTTTCAGAATTCAAATTAGATGATAAATCAAAGCAGTTTATTGATAATGCCAAGAAGGAGTACAAATCATGGTGTGATTCACTCAGCATAGATTATATTTTGTATGAAGGTTTAAATAAAGCAGCATGTAAGAAATTTAAAGTTAGTCCTGACTGTATTATGCAGCTATCATTCCAGGTAAATATAATCTACAATTTGACATCTTCCATTTTTTTTACATTCACAAATTCCTATGCTTTATGTCACTTTTTAAAAGTCTTTCTTATTGTATTACTTTTTACTTAAAATGTGTCCATATCAATCAATTAATATTACCTGCCATAAATATAAATCTGAGTGATAAACTTTATTAATAGAAAAAAAAACATTGCCACACACTAGAATTAAGAATTACTGTGTGTTATTTCATTCGATTTTCACAGTACACAAAGTGATTAATAAAAGAAAATAATTGGAATATAAATTAAAAAGTATCTATTTAAAGAACATAATGCTTGCTTTATATTTAAAGAACGACAGACATGTCACCAACATGGATCACTTATTTATTTTATTAAATGACATTCGTATTTTTTGATTTTCCAGGCGGCGCATCACCTCTTAAAAGGTAGTTTCGTGGGGACATACGAGTCTTGCAGTACTTCAGCCTTCAAACATGGGAGAACTGAAACTATGCGACCATGCACTCTTAAAACAAAGGTACCAAATCAATTACTACTTACTTACTTTAGCTTTACTGGTAAGCACGATTTTCCAGTTAGGTAACGCAAAGTATCTTTTTCTAATAAAGGTTCTTTTTGTAATG
Organism: Spodoptera littoralis; assembly: GCA_902850265.1. Classification (NCBI taxonomy): domain Eukaryota; kingdom Metazoa; phylum Arthropoda; class Insecta; order Lepidoptera; family Noctuidae; genus Spodoptera; species Spodoptera littoralis. Next base: position 6,751,598 of record LR824539.2, read on the forward strand.
AAAAGTAGGTGTTTTTTTCATTGTATTCCCGCAGCTCTGCCTACCCTCTATTACGTTATGTTCGTCTTATCTTTACTAAGCTAGCAATATTACGATAATTTAGTTCACAATCTGATTACATTATCAGCCATCCTTAGTGAAATCTGTAACCGATTTATAATTGACCTATAAACTGGCTTACTCAATCGTAAATATATTATCTACTTTTATTTTGTTTTAACAAAAGTGTACATTATTTCATTTATACTTTCATTACATTCGATTCTTGTTCATATCATAATCTTTATTGGTCTTCGTGGCTATTTGTAGGTCAAAGATATAATATACTTAGACAGATACTTAATTATCTGTAACAGATAGATAGATTATTTTGTCTAGCATCCATTTATCATACCGATAGGAATGATAAATTTTATTTGTGTTTGTGAACTTGTATTTTTGTGAACAAACGAAAAAATCCTAGAGTGAGGAAATGTTTAAAAAAATATTAATTTATTTAACTTTTACACAATAGCGTAAGGTAAATGCTAACAGCGTTCTCTGCTGTTCATCCTTTTTGTAGTGCAGAAATGTACTTATGTGGTAGGTGATAATCATAATATTATGGCAAACTCATTCAGAATACTCTCTTCGTTTCATATAGGAATCGAACTCAAGATATGATAAGGAAATGATAACATTACCTATCAAAACTTTCTATTTGGGAGCCAGCCATTTTTCTACTATCTCGCCTGGTGGTAAGCGATGATGCAGTCTACGATGGAGCACGTCCCATATCTAAGCAACCTATTCACGGCCTTGAAGCATTTTGGGAGCGTTCCGTTTATACGCAGTAAAAAAGTGTCCATTCGATATCAGAACTGGCTTTCCTTCAACCACCTAAGCACGAAATAATTAGACCAAAGCCCATCTAAGCCAAAATGTATAAATAGGTATGCTTTTTCTAAATTCCAGGCATTCTGCGAGACCCTCCATTCGAACAACAGGTCTGACGATGATCTTCGCAGTAAACTGACCGAATGTTCCAAACTTCATTTAGAACTCGTCAAAGAAGCTGCCATGGGCCAGGGATTTGATCGGCACATGTTTGCGCTAATGAAGATGGCGGAAGACAACAACATGCCTCGACCAGAAATATTCGATTCTTATGAGTACAAGTACTTGAATAAGTCTATTTTGAGTACGAGTACTCTGTCTTCGCCCAGCGTCATGGCAGGAGGCTTTGGACCTGTTGTTAAAGAGGGATTTGGGATTGCGTAAGTTTCTTTACTTAATATTTATAGGTACCCGAGTTCTTAGAATTAACTGTTTTACTTTTAACTTAAAAAAACTGAAAAATACATTGGCCCAAATGAATAATCAATTAGATAATATTAGTTTTAAAGGTAATATTTTCCTTTTTTCAGTTATTCAGCATTCCCAGACAAGCTAGGAGCAGCAGTAGCGAGTTACAAGTCTCATAACAACAGCACTCACTATGTCGAAGCTCTGCATAAATCCTTTTTGGATATTACCAAAATATTATCTGCATAATAGCATAGAGTATACAGTTTAGTGTATCTGTGGCACAGTGTTTTTTTTATATTTTTCGCATTTTTTGTACAAAGCACTATTTTATACAGCCAGTATTGGAACCGGGATCAATGGGTGAAAGATAATTATATTTTTTCAAACATATTTTTAATAAGAAACATACTTTATATTGTATTGTAACAGATTTTTTATATTGCACAAAGAGTACTGATTTTTATAGACACTATTTTTAAATTAATCGCTGTTGCAAAACACTATTGTAAAATAAGGAAATTCTATTATGTACTAAGTTTTGTTTATTTTTATTTGTTCTGTAAATTGATATTAAGCTCTTTATTTGTAAGTTATTACTCTATTTTTAAGTTTAAGGTGGTACTGTTGGTTAACATTTTGTACATTGTTGTTTAAAAAAATGAAAAAAAAAATGCAATTAGAGAGATTTGAATTTATAAGAATATGAATAATATGATTTAGCCATTCCTGGGCTTAATAATAAAACGAAGTACCTAATCTGTAAAAGTGCCTTAACTATTTATAAAATTCTATGGCTTAACGTCGAATACACCCAATATTTTTAGGGGCGCAATGTGAAATGTAAATAAAAGATATACTATATTATATTATATGGGAATGTTATAAAATAAAAATACTTATTCATTTTAGATTACATCGCTATATTATTTTATCATGGTAGCGGTTATAGCTGCATAATAAACATTTCACAAACAGAAAAACACGTGATCATCTTTTATCTAAATATTTATTCAAGAGAATATCTCTTGAATAAATATTTAGATTTACTAATAAGTAAACGCTAAAAAAGTACTCCGAATTTCCAATCTAAATTTGGTCAAAATTCTGAGATTCTAAATACAGAAAATAATACAATAATGTAAAATACAAATAAGAATTCACTTTAACCGCTTGAATGTCTGTATATGAGACACAATAGTGTTTCACGTTTAGACACACGACGGGTTAATCCATCCGAAAATGGTAACAATATACTCTGAATTGTTTACTAGTAATGCAAACCTATGAAATTAACTGAACGCCTATGAAAAGAATTGACCACAGAAAGCTATAAAAAGAGACTCGTGGAAGAAGGTTAGGGAGGCCTTTGCCCTGCAGTCGGACGACCACGGCTAAAAAAATAAAATTAATAAATAAATGCAAACCTATACCGCTGTCGTAGTCGTAGCAATGCACCCTTAGTAGATTATGTAAATAAGTTAACCTTTAAGTTATGAAACACGTGTTACTAACGGGCTTCAGACAAGGATTTTGCGTGTTGCAATCCGTAGTATATGATGCAATGCAACATAGATATGCAATTTTATGGTTTCTGATAATAATCTCATTACACAACGCTCAAGTTAAGTTTTTTGCATTTTTATTTTTTGTTATTCCATTTTTTGCCAAGCTTTTTCATTATTTATTTATAAAATTAGTGTAATATTTTTGTGGGAATGTATACAATAAATATTATGTTTTATACCATACAAAACAGTGTCTAATTTATTTTATAATAATTATCGTGAGATATGCTAAATTAACTAAACATCGCGGGTTACACACGTGGAAATACTATGGCTGCTCATGAGGAAGAACCCCTCTGTGGCTCGAAAGTAGTAGAGCTTTTCTCAGAATGTTTACGTGAATAACCCATGATTTTTGGTTAATTTAGTGTCTAATTTTGTTTTACCCTCTTATCCCATCAACTGACCCCAAATATTTAACGACTTATTTTAAAAAAAATATGTCTTTCTAGGTTCAATCCCTAGTTGTACTGTACGTTATGTCATCTCGGCCCGTACTAAACAGTCTCCCATTGAGCCAAACTTCGTTAAGGAAAATAACAGTGTCAGATTCAAAACGATAAATAGACTTTATTTCCGTCCAACATTTGCGATACCATAACAACTAAGAATATAATGAATATCAACGAGGTAGGTACCAACAAGAACAGCATACCTTTATCAAGCAAACATAATTTATTGTACCATGGACCTCGTAAAGTCGCTAGGTAAATAGTATAGGTTTTTATTCATACATTTACAAACAGTGATTCATTGCTAAACGTAAGTGGGTACCTATAAGTCACATGGTACATGGCATGAACATACCGTAGACACTTAGGCATGTTAAGATAGGTTTAGTATTTGTTATCAAGACTAATTAACATTTTTCTGCAAACTATTAAATCAAATAGCTAACACGAATAGCATAGCAGCAGTTTCTACCTACTAGATGCGGTACAGAAACGAAGGTAGGTATTTCAATAATTTAATAGCAATATGAACAGTCATCTCTAGTTTGGAAAACGTCGAAGAAATATACACGCGTTATGTACCTATTTTAAAAATTATTAAGACGTTAGCTTGGACATTTAGGTACTTGAGTAGATTACCAATACGTGTTAACTAGAACTTAGATAGAAGGTACTAACTGACTCTTACAAAAAATGTGCGCATATTTAATTTAATAACTGGATTAACAAGCTTTCTGCTTCAGTAATATGTAAATGCAGCTAGTTCAACCAGCATAATGGTTAACCGAGTAGATAAATATGTATAAATAATACGACTACGCTTTAATTCTGCGACGACTGCTATCGATTTTCTCATGTCCATCTAGTAAAGAGGGTCGTATTCATAGTACAGCAAATTGCTCCGTCGTCATTTGGTAAGTAGGTAGGTACAGTACACTTCTTATGATATTAATTATTTCATACTTTTGTCTTTGAGTTTCATATCCGAAATTTGCATAAATGCTTCTTTTATATCAGATAACTGAGTATCAGGACAAAAATAAATTAAGTAGGTACATTTGTGAAAGGTAGGTATGCTTAATAAGTGATTTATGTGATATTGTTTAATAATGCCTACTCTTATTATCTTTCTTTATCCTATGATCAATTTGTATTCGTTTCCGACTAAAAAAGTAAGTAGAATAATTTAGTAGGTAGGTACTTTTTACGTTATTAACGTTAGTATGAGCAAGAAAGGTCATTTCCTAATATTCTGTATTTTTCACTAACATAAGAATCTGAATATTTAGAAAAAACCATCACCAATAGTATTGCGATAGTAGATACCTAATTTGATTTAAAGTCATGAAATTGACAGACTATGAATATGACTTCATCGTACCTACGCAGAATCAACAGCGTTCCAATCTACGATCGCGCATATAGGAACATAAACTTTGCTAGCTGTATACAAAGTACATTTATTTACTTTACTCATGGAACAGTGGATTTGATGTTGCATTTTGTTTGTGAAATAGTCTAACATAGGAAGTGATATCGTGCAGTCGTACGAAGCGTTTGCAATTGATATTTTTTCTGTGGACACAGTCGCTTCCCTTATTTCTATTGTGAGATGCTGATGGTCGTATGTACAACATGAAAAGGAATGGCACTTAGGCCATATTGACATTACGATCTCGAAAATGTCAAAGTTCATCCGCAGATCCGTGCTTGGGAGGGATGTGTTTTGTGAAAAACAGAAATTATTGAATTAAAAATGATGTGTGAAGTGTAATGTAGTGTTCTTACTATTTGGATCTGTTGAGGTAAATGTCCGTGTTAGCGGTCTTGTAACAAATTATGCCAAAATGTTTTACAGCAACAAAATAGATATACACATTTTATCTGGCGCTATCTAAGTGCAATTAAACGGTGGATATAAAAGTATTAAACATTAGAATCCCTTTCATATCGTATTTAAGTGATCTGTTAAAATGAAAGATAACGAGTGCGTGCACTGATTGATTGACTAGTTTATAATTACGTTTTTATTATCTAGGTAGATAGTGTTTAATAATAAAAACATCCGCGGTGTTTAGAAGCATGTTAGCTCCAGACGATATTCATATTATGCGTATAAGAATCAGATGGTGTTTAACTGCTTCCTCATATAAATTTGCATATTTTATCAATTTATATACTTACTTAGACTTACTTAATTGAACTGGAAGAGTTTATTATAGATATCAAAGTAGGTAGATACCTACCTAGTGAATATTTTTTCATGTTTGATTTTTATGTCTTTAGTGGCACTGTTCCAACTATATGTATGTATTTGTAACACATCAATTTATTCTTTGTTACAGAATATGTTTCATTATATTGGATGTTCGAAGTAGATTGCAAAAATGTTGATTAAAGAGTACCGGATACCACTACCTCTCACTGTAGAGGAATACAGGATTGCACAGCTGTATATGATAGCTAAAAAGAGCAGAGAGGAAAGTTCTGGTGAAGGTAGTGGCGTTGAGATTTTAGTTAATGAACCATACGAAGATGGTCCTGGCGGAAAAGGTCAGTACACTCAGAAAATTTATCATGTTGGTAGCCATTTACCCGGCTGGTTTAAAAGTTTACTTCCAAAATCTGCCTTAACAGTTTCTGAAGAAGCTTGGAACGCCTATCCTTATACAAAAACCAGATACACATGTCCATTTGTTGAAAAATTTTCATTAGAAATAGAAACTTATTATTATTCTGATAATGGCCACCAAGAAAATGTCTTCAATCTAACTGGCAGTGATTTAAAAAGTAGAATAGTTGATGTTATTGATGTTTGTAAAGATCAGCTATATGGTGCTGACTACATCAAAGAAGAGGATCCTAAACTATTTTACTCACAAAAATGTAATAGAGGACCGCTTAATGATAACTGGCTTGAAGAATATTGGAGTGAAGTACAAGGCAAGCCTCAACCCTTGCCAAATGGAAAGTCTCTCATGTGTGCTTATAAACTCTGTAAAGTTGAATTCAGATATTGGGGTATGCAAACAAAATTAGAAAAATTTATACATGATGTTGCATTACGGAAAACCATGCTAAGAGCTCATCGTCAAGCATGGGCATGGCAAGATGAATGGTATGGCCTTACAATGGATGATATAAGAGAGATTGAGCGCCAAACACAATTGGCTTTGCAAAAGAAAATGGCTGGTGATACAAGTGATGAACAAGATCTCTCTGAAGAGAATTCCAAGTCTCTGGCAGCTACAATGAGCAGTTTGGAAAAGAATGAAGATGTGCCAACACCAATGGTTACTAAGAAAAACACTGAAAAAAGAATTCAGAAGCATCTGACACCTGAAGGAACCCCACCATCAGAACACAAATCGTCTAAAACTAATCTTAGATCATCTTCATCTGGGTCTATTAAAAGTTTGCAAGCACAAGCTGCTAACTGGAGAATGGAAACTCTTGTTAGAGAATCAGAAACAGAAACAGGTTCAGAAGATGAGTTCTATGACTGTGAATCCTCATTTAATAAATGGTCTTCCATGTGTTCTCTTGATGAAGCTGACATTGACATTTCACCAACTCAAGGTGATAACAGTCAAGAAGATAGTATTTTTAATCCTTCTTTCTTAAAACGTGTGACCTCTGAAAGAGGGTCGCGCAGAATGCCTAATCTTCAGAGCCATCCCAGTGTTGATGGTTGCCCAGAGACTCCTGTTCATAGTTCATGTCCTACTACTGTTTTGATACTTGTTTTTCATGCTGGAAGTGTCTTAGATGCTAATGTAGATATGACAGCCAAAAAATCGGATGTCACTACTTTTAAAGGAGCTTTCGAATCAGTTATGCGACAGCATTATCCAACGCTTATTGGACACATAGCCATAAAACTGGTATCATGTCCATCTATTTGCACTGAAGCTTTGGGTGTATTGTCAACACTAAGTCCTTATAGTTTCGATTGTTCACCATCAACTATTGAATCTCCGTCATTAACAAACGATCTTATACCTATTGGTGCTATACCTTTAATTGCCACCACATCTCCAGATTACGCAGAGTCCGTTACAAAAACAATTAACTCGGCAAACTCTACATACAGTGAATTTCTCAGATCTGATGATGGAAAAGGATTTAATGGACAAGTGTGCATTGTTGGTGACAGTATGGGTTCTGTGCTAGCGTATGATGCGCTTATTAGAACTTTACAATATCAATCTAGGCATGACAGTGAAAACAGCATCTTAGATACAGAAATAACTATCCCAAATGATCCAATGGAACCACAATACCTCAATAAGTCTCACTTACAAGCTCCAACTCCCAGGAGGCGCTCATCTTCCACGAGTGACAACCACATCAAATTTGAATTTGAAGTGAGCGACTTTTTCACTTTCGGTAGCCCCTTGTCATTAATATTAGCGTCAAGAAAAATTTCTGACGACAAATCTCGTGACATTATGAAGCCACCGGTACAACAAGTATTTAACTTGTTTCATCCAACGGATCCTGTTGCTTCAAGGCTGGAACCACTGCTCTCAGCTAGATTCACTAATTTACCACCAATAAATGTTGCCAGATATACAAAATACCCATTAGGCAATGGTCAGCCTTACCATTTAATGGAATTGATACAAAGTCATCCTCAATTATTTGGAGATCACTTGCAAATGCCGCCGACTCCTGTATTAAGAAGACTTTCTGAAGCATCTGTACAAAGTACTGTTAGCGGCCTGGTAGATAACATTCCATTGATCACTATGAATGCTTTGCAGCAAAAATGGTGGGGATCTAAAAGACTAGACTACGCTTTGTACTGTCCTGAAGGATTGACCAATTTTCCAACAAACGCTTTACCTCATCTATTTCATGCCAGTTATTGGGAGAGTTCTGATGTCATTGCTTTTATATTGCGCCAAATTGGTCATTTTGATTTAGCTCTCTACGGACACTCAGATGATAAAGAATGCTCTATGTTTAAACCTGGACAAGAAAGAGAAAAATGGATGAGAAAACGAACGTCAGTTAAATTGAAAAATGTTGCTGCAAACCATAGGGCTAATGACGTAATCGTAAAAGAGGGATGTCCGCAAACATTTTCTGCCCGTTTTATGTACGGCCCATTAGATATGATAACGTTAACTGGCGAAAAAGTGGACATTTACATGATGAAAGATCCTCCAGCAGGTGAATGGGCCATGTTGTCGACTGTAGTAACTGACAAGACTGGAAGGATAACATATACATTACCAGAAAGGCAAAGTGTCGCTTGCGGGATATATCCAGTAAGAGTAGTTGTTCGAGGTGACCACACGATGTGTAATTTTCACCTAGCTGTTGTACCTCCACAAACCGAATGTGTTGTGTTCAGTATCGATGGATCTTTCACGGCTAGTGTGTCAGTTACTGGCCGAGACCCGAAAGTAAGAGCTGGTGCTGTCGACGTCGTAAGGTTTTGGCAAGACCTTGGATATCTCATTTTGTATATAACTGGGAGACCTGACATGCAACAAAGAAAAGTAATATCATGGCTGGCTGAACACAACTTCCCACATGGTCTAGTATTTTTCTCAGACGGATTTTCAACTGATCCGTTAGGACATAAGGCAGCACATTTGAACAGTCTGATAACTGATCACAGTGTTATTATGCACGCGGCGTACGGGTCAGGAAAAGACATTACTGTATATCATAACTGTGGACTTTCTCCAAAGCAAATTTATGCTATTGGACGAATTAGTAAAAAGTACAGTAACATGGCAACGACTCTGAACGACGGTTATGCTTCACATTTAGCTGATTTAAAACAACCTGGAGCTTCGAGACCTGCTAGAGGAAATGCTCGTCTTCTCGTACCCAGGCGACTGTTAGCCCCCGTGAGCGGTGGGTCCACGTCACGAGTTCGTCGTTAATTTAGCGTAAATTTCTAAAATAGTATTCCTTAAAACGCTTGATCTTCCTCGGGTTAGACAGTGTTTGTGATAGGATAGTGCTTCATGTACAATTGTCGTATACATAGCTATTGTTTTGACAGACTTCATCTGTATGCACATACTTTTCCGATTAAGGTTTGATTATAATATTCATTCAGATTTGTGTGAATAAGAAGATGTATAAACAAGTTTTAAAATTAGATTATCGGGTATGAAGAAAACGCCCATAAATTGTTTGTCCGCAAACATACGTGTATCTAAATGTTGAAATATTGTAACGACTGTTTTAATATTCTAACTGTAAAAACTTGTTACGTACTTCTATTAACTGATCATAATACAAAGTAAAATAAAAGAAAATTCATATTACATATTAAATTTATTGTCGCTAGTGAGACTGGAGGAGCGGAATCTCTGCACAGAATATGTCATGCTGTGCTGTTTTCTAGTCTATTTGCCATTCGTAGAACTATGCTTGCATTTTTATTGAAGATTTATTCGATAAAGTTTTAGCGTTAATTTTCTGGTCTTACACGAATGTTTACAATTTTGTCTAGTAATTACGTCTCGAAATAAAAAAAAAACATGTACGCTTGTACAGTCCTTGTTAAATCAGGTGATGTTTTGTTTATGCAATTTATATATTCTTATTCATTTTGTATCTGAGCAGTTTGTTTGTATAGTTTTTTATTAGTACGAAGTTTCAGCGTGATTGTAAACGTTTTATGAAATGAATGGATATACTTATTTATTAGCAAATTTTTCCATTGTTTCTGACATTGTGGTAATGGTACACATAAGTAGTGTTAAGACGTTGTATATCGCGTGATATTATATCTTGTTATTTATTTATAGTTCGGAATAGTTTGGAGAATATTATATTGATATTTTATGCATTTGCGGTTTACAACCCGACTACGGTGCGGAGGTGGTGTTTATTACTTGCAATGAGAAATGTTTACCATTCCTTATTTTCGGTATATCCCGGATGTTCTATTAAAGGGGATTCGATGACTACTAGCTATACTGGTAGTTCCATTTATATATCACCTTTGTGTATAATGCCGTAGTGGGGCTGTGATCTATTTTAGAATATTGATGTTAGCTGAAGCCTGTAATATTGATCAAATTAGACTTTATTATATTTAGAAAAAGTGTGTATGTCCAAGTCGAGTTTTTATTTTATTTTGCACAGTCATCTTTAAGTCTGTGCTATTATATTAAATTCCCATTTGAAATTTCAATTGTGAAGTGTAAAATGTGTCAAGTATTTTTATCGTTGCCACTATTAGGCCGATTAATTAAATTATTGTTATAATGATTGAGTATCTGAAATGAATTAAGTGTCACAAAGAGTGTGTTTTAAAAATATTACTTAGTATCTATATTATAAGGTTGAAAATTATTAAATAACTGCGTTGGCAATATCTAAATTCAATTTAAAATAAAAATTATATAATATTTATAATTATATCGTTGATATTATAAATTATAAATACCTAATCCAGATAAATTTATTTTTCTAGTTCACGATTTGAGTTCTGATGAACATACTTAAGTAAATAAAAATATTATTACGTATTATAAAGTAAATTGTATAGTCTTTATTATTGTACATTCCTATTTCAGAGATATTTCTATTGTTATAAATTTTATTTATTAAATTATTATAATAATGAATTGAATATGTAACTAAACGTTTAAAATATTGTCTAATGTTCTCATTAATATAGGTTTATTCGAAAGTTAACCAATATATTTTCTTAACTCTGTATATAAAAACTTATTTCATCGTATTACAGTTTTTTATTCGTACAAATACATTATGTATCGGTATATAAAATGAAAAATACTATGTACGTTAGCGACATACATAAGTACTTAATGCATTATTGGAGAAACAGAAATTGTATGTGAGCATAACAAGAAGAAATTACGTTTCGCTTTTTATAATCCTGTATTGTATTTTATGGCTTATCGTTATTATAATTCGTAATTAGCTAATTGCGTCTATAAATTATGTACGCTATATTACAATAAGTATTTGAATTTGTAGTTAAGAAATATAAATTTCAAAGTTACAATTAATGTCCCACGTGCAAAGATTTTTTCTATGTTAGAGCTGTTTATTCGGTTTGTAGTGCTAAAGACGGTGATGGATATAAGTGCAGCCTATAGGTAGATAAGCATGTATAGCCACTTATATGGCTTCACGCGAGGTCGTCCATCCTCTACCTATCTAAAATTATCCGTTTCGTATAAACCTGAAGCCCTGGCATCAGTGCTAACGCGGGAGAATATGATCTATTTGATGTTTGTATCCGAAAGCCGTTACGTGTTGCGCAAATAGACAGCTAACGCAAATAGGCGATGTATAGCCGATACGATACAATGTGCAGACATTTCCTATCAATCTTCATACCTAACACTACACAAACAAGATACAATTCAAACTGATAGCAGTCTATTACTAACACTACTTAAACTAATTAACACGATTACTTCTAACGATCTAATTAATTACTTAACGTGGATCTCTGAAGGTCAATTATTCCACCCTAGACACCTTAATTAGCTAGGACGGTGACTGAAAATGTACTTATAACTTATGATCTTCCAATCATCCCTAAATATGTAGGTCTGTGCCAAGACGAATATCAATACCCCTTCCTAATATAAACTGATTTAAATATAAACGGTTTAAGATCAAAGGGTTTAACCGTTTATTTTTATCCGTATGAGGTCAGTTCGGTGTTATATAATCTAGTATTAACCGCTGTTCTACTTTTTACGTTTGAATGGTCAACCATTTCATCCGCGATAGTCAGCTTCCTATTCTATATCGATCGGTGCCTAGCCTGTTACGATTCGTACTACATTGTGTTCATTTCGTATATAATAGAAAACAGGTGCTTATTCTCTCAACGCGGACAGTACGGGCATGATATGCTTTGTAATCATTCCTATGAATTGAAATAAGTACATGTGGAGTACTTATACAAGTTGTATATTTTATCTCTATATTGCGAATCACACAAATTGATAAATACCTAGATAAAATATTTACATAGCCAAAACGAAGGTCATTAACTTGGATTAAACAAAAAAGGATGGTGTAAGCGGTTGAGTTCACTTGAAACCGGTAAATGTTAGTCAAGACGAGTTACTATATAACGTTACGAAGCTTAGGTGTATCTGATTGTTGTGGTTAACGACTTTTTGATGATAATGTCTCAGCATATACAAGACCTATCTTCTTAGTTCATAATCACGTGGAAGGTTTCTCTCATGTCTTTATGATACTGGAATATATCAGCTGAGTAAAATTTGTTACGGAGCAATGTTCATATATTGCGTCTGAATTTTTAATGGGAGATGCTTTATTTTTAGTAATGTCTCTACCTCTATGAAGCACTACGCTTCGCAAAAACTTCCTGTCTATAGTCTTATCCTGTCCTATCTTTATTCCGTTGAAATGTATACCGGACACCACTAATTTAAAATTCTTTGAAAGTGTTTTCGTAGTCATTCCAAATTAGTAATCTTATCTGTAATGGTTACAAAGCGAGGGGACAACACCTGATAGCATGGGCGTAACCAGTGGGATGGGGACTCGCCCTACCCTAGAACATAATAGAAAAGACAAGCGAAACGCATTTGTCCATTTGCGATATCAATTTTTTAAACAAACAATAGACGTGACTCGTGACTGTTGTTATTTTGCAGCATGCATATTGTATGGATGCTTGGTACTTAATTAATATGACAGCTTAATTGCTGCACTCAATTAGTACCTATTTAATCTACCAGTGTATTTTTGCTAAATGCAGCGCTATTTTGCCCATGGCCCATGACGCAGTTGTGACTTCGAATCACATAGATTTCGGTAGGTGTTAGAATTTTTGGAATCGGTTTTCGAATTATTTTATTTCAAGTACAAACAAAGCGATCTGAAATCTAATATAGGAAACAGGCATTATATTTAATCAGTATTTTAATAATGAAATAGGTAACTAGTTTCTTCATTTTATCATTGATTTAGAATTTAATAGTATTTCTTAATAAGTATTATGGTAAATGACTTAATAATTAATATATGTATGTGTATGTACCTGGTTTCTAAATCTATACAGTTAGGCTACGATTAAATGTATTTATTTGTACCTGTTATTATAATTCATTTCTCCTTCATATTATGCTAGCTTCAAGTTCTTTTATGATGTATGTACTAGTGTGTGGGAAAATAAATTATTGTTGTTGGCATTTGTTGTTTCATTTTTCAAGCTTAGTTTACCAAATAAAAACACATACCTACTTACTTATTATTATTTAGTATTATCGATGGCTATGTAATGTACCTATGTACCGATATAAGCATTTGCCTAATGTTCGTCTCAATTAGTTGAGCATTCGACAACTGAGCATTAAATTCGCATTTGTCACTAAGTGGTTGTGTACCTACATACTCGAAGTCGCAAGTATCACATGTGCGGTACTTATCGACTCACTAAAAATGATGTAATTGGCAACGCACGATGATGTTTACTTTTTATTATTTGATGTTTCGAGTGGACTTGATATGCCTGTAGAATATTCCAGTACCTACCTAAAACTAGCATAATGCCCGGTTTGGATCCAAAGGTCTACTTTATTTACTGTTATATTTAGATAATTTAGCGTCATTTTACTATAGCAAATAGATGTCCCTGAAGTACATAGAAGGTATTATACACCGTAAAATCTATTTCGTTTTCATCCCGAAGTAAAATGGTTCTGTCTGGGTAATACAGTAGTTTTACAAAGAAATACAAAAGTTTAAAACAACAAATAACAGGTGAATCATTGCAGAAAGCAAGTTTCGAAAGCGCATACGAACTCATAATACATTATCAAAACATCACGTCATGTAATTCTCGAAGAGATTTTAGTTTTTACTTTATACAGCGAAAGTCCTTAGGGCAAGTTGTTTTGCTGCGGACTGAAAACGAAATAGATTTCACGGTGCATAAGTAGATAAGGGATTATTTATGATGTCTATAAACGTAATGAAACGACAATTGATGTGTACATAATAAGAAAGTTTATTTACATTCAATTTACACCTACAAAGGCTTAGAAATAACTATATAACACTACGTATAAAAGTGGATTTTACACAAAATATAAAATGTTAAGAGTAATTTCAAATAATGATAACAGAACAATACTTTAGGAATAGGCGTAAGTGAGAGCAGTGTATAAAAAATACTTGAGCTTGATTTATATTTAAATTCAAAATTCTTAGCCACATATTTGATGAATACAAGTTACTTTAAGCTTTATGTCAAGGCATTAAGACTTATGTAGGGCAAATGTGACGTCAGAAATTATAACGTAATAGGCTCGCTTTTCCTTTAATGACCGGGACTGAAAGAGTCATCAATGACTACAACAGGAATGAGAATGGGTTAGGTAAGTACTATGTCAGATTTCTCATTAATAAATTTTAACCTTCATTCCAAAAGGATGAGGAAAAGATTTGAAGGACATTCAGCTTTTGCTGAATATTATTGTTCTAGAAAGGTTTTTGAAAATAAGGATTTTTTTTAATACTGTAAAATTTGAAATCTCTTATCAAATGGTTATTTGATATCAAGTGTTGGTTAGGTTTTAGGTACAGCATTTTGACACGTCAGTGATATGCATTGATCAAGTTGAGATAATCGAGAAAATATAAGGTATGTACATTAGTTTTTATTTTGAATTTGAATATAAATCCTGTTTTAAAGTAACCTATAGTGATGCTTGTAATCGTACAAAATTAATTGGAGAGCATTTCATAGATTTTAGACGTAGGTAACATTTCATATGTAGAATTCTTAGTACCGAACTGTTTTTTAAACACGACATCAAAGTCCAACCGCTTACCTCATTTGTACGACTACAAACTTCAAATATTTGAGTAAACATAAGGTTGTAGTCAGGTTATAGTAATTAATTTAAATGAAATAAAAGCAAGAAAGTCAATAGGAATCATTATGTTGCATTTCTCACACCACATACAGATATCCACATAAAAACGTCACATAACAAAAAGATTCTTATATAAACAGTTTATGTGATGTAACTTAGTCCATATAATCATTAAAATTCTTTAAAAAAATAAATAAGCTCCATTTTAGTCACACATGACTCGCAGCATACTCTGTTATTAAAATGTACATACAAGTGGGCGCGCCCGTGAGCTGTTACGAATAATTAATTAAACATCAAATCAAAGTAATTAAACAAAAAGCTGGGCGTGTGGTTCTTCAACGTTTCAACCTTACTTAATAAGGCTAGAGATTAAAAAAATAAATACTTTATAACCACGGTTATAATGGGGGTTACCGTTATTTTGGTCACCATACGGCGTAAATGTACCAAGAGGTTTTTTGCCCAATCACTGTAGCTGTCAAATATTGAACGTCCAATGGTGTGACACTAGCTAATTCCCTATTGGACGAAAAACGAGAGGTTTACACTAGTGCCATCTGATAAGCAAAAAATACAGCCCCCATTAATTAAATAATATCATGCTAGACGGACGCGTCTTTTATTGTTCATATAAATCAAAACTTTGTTCAAGTATTTTATTTGTGATGAATTTCAAAGTAATGGAATTATAAAAGAATTAATTGAGCTTCTTTTTCGCAAACGCTTACCAAACGTGCGTATGTGTAATGTATTCGATTTATACACAACATTAACTATATTCAATCACACTAAAGATAATTAAAAGTGAATAAAATATTCGGCAAGACGTGTAAATGTTTAGTAAAATTGTGGTATAATACATTTTGGTCATTATTACATGGTAAGCAACGTGTTTGCGAAAAATCATATTAAATTAAAAATTCAGTTTTAGGTACTCCATTCAAACACATCATCAGATAATTTCGTTACAAACAACTCTGTATTGATTAACTAACTGCAAAAATAATAACATCTTTTTCACAAAGTATAACCTTAAAATGTCACACTTACGCGGTACATCTTCATCTTAATGTCATATAATTTTTTAAAAGAACAAAAAAATACCGATCATAATTATCTTTTGTAAATAAAATATAGGTACATCACTAGCATTTCTAATCTTACGCTACGTTGACACGACATTATGTTTAAAACAATAATGTTAAGACATAGAGTATAAAGAGCATGCTGAACACAAATTACATCTGTGAATAAAAAAGGTATTTTATTTGCCACCTCTATTACGAAAAAATTTGCTCGAATCCAACTATTCTAGAATTTTTAAAGAGCATGCTCTCCTAGATTTTTAATTTCTAAAGATTGCTAAAAAGAATGCATCAGAAGCAATTTTACCTTGACCTAATAATTTTAATTTTGTGTTCATTTAATTTAGTTGATTTGGCGATTCATTTAAATAATTTATACATACATAATAACTAGACAGCTAACACGAAAAGCAAAAAAATTTAGACATTGACAAAAATATAACTCAGCTGCCCATTTCTTTATAAAAATCACAATGATAACATCAATTTGAGATCTAATTGTACTTTAACATTTCTAAAAGTCACTGTACATCACGAATCTATTTGTTATATTCAAGTATCTATTTAGTATCTTGTATACAAAATGTATCAGCAATTTTTCATAAGAATTCGATTTCACTAGCGAACATTTAACACCGACCCGTATCAACATTATTCGATCTCATTCCGAAATAATACATTAATAGTTAATACCAACCAAACGGTAATACAATTTTGTACGTTCTGATTTTTTGAATACATATTTTACTAATGTCATTTTATGGCTAAAGCAAAAGCAACTTTAAAACGATGTCATAAAAACTAATATTGATTCTGTTTCGATTGTTGCGCGGTTTATATTACATTAATCAGTGCATTTGTAAGTATGTTAGTGCTACTACGCAAATATTATAATTTTACTATACTCAGGTACATCCAGAATCACCGTGCTTTTATTGTTTAATAACAAACAATTTAAGTAAATCGTAAATAAGTACCAAGATATGGGTGAGACGAACAATCCAAAAGTGCATCAGAACAATACAAAACAATTCATACAACACGAAAATATCCATTCAACTTTAACAGCACTTTTAAACACTCATTTTCTTAAATATATTTTGGTAAATTCAGACATTTTTCACAAAGACACAATGATTACGAATACTCTTACATTTATAGGTATCTTGCAATAATATTCTCCATATTGCATAATAGTCGTTTCAATCGTTGGCACATAAAACATTTGTGATACTTCACTCTTAGTATGTCATTATAATCTTGAAACAAGAAAATAAATAAACTTGTTAATTGACATGTGGACACGGTCGCTTTGAGACCGGAACTATGTATTTCCCTTACATATAACCATGTAATCTTAGTTTACCCCCAATACTTTGTGCTTTTAACGATTTTCATTAAGGAATCAATGTACTTGAATATCACACAGCAGGATACATTAATTTAAAATTTACTATCGGCCATATGTGAATACAGCGCTTATATTCGATTTTCTATCACTCCTTCATAAAACTCCATTCGATTTACAAATTTACATTCACAGCATTAAATCGACACAATCCACAAAACGTTTACCACATAAATATTGGAGACAGATTGTTATTAAATGAGACCAATATTAGTAAATAATTTCGATCGTGTAAATTCATAATTTCATTCATTCGAGGGTTGTGCCCTGAACGTTATATGACAGTATCCTCTCAGGTTTGTTGGTGTTGCTATGAGAAGGCGGTGCCATTTTTGTGTGCTGCTCTGGTAAATATGATCTCTTCGTCGTCTGCGTTGATGCACTCGGCCGTGGTGAGAGCCACAGTGTCGCTGTGTACCACATGAGGTGACTCGTTGAATTCATCTAGTTCTTCTATGCCCGCTGAAAATATAGAAAATTTTATTTGATGATAATTGTTCAGTGACTAGATTTTTACACCATTTCATTTCTAAGTCGTTAATAGAACAAAGAGCAGCGGACCAGGTGTTATTTTCACATTAAATCTTTCTCCTACTAGACAGTTGACTAGGAATATTAACACGTTTAACGCCATGGGGGTTACCGGTGACCGGCGTTAGCGGAGGATTTACCTTCAAGTGTTTTTTATTGGCAGTCAAAGTCTTAAAATATGCAATTCTTAAGACTCCTAGATTAATGAGGCAAATAATAATATCTCATGGACGTTAAAGTGCGATCTAAAGTGAAAAAATTAAATAGCACAAAGAATGTAAAGAAATTTCTAGGCATATTTGATAAGATTATTGAAAAATATCACATCGATGTTAATGCACGCTGCTTGTACCTAATCAGGCATACCGTTGTTTCCATTACAACATGATGTTCAGTGATAGATCGAGTGTTTCGATAACTTTGATAAAAATCATTTGAGTTGAGAACAAAAAGAACTGATACTTGATAGCAATCCAAAGTATGTTGGCACTACTTAATCCAACCTACGATTGTGGACGATCATATTTTATTATGGTATGATTATTTTTGTTGATAAATTAAATATTTAATATAAATTATCTTTTTGTACAAATAAAGACTAGCTTAACTGCTATAGTAAGTAGACTTATATTTAAGCTCGTGCTCGTACTGAACATGATTCTAGGTCATTTACGAGTCTGTAAGTGAAGGAATGAATACGAAATTTTAGGTTTTCGATATTTTTTAGTACTTAATTAAAGTAAATACCTTTTTATTTAATACTGTACGGTAATGCCAAATATATATAAGTACGTTTGTATGTGCCTGATATTTGGCACAAGGTTTGTAATGATTTGATGGTTGTGATAAATTAACATAACATCACGCCTTTTATCCCCGAAGAGGTAGGCAGAGGTGCACATTACGGCACTTATTGCCATTGTACAATGTAACACCCACTTTTCATTATTTATGTTATGAGTCCCATGTAATACGGGGTGAGCTTATTACCATATACCAGGCACAATCGAAATGTCTGTACGCCATTTAATTCAAATCATTTAATGAAAAGTAAGTATCTACCTTTATATAGGTACATTTGACACTAATACAACTGTTGAATGAAAACAGAAAAATGGTTGCTAAATGGCAATTCATATTATTTATCAGAGGCGGTATTTGCGCCCACCGTTTTTCTAAGTACCAGTCTTGCAAAATGGTAAATGTCGACATTCTATGTTGATAAGCTTGTAAATATAATACAAAGGACAATGAGGAACATTGTAATTTTACACTATGGTCGGTCAGTAGTAACAATGTTTACGGGCAACTTCAGTAGTGTAATTTTGACTCATTTATAAGGAGCCTTTCTACGAAAATTACTTTCATTAGTAAGTTTTTAAAACAGAACCAGATTAATTTATTGTAACCTTCATTTTTAGGTATCTATACTCTGGATATATCTTACTAATATTTATAAATGCAAAGGTTTATAAGTTTGTATGTGTTTGTTACTCGATGAAGTCAAAACGACTGAAGGGATAAGGATATAATTTGGAATAGGGGTAGATTATGGTCTTTATTTTAAGGGGGGGAAATCATCGAATGACTTCTCCCGCCTGGGTGAGGCGGGAGGGAGTGTCAGACTCTTACTGACTAAAAACCACCCCGTTTCTATTCCTGCACTTCGAACCGGAGCCCCGGTAACCCGTTAAGTTCTAGATTATGGTCGGAGTAACAGGGTACTCACGTGCGAAGCCGCTGGGAGAATCTAGTCTACAATATGTCCGTGCATTATCACGTTAATTATTTATTATTATGATGATTACATTACAACGATGTAATAAACAAACGCCCGAGAGAAGATTAGATTAGAGTTTGTGAGCGAAACAATTACATGCAAAAATGAAATATAATAATGGTCTAAAACTTTCGAGAGACATGCCCGCGCCCGAATACATAAAGGTTACTCAATTTTAAGTTGAACTTAAATATTTGTTCCTTTGTACCTTTTGATTACTTGTATGGTCACTTTTTAGTAATTCCTAGTTTTCATAAATTGAACATAATTTGGTATAGAAAAATGAATTAACATTTGGGAATTGTTTATGTAATTTGTTGTAAGTAGGTTATATACAGCTGTAATTGGACTTTAGGTTCACTCACTATTTATAATTAAGATGTAAAGTGTATGATTTCAGTCTGTCATATGTTCGGCTTCGCACGGATGCAAAATGCATGTATTTTACATATACAATATATTACACATATAAATCTTCCTTAAGAATCACTCTACCTATTAAAAAAACCGCATCAATATCGGTTGCGTAGTTTTAAAGATTTAACCATACATACGGACAGACAGACGGCGGATAGCGACTTTGTTTTATACTATGTAGTGATAAATAAAATAAATAAATCATGCCATCTCCGTCATTTTACGGAGAATTTTTAGTGGCAGAACTATAATACCTAAGCACGACTTAAAATTGAGTGACGTTTGAGTATTTCAGCGATACTAAATTAATTATTATGTTTTCGGCTTACTCACGTAATAATGGTTAAAAATTTCCATAATTCCATTTTGGTACTATGTGAGTAAACGTACAAAGTAAAGTTCCAAGTGAATCCCCTGAATATAATTATTCGACATAACAGGGATTTGCCAATTTATTTATAGGTTAAAATTTCATGGAATCGCCTACTGAATTTGAAATCACGATTATTCATTTTCCCATTATATAAATCAATAATAACCTTTGAAACAGAAATTGATTTTTAAATAAAATTTTCATAGAATTGTCGATTTAATGTAAAATCATGAATGTTATCTATTTCATTTTCCCATTAGTTATTACATTACTAATCAATAACGACCTTTGGAAGGACACTAATAATTACGTGCTGTAGGGGATTTTAACATACCCTAGTACTTAATTTTTCCTGAGTCATGGGTGGGTTTACAATACAAAGTCCCATAATACAGACTCAGATCCGAAATAAAAATTTGTGGGTCACACAAAAAATTGTTCCGTGCGGGACGCTAACCTACGACACGTCACACAGCTGCTGGTTGCCCAGCAACTTTGCAGGCAGGTAAAATCAGTCTAGCCTATGATTAACTTTAATACATACCTGTATAATCAGTGGGCGCTAGTAATAAGTACTGTTCTGAGCGTGTCGGCCACAGCAAGTGTGACATTACACAAAAAGCGAGACAATCCGCTGAATATGTGATCCCTGGAAAAGAAACAATAATTTCTATACCTCTAAAGTATATATCGAGTTGTATTAAAGATAAACCACATTTAACAAGACCAATTGACGAATTTCAACCTTATCAACTAGTTTATAAGGTTGAAATTGAAAAGTGATTACCACAGCTGTATGGTGCATGCGCTTCAGCTTACGTAGTTATACTTACGTTACGTACGGTACTTAGGTATGTTAAGTGGAAATAAATTCGTTAATTACTCGTATTCGGAAATACCTACACTATTAGCGTTGTTTTATGCAACTACGTAATAATTTAGTCAGATTTTACTTCTCATCTTAGTCATATAAGGATAATATTGATAATAATTGTGAATACATGGTCAAGCATAATTAAGTTTCACTATTAAATTGTGACCACTCATAACTAATTTGATAAGGAAATATTAACAATATACCTATGTATAATACTTGAAAGAATAACGTTGAATAATTATAATAGGTGTAATTTAAATGAGTGATAATTACTTTTTTATACTACAACCTACTTTCTAATAGCTAAATAATTTAAATGAATGTATTTCGATGATCAGGGTACTTATATCCAAATATTCAAACGCCAATCAATTTTAATTCGCGCATCAGTGTAGTTCTGTCTCTATAAATTCCTTGTAAAATGACAGAGATGGCACGATATTTAAGCACAACTTAAAATTGAGTAGCCTTTCGGTATTTGGTAATCAGCGTGAGTTATTTTTACGTTTACGTTACCGCGTTTAGCCCTGTGATTGGTTGATTAGCTTGGAGCACCCAATCAGAACGCTGAACGTAGTAAACGGGTCGGTCGCGTTAACGTAAAAAAAACTCACATTAGGCACTCTAATGTAATTGTTTATTACATAGTGAAGAATTGAAACTCACCTAATAAAAACTTGAACCTCCATAGAGGGCTGATCTGTAGCGCTATGAGCGCTATAATCGGCAAATAAACAAACCACACGAGGCTTGAAGCGCCAAAGTGTAGTAAGAAATTAAGTTTTGGCATGTTGTGTTCGTACATCATCGTGTACCGAAGTTCGAGTACGAACCACGTCATGATTGCTACTCGCAGAGCCAGGATCAACCAGCCAGGCCATGTCTGGTATTCATCTATTTCTTCAATAATATCCACTTCCGTCTAGAAACAGAAAGTACACAGTTTACAAAGACGTTTTCTGTAGTTATGTAAATTAATTCACAATAGATCTGCCTACTGACATTAATTGTACTTTCCATATAAACATGTTTTTATAATACACATTAGAACAATATGCATGGAAATGTTATTCATATCTAAGTAGTACAGAACAAAAGTGTGCATAGATTTTATTACATCACACACACAAACATTTCCTTTAACAAGCAATTTAGTGTGTAAAATTGTAGTGTTTACCTTTAAAATCAATGTATAATTGGTAGAGAATTAAACTATACTTACGGTATTCCACACATAAAGTAGAATATGTACTATTCCGTAAGCCAGCCATACTCCAAAGACCAGAGGTTTGTATGTGAGCTCCAGCCTGGTCACTGCCCAACCTTTTGCCAACAAAAGTAGGAGCAACATGAAAAGTGTCTGAAAAAGAATAATTTATTGCACATATTATTATTCTGCTTGGTTTTATGGCAGATAACTTGCAGTAGACATTTACGGTATTTCAGTTAGTGATAAGATATTCATATAAATAACGATGTCATATATAAAACGCGATAGCTATATTGAAATTCTGTTTCAATGTGGTATCTAATTAAAATTAGCAATATATACCTATGACCTTAAACTTTTAGGCACATAATGAGCTGAATTGAATTTGCGCTAATTCTGATAGAAGTTTAATGTCTACGTTAAATTAAACACTGTCACTGTACTACCTACAGGTTAAACCATAATCTTTTCCAGCATGCATATCAAAATGAGGAAAAATTGAATTTTCCATACCTATACATGTAAAATATGTATGGGCATACATACACATACGTATGGGAAATGTAGGTATTGGATGAGGAAAATCCCAAGAGATTTTACGTAAATATGTGTAATTCTTACCTAAATTAAAATTAAATTAACCCATGCGGTGATGTTACATTTAAACATGGTGGACTGTTGGTATATCAAAATACGCAATAGAAATGTTTCATCAACACCAAAAATTCAAAACCCAACCATACAGTACAAGGACTGGCATAGAAGAAATTGAATTTTAGTTATGTTTTTATGCTACAAAAATATACATTGACTAACTTCTATGTTATTATAAATGTTTATGCTTCTAGAATAGCTAAGAAAAACTAGTAAGACATTATTATAATATGACTTTCTCAGTTTACTAGTAACAAGGTCAAGAATTTTATAACAATCAGCCTACATACAATTGATTTAGAAATACCAATTTAAATAATTTTATGTTTAAACACGAGTACATACATAAACTTACGCCATCGTCCCATAGGCTGGGTAAGCAGAAACTAAGGAGTGCCATCTACTACCATGTTTTCTAGTTTGTTAGTTCCTACCACATTTATGCATCTGGTCATTCAATGGAATAAAATGTTAGAATCTCTCTTATAAAATATGGTCAGAGTATGTTCTTCTAGAGTGGTTCCTAGTCCTACTTTTGTCTACCTTCTCAAGAATCTTTTGAGTTTAGAGACATGAGGTTCTACTAAAAATGTGTTATGAGAAGATCTAGTTCAATCTCATTATCAACCTATATCAGTTAGTAATAAGGTCATTATGAACTAACAGCTGTTGGTTGTATTATGAGCCCACAAATAAGATAAGGACACAGATAAATGAATATACAATATTGAATGATGTGCATCAACATTTTTGCAACAAAATTGAAATATGGATTGACTGTTATTTTAAGTAAGTTTTATACAATGAGAAGTTTTTATCAACAGTATAATCTAGCTGTTAATGGCGATGTATAATGAAGTTTTATTTTACTAATGGCTTTCGTAACATCATTAGCCATGTAATATGCTAACCTATTATACTATAAATGTTTTATTAACACTGGTTCAGTGATAAGTAAAATATAGTAACTCACTCTGCTCATGATATCTAAGACATCTCCAGCTGCAGCCAACCCAGCGAACCCTACACCATCCACAGCGAACTTCACAGTATGCAGTACATTGAAGCACAAGGCAATGAACTCCAGAACAAGACTGAATGTAAACAACTTAGTCACAGGGTGCTTTTGAGTTCTGAAATAAAACAATCCAGTTAAAACAACATTCCTAACACAATTCCAAGCAATAATGCAATTTATATAGTAATAGCAATAACATGATCAATACAAATACAGATTACATGGAGATAATATTTCAATGACATATCTGAAATATATGAATAGAGAAAGCAGTTATAAACATAGCTTTGGTAAACACAAAAATATCACAAGAATATACAAAATACTGCTTACTCAATCAATTTAAATTTTTTGTAGTGAAAATCGCTGAAAATGTATTAATTGTCTTGTAAATTATAGTGTGAGACAAAACAACATACAAATATAAATAATTGGAAAATATTGATAGAGGTCTTACCTGACTGCATATATCTGGACTGGCAATAAGATAATATAGCATAGCCAAAACACTAGATACAACTCTAAGGTATTCTGCCTGTCAAATGAGAACTGGTACAGTAGAGTATTGTAAAATGACAAATTTGGACTTCCATTGACCAGCCAGAAATCATAGTTAATAATCTGTGGTATATTGGTTAGGGTTTTGTTGTCCGATGAGGGTGCTCCAGTGTAGTGATGCCATGTACAAGTAACTTCATCAAGGTAACATGATACCATTGATACATACCAGAACCTAAGAGAAAATGAAATAGTTAACTTCACAGATTATCATAAATTACATTATCAATTCGCAAAGCAGTGAACTACTTTTATATGATTTTAACTTAACTTTATGATAATTTAAGGAATCAAATGAATAACAACAGGCATTACAATTTAAAATTTGAATGTAAAACCAATATTTTTCATTGTATGAACAAACAAAGTCTTGAATCTTAATAAAATTGAACAGGAAAATCATGTAAAAATAAACTGGTTTGTTATTAGTGCGAAAATACCTTGGTTGTCCAGAATTTTGGATAACATATGTGAACTGGTTCTTCTTTATCACATTCCAAGGTGTATCTTCATCAACACACAATTCGCCTTTAGGACATGGAATTCTTCTAAATAGATCTTGACCGTAGGCGTTACATTTGGGATGGTAAGCAGTTCCATTCAGGTTTTGAAACATAACCTGACATGCTAACTCCTTATCAACAATATCTCGGCTCTTATAATAGTGTAAAAAGTGGCCTCTATCTAAAACAGCAAATGTTATAGGATACTTGAATGAAACATTCGCGGTAATGTTCCCAAAGATATATCCATATGTTTCCTTTTGATAATGAATATCTGTCTTCTGGAACCCAAATTTCACTAGGAACTTGAAAAAATCATTTGTCGAAAACTCTCCCTTTATGTGTGTAGAAGAAACAAATACGAAAAATGTGCAAAATATTATTGTGCCAATTTTGAAACACATTTTGAGGATCGGTGATTTTGTCCACAGAAAAATAACATTTCTGTAAAACACCGATTTTTTTGAGCCTACTTCCTTTTATGTAATATCATTAGTCCGACGTATTAATACATTATTTGATTTTACTTTAATTTCACAATGCACAAGCTAATGAAAATAAAAAAACATTTTTGATTAATACAAATGCACGTAATTTACAAAGACACTTCGCATGCCAGTTGCCACCCGTCGATGCCCGTCGACAGAAATATGTGTTGCCATATTTTTTTGTCTATTTTAGTCCAATTTCAACATAACAGTCCCTTGTTAAAGTCTAAGAAAATTTTAGTTTTTTCAAGAAAACCTTTCAGATTTTTTAGAAAAGTCGTCGAAACACAGTGAGTACCTAAATTTTGTTTTTTTTTTATCTAATATGTATTTACTGTTGAAGTTAATACTCCTGTTTTAGTAAGTTTTTGTGTCAGCAGTCGATTAATTTCTTATTGGCGAATTAATCGATTGGTACGACATCACTTGCAAGCAGCATCTTTTTTTTAATTTAATGGCGATTAGATGGCGGACGGGTTTGGTGCTAGTGTTTGACTGAAAAAAGGAAGTGAACGAGTTTTACTCATTTATTTGTATAAAACATGAATTTAAAATATCTTTTTCCAACATGTTAATTTGATGTCCTTCAAGAAAAACTTTTACGTGAAGGTATAGGGAAGTAATAGTGCCATAGCAACAATCATCATACTTTTGCCCATTTCCTTTGTGATCTAGATACCTCTTTTTTGGAGTGCAATTCAAGTTTTGCCGTATTTTGACTTACAGTGTACATTTAAATTCTGTGTAAAATAGTGTTAAATTGTTGTATAAAATGTTTTGAGTAAGAATTAGTTGGTGATTTTCTTTGTAACCTCGAATGCGGAAGTTTGGTGATATAGCCGCTACGATGGTCGAATATACTCGGCAAGTGTGCTAAAGGCTATTAAGTTTGTGTTAGTTTTTGATGTTTTAAGTGAAAATCTCATGATGCATGAACTTTGAGTAATAGTGATGAAATAATGGTTGAAATAGGAGCCCCTCAAAAGTCAGCCGAAGAGAGTTTGGAGAATGCCGAATGGTATTGGGGTGATATCACTCGGTAAGTTTGCTTAATTGTATTATTATCTTCACATTAATTTTAAGCTCAACCTAAAAGAAATGTTTCCAGTATCTATTAGAATAATTAGATCTTATTTGAATCTATCTGATAGCCTTTTTATCTCATTAAACTTGTTATCCAATGTTTGGGTCAAGACTTGTACATAGCATATTACCTGGGTTTGCAATTATTTTAATGAATTTGATGATGTTGGAATACTGGACTGGATGATGACAGTACCATATAGTCATTCTTGTATAGGTACCTATTTGGATTTTACATAATTTTACACAACTCATTGACATTCTATTAGAATTAACATAATAAAACCAATCCCAAAATATGATAGTACTAATTTTATAAATTTTATTTACAAAATACAATACCAGCTATATGAACAATTAATACAAACTTTTTAATCATTAGATGTCCATAATTATGTGTCTACTGTCTATGGAAGTAAAATGTAAATTAGTTGAATATTCTAGACTAAAAACATCTATGTAGGTAATTATATTCTTACCAGAATGCAGCAGGTAGCATTAGAAATATTATCTTTGAAATAAACTTTAATTGGTCAATTTTAAAGATAATAATTCTAATTATTAAACTTTTGAGACTTACAATAAAATGATTAGTCTGTCTAATTTTCATTGTATGTTAATGTTCATTCCAGAGATGAAGCCACAGAGAAACTCAGAGACACCTGCGATGGCACCTTCCTGGTGCGCAACGCATCTAACAAAGATAGTGGTTATACTCTGACAGTGAGGAAAGGGGGCATGAACAAACTTATCAAAATCTATAATCATGAGGGGCGCTATGGATTTTGTGAACCATTTGATTTCAAATCTGTGGTGGAGCTTGTTCGCTTCTACAGAGAGTTCTCACTGGCACATTGCAATAGTAGTCTTGACATCAAACTTATGTACCCTTTGTCTAGACTCGTTGAAAATGAAGGTGAAGAAAATATGAGTGATGACACCCTCGAAACTAAGTTTAAGGAAATTCACAAAAGATATGTATTAAAAACAAAAGACTTTGAGGGTCGCTCTTACAAATATACAATATTAAGGGAAGAAGTTAATAGAAAGAAGCAAGCACTAGACGCCTTTAAAGAAACAGTTAGAATTTGTGAAGAACATTTAAAGTTACAAGAAAAGATGCAAGCTGAAGCACAACCACATGAAAAAAATACTGTATTAGAAAATAATAGGAATTTAATATCTAGAGTCCATAGCTTAAGGAAAGCTAAAACAGAATTGAATGAAATTTTGAAAGATACAGTTACAGCTCAACTACTTCTTGAGAGAGAAATTGCCAAACTGAAGTCTGATGTTACAGATCTTTACAAAAGAAAAGACAGATATAAAGTGTAAGTAATGTTGTTTTTGTTAATTAACAGGAATTTCTATCAAATCCAACATTATTTTTACATCCAATATTTAACTAGAATAGTCACAAACATAAAAGGAAATAATAACTTTGTATAACAATGACATTGCTGTAGCAGGTAAATAAGTTATTTTGAGATTGAAATAGGATAATATATACATACTTATTTTAATAAATATCATGATCATAATAAAAATAAACTGACTTGTTAAGTAGATGAAAGAACAACTCTTGATAAGGTTACCTAGATTACCTTAGTCACACAAGTTCCATTAAACATTTTGACTTGCAACCCAGCAAGTGGCCATTATCCTGCCATCTAGCTCATGATATGATGAAACTATCAAATTGCTACAAATTATGTTACAGTTTGTGTGACCTATTTAATCCTATGTTTACAGATGGCTACAAGGAAGAGGAAAAACAGATGAATACTTGCATTTATTAGAGGATGACAATATACATAAACTTGAAGAACTTTATGCTCATAGAGAAATGAGTAGTTGGAAAGTTAATTGTACTAGAGAAGAAGCAGAAAAACTTCTTATGGGCAAACCTCAAGGCACATTCTTAATTCGGCCTAATTCCACTGGTCAACTAGCTTTATCTATTTGTTGTAACAACATGGTCTACCACTGTATTATCTTTAAGACTGAAAGAGGTTATGGATTTGCAGAACCTTATAATGTATATGAGTAAGTATGCTATAATAATATATTATAATAGCAATTTTATTCTAGGTAAATCATACATTCAAACATCTGCAGAGAATAGCTTAAACATGTTTGGCATTGAGATTATTCATGAGTTAAATATTGATAAAACTGTGCATTACTATAGTTATTATCTTGACTGTGTGTTAGTTCATTACACTTTTATAAGTACTACAATGGCAACTAATATATTTTTGTGGAGTATAATATGTATTAACCTGTATATTAATGATTTTTTAATGTGTTTTAGAACATTAAACGAGCTTGTCCTTCATTATGCTGTGAACTCTTTAGAAGAACACAATGAACAATTGAAAACAGAACTGAAGTACCCGGTGAATGCACATGCTGTGAAGAAACCTGAAAAAAAGCAGTAAAGTGGCAATGCTGAAAACATTGTGGTAACCAGTTTGTCTACTTGTAGACATCGATCGTATTAACGACGTATGACACCTATTACTTATGGAAACAGAAGTCAAAATTATCTTCGTGTGACCTTGAAGAAATCAATGATAAATTATAAATATTAAACAGCATCGAAAACTTATCACCTAAAGATGATTATGATGTCAATATCAACAGTACGAAAATTGCAGATTGCAAATATCTGTCCATTTCTTGATTGTTTCAACAAATTTATCATGAGGGAACATAATAATACGACAAGAAAGTATTCATGTACAGGAATGTAATGTAAGTTGATATTTCTGTGTTTTATAGCTTTATAGTGTCGTTATAATATGATCAAATATTATTGTACAAATAAAATGCTTTGGTACCCATGTACATGGTACATACCATATTATTTTAGACTTGTGCACAATTATCTCCGTTTGAAAAGTTCTTTACTTATTATTGATTTGGTTTTATTTTTATTGTGATAATATTGTGATAAAACCATGATCAGTTTAGAAATCCCAGTTATTTTATGAACATTGAAAATGATTCTCAGGAGCTTTTAAGAGTTTTGAGTTATACTCTGTACACATATTTTTATATTTGTTATTTTACAAAGATTGAAAAAGTGTTCTTCCCTTATTAAAATTGATGTTGTTAAATTGATTGGGGCCTTTATGGATCAGCAGCAATGGAGGAAGGATTTAAATTACAGCTGATTCGAAATTGGAGACTGTTGAGAACAAAATACTTTGAAGTCTTATGTAAGCTCTCAATTCAAATTGATATTGAGTCTGCATCCATTTGACACCTAGCTTAACCCAAAAAGAATATAAATTAAAGCTGCAATGGTATATTTTATACTGGCCTAAAGTTTATTTTTTCAAATTCATATCTTAATTATACCAGATGCAGACTTAATACATGGAAGTTCTCATAGAGATGTATATTATGTATGTGATAGTAATGTATAGCATTTTAGAGTTTTCGAATTTGTGTATATTATGTGATTAATTTTTGTTACATTGTTTTTAATGGGTTATTGTGAGGTATAAGAGTCAAAATATTCAAAACAAATCATTGAAATATATGAGTGCATTTATTTCAGTGATTTAAAGAATTCTATTTCAAAGAATGGGGTTCTTGTGCAGTAATTAATTTCTTGTTATTTTAATCTGCAAAGTATATTGTCTTGTTTGGCTTTACAACAAGAATTGTATTCATGATGTGGGTTTGTTATTGTAATGTAATTATTTGCTAAATCACAGTAAAGTATTAATTGGCAGACGATAATAGGCTAGGTACCTGTTTCTATAATGGAGTGGAATCCTAATACTGTTTTATGATAATGATTACAAAAATATCTAATTGACACATCACTACATTGAATGTCTGTCATAATATCATAATATGATTATAAATATTTTGTTTGATTAAAAACTAATATAAATTTAGAATTATAGATCTGATACAATTCTATAAATATTATTGTCTAAGTACCACTCAATGCATTTGCATTTTATAGATACAGGTACCTAAATTTATTATGTGTGTATGAGAGTTAAGTTATATTTACTTGTTGCAAATCATAACATCATGTAAAATTAAATAATAAATATGTACATAATATATGTATGAATTTATCTGCTGATTTGATACCTGTAAACAACATGAGAAATATGATTTGCCACAGTGGATGTCTTTTATGATTTCAGTGCGTTTAAGTACTGATTTATTACTTGGAAATGTGTTAATTCCTGTATATTAGTGTGCGAGTCTCGTCAATTAATGATTTCTGTTTATTTTCTTTATGTAAGGAGAGATGATATGTAATTGCTAGTACATAGATCGTAAGTAGGACTAACCAATTCGTAAAAGTTATATTTATATTATGTAAAAAGTTCCCACAATGCTTTATAATCCATCTTTAATTAAATGAGGCAAAGATAATATTGAAATAATCCTTCTAATTGCCAAATGATTTGGGCATTCAAATGAAATACTTATAACATTGGATGTGGAATATATGATGTAAACATATTATTGATGTTCTCCCAGCATCATGGCTACAAATTCTTTGAAATTTAACCTACTTATCATTTGCATGTATGTAACTATCTAAATAGTACATACAAAGGTTGAAAAATCCACCGCGGCACGTCCTAAATATTTACGACTGTGATAGTCATATTTATTCCAAAATCTATCTATCTATTACAAATAACTTGTGGTTTGGAATCCACAAAATTCCAGAAATTATCATCGCCGAATTCTACTTATATATTCACAGTTTAATAACAACGGTTTTAAAAATATATATATGTACCTATATATATTTATGAATTTTCTCAACAGTGGCCATAAACATGGTCGGTTAAATTAGACAACTCCATCGAAGTAATATCATAACTTATTGTAATATCTAGTAACGTTTTCATCTGAACTTTCTGTTCACCATTTTGAAGTAGGTATTCCTTTAAAAGTAATGAAAGGTCATGGAACATAATAACATTGCTTGATATTTTAAAACCAGCTTTAAATACCTAATAATAAAGAACACTCCGTTATCAAGATTTCTTATTGGAATGCAATTGATGTATTATAAACAAATAAAAGTCACACACTGATAACAGCAATCGACCCAGATTCGTCACTAAAATCGTGTATTGAAACTGTTTTTGCAAAAAATATAATATAATTTAGATTATTCATAATATATACTTACCTATTTACTTATAAGTTTAAAGATTATATAAGTGAGATTATTGATCGCGTTATTTTTGTATTCAAGTCAATAATACAATTATCATTATAATGCAAAATATTCTGATTTGCAATTTTATAAAACTAAATATCATTATATTATGATCTCAAGAGTGAATTATCACATAAGGTAATTCAGATGTTTGTTTGATAGTTTTCTATGAACCATAATATTAACTCAAGTCAATAGCAACCAAATTGGAAAACTTGCATAAATTAGTTAACATTGAAGGCGCCATTTTATAAGTGTAATAGTAGAACGTTTTAATAAGTGTTAATAAACAAACTATCAATGACTTCTGCTTTTATTTTATTTACATTCCCTATCGTAATTGGGTTAATTGAAATTAGTAATTTAATGTTTGATTTTGGATACACACAATACAAAATTTATGCATTGTAATATACCAGGTACAAACTCACAAGTATAGGACATTTTAGAAGATCTAATACAATTTCTCACCGTGCAATCTCGACTAAACAAGGCTTTTTCTATTACATAAAATACAAGTCCATGGTAATGTAAAGGTGCTCCCTCTCTTCTCTCAAACGACTGGACCGATTTTGATGAAATTTTTTGTGTGTTCAAGGGGAATTGGAAATGGTTTAGAATCACAAATCAGCCCGGCAGATGGCGCTGCAGTCGGTTTCTAGGTTATTTATCTATATCTATTATTACAGAACAACGTCTGTCGGGTCCGCTAGTTATCTATAAGATTCAAATGTCAATTTTCGACATCTGGACTGGGTAACGCACACCGTTACATTACATGCGAATGGTCAGTTACTCTAATCCAAAAATAATTAAGTATGAAAGTAAAACAAAACAATATTCTTAAAACTTTATTGATCTCAAAATCAATCGTTCTTCAACTTATAAAATCAAAACAATACACATACACAGGAATGATAAAATTCTTGAGGGTCGGTTCATAACTGACGGTATTATGTGCCGAACATAGGCATCAAATACCACTGGGATCTAGCGACTTCGACCGACGCATTATTGCATCATCGGCATCAGATAGTGGCAAATTCTGTTGTTAATTATTTGTATCCCTTGTGTTATGGTACACATTAATGGCAATAAATATGTACCGACCCTAACACTGTCAAAGGTTGCTTGTAAGTTGTGTACATAAAAAATAAGGTATATTACAATGTAATATTTTTAGTTCGATTTTTTCGAGTCCTTGGATGGAGAACGAGATCTTGACCGCGACATAGACCGTGCCTTAGAGCGGGAGCGAGAGCGGCTGCGACTACGGGAACGGGATCCAGAGCGTGGCGAGCGGGAGCGCGTACGACGACGGGACCTTGACCGACTGAAAATTTAGACAATGTTGTTTTAGTACAGTTCTACTTAATTTCAGTTTCACCTTATTTCGGATTTAAGAAAAAACTTAAAAAATTCATGCTGCTACTGCTGCAAAATCAAGTCACGCATATAATTTTTATTTATGTATGTACCAATATTATTTGCTTATGGTTAAAATGTTATTGATATTCTACAATAGAATAATAATGATTGAAGTTTGCAGTTTGTGATTTTCTAGTAGATACTATTTATCCTGGTACTGTTCGGCTGTTGAGTTCTGTAAATCTGAGAAATATAATTTAAAAAATAACATATATAATATAATAATATTATAATATATTTTGTATTCATTGATGATGACTTCCTCTTACTTTTCTGGTCTTCATTGCAGCTCTATCTGTTCTAAATATACTACCTTCCTACTAAAAATAAGCAGCACAGGCTTTCTTTGAACACAAATATGGGATAGTAATGTGTAACTCACTGAGTGCACGCAGTGATTACATTAGACGTGCGGTGCGACGCGCAGAACGAACTTTACTCTCAATGACGATCTCAAGTGAAGTGTGCACGTAGGCTGTAGCTACGTAGTTCGCAGAGCGAGCGGTGTTACCGAAGCAATCAACTCAATTGGAGTACACGCCGCGGGGAGAAAGCTACGTAGCGCAGACAATAAGAAGTGCAGACACTGACGAGTTCGTTCTCGGCGCACAGGCCAATGATAACCTATAACATAGTTATCATTGGTATAAGTGAGTTCAGTACAATGGGATGGAATCTTTGTATAGTTGATTTTTCGTTTTCAAAACAAACTTCTACACTAATAACATTTACTTAACCTATGTTTGTAGTTGAGTTGAGTTGAGTTTTAAGAATCAGATTTTATTACCATAAAGATTCCATTCCAAAGGCAGGATTTCCGTAACACATAACGACCAGAAAAATTATTAGATATGTCACCTGCGGCGACGACGGCGTGTGCAGTCCCGAGCATAATGTCCTCTATCTCCACAGTCATAACAGCGGTCATCATACGGTCTAGGAGGTAGTCGAGAGCGTGGTGGTGGCCCCCGTCCTCCATAACCTCGCCCGCCGTTAGACATCTCTACTCGAGCACGTCGCCCACAAATTGTGCGTCCGTCCAGACCACGTATCTATAATTATATAATTTTAGATAAATAAACATTCATCTATTATTATAAATAAAATAATCTGACAATCTGTAAAATTGAGATGTTAGCTTACCGCATCTTCAGCGTCACGAGGGTCTTCGAATTCTACAAAAGCGAAGCCGGGCGGGTTCCTTGCTACCCAGACGTTTCTTAGAGGTCCATAATATGAAAATGCGTCTTCAAGTTCAGGTTTGCTTGCATTGTTACCTAAATCTCCGACATACACTTTACAGTCACCGTAACGTGACATTTTTCCTATAAAATAAAACAAATTAGGTATCAAAAACAAGTTTAGCGGTGAAGTCTGTAAAAAGCGTAGGTTTCCTTCCTGTAGCAACGCAACTGTATAGACTCCATCTATAGTAAGTTATTTTAAATCATTTCAAAAACAGACTCATAGAACATAAATCTACCTTTTTCCAAATAACACCAACTCAATCACTACAAACTCAACAAATTATTTAATATACGAACAAAATGGCGACTGGTGACCACTCCACCAGACGCTACCGGAAGAAGAAAAAGAACTATTTGACTTTTTTGACAACGAGGACGAGGATAGCTATTATTTCGTCCATAGACAATAATCGCATCAACGATTTATATTCGATTCGACCTGACGATTGACGATTGTTTGACCAATTTACTATTTTTGTAAATAATCGAATAGAAATAAAATAAAATTTTTTTATTTAAAATATTTTTAAAACTAAAAACTATTAAAAAATGTTTTGCTAAAATCTTTATCGAAATCGAATAATAACTAAAATTGGAGTGATATCCCTTATTTATAATTTACTTTACTATGTGTAAAAAAATCATGGAGGTAATACATGAAAAAAAAATGCTGTTTTATGAAGAACAGATGTTAAAAAAACCATATCGAGGGGTAACGGACTATTTGGTTTAAGCGACATTTTGGTCGATATTGAGTTATATATATATTCGGAATCAGCGAATTTTTCTCCATCGAATATCACCCAAAATATCGCTTAAACCAAATAGTCTGTTACCCATCGATATAATTTACTATGAAAAACATTTGAATCACGAAATGATACCGTATGAAAAATCGGATTACCATTTTCATCCTTAAAGGTGCAGCTCCAATGAGTATTTCGAAACCAAATACATGTCCTGTACTGAGTCTAAATATAATAAAATAAACATCTAGCTACGTAGTCATTACATACCTCCAGTTTTAACTATAGGTACAGTACTGAGAGTACTTAAAATATGTGAAGAGATAAATCTGTTTGAACTTAGAACTGAATAGTACAAACTGCATAGTTTGACTACTTTTTATTCATTAAAGCTCCTTTATGTTAATATTGTGAAATGTGTCGGCAGCTGGTTGCTTAATACCGGACCAACCGTGCACAGAGCATGTAATTATACCGTGTAGTCAAATAGATAATTACAAATCTGTGGAATGCAACCACAGAAATATTTCTTTAATAAATCTATGACTCGAACTCTGTGGAGGACTGAAACTTCAAGATGTTTAAACTCTAGCAACAAATAATTTTAAAAAATAAAATAATTGGTGTGTCCTTTTTAAAATAATATTTGATATTTTATAAAGAAAAATACTGCCAAATTACTTAATATACCAAGAAAACTTCAAAACTGTTTTTATTTTGCAAATACCTATAAAACATTTTTGTTTTGCCATAATATGTGTATTTTTTATTTTCCTTCATGGCAACATTGAAAAAAAAGTAAAAGCAATGTAGCGGACGGACGTCGTTGCGACTTTTCTTTCCGTCATGCAATAATTTTTGTCATTCATGAATTCGTCGATAAAAAATATTTTAGATGGTGTCACATTTGTGAACATTAGTTGAAATATAGTTTTAATAATGTGTTAGTATTTCGTGTCGCATAGTTCATCTACGTAGTTCTTTAAGATAGGTGTGTGACAAGTAAAGTTCGGTAATGGTAATGGTGGCCATGTCATGAAAATCCCCACAGCCATGGATGATAGCTCCGTATCTCATCACAACGGAGGGCAAGTTGGATCTCAAATCGGAGTCAGTGTAAATAACAAACAAAATGACGAACCTAGCCAAAGTGTCCAGTATTCAATACCGGGCATTTTGCACTTCATCCAACACGAATGGGCGAGATTCGAGCTCGAGAGATCACAATGGGAGGTGGACAGAGCAGAATTTGAGGTGATTTTTTTTTATTTTCTTCGTGATTGTTGTAAATAATGTAAAGTTCATTGACACATAGTAATTTATGAACTGCTATTTCAATACCAAATTGGCATGTCGTTAACACCACGTATTTTAATTTCACATTTATAATTTTGTTCTTTTTAGTGAGACATCAAAACAAATTTGAGTATGACTGATTGCATTTCATATTTAGTTATTTGGCTATTATTACAATTGCATTAAATAAATATTGTAAATGGAGACTTCATTTATTTTTTATAGTGCTTTATTGTCATGGACCAGAGTTAGTCAATGACTAATTAATTGTATTCACTTCTGTCATTTTGGTGAATCTGACTTGAATAGATGAAAACATGGCCCTTACAAAATGCTCATAGTATCTAACTTTTTATTGAAAATATCAATATATTTTTCTTTATAAATTAGCTACAGCTTTAATCAAATTATATTGCATTATATAATGTAATTTGATTACAAAATTGTATTATTTATCACTATAAGTTATAAAATTTAGGTTGCCAGTATATTAAGTTCTACATTTGGACAATTTGTACTGCCCACCAGATTTCTACAGTTCATAAGATTTCAGTTAAAATGATTTCTATAAAATTGGCTTTGTATGGTATGCTAGATAACATAATTACTGCTGGTCCTGGTAATATAAAATTACTGTGATATAAATGTAATTTGTGAAACACAGCTGATTTTAATATTTACAATTTAAATCAGGTGTATTGAAAATGTAAGTCTTTGTTATTTTATCTCACAGATCTTGGACTTGAATTGTCATATCACACATGTTTTCATGTTAGCTAAAATTACTAAAGAAAAAAGTAAACATATACTTAATTAATTGTTTTATTTGTATTTAGAAATATGCTTACAACTGACCTTAAATAAGACCAATAAAAGAAATGAGATTACTTAGAAACAAGACAAGTTGATGTCTCTGCATAATACACTTTTTATTTCAAAATTTATGCATGATGCAAATTTTTGTTTTGAAAATAATTACCATAGCATTGATATTTTCTACAATTTATTGGTTCATAAGTTTAGTTACAAACAAAATGAGTAACATAGCAAACTATTGTTATTAAATATCAGATTTTTATTTACAAATCTTTTATTCCACAAACAAATAATTTGTTTTTTTTTTTATATTGACTTTCTTAATATTACTTTATATTTGGTTTGAATAAGTAAAACTGTTTTGATTTTTGCTATTTTGTGTATGCATCTTTCTTTGTTATTTTTCCATATTAGGCAAAGAGGATTTCAGTAGGAAGTACCATATGAGTTGGCACTTGCCATAGGAATATCTATTACTAGATAATGTGTTCTAAAAATATAATACTTCTTTATTTTGTATTAGTCATCTAAGAATGTTATAAGTGTCCAAAGATTGATTAAAGTAGCATAATATGTTAATACAATATGTTGTGTACATTTTGTATTAACAATATGTTAGGATCTTTGTTTAACAAAGTTAAACCCTGTTTTCAAGTAAATTTATTTATTTAACTAGATAATTCTAAACAACTTCATACATGTCTTCATACACTTTGTAATGAAATAAATTGTGGGCACAGGCGCGGATTGCCTTCCTCCAAGGTGAGAGGAAGGGCCAAGAAAATCTTAAAAATGACCTGGTGAGGCGGATTAAGATGCTGGAATATGCACTCAAGCAGGAGAGGGCGAAGTTTCATAAGCTCAAGTATGGGGTGGAGTTACAGCAGGGTGATGTGCGTCCTCCTCCAGAGGAGCCCCCTGCAGAGCCAGAGCCTGCTGAGAGAGCACAGTGGAAGCAAGGTCGTCAACTTATTAAACAGTACCTGCAGGTATGTTTTCATTTTTTATTTATCATGACATATTTTTGTCTACCTAATCCAATGCCTCATTGGCATTCATTTCATAAATATTACATTTTGTTTCTATTCCTAGCCTCTACCTCAAGTTTTGCTTTGTTTAGATTAGGGCTCTCCAAACAAAGGGCCACATGTGGCTTGTGGCTTGTTTTCATGTGGCCCGCGACACACATTTTAATCTTTTTGGCCCTCCAGCTTTTGTAAGAAATTTAATTAGCCCGCTAGGGTATATAGTTTGAACAGCCCTGGTTTCAATAGAACTCAAGTGTTTTAAACATTTTCGTAAATATAAGCCAAATGGAGACAAACTATGAATACCATTGTAAAAATGATTTAAAACTAAAAAAGGGAAAGAAATGTTAAAATATAAAAGAAGTATAATTTTAGATTAGGTGGTTTTTACCAGCAGATAATCATGAAGATAATGTGATTTATATGATGTCTGGTATTGCTATTTGTTTTATCATATTTTATTATTCATAGGTTTACATGCTAGAAACTCTGCGAACAAAGAAAGTTGTATTAAGTTTGTCTTAATATTAATTAGTGATTATGTCTATGATATTGGTCCTGCAAGATATCCAAAGGAAATATGACCATGCTTAATGTGATACTGAATAATTTAAAATTATAAAACTACGTACATACATACATACATACATACATACATAACATCGCGCCTTTTAACCCCGAAAGAGTAGGCAGAGGTGCACATTATGGCATTTAATGCCACTGTACAATGTAACACCCACTTTTCACTATTTATGTTATGAGTCCCATGTAATAGGGGGTGAGCCTATTGCCATTATAATTATAATACTGTTCCATGAAATAATCATTAAGTTGAAAATGATTTATTTATTGATACTTATTCCTTTTCTACAGGAAATAGGTTACACAGACACCATACTGGATGTTCGCTCAAACAGAGTTCGGGCTCTGCTTGGTCTGAACAATGAAGAAGTAGAAAACCCAAACTACAGAAATTATGACAAACAGCAGCACGACAGATGTGATTACTCTATGAACCACATGGTTCGCAAATATGATTATGGTAAGTATTAGTGTGAAAGGACATTTCATTCATTTGTACCCCACCAGTGGCGTGCACACCATACATGCAAATAAGCACTGCATACCCTACAAAATCATTGTAAACCTACATAGGCAATTACATAGTGTCACTCATAAACACGATATGAATATTTACTGACATCATACAGAGATTTCGTAATTTTATTGATATTTAATTTGGAAAACTGGTAACTAACGCCATCTATCGAAAAAATATTGAAGTACTACAACCACTTTCTACTTTCTTCGATATTGGAGCATTGCACCAGTGGCGCCGCCACCTCGCTATTGTGTGATGGTGGCGGAAGCATGTACTAATGCTAGCCGGTACATTTTGCTTGTTTTCTCGTGCTGATGTTGGATTTTTTTTTTGTTAGGTTGGTAATTTCTATACAACTGCAAAAGCACTGCTTCTTCGTTATCCGACTAATTTAGGAAGTCAACAAATCGTAGCGTTTGTTGATTGAAAATAGATATATTAATTTTGGTCAACTTAT
Source organism: Spodoptera littoralis (assembly GCA_902850265.1). Classification (NCBI taxonomy): domain Eukaryota; kingdom Metazoa; phylum Arthropoda; class Insecta; order Lepidoptera; family Noctuidae; genus Spodoptera; species Spodoptera littoralis. The sequence goes on from LR824539.2 coordinate 6,792,101, forward strand.
TGTTTACGTTTTTTTGGCCATTTTGTTTTGGTTATGTTTTTATGTGCAAGTGAATAAATTGTAATGTAATGAATTATAATTTAAATGAACTGTTAATTTACCGAAAATTATGTAAAATTATAGCTGTGAGCTCTGTGCTGGTTATTTGTGTTGTTCAATAAATTCAATATGAGTGCGTTGTCCTTATTGTCGTTCGAAGAAGAAACGAAAATATTTCCAAAGGCGATTTTGCGTGTGTCGTATGTCCGGGCTAGGCGTAACTCAAAAAAGGTAATAATTTTATTATTTCTTTTAATACACTACGATTTACGATTATAGGTACCTATAGTTTGTTAGCACTGGTGGTGTACCAATTTCATTATTATTTTTAAAATCCAGTCATCTTGATCTCGCTTTGTACGATTTTTCTATGCATTTAACGGTCAGTTTATACTGGTATCACATAGCTTGATGGTCGCGTAACCATTTGTAGAGGTACTTCGCCGCTCCAAAGTAGGTACCTAGTTAGTAGAATAGATTTATTAAATAGATACCTAGGTATCTATGTTGATCAACTTTATATACGGATAGTTTGAAAATAATTATATATCTAATTTGTTTATACAAATTAATAAAATACTTACTAAACCTAATTACCTACTCAAAATTATGATGTTTCGGGAGTTTTATTTTCCGAGATTAATGTAGACCAATTATTTTTAATCATGTGATACCTTCTGCCTACCCTACTTCAAATCTCTGTGCACGCCTCTGTACCCCACACAGTTGTTAAAACACCAGGAGGAACAGCTATTCATATTGAAAACAGATTATTTTCATTAATAAGATTGCAGGCCTCTTGAATATAGAATATAGTAACTTTTGTAATAATATTTAGCACATAAGAAGGTAATTTATTTTAAGATATTTTCTATGTTCTTGTTTTTAATACTGATACAGGAAAAGAGCCGCGTAAGAGTGGCGTTTCTGCCGGTGGCGGATACAATGAGGAGGGTCTCTCTGTGCAAGAGACAGCTGCCGTGTTCGCCAACTTCGAGTTCCTGACCAACCAGGAGATGGATATGGACGAAATAGATGATTTGGATGCCAAACAGTCGCACCATCCTCCTGGGAAACAAGGTATTAAGAAACTTTGGCATTATCTCAAGTAATCTAAACTATTTCTAGTGACCGAGTAAACTTCTGCTTTAAAATTCTCTGTTGTAGTTCCATATTAATTTATAGGTATAGATTGGTTACTTTACACTCAAAATATACTTTTCCTGTTTCAATACAGTGGAAACATGGTTAAGTAATATCAATTACTCATTCATTGATTGTTAATTTATGTTAGTATTTGTAGAGGAAATTCGCTTTCAAGCTCTTGCTAATACAATCATAATCTTGTAATCGAAGATTACTGTTCGCAAACATTACTAATATCTTTTGTCGTTTGGTTTTTCTTTTATCAGGAGAAGAAGTTGATCATGAAGCTGAGGAAGTGTTGAATGAGCTCAATCTGCTGACCGAAAGAGAGGCTGACGGCGGCGGTCAGGGAGACGAATACCCTGTTGGTGAGTTGATTTATAAATTGAATTAAAAAAACTGCTCTCTGCCTCGTTGGCCGAGTGGTCGTAAGTGCGACTGCCAGGCAAGGGGTCTCGGGTTCGATTCCCGGGTCGGGCAAAGTATTACTGGGTTTTTCTCAGTGGTAGCACTCCGTGGCAATAGGCTCACCCCCTATTACATGGGACTCATAACATAAATAGTGAAAAGTGGGTGTTACATTACAGTGGCATTAAATGCCGTAATGTGCACCTCTGCCTACCCTTTCGGGGATAAAAGGCGTAATGTTATGTTATGTTGAATTAAAAAAAATTATGTAAGCATATTTTTTTTTTAATAACATATTGTTAAACAGAAAAGATGCTAATAAATACATTTTAATGTCTCAGGAAGTGGATCCAGTGGTGGCAGCGCAGTGGCTGCTGGCGCGGGCGCAGGGGCGGGTGAGGCTGATGAGGAGCCTCTCGCTCTAGGGGAACTGGCTCAGCTGACCGTCAGCAACGAGCCCGAAGCTTATGACGTGGCTAGCGCTAACAAGGAATCCTTCCGCAAAACTTGGAACGCCAAGTACACGTTGCGTTCGCACTTTGACGGAGTTAGTATCTTATTTCGTATATGACGAATAATTAAATAATCTAAAGCTATATTTTATTTTTAACATACTTTGCCTATACAATTTTCGATGTGTTGAAGTACAAATATAAATATCGTGTGAATAATGTTCCAGGTGCGTGCGCTGGCGTTCCACCCCACCGAGCCGGCGCTGGTGACGGCGTCGGAGGACCACACGCTGAAGCTGTGGAACCTGCAGCGCACGGTGCCGGCCAAGAAGTCCGCCGGCCTCGACGTCGAGCCGCTCTACACCTTCCGCGCGCACACCGCGCCCGTGCTCTGCCTCGCCATGGGCGCACCGCGCTCCGAGGAGTGCTTCTCCGGCGGGCTGGACGGAACCATCCGCGTCTGGAATCTCCCACCTCCCACTGCCGATCCTTACGATCCCTACGATCCTGCTGTTCAGGTATTATCAGATAGGGAATAATTTCATAATACTTTGAGTTTGTTCAGATGCAATAGCTATTGGTATCTTATGTAAATAATACTGCAGACGTGATTAAGTATTACATTGTGGTACGTACAGGGCGCAGTGCTGCGCGACCACACGGACGCGGTGTGGTCGCTGTCGAGCGCGCACGGGCGCCTGCTGTCCGCGTCGGCCGACGGCACGGTGCGGCTGTGGGCGCCGCGCGCCGCGCGCCCGCTGCTCAGCACGCTGCGCGCCGACGAGTCGCCCACCGCGCCCGCGCCCGCCGCCGCGGACTTCGCCGACGCCGCCTCGCGCGCCGCCGTCGTCTACCGCGACGGCACGCTGCTGCTGTACGACCTCGAAACTGGACAGGTACTAGCGCTGGCTCTAGAGGTGGGAGCGGGTACAGTGCAGGGCTATAACGGCGTGTCTGTTGCAGCCGGTGTTGCGCGTGGCGTGCGACAGCCCGGCGCACCGCGTGCGCTCGCACCCCACGCTGCCGCTGCTGGTGACGGCGCACGAGGACCGCCACATCCGGTTCTGGGACGGCGTGTCGGGCCGGTGCGCGCATACCATGGTGGCGCACCTGGACGCGGTGACGGGGCTGGCGCTGGACCCCAACGGGTTGTTCCTTCTGTCGGGCAGCCACGACTGCTCCGTGCGCCTGTGGAACCTGGACACGAAGACGTGCGTGCAGGAGATCACGGCGCACCGCAAGAAGTTCGACGAGAGCATCCTGGACGTGGCGTTCCACCCGCTGCGGCCCTATATCGCCAGTGCGGGCGCCGACGGGTTGGCCAAGGTGTTCGTCTGAGCGACGCTCGCTCCGCATATATATATAGTATATATTACATGTAATTTTACTTTCGATACGAACTTTATGTAACGCAGTAGCGAGTCGCGTCATCGCTCGTAGACGAGCGACCGGTACTCTTGGATTATGTGTCTAGTCCCTTCGGTACGGTTACGAGTAGCGACGTATCTGCGATTCGACGACGCCGTGTGTACGGACGGAGCCGCCGGTTCGTTTTATCGTATTTAATATTATAACGTAATGGACGCGCGCTCGACGCTCGTTATAAGCGCGTAGTGAACACTCATCTATGTATAGACATTTGAAATTTATTATAATATATTTTTAGACTTTCAGTATGTGGATTTTAGGTTTTTATCGCGACTTTTTCACCGATTTTACTATACGCAGTGAGAATATTGTTCGTTTCTATGCATCTGTAAGCGAGACCTTATAATAAAAAGTATCATATGGACACCAACAATGTTTCCTTGATATGTTCATTATGTTTACGTGTCTGTACAGTTAGAATGTTACGCAGTATTTGCTAATATTATGCAAAGAACGAATGGTGTTTCTTAGCTAGATTATTTTTATTTAAATCGATTGGATTCTATAGATAATATTTTCTTTTGTTTTGTGACATGTAATACATTAACATGCTCTCATGATATCTTATGCAAGTGATGAGCAATCGAACAAAAATAATGGTTGAGTAGAGTACTATATCGAAAATAACATAAGTAATGTTTGTTCGTAACGAGTACTGCGATGTAGAGTATATATTATGAAACATTACATATTCCTTTATTTTCCTCGAATTCATACTTGTACACATACATCCAAAAATTGATAGTAAAAAGCAACATAACCGATTTGCATGTTGTTTTTTTATATTTTGTTGTTTTTTTCCTTCCTTCACCCCCTACTTTAATAATTTAGTAAGTAAGATTTTATTGACTGAATAACTTTACCATGCAAGAAATAATAGTTTGAGAAATGGATTTTCCTTATCTCATAATACTCAATTCATACTATAAAACTCATTTGTTGCATTATGTACATTATTCAATTTATAACAATTCATTAAAGTCGGTTCATTGGCTTGCGAGTTTTAATGTAAACATTAGATAACAACGGTAGACTAACGACTAGACAGTACGTCTAGGTTGCCTGTGCCTTGGAAAATGAAACTATTTAAAAAGTAATTCATCAGAATACCGGTTTCATTTATCATGATGCTTCACGAGGGGAATAAAGGCGTAAGTAGTAGGTGTGCGATTGACATTCACGATCGTCCGTTTTGTAATATTTTTAAATTGTAGAGTGATATAAATGTGTATGTGTTAATTTAGTCAATTTGTAAAACAATAAATACAATATTGCAATAAGTTACTTATGCCTTTGTTTCTCAAGTTTGAGTGACAAAAATTACCAGCCCTGTCTTATTTGAACGAAATGTATTTTTATTATAGTTTATTAAGAATTTTCAAGGAAATTGGGATTCAGTTCCCTCTCAGGTATTACAAAACTGGTTATTCTTATACTTTATAAAACGTGTCGTGGGTGTATACTGGCGTGTTCTAGAAGATATATTTTTTTATGGAATGAACCGGTACACGAGCTGCCGGATCACCTGATTGTAAGCAATCGGCGTCGCCCATGGACACCTGGAACACCAGGGGCGTTACAAGTGCGTTAACGGCCTTTTGGGATTAGGAATTTGAGGATTGTTGAGGATCCAGCGGTAGAAAGTTACCGGAGGCCCAATTACCAATTTAAGTTTTGTTTCACGTCGGTCTTCTATGAGGCCGTTAAACAAAACTAAACTCGGCTCGGCCACTCCGGTCGAGCCTTCCCATTCGTGCCGAAGCATGGCTCTCCCACACTTGATAATAAGAAATTATTTTGAATTCTGTCATTAGAACCTTCCCCTGTATGCATGGGACCAATTTATTTAGTTCGAAACTAAATTACATAACGGAAGTTTTTACAAAGAAACAGCAATTTTGCATTATCTTTGCTTGGAATTGTACGGAAATATTAGAAACTCGTCAATTATGTATTCGGAGTCACAACGATGGAGCATGGAGGTCAAAAAGGTGATAGTGACACCGAAATTTGGTAAATGCTGTATACATAAAATAGTCGTGTGAAGTTAAAACGGAGGACCCGGACGGATAAACTGGAATGATGGATATTGGTAAATCTCGACGAGTCTGAATATAAGAAGATAATGATTTTAACATTACAGATGGAAAAACCATTTTAGTTCCTATTCCTATAATTATGTAAGTAATTTGTATATTAAATATATACAAATTAACTAACAAACAGGGCGCTCTAGCAGTTACAAGAGGTCTTTTTTTTTAATGGTGGAAAATCTTCGAATGACTGCTCCCGCCTGGGTGAGGCGGGAGGGAGTGTCGGACTCTTACTGACTAAAAACCACCCCGCTCCTTCTCCTGCACGTCGAGCCGGAGCCCCGGTTACCCGTTAGGTTCTCCGCGACAGTTACAAGTGGTAGTGGTCTAACGATATTTCACCAAGTTAGCAGGCATTTGATTTAGGACACAATACCCAGATGAAGTTTTAGCTAGATTTTTCGTTTCTGAAGTTCTGTTAGCACGGAATCTAGACTTGTGCCTGTAGAAGGTTCAAGGGCAAAAAGTATGTAAGGTAAGTTAGTACTTACTTTGTCGGTAGAAGTTAAGTGTTTTTACATTTAACAGTACCTAATATACGTCATGTAAGTTCCTAGGCAGATATAAAGTAGGCGCGTCGCGTTCCGCGCGCGTCTACATCAGGCCACCATGGATGGGGCCCAATAGGGCTGATGCCGATACGGAGCCGCGGAGAACCTAACGGGTTACCGGGGCTCCGGCTCGAAGTGCAGGAGTAGGAACGGGGTGGTTTTTAGTTAGTAAGAGTCTGACACTCACTTCCGCCCCACTCAGGCGGGAGAAGTGATTAGATGATTTTCCGCCCTTAAAAAAGGCAGATATAAAGTGCAAATTCGGCTTTTGAAGTACCGTAAAATGGGGTGAATAGGGATCCAGGGGTGAATAGGGAAAAAACCAGGCATCATTTTTAACACTAAATGCTAGTTTGCAAATCGTTCCAACTTTTACCATTTTTTGAGGGCTAATAGTAGATTATTGGAACTTTTCTATGGCCACATTGAACAAGTGTAAAATCAGTTGCAAACTGTTAAAAATGTCAATTGAAAATAGTATAAACAAGATACCGGTTATTACAGTGTATAAAACTTTGCTGTGTTAAAGGTTATTTTGTATTAAGCGAATACGAGTGTTGGTTTTATACCTTATTTAGGGTTTGGGCCGTCATATGCACGAAAGGTAAGCATCAGTTATTAATTAATATGACTATAATTTAGATTTTTAGAATGGCATGCGAAATTTGTATTTTTTGGGGTGAATGGGGACGTCTCAGGTATGAATCACAACGAAAGCGGGGTTAATCGGGATGAGGATGGGATGAATAGGAACGACTTATGTATGAATAGGTACAGCTTTATAGGGTTGTCACTAAGCAGACTTAACATTTTTAAATTGTGTAATCTAGGTAATAATATTTTTTTTATTTCATAAATTAGCGAGGTATTACACTGCGTCGTTAATCTAGTGATTGCAAGTGCAACTGCTGACCATGAAGTCTCGGGATCGGTTCCCGAGTCGACCCAAGTTTTGTTGGAATTTTGATATATTTTACGGAGTCCGAAATTGTGTCCGGTAGTAGGATTGTCCCCTATTTCTTGGGCTGACAACGTTACTGACGAACACTGGCTGTCACATTTAATAAGTACATTTTTTTTGGGTGGGAAATTATTAAACGTCTCCTCCTGCTCTGGGCGGAGCCGAAAGTTTATTTTAGTGTTGATATATTGAGTAGAAATTTTTATATACAATAATGCAAATTTATTTTTTCAGATATGCCTCGCGTGTATACCTCAAAAAGTACAAAACCTTATAAGAGGTATGATCCCCTTATATTAAAAACTGCTGTAGAAACGTATGAAACTGGAAATAAATCTCTAGTTGAAGTAGCTAAACAATTTATTATTGCTAAATCCGTTTTGCATGTGATCTATATGTTATGAGAACAATGAAGAGTCAAGGTGGACAAAGAGCACTAAGTGATGAAGCAGAAAAATACATAAATATTTGTTCTGAGTGAATAATAATTGTTAAATGTTAATGAATAATTTGCAAAAGGTTTGTTGATTAAATAAATAATGGAAGTAAAAGTGGATTTTATTTCAGTGACTAAATAGCTATTAAATAATCAGAAACTAGTATTATGTAAGAATTACATAGTGGCAATAAGTAATAATGTAGAATAAATTAAAATACAAAAAAAAATCGTAGTTAGCTATAAATTATAATTTATTAGGTAGGTACCTACACAAGTGGCAGCCCTAGAGAATTTCCCTATTGGCCTTATTTTCGTCCCGATTGACCCCAATTTCTGGGTGAATAGGGATAGGCTATATTTTAGCTTTTTTATGCATAAACTGAAATGCTAATTGCATAATTTATGTTTGATCACAAAGATAGCATCATGACTCAATTATTACAATCGCCTTACAGCAAATTTTCTCTAAAAAAACCCCTTAACTTTCTTTATGAAGTTCAGATTTGTCCCTATTCACCCCATTTTACGGTATGTATATAGGTATAAAGATATCTACTTAATTCAATTACCTATAGATAGTGTTGACGAAATCTCTTCTTAAAATCCAATTAATACCTGTCCATCATTCCGACACTGATGTTAATTAATGAATACCTACCTACCAATCTGAATTATCTAATCGTCATTATCAGATAGATTAAGATTAGATACCTATGCACCTATAAATAAAAAATTGGCTACGTAAAATATTATGTTTACATTAACAAACCAACAATAGTGGTTTGTTGTAAAGATCGGCTTACTTACCACTAAGAGCTATGCTATCGGAAGATGTAACAAAGATGAATCATCAGTAATTTTTCCCATGCTGCGTGACCAGATACGCAATAAATTACCGTGGTACAGTCGCGGTGGCCCGGAGGTTTAAGACGCCCACTTCTCATGCATGAGGGTGCGGGTCCGAAACCTATCAACGGCAAGTACCAATGTGACTTTTTCCGAGTTATATGTACTTTCTAAGATTATTTAGACACCACTGACAAACGGTGAAGGAAAAACATCGTGAGGAAACCTGAACTTATAATTTTTAATTTCTAATTATAAGTTTGAAATCGCCAACCCGCATTGAGCAAGCGTGGTGATTAATGCTCTAACCTTCTCCGTGTGAGAAGAGGCTTTGCTCAGCAGTGGGCATTTATAGGCTGTTGATGATGATGATGATACCGTGGCCCCGGCTGGAGCAGGAGTAGGAATAGGGTGGTTTTAATTCAATAAGAGTCAGACTGATACTCTTTAATGCCTCACCCTTGAGTGATTTGATATGTTCTTTAAATGTTGTTAACAGTTTAAAGTCTTTCTACAGTATCGTTGATGCGTATTTGATGACAAAATATATTTTCACGTGGTGCCTTATGCCGATTACCACACAAAGAAATGTTATTAAGGAACCGTCCACCAGTGGTCCACCGGTCGAACTCTTGACTCGACGTTTAATCCGCAAGTCATCGCCTGCGAATTTGTAGGTAAATTGGTACAACCATCAGTTGGTTGTAGCTGCAAAGAAGTACTTACCTAGAAACATTTTTTTCAGCATAGCTGCGCTGCTGCTCTGCTGTTTTAGTGTAGCACATACCTACCTAATTAAGTTAAAGCTATGGCACCAATATCCTATTGTTTGGATTGATCTATAGTCTACAGATAACCTGGCATTAGATATTTTCAAATGGAATTGTGAAAATCGGTTGGAAGGTCGCTCATAGTATCTACCTATCTTGCAAATATTTCGACTAATATAATAATCAAGATGGGATTGCCGAGTTTAAAATTGTGAGTAAAAATTAGAAGTTTTTAATTAGTACGTACCTACTAAATATATTGCTTAATTGAATTAACGTTTAGGTAGGTATCTCTGTGTTAAATTCAAGTTTTATTTAGGGAAATATTTTACTGTGAATCAAAACCTATTGTTATATTTTTCCTCTAGGTATCTACATCTGAACGGGTTCGACTCCCGTACTTACCTATCTGGCAAAAAGTGCTAATGGATTTTCTGATTAAAATTACCATGAGCCTGGAGTCCGGAAAATCGTACCGTGTTGAAAACTGTGTGTCAAATATTGTGTAAGCGCCTCTGTCTAATAAGGAAGTATTTACATAGGTATAGGTTACATAATATATAGTTTACATAAAGTCGTGACTATGGACGTGTAGTAGGTAGTAGTAAAAATAAGTGTTTTAGAAATTTTGAGTAGGTACCTACCTAACCAAAGTTATTACCCATTTTTGTATTTTTGTATTTTCAGGGTTACCGGTGTGGGTTTGGTCGTCTACTTCATGGTATGGCTGACGAAGAAGTTAAATGAACTCCCAAGTCCTCCCACAGAAGCTCCCTTGACGTCGACGTCAACGATGGCTCATAGATTCAACCAAAATCGACACATCGGCCATCGTAAAGGATGAACTTTTCTTGCGCGAGTATCTAATATGTAATTACACGATATTGTTGTTATTTCAATAAATAAATGTTACAATTTAAAAATTTATAACTCGGATATTTTTTTATTTAATTTTCTATTCAGTTAGAATTTTCCGCAAGAACCTCTAATACACGTACCTACCTATATAAAGACACTAGCATACAAACCTAATTATATGGTGAATTCGGACTTCGTACCATACCATACCATCACTGAACTTCAGAAGCCGTTGAATAGGTACCGACAGGACATGTACAACTGGCTGATTAGGAAGTCACTTGGGGCCATTCAGCCATAATAACTTTAGTTTTAAGGTTCACCAGTGAACGATTCTTTTCCCGATAAGTATTGTTAAATGGGAGAATACTTCTAATAATTATGAAACTGTTTTAGTATCGAGTGGTGAGATTGACGGTTTCATTCTATTTACGATGTAGGTACAAAAGTATAGGTATATAAATACGAATTTTTAATAAAAGTAAATAAACGGTGGTTCAATTATTATTTTATTTCCTTCCATATTTTTCATAGGTTTCCCGCCAAAACTCCATGCGTTGTTGATTTGGTAATGGGATCATTTGAATTTCATTGCCTATTTCAAGAAATTCCAACTGCTGGTTACTTGGAGTCCATGTAGTTGTTGAAGTTGAAGGTATCCTAAAAAATACATATAGGTACATAATAGGTACATGTTTCTTTTTGTCGTACGTGCATCAGATAAAGAAGAGGGTTTACGCTACTAAATTTTGAAATTCAGTGGCGGCACGGACATTGGTATTGCAATTCCATTGTCTACGGCAATAAACCAGGGTCATTCTTATTGCAGGGGGATTATGTCCCCCATGACTGGCGAAAACAAACATAGATAAGTAATATGCACCTCTGCCGTTACTCAACTTTATAATAGTAAGCAATAGATAGTCAGATTATTAGATACTAGCTTTTACCCGCGGCTTCGCTCGCGTCACAAAAGGATAAAAAGCCAATGTGACATATACGAATACACACAGCGCCATCTATACCAATACTTTTGTTTTCCCTCGGGAATATCAAATTTTTCCGGGATAAAAAGTACCCTATTATTTAATTCGGACTTCTAACTATACCTACATCTGCAAAAATTCAAAGTAATCGGTTTAGTAGTTAAGGCGTAAAAGCGGAACAAACAAACTCACTTTCCGATTTATAATATTAGTAAGGATTTTAACTTACCCAGTTTTAGCGAAACTCGTCCACAGTGCCGTCATAGTTGCAATGATTGCGGCATCATTCGGCGTAGCAGGCAGTGCAGCGTAAACAGCCGGTTGGAACAAGTAAAATAACTCGTCTGCATGACATGCTCCAGGAGTAAACCGAAGCCGAGTAAGAAATTTGTTCAAGTTTCTGAATGAATCATAATCGAAATAAAAATTATACAATGATCGGCTTGAATTTATCGTCAAACTTTCGGATGCAACTGTCGACGGATAAAAAACCAGTGAATCAGAAAAATACTCTATCAAGCCGTCTATTACTGTCCTGTTGCTAAAGTATATATTTATAGCACCATCGATGAAAGTTGTTCTATTAACATCAGATTCAAACTGTAAGTAGTTAGGTATGAGACTACCGAAATTAGCCCTGACTTGTTCAACTGTTTGGTAATTGTAATGTTGGGCCCAATAAATACCTTCCCGGTCATTGAATCCAATGATAACAGAGACGTTCAGACCAGGCTTCTTAATTATTAGTGTTGGTTCTTCGGTTATTAAGGATTCTGATTCATTGGCGACAGCAGTCTCCACACATGGTGTGAAGTAGTATAGTGAAAATGCGTCATTAGTCTGATCTGCATAGGAAGCCTCAACTATGTCGGAAGCTGTTGAATTTCTAAATATTTGCAGTAACTCGTTAGGGTCTAAAGTATTATAGCCCAACCGCGTAGCTACTGTGGATGCTGATTCAATGGGATTGTATTTGAAATCTTGAGGCATCAGAACTGATCCACTGTCCATTATTGCTCTATGGAACAGCCCTTCAGTAGAGTTCGTGAGAAGAAAATAATTAATAGAAACTGCTCCAGCACTTTCACCAAATACTGTAACAGAATTGGGATCACCACCAAAGTAGGCGATATTGTTTTGGATCCATCTTAGAGCAGCCAATTGATCTTTTAAGCCAACGTTTCCTGGAGCCTCTCTGATACCGAGGCACAGGAAACCAAACGCCCCAAGACGATAGTTGATGGTAACAACAATAACGTTTTCTCTCACCAAAAATTGAGGATTATAGATGAGCTTAGAGTTACTTCCAAAGTAAAATCCTCCACCATGGATAAAAACAATCACCGGATATAGTTCATTTGTACGAGATGGTGGAGTATAAATATTGAGTACCAAACAATCTTCCTGACCGATGGGTTGTCTCAAAGTGGAAAAGTACTGATTACACATTACGTTTCCTTGGTTTGCAGTAAACGTGCCGTTCCAAGTTGGAGGGCTGCCAGCGACCTGGACGGAGAATAAAAGGTAGAAATTTAAAAAGTTAACTATATTGTTTTACAAATAGAGGATAAACAAACATTATAAACACAAACCTGAAATCTTTCCGTAACAGTTGCGTAAGGTATTCCCAGGAACATCCGTTGAGTTCTGAACAAGTCAAATGATCCTCTCACTGTTCCTTGTGGGAGATCTATCGTGAGCGTATCCAGACCAAATAAATTTAAGGTGTTTACTTCTTCGACTATGTGGTACAAGATTAGAATAAAGACACATTTCAAAACAATAGATTTCTTCATAGTTATTTTGAATACGGAGTTATGTTATGAACACAACAACTTCGGTAGTGTAAGAGATTGTAACTGACATTAGAACCGGTAAAAATTATAGGTTCTCATACTAATCATTAGACACCTACTTATTGGTTGTTACATAATTACGATTATATCACAAGTAAATTGGGTTTAATACCTCGTTAATTGCAATCTATATATATAAAAGAAAGTCGTGTTAGTTACACCACTTATAACTCAAGAACGGCAGAATAGATTTGGCTGAAAATTGGTAGGGAGGTAGCTTATAGCCAGGAGACCGACATAGGATAACTTTTTTAACCAATTTTTACTTTTACTTTTTACCGAAAATCACGAACGGGGACGGGAAAAAATGGGATTACGCATACAAAGTCGCGGGCAGAAGCTAGTTCTTTATAAAGATAAACGTCTCGACTTTTCAAAAAAAACTACATTTTGTTAATGTAAATTACTTGTAATGTCGTAAAGACTTTAATTGCTTTGAATTAAATTATCAAACGTTAACAATGAAACACCTCGCAGCAAAACTTAGTATTAGTAGTAGTATTAAGTTTTTGACGAGAAACTGGAGCCTAGGAATGCTAATATCTAAAAAATATAAAAAGAATAGTCAAGAAGTAATTATAAAATAAAGTTATAATGTGCATCCATCATATATTGGCACCAAGAGGGTAAAAGTAGTTCTAACTCGAGCATTTCAAATGCAAATGGTATCAGGGATAACATAACATAACATCACGCCTTTTATCCCCGAAGGGGTAGGCAGAGGTGCACACAGAAGTAACACCCACTTTTCACTATTTATGTTATGAGTCCCATGTAATAGGGAGTGAGCCTATTGCTATATACCGGGCACATTTCCAGACACCGTGCTACTACTAAGATTTTTTTAAAAACCCAGTAATACTTTGCCCGACCCGGGAACCGAACCCCTTGCCCGGCAGTCGCACTTGTGACCACTCGGCCAACGAGGCAATCAGAGGTATCAGAGATGTGGGGCATTATCTAATGATCGTGTCGTTCAACATAATGTAGATACTACTAAGTACCTAGGTATAGTTAGATCACCTAAGTTTTAGTCGGAGATGAAAGTGTTACATAGGTAGCAGCTAGTTTTTAATATTTATCCACCATGTATTTATTTTATTATCGTGACAATCTTACATCAGTCCAGGTGTCTAAATGTTAAATGTGAGGCTACTGAGAGCAGGTAAATCGAGAATACTAGTAAAATCAGTGGATGAAATATCTTTTGTGTAGTAGGTGACATTTTAAAGACTCATGACATTTTCCTAGTAGTATCCCTATTTTCGTGGTTTGCTTTCCATGTCGGGAAAAGCCCTTTTCGGTTTTCCAATCGCTCAATAAATTGGGCCCGGTGTACGACTAGACTCACCTCCTATTTCATGGGACTCATAACATAATTAGTGAAAAGGGACTGTTAAATTATGATTAATTTTTCTTTTTTCTTTCAGGTATCTTAGACGGTGTGACGTTGTGTTTGTGTTATCTATATCATTTCTAGTCATTATGCGATCACTATAAAATACAATACATTATGTAAATCATAAACACAATATAAATCTTCAATCGAACTTGAAATCTCGTGGTTAGAAGTCGCATTTTATTGCGTGCCAAATAAACAAATAACACCATAGTATTTTTTATGAATTAAATTCTTCGATAGGTATTTGTCGATTGTTCCATTCGTATGTTTATATAAGCTAACTCATTTTGCAAAATCGAATCGAGTGTGTATTATTGTATTATAATATCTTCCTGTCTATTCAAGCTGGTTCCGAGCATTAGCTATTTAAACGGCGGCCCTGGCAGAGTTCAATAAGATCTCGTCCGTGTTGGTGCGCGAAGAATGGTCCTTATGTGAGTAGTTTTTTTATATTTTTTCTTGTTTCGAGCCCTGTGACAACGATACGTGTCGTGACTTCACTTTAATTCAATTAAATTATCTGCCGGTTGTCGATTCGTTGATACTTATGGAGGATTGTCTTTAAACACAAGTTTAGTGTTGACTTACTTAGCTCCCTAAATATTGATTTTAGTACCCAGTTTAAAGTGACTAAAAACGTTTGTTTAGATACCAATATTATGCGCAGAAATAACTTCAGTGATAATAATATAAAATAAATTTAATTAATTATTCTTAGTCTGACGATTATAACAAGGAATTTATCGTTTACATTTATCATTTTAAGATTATGATTTTAAGATTTCTCGTGGTAGATATATCGTAATCAAATAATAAAGTCAATAAACTTAGTGTATTTAAAAGTATCTAATTTAAAGTTGAATTATTTGTGTTTAGTGCTGTAGTGGGCGCAGCGGTGGCAATCATCGGTGCGGCGCTCCTGACAGCTACGATGATAGACATGTTCCCGCGCTATGAACCTGCTATGACTACTCTGCCACCTGATTCTATGGCACATTTCACGACTGTTAAGGTTGCTGCCCTTCCACCAGACCCCGACATTGTATTACGACGACCCTTAAAAAAAATCATATATAAATGAAGATTATAGCTGTTATCGAACAGGTATGTCGTCTGTAGTCTGTAGGCGGTACATTTCTTTTTCCAATGGGATACTGGGTTTTAAGAGCAACCATTTTTACAAGCATATTTGCTTGGTTTTGTTGATGCAATTGTCATGCCAACTCCGCCCTCAATGATTTGGAATTGGTGTGATGATGTTTACTTTCTTAAGTAGGGAAATTTAGTTAGGTAGTTCATAGTGATTTAGGGGATTTTGTTGTACATAGTTTAAATAATAATCAGGGGTTTATTAATTTTAAGTAATAAAGTTATTGTTGCATTTTTTTGTTTGGTCTTTTTATGTTATTTGAGATCGGGTGATTAAAGTGAATGTTAAATGAATTTGTTTCTTTTATTTATTTATAAAACATGGAAGACTTACAGCTAATAAAAACTATTAATAATGCCTTCAAATACTTCTAGTATGTCAGTTTGGAATCTATTTAGATTAAAACAAGTATAAAACGCTGTGCCTTATGAAAACTAAATTAAATCATCTATAAAGGGTTGTTCAGAATCGTCTAGGCCTAGGTGCTTATTAGAGAACAAGGTGCCTCTATAGGCACTGCTGTTGATCATGATGGTAAATGTAAACTAAATATATAATCTCATGTTTCATTCAAGCCCTAGTTAGTTTTAAGGCCACACGGAAGTGCCCCCATTACCTACAATTAGGCATGTTTACAAAACAGGGCAGCTAGATAAATATTATGTGTTCGTTCTGCTAACAAGAAATTAGCTAAGGCAAAACTGACCTATATTTCTGAATTCAATAGCTAATTAGGTGTGTTATGCAAACTAGCAGTGCGTAAATATAGGGTGGCACAGGTCATGGCGTAATAATAGACGGCCTTACGGTGCCCTTGCTTGTGGCTACATGGTTTATGTTAAACAGGATACAGGATATTTTAACGTATAACAACCAACGCCAACGTGATGGTTCGCTATGCCTTTTATTATTATTTGTACCTAATATATTAAACATATTATATTATATTTATGTTTCATATTAGTATGTAGTATTGGTATGTAGTTTATGTACTAGGATACCTTTATATGTACGTACATTTATCACCCTCGCTTTTTTTTCTTTTCGATAGATGTAAACTTCTTTTAAAACCTACTGTAACACTTCTCTGCATCACCCTATGGTTGGCTGGTAGAGAATGCCATTCGGCATTAAGTCCGCCATTGTATACAGTTGTACATAAAGTGTTAAATAAAAAAAAAAATTAAATAAACATCTATTTCTCATCAGATAGGTACGTGATTATGATGACTTATTTTAAACTTTTATATCGACCTAAAATCTTAATAGATTCCCCTAATGGAAAGTATCTATCTATATCTATTCTATAGTACCTACATATAATAAAATCGTAGTGAAAACTGTACATCGAATATAGTTTTAAAAGAAGAGCGTGATCTACAGTAGATACAAAAACGAAAAATATGGTTTTTAAAATTTTTGTCTATTTGTCTGTATATAGGTATGTCCGGGATGAACTCAAAAAGTGCTGCATGCATTTATTTCAAATTTTGCATGAATATTACTAACAGGTCGGGTCAACATATAGGCTACATTTATCATGCTATCAACTACCGGAGAGGAGTTGTGAATCACTATTCCACGCTGACGAATTCGCGGGCTCAGCTAGTAAACAATACAAAGGCGTAGTCTAGAAAATGCAATCATCGGGTAAAACAATAGAAATCTTATATACATTCTTTTAGGTCTAAGTTCATGCAATCGATGAATCGAAACGATAATATACAACGTCATCGTTTGTAGAATCAATTGATTTTTATTGAATAGTGCGTTGTTTACGACTATTGTATTAACAAACAATTCCTCGGTTAAAGGATGCCATAGTTGAATTGAAAGGACAATACATATTGTGAATGATCTTATTGAAAAATATCATAATATCGAGTAATCGAGTCAGCTGTCCTGTGGCGAAGAATAAAAACCAATTAAGGTTGGTATTATACACCACATAAAATCTACTATGTTAACTACATGAGCATATGCTCATGTCTAGGTCCATGACCCTGGTATATACCAGGGTCCGGTTCGGAGCAGGAGATGGAGCGGCGTGGTGTTTAGTCAGCATCAGCAAGAGTCCAACACTCCCTTTCGCATCACTCAGAGCGTGGGTGGAGCGATTCAATGATTTTCGCCCCGTCAAAAAAAAGGTTAGATTAGATTGCACTACCACAGAAAAGGATCTCTGAACTGCATAGAATTAGAAGTAACAAAGAAGTAAAAACAAGAAATGTAAATTACTTTACATTAGATTAGTTATTCATTAGAATTTGTTTAGAAAATATTCATATTATAAAATTCGTCAAACAGAATAATTGAATCGAAGACAAATGCCATTGTATTCTCTATATTTTATTCGCCTACTTTTTAATAGTCCCTATTGTTAATATATACTTATATAGTCATAGGTACGGACGTGGGTGGTTTAATGATAATATTATTTTTCATCAAATGCATGCAAAACACTAGGTACCTATACAAAACGGATATCGGAATTTAATTTATACATAAATACATATGTATAGAAACACAAACACAGACACACATGAATAAAACGATAGTATTTTTGCAATGAATACATTTAGTGGTTTTAAATAAAAATATTCTACTTTAATTATTATCTAATGATTAAAGTAGAATATCATTTTCACAGCTTTGTTCTTTCTCTTTGAAAAAGCTTTATTATTAAATTGTTCTACTAAAATAGTCAAACATTTTTAATGTCCACTAAAACTGCAGAGGTCTATAGTTTAGTTACACCTTTGTTTTATCGCAGACGAAGCATCGGCATTCTCGCAACGTGGTGCCAACAAAATGGCACGGGGTCGATAACAATAAATCATCATCGTCATTTGTCACTTCCCATCCACACTGAAAAACATTGGGAAGGTCATTATACAACAAGGAAAGG
Source organism: Spodoptera littoralis (assembly GCA_902850265.1). Lineage (NCBI taxonomy): Eukaryota > Metazoa > Arthropoda > Insecta > Lepidoptera > Noctuidae > Spodoptera > Spodoptera littoralis. The sequence continues at coordinate 6,810,394 of LR824539.2, forward strand.
AGTGCAAGGCATACAGGAGGATTTTTTGGGCGGGAAATTATGATTGATTACTTAGTAGCTGAGCTTTCCATTCCAAGCAGAATTTACATAAATAAAAACATAAACAATGCACCAATTTTCTCCCGAGGGATTCAATTCATCGGCAGTTATATTCATCTGACATTGTAACTTAATACATGCATGTTTAATGAACATAATGTATGTGTATATGTGTAACTTACAATCCGAAGTTAGACGCGAGATGCGAGTCTAATAATTCTTTCATAAACTACGTTTAAATAAACCGACATCACCTACCTCTTTTTTTAAAGTCGTTTAATTAATATAATAGAACCTTCTCCTTGAAAACCGCAGCAAAATCGGTTCAACTACATACATAACGACACGCTTTTTATCCTCAAGGGGGTAAGCAGAGGTGCGCATTATACCACTGCACAATGTAACACCCACTTTTCACTATTTATGTTATGAGTCCCATGTAATAGGGGGTGAGCCTATTGCCATATACCGGGCTCAGTTCCAGACTCCGTGCTACTGCTGAATTTTTTTTAAAAACCCAGTAATACTTTGCCCGACCCGGGAATTGAACCCGAGACCCCTTACTCGGCAGTCGCAATTGCGACCACTTGGCCAACGAGGCGGTTCAACTAATCGCGAGATAATCGCGTAAACATACATACATTCATACATACATCATACTGAGTATGTATGAATGTATGTATGTTTCATGTATTCAATATATCATGTCATAATGAGAACACCCTTTTTTCTTTTTTAATGTCGGTTAAAAATGGAATGAGAGTTTCAAAATCGAATACATAAAAAAAAATATTAAAACCATCACCGAATTAGCCATTTGCAGGCAGTGTAGACGTCTGGCACTAGGTTTGACTAGTTTCCCCAAGATTGCCCAAGCACGGCCCGCTCGTCTGTCTATCTTTATTGCCTGAACGGCACAGGCAATTGCACAGGATTTAGCATTAGTCTGGTCTGTGTTCCTCACACCTTCTTCTATTTCTTCATCGGGATTAGTTTTGTGCGTCTTCTGGTGGTAAAGAATAGAACACTCAAATGGGTAATTGGATACTAGGTATTCGGTTTTCTAATGTTAAACAAGAACAAAACATTACCAATGAACCATTGATTGTGCATTTTCTAATGCTGACTATACCATTGTTCATTCGAAAACTAGAATTACTACTGCAGAAATAATCATTTCATCATTGCCTCTAATTAAAAAAATTGTTTAAGAATATTTATTTCCAATATATATTCTCAATTAATTTGTTAATATTCTACAATAATAATAACAGCTAAGATATTGCTTACCACCCAGTCCTCAGCGAGTGCAGTCCATGAGTATGCGCTGGCTTGACGTCGTATGAGTTCCAATAAAATACCTCGTCTTTTCGATTTATCGGCACACGACAACGACATCAGAATACTAAATTAGAATATTAAGAGGAGCCCGTGATTAATTTATAAATTTTGCTTTGCTTTGATATTCCATAAATCGTTACATATTTATAGTTATTACAAATACTATACCTGAAGGAACTGACGCAGGTACCGACTTTTGAATACGATGCAATGGCTTTCTTATTATTGCCAAGTCTATGTTGGCATTCAGCTTCAAGACTTCTCAGGTAATTAATCTGAGGATAAAACTTAATAAAGAAGCGTTCTTTACCTAAAGACAAAAAAGTTTAAAATAAAATGTTACCTCTCCAAATTTATCAAGACCAACAGTTAGGTGGCAGATTGCTTCCTTGTACTGTCCTCGCAGACGACAGCACAGGCCAACTAGATGATAGTACGCTGTTGTCTCCACCGTCACCGACAGCAGACGAGCCAGACACGCTTCTGCCAACTTTTGAAATAGATAAGAAGTAAAAAGAACTGTATTGATGTATTGACCTATTAAGTTGTATCTCCCAACTGAAAAGTATACGTACAGGCACGGCTCTCAACCTGAGTAGAAGGTCAGCTGCCTCATAGTATAGGCTCATGCCTGGCAGCAGTGGCGTGCTGTCCCACCAGTCTCCTAGCTCTCGTTCCCACGAGCGCGAATAGTATGTATCTTGATGTTGTTCTCCACGTATCCTGGATATTATTACATCTTCAAATTCGTGACATTGGTTTTTTCATTTTATTTCCAAAATAGAGCTGATTGTAAGGTGACAATATCAAAACTTACTTATCAACATATTTCATGATGGTATCTGACAGATTGTACAGCTCCCGTTCGTAGAAGTAAACGCTAGTGATGACCCAAGCAATAGTCCAGTATGGACTAAATTGTAGAAGAGCGAAGAAGAATGGTTCGGCGGCTGTGGGGTCCTCTTCAAACAACATGGCACCTTTAGATAGGAGTCTGAAAGCATAGATATACATTTTGAAATTACCTTTAAATTAATAACTGGTTTTAAATGGAATGAAAAAGAACGGCAAAAAGAAGAAGATTAATTGATTATTTAGATAGCTGTAAGGATGATATGGAAAAGTACTTACGTTAAAGGGCTTCGAGGGTCGAGTACTACAGCCTTGTTTAGACAAACGATGGCCCAGTCTTTATATACATATTTCAAGCAAGTTGACAGTTCACGCCAATAATGAGCATATTTTGGTTTATCCACTACCAGCTAAAAATATAACAAAGTCGTGACTTTTTACATTCAGGCTTTATTCTCCCCCCGAATATTTTAGACGTGTATATTGTCCAATTTTCGATAAACTATTATCACCAAACAATTTTTGAGGTCATGTGAAAAAATGTTGTTAAATCCAGCACCAATAGCTTGCTCTTTTAACGTTGTTTTAACTCCTCAAGATGTAAATTGCATATTATCTGGTGATCAGTCTGCTCGTCTACCCTAATCCTACACAAAAAACTTAAAATAAAGATTATCTAGATAGACACATAGGTGTACCTGTAGGTAAAGTTCCACAGCATGTGTGGTGTCTTGTACCAGACGTGCATGTCTGGCAGCTCGTAAGCCAGGCTCTATATCGTTCCAGATATTGCTTTTTATCAGCATGGCGGCCGCAGACCTCATGAGACACGCGTGAGCCATCATTACCAACTCCTAAAGAGAAAACTCTATTAAGTGTTATAGAAATCAAGTACAAATTAAACTAAATCTCGTTACTCGAGTGGTTAAACAAAGGGAAAATTGTTTGTTCCTCCTATTTTGTTATGAGACCTGTACAGTGTACCTGTATTTAAGAATGCTATAAATGAATAGATACAAAGTAATGCTGATTACAATACTTTTAAAGATTATAGAGGTAAAGAAGAATAAAAATACATAATATATTACTTCAAACATTTCATCAGTGTCCAGATATTGTTTAACGATGAAATTATTGTTGATGAAGATGGCAGCGTTCTGCCAACAAGATGTGGTGAGTTCCACTCGAGTCCTTGTCTCACTTAGTTGACGATTAAACGTGCAGAACTCTGTTGCGCCTGAAAAATGATATTCATTCATGAAATAATGTAGCATAGCATAGCATGTTTACAAAACGACATAAATCAATTATTATTGTATTCCGAATTACCTAACTGACTACTCTAAGAAGCCACATCGAAAGAGCCGAAAAATAGTTCGGATATAATGAAGTAAAATCGGTGGCTAATGGTAGGCAAACATTTACATATATGTTTGTATGTATATCACACTTCCAAATGCCGAAAACAAAACTAATGTGTCCACTTGTCCAGGCCATATTCTAGTTAGCTATGATGCTAGTCTAGCTTTAAATATAATTAATAGACAAAATTGAATTGAAGAGCCAAATCGGACATTATACCGGTGCAATAACATTTAATAAATAAAGCTTCTATGGAAACTTGCCATAATACGGTACTTTTCGCAAGGCGTTCGCTGCAGCTCGTATGGTTTTTTGCCAGTCTTTCTCCAGTTGGCCACGCCCAGTACATCGTCGATGTCTGGGAACTTCTAATTCCATTTCAGTAAGCATGGCTGTTATTTCTTCTCTGTAATTAAATTTACTATATTGCTTTTCCCATTACGTCACTTAATACTAGGTTGTGTTCGTAATATAGATTTTTGGAGGTCGCAGGTTTGGAAAGCGAAGGTAGCATTTAAATTATTTTCTAAACCAAAAGTTTGAGATTTAATTTAAAGCGTTATTCTTAAAATAAGCGTTATTCTTCCATGATCAACTTACTTTAATATTTTAGGTGGTTTAAAAACAGCTTTAAGTGGTCGTCCAAACTGAACTTCTACAAATACAAAGGCGTCATTGGCATCAGACCCAGTAGGTTGGTATTGAGTTGGTGACAAAGTGGTTGCACTTGTTGCCATCGATTCTGTTGCCGCTCTGAAATTGTGTTGATCTTAATTATCCTATTTTTCTGACTCTCGCGACTTTTTTAAGGGGAGATAGTTGAAATAGGCTATAAAAAATTACGCTACGATTAATAGGAGCTGAGTAGCGACTGAAACAGCGTGGGAGTAGGTAATTGTATTACCTACTTATAAATTAATAAACTGTTCCAAGAGTTTTAGACTTAAGCAGAAGGTTCGTACCTGCTGCTTTTACTGGTTTTAGGAAGCGGCGTCTGACCTCCGGCCACGTCTGTGATAACCGGAGGTTTCTCATTCGGCGTGAGTAACAGTTCACAACCACACTCCTTCATCATCGTCATAGCGTCCACCCATTTCAAAGGCACAGCAATGCGAATTGTGTGTTCTACCAACAAGAGTTCATATTTAGATAAACTTTATAAAAATAAGTCTACACGACTGACTTCCAAACTTACCTCCTGGAAAAAGAAGTTGGAACAAATTAATGAACGCCATGAAACTGTAACCGCCGGTTTCACCGTAAATATGAATTTCCAGTGGCCATTTGTAATTTCTGATATGTCTCCATAACCATTGCTCGTAATCATCCAACAGCATCAAAGTGCGATGAAACGAGCCCCAAACGGCAGTGTCTAAAAGGCAGTAAAAATTAATTGCAGTAAAATTGAACCTAAATTACTACTTAGTTCCTACTATCATAACGTCACGCCTTTTCATCCTTTAAGAGTTAAACAGTACCTATATAATAACATACCTATTTTTACCAGTTATGAGTACTATAGAATAGGACTACTACCATATTAAGAACGACAAGGAAGGCTTTACCCTAGTTCAGGGGTGGCCAACCGGTCAATCGCGATCGACTGGTCGATCGCGACGGTTAGTCCAGTCGATCGTGACCAAACAAAATATATAAATAAATAGACCAGACTGCGCAACGTAATTATCAACTGCTATCCAACTACAAACCAGATTATGTTAAACTAGTGGAAAATGCTCAGGCGCAATGCTCACACTAATATATAGGACCCATATAATGTTAAGTAAATTTAAGGAACGATCTCGCATGTAATGAAAAGAAACCACTAAGACTGGTCAATAAAAAATACATGATTGTGCACTAAACTATGCAGTTTCATTTCAAGAAGTATGTACTTGGTAGATCGCACAGGGTTTCGTTAGTAAACAGTAAATCTTAGGTCTAAACAAGTTGGTCACCCCTGCTCTAGTCGAAAGAACGAAGATGAGGAAGCCTGCATTGACAGGACACAATTATCTACTGCGACCTGCTGTACCAGCCGCGCTGCTCTACGTGTCCCGCCTTCATGACTCCACAAAGGTTAAAGAGATTGTAGGGTTCATCAAGATCAAGGCAAAGCTTCATCTGAATGTTCAGCAGCTGCACTCTTAACACAGAGTGGACTTGCAAGTCCTTTGTAGTCAGGGTGCCGACTGAACATCTGCCAACCTTAATGAAAGAGGAGTTTTGGCAGCAAGGGATAGTCTACCGACGGTTCCGAGATCTGTCGGCTACCGGACACTGCGCAGCACACGACATCGTCTTTTCGTGTGATCTAGTTATTAATACCTAGTAATATTGTGGAATTAGTTTTGCTTGTATGTCTGTATATAATATTAATAATTTTTTTTTATGTATATAGTTTTTGATATGGGCCTATGAAGCCTGAAATTAATGGATAATTAAATACCTTGCACAAATCAGGACGCAGTGTTGTTATATATCTACTATTTTCGAAAAGTTAAAAAAAATATCATTAAATCAGGGAAATGGCTTTGAAATACCCAACCTAACCTAACTTAGAAACGACTTGACCAATGAGGCAGGACCAATTTTCAGCAGCTGTACATTCAGTAGTTCTTTCAACCATTCACTCATAAACAAAAAATACATAGATTTGGAACATACGATAAGGTAGTATCTGATTCAAGTAATAAGGAAGATCAATGTTGTCCTCATTAACTATATCTTTCAGTTTACATTGTAGCTTTACGTCAGAGTGTGTAAACAATTCTCCGGTGGCTCTCAAGCTTTCCCATTTAGAGTAAAAATCCATACATTTGAATCGCTGCGGTTCTCTACTGCCTTGACTGAAAGTAAATATTCCAGTCTTCTGTAAAAGTAAAACAGAAGAGTTTTACTAAGTACATTTATAAAAAAATAATCAAACGGTTCAAAATTTCAAACTCATTTACACGTAATAAAGTCGAAAATGTATTCAAGATTTTGACAGTTCTATGTTAATTTTTAACTTATTTTATTTATTCAGTTTTCTATTTTAACTATAACTGGATAAAGCATCAAACTTTTACTCAAGGTCTAATACAGATACAGTTCAGAAAAGAATATAAATGAAGTAACAATTAAAAACTTTCTTACAAAGAAACTTAGAATCAAATTAAAACACAGAAACTAAAAGATATTTATAGATAGTTGGATTGCTCTTACAGCTTCACAGTACAGAGGGGATTTTGTGGCAGCGGTATACAGGTAATCCTTTTCGAACGGTATGAACATGTTGTAGGAGCCGATGAGAGTAATTTTCATCCAGTTGGCATTCTGCAGCATCATGTTGTGTACCTTGTTCAGAGGATCTCGCTCTAAGACCAATTCCATCGTCACAAGAGGGAGTGTATCCCAACTCTTCGCGTTTATGGTTGTCGGTGGCACCATCGGCTCTAAACGTTTCCTTATGCACATCTTTTGCTCTTCTAAAACGAATATTTATAGTAAAAACTTATTTTTAGTTCTGGGTATATTTATGATAAAACTATTGTTAAGGTTTTGACTACCAATACAAAACGGTTGAAGGCAAATCCTCGGCGAACGCCGGTCACCGGTGACCCCCATGGAGTTTAATGTGTAAGGGAGGTTGCAGCTTTGGACGTTTTCCGTTTGATGATAATTAAGCATAGTTTGTACGAATGGCACTGACATAGATAGCCATTTAAAGTAATATGGTTTCATATGCTAGGTGAAAACTTGAAAGTAATGTTTTACGTAAATCTATATATATAAAAGAAAGTCGTGTTAGTTACACTATTTATAACTCAAGAATGGCTAAATCGATTTGGATGAAAATTGGTGGGGAGGTAGCTTAGAACCAGGAGACGGACATAGAATACTTTTTACCCAATTCTTTTTTTTTTACTTTTTACCGAAAATCAAGAACGGGAACGGGAAATATCGGGATTGCGCGTACGAAGTCGCGGGCAGAAGCTAGTTTATGATATTTGCTATAAAGTCAATTTGTTAATTTATTTATATAATTTTGAACCTGAATTCGTGTTTAATGTAATTTTATGGATTTTATTATATGAAATAAATTGGAATTATTATTATTATATTAATGTTTAGTTAGCCATACCATTTGACCCAATAAAAATTGATAAAATATCGATGTTGCAGCAGCTGATGCTTGAAGTGTGTGTAATTTTAATAAAGTTTCCTATGTCCATGTTAATTGAAATTTTACTAACATCAATACTTCTAAGCGGTTGCACTTGAACTGAAAAAATGCATAATAATACATCAGTATATTCCCTAAATTAGAATTTGAGTAACAAGTAAGATTTTCTGAATAAAAAAGTCCATAAATTACTTAATTAAAAATGAAAATCTACTAAAGAAACGAGCATTTTAATGAAAAAGTCTGATGTGAAGCAAATGTTGTGCTTTTGGCGTAGTCCCATTCCAGAATAAAGAAAAAAATGACTAGAATGAAACTTATTACATTACTGGGAAGAGGAAAAGTTTATGTTATTTCTCACCAATGGAGACATTACATATATTTGACAGCAAACAGATACTAAAGTAAATTGCTATGACATACCGACAAGGGGATTATCAGCAAACAGGCACATTTTCTCATAGTCTGACGGATCATAAGCGAAAGTCCCATTAGCTATAAAATTAGTTGGTTCCTCATCTTTCGAGCCAATAGACTTGATGATGGCGTGCACTAATAGTTGATCAAAGAATGTCACTTTTATGGCAAAATACTTAGGGTCGATGTCTGATGTTCGAAGGCTCTTTATTTTCAAGTACAACGTGTCATTTGGTGGTGCTGGTGCCTCAAAATCTTGTTGCAGCATTTGTAGCCTGTGCTGGGACAGAATAGACGCCGTCCTTGACTGAAAAATCAATGATAAGTGATACATAATAATATTCAATTTACGCAATATTAGCTGTTATCCTCAATTTTGAACGCGTGACCAAAGGCAAAATTGTAGTCTTAACAAAATTCGCAACCGAGAAATCATATAGTAGCATCTTACTTAATATACTCAACAATAACTTGTATTTAATATAAAATAGTTTACACAATACAGTGAAGAGGTAGAAGTAGCAGGAAGAGGTACCAAGAAACTATGATATGAGTAAGAGAATTTGCTCGGACAAGCCGTGGTGTCTGCGTCGAAATCGGCGCTTGAACGCCTACATGTTTGTCTTCGAAGTCAATGTGTGCCGTTTTGTGGAAATACACTACAATTAAATAAGCGTCACTACTAAATTTGTTTGATACGTACTTCACGTATTGATTTTTTCCGCTGACTCATCTTGGTAGATTTTTTAGTTAAGTCCTTTCTTTTTTCTTCACTTTTCTCCCTGTAATTTGTTAGTATTTTCAATTATTGAGGAAAATAATTCAGTACTGCTTTATAACATTTTACGTCATAAACATATTGATGAAGTATCATCATGACAGTTATTTTTAGTGTTTTGACATTAGTTGTCAGACATATTATTGTTTTTATTTACTTGTATGATCGTTAGAGGATCGTATGAAATATTGAGAAATAGTTTGAATGTATAACTAGCTCTGTTTTATGCAGCTAATACTAGTATTGAAACCAAGGCAAATATTGTGGCCCTATGTTCAAATGGTCATAAAAATAATTAATATATTGTATTGATTATTTTTCTCTATTACTTTTGAACTCTAGCTTTGAGTCTTAATCAGATTTAGCTGAAAGTTAGTATTTACATAAAGCGACTGATATTGTTTTGCTCTCTACGACATACTAAGGGTGACACAATATGTATGTATTAGTTGGGGTAAATAAAAATAAATCATTATAAAATAATATTCATTTATTACATTAATATCAAACTTTATAATATGGAACTATTGTATAGTTGTTCATTGGATAATTGGCAAATAAACATTTAAGTAAGAATACAAAAATATCGCAAATACAGAAGGCCTTGCAAATTAAATAGATTTATACAATTTTCAATATGTCAAAGTTAGAATTCATTAGTCACAAACATAATAAATAATGTTATATAAACCATTTTATTTTCTTGAATCACCAAACACAAGTACAAAGAATTACAAATTATTGTTTGATTTGGCTTCTATATGAACCATTGCAGAAACATTACACTTACTAATGCCCGACGGAGGTAAAAACTATGTGCCATTACTAAGAATTTGTTAAAATGCGAAACATTCCTAATAATATTGTTTTCTCTTGCTCAGCAATCGTTCTTGCAATGGCTCAATAAACGTGTGATGTCGAATTACTATATTTATATTAATGTCAAAAGGACTAAAACTGCATTTGAAATTTTGTAAGCATGTGATCATGATCAGTTCATTTTCTGAACAAAACAAGAAGCAATCTCAAACTGATATCGAATATTGCCTTAACCCCTTACATCTTAACACTAAAAATTATAAATAAATACTTAACTAATTACTATCTAAAACAAATCTATTTACAATATAACCTGGTTTTTAAACAGGTTACTTGCGATGGTCTACGCACACTCTTACCATCACCATACATCCAAAATGCCTTCACCCATTACACAAACCAAAATTTTGCCGATACGACATTGCAATATTCGAAACAAATTCATTGGATCCTTTTAACATGCCAGATGTTGCGAAGATATCAGTTACTTGTGCCTACGTTGTGAGGAGATTAAAATTTCCTAACTTGCATCAGGTTTTGTTATTGTACTACATATATTCAGTCAGTCTACTTGTGATCATTTTCCCTAAAATTCTGAGGCCGGCTTGCGAGCGTGTACGACAAGCAACCGATATTTAAAGTTCACACTTGCCTCATCGGTATTATACTTGGACACAATTTTCATATCTTTTAAAATATTTAAGTAATCTTGCTTGAAATCTTCTTCCATATCCTTCGGGATGTTGAACGGGTTGATTGCTTGAAGTGTTTCTGCAAAATAAACGATAAAGGAACGTTATAGTAATAGGTTTGTGGGGAACTATATCTGGACGGCGATGAATTGATGACGTAGAGACTGTAATACATGTCACATCGGTCGATGTAAACTAAATTCTTGTTGTACAGAGAACCCATAAAAGAGTGTAATTTATGTTGGGGCGTAGTTTGTTTTCATTGGTGGTCAATCTGGATACTCTTTTTAATTGAAGGGATTCGTTTACTTGTTCCACATTGACTTACTTTTTTCAAAAATAAGTAATTAAACGATTTGAAATGAAATCAGATCACATCAGATTAAATCAATAAATTTGGATCAGATTAACTCGTCGAGTACCGGTTTTATAGACACAATTAAAGAACAATAGGTCGCGGTCACCGGTGACCGCTTGGTGTTTGACAGTTTAAATCATAAAATTTAGGTTAGATTAAATGATTAAATCAGATAATAATCTGATCAAATAATAAGGCTAGATTTCAAATAAATACACAAATGTGGAATTTTAATTTGTGGGGCAATTTTTGGTTTGCGAGTCAATTCCATCATTCGATATACATTTCCCACTAGTATTTTGGACTACCCAATGAAAATAATTAGGTAGACTAATGGTTTTTTGATTTGTTACTAAGTGATTTTCCGTTAATGTACATAATTATTTGGCAGTAGGAAACTAGAGAACCAATTTCATTATGATCTTAGGGCCAAATTAGCTTAAACTAAATTTCAACAAATAAAATCAATACTAACTCCATAAACTGCCGAAGTTGTTGTACATATACACCAGGTTTTTGCATTCCACCTTGTAGTCCACGTACCCAACTTTTTCCAATACTTTTCTCATTTCTTTCGCTGGATCCTGAAAACAGAAATATGGTTAGTTAGTTCAAGGTTTAATAAAAAAGTAAAGGCAAGTAATTTATCACTACATAGCATTAAACAAAGTCGCTGTCCGCCGTCTGGAGTACCTATGTAAATATGCTTAGATCTTAAAAACTACACAACAGATTTTAATGCGGTTTTTTTAATAGATAAAGTGATTCTTAAGGAAGGAAGGAACACTGGACATAAAAGAATTGAAACCTTGTGCTATAGTAAGTGTGAACTTAAATAATGAGCACCTTTGTTTGCGCACACACTCGTGCAGTATAATATCTCATGCGTAGTGGGCTAGTCTAATTATTCCGACTTACCAGTGACTCAAATCAATTAAGACGCTTTATAATGTCTCCAAACGAAAATAATAAATATTTAAAACGTAAAATTGAGCAGACTTAGGGAACATTTTATGAGTAACTATCGAATTATGACGACAGAGTATCCATAGTAAACATGTTAATTAAAACGTCAATAAGCCTGATGATATTCATGAATCAGACTATTAAGTATTTGACCAAATGTCGTCCGAGGAAAAGTTTTAAAAACAATCGTAATTATTTTGTACGTTTTAATAATTACTTATGCTAACATAATTCACTTGATTTTTATAAATAATAACAATACATTTCTATTTTATTTCCATAAACGATGTATGAAAAGGGTTCTATTTACCACGAGGGTATACATTTTTAGTCCCTATCATATATAGTCATACAAGGTTGCCAGTTGAGAGTGCTCTGCAGTTGGTCTTATTCTTGACTTGATACTAACTAAAAAACTGAGACTAGTATAGTTACCTGTGAGTCGTGGTATGGCGATATGTATTTCTCGACATCTTTAAGCAGAGTGCTCCATTTGTTGTTACGCGATAAAATGCGGTACAAGTCGAACACGGGTGCGCCTGCGACGAATATCGTGAAGCATTCTCCATCTTTACTCAGCAAATCGTAAATATTTCTGAATACGCGCCTGAAACAGTAAAAATGGAATGTTAATCACATGAGTAACTTCTGAGACTTGATTGGCAATTCAGTATAGAGGCTGATGGGGGCATGATACTGGTTACAGTCGTGAATGATCTCAGGTTCAGTAATAGATCTCAGGTGTATTTACACAAAACGATGAACATATTATTCATTTTCCAAAAGTCTTATCTATCTAAGACAGTGTGACATAACATAATTTTCAAAAAGTGGAGTTCAATATAAATGTAATTTTATACCTTTGCCCAACCTTTCGAGAAATAAGAGACAGAATGTGAAGTTGCATATTTAACCATTTGGTGTAGCGGCCGATACGCTACTTAAAACTGTTAAACTGTCAAACACCGAGCGGTCACCGGTGACCGCAACCTATTGTTCATTGTGTCTGTAATGATGGTACTCAACGAGTTAAATGTGGGTACGTTTAGAATAGGAGTTATGCGTGTTACAGCCCTATTTTATCAGAACACCACCGTCACACGAGCAATCTTGCAAACCTGGTAAGCATCTATAGTGAGAGAACACTAGGGTTGTTTCTATCGTTGACAACTATTTGGTTAGAAGCAAACAGGTTGAAATACAACTAAAAAAAAATCTGGTATACGGCGGGAAACGAGCAGACAGATCACTTGATGGGAAACAATTGGCGGCGGCGTTGCTCATGGATACTTGTAACACTATAATAAGTGCATTGATGGCCTATTGAGGATTTAGGGATTTGGGTATTTTCAGTTGTTCGGACGACCATGTTGTTCTAATGGAATAGGACTCTTATAGCCACAAACATACGCACGAATGTTCTATATGTAGGTACACGGTATTATGGTAACAAACCAGCGTTTCAGCCATTTAATAGGTTAGCTATAAGTAGACTGAATTTTACTTTTACTGAGTTACTGAGAGGTGAGCGTTAAATATGGCACAATTTGCGGCAGAACAATGCTTTTGGAATTGACTTTTCATTGTTTTTGAAGAAGTTTTATAATTATGAATTCAGAGGATTTTTTCGTCAGTATTTGTTATATGAGACCCATTTATCAGGCGAGCTTATTACTGATATACACATTACTGAGTAAGCATGAATATTTAGAAAACCCCATCAATACTGCCCGATTTGGTAATCGAACCAAAAAATTTAACAAGCTCGACTGTTGTGCTTGCGATTCGATCAACATGTTTACTTGTCTATCAAGTTACTACGTTCTAAATTATACGTTCTAAATTATAAATTTCTGTTTTAGTCTCCAAGATTGAGGAAATATATAGTTTCTGATGTGTTAACAATCTTTTCTTTTTGATTCTTGTGTAATCATAGATATCCAAAACATGCATATTTCATGTAGCCTACTAAATTGATCCTAATAGGTACTGTTATAAACTAGAAAGTTTGAGAAAACCAACACTAAGGTCCTGTTTTACCACTTCTTTAATGTCACTAGCAGATAATTTGACATATTTATTACAGAAACCATCCTGGCGGAACAGATTAAGATGATACTTAATGTTATTATACTTCTTTGTTAGATAATTCAATTACATAAATTACTTATATGTTTGCATTGAAGAATGTCATCTTACTAGAGCAATTATCGGTTCATTAATATTCACGAGTCGTTTGTACTATAGTTACTTATACTTACTATAAAATAGATCTTTATCATTATGTATGTGCTTAAACTTAACGCCCTAACATTATTATCACACTTCCTAAGGAGAAGGTTACTACCCAGAGTTAGAAGACTATTTAAAATTTGGTCTCATATCACATCAATAGCCTATAAATGCCCACTGCTGAGCAAAGCCTCCTCTCACACGAAGAAGGTTTGAGCATTAATCACCACGCTTCCTCAATGAGGGTTGGCGATTTCAAACTTATAATTAAAAATTATAAGCCCAGGTTTCCTCACAATGTTTTCCTACACCGTTTGTAAGTCACATTGGTACTTGCCGTGGGTAAGTTTCGAACCAACACGCTTCCGGGCCACCACAACATTTAAATATGTCACACCACAACATTTATATCTATCTTTTTATATTATCTTTTTACTTGTCATTTTTTCATTCAGATTGGTGTCAGTACTAAATCATATTATTATGAATCAAACTAAATCAATTTATTAATATGTTTGAAACTATGTTACGACGAATGGCTGTCATTCTGTGGTCAGATAATTGTCTTAAAGCTGATAATATTCTTAAGTCGCATCGGACCCATTAAACTATCGTGTCCGCATGTTAATCATATTTAAGTCATCTTGGATTCCTATCAAGTCTCGTGGCACTACACATGTCGATCTGTTTACGCTGTATAAAGGAAAATACAATGTTTTATTATGATCTAACTATTGCGGCCTAGTGAAAACTCCATAAATTTATTCATTGCAAGTCGTATAAGGTATGGGCAGAATTCCCACTATGCTAAGTTAAAATATTCTTTAAAATTGCTAGCAATTACGTTTTAATTGTAACATTTATACGCTTTGTAATAGTTATGATCATGTCATTGTTATATAACGATTTTTATAGGGGTTTTTATTTACTAAACAAAAGAAGGAAATGTATTACCTATTATAATAGTTCCAGATTTTCCAATCAATACATAATATTCTTATCTGTAGAGTATAATAAACAGTAGTGAAGATTGTCAAATATTCATAATTGGAAAGTTTCAAAATATTAGTCCTAACATGAAATAAAAACGCGTAAACACGGTCAGCAATATATTTCGAAATACCTACATTAAAGAGATTTTAGAGAAAATAAATAATGTTGACTTACTCTTGATCCAAGATCCAGTGCAAGGCGTAGAAGGAGAACACATGGTCGAATTTGCCCTTCATGCCTTCGGGAATATCTCCTGCGATGTCCAGCACTGTGAACGAGGTCTGTTCATTGCAATGGTGGTCATTGGCAAAGTTCACCATCTTCTCACTGATGTCACAGCCGAGCAGCTTGAAGTCAGTAGGGATGTACTTCTTCAGCATGCTGGTGACACATCCATCTCCACATCCAATGTCCAGAATGTTGCTGATACTCTTCTTCCACTTTAGTTTAGGGGAGATGTCGTCTAAAAAGTTGAGTGCATCCCTCTTCTGCATGCTGTTAGCTTGTTCGTACAAAGCGGCGTTATTCATGGTTGATTTTTTTAAAATTTTCAGTTAACTCGGAAACGATTTTTTGTATTGTTTTTTTTTCGGGTGCGCGTACGCGTGGTTGTGTGGAGCGCGGTTTCGGCGGACAGCCGCTACAGAAGCGAGGCAGTGCGCATTTATACGGGTCTCGATCGCGTCTCACCAAAACATCCGTGGAAGCAAGGGATTTAGTACCAACACATCGTCTTATTTTTATTGACAATTATATTAATCAGTATTTAAATGTCACGTTAAAGTTTTAAATACTTTATAATTATGTTTCAATCTTAAGTACCTAATACGTAATAGGTACTAATAATATACATTATATAAATATAAGTAAACATTAGATAATTTTAAATTCGAATAATAATATTAATAATCTGTCAGTCTTAAGTTGACTCGAGAAATATGGTCTTTTTAATTGAAAATTTATTTAGGCACTAATAAAAAACATTTTAACAGACTCCTTTTTTGAAGACGGCTAAAAAATTCAGGCCTGAGTGGGAATTACTATTTCAGGAATCTTAAACGTAAAAATTTTGCATTTATTTTAGCTCACATTTATTTATTTTAATTTTTTTATTTAAATCAACACATTCTAACAGGTTACACCCAATGCTATAATATTGTCACTCAATATAAAAACTTATCTATATATATAAAATTCAAAGGTGATTGACTGACTGACTGACTGACATAGTGATCTATCAACGCACAGCCCAAACCGCTGGACAGATTGGGCTAAAATTTGGCATACAGATAGATGTTATGACGTAGGCATCCGCTAAGAAAGGATTTTGATAATTTCCACCCCCAAGGGAGTAAAATAGGGGATGAAAGTTTGTATGAGACTTTGTCAGTTTTAAACCGATCGGGTTGTAATTTGGCATGCAGATAGATGTTATGACATAAGCATCCGATGTGGAAGGATTTTGATAATTTCCACCCCCAATGGGGGTAAAATAGGGGATGAAAGTTTGTATGAGACTTTGTCAGTTTTAAACCGATCGGGTTGAAATTTGGCATGCAGATAGATGTTATGACGTAAGCATCCGCTTTGAAAGGATTTTGATAATTTCCACCCCCAAGGGGGTAAAATAGGGGGTGAAAGTTTGTATGAGACATTGTCAGTTTTAAATCGATCGGGTTGAAATTTGGCATGCAGATAGATGTTATGACGTAGGCATCCGCTGTGAAAGGATTTTGATAATTTCCACCCCCAAGTGGGTAAAATAGGGGATGAAAGTTTGTATGAGACTTTGTCAGTTTTAAATCGATCGGGTTGAAATTTGGCATGCAGATAGATGTTATGACGTAGGCATCCGTTGTGAAAGGATTTTGATAATTTCCACCCCCAAGTGGGTAAAATAGGGGATGAAAGTTTATATGAGCCTTTGTCAGTTTTAAACCGATCAGGTTGAAATTTGGCATGCAGATAAATGTTATGACGTAAGCATCCGCTTTGAAAGGATGTTGATAATTTCCACCCCCAAGGGAGTAAAATAGGGGATGAAAGTTTGTATGAGACTTTGTCAGTTTTAAATCGATCGGATTGAAATTTGACATGCAGATAGATGTTATCACATAGGCAACCGCTAAGAAAGGATTTTGATAATTTCCACCCCTAAGGGGGTAAAATAGGGAATGAACGTTTGTATGATGCTTTGTCAGTTTTACACCGATCGGGTTGAAATTCGGCGTGCAGATGGATATTATGACGTAAACGTCCCTTTAGAAAGGTTTTTGAACATTCTCACCCCAAAGTGGTTAAAATAGGGGGTGAAAGTTTGTATGATACCTCGCCAGTTTTAAATTGATCGGGCTGAGACTTTGCATGCATAAAGTTACTATGACATAGGTATCTCTTTAGAAAGGATTTTGATAAATTCCACCCCTAAGGGGATAAAATAGGGAATGAGAGTTTGTATAAATCTTCTTAGCCGTTGAATTTAGAATCATTGAATCTTTTTGAATTACATTCGGTAAAACGATGATTTAGGACCTGGGTAACGTATGATAGTTTTTTCACAGATGTCTCACGAGAACGGGAACTATGCGTCAATGCCCTAGCTCTACTAGCTATACTCTCTAACTCTTAACCACTGAACTTATTCTAGAGAGATTCGGTACAACAATAGTCGATAGAATAGTTTTTATTACTCAAACCTTACGTGATCGGGCACTGTACTGGTAAGATCCCTGCGGGATTATTTATTTATTGAAACTACGATAAATCATTTCAAAATAGGTAAATCTTACTTGGGCACTGAATTGATTCTGGTTAATTCTGTCAGAAGTCATTAATCTACGCGGACGAAGTCGCGGGCAACAGCTAGTAAATATATAAATCTTACATTTCAGTAATGTTTGGTTCCAGGTAAGAAAACTTTTTATAAAGTGAAAATAAAATATCTTGAAGATTATTTTCTAGTACTTAGATAACATAATATGTGATTAAATATTTTTAACAGATAACAATGAGCAACACGTTGTATGGAGAAAAATTGTAGGCGTTTGCAATAAAATTCACGAAATTCTCGCTATGAAATTGAAAATAGTTAATTTTTCTTGTCATTTTTAAAGCTTTGTCTTTAAAAACGGGGCCTAATATGTTTAATTAATGTAGATATATCTACTTTCCCTTACCTAGAAAAAAAAAACTATACTTAGTACATTTAATAAGTACAATATACTTTGTGAAATTTAGTGTGGGAAAGCCATGCTTCCGCACCCCCTTCCCCAATCTTCCCAATCCCTGAATTTCCAACGATCCTCAAATTCCTAATCCCCAAAAGGCCGGTAAAGCAATTGTAACGCCTCTGGTGTTCCAGGTGTCCATGGGCGACGCCGATTGCTTACCATCAGGTGATCCGTTTGCTCGTTTAACGGGTTATGCCATAAATAATATTGTTTTTGTCTCGAAGTAAGATGGTTCTGTGTTGGTAAGACAATGGTTTTCCAAAGAAATAAAATGTTTAAAACTAAAAAATAGCTAGTGTACCATTGCATAAACCAAACTTCGAAAGAGCATAGTACATAATCAATACATCACGCCATGCAATTCTCGAAGAGGTATTTCTCGGCGGGTGGCACTTACGTTGCGCATAGTGCTTAAAAATTTACATCTGTGTATCTAGTGTCTCATGTGCAAAAGTTAATGAAGTTTTTTTTAAACTCAAAAAATATGATATCCTTAAATTTTTTTTTGTTTCTATTTCATACATCGAAAGTTCTTTTTATGGCAAGTTTTTTTTGCCGCAGTACGAAAATGAAATATAGGATGACGGGCAGAATATACCTACCGACCAATAACGACCAGACGCAAGTCCTTAGAAAGTTCTTTCCATGACTATCATTTGGGGTTTTTCACCAACTCGACACGAGGAACTGATCACCCGTGTGTCCAGTTGGTGAAACTTTAAATTAGCACTAATTATTCTTTCGTCATTTGGACACGCCAAGGTTTTTATGTATGTCCACATAGTGAAAATCAAATTAAGTTACTTTTGTGTTTTCGTCAACTGGACACACGTTCACATTTTACCCGAATGTATAACAAAGTACAGTCACGCAGATAATATTTTTGAATCACAATCATCGTTGTCCTCTAAACGTCCCACCTAGTAATTTCACCGGGTAATTTTGTAATTATTCACCATTTGTGAATTTGTAAAAAATATATTTTTGACACCGAAAGTGTTTGAAAGTCGCTATTACCATGTTACGAGTACTATGCTTGTCAAATCTTCAACATGGAACCTGTTTTATTACAGTCTTTGAGTCTAACTCTAATATAAATATTTGATTGTTACTCTTTTGTTTTATTTCAAAATTTGTCTTAAAAACGAAACAATTTTTAACTTAACTGTACCTTTTTTAGAAAAAAAAAATAGGTGTGTCCAGTTGACGATAACATTAAAGTAATTAATTTTAATTTTCACTATGTGGACATACATAAAAACCTTGGCGTGTCCAAATGACGAAAGAATAATTAGTGCTAATTTAAAGTTTCACCAACTGGACACACGTGTGATCAGTTCCTCGTGTCGAGTTGGTGAAAAACCCCAAACGTTATTATGGGGGCTTATCTGAATTCGTTGTAAGAAAAATGTTATAGTTACTTAAATGATATCTTAAAGGACATGCTGTAATGTTTGGCCCACCTCTCAATAGGAATAAGATAGTCCTCCATGGATAGATTCTTATCTATCTATATATATAAAAATAAAACCCGTTTCCCGTTCTCATGCCATAACTTGAGAACGGCTAGACCGATTTGGCTGTCGCGGAGAACCTAACGGGTAACCGGGGCTCCGGCTCGACGTGCAGGAGAAGGAACGGGGTGGTTTTTAGTCAGTAAGACACGCCCTTCCGCCTCACCCAGGCGGGAGCAGTCATTCGATGATTTTCCCCCCTTAAAAAAAAAAGACCGATTTGGCTGATTTTTTTGGTTCTTATGACAGAAAAAGTCCTGAAAATCCTATGGAAACGGGGGAAAACGGGAATGCGCGTACGAAGTCGCGGGCAGAAGCTAGCGCAGAATAAAACTTCGTATTACGGCTGAGGTCAAAAGTCAGTGTTTTTGGAGTTCTAGTGCCTATCCTATATATATAATATTTCAGTGCTCAGATTGAAATAACTTTAGGATGTCGTACCTCCTAAGATACCAATATTTGACCTATGGTCAAATTGGCAACTATTGTTCGATTTAAGAAGCCCTATCACATGTTTATTGTGTATATTGAGGGGTGGGTCCAGACTCCACACATTCGGTTCGCATTATCCTTTGTTTAATAGATAATTTAAGTAACTATATTCGTCGGTAGGTACATTTTTCATACATGTTTGTCCGTCATTCTTTCGCGGTGTATAAATGAATATTTTTTTATTCAGTAATAAATGTCACAATATTGTAATTTTTAATGCACCTAGTACCTATAGTGATAATATATTTTCAAATATATAATGTTAGGTAAGTATTAAATTTTATTGCTATACACTTTTAGTGTTAATGATAATTCTAAGAAAAAATCGATATTATTATGACGGTTGTGATGATAATTCCTGTTATTTATTATTTCTGCTATATATTATCAATTTATCACCTTTGATTATAAAAGTAATTCGCATATTATGACGCAAATGCCTAAAAAATTGAAAGTTTCAATGTCTATGCAAATATTCCAAAGTAGGTACACCTACGTAGTTGCATGGACTTTAGTTTAGGATCTAGCTGATTGTTATCAATTCTTATACATTTAATTTCAGTCCTTGACGCCCGAGAATTGGCAGTTATTTCTTAACCATCTGTGAAATGCCATAATCATTGTCAATTTTATAAAATAAACTAGCAAACCCAGCGAACTCCGTTTCGCCACCAGATGGCTTCGTTTTATGTAACATTCTTTGATATAAACCTCACGGAACCCGAGACCTTTCCGACGAATTCAAAACCGTGGAAATCGGTTAGTGCGTTCTGGAGTTATAGCGTCAGGAAGGAAAACCCGACTTATTTTTTATAGTAGATAATATACTAGTTTTTACCCGTGGCTTTACCAGGATGAAATAAGTACCAGGAGTAAATAAGGCTATGTCCTTCTCCGTATTCCCCCTCTAATTATATTATGTACTAGTTAGGTACTCCCACCTGGTTTCAGGCGCTCTGCTTGGCTTCGATTGACCGTAGCGTGATAGCCTATAGGCTAGGATAGGATAGCCTATAGCTATCACGCTATATAGCCTATAGGCTATGTATCATCACGCTAATAGTGCATTTATCGAGGAAAGCTATCGACACAAATATAAATATTCAAATCTGATCAGTAGTTCTGGAGACTAGTGCGTTTACAAACAAAGTCTTCAGCTTTATAAATGGTATAAGGGTATAGGATTATGCAAAATTCAAAAAGATTCTACAAAATTGGTTGAGTAGAAGGTATCCGTCCACGTTGCGTCATGCGACAAATGCATGAATCCTCCACAAACAAGGCGGCCTACAAATTAATACATCATTAGTAGAAACAATGAAAACTGTCCACAAAGGGGTAACGTTAAATCCGCTTATTTTTTCACGAACGCATGCATTGGTCAAATGACATAATATGGAGGTAGGCCTAAGCGTAAAAAGGTAACAAATAAAACATACTTTCGCATTCATAAATTGGTTAGGATTTCCATAATAGGACCATCTTTTAGACATGATATCCGGGCACCGTAACCACGGGCCTCCGAGATCGCCGTCTGACCAAAACTAGACCCGAGCCCGCGACGGCCACGGCCTGACCACCACAGATGGGCCCATTACGGCAGTTGCCGATATGGAGCCGCCGAGAACGTAACAGGCTCGAAGTGCACGACTAGGAACTGGGTGGTTTATAGTCAATAAAAGTCTCACACACACACTTTCGCCTCATTCGGGCGGGAGAAGGCATTCGATAATTTTCTTCCCTCAAAAAAAAAAAAGATATAGCGTAATGTTATGTCAGATTAATTAGTTTTTACATGTTTTTGACCGTCTATTTATTTTATTTATTTATTTATCATTTTATGTACCCACACCATACAGACAATATTACAAGAGACAACACATTATAAGCATGAGGTACATAGGTACTGCATATCCCTTAAGGGATTTCTTCCTGCAGATCTGCGACAGGAAAAGGAATATAAACATAAAACATAAGACACAGTGTATGCAACGAATACAAAACAAAATAAAATTAATGAAAGAACTTAAAACTAGAATGACCGTAGTATAATAATAAAATATAAACTTAAGCAAATTATAACAAACATAATAAATAAAATAATTAGAAATATTTAAATATATCCGTCTACTGAAAACCGGTTGCTGTTTGTAGGTTTTTTTAAACTTCTATGATATAACTATGATTCCCAATCCGCTTGCTAAGTCAGGGCATAGTGGCAAGTAAGACTGTTCAGCAGTAGCTACACTGACATATTTTGATGAGGATGTATGATAAAACCTTCGTCACAAAATTCTGGTTGTTGATGAGTATTCAATTGGGTAGTTGCCAGGGTAAGAAAATTAAAAATCTAATTAGTCCGTAAGTTAGATAATGAACAAATATTGGACACGTATTTTTTTATTTTCTCGTATAAAGTTACAATACTTAAATAAAATGGAGTTAAGTTTAGGAGTGGGAGGTCGTTACGTCACAACGTGCTACATTTTGTAGCACTCTGTGACGTCACACGACATTTCAAATCTATATATCGTCGAAAGCATTTAATTTTGTGAGAAAAGAAAATATACGTGTCTTATGTTTTAAAATAATCTACCGGATGGACATTAAAATAAAATTTAGGAAACTGATGACGGATCTTAAAATCTGTAATGATTTTTTTTGCAAGAAAAGCTGTTTATTTTTGCAACATAGGTGGTTACATAGATTTTTATTTAATAAATTAAAATAAATGTATATGCAGGACATAAATAAAATTAATATTAACGATTACCTACTAAATGAAAATATATACCTACTACTTAAAATATAAATAACTATGAATATAAATAAATATGAAAGAAAATGAAAATAATAAATAAATATGAAATGAAATAAAAAAAATATTGACGCCTTAAAAAAAATAAAAAAAAAAGTTTGGTGGTTACATAAGATTTATATAATGCGAAAATTATTTAGGTTTTTTCGTTTTATTTATGAGAAAACAGCAAATTATTACTCCATGTCCGCTCCACTAATGTCCAAATTTTTATGTGTCAGTCTTTGATAAAAATGCAATATTTTAGTTTTACTTATATCAATTTAAAGACTATTATTATCAAGCCAATTTACTATACTTACTAGAATAGTATTGATGTCATTTTCGTACAAATTTGTATCTTTACATTTTATGGTAACTGTGCTATCGCCAGCAAATAATGTTACAGGATGGGTAGTTGCCCTAGGTAAGTCATTTACAAATAAAATGAATAGTAATGGGCCCAAGACGGTGCCCTACCCTACACCAAAGTCACGGAGAACCTAACGAGTCGCGGAGAACCTAACGGGTTACCGGGGCTCCGGCTCGACGTACAGGAGAAGGAACGGGGTGGTTTTTAGTCAGTAAGAGTCTGACACTCCCTTCCGTCTCACCCAGGCGGTAGTAGTCATACGATGATTTTCCCCCCTTAAAAAAAAATACTGCGCAAACTCCACATAATCAAAAGCCTGCGACATGTCGCAGAATATAGTGCTTACGGAAACTCTTTGATCGACTTTTGCCACATAAGTAATGTAACTGACGGCAAATTCTACACCTTAAGTG
Organism: Spodoptera littoralis; assembly: GCA_902850265.1. Classification (NCBI taxonomy): domain Eukaryota; kingdom Metazoa; phylum Arthropoda; class Insecta; order Lepidoptera; family Noctuidae; genus Spodoptera; species Spodoptera littoralis. Next base: position 6,834,230 of record LR824539.2, read on the forward strand.
TATGGTTTTTTATTGATAATGTATAATTTAACTCATATAATAAACTTTATACAACTGCACTATCAGATATCGCGTTGGGTTGATTGATATAGTCAAATTCGGATGAATGAGGGATAGATTAATAACACCGTGACGATATAACTTGTTGTAATGGGGTCAGTCTATTGCCATAAACTGGGTACAATACAAGTTACAGATGCCGTGCCCTTACGTCTTTTGTATGAGATAAGACGTTAAACGAGCAGACATATCACCTGATGATAAGCAATCGGCGCCTCATGGACACATGAAACACCAGAGGCGATATAAGTGCATTGCCGGCAGGATTGTTGGGGATTCGGGGATTGGGGAGATTGGAGAGGGATTGGGCCACTTTTTTTTTAAAGGTGAAATCATTGGTTGCCTTCTCCTGCCTGCGTGAGGCGGGAGGCAGTGTCTCTTACTTACTAAAATCACCCAGTTCCTACTCATGCACTTCGAGCCGGAGCCCCAGCAACCCGTTAAGTCTTCTAAGGGTCCGTATCGGCATCAGCTCTATTGGGCCCCATCCTAGGTGCTCACATAGTTAAATGACGTGATACAACAAAACACAATCGTTGAGGGTATCACTCCGGTCGAGTCCAACGATACATGCAAAAAAACTTCCTGACTTTAGGATGATCAGTAACATAAGTTACTTACTTTTTCTTGAAAAAAAAATTTTTATTTACTTCAAACGTATTTATAGCAGAGCATCGGTCGTGAATACTATCTTTGAAACGTGAGGGCATCCAAGAAAGATGCACAAAATCAATATTTTTATGACAGTAATAAAATGAATTTAAAGAACATTATTACATATAATCAAAATGACTAAAGTCAAAGTCAAAGTCAAAATCATTTATTTCAATTAGACCAGGAAGGCACTTTTGAACGTCAAAACAAAATATTTAAATATTAAATAATAAGAAAAAAAAACTACAAATCGTTATTCTTATCGATTAATTTTTATAACTCAAAATTTGATTGACATTAAAAATCCAAATGACATATCGTAGGTACCTACAGTGTCAATGACCAATTTATTACTTATTTTTAATTTTTAATCGATACTTTGCTGTCTCTCATGACATCAATGTTTCTTTTGTTGTTGTCTTCAATCCTATAATGACACCGATTTCTAAGCCATCCCTAAGCATTTAACATGTAAATAATTAATTTTGAACATAACACTCAATCATTCATTATTATATTATTAAGTACATAAATATAATTGACGTTCATTTGAATGTAATCAAATGATATTAAAATATTAAGACATTCATAATTTACATACAAATTATTTAGGTACTGTCTAAAGAAAAATATTTTACGACTTTAAGTCATAAAGTTCTTGTTTGTGGTTTCAAAATAGACCAAAAGATATGTTTTCGCATGGAAATTATTTTATTAATTGCAGGTCACGTTTTAATAATCGTTTCTTGTATAGAAGAATCATTAAACGTTTAAACCTAATATTAATTTACGCTTAAGTTGTTAATTATATTAATAGGTTTTTTTTTCACGGTTTAAACCGGCAAACGAGTTGACGAATCACCTGATGGTAAGCAATCGGTGCAGCCTATGGACACCTGGAACATCAGAGGCGTTACAAGTGTGCCACCGGCCTTTTGGGGATTAGGAATTTGAGGATTGTTGGGAATTCAGGGATTGGGGAGATTGGGAAAGAGGAGGGTAATTAGGCCTCCGGCAACCTCACTGACACGTCGAAACACAACGCAAGCGTTGTTTCGCGTTGGTTAGGCCGTGATAACACTCCGGTCGAGCCGGTCAATTCGTGTCGAAGCATGGCTCTCTCACACTTATCTTCTTTTTTCATTTTAGTTCTTTTAGTTATCCAATATTACCTATCTGTTGTGGAAAAAGAGTTTTCCGTCATTGCTTCCGCATTTAATTTAATTTTGTTCTTAACAATACCAAACTGCAATTATCTTTTGTTTTTTTAAAGAACAATGCCCAGAATTGAAATTTACCTCATTATTTGTTATGAATATTGTCAAAATTCTCATCAATAGTAGGTACCTACTGTACTTACAAGAACCCGGAATTGTTCATAATGGTGTGATTTTTACTGAAATATCTTAATTTACCCTTAACTTGTTCACATAATACAATGCATTATTTATCCAGAGATGCAGGAATTAACGCATGTATGTACCTACCTGCTTAATTATTTTTAGAATTCCTTAATGGTAGTGCACATTAGCACGTTTAGTCATTTAGGAATCCCTTTCGACCACGCGTTATCAGTAAGGTTGACTAATAGTCTTAGTCAACAGCATAAATATCAAATAATCATTTATAATAGGTATTTTATTTAGTTACTAGTTTCTCATTTGTATAAAATAATAATGTAGTACCGTAGTAGTTGGAGTTGGGTTGAGGTAGGTCAGGGTGTTCGTATGATTGAATACTCTGGTTGATAGATAAATTTTATGTAATTCGAGCTTTCCGGCCGCACACAGCTTTAGTCGCAGTACACAAACATTTTACGAAATATAGTCTTCCGTAAGAACCACTTTATTCAAAAGTCTAGTGATCGCATACGAATAGATTTAGTGAGTTATATTCAGTCTATGTCGACGGTCGAGTAGTTTGGGATTTATACACACACATGTATGTTTCAGTGATTCAGTTGAAATTTTCAAAAGAAGGTTACTTATATGGTTACATTAAGATAATGATAGTAATACAGGTTGATTGGGAGAGAATGTCATATAGCATGAATTATCTTATGTACCATCACATACATCACCATTACATACATTAAAGTTTAAATAAATACATAAAATATTGCAGATTATTTAAATACAGTTATAAAAAAATACCAATTTGACCTTATTTGTCTGAGTCGCTTAGCATTACTTTTGGTGTACCACAGGGTAGCGTACTGGGTCCGCTTTTATTTGTCATTTATATAAAATAATCTGCTTAAATTTACCACCCACCCAATGTCCCTTTTTGCAGATGATAGTACTGTATCTGTACAATGTAAGACAAACGAATTATATCAAGACGATATAAACAATTGCTTGGAATCAATTACTAACTGGCTAGATATTAACAATCTTAAAATAAATTTATTAAAAACTCAAGGTCTGCACTTTAGTCAGAGACTTCAGCCTCATGATATTCATATAGATTACGATAGTAACCCTATACATGAGGTAGAATCAACGCAATTATTAGGCTTAACTATCGATAGGCAGCTGAATTGGAAGGCGCATATAGCAAAATTATGCAAAAAGGTGAGCAGTTCTGCATACGCTATGTGCAGATTGGCTCCAGTAGTTAACATCGATGCTTCACTCACGGCCTACCACGGCCTTGTTGACTCTGTCGGTATGGGATAATCTTCTGGGGAAACTCAACAGACAATGCGCTGGTTTTTAAGGCCCAAAAACGTTGCATACGACCCATGTTTCACCTGGACTCGACTGACTCTCGTAAACCGTCCTTTATAGCACATCAAATTTTAACACTTCCGACACTATATATATTAGAGACAGCACTGTTTGTTTCTAAAAACCCTCATCTATTTGAACAAATACCTGATAAAAAGAAACAGGCGCAAAATTAATAGTAATAGACTGTGTCTGCATAGTGCAAAAACAACTCTGGCACGAAAAAGCGTATTATGTATGGCGCCAAAAATATGTAGATAATAAAATTCCTAATGATATTAAATTTTAATATAAGATTATTTAAAAATTAATTGAAAATAATTCTGATCAATAAATGTTATTATAATATTCATGAATTCTTAAATGAAAATAATTTTAATATGTAATTGTATCTCAAATATTTCTTTAAATTAAATTAAATGTATAATTAACTTGACATTCACTTTGATTAACTGACTTGACATTTTAATAAATTCTTATTTATCTAATACTAATTTGATTATATTGTAAAACGATTCATTCGTATTAATGTATTTCATTTAATAATACTTTTGCGCGCTGTGTTCCACGGCAAAACATGCTGTACACCAACATTTTATTCAACATCTTGTTACCTTCCATGTATTATGCAAATAAATGATTTTGATTTTGACCATTATATAGTTTTTTAGCATTTGCAAAAGATCAATCTACTATTATTGACATATTTTCACGGACGGTAATATTTTTTTATTGCGTTCCACGGTCAGAAACATAAGAACTCAATTTTATATATGAAGAACTAACGACTGTCAGCGACAGCGACGTATTGTTTCTTTTTAGGTTTCCCAGCCAAATTTTATTCAGGTCTTTTCAGCAATTTTTTCAGGAAATAGTAACAAACACACAAATAACCTCACAAGCTTTCGCATATTAACAATATTAAGTAGTAAGACATCTAACTAAGTTATACACGTGGAATAGAAACAGCATTACAAAACACAAAATTATTCAGAAAAGTATTGTTTATTAATAGTAAAAAATAACAATATAGAACTTATACACGTGTAGCCTGTGGGCCAGCTATACTTTACAGACTATCAGCGCCTTGCGAGTCCAATATAATAATGGGTTCAGAATGTTGAAGGGACTACCCTGTTTCTGCAGTACATCTTCATGTTCGCTCAAGCACACGTTGATGGCTTCCATGTCATCATCAGACAGAAGTCTGCATCGCTGCTCCACAGGGTGCGGGCCAGCTATAACTCCATCCTGAAAACCATTGCAGCGAGGTACGATTCATCTATAATACATGTTATCGTGGGAAGATGTACTCCCAACAGTGGGCTTGTAACAAAATAGGAACTAACATATTTTATTAAGATTAAAAAATTTTTTTGTTACTAAATCCTACGGATGTATCACTTGTCCGAAATAAACATTATTTAATTTATTTTTTTATTTATAAGCCTTATGAATATTGGTCCTAAGGTACTCGTAAAATAAGGTATGTATCTTGGGTACTTACTTATGTACCGTGAATAAGTTACATAAAACAAACATCGTTCAGTATGCGGTTTTTTTCATTTAAGCAGGCGGTTGAGCACGACTTAGATGTAACATGTCTTTACAACTGACGTTTGTGTAACACAAAACTAGAATTTGAGGGCTGCTCAATCATTTAATCAGCCGTTAAATATTTAAGAAACGTTTCAGTATTCGGCCAATACGACCATAGAAGCATCTGAGCGTGCCTTTTCGTAAGATATCGACGGAGTATCTTATAATGACATAAGTACATTGCTACGTCAGTTTGTAAATTTTAACCTTATAACTTTACCAATAAAGTTGGAAATACATTAAACATTATGACATTTACAACTTTTGATGTCGTGGTCTTTACTATAGATTTAAATAAATATTGATAAGTATATCTTATTAGAGACCTTAAGCGGCTTACCCTCAAAATAAATAACATTAAACATAAATAATAATGGATGGAGTGGGTTCTTTTTTCTTTTGATAATCACAAAATAATATGAATTGATGCATGGTTTCAGATACCATTCTTTATGAACCCTTTTTTTTAAGGGGGGAAAATCATTGAATGAATGCTCCCGCCTGGGTGAGGCGGGAGGGAGTGTCAGACTCTTACTGACTAAAAACCACTCTGTTCCTTCTCCTGCACGTCGAGCCGGAGCCCTTAAAACGCTTTACACCGATGACTGGCGTTGGTTGAAGATTTTCAACATTTTACAACACAATAAAGTTAACAACGTTTCTTGTAGGCCAGGGCAAATCTATATATATATAAAAGAAAGTCGTGTTAGTTACACTATTTATAACTCAAGAACGCCTCAATCGATTTAGATGAAAATTGGCAGGGAGGTAGCTTAGAACCAGGAGACGGACATAGGATCCTTTTTATAGAATACTTTTTTTTACTTTTTACCAAAAATCACGAACGGGAACGGGGGGAAAATGGGATTGCGCGTACGAAGTCGCGGGCTGAAGCTAGTATCTTTAATAAGAGTATTTTAGTTAATAGCTAACGGTATGTGCTAAATATAAATAAACAAGTATCTAATTCAAACGGCTTTGATATCATTATATGCAATTATCCAGTTCACTTTAAAGGTAGCTGTATTATGGAACAGAAATTGGATCTTGTTATAAAAGTAACTACAGTAATTATTTCACACTTTGCCCCATGTTACTTTATGCGGCGTAATCGTTTAATTCACATTTTAACTTTACTTGAGATTCATAAACGTTTACAAGTAGATAATATAGGTGAGATTATTTTTTACAATGCTGCAACAAATTATTTTTGTAGAAAATGAAGTTAATTATTATACAAAATATCTATAGGTACCTACATCTATATAGATAATTAAAATTTGAGTGTCTGTTTGTAATATTAAAATAACCGCTCTTTTACTACATGCATGTATACATACGATACACATACCAAAATAACATATTTTACAATTTTTGTCTTTTTATCTATCTGTTTGTTGGCTAATCTCTGGAAGGGCTTTTTTTATGAGGGGGGAAAATCATCCAATGACTTCTCCCGCCTGGGTGAGGCGGGAGGGAGTGTCAGACTCTTACTGACTAAAAACCACCCCGTTCCTACACCTGCACTTCGAACCGGAGCCCCGGCAACGCGTTAAGTCTTCCGCGGCTCCGTATCGGCATCAGCCTTGTTAGGCCCCATCTGTGGTGGTCTGATGGCTCCTTGAGGCGCGCGCGGAACGCGACGCGCCGTATGCTCGGGCCTGGTTCTGGTCGGGCGGCGAGTCACCCATGCTCGCCGTCCGCAGGCCCGTGCTTACGGTGGCCGGAGATCGTCTCGCGATCCCCGACGCCCGGAGTGTCTCTCGCGACGGCCGGGTCGTGAGGAGGTTCGTTCCCTCACGCGCTCCGCCTCCTCCTTAGCTTGCATGACTGCTTCGCAGAAGGAGGAGACGGCATCCCAGTCCCCCTCGCTCCGTACCATGGTCTGAACCACAGCCGGACGCGAGAGGTCGCCGTCGCCGATCACATTCCTGAGGACACGGCGGTGCTCAGTCCACGCAGGACACACCGCCACCGTATGCTCCACCGTGTCCTCCAGCCGATCCTCGCAGTGATATCTCTGGAAGGGCTGGACCTCTTTTGAGGTGACTTTTACTGTTAAGTAGCTGATGTACTAAGTAATAAAATAGGCAACAATTAGTTTACAATATATTCAAGGATTTACTTTTTAAATGATCGGTCCCAATACATCGATCAAAATTATTAAAAAAAATCTTTAGTATAAAACAAAATGGTCAGAATTTTATATAGGTAGTACTACTAGACAGTAGCCAAATATGCTATTTACAGATTTGACAATATCGATAATTTCAACATTACAATGAATTGAATAAAAAAAAACGCTGCCCCACACTAGGATTTTCTCCTGTGTCGTGGGTGCGTTTACAAACATACAAGTTCACATACATATGACACTCAGAGCTGGAACAACAATTTATGGATCACACAAGGAGCTGCTCCGAGCGGGAATGAAAGCCGCGACTCGTTGCGCGGCAGCCGGTTGCCCAGCCACCGAAAAACCGTGCTGTCAAATTAACCCAAATTGGATTCAAATGAAATATTTTGACTTCTGACTTAAATAGAAGTTAGGTTTTGACCAGATCATACAGGTCGAGGTCATAGTTTCTGCTTACAACAAACAGTTGATTAAAAAGTTGAACTGCAGTTTTAACTGAAGGTGTATGGCTGTATGGGCCCCCGATTTTACTGTACAGTTTGACTGTACATTAAATTTAAAACTGCACAGTCAAATCATAAGGTGTGTGTGCATTAGACGTATAGTCAATTTTAAAAAAGAGACTGCAACTAGAAAGTGTCATTAGATGTTAGCATCGGCAGTTTTTTCCTTTGGGTCAGTCACCCAAGCCTTGTCTAAGTAGTCATTGCAAGTGACTAATGAACCATTAGGATATTTAATGCAATACAAGTCAACAACCTCCGGAATTAAGTATCGGTTTATGATAATTTATTTTGTGTGATAAATAAAATAGTCTCTCTCTCTCTCTCTATTACCTTCCATTAAGTTAACATTCGTAATATTCTTAGAAATTATTTAATAAAAATTTATATCATAAATTATTACTAACTTACGTTGTATCAAATAAAGCCTCTACTAGTATCGTGTGTTCTTAAGTAACAATTAGTCGCAAAATGATTTGCGAAGTACAAAATTGACGGAGGACAATTATTTGATCGTCTTATTCGCAAATTTAGAAGAGAATCCATATTGTGCAGAAATATATTGAACGTATGTCAGGATACTGAAGTATTATTGCAGTTCACATCAATATTTGTAAAACCGATTTCTTGCATCATTGGAGTGACTTTCTTTTCTTGTTCCTGAAATATCAGATGAAATAATTACGTTAAAAATAGTTCATCTGTCTTGAAAAGTTGTTTACGTAATATCAGGAAGTAGTTTTAGATTCTATTAGGTTTGCAACAATGTATCGTCTAGATGAGTACTGATAAGATTTTGAGATACTAGTCATTGTGAGTGGTCACGTGTAATCATTTAACTTTTAAATTGATGATGATATTGTTGCGAACAATTCGCATGTAATAGTATATGTTATTTTTCGTCGGCTTATGTTTGAACTGCGTCACTGCGTACATTTCTTACAATTTTTTTGACCAGTTCTGTACTCAGTGTAAGATCGAGTGATTAAAATAAGATAATAATCTAATTTCGTCCGCTTTGTTGTCGTGTATTATCATAACTTATTGCGTTAATTATATAAGTAATTGTTTATGATTTTTTTGAAATCTCTAGATTTCTTACGCATTCAGTAACAAATAAATGGCAGTACCTGCATATCGTGGTATGGTGAAATGGACTTTTGGACGTCTTTCAACCAAGATTCCCGTGACTATGACAGTATACTATAGACGCTGTATAGCGGAGCGTAGCCAAGGAGGTGAGGAGACAGTCGCCGCCTTCTTGTAGAAGATTGTAGATATTTCTAAACGCTTTCCTGAAACACAGAATATTATATTAAATCTAGAATTTAATGAAGATCATAACACCGTTATAGCAAAGAGAGAATATTTCTAAAATAAAATGAATAATCATATTTTTAAGCGAATTATTTTTAGATGTTATTAAATGAGTACCCGTATGAAAAGTGGTAGTAGAAGATGGTTTGTTTTATGTATTTCTTTTTGTGAAGTTTCAAAACGTCGATGATGATATAATTAAAGGAGACTAAAAACTTACTCTTGATTTCCTGTCCAGTGCAATGCATAAAAAGAGAACACATGATGGAATGCTGAATGCATTTCTTCAGGCAGGTCTCCTTGGATGTCCATCACTTTGAACATGGTGACTTCATCACTGTGATATTTATTTGCATATTTCACAGCTTTTTCACTTATGTCACACGCGACTAACTTCTTATAGTTACTAGGCATGTATTTCTTTAAGATAACAGTGACACTGCCATCACCACAACCTAGGTCAATAGAGCTGTCTCCAATGTTTTTCCAGTTCATTTTCTTTGCATATTCATTAAGACATTGGACTGCTGCATTCTTTTGTATAGAATTAGCCACATCATACAGTTCTGGATCGTTCATTGTGATTCTGGAAAAGACGAATAGGTTAGGTACGTATGCAGGAAGTAGTGCTAAGTAATTTGTTGTCAATGTAGATGATTATCAATTTCTTTTCATTCGAGCCTCAAATAGTTTTCCTGTTTGTGTCATGTTCTAACATTGTTACAAGGCGATTTCGTACTAAGCTAACCGAAAATAGAGTAGCGTTATCAGCCCGGGATCACCACTGTCTGTCTTTTTGTCAATAGTCTTTTGTGATAGGATTTTTTCTATCGATAGCCGTCATCTGACATTATAAGTTTGTACTATATTAGGTACTTGAAGAGGAAAGACTCTTGCACAAAATGTTCCCGGCATTGCCTTGTTCTATTTTTAATTGCGCATAGAATTGTTTAGTTCTATACATTGTAGCTAAAGGTCAAGCCGTTTCCTGTTCCAAATCTTAGATTTAATTGAACGAAATAAACATTTGTTTTATTTTTAGAAAACTTAGAAATAAATAAATATGTTTTGACGTGAAAATATTATTTGATCATTTTAAAATTATGGAAGACGTATTTTTAACATAAGCACGACATTGAAAACTGCAGTCAGATTGATTTGTGTGGGCAGTTGGAATTATGTATCAGCACTTTTTAATGTAGTAAAGTATAATTTATTCAAACAAGTACCTACCTAATGACTGGTAAGCCTGACAACTTACACTAATTTAATGTCCCAATACACTTAGGTTGTAGCAATTCAAAAAATCACTTACTGGTGATATACGCTAATTGAAACACGACGTATAGATAAGTGATATGAATGTTGCTACAATTTTTTAAAAATATTTATTCCATTTTTGCCTACTTATAAGTTAACAACTTTCAAAAAGCTACTTCATGTAAAACAAAAAATATATTATATTACTTAGTATCAACGATAAACCAGAGTTCGTATTTTTATTACTGTTTATAAGACATAAAGTGGTTTTTGACATGAAGGTAATAAATGTGTGATAATATAATGTTTTTATTTATGTTTAATTAGTTTCAGGTAGTTCAATTGAAGTGCAAGGTCTGGGCTTTCTTGTGAGAATTGAGATTCGGCTCACGAGTGCACGGATGCATCGCCGCGCACGTCACGACCGCCGAATAAGTGCATTGCCCTGCGCCTGGGCATCGTTTTTGTATTCTTTATACGAGTTTTTTGCGTCGACGGTATCTACTCAATTGGGTTAGGATGCCTGACCTGGCGTAATGTGATTTATATTGATGACGACACGCATATATTAGATGACGAGTTTACTGTTAATAACAAGTTATATAATTAGTACCCATGTTATATGTAACGTAACTTATGTGTCCGATATTTATTTTGGTTTTATTTTCCTGCATAATATGTTATGGTTGATGCTGTTTCGTTTCCTCTTGTATTGGACATGTTCTTTGAATGCGGGTATCATATTGGTTTGCTACTATAAACATATATAGGTTACCTTACAGCTCAAAATGTTAATACAAACTATCGAAGTTACTAACGAAGGTTAATAACAATCGTCTAATAAAACTAAGTGCATCAACATAAAAACCTTTAATGCAAGTATAAGAAAGCCTGGCATTTTATATCGGCCCAAACAGGTTGTCTGGTTAAAAATTCCCATTTACATACATACATACATACACTGAAGTACGAATAATGTATGTAAGTATACATTAAACCAAAAAAATATGCGCGGCGTAATCTAAACTCGTATTTCAAGGACAGAGTTAAAAACTCACGAAAAAAAGTTCAAGTTGATGCATCAGTGCGACCATACGCCATAATGCAAGTGCACCGAACATTGAACGCGGTATACAGTCTTGATATTTGCGATATCTCTTATTTTACATTTAATATTGATTTAGGAATACTGCCTGCCTCGTTGGCCTAGTGGTCGCAAGTGCGACTACCGGGCAAGGGGTCTCGGGTTCGATACCCGGGTCGGGCAAAGTATAACTGAGTTTTTTTTAATAAAATTCTCAGTAGTAGCACGGAGTCTGGAATTGTGCCCGGTATATAGCAATAGGCTCACCCCCTATTACATGGGACTCATAACATTAATAGTGAAAAGTGGGTGTTACATAGTACAGTGGTATAATGTGCACCTCTGCCTGTCCCTTCGGGGATAAAAGGCGTGATGTTGTTATGTTATGTTATGTTATGAATACTGATTATGAATGCACACGGTTTGATTCGTGATTCGGAAAAGCTCTAAAAAAGTCGCCTGAAAGTCACCGAAAATTTTGAAATAATTATTCTCATTATAACAGATTAGGCTTACAGAAGTTACAGTTACAACATTCTATAAACCCAATGAGTGTCAAAATTGGCCAAAAACAACATGTAATAATACAATTAGGCTGAATCTGCAAGAAACTTAATGTTAAGGATTTAAAGTCTTATAGCAAATAATGGATACATTGTTTATCATAGCTAGATACCACGCTACAGGACGTAGACTAGATAAGAGATAACTTTGCTATTTCTCGTAAACCATCAGAAGATCAGTAAGATTCAAGTATCAAAACTGCTACCAATACATTGGTGGTAGTTACCAGCAATGTCACCCCGACTGGGTTCAACCGCCGAACGCAACAGCAGGAAAAAGGGCTCATATTTAGGGAACTTTATTGTACCAGTTACGCACTTAACCTGCACCATATATAGGGAGATTATTTATTTTCAAATCTTTTATTTGTACAAAAGGTTAAGTTGATACGACCTTCAAACCTTCAAGAAAAGAGCGTACCTACTCCTTTTTAAAAGGCCGGCAACGCACCTGTGACTCCTCTGGTGTTGCGATCAGCGATCATGGACACCCCCATGGGCGGCGCTGATCGCTTACCATCAGGTGATCCGTCTGCTCGTTTGCCACCTATTCCATAAAAAAGAGCTTAAACCAATTTCATAGAAATCGCTGTAAGTGAGCTACAATAATTTAATTCTTAAGCAAAGGTTGCTGTGCAATTTTACAATAAGAGTTCTAATGTATATTAGAATATTGTTCATCATCATCAACAGCCTATAAATGCCCACTGCTGAGCAAAGCCTCTTCTCACACGGAGAAGGTTAGAGCATTAATCACCACGCTTGCTCAATGCGGGTTGGCGATTTCAAACTTATAATTAGAAATTATAAGTCCAGGATTCCTCACGATGTTTTTCCTTCACCGTTTGTCAGTGGTGTCTAAATAATCTTAGAAAGTACATATAACTCGGAAAAAGTCACATTGGTACTTGCCGTTGGTAGGTTTCGAACCCGCACCCTCATGCATGAGAAGTGGGCGTCTTAAACCTCCGGGCCACCACGACATTTTATATAAAATTTTATATAGAATATTGTTATAACCGACTATTATTTGGTAATAGTCTGGACAAATAAAGTCGCTGATAGAGGACAGGAGGCAGACCCTACTACATTTGCTTTTATATTTGGATAATTTTGTTTCACTAATGCAGGTTCAAAAAATAGAGTAAGACACATTAAATGAACTGCATAGAACTACATTATATGCTGGTCAGGGTCAATGCAGGAGTTACCATCACGATGTAAAGAGTATATACTTAACTTTTTTCTTCATTATTTTACAATGTTCTACCATAAAAAATGAGGTATGTGGTATTTTTTTTTTTAAGCGGGGAAATTCATCGAATTACTTTTCCCTTCTGGAAGAGGAGGGAGTGTCGGACTCTTACTGACTAAAAACCACCCCGTTCCTACTCCTGCCCTTAGAGCCTAATTATAAGGTTTCATTTTATGGACAAAAACTTTGCATATCATACTTTCAATCATGTAGGTACTCAAAATTTCGCTTAAAGGAAAAACCCTAACAATTATTACAACCCTAAAATTATTGCCTGGTTTATTTAGTAAGGTACCTAATTACGAGAACATTTTATAATCACTAACAAATGACTAAAATTTTATCTTGAAAAAGTGTACATACATACATATATGTTTACCTATATAAGTGTACATATCACGACCATATAAAATAACGTAGAAGGGCTAGATAAATGTAAATGTAAAGTGCAGCATATTTTCAATGAGTACCAAAGTGTGTATTTAAGATTGAATAAGTAGGTACCTAAAACAACGAAAGTACCATTCATCAGGTTTATTCATCTTACTAAAAAGATACTACGCTTTATTTTGACATTTTAACATAAGTACCTAGATGTTCTTAAAACTGGTCCAAGCTCAATGACTATTGGTTCAACAAGCAGGCCTATAAAAGCTGTTAATCTTCATCATTTGTTTTATTGCATTGTTTTTTTGCGAAATAAATATGCAAATGAATTCCATAATAATCTTCATTAATATTAATACATTAAAATATTGATATGATATAAAAAAATAAATAAATATATATGCAAAGTTATTTTATTAGGTAACCAATACTGTTTGCTCATTCTCTTTGAAATAGATTTACAATTTGTTTTAAGCGGAGTTCTGAATAAACATTAATTACAAAAATTAAAATATTATCCATACGGTCGGTTCAAATAAATAAGAAACCATTAAAGATTGACTAAAACTAACAAAAGACCAAAATAAAAAAAAGGAATAGAGAAGAAGGAAGGAAGGAAAGATTGAGGAAAGTGTGTATAATTCTTAGAGATACAGGCAGCTTTAAATAGGCAATGGAGGGAGACAGTAAGCGAAACCAAGGGCGGAAAGCTGTGAAATTAATTAAGATATTATATACCCATTTGAAATGGATATTATTTAAGGACTCTAATCGTTAGCCTCCATTCTGTTAGATTATAATTTCGTCATGTTACTTCGAAAATGTTTTATAGAAGTAAGTATTTTTTTATTCACCCATCCTGTATTATTTCGGGTGTCTTATTTCGCGTTGATAATCATATTTTAGTCATAGAATATTTCTCTTCATTAATATAGCTTAACTAGTAATTCGTTAGTACATAGTAAATAACAGGAAATTCTATACCTTAGGTACCTATATGGATTTTTTATTGTTTATGAATAATTCAATTCAAAGTAAGTATAATAAACTTTAAGACCCTACTGTTAGTTTTGTTTTAGGTTACAATGATGAAATGCTTAATTATTGATGAAGGTATGACCAGTATGACAAGACAAGTGCTACGGGTATATAGTGCTAACAGTATATAGTGCTAAAAGTATGACAATGTATGACAATTACTGTGAGGCAATAATGGCATACACACCGCTCCAATCGAATCAATATAATATTGAGAATAACACTGACATTCGACAAATACTGTCAAAACTTATGTCAATTGCGGATATATATTGACTTTTCTATTCATTCGTTTGGAATAGCGTTTATGCCATTTGTCATTCCGTTTAAAAATAAATGAAACAATTTTATACTTTGTTGAATAACTATTTCTTTCTGGGAATGTGTTCGCTGCGAGATCATTAGGAATGTGCTCGGCGACTTGAAATTGAACAAGAACGATAACTATAGGTACATTCCATAAAATATTAAATGAGCCGAGTACAAATACCTAGTGCGAGAATGTTGTTCAACTTTATGGCTCTGGTTGATTTATACATTTACTAGCTTCTGCCCGCGACTTCGTACGCGTACCATCCCATTTTCTCCCGTCCCCGTTCGTGATTTTCGGAAAAAAGTAAAAAAAAAAATTGGTTAAAAAGTATCCTATGTCGGTCTCCTGGCTCTGCCTCTAGCTACCTCCCTACCAATTTTCAGCCAAATCTATTCTGCCATTCTTGAGTTATAAGTGGTGTAACTAACACGACTTTCTTTTATATATAGATATAGATTACTGACGTACGCTGTGCGGTATAAATATCCTTAAAATTAAAAAGGAAAAAAGCAAAAACTATTTCTTTCGAACGATACCTGTACAGGCTTGGTAAAATCTTATAAGTACACGTTGGAGTACACAGACCATCGACCTGAACCCGTGACGCAATGCCAGTGAAAGTTGGGACAAAAATATTAATGGTGTCTTTGACATTTAGTGTAGATAGATAACTACTTTATTTACTATGAAGGAAAGTTGACCTTACTCAACATTTTTGTAAGTAGATAACTTTTATGGTAATGTAAGATGGCATTATCTTTTAATGGTGGAAAGACGAGTTTAACTTGTTTAGGTAAAATAACTATACAGTACCAACTTATTTACTTAATAATGTCCTTTATGCATATTTATAAACGATACGATGTTTGTTAGTCATACCAAAAGTAAAAAATGACTTGACTGATTTAACTATTTGTAGAAGTTCAAGATAGGTTTGAAAATTGAGAAAATATGCATTACGGCAAGCTACGAAAGTAGTAGACGTATCATTTTGATTCTCCTATAGGTATGAATGGTTAAAATATTGTTCATTTATTCTAACTATACCTGACGTTATAAAAAAATTGGTAAAAAATTAACATTTATTAATTATACATTTACACTTTGGTTACTAACGAGGTGGTATGTAACTAATATCTACGTAATAACGTGACGTGACCAAGTCAGCTAAATTATTTACAGTATATTAGTTGACATAAGTAATGAAGTTTGAAATGAAAATAGGCGTATAGAATTACAATTACTAACTTACTTAGTTGTTTAAGTTACAGAGGGATTGTAATCAGAAAATATCATTGGACATTTCGAACTTTGTGTCGTTTTCAAATAGATACATTGTAATCAGATCCCTACCAAAGAAATCAGTTTCTAAAATATGATTGTTGTATCACATGAACTAATAGATAAAGGCTCTATTAGTTTCCAGTAACATTGGAAGTCCTATTAATGAGCACTTGAAGTGCCATGAAACTGGTAAAGTCTGCAGAGCTTTATTTCAACGTCCATGTCAGTAAACCATATAATACATATATAATTACACATTAAAGTATGATTGTTGTGTTTAGTATCAAACAATATTGTCCGTTGATTCATCATATCGACCTCAGTTTTTATTGCTTGTGCAGTGATATTGTAATTGGTTTCGCAGCTTTGTCCGCCTTTGACCCGTGCATTAGCCGAACACAAAACGCAAAGCAATGCGTGCCTGCACAATCTTTCTCTTATTATTGAAAAAAATTCGTACTTTCGTCCTCTCTTAACCAGTCAGTGAGTGCAATGCCCCACGAATTTACTGCCCAAATTTTTAAATTATTTCTTGTCTCTTTTTCTTATGCATTTATTTGGTAGGAAGGAACGAGAAGGGTATAAGTCGTTTAGTCATCGCGACGCGACGGTTAAATTCGTCTCTTATTGACGTCCCAATGTTTGGGGCCTTAAGGCAGGTTATGACGAAGGTCATCAAGCAGTTGTCGTAGGCTTAGAAATGATACTGGTCATTGGACGATATTATGAATATGACAGGAATTGTAGTTGCTATGTTATGTTTCTTCTTGTCTTTATTAATATTAATGTTTCTGGAATGATTTGTTCATTGATAACCTCGTTGATAATTTACAAATCGTTATGGTTGTGATTGATACTTGACAATTCGAGACTGTTCTATGTAATTTATTTATGCAAAGGGAAATGCGTAGACATGTTGCTAACTTATTGGATCACACAAATCACAATTTATGAAAGCAGGTATACACATTAAATAAACTTTTTAGCGCTTTTAGTACCTAATATCTCTCTGTCGTGTCTCATTTATTTTTAATTAGGTGAGAATCGATACTGAGCTGTCGACAATATTTGAATCTAATTTAGTTTTAATACCACAATTTTTTGATGCAATGATATTTTCCCTAAAAAAATTCATAAGTAATATAAGTAACATGCAATTTCATACACAATTAACTAATAGATAAATTTAGGGGAAAGTGTAAAATTTAACAATAATACAACATTTACAGATAGTATTACAGTTGTCGTTGCCATTCTACGTCTATATTCCCTAACATTGTAAGTAACTGTGATGTTCTTGAGGAGCCATCTATTATTTGCCTTGAAGAAACGTTTTTGAATCATAAACTTTACAGCGTAAACCGGTGAAGCGTTTGAGTAGTAAGAAGGTTGGTATACAGGGTTTCATATGCTTGATATAGATGGCGTTGTACTATCATTGTACTTCGCTACGAGTGTTCGTAGCATACGCGTAGTACTACAATGATCTCATGAAGTTTTTTTTTTAATTTATTAACGTATTTGCAATAAGTACAGGATTATCCATTTAAAATAGCAATTGTAATGCGTATGGTTTAAGGTTTCAGTTATAAATGTTTCTACGATTTTATTTTGACTTCATTGTTAATTTTAAAGGTTTTTTTTATTTAAAGGTGTAGAAATGAAGTTTCAAAATTTAGTTTTTTAGATTTCATCTCGTAGTGTTTATTACAGGTAGATGGTTGTTACTAAAAAAATGGTTTGTACACTTAAAGTAATGTGAAAAATTGATTAAGAACACTTGATTCGTCAAAAATCGACATTATTTTCCAAACTACAGCAGTTGACCCAGAATTAATGCCTCCGGATCACTATTTACCATTTACAGGATATCGTAAGCAAAAATACAGAACAAAAAGGTTTAGTGATTTCAGAGAAATGGTATCCCAGGATTTTAACGCCTAGTTCGCGTTCCCATAGGGTTTCTGGGATAAAAACTGTCTAATCCCTTATTTGGGGCTTAAATTATTACTGTAAGGAATTTCAGTCAAATAGGTTCAGTGGATTTTAGGACACAAAGACCCCGTGATTTAGACGTAGATTTACTGTTTCCGTGATAGTTTCGAAATACTTATTCTCTAAAGGATTGTCTTTATTGTTCTCTGGGTCTCGAACTGCAGTTGTAGGTGTCTAATTTTACCCAAATAGGTTTAAAAAATATGAGTCCCGAAATTTTAATGCAGATTTCCCATTATTGTAGGTTTTCGGGATAAAAATAGTACATGTCTTTTCTCGAATCATTAACTATATCTGTACAAAATTCCATCCAAATAAGTTTTCTGAGTTCAGTATGTCAGATTTTTTATTTTTTTGCAAGTAGTAGTCAGTATGAAAAATTGTTAACTATTTTTCAACCTCTTTGAACGATAATACAATTTTAAGAGCAATTAGACCTCCTTATTTGGCCCAGCAGCTTAACCTCTGTGCTCTGGTCGATTTTGACATACGTCATACTACATAATGCGGCGGGAAATTATGAAAACGTCACAAAATACACACGTCACAATCACAATCTACACAATCAACTTTTAACTAAGAATTTTCATTAAACCTTATAGTTAGGTGAAACACTTTATAACTACTGGTACTTTATTAAAAATATATTTAATTGCCTGCTTGTTGGTCACAAACACGCAATTAAAGATTAAAAATTTCATTCAAAATTAGTAAAAATCAATACAATATTTACACTTATTGAAAAAGTAGATGAATTCAGTTGTACATTAACTACACATATTTTTAATTACTTGTCAGGTATTTGTGTTAGGAAAAATAGGAAAATAAGGATATTTTTTAAATATTTGCCTGAATTTTAATCACTGTTCATCCAAATTAAACATAAAAACACCAATGTTTTTCCCAATGTATGGTTAATTTGCACCATAGATATATTATCATATCAGTGATTTGCACAATGTTTTGTGCGCCATTGTGTCACATAATGACAGTTCTTAGATTATGGTTTTTAGTGGCGGTCACCAGTGCGTAATTTTTAAATCGATTCAAAGATTGTTTGAATTGGAATCGATTTTTTTATAAGTTAGAAATATTCAAAATTAAAAAACCCTTTTTCTTTAATTATTCAATCACACACATCATAACCGACCGCATTATCGTTTACCAACAGGCGAGATAGTGTATTGTTAATGTATAAATCAATACGTAATTGTATTATTTCCTTTTTCTGTATGTAGGTACTATATTATAAATGGTGTACACTATGGATTATTCTATTCTATTATAATTTTGATTCTTTGGGGTAAGTAAAATAATTCTATTATATTGTGAAATTTCAAATCGAGTTTGATTGTTAATGTTGTTTTAATCGATTTGACAATATCCTAAGCAGAATAATAATTATCACTGTTCCACTTCACTGAAAAAAGGTAAATAGATAAGGCCGTCATTGTCACATTTCGAATTTTCAAATTTTAGAACAAATTGTTTGATGTAATTTGACACCAAGGAGGATTCTAAGGAGGATTTATTGCAGTTTACAAAAAAATTCGACCACTTTTTGACTTTATTAGACATTGAATTTTTATAAAATATGAATCAGGTCTTCATTCAATTCTATTAAAGAATGTTCATGCAAAATTTGAAACAAATCGGACCAAGGAATCAAGTTCATACAAACTTTGACCCTACTTTTGATTCCATTTAGGGTCAAATTTCGAAAAATCTTATGTTCAGCATCGTCGTACAAAGAACGCACCCTCAAAAATTCAGATTTTTTCAACGAGCGGTTTGGGCTCCGGCGTGATTCCTAGATCAGTTTAGGACAAAGCCTTTTATATACATTAGATGAATCCCATTTTCCCATGGTCACGCCACCACGCGTGAATGACTGGACCGATTTCACTAATTCTTTTTTTGTTATTATTAGGAGAAGTGTCTTATGACTTAAAAAAAATCCTGAAAGTTCTACGGAAACGGAAGCAAAACGGGATTGCGCGTACGAAGTCACGGGTAGAAGCTAGTGTTTAATATCTGACAGTTTAAACAATACAGTGAAGAGGTAGAAGTAGCAGGAAGGGGTACCAAGAAACTATGATATGAGTAAGAGAATTTGCGCGGACAAGCCGTGGTGTCTGCGTCGAAATCGGCGCTTGAACGCCTTCATGTTTGTCTTCGAAGTCAATGTGTGCCGTTTTGTGGAAATACACTACTATTAAATAAGCGTCACTACTTGATATAGGTATACGTTTGATCTTAGAGTACCTATTTATGATACGTACTTCACGCTTTGATTTTTTCCGCTGACTCTGACTCATAAGTTTTTATTTGAGTTCTTTTCTTGTTTTCTACACGTGTCTCCCTGTAACTTATTTTTTCAATTATTTAGGAAAATTATTCATTCAAATTTTACTTTATTACCCCTATACTACACGCAGAGTATAACCTTATACTCTGCGTGCCGCGGAGAACCTAACGGGTTACCGGGGCTCCGGCTCGACGTGTAGGAGAAGGAACGGGGTGGTTTTTAGTCAGTAAGTGTCTGACACTTTCTCTCGCCTCATCCAGGCGGGAGCAGACATTCGATGATTTTCCCCCCTTAAAAAACCCTTTGCGTCATAGGTACATTGATGAACTCAAATCATCATTATGACAGCCAGTTTAGGTGTTTTCAGACATACTTATCATTGTTTTTATTTACTTGTAGGTCGTTAAAGCATTGTACGAAATATGGTGAAATAGTTTGAATGTATAACTACTTCTGAAGTTTTCGCTATTACTTTTGAACTTCAGCTCTGAGTATAAAATTTAGCTGAAAGTTAGTAGGTATTTACATAAAGCGGCTGATATTTATTTGCCCTCCACGACATACTAAGGGTGACCATTATGTATGTATTAGTTTAGGTACCGTACCTAAATAAAAAAAATCATTATACAATAATATTCATTTATTACATTAATATCAAACTTTATAAAACGGAATACAATAGTTGTTCATTGGATAATTGGCAAAGAAACGTCTAAGTAAAAATACAAAAATATCGCAAATACAGTAGGCCTTGCAAATTAAATAGATTTATACAATTTTCAATATGTCAAAGTTAGAATTCATTAGTCACAAACATAATAAATAATGTTATATAAACAATTACATTTTTTTGATTCACTCACAAGTACCTACAAAAAATTACAAATTAATTTATAAGGGCGGATTGTTTGGTTTGGTTTCTGTATAAACCATTGCAGAAACATTACACTTACCTCCTAATGCCCGACAGAGGTAAAATACCTTCTGCCATTAACTAAGAATATTCGAAAATCCGATAAAACCCTAATAATATTGTTTCCTCTAGCTCATTAATCATACGAGTCATGTCGAATTACTATAATTATATTGATGTCAAAAAACTAAAATTGTATTAAAAATTTTGTAAGCATGTCATCATGATCAGTTTCTTCCCTGATCAGTAACAAGAAGCAATGTCAAACTGATATCGAAGTTTGCCTTAACCCCTTACATCTTAATACTAAACATTATAAATATACTCAACAAATTACTATCTAAAACAAATCTATTTACAATATAACGGGTTTAAAAACCATTGTTAGTTGATTTGTTTTTCCCTAAAATTCTGAGGCCGGCTTGCGAGCGTGTACGATTAGCAATCGATATTTATAGTTAAAACTTTCTTCCTCGGTATTATACTTGGGCACAATATTAATATCTTTTAAAATATTAAAGTAATCTTGCTTGAAGTCTTCTTCCATATCCTTCGGGATGTTGAATGGGGTGACTGCTTGAAGGATTTCTGCAAAACAAACAATAATGTAACGTTATAGTAAGAGGTGTGTGGGGAACTATATCTGGACGGCGATGTATTGATGACGTAGAGACTGTAATACATGTCACATCGGTCGATGTAAACTAAATTCTTGTTGTACAGAGAACATAAAAGAGTATAATTAATGTTGGGGCGAAGTTTGTTTTCATTGGTGGTCAATCTGGATACACTTTATAATTGAAGGAATTCGTTGATTTGTTTAGGAACATTGACTTATTTTTGTTTTTTTACGACAATAATTTCAATAATCCGATTGTTTCAAACTAGTGAAAATTGCTTCAAAACACTATTTAATGATATTATTAATGATCTGATTAAATAATGTTAATAATTAATGATAATAAAGTCAACGAGGGTATGCATCGAGAAGTAGCAGCGGTGGACAATGGGTTTACTCCACTATCCTTGGCAAAAGAGAACTGGCGCAAACCTGTGGTACTGAGCGTCAATGATCGCAAGGAGGTATGGCATAGCAAGGAGCTCCACGGACGCTACTTCCGGGCCTTTCATGGGCCCAGTGTAGATTTTCTAGCGTCCGTGTCTTGGCTACGATTCAGTAATCTCTTTAGGGAAACTGAAGGATTTGTCTGTGCAATAATGGACGAAGTTATCCTTACGAATAACTACCGGAAATATATAATTAAGGATGGGACGGTTAACATATGTCGGGCATGTCATAGTCCTGGTGAATCCATTAGACATATTATTTCTGGTTGTGGTCGTTTGGCTAACAGTGAATATTTGCATAGGCATAATCAAGTAGCCAAGATTATCCATCAGCAACTTGCTTTACACTATCGACTTGTTGAGTCTGAGGTACCGTAATACAAGTATATGCCCGACCCAGTTCTGAAAATGACCATATCACATTGTACTGGGACCAGTCTATCATTACTGATAGGACTATTGTAGCCAATAAACCTGACATAGTGGTGATAGACCGACAAGTACGCCGCACGATGATAATCGATATCACCATTCCCTATGACGAGAACCTCGTGAAAGCTGAGAAAGGTAAACAAATAAAATATCTTGAATTAGCTCACGAGGTTGTCGACATGTGGAGTATGGATTCGGCTATCATTGTGCTGATAGTCGTGTCGGCCAATGGGTTAATCCCTAAAAGCCTCGACATCCATCTCAGGAGGCTTGCGTTAGGTAGGATCAAGGGCCTGATACAGAAGGCAGTTCTCCTAGAAACGGCACGTATCGTGAGGAGGTGGCTGTCTCTGGAGCCCTAGCCGTCGGTAGCTTGGACCATGCTCCCGCTACTGGTTGGCTCCTATGTTTTATATTTTTAAATATTATTTGTTATTTTGTAAGTAGTATTTAAAAATGTAATTTATAGAGAATTTTAAATAAATGTTAGGATATTAATCAAATTAATAAAAAACAAAATTAAATTTCAACAAATAAAATCAATACTAACTCCATAAACTGTGGAAGTTATTGTACGTATACGACAAATTTTTGCATTCCACCTTGTAGTCCACGTATCCCACATTTTCCAATATTTTCCTCATTTCTTGCGCTGGGTCCTGAAAATAGAAATATATAGTTGTTTATGGTTTAATTAATAGGTAAAAGCAAATAATCTATTTTTAATAAACATTATTCTCGAATAAAGCACTGGACTTAAAGGAACAGGTAAACATTTATTTAATACGTCAATAAGCCTGATGATATTCATGAATCAGACTATTAAGTTGTTGACAAAGTGTTGTCAGAGGAAAAGTTTTAAAAACAAACGTAACTATTTTGTACGTTTTAATAATCGCTTATTTTTCCATAAAAGAAGAAAAGGGTTCTATCTACCACGAGGGCATAGATTTTTAGCCCTTATCATAGTCATACAAGGTTGCCAGTTGAGAGTGCTCTGCAACTAGCCTTATTCTTGACTTGATGCTAACTAAAAAACTGAGACTAGTATAGTTAGTTTATAGTATACCTGTGAGTCTTGGTATGGCGATATGTATTTCTCAGCATCTTTAAGCAGAGTGCTCCATTTGTTGTTACGCGATTGAATGCGGTACAAGTCGAACACGGGTGCGTTTGCGATGAATATCGTGAAGCATTCTCCATCTTTACTCAGCAAATCGTAAATATTTCTGAATACGCGCCTGAAACAGTAAAAATGTACTGTTAATTACATGAATAACTTCTGAGACTTGATTGTCAATTCAATATAGGTCCCCACCTACTGATACTGGCGATAATTGATACGATTATTAAAGACAGTTCAAAATGTTAAGGATGGCCCCTATTATTGTGAGCTAATTGTGGAAAATATGAAAGTATTATTTGAAATTGATACAGGCAGCAAGATACCGCGCGGTATCTAAGTTATTTTATGATCAACATCTTTCTACCTTACCAATTGAAAAAGATAACATTAAGTTAAACTCGAATATTGGTGACACAATAGTTCCGTTCGGTCGAGTATCTGTGCGAGGCAGCTATGAGGGAGCAAAGCATACCGTACTATAATTGTTTATAGCACGGCAGACCGCCGCTTATCGGCCACACCTGGATGCGGGAACTTAAATTAAAATAATTAAATTTGTTTAATCTTAAAGAAAATATTGATTTCGTTGTGATTGAATTAAAATAAAATTCCCATTTGAGAATTCACAACACTTCTGTGTTTACTGATAATATTTGTACTTATAAACATAAATTGACACTATATTTAACTACACACCGATATTTTGCAAGTCACGCCCTCTCCCACTTGCATTGCACGAGGCCGTGGAAAATGAACTTTAAAGCTTACAAGACGAAGGTATAATTTACAAGGTTGATAGATCTGATTACGGAACTCCAATTGTGCCAATTATTATCAAACTTGTTTGTAGTAATTTATATTGATTTGTAATAGTTGTAGTTTTTTTAATCCTTCTAATCTTTCATATTTTTAGCTGTTCCCCGCGACTTCGTCCGGTTATAATAATGATTTCTGGCAAGTTTTGTACTTTTTAATTAATCTCCTTCAAGGTTAATTGCAATGCTGTATAAAAAATCTCATCAGAATCAATTTGGTTATATTTATTGTGACATTTTGTTTAATTTCGTGACTTCAAAAAATAAACAATCCCACAGGGATATAAATTCCCGTGTATTTGAATTCCATTTATATTGGTATAGCGGTTGAAAACTATCAGGCGTTATTTTCCGAGTCTCAAACTATCCGTTGTAATGAATTGCACTCAAATAGGTTCAGTGGTTTAACTCGTTGAGTACCGTCAGTATAGAGGTAGACACAATTAAAGAACAATAGGTTGCGGTCACCGGTGTCCTCGCGGTATTTAACAGTTTAAGCAATTTTTTTTAAGGGGGGAAAATCATCGAACGCCTTCACCCGCCAGGGTGAGGCGGTAGAGGGTGTCATGCCGGAATACTGAAACGTTACTCAATTTTAAGTCGTGCTTAAATATAGTGCCATCTCTGTCATTTTACAAAGAATTTGTGGAGACAGAACTATACTTAAGCGCGACTTAAAATTAAGTAGCATTTGAGTATTCCGACATCAGACTCTTAGTGATCGATTTGGATCCCTTATTTGCCTTATATTAAGCCTTTTATTGAGTGGAGATAGTTGAAAGGTTTGAAAGTAGCATAGGCTACATTTTATTTCTTTCTAACCCACTAAAACAGGGGGTGAAAATTTGTATCGAGAATTTTGTAATTATCAAGAAACCTAAAATTGGTACCACATTTGTTACCAGCAAAACATTGGGCACCAATTTTTTTTTATCTTTTGTACCTGCCCCCAATACTTTAA
Organism: Spodoptera littoralis; assembly: GCA_902850265.1. Taxonomy (NCBI): domain Eukaryota; kingdom Metazoa; phylum Arthropoda; class Insecta; order Lepidoptera; family Noctuidae; genus Spodoptera; species Spodoptera littoralis. The sequence goes on from LR824539.2 coordinate 6,860,031, forward strand.
AAGAACGCGAGTGTAACCGTGGGCAGAAGCTAGTCCATAAATAAAATGTATCTATTCAGTTAATTGAATTCAAATTTTTCCTTAAAATCCCTGATTGTGATGCAGCTAAATACCTTTTTATTAGTCCTTGAAAACAGTTTTCTATTGGCAGTCAAAAGCTTAAGCAAAATAGGTAAGGATTTTTTTGGTAGTATTTTCACATATACCTAGGGTTTTTTTTTTTTTTTTTTTTTTTTAAGGGGGAAAATCATCGAATGACTGCCCCCGCCTGGGTGAGGCGGGAGGGAGTGTCAGACTCTTACTGACTAAAAACCACCCCGTTCCTTCTCCTGCACGTCGAGCCGGAGCCCCGGTTACCCGTTAGGTTCTCCGCGACTCCGAATCGGCATCGGCCCTATTGGGCCCCATCTGTGGTGGTCTGATGGCTCTTTGAGGCGCGCGCGGAACGCGACGCGCCGCACGCTCGGGTCTGTTTCTGGTCGGACGGGGAGCCACCCATGCTCGCCGTCCGCAGGCCCGCGCTTACGGTGGCCGGAGATCGTCCCGCGATCCCCGACGCCCGGTGTGTCCTTCGCGATGGCTGGGTTGCGAGGAGGCAGCGCTTCGCTGCCTCACGCGTCCCGCCTCCTCCTTAGCTAGCATGACTGCTTCGCAAAAGGAGGAGACGGCATCCCAATCCCCCTCGCTCCGCATCATGGCCTGCACTAGGCCCGGACGCGAGAGGTCGCCATCGCCGATCACTTCCCTGAGGACACGGCGGTGCTCAGCCCACGAAGGGCATTCTCCCACCGTGTGTTCCACCGTGTCCTCAGGGCGGTCCTCGCAGTGATGACACCCGGGCGTTTCCTCCCGCCCCATCAGACACAGGTACCTCCCGAAACTGCCATGTCCGGTGAGGACCTGCGTCAGGCGGTAGGTGAGGACGCCGTAGCGTCTCTCAAGCCACTCCTCAAAGAGGGGACTTACCGCTGCGATGGCAGCGAGCCCAGCCCTCGGTTGCGACAGCCGTTGCCGCCATTCCGCCATGAGATCGCGCCGGAGCTCATCCCGCCACGCACTTATCTGGCGCGGCAGCGGAGTTTCGCCCCGGCGACGTGCCTCCGCGCGCATGCTGTGCACGCGCGCGAGCACCTTCGCCTCCAGATCCCACGGCGGTAATCCGGCAAGGAGGTTCGCCGACTCCCCAGAGATCGTGCGGTATCCGCGGATCATTCGGATCGCCATGACCCTCTGTGCCATGAGCAGCGTCCGAGCGGGACGCCGCAACAGGTTAGGCGCCCAAACAGGGGCGCCGTAGAGATATACCTAGGGTTACATTATAGAAATTTGCACACTATTCCCTTTTTTGTATCTTATTAAATATAGTCTGTGTTCATCATCGATAATATAGGATTCCAACGCTAAAATAATTTTTCAGACAGACACATAACAGATAAGAAAATTTGTGTCCGCATGTTAACCATACTATTTTCATGTACTTGGGTTATCTAGGATTCCTCCCGCCGTAGACGTGCGCCGTCAACGCCGCGAGGTGGTAGCCGATCTGCCGTATGGGCTATCGTCCGCTGTATGGGCGGGCATAGGCATTAGCGTTGTGTTCCACGCGCACCACTCGAGGAAAGAAATCAGCCTGTAAGGGCTGCTTCGTGGTGGGACCTGCCGCGATATAGTGGTATGTTGAGGCCCGCGGGGTGATTTCGCAAGGGCGTCCCGAGTCATGGCTACAGGCAAAGGAGGAATACGGTGGTGGTTTTAGCCGGTAAGAATCCGGCACACCCCCCGGTCATCCCCACGATGTGGGAAGTCAATGAAGATTTCCACAGCGATATAAAAAAGTTCTTATCAAGTCTCGTGGCACTACTCATGTCGGCCTGTTTACGCTGTATAAAGGAAAATAAAAAGTTTTATTATGATTTAACTACTGCAGTCTAGTGAATACTCCATAAATTTATTCATCGCAAGTCGTATAAGGTATGGTCAGAATTTGCACTATGCTAAGTTAAAATGTACTTGCTAGCAATTACGTTTAATTATAACATTTTTATGCTTTGTAATAGTTATTATAATGTGATGTCAACCATTTTTATACGTGTTTTGATTTAATACACAAAAGAAGGAAGTGCTTTAGCCAATGCAGATTTTTCAATCAACAGATAATTCCTATCTCTAGAATAAAATAGACATTCGATCGTTTTTAGTAGTGAAGAATTGTCAAATATTAAAAATTATTACCCCGACATAATATATGTGGCGTTGACAAAATCAGTCCTAACATGAATGAAATAAAAACGCGTAAACACGATCAGCAACATATTTTCGAAATACCTACATTAAACTGTCAAACACCAAGCGGTCACCGGTGACCGCGACCTATTGTTCTTTAATCGTGTCTATAATGACGGTACTTACTCAACGAGTTAAAGAGATTTTAGAGAAAATAATTAGGTAAACAATATCACTTACTCTTGATCTAAGACCCAGTGCAAGGCGTAGAAGGAGAAAACATGGTCGAATTTTCCCTTCATGTCTTCGGGAATATCTCCTGCGATGTCCAGCACTGTGAACGAGGTCTGTTCATTGCAATGGTGGTCATTGGCGAAGTTCACCATGTTCTCACTGATGTCACAGCCGAGCAGTTTGAAGTCAGTAGGGATGTACTTCTTCAGCATGCTGGTGACACCTCCATCTCCAGATCCAACGTCCAGAATGTTGCTGATTCTCTTTTTCCACATTAGTTTAGGGGAGATGTCGTCTAAAATGTTGAGTACATCCCTCTTCGGCATGGCGTTAACTTGTTCGTACAAAGCGGGGTTATTCATGGCTGATTTTGTTAAAATTTTCGGTTAATCGGAAAATGTTTTTTGTATTGTTTTCTTCGGTGCGCGTACGCGTGGTTGAGTGGAGCGCGGTTTCGGCGGACAGCCGCTACAGAAGCGAGGCAGTGCGCATTTATACGTGTCTCGATCGCGTCTCACCAAAACATCCGTGGAAGCAAGGGATTTAGTACCTACACACCGTTTTACTTTTATTGACAATTAATATTAATCATTATTTAAATGTCACGTTAAACGTTTATGTAAATACTTTAGCTGAGTAATTATGTTTCAATCTGCACGGTTGCAATGTACGGTTGGCGCGGTGACTAGGAAACCGGCTGCCGCGCAACGTGCAGCGGGTTCTATTCCCGCGCGGAGCAACTCTTTGTGTGATCCACAAATTGTTGTTTCGGGTCTGGGTGTCATATGTATGTGAACTTTTATGTTTATAAACGTAATTTAATTTAAAAAATCTTAAGTATGTTATGATTGTTAGGTAGGTACTAATAATTTTCATTATATAAATATAAGAAGGCAGTAATTTTTTTAATTGGTAAAAATCATCGAATGACTGTTCCCGCCTGGGTGAGGCGGGAGGGAGTGTCAGACTCTTACTGACTAAAAACCACCCCGTTTCTTATCCTGCACTTCGAGTCTAAGCCCCGGTAACCGTTAGGTTCTCCGCGACTCCGTATCGGCATCTGCCCTATTGGGACCAAAAAATGTGGAACGATTCACGATTTTGCATGTCATCCTTGCGCAGTGGCCATGCTAATCTTCGCTGTATCGTTCCAATTTTAGTATATGTACTGTTGAAGCAAGAACAAGTTAGCAGTAGTTAATTTTAATTATAAATAAATAATAATAATAACAATCTGCCTGGTTTTGGTGTCTCTGGTTTCAGTCCGATTTACTAAGTTTTAGGAGACTTGTATAAACACCTTTGAAATGAGTAAATCGAGGGTAAATAAGTCATTATTTACTCAATTAAAACAGATATTTAGCATATAGTCATCAGAAGAATTGGACAAATCTTATGGGCCCAAACCCGGTTCACGTTTACTAGTAAGCCACTTAAGCTTTTATCAGCCAACTCCCGATTCTATCATCAGATCAGCTTGAAGGTACCATAATATTATTATGTTATCTAATCTGCATATAATTGCCTAGTTTTATAGAGATATAACAATTACAAATATACATATTTCATGTTTTTAGATTTTATTACATAGTTTATTTTTAATAGCTCAACAAAAGCGTATTGAATTTTTTTCTTAACCTATTGTTTTTCTTGTAAATTTATTTATTTAAGAAAAATCTTTGATTATATAATGTCTAGATGGAGTGTCAGTTAACGAAAAGGGGTCCAAAAATTTGCAGTGAACTGTTCACTGCAATGCATTTTCCCGCCCAGTAGTACCAATAGTGTCATCTAGGCGTAACTTATTGTATGCACGCTTTTTTTTTTTTAAGGGGGGAAAATCATCGAATGACTGCTCCCGCCTGGGTGAGGCGGAAGGGAGTGTCAGACTCTTACTGACTAAAAACCACCCCGTTCCTTCTCCTGCACGTCGAGCCGGAGCCCCGGTTACCCGTTAGGTTCTCCGCGACTCCGAATCGGCATCGGCCCTATTGTATGCACGCTACAAAATAAATTTGTAAACAAAAAAAGTACATTACAAAGGTGGCCACTTGCTCCATGAAATTGTGCTAAAATTATAAATGACGGCTAAAAAGTAGTAGTAAACAGATCTATGTACATCTATCCAAGTAATTAAAATTACATTATTCAATTTATGTTTTCGACCTAACTAATTGCCGCCATATTTTATCAGCGTTGCCAATTTATTTTTCAATATTCCCTCTTCACGTGTCTCATAAAGAGGGAAAAATTTACAAAAAAATCTCATTTGATTGTAAATTAAAAACAAAACAATATTTTTTATTATTTATTGAACTAACACTTACCTATGCTTTAATGTAGGTACTATTTATTCCAACCGACTTAAAAAAGAAGGTTGGTTTCGATCCTTCTTTTTAAGTTCGAATCGATCGAAGTTATATTTTTGGATAGAAAGGGTGCAACTGCAATAATGTTTTATAAATTAGTTTTATAAAAAAAAGTGTAAAAATATCTAATATGAATAATAAATCATTCTTTTCAGACGGAAAATTGATTCCTTATATGACAAAATATGAATATCAACAAAGTGTCCAATAAAAAATAATTTTAAAATCAAATTCAAAGGGTTACAATTATTTTTTTTATTTTACTTCTAAATATGGTACATGCTCCCCAATATTTATAGGAGATATAAAATTGATGGGAGAATTTTTGTCGTAGCTGGTATCATTTTTGCTCCGTGGAAACCACAAGCCGCACGCACACATGCAAAAATTTTTGGAATGTCATTGTTGTTGCTACTGTATGGTGACGCTGTATCTAGACATTATATAGATTAAGCAAAGAAAAAAAAAGTATAAATGTAGGTATAGACGATTGAAAACCCGTCCATTTTAATGGAGGGCTGAGTATACTATTGCAAGAATCTTAAACGCAAGGTCTGCAAAAATAGATGTGTCGAATAATAAATTTTATATTTATTCTTGCTTATATAAATCTTATATTTCGGTAAATCATGGTTTCAGGTAAGAAAACTAAAATATCTACATGTAATCTATTAAAATACCTATCTATCTAACGAAAAAATTCTTGAGCATTACACGTTTTAATTTTATAGTAGATAGATACCTACTAAGATAAAGTGACTAAATATTATTATAAAAAAAACAATAAACACACAAGAAACAATGAGCAACGCGTTGTATGTAGGAAAGTCGTAGGCGTTTGCAATAAATTCACGAATGCTATGAAATTGAAAGCAGTAATTTTTTTTTGTTACACATTTTTTAATCATAATTATCTCTTCATTATTGTTTGTTTAACTTTAATTTGTCTTTGAAAAATTGGCTCTAATATGTTTCACTTAGATAGATACCTACTTGTCTTTTTTCTTTTTTTGGAAAATACATACACCGTGAAAATTATATTGTTTTGGTCTAGAAATAAAATGGTTCTGTCTCGGTAACACAATAGTTTTACATACAAAGAAATAGAATGTTTAAAACAAAAAATAATTGGTGAACCATCGCAAAAAGCAAACTTCGAAAGCGCATACTAACGCTGAGTACAAATCAAAACATTACGCCATGTAATTCTCGAAGAGGTATTTCTCGGCGGGTGGCACTTGCGTTGCGAATAGTGCCTAAAAATTTACATCTGTGTATCTAGTGTCTCATGTGAGTAAATCGACGAATTTTTTTGAACTAAAAAATAATGACTATTGAATATTTATTAGGCATGTTGTTTTGCCGCTGGACGAACACGAAATTTTCACGGTGTATTCACTAAGAAATGTCACAATATTGTAATTTTTTAATGCACCTAGTACCTATCTATAGTAGATAATAAAATATTTTCAAATACGTAATGTTGGGTAAGTATTAAGTTTCCTTACAATAAAATTTTGGTGTTAATGATAATTTTAAGAAAAAACAGATATCATTATGACTATTGTGATAATAATTTCTGTTATTTAAAGGTGATTATAAAAATAGTTCGCATATTATGACGCAAATGTGTAAAAAATTGAATGTTAATGTTTTTGCAAATAATTCAAATTAGGTACTATTCTACCTACTTATATTATCATAGACTTTTAATTTCAGTCCTTGACGCCATAGAATTGGGAGTTCTTTCTCAACTACATATGTATATGTACATATTACTGTGGGAGAGCCCGAATGGGCTGGCTCGACCGGAGTGATACCACGGCCTCACAGAAAAACGACGTGAAACAACGCTTGCGTTGTGTTTCGTCGTATGAGTGAGGTTACCGGAGGCCCAATTACCCCCTCCCTAGTCCCTGTCTCCCGAATCCCTGAATCCTCCAGAATCCTCAAATTCCCAATTCCCAAAAGGCCGGTAACGCACTTGTAACGCCTTGGTGTTTCGAGTTTCCATGGGCGGCGCCGATTGCTTGCCATCAGGTGATAAGTCTGCTCGTTTACCGGCATACGCTACAAAAAAAAAAAAAATGTTCAGCTGTGAAATGCCATAATCACTGACAATACTATAACATAAATAGCATACTAGGTTTTACCCGTAGCTTTACCAGGATGTATACTAAATTAGGCTAAGTTCTTCATCCCAAATTGGACCTAGTTCTGCAGAAAGCAGCCATATGAGGAAAAGTACAAAGGAAGTTATGAGCGTTCTTCTACAGAATGATGATGCCCTTCAATTTTATTTATGAAATTTTTGTTTATTTGATATTTGAGAATTTTTATAAATACTTAGTAAGTAAGCAAGTAGCTGTATTTTATATCCTATCCAGTATTTCGTATCATTTAGCATAATATATATATGAGCGTTTTTGATATGGTTTTTTTATGCAAAATATAAGCTATTTTCGTCGAAATCACAATCCTTACTAATATTATAAATCGGAATGTGAGTTTGTTTGTTTGTTCGGCTTTCACGCCGTAACTACTAAACCGATTGCTTTGAAATTTTGCAGACGGAAATTTAGAAGTCCGGATTAAATAATAGGGTACTTTTTATCCCGGAAAAATGATATTCCCGAGGGAAAACAAAAATATTGGTATAGATTTTTTTTAAACTTTGCCCCACACTAGGATTTTCTCCTGTAGGTATCGTGGGTGCATTTACAAACATACAAGTTCACGTACACATCACACCCAGACCCGAAACAACAATTTTGTGGATCACACAAAGTGTTGTTCCGTGCGGGAATCGAACCCGCGACACGTTGCTCGGCAGCCGGTTGCCCAGCCACCGCACCAACCGTGCAGATAGCGATGCAAGGGGTCTCGGGTCATTGCTTTTTCAAATATTTTGGAAAACATTTGAAAAAGCAATGTGTAACCGCCTATATAACTTTTTAGAAAAAATCAAAATCCTAGATGATTTCCAAAACGGATTTAGACGTGCAAGATTCACCACACTAGCTGTTTATAAATATGTACAAACCGCCCTTCAGCATATTAATGACAAGAAGTATGTAATTGGCGTCTTACTTGATATGACGAAGGCTAATGACAAAGCACTATAGAGGTATAACATACTTCTTGACAAAGTACACGGCTCAGGCATTCGTGGTCCAGCTCACTCTTGGTTTAGATCATACCTACAAAATAGATCCCAAATTGTCCAAATAGAGAACTAATGAAAGAAAAACAACTTGATCACAAAAAATAAAAATAACATGTTCAATACCACAAGGTGTGTCCTTGGATGTGTATTATTTTAATATACATCAATGATCTACCAATAATTCTAAACAAAGATCTAACCCTACCAGTATTATTTGCAGATTATATATCCATTCAGATGATATATAAAATATGACAAATCAGAGTTACCTACCTACATCTATTTTACAAGAAACCTTAGAATCAGTAACACGATGGCTTGACGATCACAACTTAGAGATAAACTACACTAAACTAAAACAGTACAATTCAGATCTTATAAAACTCTATTGCTAACAATAGACACTTCCTTTAGAAACACAATATTACAAAATGTAGACACATTTAACCTACTCGGCATAAACATAGACACCCATATAAACTGGAAAGCCCACATAGAACACATAAAATCAAAATTATCAAAATTCACATACGCTCTTTTCCAAAATAAATGCAGTACCAATATCGAGACGGCACTATCAGCTGGTTGAGATACGGCATTATGCTATGGGGAGATAGTGTAAATAGTCACGACCTATTCATATTACAAAAAAAATACGTACTAATCATAGCCCAAATAGATAATCAAGATAGCTGCAGGCCCTATTTTATTGAATACAATCTTTTAACACTGCCATCCATATATATCTATGACATAGCAAGTTTGTATTAAAAAATAAAGATAATTTCACGAAAGTAAAAGACACCCATACAGATAATGTAAATACCCAACATAAAAACAGACTGTACCTACCACCATCTAGAATTAAAATGCTTAACCAAAGTCCTTACTACATGGCAGTAAAATATTCAATAGATTACCTAAAGACCTATAAAACGAAACCAAAGAAATTATATTTGAAAGAAAATTAAATAAGTTCCTAATACAAAAATGCTTTTACTCGATAAAATAATTCTTCGAAGAAAAATATAACACCAAAATTAAATGTCAAAACCTACCCCATACGTACATAACCCCTCACACCCACAAGCACACACCAACTAAATAGGTACTATACATTTTAAGAATACCCACTTACATTTTACACCAGCCCACTAATATATTATATACTTAAGTACTTTCCTATATTTCGAACAAATCAATAAATATGTTAAAAAAATAAATGTTAAGCAAATGTAAATTATTGTTAATAATGTTAATTATTTTAAAAAAATTCTCAGTAGTAGCACGGGGTCTGGAATTGTGCCCGGTATATGGCAATAGGCTCATGTGGGTGTTACATTATACAGTGGCATAATGTGCACCTCTGCCTACCCCTTCGGGGATAAAAGACGATGTCATGTAATGTTAGATAGCGATGTATGTAATTTAAAACAAGTCAACGAATTACCTACTAATGGGAAATCTCACGCTTTAATCTATAGCGGTACCTACACTTATTCGGTGTACTTTTCGTCTCATTTATTTACAGTTTTATAAGTCAAATAATTACTAATTGGTAGTGTGCTGGTGTTTCAAAAACATAGTAACGTTGTGTTTTTTAAGTATTTTTCGCTTTTAAATTTTGGTTCCTACATTTCACATTAAATTGTGTATTCCATTTTACATTAAATTGTGTATTCCATTTTACATTAAATTGTGTATTCCATTTTACATTAAATAGTGTATTCTATTTTACATTAAATTGTCTATTTTATAGATTTTAGGTTGTTAAAGGTAGGTACACGAAATCATAGCGTCAATAATACTCAACAATTAGCAAATAAATTGTATGCTGTTGTTTCAATGCTCGATAGATGGCGTTAGGATCTATTTAGATGGCGCTATATGGTTTCGTTACTGGCGAAAGTACAGGTTCTGAGATAACTGTTATGAAAGCGAAACAGTTATATTTCTCGGACGCCGCGAGAGGCTCCCGCCCGCCCGCTCTAGGCGGGTTGGTAGGGACTCCGCCTCCACCGGACACGACCGCGCACCGCTAATAGTCCACCGCTCGGGGGGTCCCCCGGCTCGAGCGCAGCTCCTAGCGGCACCGCCAACAGCTTGGTGCTCGCTGGGCTTGCCCGGCTAGAGCGCGGCTCGTGGCGGGGCAAATCACCGGGCTCGATATCACATCGGGCACCGCGAGGAGCTCGACTATTTCAATTTCAACGCCTCGCCTGCTGTAGCAAATGAACCCGCCGAGACAGGCATCGGCCTGGACCGTGCGTCGGGGACGTAGAGACGACCCGATGCGACCCGACGACGACAGTTATATTTTGGTGTAAGCATCATTGTGATTGATTTTAATTTGCTCGCTCAATATTAGGTTTGATTAGTCAAGTGTTCTTTTTTCCAGATAGATATTATTATCAAAAGTAGTTATTGTTTTTCGTCGTTATAAGTAGCTTTGTCCATTTTTTAGGTTTAAGTCTTTTAAATTGAAATGGGAGGGTGCTATTGTGGTAATGCGAAAATAACTCCTTCTGTCTATTGTTCTTTTACGCCTAAACGGCTGAACGGAATTTAAAGAAATTTGGTATGAGAGTAGTTTGAGTCCTGGAAAAGCAAGACTTTACCGCGGCAGAACTTCTCATTCCCACGGAAAAATCTAAAAAGCGCGATTTAACCAAGTTGCACGCGAGAGAAAAGCTATTTTTTGTTTGCCTGTCTTAAACGGCAAAACGGAGGTAATAATTAACATGGTTTTTTAACTGAAGGTAGTTGAAGGGATGGATAGTCACATAGGTTACTTTTTATCCTTTTGTGACGCGAGCGAAGCCGCGGGTAAAAGCTAGTAAAGAATAAACCAGCCACGTTAGCTGTATTCTGCATTAATTCAAAATAAAAAAAACAGGATGTAAAACCAGATAATAAACAAAATGTTGTGTTACTGTTTTAATTCTTAATTGTAATTACTTTTACGATTTAATGTTAAATCCCGTTGCAATCAGGCCTTGGACCAGGCCACAGCACTGGCCTTCTTAAAGTGACTGGCGATGTTAGGGCCGGTATGTAGGATATTAAAGTAACAGTTAGTATTGGTTGACTTTTCCAACGCGTTTAATATGGTCAGTCACGATATCCTTTTGGCAATCCTATCCATCTTGCAATCTCCGACGAAATACTGTAATGGTACTCTTCATTCCTTCAGGAATGTCAGCATCGGTCCAGTATGATAATAAGTTCTCAGTCTGGTGTGACTTGCGTTGGTCAGGAAGGCATTATTTCCCCACATCTTTTCTCTATTTTTATCAACCTCATTTCGTTACTCTTGAACTTTAGTGTGTGTACCATTTGTATACAGACGACTTATAACTATACTGTCAATATAGGGTGGTCGATCTACCCGGGGCCCGGGACTACCAGTAAACTTAATCGTGATTTTAACAGCTGTTCACAATATTGGTTGGAGATGTTTGGCATAGGTATAAACCCAAACAAGTACCAGGCCATAATCATAGGTAGCTCTCGAAACCTCAGATCGATTAACGCTGCAAAACTGCCCTATCTCGTGTAATGGTGTGACTGTTGAAACCAATCTCAATGTTTGCTTACTCTTGTAAGCACCCTGGTGTGCTCAGGGCATAAGTGTTTGCCAGAGGGTGACCGGTTCATTGTAGGCTTTGTATCATTTGCGTACCTTTCTTCCATCCTCCGTGATGACTCAGCTCGTGTAGACCTTGATTTTCCACATTATTGATTATGCTGATGCCTGTTACTACGACCTGAATGCAGTTCTACTCAACAAGTAGACCGACTGCTAAATAACTGATTGATTAGTTTCCAACTTAAATATGATCATGTTTCTGCACATAGGATACAATTAAAGTGGCTGCCCATACGCTTGCGCAGGCAGCGGAAGGCACTAACCACTTTATACTTTTATCTTGAATCTCCTTCTTCACTTAGCTTTCTTGCTCAAATCACACTAAGTTTATTTGCTCGTCTTAGAATCGACACTTTCAATGTATCTCGCATCGCACTGACTTCTATAATTCATCTTTTTTCATTCAAGCTGTTCTTCTGTGGAATGCGCTGCCCAGGGAGATCAGAATGGCAACAAAAGGAGTTTTTTTTAATTCAAAGTCCGAGAACATATATTTTTAGAGATTGGCAGACTCAAAACTCCTCAAAAGTCCTCAGGAATGTATTATATTATCCATCGTTAGTGTCGCCAATTTATTTTATTTTTATTTACAATTATTAATTTACAAAAAAAATATCACTTGCTTGTAAATTAAAATAATAATTTTATTATTTATTGAACTAACACTAACCTACGCTTTAATGTACTATTTATTCCAACCGACTAAAAAAAGAAGGTTCGTTTCGATTTTCGACAGTTATTTTGAAATCATTAAGTCGATTTAGTTATATTTTTTGATGGCAATGTTTTTCAGTAGCACCTACTGAAATAATATTTCATACATTGGTTATATACAAATAATGTTAAAAATGTCTTAAATTACTTATGTATATGACAAAATACGAATATCAAAGAAGTGTCCAATAAAAAGAACTTTAAAATCAAATTCAAAGATGTGGTTACAATTTCTTTTATTTTACTTCCAAATGGCTGTACTCCAAATACTGGCAAACATGTACTCAAATATTTATGGGAGATATAAATTTGATGGGAGAATTTTCATCGTAGCTGGTATCATTTTTGCTCCGTGTACTTAAATTGAACCATAAGCCGCACGCACGCATGCAAGAAATTTTGCAACGTCATTTTTGTTACTATTGTATCTAGACATTATATAATCAAAGGGACGAACTAGTCTGAAATAAATGATTTATTATTATTATTATAACACTCAATCAGTCATGAATGTAATCAAATGACATTAAAATGTTGAGACATTCATAATTTACATACAAATTATCCATAATACTTATTATATAATATTTTACGACTTTAAGTCAAAAAGTGCTTGTTTTTGGTTTCAAAATAGACCAAAAGATATGTTTTGGCATTAGGAATTATTTTATTAATTGGCCGTCACGTGTTAAGAAACGTTTCTTGTAATAGGAGAATGATTAAACGTTCGATATTATTTTACGCTTAAGTGAAGTGGCAGGCGCAGTATGTTGCCTACGCAGGGTATCAATCGAACGCTTACTACACTAGGTTGGGAGTAAGACAACGAACTAATTTAGAGCCTCTAGAGTTTCTACTAATGGTTAATGACTTGCCAAACGTTGTTAGGGAATCTAAGTGCTTACTGTGAGCTGACGACTTAAGCTTTACCTCCCCATCATAGACGTGAATGACTGTGAAAAGCTGCAGAGCGATATAGACCGAGTAGTTGCTTGGAGTAAATGTAATCTGTTACAGTTTGACACTTCTAAGTGTATGACCATAAGTTTCTCACGCGCACACTCATTCATCATACATACCTATACGGTAGATGAGGTACCGCTGGGTAGAGGTCATGGAGATTAAGCATATCGAAATCTAGGGTTTGTACTTAGAATGGTTACAGGCTTCACAAATATGAGAGCTATAACGACATTATATAATGCCTTTTTTTAAGGGGGGAAAATCATCGAATGACTGCTCCCGCCTGGGTGAGGCGGGAGGGAGTGTCAGACTCTTACTGACTAAAAACCAACCCTGACTGCCGCGCAACGTGTCGCGGGTTCGATCTCGCACGGAACAACTCTTTGTGTGATCCACAGATTGTTGTTCCGGCCGGGTTTGGGTGTAATGTGTATGTGAACCTGTATGTTTGTAAACGCACCCACGACACAAGAGAAAATCCTAGTGCGTAGTGTGTAATTCAGTAAGTATACATACATTCGTAACAATCTTAAAAATAATGTAATAAATATCTATAATATTATAAATTACTACTAACTTACGCTGTCTTAAATAAAGCCTCTACTGGTATCGTGTGTTCTTAAATAGCAATTAGTCGTAAAATGATTTGCGAAGTACGAAAATGATGGAAAAAAATTATTTGATTGTCTTTTTTCCAAATTTTAGAAGAGAATCCATAATGTGCAGAAATATATTGAACGTCTCTCAGAACACTGAAGTATGTCTTTATGGTATTTGTAATTATATTGATATGAGTAAAATAACTCTCTCTAATGGTATTATGTAGGTACTTACATTTGCATCGAATCTTAACTATCATTCTCTGGACCTTTTTTTTAATAAAGATGTTTGTTTTCTGGTTTTTTTCTTACTTCATAAGTAAGCATGGATTCTATAAGATACATTCTTATAAACACAATTTTTTACTGTTATATTGATGTGATTGTATTTGTTGTGTGCATTGAAGTCATGCAAAGTATAAACTCAGTACGTTTTGCAACAAAAATAACACCCCTCCTTCAGTCGATAAAATACATAGGTGCTTACTTTTCATGGTTTCTACGCTGTCAAATTCAAAACGCATTTCCTTGCATTTCACATCGATTTCTGATTTTTGAAACCGATTTCTTGCATCATTGGAGTGACTTTCTTTTCTGGTTCCTGAAATATCAGATGAAATAATTATGTTAGAAATAGTTCATCTGTCTAGAAAAGTTGTTTACGTAATCAGGAAGTAGTTTCAGATTCTATTTGGTTTGCAACAATGTATCGTCTAGATGAGTACTGATAAGATTTTGAGATACTAGTCATTGTGAGTGGTCACGTGTAATCATTTAACTTTTAAATTGACGATTATATTGTTGCGAACAATTTGCATGTAACATTTTGTGTTATTTTTTGTCGGCCTTCGTCTAAACTGCGTCATCACGAACATTTATTACAGTTTTTTTACCAGTTTTGTACTCATTGTCGAATTGGGTGTTTAAAATAAGATTACAATCTAATTTCCCCCCTTTGTTTTCATGTAGTATTATAATTTATTGTGCTTATTATATATATAAGTAATTATTTATGATATTGTTTAAATCTTTAGATTCTTACGCATTCAGTGATAAATAAATGGCAGTACAGTGGAAATGATCTTTTGGACGTCTTTCAACCAAGATTCCCATTTGGAGCACTGTGACAGTATACTATAGACGCTGTATAGCGGAGCGTAACCAAGGAGGTGAGGAGACAGTCCCCGCTTTCTTGTAGAAGATTGTAGATATTTCTAAACGCTTTCCTGAAACATAGAATATTATATTCAATATAGAGATTAGGATCATAATACCGTAATAGCAAAATCATGTTAATGAAGGTAAAACCTACAACAAGTTTATGATTTTTGTAATTGAACCTATTTATACATTTTATTTAATTCATTGAGATACCAAACTAGTTTTTATAAATTTCTACTTTCTCATTTGTATATTTGTTACAGTGATATTTGGAATTGCTATTACATCGATATTCCCAGCCATATCCAAAATTTGAGTCTAAATAAATTTAAAAATGTCATTAAAGATAAACTTTTTAGTAAAGCTTTTTATAAAATAAAAGACTACCTAGATGATAGTCTGGCTTGGGAATAAGCAGCTGTAACGTCCACACAGGTCATGTTGACATGTTTGTAACATATAGTTACATTTCTTTTTATATGCAATTTGACATTATTAGCATAATGTGATATTGTTTTTCATTTGAAAAATTTATATATTTTTTTAAACTTGACATTTACCTCTATTTTTTACAATTGTTAGTGCTAGGACCGTGCGAGACTTTGCCTCGCTATTTCTTTTCTTATTTCTTACTCATACTCTGACAGTTTGAGTATTTGTGCGACCCACGCAAATGTTCTTTAGGTTGGTATTGTTCGTCGAATCACTCAGCCTCATCTGTTAATTGAGCTGACTGTAAACCGACACATGCGTACTGCTTTCAGAACGGGTCCGCTCAAACTGTTGTGGTTCTTTCCTCAAAAGGCCACTACAGAAAGAACTTGCACGGTTCTCACACGTAATCTTTTTATACATATTTGTCTGGACTTTAAAAGAGACAGACCTCTGAGTTTGTTTCGGCATTTCTTCTCAGAGTAGTCAGTTAGGAAATGTCGACCTCATCGATCGCTTGATAAAATTGACGTGTAAAAGTGCTGCCTTGCAGCCTATTTGCAGAAATAAATTCACTTGTTTCACTATTACTTCAGCATCATCAATCCAGAATATCAATAGTTCAATTTCTTCTTTCGGCAGTTACGAGTCTTACGATGTTGATATATCGATTGTGTTTATGAAACTTATCTTAGAAATGGTAAATACTATATTATTCTTGTAACATCAGTAATATCACAAAAGGTACACATACTTATGAAAACTAATATATAAATAAAATAGATATTTCTGCATGTAAAATGTCTTTGTTTTTTTTTCAGGTACTATTTGGAATTATTCTAATATTACGTAGACGTACGTAATAGGAAACAAGAAAACCATAGATCGCTGCAAATATTAAAGCCGGACAGTATTAATTTTGTAAAAATATTTTTATCTTTATATAAATGTATAATATCATAATAAGAACAACATTTTAGGTACCTAGGGACACACAATTATAATATTAAAATGAAACATAATAATATTAACATTATAAATACAAATAACTTAAAACTATGATGTTTACACCTTAAAAAAATATTAATAATGTTACCTTATGGCATCAAAAAAATTTTCTTCATCGCTAATGTGGGTTTTTTTAAGGGGAGAATATCATCGAATAACTTCTCCCGCCTAGGTGAGGCGGCAGGGAGTGTCAGACTCTTAGTGACTAAAAACCACCCCATTCGTACTCCTGCACTTCGAGCCGGAGCCCCGGTAACCCGTTAAGTTCTCCGCGGCTCTCCGTATCGGCATCAGCCTTATTGGGCCCCATCTGTGGTGGTCTGATGTCTCTTTAAGGCGCGCGCGGAACGCGCCGCGCCGCACGCTCGGGTCTGGTTCTGGTCGGGCGGCGAGCATGGGTAGCTCGTCGTCGCTCGTACACAGGCCCGTGCTTACGGTGGCCGGAGATCATAGCGCGATCCCTGACGCCCGGAGTGTCCTTCGCGACGGATGGGTTGTGATGCGCCCCGCCTCCTCCTTAGCTATTATTATCTTATTATTTATTACTATGTATGTCTTTACTATTCACGTGACCACAGGGTCCCGGTCATTTGGAAGGCGTACGAGTGTCCGAAGCCAACTGCGTAGAGGCTCTTTAGACAACTTTAATCTAAATTTAATGGACACATAAACCGGCGACTATCCCTCTATGCACTGTGGTAATGCACCCAAGGACAGCCCCCGGTTAGTGTAGAACTATTGTGGATAATGGAAAAAAAAGGTTGGGATATGGATGGTTTGCTGTGGACTGGTAAATTGGAAACTATGAATGACTATGGCCTCAAGCCGAAGCCTCCTGCATCCCTGGCCCACTCGCGAATAAACGAATAGTTTCTTACCCTCCGAGCAGGATCACTGCTCTCGCGACTCCACTCTCGACGGCCAATCAAGGCAAGCCAGAGGTGGGGAGCTAGACCTGTTCTTCGTCATCGTTCACTCTAGCTAGCCAATTAAGGCAAGCCGGAGAGTAAGGAACTGTGGCTTCTCTCTGGAGCACTCGGGATGATGGTAGCCCACGGGGTCGCTAATGCCCGTCACCGCGCCTCAAGATGCCCTGCGGGCCAAACCTAATAGAATCTGAAACTACTTCCTGATTACGTAAACAACTTTTCTAGACAGATGAACTATTTCTAACATAAATATTTCATCTTATATTTCAGGAACCAGAAAAGAAAGTCACTCAAATGATGTAAGAAATCAAGATTACTAATCGATGGCCCAAGAGATCGGTGTCGTAGAAATAAGTAACAATAACATCGGAGACACCTCAATCAATTGCTCCTATTCTCTGTTAGTCGTCTGCGCAAGCAAATGATTAGAGATCACCAAAATTAACCACAAAATTAAGTCAAACCATAGTGAAATTATTCTGGCAAATCCGCCTAAGATCTGATTACTAGAACCGCCTATTTTGTACTATCCTCCTAGTTTTAAATGTAATTAAGTACTATATCCAAAATAATATTAGCCAACGATTATTTTGATAAATTATATTATTAATAAAATTAGATTATTTCGCAATAAACAGTGACGTTTTTCTTTGGTATCCAAAGAATTAAAGTTTAGTATTTTGAAATTCATTACAATGCAACAGTTTCAATAGTTTTCAGGGGTCGAAAGGAACGCCTCTATTTCAATACAGTGAAATAATAAAAAAATATGTCGTGATCACACAAATAATAAAATCACATCAATGGAACAGTAAAAAAATATGTTTATAAGAATGTATCTTATACCTCTAGAATCTATGCTTACTTATGAAGTAAGGAAAAACCAGAAAACAGATATCTTTTATTTAAAGAAGGTCCAGAGAGTGTTACTTAAGATTCGATGCAAAAGTAAGCAATACCATCAGAGAGAGTTATTTTACTCATATCAATACAATTGCATTGAAAAACAAATAACATACCTAAAGACATACTTCAGTGTTCTGACAGACGTTCGATAAATTGCTGCACATTGTGGATTCTCTTATAACATTTTCGAAAAAGACAATCAAATAATTGTTCTCCATCGTTTATGTACTTGGGAAATCATTTTGCGACTAATTGTAACTCGACTTTGACTGCCAATAAAAAACTGTTGAAGGTAAATCCTCCGCTAACGCCGGTCACTGGTGACCCCCATGGCGTTTAACGTGTTAAGAACACACGATACTAGTAGAGGCTTTATTTGAGACAGCGTTAAGTTAGTAATAATTTATGATATAGATATTTATTAAATTATTTCTAAGATTATTACGAATGTATACTTAGTGAATGGTAATAGAGAAACTATTTTATTTATCAGACAAAATAAGTTATCATAAATTAATATTGAATTCTGGAGGTTGTTGATTTGTATTGCATTAAATGTCTTAGTGGTTCATTAGTCACCTCCAACCGCTACCGGCCGCCATACTCGCCATGATCGAGAGGAAGAGAAGGCTACGACCCATTTTACTGAAACTCTACAATACTACATAAATACATTTATAGTTTGAGACTCGAGAAAGGATATAGAATAGTTTTTATTCCGAAAATCTCACAGGAATGGGAACAGTACGGGTAAAACTGACTACACTGCGTGTCAGATAAATCTTGACGCAGATTAGGGTGAAATATATATTACAACTTTTTGTAATAAACATCCTACGGAATCGAGACCAATGGGTGTAAAACTTAGAACTGTAATTGTATGTAATTCGAACCACGTAATCTTTTACAGTCTAGGAATAAAGTAAACTAAAGTACTGACTTGATTGAAATTTAATATCATATTTAGAAATAGGTCTTGGAAAAGGAGTCAAGTCAAAACATCTTAATTCGGCCTGATGTTATTAATGTGCGGACGAAGTCGCGGGAATAAGCTAGTAGCTTATTCCCGCGACTAATGCGTATTCATTATGTGGGGAGTACTGTGACAACCACATTCTTTTAAAGCATTAAGTTTTTTTTTATAAGTGAAGACTTGTCATTGGCTGTCTGATACACACAATTTGTTTTCTTAGCTGTTAGTCTTCCAAACATGTTAAAAAAATAAAAATGAAGTATAATTTATTCAAACAAGTACCTATCTAATGAATGGTAAGCCTGGGAACTTACACTACTTTAATGTCCTAATACATTTAGGTACTGTAGCAATTATAATATAAACTATTTATTCAAAGATACATTTTAGTTTTTTTTTATTATTGTTTATAAGATATAAAGTGGTTTTTTGACATGAAGATAATAAATGTGTGATAATGTATGTAATATCTTTTTATTTATTTATTATGTTAACCAACAGTTATATACAATAAATTAGGTTTAATAATAAAACATTGAGTTCAAATTAGATTACAAGAAATACTAAAATAATATAAGAACTAAGTAATATTATAAATACCAATAACTAAAATATTTGCACCTTGCAATAAAAACCTTAGCTTAAGGCATCAAAAAATATTTCCTCATCGCTATTGTGAGATAGGATGCCCGGAAAACTGGCAGCATTGCCACGTTAAATGGCAATGCTTTACCTTTGCCCAAGGTAGCCAGCCAGCCAGCCTTTCGATAACCATTCTTCTAATAATATCTTTGTAAAGTAGATGTGCACTTGAGCCCCACGACCCTAAAGTTTCAACCACAAACGGTTCGAAAGCATAATTGCCAATCATGCTATTATACTTTCGCCGATTGAGGTTCTCGACAGCAGTAGCGGCAGCACCGGCTCGGTGCGCTGAGAAGATGGGATGGCGCCAGAGTATCAACGCAAGTGGCGTCCCATACTAAAGACCTAGACCATCTTCCAAAGTAATAATGACATGCGGTCGGGTCTCTTGCCATCGTCGTGTACCAAACCGTTAGGTTTTAAAGACGTGGCACGCCAGCAGAGATAAGAGCTCGGCCAATTATGTCAATAATACTTGCGTATCGAGCAAAACGGCCGGCAATACGGCTACACGACAGGCCGTGATGTCCAATGCTGTTAAAATCTTCACTACAACGACAACGATGAGGTGAGCAAAATGAAAATAAGAAGTTACAATTGTTAAAAAAATTGCAGCGCGAGATGTGGTGTTGTCCCACAGGCCACCCACAGCCAAAAGGCGAGCTCGCTCTGCACTTCCTTAGAAGAGGTAGGGAGTTTAACGCGTAGTTCCAGTTGCCGTTGGGTTTTTGGGTTAAAACCTGTCTAATTCTCTTCTCGGTCTCAAACCACCATTGTACGAGATTTTAGTCAAATAAGTTTAATAGATTGAAATAAATTTAATGTAATCTACCAGACGGACATTAAAATAAAAGTTAGGCATCTACCCTATAACAGCCTTGACTGAAAGTAAATATTCTAACCTTCTAAGTAAAACAGAAGAGCCTTCATAAATTGATAAAAAATAATTAATGGGTTAAAATTTCAAACTTACTTGCAATAAAGTCGATATTGTATTCAAGAATTTTGACAGTTCTATGTTACTATTTATTTGATTCATTTTATTAAAAAACTGTAACCAGTTTTTTATTTTATTCATAACTGGGTAATAAAAGTCTGACATAATGTCTAATATAGACTCAGTTCAGAAAATAATATGAATAAATTAATACAGGGTGTCACTGAAGTCGACGATCAAATGGCACCAGGTGGTTGGCAGGGTGTCAACAGTTACCATAAAAATATTAACAAAAGTCATATAGTTTTTAAATTACAATGACTAATGTGCAATCCACGAAAAATTACACCCTGTGCGAGTCTTTTGACTCAAGACTGGCACAGGGTGAAGACAAAGCCATGAAGTAATATAGTTTCATATGCTAGGTAAAAACTTTAATAAACTAATTTTAATAACTTCAAACTAATTTTTAGTTAGCCATACCATTTCAACCAATAAAAATTGATAAAACATCGATATTAAAGCAGTTGATGCTTGAAGTATGAGATATATTAATAAAGTTACCTAAGTCCATGCTAGCTGAAACTTTACTAACATCAATACCTCAAAGCGGTTGCACTTGAACTGAAAAAATACATAACGGTACATCAGTATATTCCCCGAATTATAATTTGAGTAACAAATAAGATTTATTGAATCATATAATTAAAAATGAAATAAACAAACGAGCATTTTAATGATAAGGGCCGTTGTGAAGCAAAATGTTATGATTTTGGCATAGTCCCGTTCCAGAATCAAGAAAATAATGACTAGAATGAATCTTAACATTACTGGAAAAAAGAAAAAGGAAAAGATTATGTTACTTTTCACCAATGGAGACATTACAGATATTTGACAGCAAACAGATACTCAAGTAAATTGCTATGACATACCGACAAGGGGATTATCAGGAAACAGGCACATTTTCTCATAGTCTGACGGATCATAAGCGAAAGTGCCGTTAGCTATAAAATTAGTTGGTTCCTCATCTTTCGAGCCAATAGACTTGATGATGGCGTGCACTAATAGTTGATCAAAGAATGTCACTCTTATGGCCAAATACTTAGGCTCGAGGTCTGATGTTCGAAGGCTCTTTATTTTCAAGTACAACGTGTCATTTGGTGGTGCTGGTGCCTCAAGATCTTTATATATCATTTGTAGCCTGTGCTGGGACAGAATAGACGCCGTCCTTGACTGAAAAATCAATGATAAATAATACATAATAATATTCAATTTACGCAATATTAGCTGTTATCAACAATTTTGAACGCGTGACCAAAGGAAAAATTGTAGTCTTGACAAAATTCGCAAGTTTAAGATAATCATATATCATCGTTTTCAATTCTGTTACTTAATATACTCAACAATAAATTATGTCTAATATAAAACAGTTTACACAATATAGTGAAGAGGTAGAAGTAGCAGAAAGGGGTACCAAGAAACTATGATATGAGTAAGAGAATTTGCTCGGACAAGCCGTGGTGTCTGCGTCGAAATCGGCGCTTGAACGCCTACATGTTTGTCTTCGAAGTCAATCCGTGCCGTTTTGTGGAAATGAACTACCATAAAATAAGCGTCACTACTGAATCTGTTTGATACGTACTTCACATATTGATTTTTTCGGCTGACTCTGATTTATCTTGGTAGATTTTTTATTTAAGTTCTTTTTTTCTTCACTTTTCTTTTGTAATTAGTTCGTTTTTTCAATCATAAAAGAAAATAATTCAGAAATATTTTATAACATTTTACGTCATACATTGATGAATTTTATCATCATAACAGCTAGTTTTAGGTATTTTGATATTATTTGTCAGACATATCATTGTTTTTATTTACTTGTATAATTGTTATAGGATCGTATGAAATATTGTGAAATAGTGTGAGTGTATAATTAGCTCTGGATTTTTCTCTATTACTTTTGAACTCCAGCTCTGAGCCTTAATCAGATTTGGCTGAAAGTTAGTATTTACATAAAGCGGCTGGTATTTATTTGCTCTCTACGACATACTAAGGGTCACACATTATGTATGTATTCGTTTGTGTAAATAAAAATAAATCATTATAAAATAATATTTATTTATTACATTAAACTGTCAAACACCAAGCGGTCACCGGTGACCGCGACTTATTGTTCTTTAATTGTGTCTATAAAACCGGTACTCGACGAGTTAATTATCAAACTTTATAAAACGGAATAAAATAGTTGTTCATTGGATAATTGGCAAATAAACATTTAAGTAAGAATACAAAAATATCGCAAATACAGCAGGCCTTGCAAATTAAATAGATTTATACAATTTTCAATATGTCAAAGTTAGAATTCATTAGTCACAAACATAATAAATAATATTATATAAACC
This sequence comes from Spodoptera littoralis, assembly GCA_902850265.1. Classification (NCBI taxonomy): domain Eukaryota; kingdom Metazoa; phylum Arthropoda; class Insecta; order Lepidoptera; family Noctuidae; genus Spodoptera; species Spodoptera littoralis. Next base: position 6,883,338 of record LR824539.2, read on the forward strand.
ATTTTATTTTCCTGAATCACCAAACACAAGTACAAAGAATTACAAATTATTGTTTGGTTTGGCTTCTATATGAACCATTGCAGAAACATTACACTTACTAATGCCCGACGGAGGTAAACGCTTTGTGCCATTACTAAGAATTGTCTAAAATGCGAAAAATCCCTTTCCCTAAAATTCTGAGGCCGGCTTGCGAGCGTGTACGACTATCGTCCGATATTTAAAGTTCACACTTGCCTCATCGGTATTATACTTGGACACAATTTTCATATCTTTTAAAATTTTTAAATAATCTTGCTTGAAATCTTCTTCCATATCCTTCGGGATGTTGAATGGGTTGACTGCATGAAGCATTTCTGCAAAATGAACAATAAAGTAACGTTATAGTAAGAGGTTTGTGGGGAACTATATCTGGACGGCAATGTATTGATGACGTAGAGACTGTAATACATGTCACATCGGTCGATATAAACTAAATTATTGTTGTACAGAGAACCCATAAAAGAGTGTATTTATGTTGGGGCGTAGTTTGTTTTCATTGGTGGTCAATCAGGATAATAGGATAATACACTTTTTAATTACCTAAAGGTATTCGTTTACTTGTTAAATTTCTTGTACTTTTGTTTTTGTACGACAATAATTTCAATAATCAGATAGCTTCAAAATATTGATGATTGCTTCAAAACATTATACAATTAGATTATCATCTGATTAAATAATGAAATGATTTGTAATAAAATCAGATCACATCAGATTAAATCATAAAAATATGACCAAATTAAATCATAAAATTTAGATCAGATTACAGATTATTACAGAAACCGCTGCAACTCCTGTAAGCCAGGATCTACAGTAGATACAACCATTAAAACACCAAAACACTGAAGTCCGGCGCGTCACAGGGACATGAGTAACTGTCTTGGTTCCCGCAACGAAGTGAATCAGAAGATATTATAAGAGGAGAAGAAGAAAAAACTATAGTTTCCACTTCCCTCGGTGAATTACTGCAGGAGACAAAATGAATCAAGCCTAAAGGCAGAAAGAAGAGACTGTACAACTGGGTGAATCCCAGTCGCCAAGCACTACGGAAATTTGACTAAAAACTAAGTGGGTCCTATGTGTGAGCTTGCTTCCAATAATAGGTATGGCAAAAACGCCTAAACGCACGGAAATTCGTTCTAGATTCCATAAGATCCGTATAATAAGCTACACCTGACGAAACAATTAAATTATTTAACATAGTGTTACGTTCATATTGTTAGAGATCACACTCCCAGAGTATGTGATGGGCCGACTGCTCGTATTGCAACTCCTCTGACGAACACTGGCACTATGGTGAATCAACAAGTTTGAATGAGAACAATTTGCTTTTAAAGTTGCCGTGGCCAGTAAGAAATTGGGCAACACAGTGATCCACCTCCAACCATGTCCTCTCCAGCCACTCATGCACAGATCGGAAGAACTGATATAGGTGGCGGCCCTTAATAGATGATGCCCATCTACATTGCCATTCAGTTATAAGCTCATCTCAGACGTCCGTTATTGGCTTGAACAATCTAGCAATTTTATTTCTATCACGTTGTACTAGACAAATTAGGTCTCGCACTGTACTACATACCAGCACGTCGCTGCACCTCAAGATCTACTGGAAGTACGCCCGCGAGCACAGGTAGGGCCTTAGTGCTAACCGTCCTATAAGTCTTACACAGGAAAAGCAAGGCTAGACGCTGACTTTGGAGAAGTTTTCGCCATACTGCGGCTATTGTGGCCCTATCAGCCCAGACAGGTGCCCCGTAGCACACGCATCCCAGGTAGGTTGCTCCGTATATGATCCTGAGCGTAAGAAAAGAGAAACCCCAGGTGGCTTTTGAAATTCGCGTCAGCGCATAGAATAGACCGAGATAGCAAACAGACTCCTTTTGTTTTACGGAAACGTTGTTAATTTTAATAGACGGCCACGACTTTAGATTTCCTTTAAGCAATAGTTGGTAAGTTTTATAGGGTGCAAAAGTCAAGCGATTTCGTTCGCCCCATTGCGAGATCCTACCAAGACAGTCTTTGGCCAAATTCTCCAGTCCGGCGCGGGAGTAAGTACACAAGTGTGGAATTTTAATTTTTGGGGCAATTTTTGGTTTGCCTGTCAATTCCATCATTCGATTTACATTTCCCACTAGTATTTTGGACTACCCAATGAAAATAATTAGGTAGACTAATGGTTTTTTCATTTGTTACTAAGTGATTTTCCGTTAATGTACATAATTATTTTAATGGCAATAGGAAACTAGAGAACCAATTTCATTATGATCTTAGGGCCAAAATAGCATTAACTAAATTTCAACAAATAAAATCAGCACTAACTCCAGAAACTGCCGAAGTTGTTGTACGTATACATCATGTTTTTGTATTCCACCTTGTAGTCCACGTACCCAACTTTTTCCAATACTTTCCTCATTTCTTTCGCTGGATCCTGAAAATAGAAATATATATATTAATGGTTCAATTAATAGGTAAAGACAAGTAATTTCTTTTTGATAAAAAATATTCTCGAAAAAACACTGGACATAAAGGAATTCAAACGTTATGCTATAGTAAGTGTGAACTAAATTGTGAGACTGAGACTTTGTTTGGGCACACACTTGTGCACTATAATATCTCCTGCGTAGTGGGCTAGTCTAACTATTTATACTTACCAGTGACCACCATGGTCGAAAATCTGTTAAAACGCTTTATAATGTCTCCAAACGAAAATAATAAATATTTAAAACGAAAAATTGAGCAGACTTAGGGAACATTTTATGAGTAACTATCGAATTATGACGACAGAGTATTCATAGTTAAATATTATTTAAAACGTCCATAAGCCTGATGATATTCATGAATCAGACTATTAAGTATTTGACCAAGTGTCGTCCAAGGAAAAGTTTCAAAAACAAATGTAACTAGTTTGTACGTTTTCATAATTACATGCAAACATATTTCACTTGATTTTCATAAATAATAACAATACATTTCTATTTTATTCCATAAAAGATGGATGAAACGGCTTCTGTCTACCACAATTTTTAGCCCGTACCATATTCATAGACATACAAGGTTGCCAGTTAGGTGACTTAATACTAACAAAAAAACTGAGACTAGTACCTGTGAGTCGTGGTATGGCGATATGTATTTCTCGACGTCTTTAAGCAGAGTGCTCCATTTGTTGTTACGCGATAAAATGCGGTACCAGTCATACAGGGGTGCGCTTGCGGCTAATATCGTGAAGCATTCTCCATCTTTACTCAGCAAATCGTAAATATTTCTGAATACGCGCCTGAAACAGTAAAAATGTAATGTTAATCACATGAGTAACTTCTGAGACTTGATTTGCAATTCAGTATAGAGGCTGCTGGGGCATGATAATGGTTACAGTCGTAACTGATCTCAAGATCAATAAGGGATCTCATATTTACTCACTCAAAACGATGAAAATACTTTTCATTTTCCAAAAGTCTTATCTATCTAAAACAATGTGACTTAACATAATTTTCAAAAAGTGAAGTTCAATATAATAAATGTGATTGAATACATTTGCCCGACCTCCCGATTAAGAGGCAGTTTTAGACTTAATTAGAAGTGTGAAGTTGCATATTTAATAATTTGGCGTAGCGGCCGATACGCTAAGCCAATGTGCGAAAATGTGTGTACGTTCAGAATATGAGGTACGCGTGTTACAGTCCTATTTTATTAGAACACCACGGGCACACGAGCAGTCTTGCAACCCTGGTAAGCATCTACAGTGAGAGAACACACTAACACTGTTTTTATCGCTAACAACCAGTTGGTTGGAAGAAATCAGGTTGAAATACAACTTAAAAAAAATCTGGTATACGGTGGCAAACGAGCAGACAGATCACTTGATGGGAAACAATCGGCGGCGGCGTTGCTCATGGTTATTTGTAACACTATAGTAAGTGCGTTGATGGCCTTTTGAGGATTTAGGTATTTTCAGTAATTCAGACGACCATGTGGTTCTAATGGATTTTTTTTAAGGGGGGAAAATCATCGAATGACTGCTCCCGCCTGGGTGAGGCGGGAGGGAGTGTCAGACTCTTACTGACTATAAACCACTCCGTTCCTTCTCCTGCACGTCGAGCCGGAGCCCCGGTAACCCGTTAAGTTCTCCGCGACGTTCTATTGGAATAGGACTCTTATAGCCACAAACATACGCATGAATGTTCTATATGTAGGTACATATAGAATTAAATAGTTTCATACCAATTGTAATTGAAAGAATTTCAATTAAATTTTTCTTAATTGAATTAATAATTGCAATAGCATTTATATTTATATATTCTGCACCAAAACATCACTGGTCTCTTGAACAAATCTGATGCATTAACCATAATGTTTGGAAGAACTTACTGAGAAAAATATACAAGTAGAAATAATATGCATCACTGAGCACTTTATTATGGACGCCTACGAAAACCACTTAGTAATTCCAAACTACACACTAGCAGCGATCTATGGTACGGGCCACTGCAAACGTAGAGGTGCCTGCATTCTCGTCAAAAATGGGACTCAGTGGAAGGAGTTACCAGAAATAAAAAGTCTTTCAATTTCAGGTCTGTACGAGTGTTGCTCAATAGGACTTACTAGTTATGGTATGGTTATTGTATGTGTTTACAGGGTGCCCAAACCAGAGAATTTAAATACATTTTTCAGTAAACTAGACACTACATTACAACGATTAAATAAAAAATCTTGTAAACATTGTATAATCGCGGGTGATTTTAACATTGACTTATTAAAAAAAAAACAGTGTAACATGTGATTTTGAGAACTTCGTACAATATGACTTTAGCTGTAAAAGAACCCACAAGATTGATAAAACTTGTAACGATAGTTTTGCTCACAATTTCAAAAAACAATGTAAGACGGAAGTGCTATCATTGGCTTTGTCAGATCATACGGCGCAGCTGATGATGTTCCCTGTTAGGAGGATACCTGTAATTAAGAAATGGAGAAAACGAACTCGTGATTTTTGTAATGAAAACATAGTAACATATATGAAATGTCTTAATAATTACTCATTCTCTAAAGTAAATGTAGAAACTGACCTCAACAGGGCATACGATTTCTTTATATTGCGAACATTTCGAACTTTTTTACAATCTTTGATTTCCATTCAAAACTATCACTGTGCATGTAAATAAAAAACAAGAATTGATATCTCGTGGAATAAAGAAATGAAGTGTCAGAAAGCGACAGCTATTATGGAATTATAGTTTAAAACCAATTAAAACCATCAATTAAAACAAAAAAAACATGTTTATTACATACTCTAAATTACTTAAAAAAATAATGTAAAGCGTGCCAGATTGTGGCAGATAATAAATGATTTAAGATTAAATATCCCAATTGAAATTAAAAGTAAAATTAAAGTGAGCAATAATACAATTTCTGATCCCAACGTTATGGCCAATACCTTTAATAATTACTTTGTTGATAAAATAGTACACATATCCGGTCGTGGCAAAAAAGTAACATCACGGATTGCAAGCACGATTAATTCTATTTTTATGTCTCCATGTGTATCAAAAGACATACACTAAATTATTTCCGAGCTGATCTGATGATGGAGCCGATAGGCAGTCGAGGGAACTCCTCAACGGTTAACAGTAGCTACATTGTGTTTGGGTTTGATTGATTTGTATTGATGAGGACTTTATACCTAGGTGGTATGTGATTGCCAATAAGGGTCTGATGATGAAGTACTATCATAGTTGAGGGAACTCCTCAACGGTTAACAGGGGCTACATTGTGTTTGGGTTTGATTAATTTGTATTGATGAGGACTTTATACCTAGGTGGTATGTGATTGCCAATAAGGGTCTGATGATGAAGTACTACCATAGTTGAGGGAACTCCTTGACGGTTAACAGTAGCTATCTTGTGTTTGGGTTTTATTAATTTATATTGATGAGGACTTTATACCTAGGTAGTATGTGATTGCCAATAAGGATCTTATTATGCAGTAGTACCATAGTTGAGGAAACTCCTCAGCGGTTACCAGTAGCTATCTTGTGTTTGCGTTTGATTAATTTAAAATGATGAGGACTTAATACCTAGGTGGTATGTGATTGCCAATGGGTCTGATGATGAAGTAGTACGATAGTTGAGGGAACTCCTCAACGGTTAACAGTAAGCAATCTTGTGTTTGGGTTTGATTCATTTGTATTGATGAGAACTTTACTCCTAGGTGTGGTGTGGTTGTCACTAAATGTCCAATGATGAAGAAGTATGATAGCTAAGAGAACAATGGTTAACAGTAGCTACCTGGTGTTTGAGCTTGAATAATATGTATTGATGAAAACTTTGCATCGATGTGGATTTTACATAATATAGTATATTCTAGTACTTATAGCGCGCATTAGTAATACTAACGTATCGTTGCACACTCCATCTCTAACTCGACGCTCGGCACGAGTCCGCGCCCGCGCCGCAACTCTAGTCAGTGACGCGAAAACTATTAAACCGATAGAACGCGCGGTCACTGGGTGGCGGACCTGGACGGCTTGGTGACCATCATCTCGTCAGCCGCCGCCGGTACCCCGACTCTTAAGGCTATTCAAAGAGGCCGGGGTTGTGTCGCAGCACGGTTCGGCGAGCTCGCTGTGGTGGGCGTGTACTTCTCTCCAAACCGAACTCTCGCCGAGTTCCACAACTCCTTGAGGGAGTTGGTCACCGTCGTCGTCGTGTTCCGTTCCCTCCCCGTGCTCGTCCTCGGGGGGGCTCGTTTACGAGGGATACAGGGCGGCCAAGGCCGTCCTCAAGGCGGAGATATTGCGGGCCAAGGAGGAGGCCCGCTGAGAGATGCAGGGGACTCTAAATAGAAACCCGTGGGGCGCCCGTACCGGATGGTGCGCGATAAGCTCCGCGCCTGGGCTCCCCCGCTAACTCAGAGTCTCCGGCCAGAAGTCTTGGAGGAGGTGACTGGCGCCCTGTTCCCTTGACTGTGGAGGGGCTTAACCCCTCCGCCCCCTGCCGTGCCCGACGCGGGCTATAGACGACGACAGAGGTGACCGAGGCAGAACTGAGAGCGGCGGTGCGCCGGATAGGCGCCAAGAACACCGCCCCAGGACCCGACGGTTTGCATGGCAAGGTAAGGGTCCTGCCCTCAGAGGCTCTCGAGCCTCGATTAATCGGTCTCTACAGCGCATGCTTGGAGAGAGGCCAGTTCCCGCTGCTCTGGAAAGCGGGCAAACTGGTTCTCGAGCGGAAGACATGCTAGCTAAGGAGGAGGCGGGACGTTTGAGGCAGCGAAGCGCTGCCTCCTCGCAACCCAGCCATCGCGAAGGACACACTGGGCGTCGGGGATCGCGAGACGATCTCCGGCCACCGTAAGCGCGGGCCTGCAGACGGCGAGCATGGGTGGCTCATCGTCCGACCAGAAACAGACCCGAGCGTACGGCGCGTTGCGTTCCGCGCGCGCCTCAAAGAGCAATCGGACCATCACGAATGGGGCCCAACAGGGCTGATGCCGATTCGGAGTCGCGGAGAACCTAACGGGTAACCGGGGCTCGACGTGCAGGAGAAGGAACGGGGTGGTTTATAGTCAGTAAGAGTCTGACACTCCCTCCCGCCTCCGCGCCGCCTCCCTCCCGCCGCCAAATCAGTTCTAACATGAAATAAAAAAACCACAACATAAGATAAATTTCGAAATACCTACATTAAAGAGATTTTAGAGAAAATAATTTAACAATATCACTTACTCTTGATCCAAGACCCAGTGCAAGGCGTAGAAGGAGAAAACATGGTCAAATTTTCCCTTCATGCCTTCGGGTATATCTCCTGTGATGTCCAGCACTGTGAACGAGGTCTGTTCATTGGAATGATGTTCATTGGCGAAATTCACCATATTCTCACTGAGATCACAGCCGAGCAGCTTGAAGTCAGTAGGGATATACTTCTTCAGCATGCTGGTGACACCTCCATCTCCACATCCAATGTCTAGAATGTTGCTGATACTCTTATTCCACTTTAGTTTAGGGGAGATGTCGTCTAAAAAGTTGAGTGCATCCCTCTTCTGCATGCTGTTAGCTTGTACGTACAAAGTGGGGTTATTCATGGTTGATTTTTTGAAGATTTTCAGTTAACTCGAAACGATTTTTTGTATTGTTTTTTTCGGGTGCGCGTACGCGTGGTTGAGTGGAGCGCGGTTTCGGCGGACAGCCGCTACTGAAGCGAGGCAGTGCGCATTTATACGTGTCTCGATGGCATCTCACCGTCATATTTTTATTATTGACAATTAATATTAATCATTATTTAAATGTCACGTTAAAGTTTTAAATACTTTATAATTATGTTTCAATCTTAAGTAAGTAATACCTAATAGGTACTAATAATTTACATTATTTAAATATAAGTAAACATTAGATAATTTTAAATTTAAATACATAATACACTTCTGGACACATCTATTGGCCCACCTTGTATTTTCAGTTCCGTTTGGTCCTAACTAAAATTTTATATTAGGTCAAGCAAAAAGTTTTTGTGCAGTTTTGAACTTGGCACATTCAAATTTCATTCATTATTCTTTTTTTGAATTTCGAACACAGAATTTAAAGAAACAAAAGACAATTTGGAGCCTGTTTGTTGATATCAAACAATCGAATACTAAGAATACTTGGTTTTATTGTTTTACTTGGATTTAATTCTTGAGAAAGTGATTGATATCTTTGGTTTTACAACAATCATTACTTATTCTTAACATTAACGTGAGGTTCTATCAATAATCTATGGATACTTCAGCTGAAGTCGTCACCGCCGAAGCTGTGGCACTTATTCAGGCCGGAAACAGCCAAAGAAACGTGAGTGCTTAACTTAATTTAAATCGATCTGCGGTCCGAAATGTTTATCGGAGGTACCTAGAGACTGGCGGCTGTGTTCGTTGCCAAGAAAGGCCACGATTTCGGGTCACAACTGAAAGGCAGGATCGATTCATCGTGACGACCAGCTTGAAAAATCGTCTCCATTGAGATACAAAACCAACTGTGAGCGCTCGAACTGTTCGGAGAAGGTTAAATGAACGCGATATGGTACGACACAAGCCAGCTAATGGGCCCAAACTAACGCGAGTCCACAGAACAGCGCGCCAACTTGAGGTTGTTACAGGACCACGGCTGCCAACATTAAATGCTGAAAGGTACATTCGTGAGTACTTAGAACCTCACGTGATACCATACGTGGACTATGTGGTCCCAAATTTCTTTTTTATGCATAATAAGGTTGACTGTTAGAGAATGCCACTAGGCATTAAGTCCGCCATTGTATACAAGAAGTGTAAATAAATAAATAACATAATGCAAGAGCCCATGCGGGCGGCATCGTCAGGGAATATCTTCGGGATGTGAACATCACAGTTATGGACATGTGAGACGAGCTAAAAAAACGTGTTAGGGCACGTCAGCCAATTGCCCAGACGATGCAGGAGTTGAAAACTGCCATAGAAGAGGAATGGGCGATGATCGAAAATTTTCATAGAGCGGTTGATAAACCCTAACCCTAATCGTATGAGAGCTGTGGTAGATACCCATGGAGGCAACACGCGTTATTAAATTAAACCTTTATTTGATGAAACAAGTTTTTTATTCAAAAATCAATCAATAAATCAATCAATTCAAAAATCAATTGCCTTTAACAAGGCGCATATCCGATTTGTTAGGCGTAGCTCCATGGTATGGTATTCTGAATTCAAATTTAAAACAATACGACTGAAAAAGATGGTAAAATGTATTCAGTTTAAAACTGCATCAACAGTTTTTGTTCAATCTAGCAATCATATTTCGGTAGGGGCCATCGAAACCTAAACTGTAAGGTGGGCCAATAGATGTGTCCAGAAGTGTAATATTAATCTGTCAGCCTTAAGTTGACTCTTGAAATTTTCTTTTTATTGTCAACATTATACAACTTTTTAATAATTATAAAATAAATAAAAAAATAAAAAAGCCTTATATTTCCCAATTAAAAAGAAATATACATTTAAAAAAAAAAACATGTTATTTTATATTAAGTTTAATTTTAGGGAACCCCTGAGGTGAAGGCCTCCTCCAGAGACTGCCATTTTTCTCGATCTTTTGCTGTATCTAGCCAGCGTACTCCAGCCACACGTAGAATTTCGTCATCCCATGGTATGTGCGGTCTTCCTCTTTTTCTTTTTCCTATTGGTCCTGTCCATGTTGGTATTATTTTTGTCCATCTATTGTCTTGTAACCTTGCTACATGACCTGCCCATTTCCACTTTAGTCTAAGTGCATATGAAACTGCTTCAATTGCTTTAGATTTCGCTCTGATTTTTTGTATTTTGTAGCGTGCATGCAGAAAATACCTATAATAAATAATAATAAATTGGAGATGTCCAATGTTGACCTATAGGAGGGATGCCGCAAAACTCCGATCGATCGTCAGATCAAACGTTGCAAGTAGGGATGTATAGGCCATACGCTTCGAAGGGATCCCGACTATATTTCCAAGCAAGTGAAAAAAGGAAGTGTGGCCGCCCTCGGCCAAACCTGGTTTCGTACTGTGATAGCAGAAGTGGCGAGCATCGGAATGACTCGAAACATAAGCTCAAGACCGATCAAGATGGAGAACCTCTGTGGACGCCCTCTGCCCCATCTAGGGAACATAGGACTATAAGTCAAGTAAGTCAAATTAGATTTGTTTTATGTTACAAAGATCATCATCATCATCATCATCATCAACAGCCTATAAATGCCCACTGCTGAGCAAAGCCTCTTCTCACACGGAGAAGGTTAGAGCATTAATCACCACGCTTGCTCAATGCGGGTTGGCGATTTCAAACTTATAATTGGAAATTGTAAGTCCAGGTTTCCTCACGATGTTTTTCCTTCACCGTTTGTCAGTGGTGTCTAAATAATCTTAGAAAGTATATATAACTCGGAAATAGTCACATTGGTACTTGCCGTTGGTAGGTTTCGGACCCGCACCCTCATGCATGAGAAGTGGGCGTCTTAAACCTCCGGGCCACCACGACATTTTTTATATACATCTCATCTTTGTTACAAAGATGAGATGCTTAATTCAATTATTTTTTTTTAATTATTGAAGAAGGTATGACACTTATGACAAGAGACAAGTACCTACTACAAGTATACAGGGTTATTGGTCACCGACATCCTCTCAGGACTATGTTACTTACTAACATCATAATTAACAACTTTTGTTCTATGATTTTTTACAACATGTTAAAAACATTTACCAAAAACAAATCTTGCAGATTTTGTTGTCCTATCTAACATATTTTAACTCTGTATTATGCCGTACCAACATAGCTACGCTTGCCGCGCACTGTCCTATAGTAATAATACTTTTAGGTTAATGACTCGCTTAGCAACGATTCCCACTTTTTTAAGCAAAAGCCAAAGGATACCTAAAATCTGACATTAGATATGGAAATAACCTTGATATTTAGATTATTTATGAAGTTGGTTTCTCACCTTTTAGTCAATAGACTTGATAATGGCGTGCACTAATCGTTGATCAAAGAATGCCACTTTTATGGCAAAATCTTAGGCTATAACTGATATTTTCAATTATGAGGGAAATAATTTATTCAAATTTTACGTCACTACCCCTATAATCATTATACTCTTTGCGTCATACATTGATGCCCCCTATACTTATTATGCTTTTTGATTGATGAACTCAAATCATTATTATGACAGCCAGTTTAGGTGTTTACACATATTATTGTTTTTATTTACTTGTATCATCGGTAGAGGATTGTATGAAATATTGTGAAATAGTTTGAATGTATAACTACTATTTTTATCTATTACTTTTGAACTTCAGCTCTGAGTATTAGATTTAGCTGAAAGTTAGTATTTACATAAAGCGACTGATGTTAGTTGCTCTCCACGACATACTAAGGGCGACACATTATGTATATATTCGTTTGGGTAAATAAAAATAAATCATTATAAAATAATATTCATTTATTACATTAATATCAAACTTTCTAATATGGAATACAATAGTTGTTAACATTTAATTAAGGATACAAAAACATCGCAAACACAGGAGGTCCAACATCGCAAATAGTTTTGTAAGCATGTGGTCATGATCAATTTATTCTCTGATCAGTAACAAGAAGTAATGTCAAACTGATATCGTTTTTTTTATCGCTATGGAAATCCTCATGGACTTCCCACGTCGTGGGGACGACGAGGGGCGTGCTCTTCGAGCGTAAGCCGCGCCGTATCCTCCAAACCACCATCACAGTGATATATCAAATATTGCCCTAACCCATTACACCTTAAAACTAAACATTATAAATATACTCAACAAATTACAATCTAAAACAAATCTATTTACAATACCTCTATAACCTGTTTAAAAACCATTGTTTGTTGATTTGTTTTCCCTAAAATTCTGAGGCCGGCTTGCGAGCGTGTACGACTAGCGACCGATAATTAAAGTTAATACTTTCCTCCTCGGTATTATACTTGGGCACAATATTAATATCTTTTGAAATATTGAAGTAATCTTGCTTGAAATCGTCTATCATATCCTTCGGGATGTTGAATGGGTTGACTGCATGAAGCATTTCTGCAAAATAAACAATAAAGAAACGTTATAGTACTAGTTATAAGGTTTGTGGGGAACTATATTTGGACGGCGATGTATTGATGACATAGAGACTGTAATACATGTCACATCGGTCGATGTAAACTAAATTCTTGTTGTACAGAGAACCCATAAAAGAGTGTAATTTATGTTGGGGCGTGCTGGTTAATCTGGTTAAACTTTTTAATGAAAGGTACTCGTTTACTTGTTCCCAACATTGACTTATTTTTGTTTTTGAACGACAATAATTTCAATAATCAGATGGTTTCAAACTATTGAAGATTGGTTAAAAAAATTATTTAATCAGATTATTATCTGACTAGCTGTTCCCCGCACCTTCGTGCGCGTATAATAATGACGTCTGGCAAACTTTTGAATTTTTTAATAAGTCTTTTCCAAGGTTAATTCCAATAGTGTGTAACAAATCTCATCAGAATTGATTGAGTTATATTTATTGTACAATGTTGTTACTTTTCGTGATTTCAAATAAAACACAATCCCATAGGAATTTTATGCGCACCTATAGTGTTTTTTATACTTGATATGTCTACATTTGGCCACCATCTCGCCTGGTGGTCATAGTATCCATTCCCGTAAGGTTTCAGTGATTAAAACTCCATTTAAATTGGGTACTTTCCTTAATCCATACATACATATAATAAATCTATAGAAAAGTAATTTTTGTACATTGAAGAAATTGACAATAAAATAGCCAGCGTGTTAAAGGATAACTAACAGAAATCATTTCCATTTCCATTTCCCATTTCGTTTAATGTTTGTTTGTGCGCGCATCACGTAAAATCTACGAATTCAATCCAGACAATGCTAATACACACAAATTTTACGCAACTTGAGGTACATATAACTTATATAACTTGAGGTACACTTGAAACAAGAACTTGTTTCATCGAAATCGGTTCAATGTATCAAAAGATATGATTAATTTAGTGTGTTCAAGAAGTAAAATATTACAACACGCAGTTCAGTATAGTACTTGCAACGACATCTTAAGACTAAAAATAGAACTAATGTTGATAGACAAAATCTTTATCCGATAGATGGTGTTGTGCAGTAACATCATTTTCTGAATGGCGGCGTTAAGATTTTCGCGCGAGAATCACCTTCGACCGTGTTTCCTATACCGATTGAGTTTAGTTTGGTGTATTAAAAGTTCTTGAGTGCGTTGTTGGTACCTATCTGGTTCATTGGAAAATTGACGGTGTACAAATTTGGTCGAAAAATTTGGTTTAGTTTGGTCATTGGTTTGAAGTCTGAAGTAAAGATTCTACTTTACATTTAAAACAAGTAAATAGAAGTATTTACTTCTGAGTTTGAATAGTGTCAATCGTTACAGTGGGTGTGTGTAACCAAGTCGCGACCACGAACAGGCGATTCATTATCATACGAGACTGTTTGACGCACCGCTCTTAAAACTTTTGTTGGTTTTGTAAATTGCTTTGATGTTTCCTTGAAAATGCCTCAAAGAAAAAAAAAACAACCTTTTTGTATATGCTCCGGATAATTCCACCGCTAATATAGTATATAGGGAAGCATTAACGTAATCAACTATACCAATATTATAAAATCAACTTATACTACAGTCAGGATCTTTATTGGCAAAAATATACTATACCACCTTGTTGAGTGGAGTTTATATAAATTTTATATGTATAGCCTTTTTTTTAAGGGGGCAAAATCATCGAATGCCTTCGAGTGTCAGACTCTTACTGACTAAAAACCATCCCGTTTCTTCTCTGCGGCTCCGAATCGGCATGAGTCCTATTGGGCCCCATCCGTGGTGGTCTGATGGGTCTTTGAGGTGCGCGCGGAACGCGACGCGCCGGACGCTCGGGTCTGGTTCTGGTCGGGCGGCGAGCCACCCATGCTCGCCGTCCACAGGCCCGCGCTTACGGTGGCCGGATATCGCGGATCGATCCGCGACTCCCGGAGTGTCCTTCACGATGGCTGGGTTGTGAAAAGGCAGCGCTTCGCTGCCTCCTCCTTAGCCAGCATGACTGCTTCGCAAAAAGAGGAAAGGGCATCCCAGTCCCCTTCTCTCCGCATCATGACCCGCAATACGGTTTTCGTAATTGCCTCAGCCGGTATTGGAATACTTGTTGTCAGCATTTCGAGCGACGTCCAGTTTTGCGGTCATCTAGAGGATAAGGCCAAATTAGCCTCGAGGAAGCTTGGTGTGCTCAATAGATCGAGGCAGTATTTCACCCCGGCCCACCGCCTGCTTCTTTATAAGGCGCAGGTTCGGCCCCACATGGTATTTGGGCGGGGGCATCCCAGTTCCGACTTCTTCCTCTGGACCGCATTCAGCGGCGTGCCGTTCGGATTGATGGATGTCGGGACGTTTCAAACCGGCTGAACACTTTGGCAATGCGTAGAGATGATGATGAGATGATGCATTTTCTATCGTTTATACCACGGAGAGTGCTTTGAGGAATTGTTTGACCTGATACCTGCCGCATCTTTTTGCCATCGACCCTCACGCCAACGTATGCATCCCCATAATATAGATGGTTGGCAGGCAACTGTGCGCTTCTCACATAGCTTCCTGCCTCGCACAGCAAAACTGTGGAATTATCTGTCGTCGGCGGTATTTCCGAACCGATACGACCTTCAAACCTTTAAGAAAAGAGCGTACTCCTTTTTAAAAGGCCGGCAACGCGCCTGTGACTCCTCTGGTGTTGCGGGTGTCCATGGGCGGCGCTGATCGCTTACCATCAGGTGATCCATATGCTCGTTTGCCTCCTATTCCATAAAAAAAAACTAGAGACGGAGAGGTCGCCATCGCCGATCACGTCCCTGAGGGCAAAGTGGTGCTCAGTCCACGCAGGGCATTCCCCCACTGTGTGTTCCACCGTGTCCTCAGCGCGGTCCTCGCAGTGATGACACCCGGGCGTTTCCTCCCGCCCTATCATACACAGGTACCTCCCGGAACTTCCATTCATTTCCATGAACGGTGAGGACCTGCGTCACGCGGTAGGTGAGGACGCCGTAGCGTCTCTTAAGCCACGCCTCAAAGGGGGGACTTACCGCTGCAATGGCAGCGAACCCAGCCCTCGGTTACGACAGTCGTTGCTGCCATTCCGCCATGAGATCGCGCTGGAGCTCTCCCCGCCACGAACTTATCTGGCGCGGCAGCGGAGTTTCGCTCCGGCGACACGTGTCTCCGCGCGCATGCGATACACGCGCGCGAGCACCTTCGCCTCCAGATCCCACGGCGGTAATCCAGCAAGGAGGTTCGCCGCCTCCCCGGAGATAGTGCGGTATCCGCGGATCATTTGGATCGCCATGATCGTCTGTGACATGAGCTGCGCCCGAGCGGGCTGCCGCATCAGGTTCGGCGCCCAAACAGGGGCGCCGTAGAGGGCCGTGGACCGCACGACCCCGGCGTATAACCTCCGGTAGGTGGCGTTTGGCCCCCTGAGGTTGGGTAGGATTCGCTTAAACGTGGCCCCCGTCCTCTCCAACTTTGGAGCCAAACGTGCTCCACGAAGTTCCACCGACTGTCGAGGACGAGTCCCATGTACTCCATCGTTGTCTCGACGCCGATGGTAACCCCTACCGCCGTTATTTGGGACTCATCCGGAGGTGGCGCGTTCCCGCGGCCATGAAAGCACATGACCTCGGACTTGTGTAGCGCCACCTCGAGTCCCAACTCCGGATTCTTTCAACGACTGTCGCAACCGCTGACGCCGTTAAATCGGCCGCCGCCTGGTGCGACCTCCCATGCGCTAGCACCAGCGTGTCGTCGGCGTAGCAGATGATGCTAACGCCGCTCGGGCACCCAGTCATAGCCGATGTTCGACAGGAGCGGCCCCGGAACCGATCCCTGCGGAACACCGCGTGACATTTCTCGCCGGTTCCACTCGCCCCGGTGACAACATTTATTCATACTAGAGAACCAATTTCACTATGACTTTAGGCCCAAATTAGCTTAAACTAAATTTGAACAAATAAAATCGATACTAACTCCAAAAACCTTCGAAGTTGTTGAAAATATACGACAAATTTTTGCATTCCACCTTGTAGTCCACGTATCCCACTTTTTCCAATATTTTCCTTATTTCTTGCTCTGGGTCCTGAAAATAGAAATAAAGTTATTTATGGTTTAATTAATAGGTCAAGGCAAATAATCAATGTCATTACTCTCGAATAAAACACTGGACATAAAGGAATAGGTAAACATGTTATTTAAAACGTCAATATTCGGTAGTAGGTTAGAAGCACCCAAAGAGTATAATAAGTATAGGGGTAGAAGCACCGGATTCTAACCTATCAGTGGGGGTGTAAGCTATAAGTACGTATGCTTAATAGTAGTTATTTTTTTCTTTTTAATTTTCGTTTGTTTTTAGTGTTTGAAGTCGGTCTTTTTAAACGGAGATTTTTATTTTTTACTTTTTAGTTTAGTACTAGAATATATTACATTATGTACAACCCACATCGGTGCATAGTTTTCATCAATACATATTATTCAAGTTCAAACACCAGGTAGCTACTGTTAACTATTGTTCTCTTAGCTATCATACTTCTTCATCATCAGACCCTTATTGACGATCACACCACACCTAGGTATAAAGTTCTCATCAATACAAATTAATCAAACCCAAACACAAGATATGATATGAGCGTATGCCACCGACTTCTTACCTATCAGTGGGTGGGTAACCTATCTGTACTAATATTTTGCCATAATACTTTGGTGTACAATTGATACCAATTAAAAAACTGAGACTAGTATAGTTACCTGTGAGTCGTGGTATGGCGATATGTATTTCTCGGCGTCTTTAAGCAGAGTGCTCCATTTGTTGTTACGCGATTGAGCGCGGTACATGTCGTACAGGGGTGCGTTTGCGAGGAATATCGTGAAGCATTCTCCATCTTTACTCAGTAAATCGTAAATATTTCTGAATATGCGCCTGAAACAGTACAAATGTAATGTTAATCACATGAGTAACTTCTGAGACTTGATTGGCAATTCAGTATAGAGGCTGATGGGGGCATGATAATGGTTACAGTCGTGACTGATCTCAAGATCAATAAGGGATCTCAGGTTTAATCACACAAAACAACGAATATATTTTTCATTTTCCAAAATTACTAAATTCCTTTTTAAATTCTTACCTATCAAAGATTCGTATTAGGTACATACATATATGACTTAATACAACTTTCAAAAATTGGAGTTCAATATAAATGTGATTTTATACCTTTGCCCAACCTTTCGAGGAATAAGAGCAATTTTAGACTTAATTAGAAATGTGAAATTGCATACATATTTAACAATTTGGCGTAGAGGCCAGTACCCTAAATCAAGCGGTTTAATGTGTGTATGTCCAGAATAGGAGGTATGCGCGTTACAGCCCTATCTTATTAAATCTTAACACCACGGTCACACGAGCCATCTTGCATCCCTGGTATCATTAGTGAACACTTGGGTTGTTTCTATCGCTGACAACCAGTTGGTTGGAAGCAAACAGGTTGAAAAACAACTGAAAAAAATTGCGTCGCTCATAGTAAGTGCGGTGCTGGCCTTTTGAGGATTTAGGATTTAGGGACAGACCAAAATTAAAAAAATCATTGCTTGGGTTCTATTGCGTATATAAAGTTCCCCTAAAAAGTTTTTCTTATTTATCTTCCATGTACAGACATCGACCTTTTACAATTATATTATATGTATATTGATTAAGTTGATCTTTAAGAATAATTACTAATTCAAGTTATGTAAAACGAAGCTTTACACTATAATAAAAATAATGGATTCCTATCAAGTCTCGTGGCACTACACATCGGTCTGTTTACGCTGTATAAAGGAAAATGCAAAGTTTTATTATGATCTAACTACTGCAGCCTAAATTTATTTATTGCAAGTCGTAAAAGGTATGGACAGAATTCTCACTATGCTAGCAATTTTAAAGTAATATTGCTAGCAATTTTAAAGTAATATTGCTAGCAATTTTAAAGTAATATTCTTTAAAATTGCCAGCAATTACGTTTGATTGTATCATTTATGCGTTATAATAGTTATTATTATGTCATTGTTATACAACGATTCTTATTTATTAAACAAAAAAAGAGAGTGCATTACCTATTCCAGATTTTCCAATCAATAGATAATTCTTATCTGTAAAATAAAATTGACATTCGATAGTTTTTAGTAGGGAAGAATTGTCAAATATATAAAATTATTACCCCAACATTTATGAGGCGTTGAAAAAATCAGTCCTAACATCAAATAAAAAGGCGTACACACGGTCAGCAACATAAAATAAATTGTCGAAATACTTACATTAAAAAATGTTTAGAGGAAATAATTGAACAATATCACTTACTCTTGATCCAAGACCCAGTGCAAGGCGTAGGAGGAGAAAACATGATCGAATTTTCCCTTCATGCCTTCGGGAATATCTCCTGCGATGTCCAGCACTGTGAACGAGGTCTGTTCATTGCAATGGTGGTCATTGGCGAAGTTCACCATGTTCTCACTGATGTCACAGCCGAGCAGCTTGAAGTCAGTAGGGATGTACTTCTTCAGCATGCTGGTGACACTTCCATCTCCACATCCAATGTCCAGAACGTTGCTGATACTCTTCTTCCACTTTAGTTTAGGGGAGATGTCGTCTAAAAAGTTGAGTGCATCCCTCTTCGAGATGAAGTTAGTTTGCTCGAATAAAGCGGGGTTATTCATGGTTGATTTTTTGAAGATTTTCTGTTAACTGGAAAAGGTTGTTTGTGTTATTTTCTTTGAGTGCGCGTACGCGTGGTTGAGTGGAGCGCGGTTTCGGCGGACAGTCGCTACAGAAGCGAGGCAGTGCGCATTTATACGTGTCTCGATCTCGTCTCACCAAAATATCCGTGGAAGCAAGGGATTAGCTTCTGCCCGTGACTTCGAACGCGAAATCCCGTTTTCTCCAGTTCCCGTAAGATGTTCAGGATTTTTAAAGTCATAAGAACCTTCTCCTAATAATAACAAATACAATAAAGGATTAGTGAAATCTGTTCAGCCATTCACTCGTGACCTGACCGGTAATACTTTACAGATTTTTAATTTATAGTAATCATTTTTATATTTACTTTTAGTTTTTTTATCAACTACTAATTTTAGGATTTGTATTGTATTTGAACCTAATTTGTAAGTTTCCTAATTTTTTCATGTTGGTTTTGAATGTAAGCCCATAGCAATCAAGAGCATCCATCACAGACTCCACCATACATTTATACAATACTCTTAATGTACTTCTAGGAACTCGATAACTTAGGTGGTAAAATTTACTTAATATAGTTCTAAGTTTATTGCACAAGTAATTTACATGTTCAATTCAGGAAAAGAGCTCGTCAACTTTGATCCATAGGTAGGTCACATTATTTACTCTCTGGATAGGTTTGCAGCCGCAGTTGTCAGTGTTTCTATGAGTGCAGTCAAAAGTTTGAGTGTATATTGGTAAAGGAGATTCCTTCAAAGGTGAGTACTGCGAGTATATAATTAAATATTGTGCTTTCTTCGTATTAAGTACTATTCCGTTGTCATGAGACCATTTAAGTACAGCATCCACGTCTTGTCTTGTTGGACTACTCGGCATGGTTCAGCGATGTCAGTACCGGCTCGCAAGGCGCAGAGGTCATCCGCGAACATGTGCAATGTTGAAGGACATTACACAGGCTTTAAATAACATACGGGACCACTCCCTGATCCCTGTGGAACCCCACATCGGACTATTTTTTCGTCACTGAACGTGTCGCTAACCTTGACCCGGTAAGAGCGTGAGGTGAGGTAGTCTCTGAACCATTCTTTCAGTGGCTTCTCCACACCACAGTCTTCCATGTCGTCGGAACTACGCCTGAAGAGTAAGAGAGCCGAAAAAGACGTGTTAGAACTGGTGCCAACTCAGGAGCGCATATCTTCAAAACAATGGGTGAGATCCCATCAGGCCTGCTCGACTTATGGACATGAAGGGATAAGAGCGCCAAACGTACCGTGCGCTGGTGGAACCGTATATCCAGCATATAACTTCCGTACCCCGGCACAACAGGCGGCTCGCACCCACCGTCATCCAGTGTCGAGTTGAAAGCAAAGATTTCCCCCAAAAGTTGAGCTTTATCCCTTGCGTCATGAGCCAACGAATCCTCACCCATGTGCAGAGGTGGAAATGATAGCCTGCAGAAATTGCCCTCGATAGCTTTGGCGAGCGACCAGAATGCACGGGTTCCTGAAGGAAGGCGCTCAAGTTTCTCACTAATTCTACCGAAGGACTTGGAGGCAAAGTTATACTCCTTTTTTAGTGTGCAGGTATTTACATCCCGTGCCACCACCGCATCAGCCCAGGCTTGGTAGGCCCCCCGCTTTCTGCATGAGGCCTTTCTGGTAGAAGCACCAAACCAGGGTTAACATCTGCCACCGACGGGAGAGAAAATGGGACGAAAATCTCCATCACCTGCAACACCACATCAGCACCACAATTGGCAGCGATGTTGGGATCATCCTGCAAGAAGCAAACCCGCCTCCAAGGGTAGGATGCAAAAAAGGACAGCATCTCATCCCAGTATGTCAACCTAGAGCTATAGTGCTATACACGGCGACCGCGCACCTGTTATAGTCGCGATGAGCACGTCCGATGAGCCAAGAGGGGCATCAACGGTTTCGCTGTAGCTGTCCGGGTGAGAGATCAGCAGAACGTCCAACAGTGAAAACCTCTGGCCCTCAACATCTGGGATTCGCGTGGGCGCGGTCACCAGTTGTGTCGGCCAAAAGTAAGGTCAAAGTCGTGGACAGATCTCCCTGCGTGGAAAGTCTTACTAGAGCAAAGCCAGTCAGCGTGATGGGCGTTGAAATCACCAAGCAAAACTACTTCGGCTGAGGGTTTCTGCCTCTGCACAAGATCTGCAGCCGTCTGTATGTGGTCCATGAGTCGGTCAGTCTCGCTATCACCGCTGTGGGATCTATATAGGCACGCATAGACACGGGGGGTCGTCGTCATTATCTACACGCAGCCATAAGATGGACAGGTCCCTACCTTCAAGATTACTGAGGCGACGAGAGCTGATATCGTCCCTGATGTACACGCATACCCCGGCCCTAGTCAGGAAGGAATGTTTCAGTCCATACCCAGGGTAGGTTAGGTAGGATGTGTCCAATGATAACGATATCTGCGTCTCAGTCAAAAATAGCAAGGCCGGCTTTGCTGTCTCTAGGTGGTGATGGACAGCATTGAGGTTGGTTTTTTCTTGTGTTTTAGTTAAACTAAATGCACTTTAAAACCGTTTATTTGTCACAGGGATACAAGCACAAATGTCTAAATCATACAAGAGCCTATTCAAATGACATTATTTAAGCACACACTTAAACATCAAAGTTTTCTTTTTGTAAACAGCTATGATTTGAGATTCGAGATGTTTTTGTGAAAATAAGTCTATTTCATTATCATATTCAAATAGAAACTATTCTGAATCTGATGTATGGATTTATTTCTTGTACGGATATGTGTCTTTGGGCCAAGTTTCTTCAATATATTTGAACATAGTAACCATAATCTGCTCCTCAGAAGTCGAAAGAGGGGGACCTCTAAGAGGTCCCCTTTTAGAGCGTTTTTTCTTTGGTGATGTGCGGAGCTTGCCCGGCTAGTACCAGGCTGAGGTTCACTCATTTTATGATAAAATACGAATTTAAAAACAATTAACGTAGAAACCAACACTAAAATAACTAAGTAACAAAAACAAAACAAAGAAACAAGATAAATTCAACAAAATGGGAACGTGAGCGCAAACGACGAGAAAGCTGTTAATGGCGCCTGATTAACCGACTAATGCCGGAATACTGAAACGTTAGTCAATTTTAAGTCGTGCTCAAATATGTATTTTAAATTATTATGTAGAGCAACTGTTAATTTACGGAAATTATATTTTAAAGATCTGATATTTAAGTGAACTATGTATACATAAATGATTTTTATGTTTTATGGATGATATCCACATTTCTAAATTTTCTACTTCTACTGATGTAACTGTATTATTAGTGATTATATCGATATTGTTTACGGATGTGAATTTTAATACGATTTTAGATTATTAAATACGTGAATGTTATGAGTAATTATAAGCAGGTAAATACAAGAGTGAGAATATAAACTAATTACATAATCCTAGATAGGTACCTATGTTTATGTTTTGAGCAGATCGTTGACGTCACCATCAGATCTTAATCTTACCTAAATTAGTGAGGTCTTCATTAATATATAGGTACTTTGTTATTTGTTACCTACCACCGATTATTTTGCCACTCGTTACACCCATGAACTTCAACGTTGAGCCAGCCAGGCGTCACGTGATTCGGTTCCAGAAGATTTTAATGCTACGATTATTGAAACCATTTTAACTTCTTGTTTTCTAGGTTGGTTTCTCCTCACAAAATCGATATCATCACTACTTACGTTCATCATCTTTCCAATCTTCATAACTACTTCTTTCACATTTTCTTCCGGCATCTGTTCTATACCTACAATAGGGTAGATGCCTAATTTTTATTTTAATGTCCGTCTGGTAAATTATTTTAAATTATTAGGCACGTATTTTTTATTTTCTAACAGAAACGAATACTTTCTTCTTTCTTCTACGTAGGTACATTTTATACGTAGAAATGACGTTTTAGCCCCCACTCCTAAACTTTGATTCGTTTTATCAAAGTATTGTTTTATTATACTACAAAATAAAAAAAAATACGTGTCTAATATTTTTATTACCTACCTAACTTTTTAATTAGATTTTTAATTTTCATACCCTGTCATCATCCCAATTAAGTGTGGGAGACCCATGCTTCGGCACGAATGGGTTGGCTCGACCGGAGCGATACCACGGTCTCACAGAAAACCGACGTGAAGCAACGCTTGCGTTGTGATTCGTCGAGTGAGTGAGGTTACCGGAGGCCCAATTACCCTCCCCTTCCCCAATCTCCCCAATCCCTGAATCCCCAACGATCCTCAAAATCCTAATCCCCAAAAAGCCGGTAACGCACTTGTAACGCCTCTGGTGTTCCTGGTATCCATGGGCGACGCCGATTGCTTACCATCAGGTGATCCGTCTGCTCGTTTAACGGCTTATGCCAAAAAAAAAGTCGATGTTATGATAACGTGAAGACTGCTCAAAGTCCTGTAGACGATGTATAGATTTTACTTAATAATAATCAATATTTAAATGTCACGTTAAACGTTTATGTAAATACTCTAGCTGAGTAATTATGTTTCAATCTGCACGGTTGCAATGTACGGTTGGCGCGGTGACTAGGAAACCGGCTGCCGCGCAACGTGTAGCGGGTTTGATTTCCGCACGGAGCAAATCATTGTGTGATCCACAAATTGTTGTTTCGGTTCTGGGTGTTATGTGTACGTATGTGAACTTCTATGTTTCTAAATGCATCCACGACACAGGATAAAAACCTAGTGTGGGGCAAAAAAAGTTGTTTAAATATCTTTATGTCTTACTGGCAAAATATTGTAGAATTTCTTAAGGAATCCAAAATATATTTATTCAGGTTACTAATATCAAACATTTTTATACATAATTTAGTGGCTAATGAATTTTTTAATATCTTCAAATTTCTAAATGTAAGTTGTCTAAATCTTATTTGAATTTTTGGTAGAGGCAAATAAGAGCTATACGCAACCATTAATCCATAGTGGCAAGCAACTTATAATATGTTTTTCTTTGTGTTTACAATTACAGAAGACATTATTAATGCAGGTGGCGGTAGAGGATGTTATCTAAATAAACAATTTTTTATATTATGTAATTGAATTAAATAAAATTGTACAATGGCATAATCTACACTTCTGCCTACCCCTTCGGGGATAAAAGGCGTGATGTTATGGAAATAAATATAACAATTCCATGCTGCTTGTATTATCTATTCTATACATAGGTATAATAAATATGTAGAAAAGTAATTTTTGTATATACATTGAAGAAATTGACAAAAAAATAGCCAGCGTGTTAAAGGATAACTAACAGAACCCATTTCTATAATTTTTGACATTTTTGTTGTATATGTTTGTTTGTGCTCGCATCACGTAAAATCTATGAATTCAATGCAGACAATGCTTATATACAAAGATTCTACGCAACTTGAAGTATAACTTAGTTTTTGTTTCATCGAAATCGGTTCACTCTATCAGAAGATATGATTAATTCACTAAGAGTTCAAGAAGTAAAATATTACAACACGTAATTCAGTATAGTACTTGCAACGACACCTTAAGACTAAATATACGGTCGAATTGAAAACCTCCTCCTTTTTTTGAAGTCGGTTAAAAATGGAATTAATTATTGATACCTAGTTGAAATGTTTATCCGATCGATGGCGTTGGGCAGATATATTTTTAAGGGGGAAAATCGTCGATTGACTCCTTCTATCGCATGCATGAGGCGGGAGGGATTATCAGACTTTTACTGACTAAAAACCACCCCGTTCCTACTCCTGTACTTCGAGCTGGAGCCCCGGTAACCCGTAAAGTTCTCCGCGGCTCGAAAGTAGTTTTTTATTTGATAATAACGTAAGTTTGTGAGGATGTATGTGAGTATGAGATATTAGTAGGATTAGGCTAAATAATGAAATGCAGATTATTTAAATACAGCTATAAAAATATCAATGTGACAATTATCAGTTTTCTAGCATTTGCAAAATGTCTAGTGGAACAAGTTTTGTAGCATTTCCAAAAGATCAAGGGTAGCGCGCAACTCACAGACGCGCAGCATAGATTTCGGCCAACTAGAAACACCATGAGCAACCTACTTTGTTACATGGCAGACGTGGTACCAACAGTGAACAGTGGGGATTCGATTGATAATGACGCTTTCTTAAAAAAATGGCTGCAGTTTGTTTCACTCCACTATTTATTGCGAGTTACATGAGTGGCAGGCAACAGTATGTTGCCTACGCAAGGCATGAATCGAACGTTTACTACACTAGGTTGGGAGTAAGCCAAGGAACAAACCTAGGTCCACTAGAGTTTCTCTTAATTGTTAATGAATTGTCGAACGTTGTGAGGGATGCTGAATGCTTACTGTTTGCCGACGACTTAAGCTTTACCTCCCCATCACAAACGTGAATGACTGCAAAAGGCTGCAGAGCGATATAGACCGAGTAGTTGCTTGAAGTAAATGTAATTTCCTGCAGTTTAAGACGTTTAAGTGTGTAACCATAAGTTTCTCACGCGCACACTCATTCATCATACATACCTATACGGTGGATGAGGTACCGTTGGATAGCGGTCATGGAGATTAAGCATATCGAAATCTAGGGTTCGTACTTAGATTGGTTAGAGGCTTCACTATGATGAGAGCTATAACGATGCTATATATTGCCGTAGTAAGAAGTCAGCTTAAGTGCAATGCAGTGATCTGGGCTCCACATGAAACTACGTATAGTCTCATGCTTAAGCGAGTACAGAACAAATTCATAAGATATAGGTATATGAGGGAGTTCGGGGTATATCCATATTATCCATTCTACCCATTAATGTGTCTAACTCTGTTTGTCTTGGGTACGTCGGATATAATGAATTGCAGATGAGACGGCAACTCGCATTGGTGACTTATATCTTTAGGATAATTAAGGGGAAGATACATAATCCGGATATATTGCGAAGGGTTGAACTGATCGTGCCCGATGGATACGTGGTTCGTCGTCGCTAGCCGCGGTTACTAGCAGATCCACGTTCGTGAACTTGATGCGAAAGGCGCCGCGCATGTGGGCGCTCCGCACTCTCAAGCGTCTCATGTGTCATTAAAGACTATAACTATAACCCTGTGGCAAATTTTGTTATATCCTTTCAGCAGTTTTTTCATTAAAGAGTAAAAAACAAACACACCAAGAATCTTACAAACATTGACATATTAAAAATATTAGAAAGACATTTAGGTTATACATGTGGAATAGAAACAGCACTACAAAACACAAAATTATTCAGAATTTTATTTTTATTAAGGGTAGGAAAAAAATGACAATATAAAACTTATATTAAATGCTTTAATGGTCCAAAGGAAAATATGGAATATGTAAGTATTTAAGTACTTACTTATCTACCGTGAATAAGTTACCTACATACTGCGTAATCGTTTAATTCACATTTTAATTTCACTCGAGATTCATAAACATTTACAAGAAGATATATAATATAGGTAAAATTACTTTTTCTAGGTCACCACAAGTTATTTTTGTAGAAAATGAACTTAATAAGTATTATACAAAACATTTATACCATACAAATTGGAGTGTCTGTTTAATACGATACACGTACCAAAATCTGTCTGTCTGTATTATAGCTAATCTTTGGAATGGCCGAACTGATTTTGACGTGACTTTTACTGGCAGATAACTGATGTACTGAGGTGTAAAATAGGCTACTTTTATTTTGAAAAATTGAAACAAAAAATCGTTAATGTTCTAAAATTCATATTCTATGCGGACGAAGTCACGGGCAACAGCTAGTTTATACTAGGATTTAGTTTTTAAATGATCTTCATTCCCTGAACAGTACAAGAACCAATCTCAAACTGTTATCGAATATTGCCTTAACCCTAAACAATATAAATATACTTAACTAATTACTATATCTAAAACAAATCTATTTACAATATAACCAGTTTAAACACCATTGTTTGTTGATTTGTTTTTCCCTAAAATTCTGAGGCTGGCTTGCGAGCGTGTACGGCTAGCAACCGATATTTATAGTTAAAACTTGCCTCCTCGGTATTATACTTGGGCACAATATTAATATCTTTTAAAATATTGAAGTAATCTTGCTTGAAATCTTCTTCCATATTCTTCGGGATCTTGAATGGGGTGACTGCTTGAAGGCCTTCTGCAAAACAAACAATAAAGGAACGTTATAGTAAGAAGTTTGTGGGGAACTATATCTGGACGGCGATGTATTGATGACGTAGAGACTGTAATACATGTCACATCGGTCGATGTAAACTAAATTCTTGTTGTACAGAGAACCCATAAAAGAGTATAATTTATGTTGGGGCGAAGTTTGTTTTCATTGGTGATCAATCTGGATACACTTTTTAATTGAAGGGATTCGATTACTTGTTCCCAACATTGACTTACTTTTGTTTTTGTACGACAATAATTTCAATAATCAGATTGCTTTAAACTAGTGAAGTTTGCTTCAAAAAATTATTTAATCAGATTATTATTTGATTTTACTGCCACGTTGGCAAAATGGTCGCAAGTGCGACTGCCGGGCAAGGGGTCTCGGGTTCGATTCCCGGGTCGGGCAAAGTATTACTGGGTTTTTATAAATCTCAGTAGTAGCACAGAGTCTGGAAATATACCCGGTATATCGTAATAGGCTCACCCCCTATTACATAGGACTCATAACATAAATAGTGAAAAGTGGGTGTTACATTGTACAGTGGCATTAAGTGCCAAAATGTGCACCTTTGCCTACCCCTTAGGGGATAAAAAGGCGTGATGTTATGTTATTATTATTTGACTAGCTCTTCCCCGCGTCTTCGTGCGCGTATAAAAATGACTTCTGGCAAATTTTTCACACATCGGGTTACATTATCTTAATTTTTAAACGGTTCCATTTTTCTCTCTTATTAAATATAGCATATAGTAATAATCGATCGAGTGTAAGTTGGTAGTTTCGGAGCCTATTCAATTCAAACAAACAAACAATAAGTCTAATCTTTCCTCTTTATACTATTGGTGTAGATTAAATAATCAAATAATATCAAATCAAATCAGATTAAACCAAAACAGATCAAATCAGATTAAATCAAATCAAAGATCAAATCAGATTAAATCAGGGTACACAAGGTTACAAAACCGGGTGCTCTATGATACCATTGCACCAATCTGTCGCCAGAACCGCTACCCATTGACAATGATAAATTGCCACTTGGAAAACGTGGTGTTAACCTTCAATAGCCAAGTCAACCACATTAACTATAATAATAAAGAAATCGACAAACTTTAGACTTTGCACGACTTTGTTATATTTCATTACTTTTAAGAGATAAACTAGCAGCTCCATCGAGACTTGGCTAGTTTTTTACAGAATGTTTTTGATGGGATTTCACTTCTTTTTGTAGAATGCGGGTATTGCCTTCACTCTTAGTCCAATGCATTATATTTTGACCAAATTTTTTGTGAAATTAATATTTCAGTATAATTTGTTTGTTTAATCTAATCAGGATCACCAGTTACTCCAGATCTTCAATTATCCTAGTTTTTATAGTTTTCCCTTTAAGTGGGCAAAAAACCCTAACTTTGTGCCAAATTTCAGCTCTCTGAGGTTATGGGAAGTACTAGTTCTATTTTGACGATCATGAGTGAGTCAGCGAGTGTCATAAATGTGAAACTTTGCTTTCGCTTAACTTCGGAACTAAATCACAATAAATGTAGACTTGAATTTTTGGATTTTAAGTATGTGATTATAGCTTACTGGATAATAAAAATTTCTGCGGTCTGGTCTTATCCAGAGGTTCTCGAATCGGGGCCTGAAATTGCGGCGAAATGGTTCTAGTAAAGGATGGTACGTCAGTGTTTGCTTAGTGCTCGACTTGGCGGGGGCACTACCGTGCCCCCAGATTCATACTAAAGAACCAATTTTACTATGACCTTAGGCCCAAATTCGCTTAAACTAAATTTGAACAAATAAAATCAATACTCACTCCATAAAATACCGAAGTTGTCGTACGTATGCGACAAATTTTTGCATTCCACCTTGTAGTCCACGTATCCAACTTTTTCCAATATTTCCCTTATATCTTGTGCTGGGTCCTGAAAATAGAAATATGTAGTTGTTTATGGTTTAAGTAATAGGTAAAGGCAAATAATCTATTTTTAATAAACATTATTCTCGAATAAAACACTGCACTTAAAGGAATAGGTAAATATGTTATTTAAAACGTCAATAAACCTGATGATATTCATAAATCAGACTATTAAGTTGTTGACAAAGTGTCGTCAGAGGAAAAGTTTTAAAAACAAACATAATTATTTTGTACGTTGTCATAATTACTTATGGAAACATAATTCACTTGATTTTCATAAATAATAACAAAACATTTCTATTTTATATCCATAAACGATGTATGAACAGGGTTCTATCTACCACAAGGGTATACATTTTTAGCCCCTATCATATTCATAGTCATGCAAGGTTGCCAGTTGAGAGTGCTCTGCAGTAGGCCTTATTTTTGACTTGAAACGAACTAAAAAACTGAGACTAGTACGATACTAATCTCAGTTTTACGTTTAGTACGACGAGTTACCTGTGAGTCGTGGTATGGCGATATGTATTTCTCAGCATCTTTAAGTAGAGCGCTCCATTTGGTGTTACGCGATTGAATGCGGTACAAGTCGAACACGGGTGCGTTTGCGAGGAATATCGCGAAGCATTCTCCATCTTTACTTAGCAAATCGTAAATATTTTTGAATACGCGCCTGAAACAGTATAAAAATGTAATGTTAATCACATGAGTAACTTGTGAGACTTGATTTGCAATTCAGTATAGAGGCTGCTGGGGCATGATACTGGTTACAGTCATAACTGATCTCAGGTTCAATAAGGGATCTCAGGTTTACTCACACAAAACTACGAATATATTTTTCATTTTCTAAAATTATGTTAAACTAGGTTCTGCCCGCGACTTCGTACGCGCAATCCCATTTTCCCCCCGTTCCCATTCGTGATTTTCAGTAAAAAAAAGTATTGTATAAAAAGTATCCTATGTCCGTCTCCTGGTTCTAAGGTACCTCCCTGCCAATTTTCATCTAAATCGATTGAGGCGTTCTTGAGTTATAAATAGTGTAACTAACACGACTTTCTTTTATATATTACTAGCTTCTGCCCGCGACTTCGTACGCGCAATCCCGATATTTCCCGTTCCCGTTCTTGATTTTCGGTAAAAAGTAAAAAAAAAGGATTGGGTAAAAAGTATCCTATGTCCGTCTCCTGGTTCTAAGCTACCTCCCCACTAATTTTCATACAAATCGATTTAGCCATTCTTGAGTTATAAATAGTGTAACTAACACGACTTTCTTTTATATATATAGATATAGATATAGATTCTTATTTAAATTCTTACCTATCTAAGATTCGTATTAGGTATATGTGACTTAATATAACTTTCAAAAATTGGAGTTCAATATAAATGTAATTTTATACCTTTGCCCAACCTTTCGAGGAATAAGAGGGAGCCCATATAGGTAAATGATGTCATACCGAGTATCAGATTGTATTGAAAGAATCGTGTTACTTGACACCGATTAACAATAACAACTACACTTTGGTTTTGTCTTGTGAAATAAATAAATTAGATGAATGAAATTTGATATTAGCTAGGCTTTGGAATGTGTTCATTGTTTGTATAAGTATGTAAGGTTGGTTTTTAGGTAAGCAGTTTGGAATAACTTTGTACACAAGTTTTAGCGTATGACTGAGGGCTGATCACCAAAAGACAACGTAATATTTTGTTGACCAAGCTATTTAATTGGATTGTGTTTATGTTAGGTTTGATAGTTAAATGATGAGTCAATAATAAATATAATAGGTACACATGGTAAGGTACAGTTTAGTGTTCATGTCCTTAGTTTGATCATGGTGTAGACGAGCTCTCTCTGTGAAAATTATTGGAGGTCAAAAGAACCTTAAATATTGACACTAAATTTTGAAATAAATATAGAAATAAATAAAAGTAAGCACAAGTAAAATAATGAAATGAAGAATGTTGAATAAATATAATTAATGAACAGGCACCTGAGAGTCCTGTATAAATATAATGTGCTTACATGTGTATAATGTTATTGTGTACCTTACGATAGTGAAAAGTTTTAAATAAAATATATTATGTGTACTTAGTTATAAAAAAAATAAATATTTAGGGTAAAGGAAAAAGATTAAATGATTATAATGAAGAATAAATATGTAAGAGGGACAAATAAAATAAAAAGAGGGACAAAATTCATAACAAAATTTTAATAAATACTTTGTAACAATTGTTAACAGTACGAATTATACAAAATTATTTCAAATAAAAAAAACGATGTGGGGAGTCAATGAGGATTTCGATAGCGTTACAAAATAATAAAAAATTGAAATCGCCAACCAGCATTGAGCAAGCGTGGTGATTAATGCTCAAACCTTCTCCATGTGAGAAGAGGTTTTGCTCAGCAGTGGGCATTTATAGGCTGTTAATGATGATGATGATGATGAAAAAATGGATTCCTATCAAGTCTCGTGGCACTACACATGTCTGTCTGTTTACGCTGTATAAAGGAAAATACAAAGTTTTATTATGATCTAATTACTGCAGCTTAGTGAATACTCCATTAATTTATTCATTGCAAGTCGTATAAGGGTATAGACAGAATTCCCACTATGCTAAGTTAAAATATACTTTATAATTGCTAGCAATTACGTTTTTTTAATTATAACATTTATGCGTTATAATAGTTGATTATCATGTTATTGTTATGTAACGATTTTTATTCGGGTTTTTATTTATTAAACAAAAGAAGGAAGTGCTTTAGCTATTGTAGATTTTTCAATTAACAGATAGTTCCTATCTGTAGAATAGAATTGACATTCGATGGTTTTTAGTAGTGAAGAATTCTCAAATATATAAAATTATTACCCCGACATAATTTATGTGGCGTTGACAAAATCAGTCCTAACATGAAATGAAAACGCGTAAACACGATCAGCAGCATATTTTCGAAATACCTACATTAAACTGTCAAACACCGCGCGGTCACCGGTGATCGCAACCTATTGTTCTTTAATTGTGTCTATAATGACGGTACTTACTCGACGAGTTAAAGAGATTTTAGAGAAAATAATTAAACAATATTAACTTACTCTTGATCTGAGACCCAGTGCAAGGCGTAGGAGGAGAAAACATGGTCGAATTTTCCCTTCATGTCTTCGGGAATATCTCCTGCGATGTCCAGCACTGTGAACGAGGTCTGTTCATTGGAATGGTGCTCATTGGCGAAGTTCACCATCTTCTCACTGATGTCACAGCCGAGCAGCTTGAAGTCAGTAGGGATGTACTTCTTCAGCATGCTGGTGACACATCCATCTCCACATCCAATGTCTAGAACGTTGCTGATACTCTTCTTCCACTTTAGTTTAGGGGAGATGTCGTCTAAAAAGTTGAGTGCATCCCTCTTCGAGATGAAGTTAGTTTGCTCAAACAAAGCGGGGTTATTCATGGTTGGTTTTTTGAAGATTTTCAGTTAACTGTTAACTCGAAAATATTTTTTGTATTGTTTTCTTCGAGTGCGCGTACGCGTGGTTGTGTGGAGCGCGGTTTCGGCGGACAGCCACTACTGAAGCGAGGCAGTGCGCATTTATACGGGTCTCGATCGCGTCTTACCAAAACATCCGTGGAAGCAAGGGATTTAGTACCTACATATAGTCTTATTTTTATTGACAATTAGCTTAGCGACTTCGAACGCACAATCTCGATTTCTCCAGGTCCCGTAGGATTTTCAGGATTTTTTTTTAATTCATAAGAACCTTCTCTTATCAATAATAAATACACATATCCTGCACAATCCCCTCGTATGTTTCTAAACGCACCCACGACACAGAATAAAATCCTAGTGTGGGGCAAAACATTTTTGTATAAATATCTTTATTTTTAACTGGCAAAATATTGTTGAATTCTTTATTTAACACCTCAACGAAATCATTGTAGTTTAGGGAACAGAGAGTATAGTTCCCTAAGATCGGAAAAGGAGGATCCTCCGACCAGGCGAGGTGATCGTGCCTGGCGGGCTTTCTGCCCAACAGTTGCTCGTTGGGATTTTCTATCCGTGTTAAATCGAATGTAAACTTCGCATGTGCGATGTAGGATTTTATGACGTCATCCGTTGACTTGTGACATGTGTCGCCACAGTAGGATTTATGCAGGTTACTAATATCAAGTTTTTATACATAATTTAGTGTCTTAAGATTTTTTTAATCCCTTCAAATTTCTAAATGTAGTTAAGTTGTCTAAATCTTATTTGAATTTTTGGTAGAGGCAAATAAGAGCTATACGCAACTATTAGTCCACATTGGTCGGATGCTATCGTGTTTAATGCTATCATCTAGTCTAGACATTAACGCATCGGCCAGGGTTGTCAAAAATATGAGTTTATGGCACCGACTAAAAGTCGGTCAGTGGGTGAGTAACTCATCATTATGAAGTAGTTATTATTGCTTTTTATTTGTTTTTAGTTTTTAGGTTTTTTGAGAAGTCGGTTTTTATGCGCAGTTTTTTTATTATATCATTTTAAGTGTAAAGCTACATAGACCCGTTTTGTCACTTATAATGCAAATAGGTGCAAAGTTCTAATCAATATAAATTATACAAACCCAAACCAAGTGGTTACGTGAAAACGACATTCGCATTGGATTTGCATTTTGACAACACCATCATTTTCACCACCCTCGAAAACCATGAAAACGATACCCATGACGATAAATTAAAATTTCATACAGCAGGAAACATACATAAAAAAGAAACAATCATTCGAACATAGTGCCTCCTCATTTTTTTGAAGTCGGCAAAACAAACAGGCGTTAACCCTGAATAATATATCCCGAGCTGTTAATATCGTTTTGTTCGCAGCTCGGGATCGGCCAACCCGCGTCTTCGTTGGACGACTATATAGACTGTGACTATCCATCGTATATGCATGACTCCAAAGCGCAAGCAATTAAGCGTATCGAAATCCAGGATCTGTACTTAGAATGGGTAGAGGAGATGCTTCACAAAGATTAATAATAAAATTATTTGGAAATATATTTTTTATTAATAGTAAAAAATAACAATATAAAACTTATACTAAATGCCTTATTAACAATGGTCCAAAGGTACTCGTAAAATATGTAAGTACCTAGGTACTTACTTATGTAACGTGAATAAGTTACATATAAGTTCTATACAAAATTATTCATTAAAACCTTAATAGATACCTTATTTACAATTTTGTGGCCGTTAAGTTATATCATTATGATATGAGCTTATAGCACCGACTTCTTACCTGTCAGTGAGTGGGTAACCTATCAATGCTAATAGTTGTTTTTTGCGTTTTAGTTTTTACTTTTTGTTTGTTATTAGTTTTTGGTTTTTTTAAGTCGGTTTTGTAAACGCAGTTTTTATTTTAACATTTTTAGTGTAAAGCTACGTAGTTCCATTTTGTCCCTCATAATCCACATAAGTGCAAAGGTCTAATCAATACAAATTATACAAGCCCAAACACAAGGTAGTTACTATAAACCGTTGAAGAGTTCTCTTAACAATAACACTTCTTCATCATCAGACCCTTAGTGACAGTCCCACTACATATAGGTGTAAAGTTCTATATTAAAAAAAAAAAAAAATCAAGCCCAAACACAAGGTAGTTAATATAAACCGTTGAGGAGTTCCCTTGACTATCTGTCGGCTCCATCATCAGGTCGACTCCAGACCCTTATCAAATTGTAGTGTTTAAAAATACTAATTGAAAAATATAATAGATGCAGTACTCGCCCTACATTTCGAAAGTTCCCTTCGGTTTTCCTAGGATTCCATCATCAGATCCTGACTTCATGGAAATGGGACCATCACGGGAGTATACCCTGTCAAATAAAACAAGACTTTTGGAAATAGGTTCACAAATAGCGGAGTAATTTCCTCCTCCTTTTTTTGAAGTTGGTAATAATATATATCGTTTCAGAAAGCTGTGTAAAATGTGTGTGTTCTAAAATTCATATTCTATGCAGACGAAGTCGTGGGCAATAGGTAGTTTACGATATATTCTAGGATATACTTTTTAAATGATCGGACTCAAACGTCAATCAAAGTTCATTTCAATCAAAGTTCGTTCATTCAAAGTCTTTAGTACCTAGATATACAATCCTAACAGGCTCGACGTGCAGGAGAAGGAACGGGGTGGTTTTTAGTCAGTAAGAGTCTGACACTCCCCTCCGCCTCACCCAGGCGGGAGCAGTCATTCGATGATTTTCCCCCTTAAAAAAAAAAAAATACAATCCTAACAAATGTTGTGTCTGAATTTTATATCACTTCTGCATTAGAGAAAAGATATTCATAGAAGTAGGAGTGCACAACATTTATTTTATTTAAATGAATTCAAACTATTTTCATAAATAATGATTTCAATATAAAGCATCAGTTAAACTTAGATTTTGATAAATATTAGGTAAGTACTAAACAGACGAATAGGCTATTCTTCAACATTTTGGTTTTTTTAAACGTGTTTTTTTTAAAGTTTACATATTATGTGATTATCAAGTATAATTTTTATTTCAGCAAAATATGACCGGTTTATGCCGAAAAAAATATAAAAAAACTGTGATAAAATATACGCGCCAAAACACGGACCGCCAGTTTGGTGACATCAATAGCACGAAAATATTGAAATTTAAACGTCAAATGGCCAAATCTTACATTTTGTAAACAAGTTGGTTGCGTTGCCATTTTGTTGTATTTATAAAATAAAAATGAGTTTAAATAACCCTTATCGTTGGTGTGTTGCGTTAAATTGCAAGAATTCTACATTAAAATTTTATTTATTAACCCGTCATGTGCCGGTACGTAGATCTACGCGAGACACAATGCATTTTCTATTGTGTCTTATAGAGGTATACCGGCAGTCAAGAGGTTAAACACAAAAAGTAGTTAAAATTTGACTTGACAAGAATGCTACTGTTTACTATAAAATATTTTGATGCTTCCGACGTCACTCTCCAGATAATCATGGCGGACGGCGTTTTTGGTTACGTAACATACAGATAATAAAACATTGATTTTAACTTTGAAATTTAAAACTAATCCTATTTTTTATGGAATAACAATTTTTTTTAATTCCTAACATTTTAAACTATACAAATAACATAACGTTATAATTTATTGTTGATAGATGAGAATACCCTATTGGTAAATGAATTAGATTTTGTTTTAAATCCATATAATTTTAATTACAAACAATAAAAAAAATTAAATGATGTATCAACAAGATTATTCTGTACAAATCACATAAATTATACACAACACAAGGCAATAAAAATATTTTTAACATAAATGCAAATATAACTAATTAGATTATGTAGTATAATGAAAGACGTTACAGGTCTTGTCCATCCCTGCTTCTTCTAGGCTTTTGTCATGGGCACTTCTTGTATTGTCTATAAGGATTGATATAAATAAATCTATAGATGAGAAATACTTCCATTGATATTATAAATAAATAGATGTGAATTACCTTACTTAGTAAGACCACACTTTGACAGTGGTAATATAATCGACAATAGACACTATATATTGGAGACTCGGAAGTCATTAAAGAAAAAAAAACAAGAATTAAGATCTGTCAAAGCACAACATACGTGCTAGTATAACAATTTGGTAGTTCTGACAGGAAGGTTTTCCGGGAGTTTGGAAAATTCGCTCGGATTATTTTGCATTTATTCATTACCAGCATTTTCGTTGAAACTTAAACACGTTACACACAACAAACAGTTGATGGAACAGTTGAATTGCAGTTTTAACTGAAGGTGTGTGGCTGTATGGGCCCCCGATTTAACTGTACAGTTCGACTGTACATTAAATTTAAAATTGCACAGTCAAATCATAAGGTGTATACTGTATAGTGTGCATTAGATGTACATATAGTCAATTTTGAAAAAGACACCAGTCTCTTTCTCCAGAACTCTTTTCTTTTAGTTCCAGAACTACAAAGTGTCATTAGATGATGCCATCTGCAGTTTTTTACTTTAGGTACTGACTTGACAAGGTTTGAGTGACTGTACACAAGGCTTGAGTGACTGCACCCAAGCCTTGTCTAAGTAGTCATTGTAGGTGATTAATGAACCTAATGCAATACAAGTCAACAACCTCCAGAATTAAGTAATGATAACTTATTTTGTTTGATAAATAAAATAGTCTCTCTATTACCATTCATTAAGTATACATTCGTAATAATCTAAGAAATAATTTAATAAATATCTATATCATAAATTATTACTAACTTAACGCTGTCTCAAATAAAGCCTCTTCTAGTATCGTGTGTTCTTAAGTAACAATTAGTCGCAAAATGATTGATTTCCGAAGTACAAAAACGATGGATTTGATTGTCTTTTTTGCATATTTCAGAAGAGAATCCACAATGTGAAGAAATATATCGAACGTCTGTCAGAATACTAAAGTATGTCTTTATGTTGTGTGGTTTTCAATGCAATTGTATTGATATGAGTAAAATAACTCTCTGGTATTACTAACATTGGCATCGAATCTTAAGTAACACCCTCTCGGGGACCTTTTTTGAATAAAAGATATGTATTTGTGTTCTCGTTTTTTCTTACTTCATAAGTAAGCGTGGATTCTATAAGATACATTGTTATAAATCCAAGGTGTAGTTTTGAAGCCGTGTCATTTCTCGGGAACATGTCACAGAAGTCATAAAGGTTCAATGTAAGAGAAAGTTTCAGGCCAATAGTTAAAAATACGGTTATAATAAATCGTTTAAGTTCGACAGTATTTCAGAATAAGGGACAGCAATGTTTCTTATTGGAGTTTTATGGAATTAGGAATAATATCAATTACGTGTTTGAGTTTGTGTGTGTTAAGCCGCGTTATAAAGCTAGTTACAAGACGGCGGCGTGTAGTTCGCAATTACGGATTTCCGTAATTTCAGAAAAATTATAAATATTTACCGACAATTTTTTTATTGATTCGGATTCAGAATCGATAGCCAACTCGGTTATTGATTCTGAGTCCGAATAAAAAAACCTCCTAGAAAATGATGCGGCTTTAAAACAACACCTTGTATAATTTCGTACTGTTACATTGTTGTGATTTTATTAGTTGTGTGATGACAACGTAGTTTTTTATTATTTCACTGTATTGAAATAGAGACGTCCCTCTCGACCCTTGAAAACTATTGAAACTATTGCATTGTAATGAAAAAAAAATTCAAAATACTAAACTTTAATTCTTTGGATACCAAAGAAAAACGTCACTATTTATTGCGAAATAACCTAATTTTATTAATAATCTAATTTATCAAAATAATCGTTGGCTAATATTATTTTGAATATAGTACAGTAGTAGTAATTACATTTAAAACTAGGAGGAAGTACAAAATAGGCGGTTCTAGTAATCAGATCTTAGGCGGATTTGCCAGAATAATTTCACTATGGTTTGACTTAATTTTGTGGTTAATTTTGGTGATCTCTAATCATTTGCTTGCGCAGACGACTAGCAGAGAATAGGAGCAATTGATTGACGTGTCTCCGATGTTATTGTTATTTATTTCTACGACACCGATCTCTTGGGCCACCGAGTAGTAATCTTGCATGAACTCTTCATACACATCTTTCGGCATGTCGAAAGGTTCGATAGCTTTTATAGTGTCTGAAAATAGAAACAAGGAAGTTTTACGTAATATAAAATCAGTAACTTTTGCAATAAAAAAAATACCATTCCGTCAGTCGTTAAAATACATAGGTGCTTACTTTTCATAGCTTCTACGCTGTCAAATTCAAAACGCATTTCCTTGCATTTCACGTCGATATTTCTGAAACCGATTTCTTGCATCATTTGAGTGACTTTCTTTTCTGGTTCCTGAAATATGAGTTAAATTAATTATGTTAGAAATAGTTCATCAGGAAGTAGTTTCAGATTCTATTAGGTTTGCAACAATGTATCGTCTAGATGAGTACTGATAAGATTTTGAGATACTAGTCATTGTGAGTGGTCACGTGTAATCATTTAACTTTTAAATTGATGATGATATTGCTGCCAACAATTCGCATGTAGTATTATGTGTTATTTTTCGTCGGCCTTCATCTAAACTACGTCATCACGAACATTTACTACATTTTTTGATCACTTTTGTACTCATTGTCGGATCGAGTGTTAAAAAAAGATAACAATCTAATTTCCCTCTTTGTTTTCATGTATTATTATAATTTATTGCACTTATTATATAAATTTATGATCTTTCTGAAATCTTTAGAGATTTCTTACGCATTCAATGATAAATAAATGGCAGTACCTGCATATCGTGATATGGTGAAATGAACTTTTGGACGTCTTTCAACCAAGATTCCCATTTGGAGCACTGGGACAATATACTATAGACACTGTAAAGCGGAGCGTAGCCAAGGAAGGTGAGGAGACAGTCGCCGCCTTCTTCTAGAAGATTGTAGATATTTCTAAACGCTTTCCTGAGACAGAATATTATATTCAATTTAGAAATTAATAAGTATCATAATACCATAATAGCAAAGAGATTCTATATTTCGAAATTAAAATGAACAATCATATTTTTAGGCGAATTCAGTCACTCAAAATTTAAATATTGTGTTTTAACGTTCAAAAGTGCCTGGTCTAATTGAAATAAAAGATTTTGACTTTAAATTGAAGTAGACTAAAAACTTACTCTTGATTTCGTATCCAGTGCAATGCATAAAAAGAGAACACATGATGGAATGCTGAATGCATTTCTTCAGGCAGATCTCCTTGGATGTCCATCACTTTGAATATGGTGACTTCATCACTGTGATGTTCATTTGCATATTTCACAGCTTTTTCACTTATGTCACACGCGACTAACTTCTTATAGTTACTAGGCATGTATTTCTTTAAGATAACCGTGACACTGCCATCACCACAACCTAGGTCAATAGCGCTGTCTCCAATGTTTTTCCAGTTCATTTTCTTTGCATATTCATTAAGACATTGGACTGCTGCATTCTTTTGCATAGAATTAGCCACGTTATACAGTTCTGGATCGTTCATTGTGATTCTGTAAGAAACGAATAGTTTAGGTACGTATGCAGGAAGTGGTGCTAAGTAATTTGTTGTTAATGTAGTTTCCAGATGATTATCAATTTCTTTTCATTCGAGCCTCAAATAGTTTTCCTGTTTGTGTCATGTTCTAACATTGTTACAAGGCGATTTCGTACTAAGCTAACCGAAAATAGACTAGCATTTATCATACTGAGATCCGCCACCTTTGGTTACTGCTAGAGACGAAGCAAATCCTAATTTCGCCCGGATTATTTGCGATTGCAGATTCATTACAAGCATTTTCGTTTACACATAACGACTATGAAGATAGGTGCCCAACATGTAACCTCCGATGTGCGGTACATCAGATTCAGCTCAAAGCAGGAGATTATGGAGATTATCAGAGCGGCGGGTCCTTTTTGCCAGGATCGGGCGAGACCTGTCTCTGCCAGCAGTAGTTACGGCTATGCTGGCAGAGACAGAAAACTGGAGGGAAGTTGCCACCTTTTGTGAGACTGTAATGTCCCAAAACGAGGCTGCTGAGCGGGATCGTGAGAGTGCCGATCCCTCACGTCGAAGGCGTCGAGGAAATAACCGCCGCGGCGCCTAATATGTTGATTTCCTGCCTACAATATTGGTAGTCAAACCTGGGTCATGGGCGCATAGAGTGGGGAATCTAGGCGCTCACCTAATGACCTCAAGGATGACGGTGGCACAGTGGTCACGCGCCGCCGTGCACTGCTCAGAGAGGTTCTAGGAGAGTCACATGGGTCTCCATAGGGAGGTGTCGTAACAGACGTCGCAGTGTGCGGGCTCCGGAGTTGGTCTATTAAGTGGACCCGGTGCCTCTTTCAAGTGCGGATGGTGGCCACCGGGGAGGTTTTAGTGAGGTAAAAAATCCCACACTCCCTAGTCTTTTCCCGTCAACAAAAAAAAGGAGATTATGGCAAGTTCCTAAAGTGTGTACCACAATGATCTTAGCATAAGGTTTGAAGGAACTACACTATAAAAAAATTCGCCGCTTTGCGGGCTCTACATTCACGTGGCGGGGAAATTATTTTTTTTTGCCAAAATGTTCATAACGAATGGAGAACCGTGGAAATCAGTTTCGTGCGTTCTGGAGATATAGCGTCTGGAAGGAAAACCCGACTTATTTTTATATAGTAGATTAAGTTCATTGACAAGAGCGTTTTTTGCGACTTACATGACATGAAGATTTCATTGTTTTATCTATACTAATATTATAAAGAGGAAAGATTTGTATTTTTGTATTTTTGTATTTTTGTATGTTTGTAATGAATAAACTCAAAAACTACTGGACCGATTCCAATAATTTTTTCACCATTAGAAAGCTGCATTATTCAGAAGTAACATAGGCTATATAATATCACGCTAGGTCCTATAGTTGTGGAGCAGTAACCAAAAATGTTTTAAAAACGGAGGAAAAGTGTCGTTTCTGAGGCCTTCCGTGGCGTGCGCTGGGCATATAGTTAAAGTTATACAAAAATGCTCTATGGATGAATTGTTCATCTTAACATTCTTTTTAAAAAAGTCTGCGAGAGCATATGTCTACCTTTTATAGTTTACCCATAACAATCGTTTTAATGAATTGTTCAATCGGTTACCTTATGACTATTAATTCATCCAAAAGATACCTATTAGGTAAGTACTTACCTGCTATTTCAAAAATACATAAAAAAGGCCCGGGGCGGCGCGCGGCGTGAAGTGACTAGCCAGCCGGGCACATACCGCGAATCCCGATGATTCCGACGGATTTACCTATATCCTTTAAAAGGTTACAGTTTCCTGTGAAGACATCGTTTGCCCTTACGATAAATAAATCACAGGGGCAAACTTTTTCGATTGTTGGCGTCGACCTAAGAAAAGAGTGCTTTTCTCATGGGCAGTTATATGTAGCCCTTTCTCGAGTAGGATCTCCTAAAAATCAATATGTTTTGTTAGCACCTACAAATACCACTGCAAACATAGTTTACAGTGAAGCCTTAAAGTAAAATGTAAATATTACGATAATTTGATCAAACACATAAAACAAAGAACTTTAACAAAAAAAAACAAAAATCTTTAACAAAAAAAACCTTAAAACAACAAAAAAAACTTAAAAAAAAAACTTTAACAAAAAATACCTTAAAACAACAAAAAAAAAAAAAAAAAAAACCTTAAAACAATAAAGAAAAACAAAAAAAAAAAGAAAAGATGTAAATATTTTTCAATAAATGTAAAATAACAATTTAAAAACAAACTTTTACCTCAACCAAAACAAATAACAACAAAATAGGTAGGTTCCTATTTAAAAAGAAAATAATTAATTAAATAAATGAAATAAGTAAATGAAGTCCGGAAAAATGTTTTCAAAAGGTAAATACTTCCTAAATAAAAAAAAACTGAGAATAAATATAAATAAAACGTAAAACTATGTAAAAAATCTTAAGTCCCCCCGTGCGAAGCCGGGACGGGCCGCTAGTCTATACTATCTATACTAATATTATAAAGAGGAAAGATTTGTATTTTTGTATTTTTGTATTTTTGTATGTTTGTAATGAATAAACTCAAAAACTACTGGACCGATTCCAATAATTTTTTCACCATTAGAAAGCTGCATTATTCAGAAGTAACATAGGCTATATAATATCACGCTAGGTCCTATAGTTGTGGAGCAGTAACCAAAAATGTTTTAAAAACGGAGGACAAGTGTCGTTTCTGAGGCCTTCCGTGGCGTGCGCTGGGCATATAGTTAAAGTTATACAAAAATGCTCTATGGATGAATTGTTCATCTTAACATTCTTTTTAAAAAAGTCTGCGAGAGCATATGTCTACCTTTTATAGTTTACCCATAACAATCGTTTTAATGAATGGTTCAATCCTTATAAAAGTTTGCTCTAGATAACTTTTGAATTGTTCAATCGGTTACCTTATGACTATTAATTCATCCAAAAGATACCTATTAGGTAAGTACTTACCTGCTATTTCAAAAATACATAAAAAAGGCCCGGGGCGGCGCGCGGCGTGAAGTGACTAGCCAGCCGGGCACA
Organism: Spodoptera littoralis; assembly: GCA_902850265.1. NCBI lineage: Eukaryota > Metazoa > Arthropoda > Insecta > Lepidoptera > Noctuidae > Spodoptera > Spodoptera littoralis. The sequence goes on from LR824539.2 coordinate 6,926,821, forward strand.
TACCGCGAATCCCGATGATTCCGACGGATTTACCTATATCCTTTAAAAGGTTACAGTTTCCTGTGAAGACATCGTTTGCCCTTACGATAAATAAATCACAGGGGCAAACTTTTTCGATTGTTGGCGTCGACCTAAGAAAAGAGTGCTTTTCTCATGGGCAGTTATATGTAGCCCTTTCTCGAGTAGGATCTCCTAAAAATCAATATGTTTTGTTAGCACCTACAAATACCACTGCAAACATAGTTTACAGTGAAGCCTTAAAGTAAAATGTAAATATTACGATAATTTGATCAAACACATAAAACAAAGAACTTTAACAAAAAAAAAACAAAAATCTTTAACAAAAAAAACCTTAAAACAACAAAAAAAACCTTAAAAAAAAAACTTTAACAAAAAATACCTTAAAACAACAAAAAAAAACAAAAAAAAACCTTAAAACAATAAAGAAAAACAAAAAAAAAGAAAAGATGTAAATATTTTTCAATAAATGTAAAATAACAATTTAAAAACAAACTTTTACCTCAACCAAAACAAATAACAACAAAATAGGTAGGTTCCTATTTAAAAAGAAAATAATTAATTAAATAAATGAAATAAGTAAATGAAGTCCGGAAAAATGTTTTCAAAAGGTAAATACTTCCTAAATAAAAAAAAACTGAGAATAAATATAAATAAAACGTAAAACTATGTAAAAAATCTTAAGTCCCCCCGTGCGAAGCCGGGACGGGCCGCTAGTCTATACTAATATTATAAAGAGGAAAGATTTGTATTTTTGTATTTTTGTATTTTTGTATGTTTGTAATGAATAAACTCAAAAACTACTGGACCGATTCCAATAATTTTTTCACCATTAGAAAGCTGCATTATTCAGAAGTAACATAGGCTATATAATATCACGCTAGGTCCTATAGTTGTGGAGCAGTAACCAAAAATGTTTTAAAAACGGAGGAAAAGTGTCGTTTCTGAGGCCTTCCGTGGCGTGCGCTGGGCATATAGTTAAAGTTATACAAAAATGCTCTATGGATGAATTGTTCATCTTAACATTCTTTTTAAAAAAGTCTGCGAGAGCATATGTCTACCTTTTATAGTTTACCCATAACAATCGTTTTAATGAATGGTTCAATCCTTATAAAAGTTTGCTCTAGATAACTTTTGAATTGTTCAATCGGTTACCTTATGACTATTAATTCATCCAAAAGATACCTATTAGGTAAGTACTTACCTGCTATTTCAAAAATACATAAAAAAGGCCCGGGGCGGCGCGCGGCGTGAAGTGACTAGCCAGCCGGGCACATACCGCGAATCCGATGATTCCGACGGATTTACCTATATCCTTTAAAAGGTTACAGTTTCCTGTGAAGACATCGTTTGCCCTTACGATAAATAAATCACAGGGGCAAACTTTTTCGATTGTTGGCGTCGACCTAAGAAAAGAGTGCTTTTCTCATGGGCAGTTATATGTAGCCCTTTCTCGAGTAGGATCTCCTAAAAATCAATATGTTTTGTTAGCACCTACAAATACCACTGCAAACATAGTTTACAGTGAAGCCTTAAAGTAAAATGTAAATATTACGATAATTTGATCAAACACATAAAACAAAGAACTTTAACAAAAAAAACAAAAATCTTTAACAAAAAAAACCTTAAAACAACAAAAAAAACCTTAAAAAAAAACTTTAACAAAAAATACCTTAAAACAACAAAAAAAAAACAAAAAAAAACCTTAAAACAATAAAGAAAAACAAAAAAAAAAGAAAAGATGTAAATATTTTTCAATAAATGTAAAATAACAATTTAAAAACAAACTTTTACCTCAACCAAAACAAATAACAACAAAATAGGTAGGTTCCTATTTAAAAAGAAAATAATTAATTAAATAAATGAAATAAGTAAATGAAGTCCGGAAAAATGTTTTCAAAAGGTAAATACTTCCTAAATAAAAAAAAACTGAGAATAAATATAATAAAACGTAAAACTATGTAAAAAATCTTAAGTCCCCCCGTGCGAAGGGGACGGGCCGCTAGTCTATACTAATATTATAAAGAGGAAAGATTTGTATTTTTGTATTTTTGTATTTTTGTATGTTTGTAATGAATAAACTCAAAAACTACTGGACCGATTCCAATAATTTTTTCACCATTAGAAAGCTGCATTATTCAGAAGTAACATAGGCTATATAATATCACGCTAGGTCCTATAGTTGTGGAGCAGTAACCAAAAATGTTTTAAAAACGGAGGAAAAGTGTCGTTTCTGAGGCCTTCCGTGGCGTGCGCTGGGCATATAGTTAAAGTTATACAAAAATGCTCTATGGATGAATTGTTCATCTTAACATTCTTTTTAAAAAAGTCTGCGAGAGCATATGTCTACCTTTTATAGTTTACCCATAACAATCGTTTTAATGAATGGTTCAATCCTTATAAAAGTTTGCTCTAGATAACTTTTGAATTGTTCAATCGGTTACCTTATGACTATTAATTCATCCAAAAGATACCTATTAGGTAAGTACTTACCTGCTATTTCAAAAATACATAAAAAAGGCCCGGGGCGGCGCGCGGCGTGAAGTGACTAGCCAGCCGGGCACATACCGCGAATCCCGATGATTCCGACGGATTTACCTATATCCTTTAAAAGGTTACAGTTTCCTGTGAAGACATCGTTTGCCCTTACGATAAATAAATCACAGGGGCAAACTTTTTCGATTGTTGGCGTCGACCTAAGAAAAGAGTGCTTTTCTCATGGGCAGTTATATGTAGCCCTTTCTCGAGTAGGATCTCCTAAAAATCAATATGTTTTGTTAGCACCTACAAATACCACTGCAAACATAGTTTACAGTGAAGCCTTAAAGTAAAATGTAAATATTACGATAATTTGATCAAACACATAAAACAAAGAACTTTAACAAAAAAAAACAAAAATCTTTAACAAAAAAAACTTAAAACAACAAAAAAAACCTTAAAAAAAAACTTTAACAAAAAATACCTTAAAACAACAAAAACACAAAAAAAAACCTTAAAACAATAAAGAAAAACAAAAAAAAAAGAAAAGATGTAAATATTTTTCAATAAATGTAAAATAACAATTTAAAAACAAACTTTTACCTCAACCAAAACAAATAACAACAAAATAGGTAGGTTCCTATTTAAAAAGAAAATAATTAATTAAATAAATGAAATAAGTAAATGAAGTCCGGAAAAATGTTTTCAAAAGGTAAATACTTCCTAAATAAAAAAAAACTGAGAATAAATATAAATAAAACGTAAAACTATGTAAAAAATCTTAAGTCCCCCCGTGCGAAGCCGGGACGGGCCGCTAGTTTTAAATACATTTTGCAAGATGCCATTTATTTTAAAGTCGACCTTTCCCGGACACACGTGTTGCATATTATTATGTAGGTACTTCATATTATTACACGATATCCCGAAGTAAATAACACTGCACACTATTAAAAAGCCAAAAAAATATATTAACGATGTAGGTACCTAGTTCTATTAAATCCTAAAAATGGAAAGAAAACCGGCTATAATAATAATAAAGTATTTAGATTATGACTGACTAGCGGCCCGTCCCGGCTTCGCACGGGGGGACTTAAGATTTTTTACATAGTTTTACGTTTTATTTATATTTATTCTCAGTTTTTTTTTATTTAGGAAGTATTTACCTTTTGAAAACATTTTTCCGGACTTCATTTACTTATTTATTATTTATTTAATTAATTATTTTCTTTTTAAATAGGAACCTACCTATTTTGTTGTTATTTGTTTTGGTTGAGGTAAAAGTTTGTTTTTAAATTGTTATTTTACATTTATTGAAAAATATTTACATCTTTTCTTTTTTTTTTGTTTTTCTTTATTGTTTTAAGGTTTTTTTTGTTTTTTTTTTGTTGTTTTAAGGTATTTTTTGTTAAAGTTTTTTTTTAAGGTTTTTTTTGTTGTTTTAAGGTTTTTTTTGTTAAAGATTTTGTTTTTTTTTGTTAAAGTTCTTTGTTTTATGTGTTTGATCAAATTATCGTAATATTTACATTTTACTTTAAGGCTTCACTGTAAACTATGTTTGCAGTGGTATTTGTAGGTGCTAACAAAACATATTGATTTTTAGGAGATCCTACTCGAGAAAGGGCTACATATAACTGCCCATGAGAAAAGCACTCTTTTCTTAGGTCGACGCCAACAATCGAAAAAGTTTGCCCCTGTGATTTATTTATCGTAAGGGCAAACGATGTCTTCACAGGAAACTGTAACCTTTTAAAGGATATAGGTAAATCCGTCGGAATCATCGGGATTCGCGGTATGTGCCCGGCTGGCTAGTCACTTCACGCCGCGCGCCGCCCGGGCCTTTTTTATGTATTTTTGAAATAGCAGGTAAGTACTTACCTAATAGGTATCTTTTGGATGAATTAATAGTCATAAGGTAACCGATTGAACAATTCAAAATTTATCTAGAGCAAACTTTTATAAGGATTGAACCATTCATTAAAACGATTGTTATGGGTAAACTATAAAAGGTAGACATATGCTCTCGCAGACTTTTTTAAAAAGAATGTTAAGATGAACAATTCATCCATAGAGCATTTTTGTATAACTTTAACTATATGCCCAGCGCACGCCACGGAAGGCCTCAGAAACGACACTTTTCCTCCGTTTTTAAAACATTTTTGGTTACTGCTCCACAACTATAGGACCTAGCGTGATATTATATAGCCTATGTTACTTCTGAATAATGCAGCTTTCTAATGGTGAAAAAATTATTGGAATCGGTCCAGTAGTTTTTGAGTTTATTCATTACAAACATACAAAAATACAAAAATACAAAAATACAAATCTTTCCTCTTTATAATATTAGTATAGATAAAAATTTTAGCACTTAAAGCTACATTGTTTATGACCAAACCGCAAAAAAGAACATGATTGTGAACATCTAAAATTGTTATTCTCAAAATTGTAATATCCTGGTTTAAATAATACAAGGTCCAAAAACATAGACGGAATTAATATCGAACATTAGTGTCAAATTTTATTAATTTTTAAGCCTTAAAACAAAAAATTAGGATTTTCAAAAAGCAACCTTGCATTATTGATTTTATTAGCTCAAAATTTCTTGTTTTTTCATTGCCAACATGTTCATTATCTGTCTTATATGATTGTAGCAGTTACTATATAGTATATAAACTATATATAGTACCCATGCGTACAGCGTAATATCAGCAGGATATCACTAAGTAATTACATAATTATCTACTAGCTGTTACCTGTATCTGTAAAATAATGACTTCGGGTAGAAATTGGGTTTTTTAATTGTCTTTGCAAAGGTATATTCTACGGCTGCACTCCTGTAACAAATGTCATCAGAATCGTTTCTGTACTTAGGTTATATTTATTGAGAAATGAATTTATTTTATTTATTTATTTATTTTACACTTTAATGCACACATAATAAGGTACATAAGGCGGACTTAATGCCATATGGCATTTTCTCCCAGTCAACCTTTGGGTTGAAAGTAAGCTCAGCGAAAATGGGCTTGTGTAATATGCAAACAGAAACAAAATAAATAACTAATAGTAATAATAAATACTGTATAACATACTGTATAAAAATATATAATACTAGCGGCCCGTCCCGGCTTCGCACGGGGGGACTTAAGATTTTTTACATAGCTTTACGTTTTATTTATATTTATTCTCAGTTTTTTTTTATTTAGGAAGTATTTACCTTTTGAAAACATTTTTCCGGACTTCATTTACTTATTTCATTTATTTAATTAATTATTTTCTTCTTAAATAGGAACCTACCTATTTTGTTGTTGTTTGTTTTGGTTGAGGTAAAAGTTTGTTTTTAAATTGTTATTTTACATTTATTGAAAAATATTTACATCTTTTCTTTTTTTTTTGTTTTTCTTTATTGTTTTAAGGTTTTTTTTGTTTTTTTTTGTTGTTTTAAGGTATTTTTTGTTAAAGTTTTTTTTGTTGTTTTAAGGTTTTTTTTGTTAAAGATTTTTGTTTTTTTTTGTTAAAGTTCTTTGTTTTATGTGTTTGATCAAATTATCGTAATATTTACATTTTACTTTAAGGCTTCACTGTAAACTATGTTTGCAGTGGTATTTGTAGGTGCTAACAAAACATATTGATTTTTAGGAGATCCTACTCGAGAAAGGGCTACATATAACTGCCCATGAGAAAAGCACTCTTTTCTTAGGTCGACGCCAACAATCGAAAAAGTTTGCCCTGTGATTTATTTATCGTAAGGGCAAACGATGTCTTCACAGGAAACTGTAACCTTTTAAAGGATATAGGTAAATCCGTCGGAATCATCGGGATTCGCGGTATGTGCCCGGCTGGCTAGTCACTTCACGCCGCGCGCCGCCCCGGGCCTTTTTTATGTATTTTTGAAATAGCAGGTAAGTACTTACCTAATAGGTATCTTTTGGATGAATTAATAGTCATAAGGTAACCGATTGAACAATTCAAAAGTTATCTAGAGCAAACTTTTATAAGGATTGAACCATTCATTAAAACGATTGTTATGGGTAAACTATAAAAGGTAGACATATGCTCTCGCAGACTTTTTAAAAAGAATGTTAAGATGAACAATTCATCCATAGAGCATTTTTGTATAACTTTAAATATGCCCAGCGCACGCCACGGAAGGCCTCAGAAACGACACTTTTCCTCCGTTTTTAAAACATTTTTGGTTACTGCTCCACAACTATAGGACCTAGCGTGATATTATATAGCCTATGTTACTTCTGAATAATGCAGCTTTCTAATGGTGAAAAAATTATTGGAATCGGTCCAGTAGTTTTTGAGTTTATTCATTACAAACATACAAAAATACAAATCTTTCCTCTTTATAATATTAGTATAGATTTTCATTGTTTCAAAAAATAAACAATTCCACTGACAGGAGTTTTAGCCGTACAGTGCCCGCCTCGCGAATAAAAACTATTCTATTTTTGCAAATCAATGTTGTACTTAATTTCAATCAAAAAGATATATTCATTTAAAATATAGAGAGTCGAATTGAACGCATAGTTCCCGGTCACGTATGATTTTCGGGTTGAAAACTTTTAGATGTCCTTTCCGGGTCTCAAACTATCGCTGTACCGAATCTCACCAAATAGGTTTAGTGGTTTAAAAGTCGAGTGTCCCCCTTTTTTAAACGTCCTTGTGGCCACTGATAATCAAGGGCCTCTTCACACACGGAGAAGAGCATCACCACGCTTGTTCAATTCACGGTTGGCGATTTCAAACTTATAATTAGAAATTATAACTCCAGGTTTTCTCACAATGTTTTCCTTCACCATTTGTCAGTGATGTCTAAATAATCTTAGAAAGTACATATAACTCGGAAAAGAAGTTTAAAACTACGCAAAGGATTTTTATGCGGTTTTTTTTAATAGATAGAGTGATTCTTAAGGAAGGTTTATATGTATAATACAAGCATATTGTACGCACCCGTGCGAAGCCGGGGCGTGTCGCTAGTAAAAAATAATTTAAATATAATTTTACGCAAAATTATTTTGTTAATTCTTTTTAAAATAGGTTTGCCATATTTTATTGAGCTGAGATCTGAATGGTCTGTTCGAATGGATAAGACATCCATTAAAGACTGGGAAAAGACTGGTTAGTTGAAACTAAAAATAAAATACAACAATAAAGAAGGAAGACAAGATTTAGGAAAGTGTGTATAATTCGTAGAGATATGTACAAGCAGATTTAGATAGTCAATAGAGGGAGACAGTAGGCGAAACAAAGGGCGGAAAGCTGTGAAATTAATTACGATATAAAACACCTATTTGAAATGGGTATTACTTAAGCTCTATATTACTAAGTCTATTTTGCTAGATTATAATTTCGTCACTAATTCGAACAATTTTAATAGAAGCATGTATCTTTTTATTAACCCATCCATTTTTTTTGTTTCGTGTTCATCATCATATTTTAGTCATAGAATATTTCTCTTCATTAATATAGAACGTAACATCACGCCTTTTATCCTCAAAGGGGTAGGCAGAGGTTCACATTATACCATTGTACAATGTAACATCCACTTTTCACTATTTATGTTATGAGTCCCATGTAATAGGGGGTGAGCCTATTGCCATATACCGGGCACAGTTCCGGACTCCGTGCTACTACTGAGAATTTTTTAAAAACCCAGTAATACTTTGCCCGACCCGGGAATCGAACCCGAGACCCCTTGCTCGGCAGTCGCAATTGCGACCACTCGGCCAACGAGGCATTAAAATAGATTAATTAGTAATTCGTAAATATAAATGGTAGGAAATTTATAGAATTTATTCATAATCATGGGTTTTTATTGTTTATGAATTATTCAATACAAAACTAACAGTAGGTTATTAAAGTCTATAACTTTAATAACCTACTGTTAGTTTTGTTTTAAGTTACAATGATGAGATTCTTAATTTTATTTTACTTTTTTCAGTATTGAAGAAGGTATGACAAGTATGATAAGACAAGTGCTACGGGTTATAGTACTAACAGTATAGACTGCTAAAAGTATACAATGTAGTAGACAATGTATTACAAGTGCGACGAGGCAAAAACATCAAATCAGTATATGAGATTGTCGCGGAGGACTTAACAGGTTACCGGGGCTCCATCTTGACGTGCAGGAGAAGGAACGGGGTGATTTTTAGTCAGTAAGAGTCTGACACTCCCTCCCGCCTCACCCAGGCGGGAGCAGTCATTCGATGATCATTCCCCATTAAAAAAAGTCTAAGAGATTGACACTGATATTCGTAAATAGTGTCAAAATTTATGTCAACTGCATATATTGACTTTTCTATTCACTCGTCCGGACTAGCGTTTATGCCATTTGTCATTCTGTTTATAAATAATTAAAACAATTGACTACTTTATTGAATGACTTTTTCTTTCAGACTCGACGGATTTGACTATTTGTAGAAGTCCGAGAGAAAATTGAGAAAATATGCATTACGGCACACAGAGGGTCATGGCGATCCGAATGATCCGCGGATACCGCACGATCTCCGGGGAGTCGGCGAACCTCCTTGCCGGATTACCGCCGTGGGATCTGGAGGCGAAGGTGCTCGCGCGCGTGTATCGCATGCGCGCGGACGCACGTCGCCGGGGCGAAACTCCGCTGCCGCGCCAGATAAGTGCGTGGCGGGATGAGCTCCGGCGCGATCTCATGGCGGAATGGCAGCAACGACTGTCGCAACCGAGGGCTGGGCTCGCTGCCATTGCAGCGGTAAGACCCCTCTTTGAGGAGTGGCTTGAGAGACGCTACGGCGTCCTCACCTACCGCCTGACGCAGGTCCTCACCGGACATGGAAGTTTCGGGAGGTACCTGTGTCTGATGGGGCGGGAGGAAACGCCCGGGTGTCATACTGCGAGGACCGCCCTGAGGACACGGTGGAACACACCGTAGCGGAATGCCCTGCGTGGGCTGAGCACCGCCGTGCCCTCAGGGAAGTGATCGGCGATGGCGACCTCTCGCGTCCGGGCCTAGTGCAGGCCATGATGCGGAGCGAGGGGGACTGGGATGCCGTCTCCTCCTTTTGCGAAGCAGTCATGCTAGCTAAGGAGGAGGCGGGACGCGTGAGGCAGCAAAGCGCTGCCTCCTCACAACCCAACCATCGCGAAGGACACACCGGGCGTCGGGGATCACGGGGCGATCTCCGGCCACCGTAAGCGCGGGCCTGCGGACGGCGAGCATGGGTGGCTCCCCGTCCGACCAGAAACAGACTCGAGCGTACGGCGCGTTGCGTTCCGCGCGCGCCTCAAAGAGCCATCAGACCACCACAGATGGGGCCCAATAGGGCCGATGCCGATTCGGAGTCGCGGAGAACCTAACGGGTAACCGGGGCTCCGGCTCGACGTGCAGCAGAAGGAACGGGGTGGTTTCTAGTCAGTAAGAGTCTGACACTCCCTTCCGCCTCACCCAGGCGGGAGCAGTCATTCGATGATATTCCCCCCTTAAAAAAAAAAAAATGCATTACGGCAAGCTACGAAAGTAGTAGACGTATAATTTTGATTCTCCTATAGGTATGAATGGTTAAAGTATTGTTTATTTATTCTAACTTTAACTGACATTATAAATATTTGATAACAAATTAACGTTCATTATACATTCACATTACATAGAGTTATTTTTTTTTGTTAATGATCTTTGTCACTTTGTTTATTTTCTACGTTTATATGTATGTACGTACGTCATTATCTACGTAATAACTTTACAAAGTCAGCTAAATTATTTACAGGATATTAGTTGACATAAGTAATGAAGTTTGAAATGAAAATAGTCGTACAGAATTAGACTTATTATCTTACTTAGTTGTTTAAGTTACAGAGGGATCATAATGAGAAAATATCTTTCGACATTTCGAACTTTGTGTCGTTTATACAAATAAATTTTAATCAAATCTTCACTTCTTTCTTCAGTTTCTAAATTACGATTGTTGTATCACATGTACTAATAGTTGAAAGTTCTACCGACCTTAGTTTTTGTTGCGAGTTGAGTGATATTGTAATTGATTTCGCAGCTTCGTCCGCCTTTGACCCGAACATTAGCTGAATACAAAATGCATTGCAATGCGTGCCTGCACCATCTTTCTCTTATTATTGAAAAAAAATCTTACTGTCGTCCTCTCTCAATCAGTCAGTGAGTGCAATGCCCTACGAATTTACTGCCCAAATGTTTAAATTATATCTTATCTCTTTTTCTTACGCATTTATTTGATAGGAAAGAACGAGAAGGGTATAAGTCGTTTAGTCATCGCGACGGTTAAATGCGTCTCTTATTGACGTCCCAATGTTTGGGGCCTTAAGGCAGGTTATGACGAAGGTCATCAAGCAGTTGTCGTAGGCTTAGAAATGATACTGGTCATTGGACGATATTATGAATATGACAGGAATTGTAGTTGCTATGTTATGTTTCTTCTCGTATTTATTAATATTAATGTTTCTGGAATGATTTGTTCATTGATAACCTCGTTGACTGGGAATTAGTAATTTACAAATCATTATAGTGGTGATCGGTACTTGATCGTTCAACTGTTCTTTATAATTTAATTATTGAAAAGTAAATGCGTAAACATTTTGCTAACTTGTTGGGCCATATAATTTTTGTAAATACATAGTACCAAATATTTGTCTGATATGACATATCGTCGATTTTTATTTAGATGAGTAGCCATAGTGAGCCGCCGACAATTTTGAATCGAATTTATTTCGAATCTATTTTTAATCCATTGCTACCAACCCTAAAATAAAACTATAAATAAATCATAAATTATAATGTATAATTTCATACATAATTAACTAATTTAGGGAACTTAAAATTACACATTAATACAACATTTATAGATAGTATTACAGTCATCGTAGCCATTCTATCTACTGCTACGTCTATATTCCCCAACATTTTACGTAACCGCGATGTTCTTGAGAAGCCATCTATCATTTGCCTTATAGAAACGTTTTGAATCATAAAGTTTATCGCGTAAACCGATGAAGTGTTTGAGTAGCAAGAAGGTTGGTGTATAAAGTTTAACTTGCTTGAAACAGATGGCGCTGTACTAATATACAGACACACGTATACTACGTATGTTCGTAGCGTTCGCGTAGTACTATAATGATCTCATGAAGTTATTGTAATGAGTATGGTTTAAGGTTTCAGTTATAATTGTTTAAATTATTTTATTTTGACTCAAAGGTTGAGTTGTAAGATGGAGAATTGAAGTTAAGTTTTTGCGTATTTCTATCTCGTACTGTTTATTATAAGTATTATTAGTGGTTGTTACCGAAAAATGCATGACATTATTAATTAAATATTACCATCTTTAGAAACAGAAACAATTTTTGAATTAAGAATACACTGGAAGGTTGGTTGTCATAAAATAATATTTAAATAGTTGTATAACTGGTTAGCAACGTATTTGTGATTTCTCAGGCTACGATGATCAGAGATTATACGTTAACTTCTTCTTCAGCCGTTCTGTTGAGCATGCTCAAAAATGGTCAAAGATCGAACCCCGTCGATTCGCAAGCAAGCCCGAAATAAGCATTCTGCTGTACAACAACGATGACAATATAACCTAAGATGTGAAAATTGATTATTAATTATAAAAAAAATCATTTTATTTAAAACTTCAAATAACTTATTGATTTTTGGACTATTGTAAGTTTTATTGAAATCGGCCAACTTAGCAAGGGTTGACGCGTCATGCACACATAAATGTCCTACAGTCGGTGGCGCTGTGTGTTGGGTTATTCCGTTCCCAATAAAAAGGTTGACCAAAACAATTGCTGATACACACGTCATACTCGTGAACGGGTGCCTTCTGCTGGGTTAGGTCGGCTCTCCCATCTTGTTGGTGGGCTGATTTCGTAGAGCCGTCGAAATAGAAATAGATAAAAAATGCCTAATTATTATGTAATTTATACTTTTGGTAATAATTATATATATATATATTTCTTTACTTTATAAAATTGATTAGACGTATTGTAAAAAAAAAAATGTATGATAAGGGCACGGACCAAGAGTCCGTGTAGAATGAATCTATAACATTATAAAAAAAACTTCAGATACTTTAAGACGATCCAAAAAAATTGCTTTATTTTCAATGTCGCAATGCAAATAGTGGACAATATTAATGTAGGTGGTACCTAGCCAACTATCAACAGGTAGGTGCGATGGTATTGCATGAAACTGTTTGCGATCGCTTTCGGGTTCGATTCGAACCTACCCTACGCTATGTAGGTACAGTCACTGAAAGATATGAAATGAAGAAGAGTTATTTCTGGTGAGCATTTTATACTAAGAAGCTTTTCTTGTTAGAAATGATTAAATTTTGTCTTTTTTATGGCATAAACCGGTAAACGAGCAGACGGATCACGCGATGGTAAGCAATCGGCGTCGCCCATGGTCACCTGGAACACCAGAGGCGTTACAAGTGCGTTACCGACTTTTTGGGGATTAGGAGTTTGAGGATCGTTTGGGATTCAGGGGTCGGGGATATTGGGGAAGGGAAGGGTAATTGGGCCTCCAGTAACCTCACTCACACGACGAAACACAACGCAAGCGTTGCTTCACGTCGGTTTTCTGTGAGGCCGTGGTATCACTCCGGTCGAGCCGGCCCATTCGTGCTGAAGCATGGCTCTCCCACACTTAAAACCATTTGTGATTTTGTTGTTATGAGATCGACTTGAAAAAAGAAAAACAAAGCGTATGTAAGGTGGAAGCAGAAGAAGAGAGACTGACAGTCAATGAACAAAAAAAAACTGCAGGATATCTTACAGCTTAATTAACCTATAATGACCTATATACAACAATAAAGTAGGTATTCGTATAATATTTGGCAAAATACATAAATTATGAATTTGAAATCAACAGACGAACATTTTCAATAACTAAGACATTTTTAAGAACAACAGAGTTTCGTTTCCGCGTTATTAATATTACTACACACAATTTAGCATTAAAAAATAATTGGTAACCTCAGTCTAGACAAACGAGCTTGTAAAGACTACCTATATCTGAAACTAAAGTAGTAAGTTAGTAAGTAAGTTAATACAGTTTTTACGATTAATTAGCTGTGAGCCGCACATAGCCGCTACTAAAGAACGAGAACATGAAGCAAAGAGCATAAATCACGAATAAGTTTACAGAAATCTATAAAAAGGAAATATCCATAAACTACGTACCACTTGACAAAATAAAATAAGAAACTCTGACGTCAAGAAGGTCCTTACAAATAATAAACTTATTTCCCTATAACGTCTCAGAAAGAAGAAAAAATATCTGAACTCGACATCGTTTCAACACATAGACGGGACAGTCGTACATACAACATTATTTACTGACTCACACACAGACGAAGCTACCTATCAACCTAAAGAATACCTAAAAAATACACAAAAAGCTTTTTTCCCAAGAATAAGCGGGACGGAGTACGGATCTTATTTTTCCCGTGGACGTTTCAGTCGCTCTGAGGTGGGGGGTTGGAACGCCGCGGTTGGAGTGTGAGTCTTCCGTTCTCCCACCGCCCCCTGCAATAATACTGCGTCACTATTTTGCGCCATTACCTACACTCGCTTCCTATTCTATAAGTAGCGTGGCCTCTAGAACGTAACGTACGAACTTCCAAGTTACCGTTCCTTGGTAGGCGGACCACCACTCATGTTGTAATCGAATCGATTATACAACTTTAGTATCGATTTGCGAGTTCGGCAGCCCTTGACCTCGTTTCATTAACAATCTATTTACAGTTGGTTTGATATCAATATCAGGAGTTGTCTACTCGACAATATTATGATCAAGACCTTTTAATAGAAATTCCTTGGGATATCGGCTTCGATTCTGAATAATTTCTAGTTGGTTCAAGTTCCTTAAAAGTATTTTGTAGCTAAATACATGTTATGTTTAGGATTCCTTTATTTGACACAAGCTCATCCATATGATTTTATTTTAATTGAATGAGATTATTGATTTGTTATTTGAGACATTTAAATTCTCTTTGTCTTGGAATAAATTCCATCTAAAGTTACAACTTAAAAAAGTGTAGAGATTTATATTTTCCTATCGATTTAAAAAAAACATTCCACACATCTCGTTAAACATACTTATATGTATAACAAAGTATTTTATCGATAAAACAGTAATCGACGTAGATTCTCCTTTTATATCCTAATAAGTTTTCCCAGTTACAATAAGTAGAGTATAGAGTATAAAATATAATTTAACCCTAGTCTCGGATTTCGCAGGGTTACGTACTAAATCTGTAGGATTTCGAGTGCTAGCGTTTCGTGGAGCAAGCCTGCTTTATATGTGTTGCACTGTTCCAACTCTGTACCGGGGCCGTACATACACCTACCCACCGCTATGTGGCAAATAAATATAACTCTGCAATTTATTACAATGTATGTTAGGAGTTATTTTTAGTATACGGATTTGACGGCACGGTTGGTGCGGTGGCTGGGCAACCGGCATCCGCGTATCACGTATTTGATTCCCGCACGGAGCAATTCTTTGTAATTTGTATGATCCACAAATTGTTGTTCCGGGTCTGGGTGTCATGTGTATGTGAACTTGTATGATTGTAAACACACCCACGACACAGAAGAAAATCCTAGTGTGGGGCAATGCTTTCTTTAATAAAAAAAAATATTACAATTTTGGGAACATTTGAGATTTTTCCTTTGGTAAGTACTAGATTAATTTACTTAAGAAACAGTAATGACATAACACAATGACTGAATGTAGGATTGTAGGCGTCTAAACGTGTTTCGTAACTCGAAGCGTAGGTGATCCTTCATTTTTTTCAGTTCGATTAATTAGGTAACAGCGTTCAACCTTTGAACGTGTTTAAAAATATTTATTAAACGAAAATGTAGGTATAAATTGTAGGATTACATTTTTATATTAATGTCTGTCTGATACAAGGCAATGTTCTGTTATTGTACCCATTATATTGAAAAACTTTTACAGAGCTTTTTTCCCATTAAGAAAATGTCAACGCTATGATTTAGTTTAGCCTATGTTTTGTTAGAAAACTTGTGGAGTATCAAAAGAAACAATATAAAATCGAAATTAAATGGAATCTGTTTAAAACTAAACGGTGAACGACACCAAATTAAGAAAGAAGAAGAATGAAATGCATTTGACAGCTTTCTTGGAACCCACTGAATACTAGATTAGCAGTACAAAATATGTACGATGAAATTATGTGTCTCACAAATACCAAGGCAGGCAATAATTTTAGCAAAACAATGAGCTAAGCCTGAACACTGCAGCGGATGCTGCGCGCATACAAATTATTGACAATCGATATTTAAGTACTACACGCATCCATGCACGTTTAATTCGATAGTGTTCGCCGTATCGATGTCGCTTTAAATCGATACCTTAATTATAATTTGGAGCTGTTGTTATAAACAGTATGATTAACACGAGCTGGGTCAGAATTCATTAATACGGTTTGGTAGGTATGCCGACTTACTGGTCTATTTCGAAATACGTCATGCGGTTGATTTATTGCCACCAATCAGATCATAAAAATTAACTTTCTGAAAAAGTTAGTTTGACACAAAAAATATCGATCACCTTTAGTTATTGTAAAACATATAGGCGCCACTAGGACGTGAACAAGTAATAATGCATTACTAATCGAGAATCGTCTGAGACGATGCAACAAAAACAGTAGTCTCCTGCCCAGCTATGCAGGTGTTCGTCTGTATCAAATAGCTACAATGTTATGCTTTAATAAAACTTCAGAAATAGTTATGTATAGCAGACTGGAAATGCAACTATCTGGTCCGGGGACATCTAAACATACCTTTGCAGATATAGGCTTGGAGACAAAGTATGTACCACGTAGATAGTTTCGAACAATCCCTCCCAGTTTGACAACAAACATTGCTGTTTAGTTGCAGCGAGAGGAATCCCTGGTGCCGAGGAATACGCAATGAATGAGGGACAAAGCGGTGGGAGCGAGGTATGCGGTGTCGTACATTTGTTTTGGGTGCGGAGGTGGGTGTGAGGCGACGGTCCTTTGATTCTGGCGAGATTAAACGTGCGGCAGACGGTGGCGCCTCTATCGATTGTTGTTGTAATTACAGCGCTATCCTCGCCCAGTCGCAAATGAAATTGTTCCGGACAGAGCTAGCTGCGGATGCCAACGCCGTGTTACACTTGTCGCTGCAACATGCCACCACATTCTGAACTGTAAAACCTAGTACTAAGGTGTCACTCCACGGTTTTAGGGTCTCTAGAAGTACGGGGAGAGTTGTGGACGCATTATTGCATACGATGTTGTATCGTGTTTTGATGAAATTCTCACGGAATGCTTTTAGTGGTTTCGCGCGGTTTTCAATCATTTAATCGATCCTGGGCAGAGAGAGGACAGGAAGTTAAGGTCTTGTTATATATTTTTTAACAGCAACGTTGAATTTTGCGGTTGTTCATTATTTTTGAAAGAGCATCTAAAGTACAGGTTATAATTATGCTATACAAATATATCCATATATTAACAACTACTCGTAGCATTTCCTAAAAGCCTCATCAATAGAATATAACATACCTAAAATGATACCAGAAACCTCTTAACAAATAAGTACACAGCTATACGAATGATCACGACTGCGCACTGAACGCAATTCGAGGACAAATCCACATCCGAATCCGAAATACGAATGGGAACAGAGAGTGGAATCCAATAAAACATTCGTAGCCCTCGAAACGTATCTACGTCTACGTGACGTAGACGCCTCCCCGAAACGCATGCGCACCACACTCGTACAGAACAAATGGACAATTCCAATTTCAATTGTAGAAAAAAAATAACCAATTCGAAATGGAGAAGGCTTCGCAGCGACCAATGGGAGCGCGTACAGTCGTAATGCCAACTGTGTGGGCGGGGCGAGTGATATCTAGCATTGGAATGTTCGTTGTATTTGTTTTGCTGGATCCGAAGGCTTTATTGCATGGTGTTTGAGCCTCTTTCCCCTTGAGGGTGGTAGCGGCGGAAAGCTCGGTATGGATTTGGGATGAGGCTCTTCACATTATGTACCGAGTCGTTTGCAACCTACGGATCGGTGACCTACATATACTATTGTGGTATGGGTTTATTTTATTGCTACGTCTTTGTAGATAGAGGCTTTCATGAAAATATCATGTAGCTTCATTACGTTAATGCACTGCTTCAGTTTCATAATTAAATAATAATAAATAATAAAACATAATTAATAAAAATAGAGGTAAATTAAATATCTCTCAAAATATAATCTACAGAGATCAACTTGAAACCTGTAATGAAATCAAGGAGTGTCTCCGACTTTATGAAACTGTGAGTATTGATTTTTCGATAGGGAAAAAACGAAGGCAACGATCTATGCAGATCTGGAGTGCTCTCGGCACATCAGATGGCACCGGCGGGCAGCCTCCGCAGACAATCGAACGGTGGGGGAGCCCCCCACTGGAGGTCGGGGAACTGCCACAGATTATATAGCGCGATCATTGTGCCAAGAGATGTGACCGTAGGTTAAAACGTATGAAGAAGTTTCGGAGACTATTTTATACAGCACTCTACCATGTGGATATGATTAGTTGACACCTATCAATGTGGAATAATAAGATTGACAAGCTGGGAGTAAACTACATGAGTGATATAAATAGCAAAGGAAATGAGACTTGTAAACATAACCTATTTACTGACTTAGCAGTTCGTATCAGTAACGTTTAGATGATTGGATAATGCTTCTCATCCTCCTGAGACAGGGATCAGAAATTAAAACTTTTTAAATTTTCCAAATATGATACCTAATTCCAAACAGTCCAGTGAATAAAAAAACTAAACCCAAAAAAGACAAACAAACTAAATCTCGAATGGAATACACGTAACATAATCTTTGGCGATATCGACCCGGCGGCGGCGACTTCCCATTCTCGAAGTAAAACACGGCGGCAAGGAAACCGCGGGATAAACCACCCACACCCCCCCTCCCACCCGATCTTTACGTTTCAGGAATAAATATTTCAGAGCGTGTGCTTCGGAAGTTAAAGTTATGTATCGCCCACGCCGGTAACAATCTGAGAATGAGAAAAGCTCGCTTTACTTTTATGTATGTTCGCTTTATGGCGTGTTTTGTAATGTATAAGCTTGAGATTTTTTATCTTTTGTTTATATGGAGACATTTTTGAATGTAGCTGGAGTTTTAGATGTTTTTAATATTTTTCTTTTGTTGGGAGATTAGAAATCCGCTATTTTTTCGTTTGTCTTAATTTTATAAGTAATTAAATTTTTGAGTTTTAATGTACATAATATGTATTCACAAATATCTAGTCTTGTTATTTTTGTCGTATGTTAATTAAATTATTGATTTACGGGTAAAATACCAGATATCAGGTAATATAATTTTTTTATGTTAATAGAGGTACAATACTGCTTTTGAAAACGAAAAAGTAGGTACTGTAAGATTCTTTCAACTTGGGGATCCTAATCAGACTTCTGAACAATTAATTACATCTGTGTTAATATGAATTATGTACTATTACGGGGATTATCACAGATTCAAAATACTTAATATTCAGAATAATGAGTCGTCTAGTACGTTTATAACTTCTGCGTAAATATGCATTCAAGCTTGTACTTGCGATGTAGATAAATATAAAACGGGAAAGAACCCGTACAACACATAAACGTAGCAATGATTTTATTGTTTTCTATAACTTTTCACTACATTGGAACAATTATTTCAAGGTACTATTAGTAGAAGTACACGGTAGATTATGCGTATTAGGACCTTAACAACACTAATATAATTTATAAACACGTTATAGAATAATTAAATCGCTGATGGATGGTACGTACAGACTTTATGCAAGTTTAAAGTTAAGATTAGTTAGTTCAACTGTATATGTTAATAGTACCAGGGTAGCATAAAGATGCTAGAAGTAGTTAAATAGATGTTACAATGCAACCACACGTAACGTACGCACGCATACAATACTACACGTATTGGCGTACACGTAAATTTGCATTATCATGAATTTATTACTATACGACAAGGTCGCCGATAAGGATTTTCTTCGCCCATAGAAAATCTAGGCCGGCCGATAGAAACTGATGCAAAGGTTTTTTATAAGTTATGCTCGTTTTCCGGCCTATGTGAAATCGGTAACTCTTATTTAGCTTCAAATAAGGTCGGTTTTCGTGGCTCATTTTGCCATACTCTTTCTTTTTTGTTTTATCGTTGTAAAGTTGTAAATATTGAAGGCATTTCGGTGGTGAGCAAGTTGAAATAAGTGAATGAAATGTGAACAAAACTTAGTTGTTCAAATTCACATTGAAACTTAGCATTCATTAGTTATCAAAACAATGTTAAACCTGATTAACGTAAACAATAATTGTTCCTTACGCGACATTACAGCGATTAACGTTTGCGAATGCTACATGCCAATGTAAGTTATTCAAAGTTTTTAATTGATTACAGATTCAATATACGATTAATAATCAAGTTCTCAATAATAATTGACCACTTAGAGTACAAATAGAAAAAACGTACAAACTTTCATTCCAAAATAACCTCAAACACAAAGTCACAACACCGTATAAAAATAGCAACGGAACAAGAGACAATTGTGATAAAATGTTAACACTCAATAAACAATCACTTCATTTAAATTAAAATATCGGTAATAGACA
The DNA here is from genome assembly GCA_902850265.1 of Spodoptera littoralis. Lineage (NCBI taxonomy): Eukaryota > Metazoa > Arthropoda > Insecta > Lepidoptera > Noctuidae > Spodoptera > Spodoptera littoralis. The sequence goes on from LR824539.2 coordinate 6,947,004, forward strand.
CTCACGTATGACTTCCCTCGACACTGAACTTTAATACATTCGGAGTGCGCTACTATCAATGATGTAAACTGAATTGATTGAATGAACTGTTCATATACGTATTTATACGGGAAAAACAAACGACGTAGTGCAAGAAAATACAGTTTATAATTTGGTATGGCGTCTGAACTACGCATTTGTAGGCAGCGAGTCACATGTACGAGTATTTATGTCCTCGCATACTGGGTGTACTATGTCGCAATCTAAGCCATAAATTGCATTAACCTCCAATAGTCTAATTGAATGTACTGGATCAATACATTTCAATAACTACCTTCTACTTCATTTACCCTTTTCTAAACTATTTTCTATCGTGAACAAACAGGACCGGTATTTTTAATGTCAAACAGACTGATAACTGGTTTTTAATGATGGATCGTTTGCATATAATGGCAATTTTGTATTCATTAGTGTTACTTACTGCACATAATATGTACCAATCTAAAACAATAGACGAACAAAACATACGTAAACAATTACAAGGTGCAATAAAAACTGCAGTCATGAAAATATCTGCTCTCGTTTAATATTTTATGGACTACCAATAAAAATAATGATGATACAAAATGTACCTACATAGATACGTATTTCAGAAATGTTGACTGCTTACAATCTTGCTTAGTTACTCTTCAAATTAAGTCATCTGGATAGTCTGTGTTAACTAAATATCAATATCATTTACTTTGCCGTTAACCAGTCGTAATTTTTACACATGTCATGATTGTTTAAAGTAAAAGGTTTAATAAAATCGCCAAAAATAAAGGTAAATGTTTTGTAACTATCGTGAGACATAATCATTTTTAATTAATTACTCGATTGGTTTCAAGCCACATTAGGGGCTTATACTCATATTTTTATAGGAAATAATTTGAATGAATTTGAAATGTAGGCGTTAGATATGAAGTTGGAATTTATTTTTATATAATGGGTTGTATAAAATTAAAATATATTTGTTGCATGCAAGCCATAATAATGGTCCCAGTTACGTAATCAATGGTTTAATGACAGACAAACGATGACTAACGTTTATATTGTTTCGGTTTTACATAATAATATTTATTTTATGAGTTAAGCGATTTTATGGTTATTGTCTGTTGAATGCAATTACCTTGTTTCGTAATACTTTTCTGATAAATTATAAAATTTTGAAATATAGATGCAGGTAGTGAAAAATAATGAACATAATGTTAGCAAACGAAACGTAGGTACCTCATATTGTATTGAGTTTTCACACTGATTTTTTAAAAATAAATGTTAAGTGACTTATTTATCTTTCTGGTGTGTTGTTAGATTAACATAGTATATTAATATTAAGTAATTGCCATTTATAAGTACTTCATTTCAATAGATCAGAAATGAGATATTTTAAATTAATAAATTCAATATGGAAAAAATAATTTTGAGACTTCGGGTTTAAAAGTTACATTTGCAACCACTAAACCGATAAAACATAATAAATAATCCCATAAAATCTATGACGCTTTCCGAATGACATACTCAATGATTTTACCCATTAAATCGGTCGGTCAAATAAATCCCATGAGATCACTGTCATAAAGACGTACATAAAATCATATAAAGAAACCATTATGTAATCGTCATAGAAGACTACAGTTATAAACATCTATTGCACTAGGCAATGACGTGCCGCATTATGTCATAGTTATGAACAAAACTATGGTATAACAATGCACGAAATATTTGGTATAAGTCGCACCAGAATTTGCACGTGTAAGGTTAAACGCGTGCGCATTTACGGCACTCACAATGTTTCAGAAGCAAATCGATTTGATGGACATTCTTGTTCATCTTAGCATTTGACGGGTTATTTCGGGTCACTGCATAGACAAGTAAAACGCGAAACATGTTAAAAAAATTCCGAGGAAAAATATTAATAATATTAATATTTTTCCTCGGAATTTCCGGTCTATCATCACTGACAGGACTATTATAGCCAACAAACCTGATATAGTGGTGTTAGACCGACAAGTGCGCCGCACGATGATAATCGATATCACTATTCCTCATGATGAGAACCTCGTGAAAGCTGAAAAAGATAAACAAATCAAATATCTTGATTTGGCTCACGAGGTTGTCGACATGTGGAATGTAGATTCGGCTATCATTGTGCCGATAGTTGTGTCGGCCAATGGATTAATCCCTAATAGCCTCGACAACCACCTTAGGAGGCTAGCGTTAGGCAGTTGGGTCAAGGGCCTGATACAGAAGGCAGTTCTCCTTGAAACGGCGCGCATTGTGAGGAGGTTTCTGTCTCTGGAGCCCTAACCACCGGTAGCTTGGACCATGCTCCCACTACTGGTTGGCTCCTATTTTTATATTTTTAAATATTATTTTTATACTGTAGTATTTAAAAATGTAATTTTAGAGAAAGTTTAAATAAATATATGGAAATATTAATAATATTAATAATTTTTTGCCAGAGTCTATATTTCCTGAAGGGTATAACCTGGGAGTCTGCAAGGCCCGAGTGAATAGGTTGCTTATGGCACGACGTGCTCCATCGTAGACTGCATCATCGCTTACCATCAGGTGAGATAGTGGTCAAACGTCGCCCCATCAAATATATATAAAAAAAATATTAATAGTGCTGACTCTAGAAGTTATCATTTCACGTGGTATGTCCAGGTTTGATTTGATCTCATTATGGTAAATCTTACAAGGAGTCTTGAAATGAATGTCACCTTGTTAGACATCCCGTAGGTAATTTATACCTATGGAGTGAACTACTCTTGGAAAGAGCCCAATTGATTTGATAGTAATAATTATTTTTTATGTCGTGGTAGCCCAGAGGTTTAAGACGCCCGCTTCTCATGCATGAGGGCGTAGTTCGAAACCTACCAACTTTCTAAGATTATCTAGACACCACTGACAAACGGTGAAGGAAATATTGCGAGGAAACCTGGGCTTATAAATTCAACCAACCCGAATTGAGCAAGCGTGGTGATTAATGCTCAAACCTTTTTCGTGTGAGAAGAGGCTTTGCTCAACAGTGGGCATTTATAGGCTATTGTGGATGATGATGATGATGATGTGTTTGTTATTCACATCTGCTAATCTGTTCTTAAGGTGAAGTGGTACATACTACTTGTAACATAGTACTTGTATTTCTTATTTCCATAGTAAAGAAAACATCACAAGTAGAGTACAATAAAGTTGAAAGCAACAGTTTGATGTTTGTGGGAAGTCTTATCGATGCGTATTGTTGAATATTATTAAAAGCTGTTACTATAACTAAAAGTACTGCTTCGATTAAACTGATTGTTGTACTTAACGTAACTTAGCTTTGTAGTTTTGAAATGTTAAGCGTAAACAAATGGGCTACCTAAGTTAAGTACATTGCTTAGCACCTTACTTGGTACTTTCTAACTAGGTGTATGTGCATTTTATCGACCATTTTTAAATTAATAGTAATGCATTGCACGTTGCAATAACTATTACTAGTGTAAAACTAGCTGTTGCCCGCGACTTCGTCTGCGTTGAATATAAGTTTTGGACATAACCTTTTTTTGTATCAGTTTTTCAAAATAAAAATAGCCTATGTTACTCTTTAGTACAACAGCTACTCGCCAGTATAAGTGTCGTTGAAATCGGTCCAGCGATTTCAGAGATTAGCCAGTATAAACAAACAGACAGACAGACAGACACAGTGACAAAAATTTAAGAAATGGTATTTTGGTATTGGCGTCGTGTGTATATTCACAATACATGTAGTAAAACGCGGTTATTTCACTATTACAAACATACACTCCAATTTTAGTTATCTGTTGTGTATTAATTTATGACTGCCTTGTTGGCCGAGTGGTCGCAAGTGCGACTGCTGGGCGAGAGGTCTCGAGTACGATTCCCGGGTCAGGCAAAATATTACTGGGTTTTAATAAAAATCTCAGTAGTAGCTCGTAGTCTGGAATTATGCCCGGTATATGGCAATAGGCTCACCCCCTCTTACATGGGATTCATATCATAAATAGTGAAGGGCAGGTGTTACTTTGTACAGTGGCATAATGTGCACCTCTGCCAACCCCTCCGGGCATAAATGGCGTGATGTTATGTTATGATATTAATTTATGGTAAAGTTCCTTAAGATATGATAATAAGAAGTATTAGAATATCGCAGTAAAACGTATTATAAATCTGTAAGAAACTGAAAACCGAACCAATCCTGTAAAATTTCAGCATCGAAATAATGTTCTATATTTTAATAGTATTCACTCTAAGTACTTAAAACATGTTATTATTAAATACAATTGGCAAAATGATGTCAGCAATTTATTAGTAATTTACATCATCGTATTCATGCCTTTATTTACCTAATGAATACTAGTACCAGTAAAGTCAAATTGGTCATTAAAATAGTCAGACGTTGACGAACAGTTAGCAAGCACATGAAGCTACTCTCTTATAACAAATATCTTCAATATATTTTAAACTTTAAACATAAAATGATAAGGTTGTAAATCAATTAAATATAAATTGTAGTAACTTGATCTGCTGCTGCGAAAATTTGTAAAGAAATAAATATTTATAACACTTACCAAGTAAACCGCGTCTTTGTGCGAAACTAAGTTAATGATACATTGACTGTTCACTTAAAGTATTTAGGTCAGATATATAATAAAATGCGCAGTGAACACAAAAGCTTATGTGCGCAGTGTTTCGTAGGTCAGTTACAACTATATATGATTGAATCAGCAGCGCATGTGATATGCACTCGTAATTACAGTCCCACTAAAGTACTGCTTGACCGGACCGGATCTTGATTTATTACGATTGTTATTGATTAGCCATTTATTTTAATATTCTACTTGATTGTACTGTGCATCTTTGTACCCAGTATATATTATGTCTATGTGTTTATATGGAAATTGAGAGCACTATGTTACGTTTGTATTAATAGGGCAGGTAGAGATGTACATAGGGAGAGATACTCATATATTAAATTCATTTTTTTTATTATTAAATTGCCTCACTTTAGGATTTTCTCCTGTATCGTGGGTGCGTTTACAAACATACAAGTTCACATACACATGATGGCTAGACCCTAGTGCGGGAATCGCACCCGCGACACGTTGCGCGGCAGCCGGTTGCCCAGCCATCCAGCCAGCAACCGTGCAGTCAATTAGATTCATATTACATTCAAATTGTCACTAGTTTCGTAAAGTTAGTAAAGTTGGATCTCCTGACTGAATGCTTTGATCTCTCTCGATACTAAATTCTTGGTAGTCATGCCTGTTATTCAGGTTGGAAATTATATATACAAATTTATGTAGTCAGAAACTGTTTGCAGTACCCTTTAAATTAATTGACTCTCTGCTATATGGAACAAGTAGGTTTTAGCCACTTTTAACGATAGATAGTACTCAAATGAATCAGTACGGGCACGCAATTTAGTCAGCATAGTACCTACATTATAAGTCACGCGATAAAATCTTGCTAAGCAAAGAGGTTAAATACTTATCTATTATTAAAATAATAGTAATAGTATTTCTTAGTATTCTCATTTAGTACTTTATTATCATGACTGGATAATGGATATCTTTGTGGTTTTTCCCTATAAGTACTTGTAAATACCTAATTAGCTAAATAATGACAGTGACATTTTCAAGTTTAATTATTATAAATTCGTCTTTATCGCGATGTCATGATTTCTTCCGGTTGTACTTGACCTGCGATGACTTTTACCATGATTATGTTTAGTAAAGTGATAATTATACATTGTTGTGCATTTACTACGCCACTGATAATGTTAAGGCGCAATATTGATTGTGTTGTGTTTACATTCTATTGTAGCACTTTTTCCAAAAAATACTTATACGGAGGACTGTGCGATTTGGCAGTTTGTGTTTGTATGTTCATTTCTTTGGTTAAATAAATATACCATTCATAACTTTTATCCCCGAAGGGGTAGACAGAGGTGTACTTTACGGCACTTATGTCACTTTACAATGTAACTGTTCACTATTTATGTTATGAGTCCCATGTAATAGGGGGTGATAAATATACCATTCTCAATTAAAAATAGAGTTACGTTTGTGCATGTAAATATTTGTACTATATTATATGCCTGACACCATAAGACCACTGTAAAGTCTCAAACCTTAGACAATACTAAATATAATTTAACCTAGGTAAAAACATAATCTTACCTTTTCCGATTTCCTTGATATATAGTATTGTTAACAATGTAGTTTAATAAATATATTTAATTAAATTCGAGATCCTCGATTTTAATTTCGCGACCAACTTATTTCTTTACAAATGTTATTTGCTATCTGTATTTTTTTACAAACGACACTTTTTTATGGCTAGTTTTAAACTTCAATTAGAAACAACCACTAATAAGATGTTGTGTTTCCTATGACAACTGACAGATAAATAAAAAAGAAATATAAAATAAAATCACCTTTGTACTCGCGCCTTGTTAAGTACTTAAGTACTTAGATATAGGTCTAACTAGGTACTAATAACTTGGTAACTGCTATATGCGGAGAATTACGGTGCAGTTTTATATTATTTCACACTAGCTTTTACCCGCGGCTTCGCTCGCGTCACAAAAGGATAAAAAGTAGCCTATGTGACATATACCAATACACACAGCGCCATCTATACCAATACTTTTGTTTTCCCTCGGGCATATCTAATTTTTCCGGGATAAAAAGTACCCTATTATTTAATCCAGACTTCTAACTTTACCTCTGCAAAATTTCAAAGCAATCGGTTCAGTAGTTACGTCGTGAAGGCGGACAAACAAACCAACAAACAAACTCACTTTCCGATTTATAATATAAGTAAGTAATGTTTTGTTAAGTTTTTCTCTACTGGGTTTTTTCCAGTGATAGTTCCTTTAATGGAAAATCTTGTCTTACACAATAATCTTTGTTATTTGGTTGGCATTGATCTTAGAAACCATGTAACTGAAAAACTCTAAATTCGACAATATTAACCGTATCAATTATTGATACGTGTTCTTTCATGATATAAACTTAAAAATTATACCATACATTCGGTTAATTACATCCAATTGTAAACAATGTTAATAATTATAATATGAAAAAAATAATACGAAAATATTTTTAACCCTACAATGCGAGTGAACTAAATATTACGCTCGGTACGTAAATACAGCGGTCCTCAAGGCCGGTAATAAAACGCGGACTACGTCGTTAGTAATTGAAGTAAAACTATTAGTTTCGTTTTATAAGTTCGTGAGACAAATACCTGAGTAGTTATTAAGTGTCGAAGGCAACTAATTAATTGGAAATCTTTGGTACAACAAGTTCCTTGAGGAATGTTGAATGCCGAAGCGTGACGGTATGTCGTTAACATCTATATGAAATACCATCACGCATTGTCTCTGCCGGAGAGCGCAGAGATGTTTAATTAAATAATACATGGAATACTGTGTGTAGTTATGTTGGTATTATGAATCAATATTTTTACTATTTTAGAGCCTCGGTAAAGTTTGACATCAGCTGTTGACGTAATAGTTATTTTTTAGTTTCCATCTTGTTAGAAAACGTCCATAGAAGGTATGGTAATGAAAATAAATTTAAATGATTTATTTCAATTTTGATATTGTACCAGTACGCCTTAAACACATACTAACATCTATATTAGCTAAAGTCTGTTTTAACCTTCCTGCAAAAGAACTACAAAACGACCAAAATATTCTTAACAACAATGCTTCCACTTCAGTTCTTTGTGAGAGACAAAACAAATACATAAAGTGTTGTAAGAAAAATGCCAGTATCATGTGTTGTTCAAGGAGAGAGAATTAAGAGCGCCCCAGCCACCGCATTGGACATAGATAGACGAAACGTAAAGAATGATCACGACATGAGACAGCACATGTACGCGAGAAAAATACGCTCATTCTCTCGCTACGCCGACACAGAATAACTTTGGCAATTTAGGGTTGAATTGCTCAGCAGAACAATCTGAGCTCGTTTTCGATATAACTTGTTATTTTCTTTAATAATTTATTTAAGCGTTATTTTGTAATCTGTGTACGGAATATTTTCCACACCACATAGGTAACAGATTTTAACAATTGACGTGTGACACAGTTTAAGTCTATTGTCATGTATATAATAACCCATTTGCAAAATTTCAGGTGCTGCCAGAAAATTCATCGATAACAAACCGATGGGTAACTTTTTTTACATTTATGTAAATCAACCAATCGCCCAACGCAAACGCTCGAGACATTGCGATACGTTTTACGACAAAGGGTCGGAGAGACCGAGAAAAATCAGCGGCAATGACTAGACGATTCCACGTTACGTTCCTAATCCCGAACCCTTCCTCGCAATATGATTTGCGTCAGTGGAGATGCGTTCAGAACAGATCACCGGACGGTAACCGAGTGGAAAAAGCGCTTCTCATCGGGACCGTTACTGGAGATCGTAAGAATTCGAGTGGCGTCGCGTCGCCAAGCGAACTACGTTCTCAACGAATGGGCGCGCCCTGGAATAGCCTATTATTTTGTTTTAAAAACGCTCCATTTGTTAGATTTATGAGAATTATCGTGTTTTCAACTTGTTTTCAAGGTATTCCAAATAAATAATTACAAATGTTGAATAGGCATATGTTTATATTCTGAAACAGTTACGACTCGTTTCATAGCATTCTTAAAATTTCTGTAATTCAACCTGTACAGATATATTTGCGGCGTACCTTTGTTTATGTCTCTATTAATTCCAAAGGCGTCCAACCACGAGGTGGGTAATGTTATCATTCCATTAATTACAACATCCACCCCCCTGCTTTTTAAAAGTAAATTAATCCGATTAAGGGGGGAATCGAAGAACCCGCTCCGTCCGAGTTTATTCAGGCAACTTTCTTTAGAATAATTATTTTTTGTAATTAAATCCATCAACACGATTTTTTCCTAATGATTCTCCCGTGGGAGTCGGTGGGTGGCAACCGGGAATAGGGAACTTTTATTTTTTCTTTAATTTCATATTCTTAAGATGCTGTTCTAGTCTTGTTGTGGGTAAAAATGAATATAAATTGAGTTAAATATAGTCGACATTTGAGATAATAAAACAATTTTAATAATAAAGTTGTTTTATTAATCGGAACCCGGTTTCAAAAGTTTAGTGGTTTTTGTACCAGGTGATAAGGAGATTTACGTAAATCTCATATTAAAAATGACTACTACTTCATTTCAGTAAGATCAGGATTCATCTAGACTTTTATTTCATGTAAGTACTTATACAGATCATAAAATACATTTCAATTATAATAAATAAAATCTGCTTTGTATGTCGAACAATATTCGTCTGGCGGGCACGGGCGGTCTCTCAGACCCCACCCCCCTCACACCAGTGTTAATGATATCTCGCTTTTAAAGGGCACATCATTTACTTACTTTTACGAAAATTAATTGAAATGAGTTTTGACGATGAAAAGATGGCTGGCTATACAAAAGAGAATGGTGGCCGCTAGGTGTCGTTGGAAGATAACTTGTTCATCTTTAATTAATTATTTTGTGGCAAAGAATTTGTTTTCTTTGATATTCTAGGCCCTATTCATTGACTTTGCCAATTATGATTTCGATTAAGAAACTGTATAAATAAATTATTTAATGAATTTATCAAAAGTTGACAATATTACAAGTTAATTCTCAGACGTTGGTATTAAAATATGGTTAAGCTTCTTACGCATTATTCAATGTACCTTAACATTGCTTTTCGTAAATTAATTTTAGTGTACCTAGAACACGAATAAAAGTATCCTAAGTCAGTCATACACCTTATCATCAATCACAAGAAGGGACTGCCTAACAAATAATAGAAACAAATACTTCACAAAATTACTACAATCCGCTTATCACAAGAAAATTAACATTACGTCCATTTACCTATTTGATTTTGATTAGTTTTCCAAGTATCGTGGGCTTCTCATTTCGTGGAAGCTTTTAGGTCACATCTGCGTATGAAACCGGACCGGTATGTAGGCCACTCGTAATATATCGACATGAGGAGGTTCGCAGATTGATGAGCCGGTCCCCCCTCCCGTACGGACGTCCGGCGCGCCCCCACCGTCCCGCGGGGCGAAGCTCTATTGCAATAGATTGAGCCTGTTTTGTTTCCTTCTGTTGGTGGTACACATGAGGGTGCTATCGGAAGATGTCTGCGATAGAATTCTCTTTTTAATTCCTACGTAATTTGTACATTTTATTAAGGATATTTGATATCTAAGGTGTGACACCTTTTGCTTCGGTAACGTATCGTACGGAAGCGCTACGATAACATTTTCTAGTCCATGCATTGCAGAGTATAATTCATAATGCTATATGCAAAAGAAAACATTAGATCAATACTAAAACAACAAAATTCTGACCGTTTCGGGTAAGTAGTAAACAGCAACAGTCAATGGAGGTTTATAGCATTTGCAGGCAATGTGCCAGTGTCCTGTCCACTACTTTAGGACCAGTCTAAATGGCACTATAACTTGATGCTTCAGATGTTTAGTAAATCCATAGGTAGGTACTCATCATCCTAAACAGCAATAGCAGCAGCAATCATGACAGCAACAAAAGTTTATGTTCATTTACGAAATTAAACGTAATTGTACGGTAATAATTATTTGTCCCGTTTTCTTTAAAAAAAACTTGACTTATCACTTAAGTATGCCTAACCTAAATACTTGACAAGAAGACGATTTCGATTTATCCCAAGACTTATTTCATGTCGAGTTCTCATGTGTAACTTGTATCGTGTGAGTGTACAATCCATATGCATTGTCGAGGGATCTATTTATTTTCTTCAGGATAAATGTTTCAGCCCCTTGATACAGCCAATCATTTTGCTGGGAATTAGTTCTTACGTAAACTATAGATTCATACGCAGCGTGTGGATTATTTTCGCATTAATTTTATTTCATGGTTTTTTTATCTTTATAGTTTTGTTTTTATTGTGGAATATGAATAGAATTGTAGATATATGATAGTATAGATAGGACAGACACACAATTATAAAATCGCTAACATTTTACAATTGCCTTGGATCATAAACTGCATTTTTAATAACAAAATAACGTCATAATTCAGACGATTAAGAGAAGTAAAGATAAGTAACATAATAGCAAATACAAGATAGTGTTTATAAAGAAATACGGGGATTTCTAAGATGGGGTCTATTCGGGTCTGGTGAGGAAGCGGCCGGCGGTCGGGGGTCACCGCGGATACGATACGTTTCTCCCGGCTCCGGCACTCCGGCACTCCGGCTTCCCTACGGCGATGAGCTTCAACACAAATAATGCCTTTTTATGTTTTCCTTACATTGTGATTATGGTTCCCGGAAAATGTATGAAAAGTAAATGATGTGCATTTGTTTAGGCAAGTAATGTTTTGGATTAGCTGCTACGATGCTTTTTTGCGTTTTATTTGTGTAAACGCAGATTTCATTTTAAGTACATATTTTGTATTGGTTTTATCAACAGCCTATAAATGCCTACTGCTGAGAAACACGGAGAAGGTTTGAGCATTAATCACCACGCTTGCTCAATGCGGGTTGACGATTACAAATTTATAATTAGAAATTATAAGCCAGGTTTCCTCACGATTTTTTCCTTCACCGTTTGTCAGTGGTGTCTGAATAATCTTAGAAAGTACATATTACTCGGAAAAAGTCACATTGGTACTTGCCGTATGGTAGGTTTCGAACCCGTTGTGTTGGTTTATAAAGTACCTACATAACATTAGTCTATTTATTTAACTTTGCAAAATAACTTGTTTATTGTCCAGCTATTTGAATCAGGTCAAGAAGAGAATTAAAAAAAAGACTTTTATACCAATAAAAGATAAAGAATGCCATCCGGTATTAAGCTTGCCATTGTATAATAGTATGTACAAAAAGTGTTAAATAAAAATGTATAAAAAAACAGTCCCTTGTCCACATGTGGTCGCTGTAACTCTAACACACGCTTCAGTTGCGGTTTCATTTTAATGATTTTAAAGTAGGTACTACAAGAGTAGAGACGACTAGTAGAATAAACCATGTTCTTCAATAAAATACAAACCTCGCGTCAAAAATACGTTTTTATTTCGGGTTGTACAGGCAAGCATGGGCATCATGCAGCGATGCACCAATTAATAATGGTTAGTTGGCGACAACCTTCTTTGAACAAAACTTTAACGCAAGATTAGCATAGAGTAGAAAACCTGGCTTTATAACATCGGCTGTGTGCCGGTCCGCTTCGCTTGTAATTCCATACGAAGCATTAAAGTGTTAAGTTTATCGATGGCAATAATGCATCACAAGTAGCCGCCGTACTGTACGTAAGTAGGTAGTATATGTATGTGTCTACATACATTTGTCTGGCTCTGCTTATGTACTTTTAACTTGTATGTTATATAAAATTCATTTTAATAGATAGGTAATTGTGTCATTTTTTGTTGTTTATTAATTACTCTGGTTACCTAAATTAGAACTAGAAGATATTAAACATTTAGCGGCTACAGACCACGGAAGACCCGGAGACTTACCAATGGTGCTGATCGTCGCAGTGGTTTTAGTGAGGTGAACCTCACACTACTTAGTCTTCCGAAATAGCCACCTTTTGAAGGGTTCTTCTCGTCATTAAAAAGTAGGTGCCATATGTAGTTACTGACATACTTATTGAGTTAAATGGTCCAGTTTTATAAGTGCTTCATCATAATAGTTAATTGTAAAGTAGTGAATACTTAGGTCATGTGTTCTATAGTCACGTTTCATTGCCATATCTCTCACCGTTCAATATAACAAGTATTTCATATTCCAATCTAATATCGTACGTTATAAAATTCTAATTAAAATACTGTAATTTCATTGAAAAGGAAAAAATAAATCAGACATTCCTTAAATATTTACATAAGCAATTGTTTGCTAAGCTTATTAACATTAAATGCCAATATTGATTGAATTATAACAGTGTATTGTATGAGAATGAGAAAATTACATTCACATTCATTTAATAACACAAAGAAACAATACACATTTAGTTTCCAAGCAAATACAAATGTGTTTAAGTAGTCTAAGTTTAACAAAACACCTGTCTTTAAGGGTTAGGTTAAAGTATAGTTTTCACAAACCACATGTTTTACGTAAGTTGTCTATTTTTAGGCTATTCCCATTGGAAAACTATCTTATCATTATAATTTGTAACATGGTGTGAGTCTTTTGACAAATAGCTACATAGCATAAACTTTGAAATGATCGGCGGTATTTCCGAGCCGATACGACCATCAAGAAAAGAGCGTTTTCCTTTTTAAAAGACCCGCAACGAACCCGTGGCTCCTCTGGTGTTACGGGTGTGTTCATGGGCGGCGCTGACGATCGTTTATCATCAGGTGATACGTCTGCTCGTTTGCCTCCTATTCCAGAAAAAACAGGAATTCAATAACTCTCAATTATACTTTCAAAATCAGTTCCTAAGTTGTTTACTGCAATGTCTAGACTCAAAAGCAGTCAAGTACTAAATTTTAATAGGCAATGATGTAAGTATGTATGTACAGGCTGATGTTTTAGATCCCCGTCGATCACTTAAGATGTGTAAGCGGTTCACGTGACAGCTAATTCTTGTTTCATGGAGATAAGCTCAGCCAACACGCTTATAAAGAGGCTGAGAACTCACTATTGGCTTAGATTTTAGGTTATGTTAAGTTGTAAATGAATTATTTACTACAGAAGTTATGATTTCTCTTGAAAATGATGGATATTGATACAATAGTTATTGATTATTGCTGCTTAACTATGTAATATTTTATAATGAATTTATGAGTATATATTTAGGTACATATATACCTACGTACCACTACCATACCTACGTACCATGGGTACTGAAATTTTATTGCAAATCTTAGTACATGTTAGGGTATAATGCATAGATCGTTACGTTCACAATTTAAAGCCTGCGTAGGTATTTACTTCAAGAGAATCTTGAGTGAGTTAAAGCCTTTAAGATAATGAACATCGTACGTTATCTTGTATTTAGTGACGGCACGCAAATGAGCTACACCCTGTATCTATATTCTTATTTTTTAGGCGTAGAATTTCGTCATTGTAAAGTCATTAAGGTTTCAAATCTAATCTAGGTACTAAAATACGATACCACCTTAAAAGTTGTTACACCTGAAATTTCAAAATATAACTTTTAATCAAAAATAAATTTGGTATTTATTATGAAAGCACGAAATACCTTTAAGAATGATAATTCGTATCAATGATATTATTAATGGATATTTTGCGATTTTTTTTTCTTTAAAAAAAAAACGTTGCCCCACACTAGGATGTTCGCCTGTGTCGTGGGTGCGCTTACAAACATACAACTTCACATACACATGACACCCAGACCCGGATCAACAATTTGTGGATCACACAAAGTGTTGTTCCGTGCGGGAATCGAACCCGCGATACGTTGCACGGCAGCCGGTTGCCCAGCCACCGCACCAACCGTGCAGTCATTTTAACTAACTAGTCAGATTAACCTTTGTAATAAATAATTCACTAAATTCCCTACGGTAAATTTTCAAATAATTAAAAAGTATGAATTTCTATGAATTTTGAATGTGAGATAACATTCAAAATTGAATTAAATTGCCCGTTTTGATCTTAAAATTTTTAATTTAATTTAAAACTATTTAATTAATCTAGTCTTCAATGTAATTCTTACCTTTTAAGTTTATATTTTTGATTCAAATAATAAACACCTTGATACTGTACCTAGGGGCTATGCAATAAGAAAATTAACGTTTAATGAATGAATTTTCGTTGTTAATATTGACATACGATCTGAGGAGGGCCGCGAGCCATCTTTCCTTTGGATGCAATTATTATGCAAAACGATTAACATCTTAACAAGTGGAAGTGTTCATACCGACACCTCTAGCGATCGATAGTAAATAGGACACCTTGTAAGACGACCCTAAGATAAAATTGGAATACATTTTGAATATTTATCTGTTTTGTCATAATTAATTTCGATGTTACAAATATATGTCTTCGTACATTTAATTTCAAGAACAATACTTACGAACGACAACCTGTATTGTATTTTTTCAAAAACATATCTTAAAATCAAATGGAAAATGAGAGGTAAAAACATTAAGGAAATGAATAATCATTTTTTGCAAACATGATGTCCCATTACATAACGATTGCCTAACTTAAGTCAAAACAGTATTGATCCAAAACTACTTGCTAAAATACAACCTTGATTTTTATGTTATCATAACATTTATCATTCATTATCACCGCTTGATTGACAACATACTGCGAGACGCGAGTGTTTGTGATCAGTTGGTCAAATTCCGAGTTGATATCATCATTCACTAATAACATCTCGACAGTTCAATATATCTGAAAATACTGTCTAGTTTTGCTCGTCTACCACCTCTGTACAAGTTTCTAAGTTTATCACAGATCATTGAACAGATTAGATTATTATTGTATATAAAATACAGAGGTTTAAACAACATAATAATATATTTTTATCTCACGTTTGTGCAAGAATACAACATTAATTTTCCGTCATGAGTTTCCAAGACAAAGTGGTGCTGGTAACTGGTGGCAGCTCTGGTATTGGAGCAGCCATTGCCATCAAGTTTGCTGAAGAAGGTGCTAAAGTGGCAATAGTGGGAAGAAACCAAGAGAAACTGAATGATGTTGCGAAGAAATGTGGTAATCCTTTAGTGATACAAGCTGACGTCACCAAAGATGAAGACATCAAAAGGATTGTCAATGAAACGGTAAAAAATTTCGGTCAAATTGATGTATTAGTTAACAATGCTGGTATTGTGCAAATAGCAAGTATCGAAGCGGAGAATGCTATAGAAGTGTTTGACAAAGTAATGTCAACTAACTTGCGCTCAGTGGTATATTTGACCAATCTTGCGGTCCCTCATCTCAAGAAGACTAAAGGTAACATAATCAACATATCAAGTATTGCCGGAATTCGTGTGCTTTCTAAGGAAGGTTTCTGTTATGATACATCGAAGGCAGGTCTGGATCACTTCACTAGATCTATCGCACTCGAATTAGCTTCTAGTGGCGTTCGTGTGAATGTTATCAACCCAGGTCCTGTTAAGACTGATATCATGTCAAACATGGGTACTCCTAAAGAGATGGAAAATGTTATTTTGAAAAACATGCAAGGGATGACAGCTTTGGGAAGGATTTCAGGGCCGAAGCCATTACTGGTTCATCATTTGTGAGTGATAATGGAATGTTATTGAAAGCTGGTGTTTTTAGTATTAATTAAAAATTATGCTTAAAATGTCTTTTATTGAATTGTTCCAAATAACTACATAGCTTTGGATTAATAATCAGTCAAATATGTTTAACAATCTTAGTCTAGTTATAATTCTTCACAGAAACTGGAATTGTGCCTGATTAGTTTTGCACTTCATTCATATTACTTGTGAAAAACTAGCTTTATTTAGTATGAGTATCTCTACATAACAGAGCTGTATTAGCTGTAAAAATTAACACAACTGTTACAGTATCCGTATAACATAACAAGAGAGGCCCAAGAACTTTATTACAAACTTAAGCACTTCCATAAATATGTTTCCTTAGCTCTCTAAAATTGAAGCTAGCTCCGTAGATAAATCAGAGAGGAATAATGTCGGACAGAACCTTACAAGATGAAGCTTATAGCAAAATATCAGTAACACAAGGAGTATCGATTGATATAGCTGACGTGAGCGCTCATAGTGATCTATTTCATAAAGTACGTGCATGTGTATATAGGTACCCGACCGTCTATGTGTGAGTGCTCGTTAATCATAATTTCGCATGTTTGTTCGTGTGTACGTTGGTTCATATTATTATGTTTTGGGGATAAGAAATTAGTTAGTGGACATTAAACTTGAGTGTAGTTCCGATGAATAGTCTTGATATTAGTAGCTATCGGTCCCATGACTAGCGATATTAAATGTTTTTTCGAGACAGATAGGTACATTAAATAATATCATTCTATTTACACACGACAAAGTGAATTTAAACATTAATCAATTTTTGACAATATTTTTGCACAAACTTATCCTATGATTTGTTATTTTATATGGTTAATACGGTCCTTAATACCTATATGTAGGTATAGGTAGAAGTTGAAACCCTGTTGTTTTTATAGTTTAATCGCGATACTTAAACTTATGTGGTATCTTTAGCAAACACGGCGATAGTTCCCATAGCTCCTGTCAAAGTATCAAACAGAACAGTCGGCGTACACGAAACTTAGCAAGAAGCATTAAGGGCTCGCACATCGTAGGGACTGACCCGTCATGAAATTTAAATCTAGATCAATAACCGCGCTTATATCATTGTCTTCATTAGAGATAATTGGGTTCGCTCCCCAACGGCCGCAACTTTGTTTGTTCGTCGATAACTTGAGACGAATTTCTTGAACATTAACTTACCTACGTCATGTAGGTTAGGCAGTCGTTAGCCGAAATGGACGTTGCGATCTATTTATAATTTTAGCGGGAAGCCTCTCAAGGATCAAAGTAGTTGGGTGGAGTATCCATTGTGTGGACTACCTGTCATAATTAGATAATATAATTATTATTTTTAACCGATTGTGAGGAAGGTTTGTTTTTTATTTAACACTATTACCACTTTTTGGTCATATTTGTATTAAGTGTATGGTATGTTACCTTAACTTAGTAAAATCTAAGATAACGAGAAAGACCTGAAAAAAATTTTCAAATGAAATTGTAAAATGATTCCTACAGCTCTTGCTTACGTTTTCTATCAAATAAATTTTCGAAAGAAAAAGTACAATAGCCCTATTATCATAAAGCTCGGTAATTGTATTTCGTCTAAGTTGCTTGGAGACTGGTGTGTGGGTAATGCCGTCATTTGCGTCTCATATGTTTGTACACGGCGAGCAAACACGATTACCTGAAATTAGGTTAGTACGTTTTATGTTATTTACACTATCACCGGCGTCCCTAGATTTTCGCTCATTTTAAATTATTACTACAGCTTTTTATGTTGTTCTTGTGAAGTAATTGGATTTATAAATACTTAACGTTGTTTTACATGGTTTGTTTCGAGACTATAAAGTATTTGCTTCTTTGAATATGGAATATGGAATAGAAGAATAATTTGGTATTGTAAATAAGATCAATAGTCAAGGCAATCAATATCTGCAAGTTGTCTAGATTTTAGATTTTATATTTACTTTTTAAGTACTTACTATTTATGGAGCATATGCTTCGCAGTACCACTTCAGCTGAGAAAATCAGAAAAATATGTGTGAAAGACATGAAAGAAAATTTCCCATATCTGTCGTTTTTTTTGGTAGTTACAGAAAATTCTCAAACAGGTTGATATATTGTGATTCTTTTCCATTACGTTTTGGTATTTTTTTAAACAACCGAGCAGCCCTCAAGCCACTCTGTAAGCGCCAATGTTTGAACACTCTCGCATCGATTTCGACTCGATCGCTTTCTAATCCCCATTTTCTCGATGCCATTACGATTTTTCGAGCGCTCGCCTCACTCCATATTTCCGTGCATATCTCGACGATTCGCAGATCCATTATTTTTTATGGCTGGAATACACGATGCTTAGTAGAAGTATCGCCCCTGCCTACCGAGTGTTAACGTCTCGGTACACTTTGCTTAGGGGTGACAATGAACTTACGCAGAAAAAATGCAAACATTTACGAGCCATGGGTTTATAATGAACTAACTCAAACTCCACTTGTTTGCCGTTACACTACTACTTTATATAAATAAATGCAGTTTAAGTCTTTAAAGATATTAATGATAGTATTAGAGTTAGATATTATGGACATTTTCTAAGTAGATACTCAGTTGGTAGCGTCGCGTTTAAAAATATGATACCTTTTAAAACATTTTCAAATATTCATCAACTGTTTCAACTTAGGGAGATAGCTTAGTAGCTACCCGTGAATGAACGCTACCTGTGTCAATAAATACAAACTTTAGCGAATATGTTAGACAAAATGGTATGAATAATTCTTTAGAATTTTCTGATCTTAGTTTCTGAGTGCCTCTATAGTGCATTCCAAGTTTTACTATAGATGCACAAACATCAAAATTAAATGATTTATGCCATTTGTATTTACGGATGACTTCAATACGATGGGTGAGCAAGTGGACCGGAAAACCGCCCAATCAGTTTCTTTTCTCAGTTTCTAGTCACCCCAACACAACTCCCGACTCAGCCATTCCACTCAATACATTTTATCGACAAACGTCAGTGACGCTGCGTGACACTTATGTAAATATTTAAATACGATCCAGTACAAGCTATGAATATTTTAAACTCTAAGTAAACCACTCGGCTTTGTACTCCCACAAAGATACTCACACACCAATGAAAGAAAATCTATTACTATTCCGTTTGCAATAAGGTTGAAATTAGTGCATGAGATCAGCAAATGACGGTTGTGTTCTTGTATTATATCTATGCATAAAGCGATTTGATAAGTGCTCGCAAATTGGGGATCGATATTAAAGTGACGAGTTATGCTGATTGGATTTTTTCAAGTTGTTCCGAGGGGACGGTGAATAATTGAGTGCGATTTAGTTTAAGCGAACAAAAAATGGTTTTCGAATTTAATTTCTTATGAATAATTATAAAAAATCTACATATCGCCAAGTAATAACTTGCATTTTGCATTTATTTCGTGTCATCGGTTCAACTGTTATTGCAGCCGCCTGCCATTGGTTTACGGCTTTCAATCCTACGAGCGTAATTGCTATTATAATAGCAATAGGCACTTACAATTTATACTAATATTATTGACATAAAATTTAAATTATACTAACCTAATTTTATTTTGAACATAAAACTGAACAACTTTTCTCAGTAGACATTAAAATTAGAAAGCCAAGAGTATTTCGAACGAGCACAAGTACATTAAGGAGCGAGTCGTGCTTGTATCAATTGATCAGGCAGATCGTCCTCGATACCGCTACTCGATACCATTCACACAATCTCCGAGGGATCTATTCGAGTGGTACTCTAGCTTTCCGGATCTCATTCTTTTGTTGGCAGCACTCGGTTCGCGTCGCCACTCGACACCCGAGGATGTCTTTGTTATAATGTCGCTTTGATAAAAGGTGGGGACCAAAAATTTGTTGTGTTTCTGATAAAAAAATGATTTTTATTAGCTCGTGATGATAGTGGATTTCCTAGAGATAACGAAGTAAACAGCCATAGGTATTTTTGGATGCTAAACTTAATTGCTTGTTACCTACTTTTCTTTTTAATTATATAGCTACACTTTCAGTAAGGAAGCTCTTGGTTCATTCATTCCTTTAATAATCTCCTATCTTTTACAATAATACTTTTACAAGAAAGAACACACGTTTTGTGTAGCGTTTGGAGCAGAGGATGACTATTTTCATTGGTAGATCTGATTGAAATCAGTTGTACAGATTTATTCATCAATTAATCACACTTAATACTATAAATGTGAAAGTTTGTTTGTTTTGATGTTTGGTTGGTTTAGACGTTTGTCCGTTAACCACGCTGAAACTACTGAACGGATTTTCATGAAATTTGGCAAACAGGCAGGGTATGGATTGACTTAGTTATCCCGATAAATGCTCCTATGGAATAAAACAGGAATCATATTCTACGTGTATGAAATCGCGGTCAACAGCTAGTTAGGTATTAATACTTTCATTGTCAAAGTACAAATAAGTTAAATGTTAAATATCAACTCAACTTTCAACGTCGACTCGTTTAAAATTTTAACACCTAAGAGTATGTAACAGTACTCCAAGCAAGTGAAATGTTAAAGAATTTTTTTAAAAGCCACTACCCCCAGGTGGCGACTGGGTGAATACAAAGTGTGCAAGGCGGGCGATCCGCCTTCGCCCCTGTTACATGTCGATATGGCAATCTCAATATTTGGGTCATTGAGAAATTAGATAGACTAATCTCTATTAGACGTGGTGTAGATAATTGTAGAAAAAACTGATATTTGAATTGAATAAGACATAACGTATGAAACTATGCCATTCTGTATGTATAACTATACCTATAACTGTATGGAAGACGTACAATATAGTACCTACTGAAAAATTTAGGACTCAAAAATTAGTGTTTACAAATTTGCAGCGGATTCCTACCGGACAAACAGGTAATGTCTTTTCAGGAAGGATTCTATTGGTAAAAGAAACCAGATTCTTTCAATACACGAGATAGGTGAGTTTGGGCGGGCGAATGGCATTGATCATAATATCGACGGAGGCTTACGAGAGTGATAAATGGACGACCGCAGCGTCAGTGGTGGGATGACGCCGGCGCCATATTTAAATCGCTCCTGTCACATCCGCATATCGCATAGGTGGTTAATATGATAGAGAATTAGGTGGTTATATAAAATTCTTTGTTAGTTTTTTTGTGATGTTTTTATGAATTTACGTATGAGTCGGGGTTCGAAAAGGTTATGGTAGCTTTGTGATATCATACTGAAGAAATCTTTGATGAAACAACAAAAATGCTTTTATGATTGCAAATAAAATGTACCTTGACTGCCTCGTTGGCTGAGTGGTCGCAAGTGCGACTACCGGGCAAGGGGTCTCGGGTTCGATTCCCGAGTCGAGCAAAGTATTACTGGGTTTTTTTAAAATCTCAGTAGTAGCACGGATTTTGGAAATGTGGCAATAGTCTCACCCCCTATTACATGGGACTCATAACATAAATAGTGAAAAGTGGGTGTTACATTGTACAGTGGCACTAAGTGCTGAAATGTGCACCTCTGCCTACACCTTCAGGGATAAAAAGGCGTGATGTTATGTTATAAAATGTACTTATCAAGACAACAAGTAGGTAAGCAGACAGATAGATCGGATATCATAATAATTATGATACCCAAATAAAACAAAAGTAGAATTGTTAAATATTCTTGGTATTGCTATTTATATAATGTAACCAATGTGATTGTAATTTACATAGCTATAAGCATTTAGTCAAAACCAGTATCGAAGAGCGTAAACACCACAGAACCAACGAACCAAATAGGAAATTAAAATCATCAATCAAACTAAAAAATACAAAAGCCCCGTTTCCCATTGTCGCCGATATGTTTGCGCAAAAACGACTTTGTCGCATCACAGTCAAAGTAATAAAAAATCTATACAACGATATAGAAATTACTAGATGCGATACAACGTTTTACAATATCTTTAATTACTAATTTGAGATGGTAATTTTTGTGTAGACAGATATTAGTTTTATTAAACATCTGTTTTATGATAGAATTAATTAAGTATTCAAAGTAACTTTTAATTTTATAAAAAAGGATCTGTGTTTAGACTGTGAATGCAACAAAAGAAATATACTTGTCCATTCATCCAATCCAATTCATTCAATTTTGATCTTCATTCAGAGATAAATTCCAATATTTGTAATCTAAATAAGTATTAAACCATGAAGGATGGGTCCCATTGAAAATCGGTCCATTTGTTTATTCGCCACGGTCCGGATGAGACTTACGAAAGTTATCGATTTTGCGCATCGTAATTTCATGGAATTTTATGATTTGGTTTTTGTGTTAAAAATCTAAAATAATGACAGAATTTTATATTGTCATCTGATTCTTCAATGATTTTAACGCGTAGAAATTCCCATAGATTTTATCACCAAGTTATTAATGAACTGTTTCTACTTTCTATCGCGTTACAGATTTTTTGTTATGGACAATACAATTAGACATAGTTTTTTGTTCAACACTTCTATAATTGAAATCCGGAAGTTTTTAAAAGTATGTACTGTTATTTAATTGATAAAAAGTAATGATTTCTCGATAATAGATTTAGATGTCTACTTAAATGTACTATGGACAAAATTCTCGTAAACGCTTTCCAGTAACTCTACGGTTTCGTAAAAAGAGCTCGGGGCTTTGTGATAGGACACGTAATACGCTCACAATTGGTTATTGCGATGCAATGACTATGCGGTTTGTCCAGCACTGATGACAGCTCTTAGGAAAATGCTAAAAGTTCGCCATTTTTTACTTACTCTTTTTGGGCGATGCTGATATTTTAAACGACTGTCAATAGTTCAGTCGATTGTGTCGCTAATAATAGCATTTCTTTTGTGGAATACTTGTCTAGTGACGTCATTCGTAACAATCACGTCCGTATTGATGTAGGTATTGGACAATATATCCTTTGAAAGTGCTTGCAGTTATATTTATGTAAGAAACCAATTTTGATATTGGGTTAATAAAAACATTAATGTCAAACGTTCAGTTGTAGGGCAATAACCCACATTTCATGTATTTTCGTGATTACATAAATACTATTAATAAATACAACGTTTAAAACAAAATATGTATTTTAAAATATGACTTAGATAAGTGGTTTAGTTTTGATTTAAAGTGAAAGCTCGGAATTTGATTAATAGTAAACAGAAACGCGAGATTTCAGTCGCGATGTCGAGTCATCGCCCAACAGAATTCTTGAAGACTAAAATGGCTGCGAACGCTCGAGGAGTACCTCGGGAACTTGGCGCAGAAATTATATTGGGATATTATTATAATGTATCGAACTTTATTCCTGGAATGATAGTAGAGGAGAATGAGAGGGTGCAGAACTTTTCCAAAAACCAGAACATTTCAGGTATTTTAATTTGTATAATTTTATTATTTCAGTTGCGAATACTGAAATCTATTAAAAAAAATTATAACTAATACTAATGATCTTTGTTTAAAAATTCTCATGTCTAATAGACAAAAAAACTCCACAAAACCATTTCTCTAAGGGAATAAAACAAAATTTTTGACCAAAATAAAATGCTTCCGTGAAACAGTACACCCGCGTCGTGCGCCGCCATAGGCCGAGTTCTTTCAGCGCGCAAGGGTTCGCAATCCTCAATGATTCAACACTTTCCATTGAAAACTTTATTCGAAGATTACTCCGTTGTATAAATGTAATAAGCTTTGCAGTGACGAGATTAGACCCCGAATTTCACTCAGACATTAATGACATTTTCTGTGGCAACGCGGGGGAGCCCTTGTTTATGTTAAGACAATCGTTTTGAAAGTCATTTTGTTGAGGAAAAATACATACACAGTATAACGTACGTGTGTAGGTCCAATACGTATTAACGTCGTATGTTTATTTGAGAATATGTTACTATTACGACCTGTAGTTTTCCGTCATACTTCAAAGTTCTATTTATTGGCCAGGTCACTTATTAGTTTTAATATTTTTAGTATCACTACCGAGAAAACTGTTGCATATTTTTAATCATTTTCAGTTTAAAAACCTACATAGTGGTAATCTTGTTAGTTAGCGCGAGCTAGACGAGTTCTAATATTAGAAAAATCTAGTAGGTTTCCTTCATACTTCAAAGATCTATTTATTGGCCAGGTCACACATAGTTTAATAATCTATAGTTATTTTTAGTATCACTACCGAGGAAACTGTTGCGTATTTTTAAACATTTTCAGTTTAAAAACCTACATAGTGGTAATCTTGTTAGTTAGCGCGAGCTAGACGAGTTCTAATATTAGAAAAATCTAGTAGGTTTCCTTCATACTTCAAAGATCTATTTATTGGCCAGGTCACACATAGTTTAATAATCTATAGTTATTTTTAGTATCACTACCGAGGAAACTGTTGCGTATTTTTAAACATTTTCAGTTTAAAAACCTACATAGTGGTAATCTTGTTAGTTAGCGTGAGCTAGACGAGTTCTAATATTAGAAAAAATCGAACGTAGGTAAATATTTTATGAATGGAAAAGTTCTATAAAAGTTTGTTGAAGTTAGGTAAGTATTGATATTACAAGATACATTGTTAATTTTTTGGGCGTTTGCTACCACTCCTGTTTCTAGTTTCCAGTTATTTGAAAAAACTGAAAATTAGTCTTTTTGTAATAAAATTGATCAAGTTAGGCCTATCGAATGGAGTTAATTGCGACACTGAAGATTGCAAATCTTAGTACATAACAATTTTTCTCGCCCTTGAGCGTAGTGTTTGAAAAAACCTTATTTTTCTCAAACATTTGAAGCTCAAATGAGGAATGTTATTGAAGAGACTTTTACACTACAATAAAAACAAAAAATGGAGATTTGTACGATATATCGAAACACATTCGCCCAGTGTATCGGGCGTGCATGAAATTTACATGGAATTTTGTGCTTGTAATAAAGAATGATGAATTGGATCCGCATTGGTAATTATGGCCAACGGTGAGCGAGCGAGCCAATATTAAATTGCAAAATTCAATAATTTTATTATATGACTGTAAGTTTTTATACGGTTTTAGTCCACTGTGCATTAAATTATACAGCTACACATTGTACACTAAGCATTGCTTCCAATTTGTTTTGCAATTAGTCTGCATTTTTAATTTTATTTATTGGAATACCTGGTTCCTATGTGTACGAAAATAATCATCTTTTTGAAGTACGAATCCTCACATATAATTTGTGATCACCTTCTCCTTTCTTTTATGACCAAACATTATAATTAACTTCATTGTTTTCTTTTCAATAACCTACACTTACTTACTTCTAGATTAAACCAATTAAGTATTTCAATTCATATGTTAGTTGTTTAAATATACAATACATTTCAAATATACAACACCTACATTTTTCTTCAACAAAACTTCAACTTAATAAATAAAGAATAATACATAATGATTTCTGGTGAATTGTAAACAAAAAATATAATATTTTCATACGTATAAGAAGCAGTAACATGTACAAGTACATATGTAGTGGAGAACTAATAGTTTTTTGTGTAAGTAATTGGATTTCATTGGCGCGTTGATTTACCGGCCATGTTTGACGCATGGATGTTTGTCACGATACCATTTTGCCGCTGCGATTATTTGCCCGACGTCAAAAATGTATTTTTTCCGTATTTTTCTATTCTTACACGACCACTTTTCATGTTGCCTACATATATAATATAGCTTTCAATTTTCTACAAAGACTCATAAATATTGCCTGTATGTTTTCTTGTAATTTGATTTCAAATCGTGTGCCTAATTATAATAACTATTAAAAAAGTATATGATGGAGGGTGGTATGCGGCTGTCATCACTTATGTTACTAATTTACTGCATCAACATCCTATAATACCCACTGCTGAGCAAAGCCTCTTCTCGCACGAGATGGTTTGAACATTAATCACCACGCTTGCTCAATGCGGGTTGGCGATTTCAAACTTTTCCAGGTTTCCCCACGATGTTTTCATTCACCGTTTATCAGTGGTATCTGAATATTCTTAGAAAGTACTTATAACTCGGAAAAAGTCACATTGGTACTTGGCGTTGGTAGGTTTCGAACCCATATATTAAGTAAGTTAGTCATGCTAACTTACTTAATATTAATATCAATCACGGGACTTCTAAAAATAAAACAGCAAACAGTTGTAGTAGTTTTTTGGTTACATCAATATTTTAACTAAATACAACCCTTTATTTATAAATCCGATTTATTTTCAAGCATTGTAATAGTTAATGTGCCCGGTATATGGCAATCGGCTCACCCCATAACATGACGTGGTGTTACTTCTGTGTGCACCTCTGCCTACCCCTTCGGGGATAAAAGGCGTGATGCTATGTTATGTTATGTAAGTAGTTTTATTAGAAATCTAAAATATTATTGCAGCTTATATGGTCGAGTTTCATTTGCAATCTCTTTTTATTTATATTACTTGTTGCCCTCGTCTTCCTAATTCCGTCGACCGTCCGATATCAAAAACTACTTAGCTCCTTTATACGAAAACGATTTTTCATATTTTTTCGTGTTATTTGCTTGACACAGTTAGTTATTTAAGCTAACAATGGTTTAAGGAGAATGTTGGTTTTGAGTTAGCATTAAAATAATTACTATTTCATTATTTCTCGTTTTCTTAATTTGAATTTGAAATTAGTCCTTTTTGATTGACATCCTCTGTTCTTTTTATTAAGGATTTTTGGTACAATAAACAATAGTAAATATTGTTATTAACAAAATATTTCAGAATTCTTTTTGTGAACTTTAGAAACATTTCTGTGGACACGTCGAAGAGCTTCTCTTTAATAAATTACACATTCGTAAACGCTAATATAAGCGAATTTTATTCGGTGAACGCGAATTATCAAAATGGCGGCTCGCTCGGGGCAAATGATCATCATTAAAATATATATTACAGTCATTATGTGTAAATAATACTCTGAACTGATTTTGCCATTTAATTCGCCACCTATTTTAACGGTCGTTTTGAATTGCATTTTAATAACCACTCATATAACTTAATTCCCAAAATATAAAAGAGATGTCTCAGTAAAAGTGAATTAGTTAAAAGTAGTGTTTGAGATGAGGACACTACTACATTGAAATATTATTTTATAGTAAAAGTTACAATAATTTGATTAAGAACATCATAAAGGCTCATAACCTTTATAATTAAACCAAAAATGACATACCTACACCTTTCTTATTTCTTACAAATCGGAAGGATAATATGTAATCAGCGCAACCGGTCAGTTTATCCACAACAACTATGATGAACATAACAAAGTTCCCACAAAACAATTAGAGCATTTAATTGGCTGGCACATCACAACATAGGTCCTCGTCCAATCCATCACGGGTGGCGTCGGGAAGGAAACCTCGTTAGAAAGGGTATATGCATGTTTTAAAATAATCAGCTTTCGTGTTAATTCTTAATTTCCTGCTTCGATGGTGGCAGCACGATAATTCGATTGAGCTTCGATCCTCTCTGCTCGCGGCAAAAAGTCGCCGGACGATGTACCCGTGTATTTGTAACCCCATCTATGCTCAGCTAGGCTGCTAGTTCATCCTATTCAATCTTTGTCATGAATAGGATGTTTAGGATTATGGTTTTAGTATCTGAACAATGTTGAGTCTGTATTATCAGTTGGATAGTAAATATTTTAGGTTTTCGTAAGTACTTACTTGGATGGAAACTTAAAGTTGCTTGATGGTGGATTACAATGTCAAATATTAATCAAATCATGTTTTTCGCATCTCAGTAAATAGTAAAATACTTAACGTTTCAGTTACAAGGAAATATGGGATTATAGAAATTGTTATTTGGTGATACTTTCGTTAGTAAAATCACGGGTAAAACCGTTTACTAATAATGAATGAATAATTATTAATTTGCATAAAAAAAAGAATTCTAAGAACTTATGCAATAAACTTTACAGTAATTCCTTAGCTAAGTGCTGAACTGATCCAATGATCCAATTAATCACGTAATTTACATTCGTAATACGGCAGCTTTTTTGATTTCAACAATTAAAAGAAAAAATCTACAATTAATTTATTCAAAGTTTTAATGAATAAATAAAAATGTGATGTGAGGCTTTTAAATATGGTTGAAACGATGGAAGGACGCAACTGAGCGTATCTAATCTAATAAACTTAGCTATATAGATAAGCGAGTGAATACATAATTTGTGATTAACTACAATATTGAATGCTAATGTTAGCACACAATATAATTGCTCAATTAATTCTAATTACTAAAAACATTGAAACTAAGTTTGATTAACAGAGGTACATACTTAGGTACTTTATATACATAGCTTACTATTATCGCCTATCGATCGTGACTTTGATGAGAAACGAACATTTCGCTTATTTTTCCATAGGGGTTGGTAGAAGTATCCATAATTCTTCTAGCAAAAGAACAGTCTTTATTAGCAAAGCATGGGTGGATTGGAGACTAAAGAGGGGTCCCTATAGTTTCCTATTTGTATTATTTGTTAGACGACTTTTCCAAGCCCTGTTTTATTTACCATTTCTGGTTAAGTTTTCATTAATTTATCAGGTCGATTTTTAGTTCAACAGATAGTTAATGGATAGTGGCGACATACATCTATAGTATCATACTCATTATATATCATTAATTTCATGTACACAACAAAATAAACTTAATATCTCCTTAATAATCAACCATAACCAACAAAAGTGCACACTACGATAACAAATAATGAAAATAAATGATCACAAAGTAAGACTAAACGAAATTGATAAAGCGAAATCTGTTCGATAGTCATGCAGACGATATCGAAAGGGTTTAATGAGAACGAAGCGAAGTTAATAGTTCACCTTCCTGTGATACTGATCTTTAATATACTATGAGTGGTTAAAACATTAAAATTGGACGCGCACGGAAGCGACCGCGCCTACAGACGGCTCAAACTGAATCAATTTCTATTTTTATTTATTAATGAAATGTATTTAGAACCTTATTTTGTTTGGATCTTGCTTATGTAAAGTCTGTGCGAAATTTTGATATTGTGTTATTGTTTGCTTTTAGTTTTATTTGGCATATCAATTTCATTTGACTAAGTGAGGAGCTTTGCAACAATGGATCCACGTACCGTACCTGGGTGGGACGAAAAATAAGTTGTGTAATATGAATTATTCCACGTCTTCAGTCTTCAGTGAGCAAAAAGAATGTGACCTGGTTATTAAAATTCACCGTGACCTTAGCAGCTTTTCTACGTAACATAACATACTATCACGCCTTTTATCTCAGAAGGGGTAGGCAGAGGTGTACATTATGCCACTATACTTACAATGTAACACCCACTTTATTATGTTACTAGCTTCTGCTCGCGACTTCGTACGCGTAATCCCATTTTTTCCCGTCCC
Organism: Spodoptera littoralis; assembly: GCA_902850265.1. Classification (NCBI taxonomy): domain Eukaryota; kingdom Metazoa; phylum Arthropoda; class Insecta; order Lepidoptera; family Noctuidae; genus Spodoptera; species Spodoptera littoralis. The sequence goes on from LR824539.2 coordinate 6,976,668, forward strand.
CGTTCGTGATTTTCGGTAAAAAGTAAAAAAAAAAAAATTTGGTTAAAAAGTATCCTATGTCCGTCTCCTGGTTCTAAGCTACCTCCCTACCAATTTTCAGCCAAATCTATTCTGCCGTTCTTGAGTTATAAGTGGTGTAACTAACACGACTTTCTTTTATATATATAGATGAGTCCCATGTAATAGGGGCTGAGCCTATTGCCATATACCGGGCACAATTTCAGACTCCGTGCTACTACTGTGAATTTTTTGAAAAACCCAGTAATACTTTGCCCGACCCGGGATTAGAACCGGAGACCCCTTGCCCGGCAGTCGCAATTGCGACCACTCGGCCAGTGAGGCAGTCGGCTTTTCTAATTAATTTCTTTTGGTTGGTAAAAAGGTGTTTTAAGTGCAGTTTCAGTTGAAATTAGTTCAGACTACATCAACTAATTAAACCAAAGAATAAAAAAAAATCACAACAATCTCTTGTAAGTCTCAGTTACTGCGCTTGCAGCTTACCAGCTCAATTCAGAGGCCTTAGTACGAGTTTCTTTTACGTTTAAAGTAATCGTAACGAGTACGCGTTCGGCGCTCTGATTGGTTGGTTCATTGGCGCCGGCCAATCAGTGCGCCGAACGCGTTCTCGTTTCGAATACTTTAAACGTAAAACAAACCCGTACTAAGGCCTCTGTTATCCTCACTTTTTACACACATATTCTAAAAAAGTTTAAATTGAAATAGAATTTAGATTGGACTATTGTTCGAGTTTCCCAGATAGTGCACGTTGCAAATGTACGAACTAGACTAGATACATGCCCGTGTAAATCATGAGCCTTTGTATCGAACAAAGATCGTATCCATTCTGTACGATACAAGTTTAATCTGAAACTCCCTCGTAGTTAAAATTTGCAAAGCCACGCGGCAAAACAATAACATATCCCTTGGGTTTCGGACCGGAACATGGAACCCTAATCCCTTACAAGTGAAACTTGGTATTTGTTACGTCAAATCTTAGTTAATAATTCTAGAAACATCTTTAAACAGGATGTGGTGTGGAGATGTATCCAAAGGCTTGTGTTTACTAGTCCACTGTTCGGTTCCTCTGTTAGTCTGTTTAAATTTTCATTAAGATTTATGTAAGGAGGTGTGTGGTTGGCTCTTGGACTTGTTCCCGATAAACTTTCCCTATGTTATCCTTGCACGTGATTATTAATATGATTTGAATTTGTTTTTCTCGTATCGTATACCTATAGAAGTTTGTAAATATTAGTCATCTTCGTAATTTTTGATAAACTGCAAGATGATACATATTATAAAACCGTTTTGAGATTGTTTCTCAGTTGGAGTCATATTTTGTTATTACGTACTAGCAATCCCGTTTTCTTCCGTTCCCGTAGGATTTTTAACGATTTTTCTGTAGGATTCATTTTTATTTTTATACATTTAGTTTCACCCCTTTTATTGGCAGGTAAGTGTAAGCAGTAGGTACTACTATAAAATAAGACAAAAAATGTTAATTAGTAATCAATTAGAAAATGTAATGGCGTATTATGTTCAATTTACCATTGTATTAGCGTTTTTTGTAGACAATAAATACTATTTTTATGCACTTACGCCAGTGACTCTCAAATGTATGGAATAGTTGACCAACTTATGTCAATTTCATTGCAACTATCATACGTAAACAGTTTGTTGGCCTAACTTTTTTATAGAAAAGTTAAATTGGAGTCAGCAGATGTTAATGGAAACGTACAGCGGGACTATGCTACCTTTTATAAAAATAGCAATTTAAACTTTTTGAAAACATTTATATTTTCATGGAAACGTCGGCTTGATCGTTGGACTTTCGGTATGTAGAACTGGTATGATTAAGTAAGATCTTGTGTTTAGAAAATAAATGGTTTTTCTGGATTTATTTGGTAAATATTGAGAGTAGATAATGGAGACATTTATAGACTGAAAGGTAGAAAACGTTTACAATTTGTACCTTCTACATATACCTTTCAATACCGATCCTAACGTAAATATATGTAGATGATTTTGTAATCACATATTCATTAGAGGAGCCGACAGCTATTAGCGTAAATACAACATTGTAGGATCAATTGCTGTTAAAGAATAAAAATCATTAATTCAAGCATTATAAGTTTGTAATTTAAATGAACAACTACTTCTATCAGGTTTGGTTTTCCAGTTTCTGAGATACCTTGTTGCATATCATTTGATTGACTTTACATCTTTTTGCAAGTTGATCATCTAGGCTATAAGATGATCTATATAATAGGCGGTGAGCCTATTGCCATATACCGGGCTCATTTCAAGACTCCGTGCTACAACTGTTTTTTTTTTTATAAAACCCAGTATGTAATTTTTTGCGCGACCCGGGAATCGAACCCGCGACTCCTTGCCGTCGAGTTGCGTCCACTCGACCAACGAGGCAGTATAATATTATAGAAGGATGAAAAAATATCATTAGTTTGGGTTATTACTTATAATAGACAGTTTAGGTGTAGATGTCATGTACTTCATCATGTCAGTCATAAGACGTTTTCTGGCGAACAAAGGCCCTATACCCATTGCCTTCAAGAATCGTCGGTTAAAACGACTTGCACCCAAATTCGCAATTAGTACAAAATATTTCTTTACACGAGAAAGGCAAAATATTTCTTTACACATTCATTTGAAAAAGGAGATATTAGTAGAGACATTTGATATCTGGTATAATGTGCACCTCTGCCTACCCCTTCGGGGATAAAAGGCGTGATATTATGTATGCACCCTATTAAAAAGGTTTTCTTAGACCCTAAATTAAATAATGTCTACCGAACAAAGCGCACTCCGAATAAACATCCCATCAGACGCAACAAAGTTTTAACATGTACCGAATTTTAAGGCGATTACACATTAAGTTGGATACGGTATAGCGGCGCAAGTTGTGATTGCATCGTCAGTAAGTTTAAGCTGCGTTCACTGGTTACCTTTTATGTTTGCTGCTGTGCCTTTGTGGACCCGTCGAGTGATACCTTCGTTTGCTCTCCACTCGCCCGGCAGTGTACACGCCGCTCAAAATGAAAATTTGATGACGTTTTCTCCATGCACCGTATTTTCGTGATGGTTGGGCTGGCAAATGATTGGTGTGTTTATTTCACAAGGTTAATTTTATTGGGTAGTAAATTGTGCTTCACTGATAGATTTAAAAACCTTTACAATTTTATTATTCATATGAGTAGGTCAAACGACAAAATGTAAGGCTGTAAGTATATGAAACTGAAACGAAAAAAGTTTGTTTTACCTATATAAGTTACTATTAAAATCACAACCCCAAAATAACCTAGAAGCAGAGCTTACAAAAAGACAACATGGATCATCTGACACAGTAAAGCAACAAATAATCCTCGTACTTACAACAGCGAGACAACGCGTCCCATGTAACGTATATCTTATCACATCAAATATTCTAAACTGACGACAAAATGCGGCGCTAAAGGCAAAAGCGATAATCTCTCCCGTCTCAGACCTGAGTTAGACACCTTCGTGAGACTAACGAAGTTCTTATAATCCTCCCCTCCTTCCCCCCTTCCCCCTGAACCCTCTTGTAATCGAGTTATTGCCAGCATCTCATGTCTTACGCGTCCCCTTTTAATGACGTCTCACTTTTTGGAGACAATATTTGCTTGATGAATATGGAAGTTGAGATCTTCAAGGACTTTGCCCTTTAATTATGTAATAATGGATTGGTATTATTGTGAGTGATTCCCATTTATTCAGTGATAGAGTAGATTTTAAACTGTTCCTTTTCTTTAAAATTGTAGGTTTGCACTCGGCATGTGTGGCGGTCTGAGGTGGCCGGCTACGGGTCTATAGAAAAGCATCAATCTACCTATGAGTGGATCAATCTTTTTCATCATCTCCACTGCACGCTTGGTGCGGTGGCTGGGCAATCGTCTGCCGTGTATCGCGGGTTCGATACCCTCACGGAAAAAACACTTTGTGTATATCCATAAATTGTTGTTCGGGTCTAGGTGACCTGTGTATGTGAACTTCTATGTTTTAAACGCACCTACGACACAGGATAAAATCCTAGTGTGAGACAAAGGTTTTTTAAAAACAAAGAATAAGGAAACATCAAATAAATTACGACTTATAATAAAATAAAGTGTTTCGATTATCATTTTCTGTACATTATTGTTTACAAACCAATTTCAAATTATTCAATGAGTACTTCGTTACGGGACATTGATATGACGTGTCCCATATAACCCTCTATTTTCTGCATCTATAATAAATCGTCCCATTAAAGTACAAGTTTCTATAGCACCATATAAATGTCACCCATAAACCATCCAAGTAAAAAACCAACAATACAATGCAATTTACAATATTTTTATCCAAAACTAATTAAATTAAATGAAAAACCGTAGAATTAATTTGATTCATGCGAGTAATTGAATTTTCTCAGAGTTTATGAAATTGAAGACTTTATGAAATTGAATAAAAACCGCTTGGAGATCGGTTATTTGCGTATTATTTATGCGATTTTACCGGGAACGCTCCGGTGGTATCGATACATAATCGCTGAGAAATTGCTCGAACGATTCAGCCATCGATATTACGTTGACAGTTAAACTTTAGCATCGTCATCATCGTATACACAAATTAACAATACTTTTGTAATATTTATTAATAATAAATTAATTACATAGATATTGAGACCACCCATGATTTTCCATTCATGGAAAGATCTGTATAGTCCCTTTTAACGTGAGACACAGAAAAATTAACTAACCTTTCTATGAATATTGTATATGTACTTTTTATAAACGTGGCCCTACACTAGGATTTTCTCCTGTACCGTGTGTGCGTTTACAAACATACAAGTTCACATACACATGTAAATTATTACATTTACATGTAAAGAGAGAAAATTAATGTCTCCATTTTTAATGATTTTTTTTAAAGTAGTTTGAATAAGTCTGTTATCTATCTGTATATATAAAAATGAAACCCGTTTACCGTTGTCACACCATACTTCAGAACGACTAGACGCCGTTCTCAAGTTTAGGCTGATCTTTTTTTGTGTTTGTTATTGTCAGGAGAAGGTTCTTAAGGCATAAAATCCCGATAACCCTATGGGAATGGGAAAAAGCAGGATTGCGCGTACGAAGTAGCGGCCAGAGGCTAGTATTTTTCAAAATTTGTGGAGTACTAAAGCAGCCACAGCCATAGCAGCAGACGTTCAGCCCCAATGAAAGATGAGCCGGCCAGTTGAATTGCAAGTGAATTGCACCCGTCTGTTATTTTCAACCTTTAACGTTACGTGTCATGTTCAATTTTCATCTTTCCATCTTGTCAACCGTATGGTCTAATTCTTGCTTATTTATTCAGTTTATTCTGTGATAAATACCTATTTATTTTCCCATTGTGTAGTATCTTCTCTGTAGATTAGGGCCTAATGATTCTAAAAAAACTATCATCTGTTCAAATAGTTAGTTAAAAGTTACCTAAGAATTGTATTATCTCCATCTCGATTACGTCACATTTTTATTACATTTTTATGAACGACAATTAAATTATGAAATGGCTATAAATCCAATTAGTTTATTTATAGTGTTAAAGAATTATGATCTTAAATTGTAAATATAAAACGTGAAACAATAGTAATGGCATTCATTAGATTGTTATCAATGTCTTAACGGGGTTTGTGAATAAAGTGAAGTAAAAAAAGTACTTCATGTAACTACAGGAAAACTAGATAAGAGTGCCCTTTCATGAACAATTAATTTATGGGTATTATTTATTAGTTATTCAGTGCGCAAAAGTAACATTTATTTGTTATATCAATTAGTGTTCTCTGATGCAATTGTAACATTTAATTGACAGTTTTTGTTTGCCAATTAAAAGTAAGAAACGGACTGATAAGTTACAGGCTGCCTCGTTGGCCGACTGCCGGGCAAGGGGTCTCGGTTTCGATTCCCGGGTCGGGCAAAGTATTATTTTACTGGGTTTAAAAAAATCTCAGTAGTAGCACGGAGTCTGGAAATGTGCCCGAAATATGGCAATAGACTCACCCCCTATTACATGGGACTCATAACATAAATAAAAAAGTGGGTGTTACGTCTGTGTACACCTCTGCCTACTCCTTCAGGGATAAAAGGCGTGATATTATGTTATATGAAAAGTTACAATCAAACGTGTTGATTTTAGGAGCTCAAACTAGTGGATTTATGATTCTCTGTGTATCGTTACAGCTCCATCGTAATCAAACACGACTTTTTCCTAGACTATAGTCTAGAATGATTGTGCCCAATACCCAATAGATTCGTGCTCTACTATATGTAACAATATTAGTGGTGAAAGGTTATGTTATATTGTATATGTTGACTACAAGGTTGGTGCGATGGCTGGGCAACTGGCTGCCGTGCAACACGTCGCGGGTTCGATTCCCTCACGGATCAATTCTTTGAGCGAATCACAAATTGTTGTTGCGGGTGTAGGTGTGATGTGTACGCAAACTTATATGTATGTAAACGCACCCACAACACAGGAGACAATCCTAGTGCCCCACACTTAAATGTGTGAAAAATGTGTCCATCTCTGGCTGCGGGCATTAATGGGACTTATGTCATGACACACACTAACGATCAACAATCAAACTGCAAACTCGGGTAGGAAAGCGTAACAAATATTTCATTTAACATACAGTGTCGTGACTGGGAATCACTGTTAAAATCAACTACGATGCAATTTCTTTGTTTAATAACAATCAACTGTTTGAGGAATGTGTTGTACCAGTGCTAATGAAAACCAAATTTATTTGCACGCTGCTGTTGGTCAGGGGTGCCCCGCGTTTGGTCAGTGAAGGGTTCTGTTCAGTGTATTTTTTTGTAGTAAATTCATTGTGGTATTTTATAATTCATCATAATTTATATGTTTTGGCAGTTTTTGGATGTATTAAGATTAAATCCAATGCGAATTTTTAAATCTAATATACTACTTAATGTGCTAGCTTATTTGAAATCCACCACATATGGGGCCCATTAGAGCTGATGCCGTTACAGAGCTACGGAGGAGTTAAACGGCTCGAAGTGCAATAGTAGGAACGGGGTGGTTTTTAGTCAGTAAGAGTCTGACACTCCCTCCCGCCTCACGCAAGGCGGGAGAAGTTATTGGATGATTTCATCCCCCCCCCTCTCAAAAATAAAGCTCTTTTGAAATGCGTCTTTATTTATAATCTAGGATAAAATGTAAAATGTATTTTCACATAAAACGAAACTTGTAAATGTACTAATATTATAAATGCAAAAGGTGACGATGTATGTGTGTGTGTCTGTTTGTTTGTTGCTCTTTTACGCATAAACTACTATAGGGATCGAGATGAAATTTGGAGATTTGGAACAGGGGTAGATCATGGTATGGATTAACACTTTATATACCACGAGAACGCGGGCGAAGCCGCTGGCAGAAGCTAACACAATATAAGAGTAAATGATAAAATTTCAAAGTATTACTAGAATAAGTATTATATGTAAGTACAATAGTTATCTTATTAGTGAAAGTGAGTTTATCTGCTTATGTGTCTGTTAATAAAATTTTGACAAATTTTGGTACGAAGATAGATAAGTGTTTTTTTTTCAATAACTTCTTAACGTTAAATATCCTTTAAACGCTGGCGTTTAAATGAGTTTTAGCGTTTACTGCTACTTATATGGACAAGTCACGGGTATAAGCTAATAGGTACTATAATATAGAATTATAGATTTAAGCTGAAAGTTTTGCTGTTTCACCCACGCAACCCGAATAATAAAAATCATTAGACATAATAAATAGGTTTCTAGATAAGACGACGTGTCGCCACTCCGTACTGACCGGCTACCCTATTACGTAACAAAGGGATTAGAGGCTATCACCTTTTTAAGGCTAGTGCAATGACTGTTTTATGGAATTCGAAGGCTAGTGTAATAAGTAGCATAATTTGACTGCAGCGCAAGGTAATATTGTTGTAAATTTTTAATATCTTTTTGTGTATAACTATGAATTCTTGAGTTACAGTTAGATTGAATTTTATGAGAATTTCCTACTATAATCAAAATTGGTACCAGAAGTTGAATTTTAGCTGAATTGGTTAGATTAGTATGAAAGGTTCTATGGGCTAAAGGTTATATTCAAATTATTTATAATTATTATTTGACAATAAAACTGCGACTGGCCGGGCAAGGGGTCTCGGGTTCGATTCCCGGGTCGGGCAAAGAATTACTGGGTTTTTCAAAAAATTCACAGTAGTAGCATGGAGTCTGGAATTGTGCCTGGTATATGACAATAGGCTCACCCGTATTACATGGGATTCATAAGGCATAACATAAATAGTGGAAAGTGGGTGTTACATTGTTCATTAAGCACATTATTTATTAACATTAAGCTCTGAATTTACTTAAAGAAGTATCATCTTACGTGATTTTATACTTCGACAGAAAAAAAAATGTTTAATAATCATTGTTTTACGAAATGACACATCGAATTCCTTTAACATAGCAATAGACTTTGCATACGTAATAAGTGAGTTTTCCTGGCAAACAGCCCAGGAGGGCGGGTTAATGGCGGCGAACACGCGACTCACACTCACTGCTACAAAATGCAATTGGCCATCGACTGCCCAACTTGTTTTTTTTTCTTTTCTTAATTTTTTTTAGCTCAATGTCTTGGCTGCTGACGACGCGACGATGACATTAAACAAGTATTTTGTTTCTATGTATACCTATAGGTAACTTTTTTTTCATTTTTTGCAGCGAACTGTAGGATTCAAGCCGTATACAGTCATCATCATCACCAGCATCTTTTCACACGGAGAAGGTTTGAGCATTAATCACCACGCTTGCTCAATGCGGGTTGGCGATTTCAAACTTATAATTAGATATTATAAGCCCAGGTTTCCTCACAATGTTGTCCTTCACCGTTTGTCAGTGTTGTCTGAATAATCTTAGAAAGCACATATAACTTGGAAAAAGTCGCATTGGTATTTGCCGTTGGTATATTTTGAACCCGCACTCTCATGCATGAGAAGCGGGCGTATTAAAACTCCGGTCCACTACGACGTATGCAGTAGCAGTATGTAACCGCAAGACACATGCTTCCTCAAGATTTTTATATCCCAACACTTAAAGGGCATTTTTAGCAATAAAGTCAGAGAAAAGTATGTCCATTATTTTTTTGTTATTATGTCCAATATAAATGTTGACGTACTATTCAGACTCGTGTTCCAGAATTGCAGTTCTACAGTTTTTATTTTTTGAATGCCAATTTAGACTAACTTTTAACTAATAGAAATCTAAATTCAGATCGTTTTGTTTGTAACTGCTAAAGAGGGAGTAAGACTGTCTGATATATCAAATAAACCGAGATTCAATCCAGTTGATGAACAACCAAGGATAAAGTTTTACCAATTTATAACCATATGTATTTAAAATTAATCATAACCATTATCATAGTAAACTACTAATACCTACTAAATAGTAATTTAAATATAGAAGATCCAACAGTCAAACTATTTATATATAGTTTTGATGGACATGGCGTTAGATTATAAGGCATACCATGTACCTTTATTATTAATAAATAAATAATAAAAATAATAATTAAATATCTAGAACCATTAATATTATCAACGTAGTTAATAAATAAACAGAATAAGTAATCAATTAAATTACTTTTCTATATTGTAATAAACAAAATGTAATCAATTGATTGATTGATAGTTTACTAGTAACATTATAATTTGCAAAATGTTATATCATTTTTAGAATTACTGGCTTCGTTGGCTATCGAAGCCATATTATTCATGAGTAATTTCGATTTTTTGTTTAAATATCAATCAATATTGTAATAAATTCTAATATCTATTAAACATAATTTAGTTCTAACCTTATAACCTGAGTTAATATAACACAACGAGATTGCAAATACGATATCTGTATAGTTAATTAATCAATAGACAAAAAGTGTTCGTGTGTTATTTATTTTCTTTTAGTTTGGATTATAAAGATAATTTGATTAATAATATGTTAAGCATTTTATTGTCCTGTTGATTGATGTCAGGGCAATTTTTGTTTTATGCATGGATAGGAAAAATCTTTATTGGACTTTATCAATAGTGCTATGCAATAGAATCTAAGTGAAATTTTAAATTATTGTACGTAGAATATTCCACAGCTGGATTTGGACAATTTCTTTGGTACCTCGTAAAGCACTGAATATTTAATCAACGACAGGCAATACTTAGTAACAAAATGTCTGCATGAAATAATTTAGGCATATATTATTTATCAACAGTTCCTAACAACGTGGTGTCCCACGTAGTTAATAATATGTTACCAAACCTACCTATTATTATAATAGGTACATCACACAAAAACACGAAACCGAAAACAATACAGGAAACTTTAGCAAACAATAAAATATACAACGTTCACAACTGCGGCGCAGCCATTGTTAGGGGCAAAATTCTAAATTAAATCAACATACTAGTTAGAATGAATTTGTGAACACGTGCCTTTGAAATGGAGGTACAAAATTCAGTTATAATTTGTGTGTTTCACCGCCATTGGTGGTCGCAAGTACGACAAACAGGAAGGATAAACAAGCGTGCATTGTGTGCACCAAAGAGTGGCTGATGTAGCTGGCGCGGCACTCGGAGCACAGCTTCATCTAAAACATATTTTGGTTCGTATGATAACTTGAGCGGAATTTGTTAACATTGCTTTCGTTGTAAATCTGTTAAGAGGGATTTTTGTAAAAATGTGTAGTCGGAATGTGATTGATAAAATTGTTACCTACCTAGACTTAATAGAGATGATTGAGAGTTACTTAGTTTATGTTAGTTATTTAGGAAGATATGTTAAAACCTTCTAGTTACTGTAACTATTAACTATGGCAGCTGTGGCTAGGTTTAGGCTATGAGGAAACCTTCAAAAATGATGATAGATAATTTTGGGAAAGATCGTTTTGAATCTGTCATTTTGAGTTATCAACACCATCCTTTTCGGTACTTTCTTTAGGGTGTGAGAAGGTAGATTTTGTAGTTTAGTAAGAAATAATAAAACGTTGACAATTATTAAGGGTTCATGAAAGCAGTTATTTTTTCATTCATCCTTTAAATAAAATCCTTATATCAAATCAATCAATAGCAGCTAGCAATAATGTTATAACACATCTTAAAATATAATAACTATAACGATACACAAGCAATACATATAATTAAATCGCTATAAAATTAAAACACGAAGATTACCCATTTACGAACGAATTAAAAAACTAATTCGGTCGTTTGGAACAGTCGAAATTAGTGTTGCTATTATTACGTTACGTTTATTCGGAAGATATTTTGATATGGTGTTTTGATCACCGCGCGATCTTTTTATTTTGGCCACCAAACATTTTGACGTTTACGACGGCTATCAATCATTGGCATGGCGCCGAATCATCGTTATAAAGCCACATAGGCGGTTAGGTTATTGACTTAAACACTGGGTTTTTGGCACCGCAATTTATTCTAGCTTTGTGGCCCAATCGCATCGTATCTAGTTATCACACGTCGTCAATCAGGTTTGAGTTAATTGTTACCTGTGTAGTTGTTACGATAATTTGAAGTGTTTTTATTATGTTTTAATAATTAAATAACTAGTTGCTTTTGTAACTATGCGTGTTTTTGTCTAGTTTTGTCTGGGTGTTTCTGTGATCTGTGACTATATTTCTATTTGCTATAATATATGTATATTTGCATTTACGTAATTTATAGCATTGCTGCACTTGCTTTTTAAATTACTACTGACCTATAAGCTTTTGGAATCTATAAATGATTTGTCATCATCATCTTGTTAAGCATATGACATCTAATGTTGAACACAGGCCTGAGCACAAAGAAATGTCATTTCTATTGATTAGAATACGATAAACTCATAATAACTGAAATATTTTCTATCACCTTATTAATGTTAGTATAACTTATGCAAATTAAATATAACAAGAAACATAAGAATTCTCAATTTAAATGGTTTTCTGATCCAACACAAGATAGATGAATAGCTTTACAAAAAAACTTTGCTCAAAAATAGGTGGAAAGTGTTGGAATTAGTGATTAGACCGATTGAATGGTACAGGGTCCACGGCAAACCGTTTACGGGCATAATAATCATTAAAATGTATTTCCATTTTATTCGGGCCCGAACTCGAACCTCTGAGATTATGATCTCTATCCTTTTATTAGGGATCCGTAGCCGTTTTTCTGGATTTAACATTAACATTGGATCAAGGTGAGAAGTTCTACAATGTTCAGAAATCTGTAAGAGTTAGTCAGCAAGGTCTGTATCAGTGTTTGTAACAAGCGTGGGAGAGCAATACTTCGTCACGAATGGACCGGCTCCACCGGAGTGATACCACGGCCTCACAAAAAACCGACGTGAAACAACACTCGCGTTGTGTTTTGTCGTATGAGTGAGGTTACAGGAGACCCAAATACACCCCAATGTGCCCAAGCCCCAAATCCGAAACAATCCTCAAATTCTTAATCCCCAAAATGTCGGTAAAGCACTTGTAACACCGCTGGTGTTTCGTTTGTCCATGGGCGGCACCGAATGCTTACCATCAGGTGACCGTCTGCTCGTTTATCGGTATGTACTGTACTATATCAATGATTATAGTTCAGTGCAATTTCTCAAACGTTTTCTGGAGCTCATCTTCCAAAACTTCTCTTCATTCATCTACTTAACACCAAAATATTATAAAAAATGCCATAATTAGTTATTTAAAAAAATGCAATGAGTTTTGATGGCTGATATTTACCAGCAGCGCCCTGAATTACAGCTGTTAGAATGTAGATATAGGTATGATATTTATGTTTCCGTATCAGGAATATTAAAAACATTGTTTATTGAAGTGTTTCATATATTTTAATTTGATTAATCATAGTTTTTACTGGTTAATTTCGATCCATATTGTATTTTTTTGAGGTGGAAAAACGTTCAGGATTAAACCAATAATATTTAATAAATTCAGCTTTTGATATTTTTTCAACCGTATTGTTATATTTGGACACAAATGTCTAGATATTGTGACAGTTACCTTGATCTCCAAGCCGCCCAACTCTATGCAAAGCAAGGGAGTTAGAGGACACCACTTCTTAAAAAGCTTTGGTTCAGCAACGAGATATTTAGCTGAACATCAGCAGATTATAATTTGATGATTCATCAAATCATTGCATCAAAATACGTAAAAATGTGCGGAATCCTTTCACATTTCTAACAAACGTGGCTCATTGTCTTTTTATAATAAAAATCATACTTGAATGCGAGGGAATGGAAAATAAACCAAGTAAATGTTTTGTAACATGTAATTTTGGTAAATAGCTATTCGATACGTATCAAATCATTTTTGGGAACAAAACATGGTAATGTGTTTTCAAAATGTTATGTATTAAATGTGCTCTTTGTGTTGTCTATTTTGTTGTATTTGGTAAGCATTGTTAGCTAGCGATCGGATATGATTGAATAGCTAGTATTGTAATACCTAATATCAGGATTCATTATTTGTGTCTAGTACAATAGAGCAAATTTTTCTGCGAACTAAATATGAATATAATAATGTTTACATAGATACATAGGTAAGTTTGACACAATTGGTTATCCAAGGGAGATTTATAAGTTAGGTAGGTAATCCAAGACAGAGTTTAGAGTGGAATGGCCTTAGACAAGTTGAGATAGAGAGAGATTTTCCATTACCTTCTTGTTTCGTTTTCCGATACAGCATATTATTCACAAAGTTTACGAGCACGCACACGACACTAATTGCTTGCAGTAGGAATGTAAAAAGTGCACACACGTGAAGGCAAGGTGGCGTGCCGTGCCGTGGGGGCAGGCCACTCCCACGGCACCGCCTGCTCATTTTAAATTGTAATTACAATTTATTATTGTCTCTGTGCCGCCTTCATCGCCCGCCGCCATTTTATCGATTACGGTTATGTTTGAATGTTTCGAATTCCAACTTTGAAAAGCTTTGGTGTTCTGATTTGGTCGTCTGTTTGTGAATGTGGTCATCATCTTAGGCCTGTTTATTCTCTTCAGGCATTTTCTTGCTCAAAGAAGTAAAAAGTTGGTTTACTGTGTTATGACAAATCTCAACTAATAAGATTGCTACATGTCAGAACTCTTTTGTAGAGGTGCTGCGGTGGAATCTCATGACGCTGTTGATAATGAACAGAAGCAGCTTTAGAGAATTAGTAGAATCTACTTAAGTCCTCTGCATAGAATAAAATACTTTTATCTGAAAGCTATTGAATGAAAATATACGTAGCCATTAGATAAACACAAAAATATTCATGCATTTCCCTAAAAATTAAACACCCTTAAACGTACCTACATAAGTACCCTTAAGTACCCTTAAGTACCATGTCAGCAACAATTATATAATATAAATAATCGAGCGTCAACCGGCCTGACCCTTTCTAATAGAGACAAACTCCTTGTGTCAGGACTTCAGTATTCAGGTTGGGATGCACTAGATGATAATAGAGTATAATAGAAAACTTTACATGTTTGGTCTACTATACTTGGGTGATGCTTCAGATCAATTAAAAAAAAACAAACGGGGTCATTTTTCTCAACTTATTATTTAGTAACATTAAACCATGCCATTGCACTCAACTGTAAATAATTCAATAAAAATATTGATGATAAATAAGTATCAAGTTTAACAACCCTAGAGGATAATGATTTGTGAAATAAATTTTCAGAGAGTCACCACTTCTAGCAATCGACTATAATGAACTTTTGTCGATGACGATGCATTGTATACATATATCTAACCAAAGCTCACCTATGTATCTAGAAAAAAACCAGTAAATAGTAACCTACATAAAACTCTGCTTCTAACCCGTAACTTACTGCCTCAAGGTTTATTGTACCCCAGTGTGCCTCTTAGCTAAATCCAATTGGATTTATAAACGGCAAGAGGTCTCTGGCTTAAAAGCGAAGTAAGTTTGTCTAGATGCCGTTCTTAATTCGAATTTGTGTGAGTTCAAGAAGCTATGGTCGCTCCTGTCGGCCCCAGTTAATACTTTGACGACATTTAATTTCTTAGTACAGAAGATCTTTGTTTATAATGTCTTATTCGGTTACAGTTTGATGTAAATTAGTTTTGATTTGTCGTAAGGGTCTCTTTTGAAAGAGAGTGTAAGGTATATATAGTGCTTTTGTATTTGGGGATTTTGTGATAGGTTATATTATTTTAACAGTGCTTTAGTGGTTTGTCGAACAATGACATAATTTGAGGTATTTCTCGAACTCGGTGACTACATTTTTGATTAGTCTATATTTTATTGCATTAATCTCCACGCGTGAAGTTCATGTCAATTTGTTAACGAAACCCTTTTATTCGCGAATCGCTATACTCGTACCTGCCTACCAAAATACGCCATCTACCATGAATACAAGATGCGATAATTGGCATAACAATACTTATTTAAATTTATACAACCATTTAAGTAACAAACCAGTAAACTTTAATCAGATTTTTATGGGCTTTTAGTGGTACAAAAATAAGTTTATCAAAGGGAAATAAATATTTCAAATTCAGATATAATGCAAATTGCCTTTGCGGCCCCTTGGCTGTAAAGGGTTAAGATGTTTTCATAACTGAGTGTCTCCCTAGCAGTCGTTCAATCGCCTTTCCGCTGCGCTTATAATAGAAATGAATAAAGATTACAAGTGTTACGGCTCTCTGACATTTCCCAACCAATTTCCAACATGGACGTCACACGTCTGTTGTTTGACACGTTACATCATGTTAAATTGCGTAATGTAAAATGTTAATACAACCTTTACAATGAATGTTATCTAGATAAATATTAAAATTGTATGTCACAAAAAAGCGCTACATTTGAACTAGAGATGTATCTATCGATAAATGTTAGATAGTGCTGTCAGTCACCGGTAATCGATAAGCTTTGTATCGGAAAATTATGCATTGAATTAGCCTGTGCTAGTTTGGTTCGTTATTTTATTCGTTTACAAAGTGAAAAATAATTTAATCCTTTTTATTTCCAATTATAACTGGTTAAAAATGAAGATAAATTAAAAGTTTTCATTTGCATTGACCAATTGTGATAATTTATCTTTCCATAATCTTTATCCCGACGATAATTACTGTGGGCTTAATTTCATTTTCAAGCACTTATAGTTTAAACAAATAAATTTATTTCGTGTAATGGGAAGGTAAGAGTGTTTAATTGAGTTCTCCTACATTCCAGAAAACACCTTGAAAAGATCTATCTTTGACACGTAATACAGAAGTTAATAGTTCATTTGCGTCAGCTATATCTTTTAATTATTTCCACATTACCTACTGCATTACAGTAGCCGTCTACTAACTATACAATGTAGCATTCTTTACCACATACTTATACGCAATTTAACAAAACCTTATAAAGAAGATACTGATACTTAATATTTTGATAACTTGAAGTTTACATGTTTTAATTAAAAGCATACAGAAGATGCGCAATAATATAAAGCCGTATTCACACCCTCGCGTCTCGAACAAGACAATAAACACGGCCGTACATCACGCAACAACATAGCTCAAAGTTATTTAATTATCGTAAGGAAAAACTAATCCGTGGCGCTTCAGAGAGCGAAAATTGCGCCACGAGTCCGCTATGTCAGGTGCGTGTGTCGTTGCGTTGCTCTACAGGGTGTTGTGAGGGATGTGAGCTCTATCCTTTATTTTATAAGGAATATAGGGAGTTGTTGAATGTATATACGTTTCGAACATACTGTGTGCTTACATTGTGCCTCAGAGCAAGGACATTCATTTATTTAATTTAAAGAATTCTTTAGTACATAATAACAACCATCTAGATGACTTAAAATTAAGTAAGTCTACATTCAGGTTTTCTAACATTTACAATAATTATCTTATGAAAAAAGTATGAGAGGATGAGAAAGAGAAAGAGAGAAATTTTATTTCAATTTTCAAATATTAAAAAACTGCCTCGTTGGCCGAGTGTTCGCAAGTGTGACTGCCGGGCATTCTCAATCAATCTCGGATTCGATTCCTGAGTCGGGCAAAGTATTACTGGGTTATTTTTAAGAATTCTTATCACGTGGCATTTAAGTGCCGTAATGTGCACCTCTGCCTACCCCATCGAGGATAATAGGCGTGATGTTATGTTATGTTATTATAAACCTATTTTAAGATATGATTTTTCACACAATCAGATATGACACAATTTATTGACGAGGACTTATAATAAGAATATACTAAGCTAATAATAAATATCACACATCGAAATCGTCTCATCCTGTGTAGTGTGGCCATACTTCAATAGAGACTAGAGGCGGCAAGGAGCTGTCGTGTGCGACAATATTTATGCGCGCAATATTAACTGCGCTCCACTGTTACCTGGAAAACGTTTCCCAACTCACTACATATGATATTGTGTTTTAATTACATTATTATATTATATTACATACCTATATTATGCTTTGACTGTCTTATTGGGGTCAAAACACATGTGACGAACTCGGGTTAGGGTTGGACAAGTTATTTTTGGGTTTATTACGAATTGTCAGTAATATCACAAACTCTAACGTTTTATGGGACAGGCAACAGATCACCTGATGGATAGTATGTCAGATGTTTGCCTTGCAAATTAATAAGCATCTCCCATGAATAAATTGTATTGTGCCCGATATATTTCTGAAATCAACTAATGAATGTGACATAACAATATATAATATTTTATCTAACGGAATAGTAATGATTTTTCATAGTACTTAATTTTATTTTATATGTTTTTTTTTTGTAGTAGATACTTAATTTAATATTATATTACTGTTAATTATAAACGGGTTTCTTCAATGAGTATCTAAGGTTTAATTTTAAGTTATAATCGTTAAAAATAGACAGAGGGAGAGCAAGAGTGAAGAACCACTCTCTCTCTTCCTCCCTCCCTCTTATTCTCCATACATATATCCTCTATTAGTCTATAACAACCTTTACTACCTTTCTTATGATTTGTAATAGTAGAAAAAAGTAGTTTTAAGATAAAGTAATAAAATTAAATGTCACCAATACTACCCATACTAAAATTATAAATGCGCAAGTTTGTGAGGATATATGTATGTGTCTACCTCTATATTTGTTACTCTTTCACGGCAAAACGGCAAAAGAAATTGAGATGAAATTTGGAACAAGGGTAGATTATGATATGAATTGAGACAAGGCTACTTTTACACCACGGTAACGCGATCGAAGCCGCAGGCAGAAGCCAGTATTATATATTATACAAACTTGTTTATTTTATGCCTGTATGTGACTTGACATTATGAAGACAATTTATTGTTAACAAATTGTTTTAAGTACCTAAGTGATGGTATTCATCAACTCTTCAACTACAAGGCACCTTTATTGGTGCATCGAATGTCAACGAGGTCTACTATTAAATAAAAAAAAATGTTTGTCAACATTTTATGACTTGACAGTTATAACTGTCATAGCTTTAGCTATAGGTAGTAAGATATTACTAGGTTTTAACGACATGCATAACTATATACACTTTCTAAAGAATATGAAGAAAGTGTAAGTTAGCATTTATATTAGTTTTCTTTTATTTTATTTTCTTTGCCAGTTATAGTTTATTTTAAGTTGTACATTGTATATCTATTTTCTTGTATTTCTAGTAAAATAATTGAACATTGTTAAATAATAAAGACGTCTTCAATAACTGAGTTTTCAGACTTGAGATAAGTGTACAATGCAACGTCACTGAATTTCCCGACTTTGGAGAGAAGGGTGCTTGAGGATATTAATTCGAATTCAAATTATCTATTTTAGATAAACATCTATATGGGTTAGTAGAAGTACAACTTAGTCTAATATTAGTATTGATTTAATTAAAATTAAGAGATCATTGTCAAGACGCTTGTGAGTCCCATCTGTCTGAAAACACGTTCAAGATTGATTTAAGAAAAAAATTAAAAGAATGAAAGAAATCATGGCGATAGTTTTCAGAACGTTTCTTAAATATTTTCGCTCAACCCGGGAAATACGTCGCGGAGAACCTAACGGGTTACCGGGGCTCCGGCTCAAAGCGTAGGAGAAGGAACGGGGTGGTCTTACCAATCCACCAACATAACAATAACTACATGGGGCAATTAAGTAATGGAGCGAATAGAAATAGTTATTATTTTTTCGTATTTCCCGGGTTTTTTAAACTGTCAAACACCAAGCGGTCACCGGTGACCGAAACGTATTTAATTGTTCTTTAATTGTGTCTATAAATACGGTACTCGACGAGTTAAGGGGGGAAAATCATCCAATGACTTCTCCCGCCCGGGTGAAGCGAGAGGGAGTGTCAGACTCATACTGACTAAAAACCACCCCGTTCCTACTCCAGCACTTCGAGCCGGAGCCCCGGCAACCCGTTAAGTCTTCCGCGGTTCCGTATCGGCATCAGCCCTGATGTTAATACATACCTACATGTAACAGTTATCAGACAATTTATCTTACTATTAAAGTCGTACTATTATCCTGCATTAAAACTATCCAATTTACTGCCTTTAATAGTGTCAGTGTCACACGTCTATATAACTATCATTACGAGGTTTATTTACATAAATTAATTAAGTTTACAGGTGATATTATGCACTTTAATAGTTGTTCGTGTTATATGTGACCTATAAGTTTTATTTGTAATGGTTTACAGAAAAAATATAAAACAATAAAGTTAAAAAATAATAATAATATGTACCTATTACAGTATCTCAAGGTACTTTGACTCTTCGTATACTTTGAGGTAGGCATACAATCCTGTCATATATACCTACGTGCATTAATGAAAACACAACACATTTTCGTTAATTTTTGGGTATAAGTACTTATGTCATCATTATTATCATCATGACCAAAAACCTCGTCTCACACGGAGAAGGCTCAAACCTTCTACTCTCTCATTAATCACTACACTTGCTTAATGTGGGTTGACGATTTCTAACTTATATTTAGAAATTATAAGCCCAGGCTTTCCTACAATGTTTTCCTTCACCGTTTGTCCGTGGTGTCTAAATAATCTTAGAAAGTACATATAATTCTGAAAAACTCATATTGGTACTTGCCGTTGGTAGGTTTCGAACCCGCACTCTCATGGATGAGAAGCGGACGTCTTAAACCTCCAGGTCACCACGACATGTACATACAGTACCTATGTACTAAATCATTAAAAACAAAAATATTTCAAAAAGGTTCATCTCAATCGTCCATAATATCAAATTTTCCCTTTAAAATTTATATTGCCGAGTGAAACCAACCAACGAAGTTGATTTCGAAAATATTTTCCCAAACTGGAAGGGGCCAACCATTGCATGATGTCCGAAATCGAAATCGGTAAGGGGCCTGGCTCGCCACCCCTGAGGCCAAATATAAAAATCATTCATATGGACAAAATAAAATTGCATCCCAAATAACCCAGTGTTCATCGGCCGAAAATCTATTAGCAATAAATATGAACTTTTCCGATTTCACAGGATTTAAAATGGCGATGGACGACTGAACTCTAATATTAAATTGAGGACTTCTTACGACTTTTCATGTTTACGATGACGTTCTTCGATTGCTTCGGTTCTATTGGCTAATTATGTCGTATTTTATATTGAGTTAAAACCGCTTGGCTTTAGTCATTCAAACGAAACTAAACTAAAAATGTTGAGTATCCTGAATGACATAGTGTTTATTTTGGTTTAAATTTTATAGTTGGTGGCACATCAGCAGCTGTAGCCAAATGCCATTTAGCGCTTGTCTACATGTAGAATAGAAAACCAAATGGAATATATGGCAATAAAAAATATATGGAATTGAGGTAAATTTTTAAATTGTCAGTGTCATCCCCATACATTTTAATTTCTACTCTCTCTGTAGACAAGCGCCAAAGTGGCGTTTGGCTAAAGGCACTGGTGCGAGAAGTAGTGGATTCGTAGAGCCAGACCAGAGCCACTCAACTGAATTCTAGAATAATTAGATTGGTTTTTATCTTGGTATTATGCATAGGTTTTACTGAACTTAAACAATATATGACGCAGTAGTAATAATGATAATTTAATATCTACGGTGTTCACCGTTTCTATTCTCCTGATCCTATTTTGTTTGATTTCTTTATTTCTCACATACTTATTCTGAGCATACTATTTTTTCTATACAGAAATCGAACCCTCATGTTATTAAACGAAGGGAATGTATCTAAAAGTTTCTTATTGCTAAGTAGGTGTCGAGATGAGAGATTGGTCAACTAAATCAGATGACTTGAATCTGAACACGATGATCACTTGAATCTGTAGATTTCTTAGCAATCCTGATTAAGTTTCTTCATCAAATTACTATTCGTAGTTACCAACTCACTGATTTCAAAACGTTGTGCGCGAAGATTATTGGCTAATTTAATTGCGACTTAGTGAGATAGATAAACTATGAATGAATTCATATTTATTTATGTATTTTTTGTTGTTAGAGAGCGTTTGAAACTCTTACGCCCGAATACTGAAAGGCTACTCAATTTTAAGTTGTACTTTTTATGTGACCTTTTATGTGACTACACAGAGATTTTAATTAATAAATAACAATTTCTGGTTACGGGAATCGATCCAGCACAGCAGACAGGTCGACGAGTGACAACGGAACTTTGCAGTCAATCAAATTTGTTTAAATTAATTAATTTCCATGATTTGACTGCACAGTTGGTGCGGTGGCTGGGCAACTGGCTGCCGCGCAACGTGTCACGGGTGCGATTCCCGCACGGATCAATTCTTCGCATGATCCACAGATTGTTGTTCCAGCTCTGAGTGTAAAGTGAACTTGTATGTTTGTAAACGCACCCACTATATATGAGAAAATTATAGTGTGAGGCGACGTTTGTTTAAAAAAAAAGAATTAATTCTATCGTATGTTAATGTCCTATGGGCGGATTAAAGGACTACACATTAGTCAGAGACAGTCAACAGTGGTTACCAGCCCAAGTCAAGCCAGTCAAGGTAGATATTATGTATTGCAAATTTTCTATCACAGATACACCAACACGTAAAGAAAATATTTAATTAATTATTTGGGGTGGGTCTCATTTTATTCATAGTATTTTTTTTTTTCGTTGTTTATACTAAAACTTTCGTGAGACATACTAAATTAATTATGATGTTTTCAACTTACTCAATTTACTCTTTGACGAGGAACTCGACTAGTTTCAAGCCATGCTAAAGGCTCATATTCATGAGCATTCCGCGACACGCGATATGACTGTCGCGCTGCTACTATTGCAGCGCCTTAGTCGCCGTGTTGCGTTTTCTTTTTCAAAATTCTCACGAATAGCTATATTTATTTGTTTAACTGTGTAGTATAAGATGTGGGTAAGGTAGAGGTTGTAGGAAACAAAACACAATCTGATAATTTTCCCTTTTAATCTTGATATTTTCATCTACGATACAAGGCACACACACAATTTTAAGTAAATTAATCGTAATAATATTATAATAGAAATAATAAATAGTTACACTTGCTTTCAGAACTGCATACTATTACCGAAATATAAAATAGGTACATTGAGAAGCCTCAACATCTAACTGACGAAGAACATAACTATTTCTAATGACAGTACTGGCATTGCCAACACCCGTATCTAGGTTTGGGTCCCACCAGTACTGACATTCTATTGTAATGAAATCAAAATAACTGATACATAAGTACCACATTCACGCCCTTTACACAATCACACATGTTCAGCTAAACATTTATAGTAACAACTAATTTATTCATTACGTCGTATTATCTTTTACAGATAATATGTAATTACTTGTATTAAGCGATTGTTTGCTTCGGCACTTGACTATTCACCAATATCGTCTTTCCCGACATTCTCAAAAGGCGAAAGGAGTACTTTAACAGCGCAATTTGTTCCACAATAACATTTATTAGTGTCTCAATCACAAGTTGCCCAATAGCCAAGCGCCAATGTACGCCCGATACAATCTCTAAGACTTACTTTAAGCTATTAAGACATCCAAAGTGTCATAAACTAAGCATCAATATAAATAACACTATCATTTTATACTTTATGTTAAACTACTGAACTTATTGTTACGTTAACTACCCATATACATCGACTCTGCGTAATGGATATGAGATATAGCGATTATAATTATTTATACATCTTCTAGTTTATGAAGTTTAAAGAAAACACTTAGGTTATATTGTACGTAAACACTGTCTCTTCTGTTCTCAGTCAATAATATTGAATTGTAAAAACGTATCCATTCAAAACCACTAACTTAACGTATCTATCGTACACTTTTATGATTTATGAAATACACTAGTATCAGTTAAATCTAATCATTGCACTAAAATTGAATAAATTACATGAGAGTGAAGATCACAATTATTTACTATTGAAAGTAAAAAAATCGTGGGAGAAACAAACGTGTACCTACTATTCAATGCTTCGCTGTGGTTACTTTATCATAATGGCCTTTAAAATAAACACCATAGGAACTAAAACACCCATCGTTTACAGAAATTGCAAGACTAGTGACAAACATTTTAGAAAACTCTTGAAAAACAGTCTTAGATCAATTCCAACAATTGTCTCAACAGACCACTGAACATTTGAATGTGATGTCAAAGCTTATGATATGTATGTAGGTACAGATACAAACGAACATAATACCAGATTTACAAAGGCAAATAACAATGGATACTTAATATATAAATATGGCATTTAACGATAAGTTAAAGGTACTCTTCATAAAAGATTAAAATATTGACGAATAAATTATTCGGATCGTCGATAAAACCGTACTGACTTACTCTAATAATAATTATAAAGGGATATTTACAAATTTTTCTATGGAAGAAGAGTTCATGAGACTTCGTATTAACACCACGAAATCTACAACTTACTTCGAA
The DNA here is from genome assembly GCA_902850265.1 of Spodoptera littoralis. NCBI lineage: Eukaryota > Metazoa > Arthropoda > Insecta > Lepidoptera > Noctuidae > Spodoptera > Spodoptera littoralis. The sequence goes on from LR824539.2 coordinate 7,000,635, forward strand.
TTCAATAACAATATTTACAGATTAATCTCAATAACAAGAAGTAGTTACAACTTCATTGAGATCGTTTATGCCAAAAACTTTAGTCGAATAAACAATCAGATGAACAGTTTGATGGGTTACTAAGATATTTGGAAGTATTTATCTTTGAGTTCGTATTGACAATAGTGCTATCGATCGGAACGCGATACCACTGATAGTTCATTCACCAATCACGAATATTTGGATTTATTTCTCCCGAAACTCGGGTTTGACGCTGATCATTGGTTTTCTCGATTCGTCGATTTCTTTGTCGTATTCTTGATTGTCGGGGTAGTCGTTAGCCCCGGAGTTTGATAGCTAAGTGGCTGAACTAAATAGCACTGAGTTCTTGTAGTAGGCGGCACGGTCCGAGAGCGGGCTCTTCACGTCACGCTCCATCGCTTGCTGGCGGGATTTGCGCTCCATCTCTAACTCTTGCGCCAGAGTTTCTGTTGGGAAAGAGAAAATGATATTAAATAAAAAGATTTATTTAAAAAACTACATCGATGGATTGGTACTTATTGACAGTGTTAAAATTAAAACAATTACAGAGGGTAACATTATAAAGGGGAATCATGTGGAGAGTACAATATACATATAGTTACACGTGTGTCGCTCCGTAAAATGTCATTAGTGTTTCGGGGAAAGCCGACTCACATCAAACGGACTTCACATCCGTATGGCACATTCTAATTTAATATTCGATATTGCCTTTGTTAAAAACGTAGCACTCACGTTCAGCGAGTGTTATTAAATTTCTCGTACAAGGGTTATTCGAACGAACAGAGTACGGCTGTTCGTGTAATATTCGTTGCAAATGTAACGATGTTATTAAATGGAAATTATGAATCTGTCTCTTGAGTTCTATGTATATTATTGGTACATTGGTGGTTCAATTTTCAAGATATGTACCTATCTACATGGAAAGGGTATCATTGAGTTTTATAATTGTGTAAAGTATCAATTTCTTTGTTTTAATATTAAGTTTATAGTACCAATATATTACAAACAGGTACAAAACAAAATTATAAGAACAAAGTCTGTCAAAGCTATACGAGATACGAGACGTCGCAACAAATTAAGGTATAAAAAATGAAACACGTCTCAAGCACAGGACATCCTCTAATAAGATTCCACGAAAATTGACAAAGTTCGTGAAGAGGCAAAGAGTAGGTGAGGTAAGGCAATTGTCTCCGAAAACGTCGACGTTTTACGAAATATGCTTATTCAATTTCATGCAACGCTTGCCGCCTCCTGCAATTTACGAGATATAAAAGATATAAACGGAATCGCGTTTTTTGCTTACTTTGATGGAGCATTTTCTCAACGGGGAATTGAATTTCTCTTCCCGACATTCGTTTACAATTTATGCTCCGAGTTTCGAATTTATATCCAACACCAATTTTTGCACTTCCCAAAAATATTAACATCCCTAAACCAAAATATAATTTAAATTTAAATTGGTCCGCGTTGGGCGCTGTGAATTTTAAATCAAAGAAACTATTTGACAAACATTCGTCAGTTGGAAAAACTTGATTATGATCCGATTTGTTTCAGTGTTGTCTTGCCTAAGGGCATCACACTCACAAGTGTCACCATCGAGGGTTGTCCCGAAACAGAAACCTATTATCTCGGGCGAGATTATACGCCTAGGGCGTCACAATTAAATATTATACACTTAAAAGCTTCGGCCTTTGCCGTTTCACTTCGCTGCCACCCCTAAATGTCCCATTAGGTCTGTTTGAATACGTAATATTTTTGCATTTGCCGCTTCTAAAACAGAATTGCCGGTTCCTTTGAGAGCTATAATCTATTTGTTCTTTGAAACAACTGTAATGGTTGAGCGCTTAGCTTAATAAAAGTTATCCTTTAATGTTTGTTTTTCTTTCTCCTGTCTCAAAATGATGAAAGTATATTCGACATTACATTGTGAAATGTTTTAGAGACCAATCAACAGTGACATTAACTTTCACGGAGTGTTGTTAATAGATAAAAACTTGTACAAGAAACATTTCTTATTTCGTTTTGATCGAATGGTCAAGGAATGACAAAAAGGGACTTCACAAGGTGGACGTGAACCGATCTATTTGAAAAGTAAGAGAAATAAAACGACAAAACCACTGATCGATAGTGAGAATAAATAGTTTTTTGTTACAACAATTGTAAGTAAAGCAATAAACTTTATGTGGAACAGTTTCACTCAAGCATTTATTAATAGGATCCAAGCTGTGACTGGAACTAATGTTTTTAACCGTTAATCAGTGTTAGATATCTAGAAATAGATTCTAATCAGTAGAACGTTAATTAGAATCAAATTGTGGATGTCGGTAAAATATTGCCTCATGCTGCATCTAGTAATTATGATTATCCGTAAATACATAAAAATGAGTATTTATACAACTGAAGAAAACTGGATATCTAATATCTACCCATAAAACAAACAAAGTAGTTCATCGTTACAGTAGAAATCTAATTTATTTATTGATGCCTAACCGATTAATCGGACTAAAAGTATCATTACCATAAATTGCTAAGTTTGCGTAAAATAAGGTGTCAGTCGTTGATTCAGACACGGATTGTTAAACATTAGGTATGCTACCAATTCTGTGATTGTCAAATTGCAAAATACGACAAAAAACGAATCAACACAAACTCATCGATTACTCGTCAAGTAACGAATCGATTTATTTTTTACGGGACTCAAGCGAATAAATAATGATTTTGGTGCCACTTGATCAGGAATCTTAATTTTCATAAATAACGATGTTATTATAAATTTTAAATAATTTTCCAAAAGATGTACTTTCATGACATCTAATATCTTTGTAGAAATAATAGAAAGTACGTCTGCTCATTATTTTTAACAATTTTTAAAGCAATCGACACCTCGTCTCGTTGTTAAAGCGAAATTAATTACTGCCGTAAAAATACAGAAAAAAAAGTGAGTTGATTGAAAAAGTGACTTCGTTGGAAATTTGAGAAGGTTGTGAACAAAGGGTTGGTTAAACGGATGATTGTGAAGGGAAACTATAGATGGGCCACAACGGCGGCCAACTGTTTACACGCAGGTCGAAGTGAACCCAGTGTGTGACGTGTGACGGCACACCGTTGATAAAATTCTGAGGACATCGTCTTAGTAACCTTCATTTCGAATAAAAGCACCATTAACAAAAAGTAACCATAGCAGGCAGCTACTTTTGATGTGTTATAATATAACACATCAAAGTAGCTATTGACGTAATTACGTCAATGGGAAAACAATCTTTCATTAAGAAAAAACTGCATTTAATTATCTAAGTGCGACAGCTCCCGCGTATTTTTGACAATTATTGAAGCATCGCCCTCTTAGATTAGCGTGGCGTTGTGTTCCCTACTGGACCGCGACCAATTGTTCTGATTGGATTGATTTTCTATTAAAGAAATTCTTTTGACTTTTTATACACAGAATCAATTCCACCGTGACTCGGGTTTAGTTCGGTTAAAATCTTTATCATTGTCGGTAATGTTATATGTATTTAGTTGCGCGTCCGGTCAACGTTATCATAATAATACAATAAGTTGTCTATATAAAACGGTGAACACAATGACGCAAGTGATTACTAAGACTAAATAAAAAAGTTAATATCGTCAAAGGTTTCGAGCGCACCTGTGCGGTACAATTTTATTTCCATTCATTTTACAAGCTCACCTAAAAAGTAGCATGGAGAAGTTTCCTCTTTATTAATTTTTCAACTTTATATTACTTATGTAACATCGGATGGTTTATCCGTTTTACAAGCGCAGCTCTAATAACAGCATAAACATTGTTCTATTAAAATATCTTGATACACGTAACTTTATATTAGAATTATAATAAATAATAATGTCATTTTTACAAAGTAAATTAGTATTGTGTGTATCTAATGGGAATTTATGAGCATCTTCTAAAGGTACTTCTGTATCAATCAATATAATGATGTTTATAATAAAACATTGTCGTGATTGATTGCCTGTCCACGTTTCTACGTTAGAATTATTGTCATTTTCGTAATTTTCATGTAACTCATTTCACCTGCACCGCCAGTACGTCTACAGTCGCGTACCTCTAGAGAAGATAATTACTCGGTACACTTTCGACTCATCCCGTCTTATGAAAAGCACGTAGAAAAAAGTTTTCTAATTTACGAATAATAAAATATGTTTTTTTCTTTTACCGAAGGCACTGAGGAAAGTTGATGAAAGGCTCCAAGTTTTAATTTTTGTTTTTCTGTTACCAACCTTTTTATATTTACAACCCTCTTGTATTTTTCTGTTTCACTTTTATAGCTTTTTACTTACCTCTTCTTGAATGTATACTTTTAAGTAAACTTTCTTTATCATCTTTTTGATTTAATAAATAAAATGTGAAACTGATTAAATTTCTTAAAGACTGCTTATACAAATGCTAATATTTAAAGCGATTCCGATTCAAACAATTGGTATTGCGTGCTTGCGTGCGTTGGAGTACTCGGGGTAGCGTAACACTTAAATTAGTTGCAATTTCTACTCGAACAGACTGTCGGCAAGAGGCACTCGACGGAACAAGGGAAATGGTTAAATTCGTATCAATGTTTTGCCAATTGTAAACACCTAGTCGCACCCTAAAGTTAATTTAGTACGTGGGGGAAGGAATAATGAGAAATTGGTTCGTATCTGAAATATATTGAGTGTCACTTGTGTGTTGTACTCTTTGTCTTTAAGACGAGATTTTTAAGAATAAAGTTGTGAGTCAAAACCTTTAATATTAAGAAAAGTGAAAAGTTAAATCTCTTTTTATGAGTGATGAGAGTTTCACAATTATCTCCCTCACCGCTAATTAGTATTCATTTAGTCTAAAATAGTGTGTTAGACAGTTTAAACCATTCGCATTATTCTGCAACAATCCCGTAGTTACAGTTTAAACGACATCCACACTCGATTTCAAAGGTACCCCGCAGCATTAAATGTTCGGGCGTATATCATACAAGTTCGGAAGCAAGGGCGCGTCACTACTTTGGGCATGCCATGCAGTACGTCGGTGCATTTTTAATGAAATTTTTGGGCTTTCCACAAAGCGGATATAAATGAAAAAAACCACGGTTTGATTCACCGATACGAGCACCAGATTTTTCTTTCTTATTTCATCAAAGTTGAGCGCGATGCATTTTTTGTGAATCAAATAAAAGTGGTTTTTGTGGAGAACAGTTTTTTGTTTTGCACAACAGTAATGAATTGGCGTTATAATCAGTTCGAGTTTATGATGCTGCTGCCAGTTATTTGGTGGTTCTTATTTAGTATCTTATCGTCAGGGAAAAGAGTTTAAAAAAGTGATTAAGCTTGATCTAGATTTTACTGATTATAACAATAAAATTACTTTTAAAAATCTCAATTGCTCCAACATCGTCTGTGACAAAGTACGAAAATTCGAAGATATGAAAATCATTTTACAAAAATATTTCAATAATCGTGTCTCACTTGATCCATATATCACATGTTTAGCTATAACAAACCGACATGTGTATAGAATTCGTTCATAAAACGCGCCCCCAAAAATCACAATACAAACCGAGAGAGCTCCCATATCGCTGTACTTTTAAATACTTGACATTCCCGATACGAAAGCTATGCAATATGATGAGTATAAATTTCATTTCGTTGGAAATTTTTTCATCTCGAATGGACCCTTACATTCGAAAACCATAACATCCTCAACGTAGTCGTCCGTCCCGGAGAATTCAATAACGTGGTCTTATTAACATTTCCATTCGATAATTTCCTGATTATTGCGAAATTAACATCGCAATTATGTCTGAGAGTTAAAAAGAGAAATACAGAAAATGGGGTGTGCTTTTGATTTTTGGATTGCTGCAATTACTTGCTACAGCAGTAAGTATTTAGGATAAAAGGTATGGTAATCTTGCAGCGTGATGAAGTCAGTGCCATACGGAGTGATAGCTACAATTTTCTGAACACCTTTTCTGTTGATGCTTACCAGAGTAATTCTGCCAGAAGGCAGCTCCGCCGCTCATGATGTCAACAGGAGGTGGTGGGTAGTTCCATTGCGGCTTGTCCGGTGTACGGGGAGGTTCCCTCTGGAAGGGTGGTGAGGCTGACGGAGGCTCAGCGCTTGGAGGCTTGCTCTCCCGCTCCGAGCCGTTCTCCCTCTCAGAACGCGGCGTCTCTTGCGATGACGGGGTTAGGTTCTCTGTGAAACAAGGTCACGATATAGAGGTCATTAGGTCAAAGTAAGAAATACTAGTAAAGAGACTTAATTGCAGATATCTTTACCATGTAGTACCTCTACAAATTAATACCGACAGAAGATTTACAGTACTCATTCAATCAAGTCGAACAGACAGCCAATAAATGTAGCAAACAACGATTATGCAACAAAATCAACTCGAATGCGTGTTAGTTCAGAACCCTCGTTTCAAATGGTCTGCGAAACGATTTCCTGACACGGAGATTAGTACAAGCCATCACCAACGTTCACCCACCCTTCTTACATCACGCACTCGACACACATTCAACGTCAATACGTCACAAATCATCCCCATCAACAATCGAATGTTAATCTTAACTACCCCGCATAGAGCTCAATGTTCTATGTATCTTGTATGGCACATTAGTATATTAGGTGAAATTTTCGCTAACATACAGATAGTTTGACAGACGGCAAGTTAACATGTCAGGGGCACTAACACATGTTGAAACTTGTTGATAGAGATGGTATTGACAATTTGACATGTTTAAACTAGGTAACGTCTTACGGTTTCATTGGCGGTATTACTTGTTTCCAATACAATACATAGATATTTTGAAGGCATGATGATTAATATTATATTTACCAGTTACGATTCTGAGAATTTCAGAGGGTGCTCCAGATTGCTTGAGAGCTTCTTCTACTTTCTGTCGTCTTTTGAGTTCCAGTTCAAGCTGCTCCTGTATCATTTGCCGCTGTTTCCTCTCCTTCTTTAGCCGTTTTTGGTACATCACTGTTAAAACAAAATTTACATTAGTTAAGTTGGATCTACGATTATTTTTGTATTCACATATAAAGTTATTTGAAGAACATCGTATGTACATCAATAATAATGTAATATCCAGCCCAGTTGTACCGTATCGAAACAACAATTACTTGGAATACCGCACGCGGAGCAAAACAAAACTGCGACTAAATAAACGGTTTTGCGTATGCGTCGTGCGCCATACTTCTCTCCACCTGTATCCACATACCTACGTATAAATCCACCTCCAAGTAAAATTACATCTGTCTCTTTTACTCTTACATCACTACATACCGATCTTTATCAGAAAACTTAAAGATTCCTTAATTCACCTGCAATAACCACCTTACGTTTGGGGCATTTCTTCGTCAATAATCGCGCGATCGGGCTCGCATCGATGAGCATTCTCCCTCTAACTTATGTAGCAATGATATTTACGTCTTCTTCGCTCTGAAGTTCGATTGACGAATGATTGAGTCGGTACACGTGTTGATAGACGCTGGAGGCCCAGCCTCCGACAGGGCTGAGGGGCGGTACGGACTACGGGCTAAACCATAAACTGATCGTAAAAGTTATTTTCTTTATTTAATCGAATGCCAATTAAATTACAACGATTCGATTTTAATGCCTCATTTGCTTAAATGAGAGTTTTACTATATAAGTGTAATGTAAGTGTAAAGTATAGTGAATTTGTCAGTGTCAACAAAGTCAAAAAAATAGTTAGTAATCAAGGATTATTCTAAGATCTGACCACTAATAAAATTAATGTCTGTCAATATTGTAAACTTCTTGATCTTGTTACTTGCACCATGAGGTAACTCGTTGGACTGGGTTGATGGCAAAAGATAGACTTTTGATGGAGTCGAGCGGCGACCAAGATGCGGATAACTCGTGTTATGGAGACGGTATGAATAATAAACTAATAAAAATAAGACACGCCTTCCAGTCGCTCCAATAGGGTGTTGGAACGAGATTTGAGTGCTTAGAATCAGAACATTGTGGTTACTTATAGAAATAGAGACATAGCAAATATTTTAACTTAATAACATGCACTAAGCACTATAGAGGTAGATTGCGTAAGGCTTCGTTGTGTCATTTGACGAATGCATGCATTCGCCTTGGTCTTAGAAAGCTGTTTCATAATTATGAGTTCAAACATTTCGGATATTGTTTTGTCCTTGCAACGATGTCATTAAATATCTAAAATAACTATTGTACCTACAACTTTAACAACTCTAGAATAAGTATCAAGGAATGAAAATAAAACGAAAGTTCGTTTTCTCATTAAAGATTTGCTAGTAATTAATGTTGCTGCTAATGAAACGGGCGAGGTTCACTAGCGATCGACTCCTACGCATCATTTGTCATCGTACGACCTCCGACACGAGCCAGTAATAACGTGCGGATTGGAAAGTTCGTTTTTATTTCCATTCGCATTCTTACAACAGAGTCATTACATATTAAATTAGGATCTCCATTTAATCAGATATTCATTTCTCTATACATTTTTGCAGCTTCACTCGTTGTTTGTTTAGCAACTTCATTACGGTCAGCCACGTTAACCACAATGTCAAAAGGTATATTATTTACACGACCGTACATAATTACTTTGTTAACAAAATTAGGATGGAAAGGTCCGTACGTTAATTTCTCGTCAATACAAAGGTCTACGTCCAAAGATCCGTTCAGTGGAAAATTCGTCGGACCATCGAGTCCGAGTATCGATTCTCTTTAACACCTCTGAAAAACAGCTTTGCACTCGACTGGAGCTTATTTTAGGATCTTTTCATCTCACTTTTTGTGTCTATTAACGCGTAAACGTTTTATTAATTAGCCAACGGTCAAACCTTTTCCTTCCTTTGTCAGGTCTATATTTAAGTTAGTCATTGCCTGTTCATATCTTAATCGCTGATATGAGCAACCGAAAATGAACCGTCAATCAATTCCTTCCTACGCACAGCCTAGCGGCAGAAGCGCCGTCTGCGTTCATTGTTTCTACAAGTCAATATTTGTCTATAGCTCGTCGGCACCGCTTTGTGCTCCGTAATCCGGCCTATTGCTTCCTCTCACCACCACAACGATGAATCGTAATAATTCCTCAATCGATTATTTCATTTGACGCTAGCCAAATAAAAAGTTTTAATCTTTTATAGCCGCCTTTGTAGTCTGTGATAGGACCACTTTTAATAGTATGCATTCACGATCGATGATATTATTATTATGTTAATACTTCTTTTGTTCGAATTGAATTCGAATTCAATTTGTGAAGACCTAAAGAATCAATAGATGTTCACAAACTGAATGCTCTAAAAAGTTCAATCATACATTGGAGGATAAATCATCAGATGAATGAGCAACATCTTCCAAAATTGATAGAGTAACAAACACAGAACAAGACACGACGATTAAAGGAACATAACAAAGCTGTGTGATATGAAGCGAAACAATTCGATGACCGAGCGTATGAATAAAAACGAACCACCAAAATATTGAAGGAATCCGTTCAAAGGGGAAAAAATGCAATAAAAAGCCGGGCCGATACAGAACGAGAGTGTGGTTAAAAAGCAACGAACGAATATGGTTGCGAACATCCGCTGCAGACAAAAGTTGGGCTACTTGACTATGCAAATTATATTTGCGGACCGCCGCGGCTGAGACCCGATCTCCGACGTTTCGTTTCACTTTTACGTATATAACGTGTATTCTTTTCATATTTTCATCCGATTTCCTTCCCCTTCGTTCATTTTGTTCCGTTTTAAAAGTCGCGGAACAATACCGCTTTCCGCGAGGCTTATTCGCCGCAAGCAGTTTCCCTGCACGCGGCTTCTTTCTCTTGTTATTATACATATCTTTTTATATCTATCGAGTTTTCTTTTCTTTAATACTTTTTAACTCATAAATGGCTGATACGGTCCCCTAGGGTTTGTTGCCCGAATAACATGTAAATGAGTCGGTGCTCGAGTACAAATTTAAATGGGTTCCTCTGTTATTTCGTTGTTTATCATCTATAGCGATCGTTGTGTTTTAATCGAAAAATACGTAATTTGTATAATTTTTGGAACATTTTAATTTATTTAATGTTTTATTTGGTACTTTGTTATAGTTTTTGATGGTGATGATTGTTCCGATGTATTTAAATTTTCTTGTTAATGTCCGTACATAAGCTTGAAGGTACTATTTATTATTTTATATTCGAATTTTATTGCCTACAGAGGTACATGAAGGTTTGGTTTCCACTGTGAATATAATTAACGTAATCAAATGGACCCTTTTCTCAGCTGACGTATGTAAATACCTGAACAGTTTATATCCGTTCAAAACTACTACCCCTTTATAAGAGAAACTACATGGTACGGTAATTTTCCATAATCTAGTAGTGTTACGTATTGGTACAAGATATACGCGTGTCGTCTAAATAAGTTTAGTCGGTAGCGCCGTGTCGCCTTATCTATGGACACAATGGGACCGGGCCACGGATGCGGACGTACTTATTGCTTTATGGCTACAGGTACCCTACGCGCACACCACGGCTACAGCTACCCTATGTATATGTAAAGTTTACCTATTATAGCTTTTTTTGCAAAAACCTTCTGCAATATGTGAAAATTTCAAAAAATATGTTTTAGGCATTCTTTTATTAAGTATTTTGCATAGAAAAGCTTGTTATTGGTAATTACTAATTATTATTGTTTATCTTAACTGGCTTAGCTTCATTTGTCTTGATAAGAAAACTGAAGTTAAACAAATAATCTAACTAGTAAATTAAAAAACTCTGTAGTTTTGTTCCTTTACTTTAGGATTAAATCAATAAATATTTAAAATAGTAAATATTATTAACCGTGAAATACACTGAAGAAATATTTATGCTTGATTGAGTACAATTTGCATTATTTATTGTTAAACGTGCGTTCTACGCATTTAAATTTAAAAACAAAAGACAATGTTATCGCATAGGCCTTCTGTTCATTAAGAAACTATGTTCAGCCTGTATTTTATTTTTAGAAACAATAATGTTTTTTTTTCAGTATATACGTAATGGTGACTATAAAGTAAAATTAAATAACTCGATATAAATAGAGAGTTAACGTACTGATATAGTACAAAGAGGTATGTAATCTTTTTAAAACATTGCATCATAATCGAATGACAGAAAAATCTATATACCTTTTAACAGACAGACTTTCGCATTTATAATACGAGGGATAAAAATATCGATGAAGCCAAATAGTTTTCCCACCGGTGCAATACGACGTAAATAAGAATCGACTTTTATGACAGTTGCTCCCCTACCAGTCGGCGTCGAACGATTTAGATAAGTCTTTTTATAGTTCTTTATTGAAAATAAATTGCCTAGAATAAAATCAGACACAGTTCAAATGGCTTTCCGATAGATGTGTATGAAATAATGTCTAGTAGATAAGATGTGTCGTTATCAAACCAACGTATGTTATATTTCAGTGATGTCGTTATGAGACGGGTGTCGATAATGCCTCAAATATGATTGAGTTTTTGCCTTGTCATTAGTTCCTCTGTAGATGTTGAATTTAGTTGCTTAGTATTATGAATAAATACAATTAATAATTAATTAATTAATTGCTGCACCTGATGAACGTTATCATCAATTTTAATTTTATTTCTTAGCTTGAGCTATTTGCATTCGTAATCGCAACACATTTATTATTTTTTAATGAGATTCTATTATCAGATTAACGTAACATTAAACCGATCGAAGGTGCAATAAAAAGTACCGGCACGTTGTTGTATAAGAACATTTGTCAAAATGTCCGCACCACTGTCTCGTACAGTCGCCAACAGCCGTTTAGCTTTTTATCTGTTTCCACTGTTTTATTTCGGTAAGCGCGATATTTATGGCCGGGTGTCGCGATAGATAAACATTTTCCTCAAAACTGTACGGATTATTGTTTTTGTCAGACAAGTGGGGATCTAAGTTATGAGTAGGGAATGACCTCTGCTGATAAAAACCTCTATATTTTCGCCGCGTCAGATATAGTACGTACAAACACACATGAACTACTTTCATATTTCATAACATTCCTTCGTACATTTCAAACCTACAAAATATCAATAAAGGTACGGAGGAAATTTTTATGAAAAAATAAGAAAAGAAGATCGCAAGCACTTTTATCAAACCGATCAAAGGGCCGGTCGGACATTCCGACTTCTTACGACGTTAGTAAAAAATACAATCTCTCTTTATAGTTACCATTCCACTGGTTATTATATCCGTATCGATACGGCTGAACTTACCGACCGTGAAATGCTCGATTCTCGATATTGCCTGCCCCCGGCACTACTACAGTCATTTCGGACGCTTTAAAAATAAAGAATTTACACAAAAAAATATTTAGTATGAACAAAACGCTTCATGGGTATCTAAGTAATTGCCCAGAACAAAAGGTAGTAAAATATTTGTAAATACTCATGAGCCATTAACTTGTTTTTTTGTTGAACTCCTAAGATCATAATTTCAACATCAACAATTTATTAGATGATAGATTATATGTTTGTGTGCGTGTGTGTGTACTAAAAGAGCAATTTAATATTTTCGTGAGTCCATAAAAATATGCCGAATAGTCGTGTCGACTTAACGATGATTGTGTCCGGAAAATAGTCGGCACTTCGCACGAGTTGTCATCAGCCATCCAAACTTTTATTGCATATAAAACATTGATCACCCTGTGTTTATTTATGTTTCAATATAAAATATTGTATTTTCGATATTGGGTCACAACATTAGTAACTTAATACTTATCAAACGCGCCGGTAAAAATTAGGACGGACAGATGAAATAAAAAGTAATCGATTCTTAGTAAAAAATCGATGCAGTTCAGGATCGAATAATGTATTTATTTTCGTTGGAATGGCTCATCGGGCCATGCTTCCTGCGACATCAGTGTGGTCGTAACATGACACCTTTTATTAATATGCCTGAATTAATAATATTGTAGATATTCGTTGGCAGGGGTCGTGAGCATCGCGTGCGAATGTATCGTGAGGCTTCAGTGCATCGATTTGAAAATGAAATATCGATTTACAATATCTAAAGGTTCTAGTAAGCAACCAGTCCTGATGTAAGATGTTATGAGGGCTTCCAGTGTGGTTTGTTTATTTTACGCAAAATACGACCTTATTACACATTGGTAAACAAACTATCAAAAGTATTCGTTTATATAGTCATTCGTAAAGATTATGGTTATATTTTATTAAGGTTAATTTTGTCATGCACGATAATAAAATACCATCATAATCTTCCATGTATCCGACCGTAGTTGAACTGGATTAATGACGTCACCGTTCTAATTTAATTTAATTGCTATTTGATAATAAAATATATTTGTTTATTTATTACGTAAGGAATAAGTCGAATAATAGTAAGTACTACAAACACAAGCCGAAAGTCATCGAACTTAAAAAATATTAAAATCAATTCAAATAAGCAACTAGTATCTTGATTTATTATGCATTTTTAATTAACAACACTAATATGAACCGACATTTATCGACAAATAATTGATTAAAGATTCAAATATGCAGATATACAAAAAGGGACTAATGAAACACGAAGGTTTTCGCGATAATTAATGGTAATTCATAAAAAAACAAGTAGAGCTGGGAACCTCTTGCTTTGTTCGTATAAAAATGTAAGTAGTAAAACATTGTAGCGGTTATAATAAGTGGCCACCAGCAATTTCCAAGCAATAACGTAAAACACACTGGCGCAGGTAGACAAAACACAACAAATATTGACAGTGGATGATTGCACTACGTCCAGCCAGAGATCCCCTTAGCAAACTGCGAATTAAAATGGGGACGAGAAAAATTAATCCTAATGCGATTTTAATGAAGCTGAAATGAACGAATGCAGTAATGAATTGTTAAGCCGCCGGTTATTCGTTTTGCGTTAAAAGGGAGAGGAATGGGAACGAGAGAAACAAAACCAAATAACGAACATCTACTAGCTATAATACAGACACCAGACACGACGTAGCGTTTTGAATAATCTTGGCGTAACTTGCCTCAGTATGTAGGAGCTCGTGAAGATTAAATTGATATATTATTACCCGAGCTACAGTGTGGAGAGTGTATTGAAGCGTAGAGAAGATAAAATGTAATAATAATTAAGGCTCAGCATTGCACAAAGACGCACGCCTTAACATCGAGTATAAAGCACACAAGCGCTGAAAATGTACACCTGAAGTCTGTGCTCGCTTTTGCATTAACGAATGCGGAAGCGGCGCTGTGCATACAGGACGCGTTGCACCCTCCCCCTCCCCCCGCGCAGCAGTAGTGGCGGCCACCCGCGCCCCCCGCACGCTGCGAGAGGTGTAGTCTCGCTCGAACCAGACGCCTCCAGCAGCCCTGCATGTCCCACCCGTGCGTTCATTACCTCCACGCGGCGGCGGCGACCCAACAATTCAAGTTTGCTTTCCGCCACACAATCTACGCTACCAGACAGACTACACTACTTCCATACACCGGCCACTCGAATAATAAAGATGCAGAAATTAACCCGTCCACAGTGAAAAAGACGAAACTAAGTGAAGCTATCTCGACGTGAATAGAGGTAATGCAACGCGAGCACTCGTACAGCGAATGAAAGAAACGGGCTCGGAATAGCCCTCTTGTTGAAACAGAGGGTAAATGTCAACCGCGGAATAAAAACAGTCAACAGATAAATGCAAACGATAAACACACTCGCACTCTGAAAAGGCAGAATGTGAGAGGGAATGTTTGTTTTTCTCTGCACGGATAAACATACTTTGCTATTAGAATAGAATTAGATTTCCGCGAAGAATCGTTTCGAGCTATGAGAAATCAATAAAGTTTCCGCACTAAATTTGGTCCAGCCCATAAAATATTCAATTACGCATAAGCACACATTTGCTAAGGCCAACAACGACCACGCGGCACCCCCATTAAAGACGCCTAAGGGCCATTTAATCGGTCAGTGGATGTAAATTCGCTGGCCCCAAAACAAATATCCCGAAACTAATAAGGAAACGAAATATGTAAATCGGCTGCCATATTGTTTCACAAGTGAAATCTTCCTTTAATCTTATAACAAATCCGCGTCCAAATGGCCGGTCCGGGCTGAATTTGAATATAGGAGGGTTGAGTGAAGGGTCAGGTCGAGGAACAACCTTGTTGTGGCGAGGAAGGAGCAAATGTATGCAAGCCACGCACGGAGGAGATAGCGCCCGTAATGTTGTCCTATGCACATATTGCAGCAAATTAGTTGTCGACTTGTAAACAAGGAGGAGGAAAGTAAGGCCGCTAAGACGTCGTCGGTGGGTAGTTTGCATGGATATGAGAGCAGCAATATAGGGGTTCGCAGCTGCTGGCTGTACTCATTAAGATGTTTTATGGTCGGCCCGCCGGACCGTGTTGCCAATTTAAGATATTTCTATGCGGGACGGCACCACGTTAGTTTGGCTTCCGATTAGGGGATTAAAGTGGTCCTTTAAGGTATTAGTGTAATAATTGCTCGACCCATTATGTGGTTAGCATTGTCCCCGATACTCCCTTGTAACGCTATTAAGGGTAATTTAAGATCATAACATATTCTGTGTATAGATTGTTGTACGAAGCGGAAAACTAATAAAATGAGGGACCACGGCCAGACGAGTGATACAAAGCGAAAACAAAACAACAGCGCAATAAAATCGAGTTACAGTGGAAAAAGACAAAGCTCAAACAAATTTGGTCCGATCCGTCGCACACCTATTCCCCGCGCTGCAAGTAAATCAAAGGGTGTTGAAACTTTACACCCACTTAAAGCCGGACACAGTAATAAAGCGTTCGAACTTCATCGACCCTGGACATCAAATGGGACACCCCTTCTCGCATTTTGTCCGGGGGAAATTAAAACTTCTGAGATGCTAAATTGAGTGCTGTACGTGAATATATGTATTCAACTGGCGCATATACCTATAGTCTACGATGTTATTGCAAGTAATTTCCCTTCAGGTATCTATTTACTCTGTTATAATGATCGATATGGTTTTGTTTCTAAGTATTAGTCAAGTATTGAGAACACGGATGCCTGTAGAAGTCCTACAAACTACCGCTTAGTTACCAAGAGCTTTAAACGGTGCACAACTTGCTTTCAGAGCTGAAGTGTCTCGTGTTCATCATTGTATCTGGAACAAGTTTCTCTTGGAAGGTAATCAGAGAGGTTAGTTATATTGAATTGCCCTTTGGTACATTATTCCAAAAGATAATGATACTGCACCTCACCTCATACATAAATGGAATAGAACCATTAGTAATAATAAATTGACTATTTTGTAAAATCTAAATGTTAAGAAATACTTTCATCATAATGGCATAAATTATATGTTTATCCAATCTAAAAGATCGACGAATGAAATATTTTGATAAAAATTAATTCACATATAGAAGTCCCTATAATTAAAAGCAATTGATAACGACAATGTTGCTAGAACACAGTAAGTTTTATGAGTGTATCTGTATAGGAAAGGTGCAACCCTACATCTTAGGAATGAGTTACAGACTGCTTAGCGACCACCCGACACCGGTCACCGTACTCGGTCACTCGGGAACAATAATTACAGATGACACTTCCAAGCTTTGAAACACAAAACCTTTGAGGAATTAGATAAATATACATACGTAAATATACCTACTTTACAATGTGTGAGTCTGGGTATTGAGAGAATTTAAATTATTAGTTTATTGCTATTATAATTTTATTACCATCATCAGTTAGTTCGTAATACCATACATTTGTCCAATTAGCATGAATCCCCAATAACAAAACGATCGCTCACAAATGTATCCAAGTTTAATCAGAGCCACATTAATTGTTTCTAAAGAGGTGATTTCATATGTACGCCCAGATTAAGTGCACGGCCCGCACTCAGAACCGAGGGGTTATTAAATAATTTATTGTCTACTAACTATTCGTGAGGGCACTGCTCAAATGGTCCGCTAAGATTTTGCAAAGTCTTGTTATGGAATATTGCTGGCGTAAACTTTGTCTATGAAACTTAAATGGATTCGCACAGCGATACGATGAAGACGTACATATTTTAACCTTTTGCCGGCACGAGATTGTTTCACAGTTGAAACATGGACGAACAATTTCATTTTATACATCAAACAGTAAAACGGAAAAGCGGTCTTGATTGAGTTTGGTCTGAACCTTTTATAGCTTTCAATGCACATTTCTGCCTGTCGGTGGCAAATTACGCAGGCTGCCCATTCACGCTCAAAAATCACTCTCAATTGAGTCAAGTGGGACAAAATAAAAGGTGAATTCATCATGGGGGTGCGAACCGGGCGCCCCCTGTTGGGAAACCAAGGCGGAAAACGTATGTCCGGTCCATTTGTAAACACTAACAGGTACTGGCAGCTTTTTGACAGTTTATTAAATCAAATTGTATTGGCGATTGTTTGTGAACGAGCGCTTGTGAAGAAAGTGCGTGGGAGGCGACGTGATGAATGGAAGTGAACTCTGAGATATAATCAATTTGTGTTACAAGTCTGATTGATTTGTTGTGTCGACAATTCAATTGAGCTAACTCTTGCAGGAACTCATCTTTGTTAACAAGGGACATATTAGAGAAATAAGAAGTGATTCTATATACTATACAGAATTGTTATAACAGAAGACAATTTGACAACAAATTAATATTTCATAACATTAGATCAAAAAATAATCTTTATTCCGTTAATAGAAACATTAATTACAACAGACACTAAATTTGATTTCAGGAATAATTTACATAAATTCTCCATCAGTAGAACACGAGGCAATCATGAATATGACATTTAATTGTTCCCATAGTCACAAGCAATTATACAAAGAGCATTCTGTTGTCTGTGTACATTTTTTTTAACAATCAATTTAATTCATAAAGCAAAGTAGCGTTACCGCTGAATTTTAAAAGGCTTATTTTTGGAGTTTAAACCAATTACTTTATCGAAAAAAGCAAGTTAATACCCATAGTATAAAAACATGGTGGTAAATATTGATAAAAATACTTGAACAAAAATCGAATTGTCATTACATGGAGATTTAAAATAGCATTTATAACAACATGTTATAAAGGTCATATTTACTGTATTGCCTGGTCAACGATAAACGATGGGGAAAGGTTTTCACGAATCAATTTTGGCTCCACGTCATTTGATTACTCCAGTCGTGTACATGTAGTACTTACATCGAAAGGGCAGGAGATAATTCATTTTCGTCGAAATATTGTCTGGTGCCCGAAAAAATTAAATTACACGCTTGTATCATTTTGCGAGTCCCTGTTTGCAATATGATGGATTAGTCCTGAATTTATGATCAATTTTATATGCTACTGTTGAATTTTAGACAGATTTTAAGGCGTAACCTCTTTACGATACTACTAAGTCTTTTTGATACTATTGGTTTCTTAAATCAATAAACATTAGAAACTCAATTAAACTGTTAACGTTAGTCTAAATATTACGATTACCAATGATTCGTTTACCGAAATCGAAGTCAAATAAACAAACCTGTCCGTATTAGAAGAGCAATAACATCTCGTAGGAGATAAACAAGCAAATGAATTCACGATAAAAAGCAATAAGTCGATAAAACGAGCTGAGCTAAGCTGAGCCGAGCGCATAAACCTTGTGTTTGTTAGAAAATCAGATGAGAGTATAAATGGAATCATCTTCCTCGCGCCGACAGACCGGCACACGAAAACAGAATTGATTTTATTGATGAAAGCTTCAATGAGTTTGATTTCCCAGTTTTATGTTAATCAGGTTCGATTGATTTGATTAAATATAAGCCAGAACTTTAGTTTGAATGAAATCGATAATTTATAAACAAACAAGGCTAAATCATTACCAACTGTTTCATTCATGGCTTTAAACGGAACAAATGATTGCAACAATACATGTCGTACAGTAAAATAAAAGCACTTCAGCTCGACCATGCCGGAAGTCTATTTTTGTCACTAAATGAACAGTGGCAGCAGTAAATATGATATTAGCAGCAACTTTAATACGATATCCTGCAATCAAATCAGCGTATGGCTTCATCGACGTCTGCTACTCGTGTGTGGTCGGGCCGTAAACAAAGATCTTAATGATCGCACACCGGCCAACGTAAACAATTTATTAGCCCGCAATCGACAATCGTTACAATCGGTTCGTGCATTCGATGCATTGATACATGTTCCCTGAATCGAACTACTTCTCCGTTTGCAGACGTGTCGATTTTAATTGCATCACTATAATTACATAAACACGTTGTTTACTTGTTTTTGAATCCGTATCGGGTTTTAATACCGATTCTTTGGCTGTTACTGTATCTGTCGGATTGTTCATATTGCGTTACGTTGCTGTTTAATTTACTTTACTGAAGTTTCTAAAGATATATCTTGTATATATGCTACAGGTACGAATCGCAACTCGTGAGTAAACTAATTTTGATAATTTTAAGACTGTGACCGTTCACTATGGTGTAAAATTGGTGATCAATAAGCGATTTCCCCGAGACACCGGATGCGGTCCGCCGACCACCAAGTTCAATTATTATTGAATTTCCTATGTCCGGGGCGAGTGCCGTACCGACAACTAGGGGTGAGGCAATTCCTTTTTAACTTTTCTGCAACCATTTGCCTGTCTCTGATTTTCTTGCGATCTAAAATTATTGTACCAAAACATACAAATAAAAGAAATGGTAATAATAATTAGAATTATTAGTAAATTATTCAGAAGTTTTTAATTTATTTCATGATCTACAAAGAGCTATTTTGAGGAAAAATGAAAGAAGTATTTTATTTTCAACATGAATAAATTTTTAATATAATGAATTTATAGGGACTAAGGTCAATTAGATACCTTTAAGTGCACAGTCGTCATGATTTACGGTAATTGTTGCTATGACTTCCGATCTCTAACTCGCATCTCACCCCTATTGAAGAAAATTATTTCCACAACAAAGAGTTTTGAATTAAAGCCCCAACTCGCTTCGAAACTCCACTAAGACATTGGAGATTCCTGTTTTTGTTTGTTTCTATAATTAAAACACGACTTAAACGCTCTTTCGATAATTATAAATCTACTTGATGTTGTTATTGCAGTGAATCGGATTTACGAGGGGATGTTTTGGCGGCCAATTTTCTTCGATTAGTATTGTTTTGGTTTAATATTTGAAATGGATTTTATCAAGTCACGTTTAATCTTTTTCGTTGTCGGATTTAATCAACATTGTCGGGGTTTTTTGGAAATAAAGTTTTCTTCCTTGTTTTCCAATTTCGCTTCGTGCTATTGATTTTTAAATATATATTATTGTATTCGGCAATGTGTCAGTGTTTTCATCGTCGTGACAAAGTGCAGTGTTAGCACATGGAGCCAGTATTTCGTGAGCAGTATTTCGTAGAGCGCGAGTGGCGCATGGCGCACGGGTGGCCAGTGTTCACATTACCTTCGCCTGGTGGCCGGCTGACTCATTCCAGTGTCGCCGACCGCCAGTTTTGAACAGAGTTCTAACTCCCAGTGGTCTGGCGCTAACACGCAACTCCGCCTCAGTAGTTCATACGCTCCGGTGGGCAATTTGAAAATTGTAGCTCAAATTTTGCTAAATTTGTTCATTTGTAGTCGACTCGATAGAATTCAGAAATAGTTTTGTTTATTAATTAGTTGTTCACCACGAATTTGGATGCTCTTTGAGGTTAACACAAACATTTAGCTAATGTTTGAAACATAATTATGTTAAGCTATGACTTGAATAACATGATTTATACAAGTTCCACGTAAAAAATCAGAGTGTTTAACTGTTTATACTAGAACATTGTGAAAGCAAACAAAGAATTTCACAATTAAACCATCGAAGTGGAATAGAGAGACGTGTCATAAACTTTCTGCTAATCGTATTTAAGGCTAGAGAATTATAATTACAGTTAAAAGCGACACGTTTAGTATCATGTTACGGACACGGCAAGCTGGCTCACGGCGCGTGCACTCAGTTGTATAATCGACAGCTCGCGGTGGACCGGCCACGGCTCGGCCCTGACACTTCTTGCCTTGTTCACTTCAAACCGTCACACTACCGGTACCGACTCGCCGGACGGATGAAGAACACTGTCGTGATTTTGGTCAGCCATGTTTGGTTAAGTTTTGACTGAGTGCTCGATTGAATTACATACGTTTTGTCGCCGGTCACGATTTTATGATCGTCACTTCTTTGATCTACTATACACTGATTCGTCAATTAGTTTAATTTTGTCGTATGAAAAGGGCTGTAAGTAATCACAATAACTGAAATTAAATGTCAATCTTTTACTAAAATAACAGTAATTACTTCCGAATGGAGCAATTCATAACAAAGACAATACACTAATTACAAAGTTCATTAGATATTTCGCCAATTTTCCGCTTAACTTCGTTTCATCTCCATCTTATTACAGCGAAACATTATAATATACATTGAAACCCGTTCTAACAATTTCACATACAATCATAAATTCTAATTTAGCTCGTTGGTGGATCTTGTTACCACCTCGCCTTCGGTTTTCCGGACTCATTGTATGTTACTCCCAAGACGTCGCGGCCCCACAGAACGTACATACAAAATTAATTAGACAAAATCTCGGGCTCTTGTAATATTTTATTATTATTTCCTATGTTGTGCGAGATTTTATTAGGGCGTTATATTTATTGCTTTTCTCTTAGGTGTAATGAATCTGAATAGCGTCTTGATTAGCGACGTTGTATGGATGTGTCGGTTACAAGTTTATAATTACAGTAGTAGTAATTACAAGGTTGCCTACATTGTGAACCTTCGTCGGCTTTCCGTTTCGTTATCTCACTACAAATGTTGATGGTTTGTTAAATTAAACGTCATGCTGTGGACTGCTATTTTCTTGATTATAAAACGCCTATCTTTGGATAGTTTGCACTGTTTTAATTCATATATCGGATATCTTCTTGATTGCTTCAATGTAAAAATAAAGTCGAGTAAATATTTTTGCGGTTTTTATTATGTAGGTAAGAACGGTAAGGTTTCCTTTACATTCGATAGCGTTCTTAATTAATTTTGTGTTTACGCATAAATGTGCTGATCTTGATTAAATGTGGGTGGTGAATAAAGAAAAAAGACAAGTTGAGTGCGTATAAAGAATGTTTGGAGCAAAGAGAGCCGAAGAGAACTTGAACAATACTACTATCAGGAAGAGTAACAAGATAAATTAAAGAAGTCGGACGCACAACAGCCTACAGCGTCCCGATAAGGCGAGGACATAGCGCTAGTTCTTAAAAGGTAGTCAATTGGAGTGTCCATCGGTACAACGGCACGGGCCCTACATCGGATTCTACTTAGCCGTGAAATGTGTAATGCTATGGTCTTCGTTTCAACGACTTCGAGCCGCCCTTTAGTATTCCTAACCAATTCGCGACAAACTTATGGGGTATACTTCTTAACAGTTGGAGTTAATTCTACGATTAAAACAATTGCTGAAAACTATAAACTATTTTGTTGTACTTTGTTTATTTGGGACAATCATGAATTTTTACCAATTTTATCTACGCTTTTAAACACCATAATCTCAATGAGACACCATATTTTGATAAACCCTGAAATAGGATTTTTATTTGGCAGTTCAATTAACACCGACGAACGAGGCAGTCAATTTTTATTTCATAATTTAACCCCAAAACATGTTGTAGATAAACATGGGGCATTGGAAACGATTAAACAACATAATGGAATACAAATAAATGATGTTTGATAAACTCAAATTGAAATGGCGGCACATTTTCATTTTTCAAATGCATAATAGAATTACGTGGAATAGATTGGGTCGGAACTCGGAACTGACCAGTCGGTGAAATCTAATCATTTCCATTACTTCCGCGCGTTGGATCTCATACTCCGCTTCATTTCACGAGAACAGCCGCGGGACCAACGCTAATCACATTTTATATACAATCCTGACGATATTTTTCCAATTTTCCTACAAGGAGCTTATGACTGTAATTTTATGCACTCAATCTTCGTTAAATCTCGTAATTGTTTCATACACATACAAAGATTCAGTAGTATATCCACATCTGAGTAACAAACAATACCAAATATTAAATCTTTCATAACAATATGACTACAAGGCCTGATTAAAGTCAGCAAAAACGAAAACAATGTACCATGGAATTTTCGAGATACAATCATGCTTGGAACATGCAGGGAGCGTGTCCTGCATCGTGGAGTACATGCGTATCGGAAAAAATGTCACGTAGTAGATACCACAGCTGTAATAGGAAATCAGAAGTATGGTGGAGAATTAAATAGAACTGATGAAGAAATTATACCAACACTTGAAAACTTATGTGACGGTCCAGAGAGTGAAGTAATAAAAATGAATAGTTTAAACTTACAGAAAGCCGAAATTTTTACCCATTCACGAGCAGAATCGAGTGAATGAGGACAGCATTAAAAAATAGTATAATCGCATCGTTAAGGACATATGCTACATAGTGAGCTCTGTCGCTGCGGAAAGAGCCGATGCTCGCGTCCTGAATTTCCCTGTATTTTTCATCTATGTGAATCCGTAAAATGCTATTTGGTAGATTGTAATCATAGGGATTTGGGCAGCGGCAGCGGCTGGGAAATGCATGCTCTAGTTTATGCTATTAGTGGGAGGTACGTTTACATTCACACTTCAAACGTTAAACTTGGAAACTCAATCGGTGTACTTATCACAAAGTCACAAACATCACATTCGAACAGGGTCCATTTTTTCTACTGCTCACAGAACCGGAACTACCATAATCTACGCATCCAGGTACACTCTCACCCACACCAGATATATAGCTTAACTCTCTCCAAACACAGTGGTCGGGGCGGACAATTCACATTAGCGGCTACAAGATCCCATGTATCGTCTTTCTGCATCTTTCCAACTCTGTCAAATAATGGATAGGATCGAATTAATCGAAAATTGACGATACTCTAACTTTGCCTTGCCGCATCATCGACAGGCCGGAGTCGTGCCGGGAAATACTGACTCAGTACGACTTCAAGGTACTAACCTGCAACATTAGAAGTTTACACAAAAACTACCCTGAGCTTGTAACGGCACTTCACCGTTTCGACTGCCAATTTGACGTGATAGTGTTAACAGAGTGCTGGCTTAATCATAACTCCATAGTCAACCAGCTACCCGGCTACAACTGTTACCACACTCGTAAGGTTGTCAACAAGAGTGGGGGAGTGACCGTGTATGTGAGAAATGCGTGGTCAGTCACAGTGAGTGAGCCTGAATTCGACGACGCCAACTGCCTCATTGTCAAAATTAAATCACACGTTACGCTTTTAGGAATCTACCGCCCCATCGTTTAGTAACGCTGAAAGGTTCCTTAATTCCTTAGAAAACACACTAAATAGCTTAAGTAGCAGTGCTTGCCTAATTGTAACAGGGACATAAACCTCAATCTCTGCGACAGTAGTCCAAACGCCAGCTTTATCCTTACCAGTGCCTCTTGTTGGAACATGGTCTCCTGCCTTCTATCACCGTACCAACAAGGGCTGAAGCTTGCTTGGACCATGCGTTCATCAGAACCAAGAGCCTGGCGCAGAGGAGTGGTTTGCAAGTCATCATAACGGACCATGACTTGGTTGTCCTCGGCACAAACATACTAAGAACAAAAATACGGAACGCAACAGGTACAAAACCAGGATAGACTACTCTAAGATCACGACAGAGGTTAGTAAACTTGACTGGGCTGAGGTAATGTCTTGTACTGATGTCAGCAATGCGGTCTTGTTATTTAATAAGATCTTAACAGACATTGTAAAGAAACATACAGTGAGAACAAGAATCAGCCGCACAAAGTTTAACTTGAAACCGTGGGTTACTCCTGGTTTGATACGGTGCATGCGACATCGGGACTCACTGCATGCTCGGGTAAAGGCGCAACCTTTTAATCTGGAGCTGAAAGTTACATACAAGCGATACCGAAACTTCTGCAACGATATACTTCACAAATGTAAAGTTGTCTACGAGAGCCGGGAGCTGGAGAGCAATAGTGCACAGCCCAAAAAGCTCTGGCGAAACTATCAAGGACATCTGCGAATTTCCTAACAGAGTAAATAACAACCAGGAATTACTGAGATCTGAACAAAAGGATTCCTCATCTGTCAATACCTGCAATAGACATTTCGTTTCAGTGGGCGAACGCCTGGCACTTAACATATTGGACAAGCTTCAGACCACGGAGAGCATGCTATGTGCTGATACCACTCTGGCAAATCAACCCAAAGACTCTCTGTTCCTGACTCCAACTGACAACTCGGAAGTTGCACGAATTATCACGAATTTCAAGGAAGACAGCGCTCCTGGTTCAGACGGGATCCGACCGCTTCTTCTTAAGCGAATCAAACCGTTTATACTGAACCCACTAACGCACATCTGCAACCTTAGCATGTCAACAGGTAT
Organism: Spodoptera littoralis; assembly: GCA_902850265.1. Lineage (NCBI taxonomy): Eukaryota > Metazoa > Arthropoda > Insecta > Lepidoptera > Noctuidae > Spodoptera > Spodoptera littoralis. Next base: position 7,026,115 of record LR824539.2, read on the forward strand.
CTTCCCAAGCTGCTGGAAGACGGCGGTCATAACGCCGATCCACAAAAAGGGTGCCAAAGACTGTCCCAACAACTACAGACCTATCTCGTTGTTGTGTGTCTCGTCCAAGATCTTGGAAAAGCTTGTCAACGACCGTCTCACTAGCTTTCTCGAGAGGCACAGCCTTCTGTCTGAGCGTCAATACGGATTCAGACGTGGCAGGTCTACGGAGCAAGCTGTGGGGCTTCTGACGGACATTGTATCCTCAAAACTAGATGAGGGCCAACGAACGGTCGGTGTCTTTCTCGATCTGGCTAAGGCATTTGACACCATCTCAACCCAAATGCTCCTCAAAAAGTTGGAGAGGATTGGAGTGAGGGCATTGTTCGGGACTGGTTTGCAAGCTATTTACTGAACAGGCAACAGTTTGTTGTCATTGGAGACAGGGAAAGTGGCAGACTTCCGATCTCATTCGGAGTCCCACAAGGAAGTGTTCTCGGTCCTACATTGTTCACCATATACATGGACGACATACTGAAGCTGGCCCTACCACGTGCGGATATGATATGCTATGCTGACGACACAGCAATTATTTTCCATGGTAAAACATGGACAGAAGCCGTGGACGCTGCGGAGGATGGCATGCGCACTGTGCTGAACTGGCTAGACAGAAACTTATTAACGCTAAATGTCGAAAAGACAAATTTTATTACATTTCACATTACCCGTCCTAGTTGTCCCGACATCACCAACATAAAAATCCACAGTGTGCATTGCCGCGGCGAGCAGTGCTGCTGCGGCGAAATTGGGAGAGTTAAATCAACCAGATACCTCGGTGTCATAATCGACCAGAACCTATCCTTCAAAGAACACATCTCCACACTGTCCGCTAAAGTCCGTAAGCTCATTTATGTAATGAAACTCATACGCGCCAGTGCCCCTAAAGAGATATCCAAAAAGGTATATCTGGCTCTCTGTCAGTCGCTGCTACAGTACTGCGTGGGCGTCTGGGGTAGTGCAGCCAAGTCCTACATGCTCGAACTTGAACGTGCTCAACGCGCCGTTCTCAAAGTACTCCTTGGTAAGCCGAGGCGCTACTGTACAGATGATCTATATAAAGAAGCAGATGTCCTACGCGTTCGACAGCTCTACATCCTGAAATCTCTCCTTAGACTTGTTGCTGCCTCGAAACCAATTCGCTTACACCGAAAGAGGCAGGATCGGTGCTAACAGATTGCCAATTCCGAAATTGAAACCACCTTTGCTACCCGCTTTTCGTCGTTTCTATCTATACGAATCTTTAACACAGTCAACAAATCGACACTCAAAATCCCTGGGAATACATTCGAAGCCAAAACTATTATAAAGGCATGGCTGCGTAACCTGACGTACGACGATACAGAAAACCTCTTGTGCTCCCTGAAATAACTTAATAAAAGACACAATTCAACAATAGCGCGCTCACGTAAGCTCACATGCACCCTCACACACACACACACACACACACACACACCACTCACTCACACACACACACATACAGTAACTAACTGCCTTATCTGAGTCCTAGTTATTTTTATTTATTTATTTTTGGTTTCTATGTTATTTTCCAAATACAGTAAGGTAATGAGCGATTGGCTCTTACAAGTTTACCTACAGTGATCAAGTTTCATAATGAAATACGTTATTCACCATGTCTGCATGCTTTGTTATACCCACCTGCATTTGTCTGATTATCTAATCACTTGTATTTCTTACTCAAAATTTGCTTATTATTTGTTTATCACCTTTGTATTATTTTTCTGTTCACTATTTTATGTTGTATGGTTGCACTGTAACTTTGATGCGAGAACCAACTAGTCAAAACCTTTACCACTGGGCCACCAAGATACAGGCTGCGCCTAGTTTGGGGCCCACGGGCACCTCTACCGTATCTGTATTTATGTAAATACTGTTTGCTTCCATGCCTACATGTAACCTAACTTGTGTATGCCAATAAACAAATTTTATTTTTTATTTTATATAAACAAATGAAGAAAAAGAAACCTCAATAGTCGATGTAGATGTAAACAGCCCACTAATGTTCCAATTAGAAGTAAGACAGAAACGGGGTGAATAATGAACACGAAACAACGAAACTGTTTGAAACAATTTTTCCACCGGCCACATTGGAACCTCAAGAAAAAAATGAATGAAACCACGAAAGCAACGTTCCTGTGTAAATATTTACCCGACATCGCCCACGAAAACTTTGTAGCGCCGCGCCGGTAACTTCTACCAGACCTCACACTTGCAAAAAATCCAGTCAATCAAGTGTGGGTTTTGGTTTCGATATTAATACATAATTTACTTTCATTACTTTATTTCTATTTTTGTGTCGTCTAGTAAGTTTATTTGATTTATGCACGTAGTTTTTTGTGGCTATGTTTGGAAATTCTTTGTGATCATGAAGTAAGAATTTGTTTATTTATCAGTGTGTATTTAATGTTATGTCGCCATTTTATTTTGGACTTATAATCAGATAAATATGTAGTTGTGAACGAACGAGTGATTTTACTGTCTGAAATGAACTTTTAATTTTAGCATGACAATTTTACGTAATAATTCTTGTTATACTATTTTTAGATAATGTAATTTAATGTCTGTGATAACGTAGCTATGTATTTATTGAAATATGTGAGTGTAGATCGCTAAATATCGTAATAAGTTGAAACCGGTCCGCTTCGGAACGTCTGCTATTATGGTTCCGTACACAACCTGTGTTTAATGGTATCAACTTAATGATAGGAGAGACAATTGAATGTTGCTACACAGTGGTTAATTGATAGATTGAAGTAGTAGACGACTGTAATAATAATAATATTCAATTCCAGAAATAATCTAAAAATACTTACGGACGCTTTCTTTATATTCATTGTCTATTTTCAAAATATATGTATAGTGTTACTAGTTTTTCCTTGGCAGACCTACGCGTAAATCTACATTAAATATTATCTAGGTGCGTACTGTGCCCTAAAAAGTATGTAAGTGTTTTCGGTAATTGAATTCCGTACATGGCCCGTAACTGTCCGGTTGAGCGCGGGGTCGCACGTCGCCTCGTGGTCAGGATTTACCGTGTACTCGAAATATTTTTTCATTTTCCCACTCCCGGCGTGAGATATCGTAGGCATTTTTATGAGAACTCAGACTTCATTTGCGGATTCCATTCCATTACTTACATGTTAATAGAGAACTCACATTTTACGTCAGTTTTAGAGGTATGTTTTTTATAAACAACGACATATTCAATCTACTCGAAACCATTCTAAAGCTCTGTCATTTAAATGATAATGAACACATTGTAAATGTCAATAGAAATAACTTCGGAATAGAATTCCTATACATCTGCAGCGATTTATCAACAATCGAAACGGTTGGTAACATAGTTAGGCTACACAAACGTACTGCGCCGTCCTGTAATAGGACGCTTCCGTCTGCATCGCACAATAGCACCGACGACGTCCAATGCGCATTCGATAGATTATATCTATTAAGGCCACAGTACAGCCGAATTGAAGGACGCTAAATTGCAAAGCTGATTGGATGCAAGTAAGGCCTACTGTCCACGTAGATCGCACGTCATGTGCATGCTTTCGCCAATTGACGGCTGCAAGACGAATGCGTCTTGCGTAGAATAAATTGAGTGGAAACGTTTCGTCATTCACTCCTCATATAAATCTGCTTATGATAATTTGTAGGTTGCATGCATTCGTCAAAAAACACGTAGGGGGACAATAGGTCTTAATGTTGTCCGTCTAAGTACACTGTGTTGTTTTATAATCTAGATCTATTTATAATATAATCTAAGAGATTTTATAATCAAAAATGTTTGCTTTTGGGTGTCATAAAGGGGTACAAAAGGGGTTATTAGAATGCTTTAGCAGACAAAAACTTAATAGACACGTTTCTGGAATTAGTATAACAAATAAGGAACATTCAAAGTGAAAATCTATAGTGATATTTATATAGAATGTCCTTGTTACGATTTCCACGCAAACTGTACCAACACAAACTAGCAATAGCCATACACTAGATACACAAACGCCCATAGGCAAATGATCGTCCAGTCATCGTGTTTCAAATGTATGAACTAATACAATTATCGTGGGGGAGTCAGTCAGCGATAGATCGCACTGACTACTGACGTATGTTGATACGATTGTCCGCCTGTTAAACGATTTCATTTGAATTTGATCACTCGACTGTCCGCCAGTGATAATGTTAGTAGGGGCCCGCTGACGTCAAATGTCCGTTTGCTAACACTGCCTTGATATACAGTCAACAGCACTTCAACCTACTCCAGTCTGTCAATGTTCATTGGATTTTCAATTTTATATCAATACGATAAAGTTGATAATGTAATACAGAAATTTAACCGAAAAGGTTAGGTTGACTTGCTAGCGACCGTACATTCACGTACAATATGCAAATCGAAATCTGTCATTACATCTGCATTCATTTACATGTTCAGTTTTATATACTTCAAATAACTCATTCATTGGACGTTGATTAAGCGAGAACAAATTACGATATTAAACTGTCAAACACCAAGCGGTCACCGGTGACCGCGACCTATTGTTCTTTAATTGTGTCTATAAAACCGGTACTCGACGAGTTAATAACAATTTGATTAAAAACTATTGTTTCTATAAAAGTCTATAAATTATGATCTTCAATGAATTGTGTGTTTAGATAAAAGGTTATAACTGTATTATTGATTGAAACCTTTTAATTGTATTGAGTTAAGTGAGATGATCCATCATAGTTAATTACCTATAACATTGTCTATCGATCGTTATTTATAACAAAGTATAAGATTAATTTTATTACCTGACGTTTATTTTTTCCTTCTTAATTAGAATAGTTACTGCTACATGCCATAAATCAAAACGAACTTATTAATATTAATTTGCAAACGGAAGAAACATAATATCAAATTCCCCAATTCCGAGGTATATCTTGTACAGACATCGATAACCCTTCATTCCGGACATAATGTACGCATAATTGGCGTAACATTTCCATTGCGAACCCTTTCAAGACGCCTGTAATGTTGAGGCCTACATGTTATTTAATTACACAATCTCGAACACAATGAGAATTATACCAACTCCTTTGCGTCTCTGATGCATGGAGGGGGCCACAGAGCCGTATTTAGACAGAGGGATGCGAAACAGTTATGATGCCAAAGTGTTATTAGACGATATTGTAAGTAAGATGTTGTGCTGTTCATTAACATTCAGTATTGTTTGATGACTGAGCTGTTCATCTATTCTAGGCATACCTATAGTAGATATGTATAATTAAGCTAAAATTAAACAGTGTCACAATCAAACGTTATTTCTGATTACGTCCCTGCTTCGAAAAGGTTAAAGCCATGACCGGAACGCCTCGAAATCATAGGGCGAGAACTATGAAAGTCTTCCGATTTCCCTTCGAACTCATAACATCCTTGGTAACGAAGGAGCACCCTCAAGGGTGTCCCTTACCGGGGGCACAGTCCGACTCAATTATAAACGAATATATCAAAATGACTGAGTAAGATTCACGTTGAACCTTACTTACTAGAGCCTAAAGTTAATATAAGATTAATTATTAGGCAGTATTGGAGATAATTAATTTTCTAATTAGGTGTACCGATTTAAGAGTTAAAGTTAAAATATTCCTTTTAAGCTCATCCTCGTTTAAAGGAGATCAGAAACGGCTGCTAGCCAATGAATTCTAATTTTCAATAGTAAATTAATAACGCAGATTAGCTCTATAGTACGCCATTTAAATAGAATCGCGGTGCATTACAAAAGCGCTAGATGCCCACGCGATATTGGACTATTCAATACAATATCTATTATGAATGGACGTGGTCCGCGAAGGTTGATTAGGCTCGTCGGCTCTATTCCAATTTTCATGGTGCACGGCGATCCATAGGCCTGATTGATTGTTATTGGATCGCGGTAAACAGTGTACGACTTGCTCTAAAATCGTAGCCATACGTAAACTAATATTATTATTAAAAATGGGATTCTCTATTTAATACCCCGTACAGAAATGATGTCCGTGTGTCCATTTTCTTACATCGCTAGAAATTAACCTCATAAGATGTTTAAGATCAATCTTATCGCCATCAGAGATCGGCCATTTCACTGTTATTATCGATCAATTTTATACTGTTCAGTCATTTTAATAATCCTAAGGCGATACATTATTTCCAAACTCGATCGTTGCAGTTTTACGTTTATTTTTTCGCTTCATATTTCAGAAGTTTCAGGTTAAAATGTGTCAAAATGTAATAAAGAGTGGTAAATTCCAGGAAACTGGTGACTATTCATCTCAGGCTCCATGAAGCACTATTGGTGGCGCGAGCTTTTGTAACTAAAGTGGTATTTCACAGCGTCGACGCGTACACCGCTATCTGATGATTGGTTTTTGGCAATTAACAGTATTGCTCACGTCGCAATCGAGTTCATTCACCGTGTGAATTATGTATGGAGCCTCCATTTCCCTCTTTGTTGCCGTTCTACTTACTTACATCCATACGAGCATAACGTAGCCGAAATATGATATCTTGTTCATGCGTTTGTATCCCACGCAGTGTGCGTGTTAGTGTTTATTTTATTTGCATAAAACTGCGGGATTCCTTTAGTTTACGGATCACTGAACATTATTACAATAGATAGTAATTATAAGAAGAGACAGGTTGCGTGCTCGACACCTGTTGGTAAGCGAGCTTCAGTCGACCCTTTACACTATTGTACTATTGTGACTCACAATGATTGATACGAGCGTGCGTTTTTTCATCGAGAGAAAGACAACGCTCTGCAGCAATATCATTTTATAACAGTGTCGGATTGTAGAACGGAAGAGCCGTCGATAAAGGTGTTAGCACCAGTAGATAAGTTGTCAAAAAGCTTTTAAACTAGATCGAAGATCGCCAAATAGTCTAGGAAACCCATTAGCAGCGATTTCACGGCTATTATAAACACCGTACAATTTACACTGGCTTAGCACTAAGCACCTAGTTTTATGAAAATTATTACAGATTGTTAGTAACAATAATTTTGTAGTGTGCACTTAGCGGTCATATAATTATAATGCATGTTTCAGAAGCAATAATTATTTTCGTTATACGCTACAGCAAGCTTGCCGACCTGTCGTCCCTTTATTAACATTTAAATTTATATTAGCCCAAGAGAAATGTCTACCTCGATAATATATCTACGCCACCTTTATGTCGTTTGTGACATGTAAAATAGTTCTCAGAGCTGACATGATGCGAATTAATGCGTTATTATTTAATGTTTAAAGCTCAATATGGCGCGTATTGTCTTCAATAGAATTAAACCCTTTGTCTCAAGGCGTCAGTTCACCGTTGCCATGTCGCCTGACATTTGTACAAAGGTTACCTCCATTCTGTCGGTTTTCTTTTTACCGGCTGACATCACGTTGTATTCGAAGAAAGGGTGGTATTGTGTTGATCGAATTAACCTTTACGTTTGTTTGGACTAGCACTGCGCTATGATTAAATGCAAAATGATATGACAAACTGTGTCGTCGTACATACGATATAATATGCAAAGTTATTGTAATTTCACAGATTACGAATTACGGCTGTATACATTTTCCAATTATGGTAGCTTTGACCTACAGCAATAAATGTACGTCGTTTATACCTCAAACAAATTTAAACCTTCAATGTAGCGGAGCAAAATTGTCTTAATAAATAGCATAATTATGGTGATTACGTAGACGTCAAAGGAACCCATAAAACTATCAATGAACCTATAAATCGAAGAAAACGTTGGAACACGCGAGCACCGGCTTGGGAAAGTACAGAAACAAATAGATAACATTAACAATAAGAGACGTTGTGTGGTTATAACGTGTGAAAATACGTATAAAAATGGAATTAATTGAACACCCACAACACATTGTGGTATAAACAATTATGGAAGAGGCGCCGATGGGTCGGTGGCACGGAAAGAAAATTGGCAACATAAGGCACGCCGTGTAATATGAGAAAATAATAGTTTTAATGTTGGAAATAAATAACGCGCCGAGGAGGAAGACAATGCTCTCGTAACAAGATCTCCTGTTAATTGTGGCCAATGCGGCGCGGACCATTCAACCGTGATTTATGAACGTGTTCAAATTAAGCCCTATTTGTTCTTTACGGAATCCCTTGCTTGTTATCGACGGTTTCCACATATTTTAGAGAATACGAATACTTTGTAACAGTACCCTGGGCTAGATTCATATGGTGTCTGTAAGTTTACAATGCAATAGTAAGATAGTACTCACCCCGCATTTTCTGCTCGTCGAGAAGTTGCCTTTCCAGGTTGTCTTTTACTTCTCGTTCCCTCAACACGTCCATTTTAAGTTCAGCTGTAACAAAAAATTTTTTCGTTAAAATAAGACCTGCGGTGTACAAAAAGCACCAAGAATACCTAAAGAATCTGTCTTAAATCTCAAAGTTCAATAAGATAAATCCAATAAAAGAAAATGTTGGCATAAATAACATTTTAAGTTAAATAAATGGTTCATTGTATACAAAAGGCATTGTATAAATTTAACAGTGAACTAAACCGGTAACAAGGCTTCAGCAAGGGGCCGATTAGGAGCATAAACACGGATTAACTCATTCGGAATCCCGGTACTATTGTGAAGGAGTCGAATTGAGAGATTTGCATAACTTTCAATTAAACCTAACCTGACGGAAATGATTAGGGGAGCAACATCCGATTTGTGTGAACTTCGTACCGTCTAATGCTAAACTAAACTAAATGTATTATGTGTTGATGGATTCGATTTATATTAAGTAGAACACACAGAGAGCATGATTACATTGACGACATTAAATAATCCACCATAATGGTGATGGCGTAATAGCACCCAATGAAACACATGTATTTAAAGTAGATGAATGTTCGTCACGGACTCTTTAAGCTGCTACAGCCATTCTCACTCAATAATGGCATTAGCGACATTTGTATAACTATCATTGCTATAAATTCTAAGTACAGATAGTTGAGTGTCAAGCTCTAATTGGCTGCAGGTGATACAGTTACATTAGGTATGCAAGATATCTTATCAACTCTGTCAAACGAAACGATGCTACAGTTGTTTTAAAATGGTTATGAGATATTGTTTCGAAGTTAAAAATGAAGAATTATTTGCCTATTCATTTGTGTATTCTAGTTTTCTATCCAACACCCGGCAACTACTTACAGTTACTACTGTACCGGTAGTACTTCAACTTCGTTATTAAAAGTCAACCGTTCTGATGAAACATGAAGTACTAATCTCAAACCTATCCATCACATATACGCCAATCGTTTGTTCCACTATTGTCTCTAAATCTACACTAGCGTAAAATAGCGTACACAAAAGCACAGAAGGGTATGCATTCAATCAGGTTAATCTCGCCATCGATAAGCGCCTAGTATAACGCCATACGTATGTAAAGTCATCTGAGGAGTCGAATTTGAATAGAAAGAGGTCATGCCCGTTTAATTTGGTCCCTTATTCAATTAGGTGCCTAAGCTGCGTCTATCTAATGGAGGTCGTAAGGGGATCTCGCTGATTAACTCGCGTTGTTAGCACCTAAGGATACTGCAGTTACTTGAAAGATTTAATTTGAAAATATGGCTGAGAGGTGCTATGAGGTCTGCAAGGGGTGTTCCGATGAGAAAATTGTAATTGATGCTTAGTGACTGTTGAGTAGAAGTACTGTGATTTTTGTTGTTCGTGTTTAGATTTGATTGAATATAAGGGCCATTTAAAACGGTTTTCAACTACAAATCAATCTAATAAATCACGACAAACAAACAGAATAACATTCACTACCTTACTTAGTTCTGGGTGGAGTAGTCAGACTGGAACCCAGCACAATATCTATATTAGGGTTAAATAAATACTTTAATATACGTGGCTTAGGTTATCGGTCCCGCAACTATCTTGTTCAATACAAGGAGAACAGTTTCACTTAATAATTCCATTAGCGTTTTAATTATTCCAGCGGATTCGATGTAAGGTAACAGTCTATTAACAACCGCTGCTACTAGACAAACTGATAATAGATAAAGATACATATTGGTACTTGCATGTATTTAGATGTGGTTATATTCCATTTGATTGGAATTATGTGCTAGAAATATTTGATTTAGATTTTAGAACAATGTTTGTTAGAAAATTCCAATGGTAGATAGTGAATCAATTCCAAAATTTTATCTGTTGCTTGTTGTAATTGCAAAAAATCTAGCAATGTGGCAGTCAAAGACCGATTCTTTAAAACTGTTTTAAATATATTGCTCATGCTTTTCAGGCTTTCATTGGAAAACCAATGAACTGTAGATATATGAAAACAAACGATAAACAAATAATAGCCAATTACCAGTAATTCCTAAAGCGTCAAAAGAACTGGTGACCACAGATACGCATCTACAATGATACGAACATACGAGCAAGGTAGCTCGGTCGGTGCTCATGCGCCGTATCGACGAACAAAAATCTTCACGATAAACCAGAGACAAGTTAACTTGCGTTCGCGCAGCTTATAATAAGGTCCCGAGATAAATGTATGAATATCGCACAATAGCTATCTGGGATTGTGATCTTGTAAATTGAAACGTTCGGTTACTCATCGTTTGTTACTAATATTATTTTGTATTCAATCCCAGTTTTGGCCTCGAACACTAACATCTTCGTGGGTTTCGAAGGTAATCAGGCATTTATGTGGTGTACCCAGATACCTATGTAGGAATATATAGTCTTTATCAATCTCGATATATCATTTAAACGCCACAAGAAAAGCGATGATCATGTATATGGTCTTTATAAAAAGCAATACAGATTTGTCGCAACAGACAACCTGTTAAGCAACCTCAAAAAGGAGGAGGTGCTTATTTTTATCGATTTGTCATAAATCCTCAGCCACAAACATCTATAACAATTTTTAGGAACAAAAAGCGTCCATCCAAGACCGCATCGGTTGCGAGATTAATTTCGAATCAATCCCGGTGTATGCTGTAATTTAAGGGGCTTTTAGTTAAGAGTGGTTTCGCACATGAGACGTAAATTACCTTTGTCGAGGGATGGCCATTAAGGGCCCGCGTCGGTATGCGGCGTATCTCAGCATCTCGCGATTTGCGAGTAGAAGAGCCTTAACAAAAGGTGCTCCCGGTGGTCCTTGCGTACTTAGCAACCATCTAACTATCTCCGTATTGTTTTACTACAGCGACACAGATACTCCACATCGATCGATTACTACGATTAATACGCTACACATCCCGATGCTAGTCATTATCAAAAATTTTATAATAATCATATCCCATCCTCAATCGAATCAAATGAAAACGATTACTTACATCAAAATTAGCGACCCATAAATCATCGAAACACAGACACTAAGAAGGCAAAACATAACCGATCCTATGAAAACGTTTATCGATAAAAGAGAAAACCAAAACATAAGCGGAACACTCGATTATTAAATCGATCTTTATATCGGATCAATCAAATTTAAAACCTGATCGACTTGCGTCCGACGAAAAATTATTACTTTATAAATAAAATAACAATAAAAACGATGCGCTCCGTTCAAGGGAATATATAATTATGGACAATTATTATGATATCGAAACTCAATGGTCGATAGATGATTGAAAGGATCGAGACCCATAAACAAAAGGATCAATTTTGATTACGCAATTTAATAATGTTTCGAAGGTAAGTAATTAGCTGATAATCATAATCGATACTTAAACGATTTTGGAACAGGGAATACGAAAAGTCAAGTTGGTTTTTTATTTATGTTGTTGCCGGCAGTCAAATGTGATTCCCGAGGAGGGAAGGGTCGCGAGAATAAATTCTATTTTTCTTCAATTTTGCTGCACTCAGCCAAAACAACAATAATATTTAAATTTCGAATGAGACGTGCTTCAGGAGATCGGGTGCGCACCGACTTATTTATAATAATGACTCCTCGGAGTGTCGTTTCCATTGCTTCTGTACAAATCCACCGAAGTGATTGAGAACAAATTAAAATACCATTAGTAACTACAAGTTCGAACAATTTAAAAGGTGTTAGACAAAACTGAGAATTTATTACCTGTCTGTGAAATAGCTTAAGTACAAAGAATGAAACGGTTTAATTTCAATGAAACATAAGTCATAGGGTGAGCGAATTAAGACATATTTTCACGGCCCCCGCCATCGCGAACACGAAGTTGAGCTTGCAGTTAAAATAACAATTAAAGTCTTGGTAAAATTTACGACTCAAAACTGGCAAAATAATTTAAACGAGCGTTGCGGTGGAAGCGACCGAAATGGGGCTTTGAAATGGGAAACAAAAGTGTGCATTCAGATCACACCCCGGCTCCCTTCAGACGTTTTAATACGAATGAATCGGAAGTCTCCGACAGTCTTAAGGTGAAATTTTAATAGTAATAGCATAAGGAAATATTACTCACGAATATTGTTGATTTAAGCACTTTTAGAGCTTTAACAAAGACGCCTGATATGATTTATACAGAATATTTTATGCGTGGATTAAAATCTACCTAGAGATATAACAGTGGAGCTGCCCTGCTTATAGATTAAGTATAAACACATTAACGGAATTGACGATCCTCTTAAAAGGTAAATTCAAAGTAACGGTAATGGTTGTCATGGCGCGGAAAACGAATTTTCTTCCCTATGCCTTTTTTTAAATTTACAAACCGGTGGCAATTTTATTTTATTGTTATTAGATTTTTCCGGCTTATGTCACACAGCGATGTCACTGCGGAGGATTATTCCCGCAGTCTCCACGCTAATAATCATAAGAATTGCTTCCCTTTATTATGTGTGAAATTTAGAACGTAAAATCTTTTGCGGTCGTTACTTTACTACGCAAATTTTCACCCTACACATCACGAAATAAGAGTATTTTTTAAAAGGCAAGCCCCCGAGTGCCCTTCATAAAAAACACACTTGCTAGTACTACTTTATTTGACGGGAAGATTTTGTCATACATGTGTAACACATAATTTTATGAATATATTATAAGGGATTTGCATTTCGTATGTCGCTACTGAGTCGTAGGTTTGACGAGCGTCGTAAACCTTGGCTCTCGTGTATAGCCTTATTACTATGGTAAAGGTACAAATAATGAAGATGTCGTCGCAAAATGGATTAAAAAGTAGTAGCGTATCGAGCGTGCACTGTCTGAATAACTCGTGGTGTTATCGGCGCACGCGCACCCAATCTGCGATCGAAACACACCGGATAAGATTATCCGGTAGCCCTGTATTATTTTAATGAGACTACACGACTCCTCGAGATTCGATACGATACGAAAAAGCTTAGGTAACGAAGGGAATAAAAAATATACGGGTCAAAAGAGATATCAACCGACCGCGGCGAGATGACGGGCCGGCCGACGGGAATACTTTTCCGAAGCAGATTTTTAAATTAGCCAGCGAGCACGATAAACTTGTGTACATCTACATACCAGCTGACGGCAGATCGGCTGATACCATTATGTCTCTGGTAAGGCACCGATTAAAAAATATTCACATTTATAAGCGGCCGACATCTGGTGGTATTTAAATAAGATATAAACGCGGAGGTCCGCGAATGTTTTGTTTTCGACTACACATTTTCTTTCCCCGGCGGATGCTCCCCTCGCCGGATATATTGGTATTAAAAATGTAAGGGAGATTTATGCGAATGGCTCTAAGCTTTCATTAGTTGTTTCTTATGCGGTGTTTTTGCGGTCGCCGCTCCCTGACCGGTAATTTTTCATTTTTGTGCAAACTTCCCGATGTTTCCGCGTCGTTCCTAAATTTAACTGCATATAAAGAATATTAATGCTCCTCCGGGTCGCGGGCAGGTGTACGCTATGACTTATTTTATTTCAATTCCCCATCTGCAATGGGAATAGAAATTGCTGGAAGTGTTTTAATGAAAAATAATGGAGCAAGTTCTTGTAGCGGAGGAGGTAAAAAAATAACATTAGCTTTGACTGTATTTTTTGTTGAACTTCATATATAATGCTTTGTATGATACAACAGATGTATACGTTAATGTAACAAGCATTATAAACAACACTATAAAACGTATTATTCCGGCTTGTAATTCCGTATGTAAATTGACAGTAGGACAAGCGTTCTCTATCCACCCCTTGGAGACATTATACGTCCATTATAACTTGGGCTTGGGTTATGTTATCAAAGCTCACAATTTGAGATCTTATTTCTTGGTCTAGGAAGATGTTCTCGTGTCCTTGGGTTATACTATTACACAACTCTAAAATATTAAATCCTTAGACAATTGACTACATAATTAGATAGACTGTTTCAAAAACTGTTAAAGAATTAAGAAAACATTAAAAACTTTTTTATGGATAGAGGAATCTCTAATAACTTTATATGTTCCGAAAGAATTCTAATTAACATACAGGGAAAGTTAATTGAAATAAACAAAAGCTTTCCTATAAACTTGACTATTCTATTTGAACAATCCACAATAAATATAATGATAATAGTCAGTTGGCGCATCCACACATTATAAGGTCAGGCGCACACTAACGACAACGCGAACAATTCGGCGTGCGTCACATTAAATTATTTCAGCTAAGTAATTCCGAGCGGTTAATTATTGCGCACAACCTGCGACGAGAGTTGAGAATGTAATTATTATTAAACTTTACGATTGTCTCACTTTACCCCTTTACTTTAGCCCTCCGGAACAAACTGACCTATCCGACAGCATTCCACAGAGGAATTTAGTCTTTATCACACAGAACGTGTAATTCAATTTCAGACATTCCGTTCACTGTCTGTACGGTTTCGTATTCGAAATTGTGCTACATTAGATCTCGAGATCCTGAGGGGGTTTCTTAGCTTGTTGCGGTACAGGATTCATATTTGAGCCGCTGTCTATAAATTTATATGTACCTGAGAGTAAACTCGGATTGCCAAACTTCTTAATTGAAAAACAATTCTATATGTAACTTTGTTTTGTGGTTTGTCGACTATAGAATATCTTTGAACGTATTCCTAATAATTTTAAGACTAGATCTTTTATTTTTATATTATCTTTAAAACCCTTCTTAATAAATGTAGATACTGCGTATAATTTTGAATGGAATAAGTACATAATATTCCATTACAAAAATCAATTAGGCAAGTCATATGTTAACTTAGGGTCGATTAGTTAAGAATTATTGAAATATAAAATTGACATTTCATAGGTTTTGAAGAATTGTTAAATTTTCAATTTTATTTTTCAGTTAAAATTTACCTGGCGTTAGAAAAATCGGCCCTTAAAGAACTATTACTACTATTCTTCACTTTACAACTGACATTTTAAACTTATTTCTCTCTGTATTTTAACGAATAAATTCGCATAATTTGAATATACAATGTACACGTGAGACGTTAGTTCAAGGAGCGCTACAAATACACCGCATGAGTGGCTTGATGAATTTAACAGTAGTGATGTAGCCCCAGGCGTTAGAACATCACAACCCTTCTCTACTCCACAAAATAGGATTATCATTCTTAAGTACATACGATACAGAACACGTTTTATCGACAATACGATAATGTGTGCATTCCCTATAATTCTCCACAGTAATGTATTCACTACTTCAAGTAGAATTAAAATTATTATATTGAATTTTAACTAGATCTGTAAGTAGCTACAATATATTGCTGTAGCTTTGCATAATAATTGCTCGACTAAGTTTAATGAAGCGAATAGGTGACTAAATGCTTAGAAACTTTATGACTTACAGTAGTAATTAATGATTCCGACACATACATTTTTATACCACAAACGGTCAAGGTTTCAATAGAAAATGAGCCTAAAATTATACTGAATAGTGACATCAAAATCAATTGTAACCAAACCGCATACAAAACGACATATCAACAATAGGCCTATGTCGGCGTAAAAGTGAAATTTAATATTTCCATTGTTAATATTTGAGCATTACGCCTGGGGAGTAACACGCTCATAAAGTTTCCCCTAAGAAAATAAGGATAATTATTTATCTTTACACAAACACGAAAGAAGCATTTTCTGATACAATAACAATAATTGACTCGTGCCTTATACATATTCTATTTTGAAAGTGTAGGAAAACGTATTACCTACTCAGACTGCGACCTTTCAGCGGAAACATTAGTTTAGGTATAATGTCACCGTCAGAATGTCGACGACACGTGTTTATATCGATGTTTCTCGATACGCAATTAGTACCAATCCTCAAGCCCAGTGTTACGATGATTAATTTTATCATATTTATTATGTTAACTTACTTTTTTATTAGAAGGTTCATCAGAATCCGTGTAGTTAGTTTCCTGCTACGGATCACTTCAGTTCAAACTAATTCACCAATTTGCACATGTCAGGTAATTCAGTAAGCCACATCCAATATTCAAAGTAGGCCTCGCTAGATGGCGCGCGTGTGGTCGAGTCGCGTGCGCAATGTAACCGGAGCGACACGCGCAAGTAATCCAATATGGCCGCCCGTGTCTCTCGCGTATCGGTACATTGCAGGAATGGCATTTTAATATCCCGCACTTAATGTCACTTATTGTTTACTTAGTTCATCGAGCCAGCGAAAACCACAATGGCTTTATACATAACTAGAGTTAGAGCTAGTTACCAAACAAGTTTCGATGCTAACTGACATAATAGTGAATCTTACATTTAGTAAGAATATTCCATAATGCTCGGTAAGTGGATGTAAACAAACAAAGATTGCATTAACCGATTTTTGCAGCACACCTTGGCGTTGCACAATGGTGCGAAAGCTGGCGCGGCGCGGCAACAATGCGTCGTTGCTTGTATCTGTGCATGCGCATCTCGCGGTGGCTCGTTAAGCCGCTGGGGGCGGTTGTTTGTACTGCGATGGGAGCTAGCTCTCAGCTGAGTTATGAACTTATGACGGCCGCTCGTGATGAACACCTATACTGACAAATCTTGACTCTGTAGTTGAATCTAAATGTTGTGTATAATCAAACTGGCAACGCTAAATCAATTTGAGTTGCGATGTCGTAATTTTGCGCAAATGCCGAGGTTTAACTCGCTTTTGCTGTTAGTGTTAAAGTTGAAATAACGTTACAAACTTGAATGCTTCGAGTAGAAGCAGTTTTCGTTTTACCGTACTGTCATCATACGTTATCAAGTAAAACGAAACCTAATCATATGATAAATCAGGTCAATCAGCAGCACAAATGTAAAATCGCACATAAAACAGTAATTTAGCTTCGCGTCGATAATGTCGGCTCGTCAGCATTGTAAAAGCTTTCATATCAATTGAATCCATTAGCTGAGTACACAAGACTTGTCTCTCTATTTGCTCATCAGTTTTTATCATTGGCCAGTCCATGTTTGTTCGATCGCTCACTACGTTATTGATGGGCTGTTTCCCTATAACATGTCATATTTGCAGTTTGGTGACGTCATTTGCCACACAAATTACAGGTGACAAAGACTTTTTATTTGGAGCCATAAGAACTGCGATTGGTTGCACTTGCAACTACGTATTACTTTACAAATATACTTATTTTATCTTAACTGTTAAAAAAGAGTATTTAATTTACTGATTTCTTTTAATTATTTACCTATTGCGTTAGATAAATAAGAAAGTTTTGATAAGTTAAATATCTTAAGTTCCGTAACGTCAAACTAGATGGCGCTAGGTGTATCTAGATAATACAACATCTCGACAACACCACTAAAGTTTACCGGCAACAAGGTATCACTCGTCTTACATTACATTTTATATTTAAATTAAACGCTTTCTTAACGCAAATAAATACGAATCTTGACCGAGGCGCCATAAAGTGCTCACGGGCTATCGGCGCGCGCGCCATTTGTCCGTTGACCAGCACTTAGCTTAACAAAAACTGATAGTTGTTAAACAAAATAGCGTAACAAAACCGAGGCAACAAGATCGGACCATTTGGTACAGAAATAAACTAAGCAGTAAGAATTAACAGGGATAAAGGCTTAAAAGAGTAGCCGAAGCAGATTTATGTCGCAATGATCGCAATCGGCCGATTCACCGTGTTACAGCCGTTTTGTTTTTTAGTTTTGATCAAGAATTCGTTGATGTACCGCTTTTGGAATTTCATCTGACCGAGAAGAAATTTTTTGTTCTGATTTAACAATTGGTTTGTCTTCGTGAGTGTTTTACTAATGAAATACATTTCGGCTCTCAATTCAGGTATAATATTAAAAACCTTAGAAAATTTTGAACGAAATATTGCCCTTCAAGGATAAGATCCACAAACCTATCATAATACATCAACACCTCGAAAACCTTTTTCGACACATGTTATATCAAACTCCCAACAAAACGCACTTGAAAAGGCCACAATATGACACCTATTTCCCATTCATTGGCACTCTATTTACACGTACGAATCGACACCAGTTTATCACGCACTCCTTTGCTACCCCTCGCCAGTTATCTGATAAGCCGGTGAATGCAAAACATTTGTCTGCTCCAACCCATTCTGTACTAGTGTAAAAATCGTCAGCGAATGTTCTAGATAGTGATCTGTCATTTGCAAGTACGAGGGGACCTAGCCGACTGTGTTTACTTAGTCGCTCATAGTTATGGTGGTCTTTTGTGGGTTAAAAATGATTTCAGTTTGCGTGTTTAGATTTCAAAGCCGTTTTCGCGTGATATACCTACATATATTGTAAGAATGGTTACACCATGAAGTAATTATTTTTCTAAAAATAGCAGTAATTGGCGCCTTTTTCTCTTTAAAAAATAACTTACGACCTTTAACCGATCCTGAGACTAGCAAGACGTCCAGTAAATATGAAAAAAGAAAAGACTCGCATAATTACGGCTACATACAAAGATGTTCATAAACGCTGCCAAGATGGTAGAAAACGCAACTAAAGGGTGAACCCAGAACTGATTGATCCTTGCAAAACATTAAAAGGATCAAAACAAAGAATCATATAGAAGGCACATAAGAAACAAAACTGGCCAACTATAGCCCGATTCAGCCAGTAACACCTATCAATTGAGTCGGAGCGGAGCGAGCGGCCGATTGCCGTAATTTATATAAAAAGAATTTCATCGGTAAAGTTCGCCAGACACATCGATTCGAAAAAATGTTTCATCAACAATAATTTTATTATCGTAATAACAAAATTACTGGGTTTGCTCACGTACGAATTTGATCCTTAAATATATGGAGAGTATACGTTTAGCATTTGCTTATATACCAGGGGGAGAAATGGAACCTTTTGTTGGCCTATAGCATTATTATTTCTCATTTTGTTTTGTTTATTAATACAATTGGCTGGAGGCGCAATATTGATATTCAAGTTTGATGATGACTCGCGCCAGTCTCCTCCCTGAGCTCTGTATTTTTATGAGTTTTTATAACAATTGTGTTTTGTTGTTTCTCTTTAGTCAACAGTAAATTGAATATACTGTATAAACATTTATTAAAATTATATTTTTGTACATTAAAAACATTATAGCGAGTTTTTATGGAACTAAGCGCAGTAATTGGAAGATAAAAATAGTAAGCGAAGCGTTCATCGACAATGAAAGAAAATTATTTTTACACGTTGTTCTCATACCATAAAGCACGGATTATTTCTCATGGAGAAAACGAAATGACGTGAATAAATAACTCGCAGAAATATCAATTAAACAATTATGCTGTCCGAATGGAATCGTGTGTAATGATAGTGGGCCCGGCTATAACTCAGGCGCATCTGTACTACGGCTATTTGCAAAAGGCACGACATGGGCCGTGCGCGCTCTCTACGTACCCAGCCCTGTGTCTAGTGTTAGCTTAGCTTATCTATTGTTTTACATATTTTATAATATTGCTTATTTAATATTAATTCACAAGACAACATTCCATTTTTATCAGTTTCATCACCTGATTTAGAACGTTCAAAGGCTTTTACATCTTCTGGGTCATGTTTTAAGGGCTTAAATATTAGAAATGTGCAGCTACAATGTCAAAGATCCGCCTGCAATAATTACGAACATTAGAAACCCTCCGACCGCCTCGGGCAACAGGTGTCAACAACGAAAAAGTTTTCGAGCGTCAAAACTTAAGTGATCGGTCAGTCAAGTCGATGTAAGAAAATATTTCTTAAGCACTAAAGGCAGTAGGTCTCAATAAATAAAGTGCATGTTTATGTCGTAGTTAATTGACAGAAACACATAAATACTTGTATCATAAAACGAAGCCTGGAGCGTTTCCATACGTGTTGGGCGCACATATCATACAAGTACCTATAATGTACAACAAAACTGCTGTTTACCGACTATTTTCTAATTTTAATAATTTCGCGTAATAACGCAATAAATAGACAACATATAATGCGATGCAAATGAAACGTGTGTCGTTAATACGCGGCCGGTACGAGAATGTAGAGCTTACAGGTTAAAATACGTGATCCAAGATTCTAACAGCGGCTAATCAATGTTGCTTATACGTCAGATTACGCAGAATCGATTCACGCGAGATCTCGACTAATATCGATTATAACATTTACATCGATACGGCTTCCTGCATGTTACAGTGTCTCCATATAATAATCTATGATAATTTCATATGTAAATTCTGAAACGGTGCCTTCGTATTTCTGAGAAATTGGTACCCACCTATGTATTTGCTACTCTTCAATGTTCGCTATTTAATAATGTGCATATTATTCTGCGACAGCTCCGTAATTACTCGAACTACATACCAAATACACGAGGATCATATTATTGAACCATCATAAACATACCTACGGAAATCTTAACCCTGAATTATCTCTACTTTCCAAAGGTCCTTTCTTTCTCCCCCAATAATGTGACAAAACACAAAAATATGAGATCTTCAAAACTTCAATGCTACCAGTCCAAATCACCACCGATCTAAAATGATATTTTGCTCTTTCTTCACAAGCTAGATAAAAATGGTATTATACACTGGGTCCAAAAAAAGTTTACATACCTTTTTCATAACTGATTTGCCTCTCCTGTTGCCGGGCGTTATCAGCAGCGACTTTGAGCAGCCCCTGTATGTTTCTCAGCAATGTCTCAGTGGAGGAGACGAGGGTGTCGGCTGTAGGGTCCACGGGCATTGGGTGGTGTGCCGGCCTGTGCTGCGTAGCTCACAGGCGCCGGCGACGCTGATACAGGCAGCTCACGCTCCCCGTCACTCAGATCTCCACCTAAACAAAATGATGCTGTTGATAAAATATATTGGGTTTGTCATTCATGGAATCATGGTATAGTTTATTATTTAGTAATTTGGTTCACTTAGAAATATTTAGTAGACGAACAAGCAGAGTTAATCACAACAGATAGGCAAACCCACCTCCATATTTCGAAAATATTAAATCTAACCTCTGATTCATTTGCATATCACATATTAATTTAAGACTAAAGTAGTGAATCACGAGCACATCCTTGTGACTATAATTAACGATTATTAATTTCAATAACAGCTTCATAAGAAGTCATATGTAGGTAGTGTATGGAACAAAAAAAACCTTGCAATACCGACAAACGAGGATATTCGAGAATCGCGTGCATGTATCATTCGGTTCGCAATTATTGTAGCGATGAACATCGATATCGCGTGGTGATCATCGGCGCAGGGCTTTGATGGAGTCCGCCGAGCGTGGCCTGCTTATTCGGAAATACATTTCGAATGACGCAACGTTAACGATCGT
This sequence comes from Spodoptera littoralis, assembly GCA_902850265.1. Taxonomy (NCBI): domain Eukaryota; kingdom Metazoa; phylum Arthropoda; class Insecta; order Lepidoptera; family Noctuidae; genus Spodoptera; species Spodoptera littoralis. The sequence continues at coordinate 7,047,835 of LR824539.2, forward strand.
AAATATCACTTGTCACCCGCGACACAATTGCCAATAAAAAGCGTTAAATTTCTAATAACGACAATTATTAACCTAATTTCAACCATTGCTGTTGATTTAAACATGCTCAATAACTGTGGTTTAAAGGTTACAGCTAGATAAGCACTAAATCATCTGTTAAGAATTACTTAGATACATAAATGTAACGATTCCAATGTGCAATTTTCCGATAGGTCGTCTTCATGTTCACAGAATAGGGATACCACAAAGCCATTCGACACCGAATGGGCTGTCTCTAACCGATTTATATGCCCCGCTGCACCATACCGCAAGTTATTCGCTACGAGGACGGCCCAGCTATTCGAATATTATATCGATTTTATTCCGTAATTACTCGCTTGGCATTTCAGACAGAGACATTAATTTTGAAAATCTGATGTCAAAGGTACCTTTAAATTTTTTGACTGTAATCACCTACTAGACTCCAACGTCCATCGGACGTGATGAAACATTATAGGTATTTATAATTTTAAAAATGACGAGATAATTACAATAATGTACGGCTTATGTCAATAACGGACCTCACACATAAAAAAAAGTTTCGATTGGCGTCTCTCACGGTCCAAAATAATCTATCGATACATTTAATTTAACTGACAAGATAGTGACCGCTCATCAAATAATGAAGACAACATCGTTTCGTCATTGTCGATGCGCACGATAGCACTCTCGGGTTGTCACAACACCATCTCCCTAATAAGGCCAATTAACAGGATCCTAAGAAATTTAAACAAACGAACCTAAACTCTATAACTAATACTAAGGACGCAGAATCAATCGGCCCGTGCGACCGAGGAAAAGACTTCACGGATATAAAACCAAATTAGATCCGAGATGAGAACGTTGATTGAAAGCAAAAGGTATCTTCAGACGAACAAAGATCAAAGTTGAATGACACGAGCTTTATAAAAAGCATTTTTGTAATCAGACTGGGGCGATCGTGACGAGCATGAATTACGTATCGACAGAATTAATTGTAAATAAACTATGAATATTAAAATATAAAATGCGACTAATTGTAAAAGTCTAAGTAAAGACGAGTAGATCTACGTATTGATTTTCATAGTGAATGTTTTGTTTGCACAAATTTCCCGAGGCTCATCCCGTGGTTCCGTGGCTAGGCGAGTATTTCCTATAAATCGTAGCCAGTTATCCGTTCCCACGGTCTTCGGGCATTTTGTGTGCAGCTTGCAATAACCAATACACAATCCTTATTGTTTCACTTAATTTAGCTATTGTATAGACCAAGTATTTACATTTGTGGATCAATGTTATGATTGGCACCGTCGCGCCGTACGGTTACAGCATTCACGCCATTTCTATGCAATAGAAAATGTTCAATCATAAAATTGCATTCTCATAGTTAGTAGAAATTCTTTATGGCTTATTTAATAAAGAAGCAATAAAAGTTCTAAATGTTATCTCTTGATCTAAATGCGCTTGCAATGTTGAACCGTTATTTTTTCCATTAAGAACTGATTTTACGATTTTCCCATTCTATTTTCAAATGGCTGTAATTGCGTTTATAACTTAGTGACGTCGGCCTAATAACTAGTTTTCGCTTGATTGATGATCCAGAGGAAGATAGTATACTAAATTGATTAAAATATTTAGTACGGCAATAAACTCATGAATAAAAAGCTGAGAATAAAACGAACCTAATACATGTCGTCGGAGAAATTGTCATGCCATCCATCATTTGAGTCTAATGGTGTTAATAGTTCATGATATATGATGGTTAACTAAACATACGAGGCTTTTCTCGTGATTAAATATTATTACTTGTACACGGTGAGACACGGACGACAGTATGGCTGGGAGATATTATTATCCGAAACACTCATTACGAAATAAGGGTTTAAACAACACAAGGTCTTGAACTCACGTGTAAAATTGAATTGAGTCCTTTTAAGCGCTATTCATACATCATTGGGGGCAATTGCGAGCGATACTCGTAATAAGATTTTATTATATAGGACCATTACAAGCAAACGTGCGGTGTCTAGGGATCAAGATGGGAAAACGTATGGGAACCCAAGAGCATGATCATTTGCTAATCGACCGCCAGGATGCGTTGGCGCTGCAGTCTCTATTGATTCTATACTATTACTTCTCTGCTGCAACATCGACTCACTAGTGGAATTGAAACGATTTTATATTAGTAATTTAATTAATATGGAGTACTTAAGAGCAATACAAGTCGATTGTAAACTAATTAACATCAGTTTATACGTTGTACAATGTTTCAATGTAAAGCTATTTTACACAAGTATTTCCAGTCTAGAATAAAAGGAATCGTGGTTTTATGGCTGATAATTTCCGAACTATGAATGCTGAAGGTTCCAGGGCTATTACTGGGTAATTTCGCTGTGCATTACATGCCAAGTATATTGAGCGGGTGATACCCAGCCCGTGTTAATGTTACACGGACACTTTCTTGTCATGCCTACAGCCGCGCCGTGATTACAGCGGAAAGATCGACTCATTTATCGATACATCTAATTTATATTAAATTAAACAGATATTCATCGCTGTGAAATTGCGATTATTACCCATATTATGTACATGGAAGTAAATTGCTTGTCTTCATTTACTGCCTAGGGAATATATAACAAAGACGGAGAACGTAACAATATACTGACACTCAGCTTGTGTTAGTTATGCTTGAGTCAGTTGTCTTCTCACAAATATGTGAGGATTGTGTCAATTACGTACATAACAGAACACTTTGTTCATATAGGGGATAATACTTAGACCGATTCATTCAAATTGTGACGATTTCTATTGTTTTCAATGAAAATATTTTAAAGAAAACTTACCGTCGTCCTCGTCTTTGACATTATGATCCTCCTGGTCTGAAAGCTGTGCATCGCTTTCATCGGAGTGTGACCTTGGACTAGCGGCTGCGGTTGCAGCGGAGGGCAGCCGTGGAGGCTGGGGGCTTCGCCGGGACGCGGCAGAGCTTCGCCCACTCGCGGAGCCTTCACCCCGGTCATTGCGGTCTCTGTCGCTCCTCTCCGACCGATCCCGGTCACCTCCAGACCCGGATTTCGAAAGGTTCAGCACTGGACTGTGGCCTGGAGAAGAACCTGTTAGATTGATAGGTTAGCAGTTGATAATGCGTGATTATTTCTAAAGAAAATAGTAAAAGTTAAAGCAGTATTTTATTTTTTTTCTGTTTGGTGCTCTATCATACTTATTCGACAGCTCATTTAGGAATCGAATTTTTGTTTAGGTAAAGTATAATTGTCGTGGTCAGGTCTCCTTAGATGAGAAAGCTAGTGTTCCAATCAACCGCTAATTGTTTAGATTTATTTTACGACAATAAATTCAAACGTTAAAACTAATTAGAAAGTTTTGCATCGATTTGCAAGCAGTACGACTAGCGCTTTACTTTAAATTAAATTTTAATTGATACGATTTGTTCTCAACTGACTGTGGAGTTTAATGACGTGAACCACAATTAATGCGTTAAAAAAACAACAGCGGATTGGCCAACGGATTGTGAAGTTGAACAGTTGCTACTCACAAAAGTTATAGGTAACTAGCAATTTAAATGGATTCTGACACATTTTTCATTCACACTCATTGTATATAAGTAACTACTAAATAGTTATCTAATGATACTGTTTTGAGCACCGCTTCCAGCACGTTACAGCACTAATGTCATAGAATGGCGAAGAACTAAACGGGACTATGATAATCTCGTGACGATTATTATGTCTTACCGTTATGTGAACCCTCTCGAGCCTTATCCATCGCCATAACTCGTTCCATGTCGCCTCGTTCGTCACGCAATCTGCAACAATCAAATCGAACAATTAAAAACGTATATCAGTAGCATTCGATATCTCGTTAACGGAATCATATGTATGGCTGTCAGGGATCGGTCACGCTACCACGCAAAATGAATCCCAACAAAGCTACTTACAAACAATTTTATCATTTGAAACCATAAAGCATACTTCCCACTGAGTTGTGGAGCTACTACAAAGGCAGACGTATAATATTATAGAACCCCGCTGCGCTTCTTTGTGAACGGATGAAGACGGTGTATGTAATCATTTTGTATGCCGATCTCTGCCGCTCCTACCCTAATTCCGTAGGTCCTTTTTGATTGTGAATTATTGGACTTTTGATGCTTCCGTTCCGATTCTATTTTTATTAATATTTACTTATTAACTTTATGCTTACGTCTGTTTTAGATGTTTATGACGTTGAAATTTTTTTTACTACAGTAATTTGTATTCATACTTAGATACGGTACAAGACAAATAATCTAAGACACGTAAATAAAACATTCCTTTGAATAATCTAAAACCCTTCATAAATAATAATTACTTGCAAAAGTTATTGAAGACTGTATTTTTCAGAAAAGCGAATTATTTAATTTCAAAGGGTTGTGACGTAGCTAGTACAATTTTTGCGGAGTAATGCCTTTTGAGCATTTGAATATAAATGACGTCTGAAAGTGAAATGTAACATACATAATAAGTGGCTGTTTTAAGCCTTCGCAGAACCCTTTTGCGGATTACAGAGTAACGACAGAACAGAGAGTTCAAGGAATTACGTTATGGTCTGAGAAGTTTGACGAAGAAGACATTGATTTTATTTCAAAAGAAGAGAAAATAGATAGCATATCTTAAATTAATACTTTTCATAATTTTATAATGGATATTATTATTCCTTATATTTTTTAACTGTATTTAGCAGGTATGTTACCAAATATTATTTAAACAAAGCACGTGTTGCAAAATTCTGTATTCAAAACTCCAGTAAAATATTGACTTACATAAAAAATAAGTTTTAAATTACTATTTTGACAAGAAGTCATACAAATACAGAGCACGCCAAACCCATTTAACGACAAGATAATAAATTGACAATAATATTTTAAATAACATTGAACATAAAAAAGTAAGTTCGATTTCTGAACTCTCTGTGTCCCGTATACTCTGTGCTGACCCTCCAAATGTAGTCGTTTGGTACTTTACTGACGAGTCACGGAGCTACGTTTAAATTTAATATATTTTTCATTTCCCTCTACATTAATATGTAAATAATTCTTCAGACCATTCAAATCTTTTGATCGAGTTTTTATTATATAAACTGTACAAAATTTTTAAAGTACTCTTGTACTAATGTATTCATAGCTTAGCTATCATTTGATATGGTATATAAACTCGTTATGCGAATAAAATAAACGTTTGATAAATAATAAAGCAGGAAGTGCTCACATTTGTCATACGATTGTATCTGTATGAATAACTAATCAACCGTAAATCGCAAGGTTTTTTCTTTTTTCTCATACGTAACCAAACATCACACATATAGATATTTTTTGTCAATTAAAAGCTCTTAACAAGGATATCCCGAACCTTAACGAATCGGAAAGAAATGATCGACTCATCGCCTCTCGATCGGACAAAAGATAACAGTTCAAATCAATAAAATAATAAATTATTTCTACTTCCTCCATTTTATTTTTATCTTTACAAAAGTGTTGCTTTGATTGATGATGTTAGCTCGCACTTAAATTAAAACAGATATGGCTTATTTTCTAATGTTTGGTTACGAGGACGGCTTGAGATTATTCAGACTATCTATCATATCTATTTTGCCTTATCAATTTGTGTTTTTATGGGAGGATGGGATTTCCATTTTCTGTTTGTTTTCCGATATCTACTCGATTTTCCATTACACTTTTATCAATCGCATACTTACATATTAATCATTACAGTACATCGTTGGTAATACGAATCCACCGACAGAGTTCAAATTATTCACAAAAGTTATACGAAACTAATTAACTCCGTGTCTAACAAAATCTGTTGCAGCGATACGTTCATTACTATTTTCGCTAAACGATTTCGCAAATAAACAATTTTCATTAACTACAAACTGCAGTTCTAACGTAACATTCCGATGTAGATAAATTAACCAACACCCCATCTGTCGGCAGCAGCCATCATCAGTCTGCTAGCGAAATAATATTATTCATTCACTTGTCAAAACGCAAATTGGCGACGAATCGTTGCTAACGCAGTGGAATTATAAAATGAAAAACAATGGAGAGGCGTGAATCGCATTATTTTTGACAAATAGAAACAGAAAAAATGTGGTTGTGGTTTATGAAGTAGCATCGTAAAGAATTGAGACATTATAATGGTTGAGAAACCACTACAATTTTGTTATTATTAATAACGCATAGCGTTACCACAAAAATAGCACATAATGAAGTCCTACTAAGGTTAATATATGTAGTTAACTCTAACCATTGCCATTACAGAATGGGTAGTGGCCTAAACAGATATTCCGGTGCCACGAGCGCGGACAATGCGTTGCAATCTACCACCAAAGCCAACGCACGTTGATTAGTTAATACTGGACCGTTCACATAACCTAATGCCGCACTACCGACCGTTCCGAACCGTTCTTGTATGCATAATCTGATTAGCGCAAGTATTAAACAAAGCTTTAGGTAATAGTGCTGTCAATTTACATAACCGAATTCCATACTAAAACTGCAATATTAATTGAAGCCGTACAAACACAAGATCCATTTACTGTATACGTAATAAAGTCTATTTAAACGAACCCCGAATTTGCATTCTCAAGAATCGATTAAGAAAATCAAATCCTGTCGGAGCGTCACTGCGTAAAACATTTGCTTGACACCCAAATCAAAAATCGTTTTAGCTCACCCCAGCGAGGGGAGGATGGGGAAGCGTCGACGCCTCAACATTTATTATTTCAGACATATCACTCACATGCAAAACAAACTCCGTCCGATCCATCAAAAAGTTTCGTCTCATCCTCTCCCTCTGTACTCCGCAACACAAATCGAGTGTGTAAGCACCGCGGCTTCAAGATACCGATATTTATGTCTATTGTTTTATGTCCAATGACAGATTCGATTTCTTATAAATTTTGTTACACTTTCGTTTTGTTTGATCAAATATACGACCAACTTTAGACTGAAATATTATGGGGGGATAAAAAAAATAATAGAAAAAAAATCGAAATAATCCCAACCTTGAACAAAGAGTTTATAAGTTAAAGAATAAATAAGCTTGTTCATCCAAAAGAAATGAGCATTGTAACCCTCCAAACAGTCAACAAAGCTTCGAAGAAAATCGAGCGAAAAAAGGCTAAAAACACCTTAGGGGTTTACTAATCGAATAAAAAATATCAGCGACCGATGCCAATGTGTGGGGGAGAAATGGAATAAATTATAAAGAAAATACAAGTAGCAAAGGGGCTTTTGTTATGAGTAAAAAGTTCCAAGCATATGCAGATAACGTAATGTTGTGCTTTTGAAATGATGTTAAAGGCAATATTGGCGAGTAATAACGCGGTGCATCCATTCAAGAATAAATTTAAGCTAGCGTCTCGTATTACGAATATAATTTGTCTTTATTTTTACACAGTTGGCTATGTAAACATCAAAACATTCGTTGATAAAGATATTCAACAAATGTGTGAAATACGATACATGTACCAGGTAGTCAAATGGCCAAATAAACAAGAGGTTACAAAAAACTGCCATGAAAATTGGCTTAAGCTAGAAGAGAAATAAACAGTAATTTTCCTAATCAATGTGATTGTAGGTACAAACATTTAGGGCGGCCTAATGCTAAATAATAGGAAAGAAAGTAACATGATGACTTGTCGCCGGGCGGCGCTCCCTACGCATAAACGTCACGACGTCATTTGTAAAAATTGCGGCCTTACAACTTCTCCAATTTTCTAACAGAGATACCATAGAGCCTGTCACGACTAGATATTTCATAAATGGCTAAGAGAGTTTTGTCCACTCCGATATTTGTTCATTAATACAATATGTGCAGTGTAGGGTTTTGTACCTGTTATTTTTTGCTTTAAACGAGATTTGTGTGTGTGTAATGATTTCTTGATTAAAGAGATAACCAGTTTGAGCTGAATATCAAATAAAATAAAAACATAAACAGCCAAAACAAATCCTTGCACCAGAAGAAGAGAATATTTTTCTCAAATACACAACGACTCCACGCCAATGACATTCCCGAGCGGAAATATCCAACCAAAATAACCAAATTTGGGGGCGTCGAAAAGAAACAGTAGAGACAGTGGGACCTCCGCGGGGGAAACCGGAGACAGTTATTTAAATTTGAATAATATAACATGAAAAAAATTACATCATTTAATACCGTAATAAAAGTGCACTAAGCGACCGAAGCATTACGCTTGCCAAATACAAGGAGGGACATGCAAATTCCGCTTATGAAACGTGAAATGAAATATAAAATGTTTTTGGTGGAAAATAAAATATGTCTTTCGGAGCTTAGGAGCTCATTACGATATTACAAGTACGTGAGGAGATTTAAGTTGTCGTTGGAAAAGCTGTGAAGATGGACGATTTTTTAAGATGTTTTTAGAGTTATGTGCAGTAAGGGATGTGATCAGATGTGTCGTAAAACGTGATGTTGTCGTAACTTTCATATCAAAATTACTTTTTTCAGAATTATACAATGGCCATATAGCAGAGGATGTATACAATGGCCATATAACTTCTTGATATAAGCAAGAAAGGTCAAGTCTGACGGTAAAAAGGTTCGAATAGCTTAACACGGCAATGCGCTAATCAGTGTAGATCATTATAGAAAGTTACTGTTTATTTCGTCGAGGCTCTAATGAAGAAAATAATAAAAGTGCACAAAGCACGTATTGAAACAGCAACGTATTTGTTCGCAGTAGATTACCGTAGCGTAACGAGATTCTGATCGGGTCCAATGTTATTAGGATTTAAGCGCCACCGCGTCGCCTCTCCGGGCGCAATGTTGGATAATTATGCAAAATTGCTCCTACGATTCGTAGACCCCCAGTTTTTAGGGACCATTACCATTATCTGTAATGGGAATGCGTTTTCATAATGTTGAATTTCATTGTACAATTATTAGGGAAATTTGTTTAAATCGCCATTTATGTTCGGCTGTTTTTTGTCAGTTTGTCACTCGTGTCGATATAAAAGCTGTTCAATTCGCCTTAGATACAATTAATTCCCATAAAATAAAATTATATCTACTTGTGGTAATTACACGTTATGTCTTCAAAACGTAAGACATACACAAGCCTTTCACAAAAACACATCCGTTACAACGTTTAAAAATGTGTTGTAATCCTAGCCGAACAATTCAGTAACCACCGATTGCATAAATATGGCTTCAATGCACATGCATGTGGAGCGACCGCAGTAAATTCACATCCATCGGCACACTTCCAATTCAATTCCTTGGATAATGTAAAGCGACAAAGATACGTGGATCTCCCAGCCGCTTGAATACTAACTCGTCGATCCGCATGAGTTTCTTTGAGTAGACGGTTGAAATTGTGCATCGTTTGTAGCGGCTGCACGGGCCACGACTGACGCATGGGTAATGATTGTGATCGAAGTGATCGCTCGCGTTGACCACAACATGTTTCGAACGAGACGATAATGGTGTATCGACGTACACCTTTTATTTTCTGCGGTGATAATACACAATTTTATGAATTCAAACGCGACTCTTACACAAAGGACTGTAAACAGGAAGTTATAATTAAAATAGACGCATGACTTGGACATGGCAGATAAACACATCAGTGATATAAACTCCTGTCTCTTAACAGATGTTATCTGCAGGACAAACGCAGTATCTGTGTCGATTTATCTCAAACCAGAGTCGAACATTGTGCCGCATCCATCATAGTTTTGTCCACTCTACTGATAAGTGATACAACTCAATTTAGATAAACGAACAGAGAGTTAATAAAATTTATATTAGAATTTGATTCGGAGCTTTATCTTAGATAAGAATTATTAAACCTAGTAGATAATCAATGGAAAATTAAAATTATAAGATATCTTTCTTGAATATTATTTTTTATTTTGATAAAAATGCCATATTAAAATGACATGTAAGTTATACAGACGTTGCTACAGAATAACGAGTATATTAGCATACGGAAAACAGTTAACGTTTAATAAAGTTTATTGACATGTTTAGATAAAAATCAGAACTATGATAAATATCTTACTTTCGCTAAACGAAACCGAAGGTTTACCAAGTGTAGGCGTAGTTTGTCTGTCAGTTTGTTATGGGAACTACGCGACATCTAATTACGAAAAAATAATTATAAAATAATTAACTTAACAAGCGGAATTGTTTTGTTTAATAAATATGACAGCTTGATTATCAGATTACAGCTACCTTAACGGATTAGGTCTGGAGATTTTATCATGAATAAATATACTTTGATTATTGAAAAGATGTTTGAATTAAAACATTAATTTAGCAACGTAGAATATTGTTTCGTATGTAAATAAAATTATGAGTATCGACAATTTAAAAGCGTGGAAACAAAATATTGTAAATGAACGCATCGGAAACAAACAGGCATCTGCTGTGCACACATACGTCACACATCGAAACAGGGAGTTTGGCAGAAAGTAAACAGAAAATATAATTTAGAAGCAATTTGGCTCGGATATGTCCGCAATCAAATTGTCTCGTTAATACCGGTGCTATCAAAACATTTGATTTGTGGCCGGCGTAGGGTTGAGCTGTTATTTAGCCATGCGATGGTTAACGTTTGATGACCCCAGCTTGTTGTCAATTATTTATGACAAATACAATACTTACTGCGGCTTATAAACATGGATTACGATGAATATTCATGTATCTTGTTCATTTATTTTTTGTAGTATTCACGTCGTTTATTAAGTGTCTAACAGTTATTGACAATTTGTAACGTGCGTTTTAAGTATTTTATTTACATATTTATTTATTCCGATTGCAGTAAGCGCAATATTTTAACACTTGTAGAACGTGCTTTTTTACAGCAAAATATAAAGACAATGCTCACAAAATAATAAATCACAAAAATAAAACACAGAATTAGAATAATTCACACAACGCTATCAACTGTGTACATGGAAATAACGCGGTTTTTCCCGATTTATGCGCACTCACACTCAACTCGCACTCGACGCGAACTCAGCGAATAAACACGCGAATACTTTTTATTCGTGTTGTTTAATTCCCCCGGGAACTGGGATTTGCATAACAAAACGGGAAAAGGTCAGGAAGCGAACGAAATGGCAAGTGTCCGGTTTGATGTCCAGTCAGCACCGCTCGGTGACGAGAGAGCAATCAGATCAACCATTCTACTTGCATAAATACTCTACTAAGATATTTAAATGTAACAAATTTAATAAGCGTTTTCGTCTGTTTTTTTTTCGATCAAAAATCACGAGACTTTTCACCAAACCCTTTGTAAAACCACAACATAAATAAAGTTTCAAATATTTCACGTTTCGAGTGTTAGTTGTTAGTTAAACAATATAGTTTGCAGTTTTGTGTGTCACAAATACTTCAGTAGAGAGGGCGTTGGTATCAACATGTGACACCCGTTAATATAAACGGTAGGAAAAATACACTTTTTGCTTTGAAACATTCGTTCGCAATTTTATGTGAGTGTTTGAACGCGGCACAGAATGTTCAAACTCAGGCGTCCCGGATGCATATTCATGGTTGCTCTGCGCCACATGCAAATTGTGATTTACACACTGTAATGAATTCTTTTGATCTGTGGATTCACATATTTGATTTACCCCATCGATGTCGGGTATTAGCATGACACGCTGATTTCATATTCATAGTTTCTGTGGTGAGCGATCTTCATTTGTTAAAATGTGTTAATTACGGAAAAAAGTGTGATGGGGGATGTCACAACTCAAAGTAGAAATCTTTTTATTGACAAATGAAAATCGATTATGTACGATGTCGTGTTTACGATACAAAGTACAAAAAACTGACTTATAATTACACACAGCTCTCAGAACTTTCATTTTTAGTTCGATCAATAAACCGAGAATTGTTGGATCGATATAAAAGCTGCGCGAGTGTCCCAAATGGAAAAAAACAACTAAAAACTTACATAATTACTTTAGTGATTCAACTGCTCGAAAGAAACGCAGAAATGACAAGACGATGACAAATGAGCATCGCTCGCATCGCAACACAGTCGGGTGGCGGACCTCATCAAATTATTCCCCACTTAAAAAATCTCCGTAAACAAAAACGGGCCAAGGGAAAAAACACTCCGAGTCGCAGGGTAAAAAATAGGTATTGGCAACATTGATTGATGTGTACTAATAGGGCGCGAAGAAATGAGGCCGCTGCGTAATTAAAGGAAAAGTGACATCTTCTGTCAATGGCAGCGTTCTACTAGAAATAGAACGGTCACGCCTTTTGGTGAGGAAGTGATTAGTGTAACAAAGTTATTAAAAATTATTGAGTGAAGGCGGCTAATTGATCACCGAGTCTGTCGTCGTGTTACACTTCGATAGATACTATGTGTTTAATTTACACTGATTTTCTCTAACGATGCACATTGGAGACACATTTGGTTTCCAATAATAGCTACATGGGTTTATTTACTTACAACAAACTTACTTACTCCGAAATTCTCAACAACAAGAAGTTATTAAAAAAGGTACAGAAAAAAGGGAATAAATTTTAATTCACGGTTTAGCTAATCCTTAGCTAGGAGTCAGTTTTTGGTCGCCCTCCGTGGAAATGACACCCGAATGAAGGATGGAATAATGAATGTTTTCCACCACGCCCGGCACGCGTCGCCGCATAAAATAACATTCGCAATTAACATAACCAGCTGTTAGAATGTTTCTAGTTAGAATTATGTTTAGAATACCTTTACTTCTTTTGATTTTATAGACTATTTTATAGCCGCAGTTGTATCAGTTTTTTTTGTATGTGTATCTTAAAGTGTTTTAAACATTATATGGTACATAAAACTCATCATTTTATGCGTCCTAAAAATAAGAGGGAGTAACAAAAGCCACTAAATAATCAGGGACAGTGACACTGAAGATTTTTCCTCCAAAAAGCTACCTTATCGCTGTGTACATATCATTAGTAATGCAAAATAATGGGATACAGACACCTCGTGCCGTTTGCCAGCCAATGATTAATGCCGTTCCCCATTAATTCTTATTTTTGATGAGAAATTTGACTTGTGCTGTCAGACGCCGGATCCAGATTAATATAGGCTGACGGTGCAACTTACATTATGACACCGCGAGCCCCGTTTACGCTTCCCATTTATATCGAGTTTTCGAACTTTGGAATTCTAAGTATTTGAGCTGAAACACATACCGAGGTTTATAACAATGACAATTAGTTTTTTTGAGGCTGAATAAGGGTTTTAACTTAAAATGGGGTTAGCATTACTTTTAGTGGAAGTTACGTATTTACTTCTAAGAGTATTTTCATTTTAAAAGCAGCATAATATAGTAAGTGTATGTAGAGACGGGGCACCACGTGAATGTGACATCAAAGCTAACAATACGAATAGTTCGGTTTGCCACAGAACTAACCGAATAGTTGCCTGTAAAAGGGCAAAGTACAAAGAGCTATATAAAATTCCAGAACGACCGCATCGGCGACAAACTCGGAAGGTATTCAAAGGGCTGACGACTGCCGTGACGTGGCACCCTTTACCGACGCCCTGCGCATATTAGTCCACTGAAAATCAAAACTCGTTATTATTAATGATACGGCGCCATGACAATCTAAATATCTTTGGAAGCGCGCTGAAAGTTACGCACTAATCGTACGAAATTACTCCCGGCCAATCCAGAGATATAAATGTACACCGTCACCAGATGCGATCGTCGCCATCATCATTCAAAATAGCAGAAGAAAAATCACTTAAGATTCACAGCATTCAGTATCTTTATCTAACGGATACAAGAGTTCATTTTATGACCATTAATTTCGCCTTTTCGTCGGGTGTTTTATCATAACGGCTGCGAGGCTCTGTCGCGCGTCTCATTAATCAAAAGCATTTGTTTACAACGAAGGGAATTTGATTTGATTAAAATAATTCGCAATATCCTTGATAAATATCACCCTCGGTCTCCGTTTGATCTCACAGAAATTAATGGTGGAGGATTCAATCACGCAAGTGCTGTCGCCATTCTTGACGTTCTGTTACGTGATGCTGACGAACACTACGCTACAGTTTCAAATTATTTCCACTAAAATTAATTGCTTCAATTAACAACTTTGCTTGGTACTTATGCCTCAATTCTGATTTATTTGGTAGTAATTGTTTAAAGAAACTTTACCGAAGGTTTCATGGAAAAAATGTCCAAAGTGAAGGGTAAACAAACAATGCTATCTTTCCCTGGCAAGGGGCACAGGGATGAATAACGATCGATGTCACAGCGATGTGTGCCGATCCGGGCGGCGGCTCCGGCGCCCAGCACGGCTTAACCCGCCGCGCACCGATTAATCGCCGCCTAATTCCCACCAAAACCGAATTAAACCGGACGAATGCATTGAGCCGAACGATTTGTCTGATGTAATTGTCGTATTTGATTTACAACTCCCTTTTCGTAAATGGATACGATAATAGCTACTATCAATAACAGTATATTATGGTGTTAAATTATTGCATAATAAAATACACATGAACCTCCCCATCCTATTCTATGTATGCGCACTTAATTAAGTGCATTCTGTAGTCGAACAGCGAACAACTGATTCGTGGTACGCATTTGTTGTGTCGGGCCTTGTTATCTACTGAATGGGCATTATTAACTTAGACGCAGTAAGTAATTAAATAAATTTGAATTTAATTGCAAATGAAACACGACCGAGTACTCGTACAAGAGAAAACAAAACAAACAGTACGTACAAATTATATTAAATCAGAGATAATCCTGTCAATTAATTGGACTTAGCATTGAGAACCGGTCGCGGACGCATGCGCAAATTAAACGAACCAAGATAATGCGAGAGCAAGGAAGCCCGCCATTCAGACAAGGACATTAATATGACTTAACTACGTTACCTGTTGTTCCACTCAATTGTTATAACGTTAGAAATAATTGATCTCTGTTTATAAATATCTAGTCACATCTAGAATCTACTTAGTTGCTAACAATAACGTTAATCTTGTTACGAAGTGAAGCGCTTACTTCAATAACTAATAAGACTTAGTAAAATCGCTTTTAAAATCCAATTGAATTTTGTAAAAAAATACGGAGTAATTTCTTTAAAAACAGCCCTAATCCGGCGGCCGTGGCCGGCCGATCGCCGGCTGACAGTGACACATCGGTACAAGGCGCGCTGTCCGACTGTAATTCTACCCGGCCTCGATCCCCGGACCTACGTGTGTACGATTTTATATTCCAATCTACACGATTAATTAGATGGATTTGGGAACTGAAGCTCATTTTACGTATATTTTAATTAAACCAACAACCAACGATATCAAATTATTAAAATTTTAACATTTAACCAATTATGAGCACCTTGTTTTAATAAAATGTAGCCCCACCAGTGTGTCGAAATTTTACGTAATAAATATTGGAAGTATAGGGGAAATCAAATACGTTATGTAGAAAAATCCCGACGTAACCAATAAAAGCTTTTGACATGTTACCGTCACTTGTATGAAACCTTCAAACGCAGTAAAATCGAAGTCAAAACCGCGAAGTATCAAAGCGACTAGGCGATCAATCACCATCCATTAAACAAGAAAAGAAAAGTGCTTTCCCCCGCCGATTGGCCCTCGAATCAGCCCAATTTACATGAGAGCCGCTTTTTCCTCGCATCGAGATTAGCCCCTGAATGAGTTTGATGAATCGTTCGCACCCCGCAGCCGTCCCGCGCTGTGAGCGGTCATTTGTTAAAAATACACCCGATCCACGGATCTAATTGTCTCCTCTAATTTCACACCCTTCTGTGATATCTGCACCCCGTTCAAATTAACAAAGATTTCGCTTTGTTTTAAAATAATGATCGTTCGAGTGTGTCTGTTTGTGTGTAAGTAATCTACAGAGCCACCCTATTCTGTTACAAGTTTTAATTATTTTTGGATTACGTCGATGATATTGATGAGTGAAATAGTGCACAGTGAAACAGCGAAAAGAAAGTAGTAAAAGAAATTAAATGAAAATATAGACGTCCCATGCTTGGTTCTACAGATTGTCTGCCATTATGACGATTCCGAATCTAGATAATTCTACACAAATCGATTCTTACCTTTCGAGATGTTTAACGATGTCCTCATATGCCGCTCTACAATTCTCCCAAATACCAGATCTGCAGACAAAAAGAAAATAAAATAAGAAAACCGAAGGAACGGTAAGTAAACTAGAATTAACCATAAACATAAGAAAATAAGAAAGATGAGAAGAGGTAATGATAATGACAGTGAAAAGTATTCGAAATACCTAACAATCGATCTGTTCATTATCTCTGAAATAGTAGTTGTACAGTAATGGTACTCCCTACAGTCGTACGTAGTGTATACAGTTGTGAAATCTCTAAAACAATATTAAACGCACGGCTCTTCTATACGTAAGCAATATCTCAAACTAATTACAAAAGTATTTGCGAAGAAAGTTTTTATAAAAAGGGTTTGAATATGAAAGAAATAATTATGAGCACTCAATATTAAATGTTCCGCCAGTAAAGCGAGGGGTCGTTCAAATTATGTTTTAAAAACAATCGTTTATATTTTTACCGTAACCACTCATGCGTGATCGTCCAAATTGTTTCTCGATTACTTTAGCTCTTTGTTTTTCATTAAACTTTTCTTCCTTGTTTGTAATCAAAGAACGTCTTTTGTAAGTATCATCCAGTAAAGGGTCACTAGTTCTTTGTCTTGTAACTGGAGCACCTACCCCTAACACTCGATGATAGTTCCTTTCACAACAATGTATGGTTACTCGGACTCGTTCGTGTGTATGAATTATTAATACATGTGTTTTGTTTGCACTCAGTCAATATATTAAACGAAGCGTTAAATAGTATATTACCGCTATATTGTACGGTTTAATTGGTTCATGTGCGTAGTTCGGTGGAAAAACAAAACCAAGTATCTATGTTTCTGTCACAATTGATGAGTGGGTAATGTAGGTACTGTTTGTATCAATTTGCCTTTTTCTCCCTTATTTATTCCGGTAGCTGTTGTTAATTATGCAAAGCGTGTGCAATTGTAACGCTTGAATCCGCATTTATGCAGAAAAAGAGAAATCGTAGTCGGATTGTTAATAGCTCTTGTATGAAATCAAAGACATTTTGTTCTTGGAAGCTACTACAACAACTACACACATAAAACACATACAAAATACAAACGGCTATTTAGTTAAGTAGCGATTAGTTGAAACAGAGACATATGTCAGGTCGTATTATAAGTAGAGGTCGCCTATGTCGCGAGTGGCAGTAAGACACTGGGGTAAGTCAAGTGAGCATTGTGGGTCTTCGGAGCGGAAGTGAGGGCATTCAGTGTTTGTACTTTTCTAACTGGATTAACTTCCCTCCTGGACATTTAACCTGAACCACTTGACCAACTGCTTAAAGGTTTCTTTTCGTGAATTAATACTTAAGCCGTTTATGACGTGAACGAAGATTTATTTTTTCGTCGTTTGAATATATTCTAATTAGTTTGTAGTTACGAGGGTTTTTGGAGGTTTTCTAATTGGAATTTTAAAGCCGTTTTGTGAAGTTTGCTACACGTGTACATAGAGTGACAGATGTGACGTTAAAATGATGAAATATTCAGTGCTGCTTGAATATAAGATTTTGTACCACGTACGTACTAGATAAGTAAATAGGTACAAAGTTACTAAGATGAAACAAAACTTGCAAATAAACTATTTTTCTTTCTTTCTTTCTTTCTTCTTCTTGTAATCAGTAATTGGAAATGATGTTCAACAGCAGTTGATGCTTGAATACAAGATGAAGTTTAACCGATGGAGAAAAGAAAGAGTTCCTGAGCACTGGTTCATTATTTAACAAAACAATCAGAAACAAAGTAACAAATTTTACCTCTTTGAAATACATACAACACGGAGGTTACACGTGCCGTCGAAATTCCGACTACCAACAACTTTTAATTTTCCTCCTGAATTTAATATTTTTGTGTAGGTATTCATTGTTTTTCATGCCTTAACACAACTGTTTTGTAAACGACTGCCTATAGAAAATCATGTTATTTTAGTATATTAAATTTACCTGCTTCGATCTTTTCATAAACAAAGCCTACATAAATTTATTATGTTCTGTCAGTTTTTTTTATC
The DNA here is from genome assembly GCA_902850265.1 of Spodoptera littoralis. NCBI lineage: Eukaryota > Metazoa > Arthropoda > Insecta > Lepidoptera > Noctuidae > Spodoptera > Spodoptera littoralis. The sequence goes on from LR824539.2 coordinate 7,066,010, forward strand.
TTTCAATCAATAAAACCGAAATAGTCTGACTTCCGGCGATAGGATTTATGACAACCATATTTGTTCCAGCCACCGTATGTCCAAGCGTGGACAAAGTCATAAAACCGTGACAGAAAGTCAGGGATGGATGCATTTTTATATTTTTACTGTGGCTCTCGAAATTACTTTGGTTTAGTAATTAATTAATGTAAACAAGGAAATACTGTGGAATTGTGTTTTTTGTATCCTTGGATAAAAATACTCGGATATGATCTCCAAACTTATTACCTTTCGGATTTAGTTAAAGTCAGCGCAATCACCATAACTTTAGGAGTCGTAGTTAGAAAGCCTATACACGTTCTAATAACAAACCTATCACTATGAAACAGAACTGTTGTCCAACAATAAAATATAAACAATACTTACTCTCTGCAACTTAGACAAATATAAAAAGTTGGTTCCACTCGCAACTCCAACTAACATCAACCTGCAAACGTATATCATATACAAGCTTAAAGACTCTTCCTTACCTTGCCAGTGCTTCCATATTGTGCATGGGTTGTCCTTTGATGATGGAACCGTCCGGCCGTGGTACTCCATGGTGGGGCATGCCGGGGGACATGAGGGCGTGCTGGTGCATGAAGCCCATGGGACCCAGGTGTGTCGGTGGTGCGTTGTAACCATTCGCCAGGAGAGGAGACTTCTCCATGCGAGCCATTTCTGTAACAAAACCACGTGTTAGGATTAAATAAGTTATCAAGTAAGACATCTAATCACCAAGTTTATAATGAAACCGTGTTTTAGTTATAATAAAATTACAAAGTATCCGGAATACGGCAAGTTCGTATAGTAAAATTTCCATAAAATGGTAATATCAAAATCGGGAGCCATGAAAAAATCTATAAATGTAATATCAACATGAGACCACTTAGGCGTAACACTCAGGTAAAATCCAATTAATGCCCAGTATTATCATTTAATTACTCGTTCCAATAATCGAATCGCCCGTAAAACGGTGTATCAACAATAATAAAATGAGCAATGAATTTCGAGACTATTGTTTTCTGGGTACCACAAACAACCCGAGTAAACATAAGGGGGGGTGAAGCGCAAATATTCTTAAAATGACCCCCCGTGAGGGTGTTTTTGGAGGTGCCGGGTGGTCTTTCGCTGCCCATGACCTGTCTGCCCCCCGAGGTCACCAAACCTACTGGGGCGTCGGAAACAATTAACAAGGTGTCGAATTAAACACGAATTAACGGTTGGACCGTTAAAGGAAAATACCCTTTTCCATTGTGGCAGCGTTTTACAAAGGATTTTGGGATTGCTGAATATTAAATATTGTGTGTCGCTTTGTTCCGCGATTAAGGGCACAGGTATGTGATGCGGTGTGTTTAATGCGAAAATTTTAATTATAAGCAGATCTTTCGGAAGACCACTGTAAACAGAGCTCTCGTTTTGATTGTTTGTGTCATCAGCCAAATAGGTAACATCGCACTGGAAATTTTAAACTGTTGAATGTTACAGACATGAGGTATTTTAATTGAAAGTTTTTCTATTTCTGCACAGGTAAAATTAATGTTAAATTAAAACAATACAAATCAAACAACTCTCATACGGATACTAATGCAAATGTAGGAAGTAGGAAGGTATATCTATATCACTCAAAACAAAGTCAAAACCTTATTGACACAGCAATGTAAATCAACTCCGTCCAACATGTATCCTAAACTCACAAATCAAACTGTTCAGCTAAAAATCAATCAAGCAACATGTTCCCTAAACTATAATAAGTACCTATATTTAGTTTACATCGACAATTCCCATAATTTATGAGACCACGCATGCAAATCAAACTTAACAGAAATCAAGGGTAGCAAGTAACAAACAAACATTATGACCAATGGACCCTGAATTAATTGTTTGGGTATATTTACTTAACTAACCGTTTCGGTTATCTTCGAAACCATACCGTCCAACTTCGTATTTATTATTGTAATTAATTATTCTACGTTTTGTTTGTGGCAACACTTTTGGTTGTATGTCAATATCGGCTGCCATCTTGAAAGTGGATAGCATTACTCACAAATTGGCATTCTCAAAACATTTGATAAAAAGAGTTACTATTTTATTGTTAAACTTACTATCTAAATAGTCTCCCTTGCCAAGGCTTTAAGAACTAAGAACATACTTAAGTAAAATATAAAATTAATTTTTGAACATGAATATTATGCGTTTCTAAAACAATTTAATATACTTAATAGACCCACATTAAAATATGGTCACCTATCTAATAGGATGGCACCAAAGTTTACTGAGATAACATAATATTTTAACAGTGATGGGATGCTCCCAAAAACCACAATTAGGTCACTAAACCAAAAAGCATATTTACAAATCCCCGGACACGAACCCGTAACCGCGCCGGTCAACCGCACTTATTAATTAACTAAATACGTGTTAAATCTCGTAATAACCTGCGGTTGTAACAACCCTTGGTGTTGTCTCGTTCTTATTTATCGAGTTACGTGCTTACCTCTCTTTCTAATTCGTAGAGCGGTCGGTGCGGTTGTTTTGAACAACTTCTCGGACTAAGTGTGAGGGTTTTATTATGAAACATGGATATCTGATTTTATTTAGTTTTGAGCATTATCGCAATTCAAGAAAATAAACTTTTCGTTTTAATCTTTAATTGTAGTGCTTAGTGAAATGATAAATACCGATTCAGCAATATTTCATGTGCCAGACAAACAGTCCGAACCGAAATGACCGTCCCTGACTCCACTTTAACGTTATTTGTGCACTCAACAAAAAACACAAAAGTGATCCTTCACAAATTGTTGCTCAATAATCGACAAAAATGTTCATCGTTTAACATTATGACTATTATTAAGCGAATCCACTGATCAGGGCATTTAAAGAAATGAAACGTCGATTCTGAACCGCTATTATATCGATACACATCGATTTATTGATCGAATATCGACTGTCCTCGACAAATGGTCGTATCAAATTACCGGCCATTATTTCGAATTAGAATCGATAGAATCGGGACCCCAATTATATCACTTATGTGTTTAAAGGAGGTTGGAATAAAGGTAATCATAACCGCAAAAACTTTAGGGACGCGCTTTTAGTTTGAAAAAATCCAATGTCCGGTGTGTAGCTGTTTGTTTTGATTTTATTAGAGTTCACACAACTGATGTAGACTGTGTTATTATACTGACGTAGAGAATCATTCGAATATTTTATCTTAACAAAGGCATTCGCAAGTTCTGAGATAATGGAACAAGCATAATAACCGTTGAGTTTTATTGCAGACAGATTACAAAATGACCAAACGAGGCAGGCATAAATGATTGCTCGTAAACTTAAAGGAGCGAGTGCCAACACTGACATTGTATTCTTGACCGACGCTTACATAATATCGTTGAATCTACATACCCATTATTGGACAATTTAAACACACCAATTTGTGCTGTTGTACCAAACCATTCAAGTCATAAATGCATACAATCATCAAGTGACCAGTCGAACATCATTACGGTTTGTACAATTGCTCATAACCTTATTTCCATTACAATGCGATGACAAACAATATTTAAATGCAATGTAATTATGAACTATCAATATGCCTAATTAGAGGTAATAAAAAAAATTAACGACATGACGTATGTTTTAAAGTTATTGATACAGTTCGACTGGACAAATGTATTCGAATTTAATAATATAGTGACTGTCGTGTATAGGCCATAATTTATTGAATAAATACATCCTTTGAAGGAGAATTTCAGAAATACGTGCGAAATACCCCGAACAAACCCCATTTCGCACGCAAGAATTCATGGAGTAGGCACTTTGTACACAGTTGTAACTAAAATAAAACGAAAGCTTTATTAAAGTTTTGTTACTGTCGTAAAATAACATCTATCGTAAACGTAGCCTCCTAGACTTTATAACTCGGTGGTTTTAACTGGAAACCTTAACATTACCGTAATGGCCTGTAAATCATGTGAAAGGAATAAATTATTGGATGCATTAAGTCGCTGAGAGTAAATACGAGGGTAATAAATGCAATACAAAGTAGCGTTTGTGATTTCATTTTGATTAACGTTAATAAAAGTTCAGTTCATAATGCAACTGTGGACAAGAACCAAAACGTACTAAACGATAACTACTTGAATGAATCAACGATACGACTGATATCACTGGCAGTAAGCAGAGTGTTATGGAATACTACAAATCTTGGAACGGTCGGCAAAACGAAGAAACTCGAAAATGATACGAACGAGGGCGAATTAAAAGCAAATTACAGTCAGCCGGCAATCGTAGCGTTTACAATAAATACATAATTGTACGGTCAGTATACCAATGGCATATGCGATTGGCCAAAATAACGGGCCGTGAGTTTGCACGATAAATCGCCCGAGTTGACGCTCGCTTTCGAAGAAAACTACAAAGTTTTAAATTGAAACACTGGCTGGCAAATAGTGTTCTACAAAGCTGCTTTTTAATAATTGGTATGGCAACACCTTGGTGACATTTGTGAAATGGCTTGTAATAAAAATTTTAATTGTAAGTCATTTTGAAAGATCTCAATAATGAGTGCGGATCTGCCAGTTAAAATATGTACGTACATTTTTTCATAATTCAGAATATTTTTGAACTCATAGAAATATTATTGCTCTTTTGTTTGAATGTACATACTTTGTTGGTTAATATAATAATGGCATAATATTATTAGTTTGTATCACTAGCACTCATAAAGTGAACTCATATTATTTACAACGTGTATATAAAATATCTATAAATTGTAAAGATATAATCCAAAGGTGTCAGTTAGAAGACATTGTGAAGACATCATAAAGTAAGATAAAAGTAATATGCAGAGTCCAATGACACACCCACCGAGAAGTGTACTGGATTTCAAAATGCTTATATTTAAAAATGCTACTAATGTACTTCGCAATACTCCGGAAATGTATCCAAGATTTGCCCACATTTGCAACCAAAACCTAACGAGTCAATTACAACAAGAAGACAACAAATCTACAAAGAAAATATTATTGCACACTTCCTACATTCATTGATATTTGAGATGGCAAGTAATATCCACTAATGAAAGAACGTTTACGATTGTAACACAAAGTGATTGACGCCTCTCGGACACTTGTACACACAAGTCCCAATGCGTTACAAGTTGTTTATCAGTCCAAGTACAATCGTCGACACAAGTCACGCGCCGAGTACAATCAATAACAGTAATATACCATCGCCGACAAAATACGAACGGTCAATATCGTGAGTCAACACCGACCGATAGACTGGGTTGCCAGGTGCTCTCACAGAAAAATTGCAAATAATTTATTGCCGTATGTTAAATACCTGTCATAATTTTTCTAACATTATAAAATGATACAGTTTTTATACCGACTTTTATATGTGACCAATTAATTATAATTTTTTTTACAACATAAATAACGAGGTAATTAAAATAGTGCAATAAATATCTGCATAAAATGTTGGATAAATATTTTTGTACTTTATCTGGGGTATTCCGCGGTATTCGTTTATTTCGTTTAAGCTTATAATGAGGCTGGCTCCCCTACATTGGCAACACCGACCGACTTATGTCTTGCCATAAACTCTTTCATTTGGCTCGGACGAGCCTTATGAACAATAAAACGTTGAGGGCTGGAGATTTGGACTGTAATAAAATATTTGCCCTAGCACACGCTAATCCGCGTCCCTTACTTACGAACGCAATTTGAGAAGTTATAGTCCGTCTGCAAAGACGTTTATCCTTTAGCAATATTACACACAATTAAGTACCTATAACTAAGTATGTACTGTTTCAGAGTTATTAATACATTTAGGTACGTTTTAAACACGGCTGTTTTATAGAACTTTTTAGAGTTTTAATATCTCATACTTTATTAACATAAATTTGTTACGATCTATAAATATTGTACTAATCCGTAAAGTAGAACTTAAATTTTGTAATTTATATTCATAGAAAAAGTTAGAATACTTATTTGTTTTCAATTATTTAGTAAAGATATGGGCAATCTTCTAACGGCGAGTCATAGCCATGCGATAGAACCAAATCCTAGCAATTTAAGTTGCGTCAACATGTGATTTTAATTGAATAAGACCCCGCAATAAAACAAAGCACACTGCGGCTACACACACGTATAAATAGCAATAAAAAGAAAATTCAACGTTTCACACCATACGAGCACATTAATCAAGTTCCCGGAAAACCGGGAAAATCTTTACGCGATACCAGCCAATAGGATGGGAGTTTAGCGGCGATTCCGGACTATTTCAACGAGCCAAATAAAAGTTCCTCCCCCAATGCGAAAGAGGGTCAAGCTTAATTACTCGTAAATTGACCGGGATACAGTTTTATCCTGGATAAATTCTGCGGGGATAACGACGTGTCATACGTGTTATTATGTTTCCGTTCTGAATTAGAAATAATACAGTTATTGCTATGAATGAACATTTTTAGAATAAGTATAACGCAATCTTTTTAAGCCTCGAAAGGGTACTAGGTAGAATTAACGAACAACCGTAATATCCTAAGAATTTTAGCCCGACCTTCTTGCTCATCAGTTACAATTGTGACAGCGACCGCTGAACTATCGAGGTAGTCTGCATTACAATATATATATTTTTTTACAGAACATAAATAAATTTTATTCATATCTGGAGTAAATTATATAAATAAAATATCTTACCACGTTTTTTTTGTCTTACAAAGACTTACAAATGAGTTGCTAAATGCGCAATGTTAAGTAAGCGGTTCTAATGGCCGCAGCATCCTGACTATTATATCTATTTAATTATAATAATCTAACTACCAGAGCTTTTAAGTACTTAATGTCTTAACCCGCCGGGATTAGCTGTAAAAAACTTCTTTTACATTTTTATTATAATAACCTGGTTGGAATTTAGAACTCCTCAAAAATATTTAATTACCCATCGATTTGAATTTACTTGAATAAAGTTACAGTGACTGTAATATTCAATCTGCGAATGGTATGGTATTGGTAAAAACGTTACAAAAAGGATCATCTCATCCGTGAATGTTAACAAAAGGAGCTCTGCCATTGTTACATAATAAGTAGCAAAGATACTGACATACACATCCATATTTTTATTAATAACACACAAAAGAGAGATTATCTGTCAGCGGTTTTAGTAGCAGCTGTTATTACCGAAGTATAGTGTAACGTTTTACAAGTTACCTACTGGAATAGATACTATAAAAATACCACCAGCAGCAATAGTAATAACAAGCCATATATTTCACACTGACATGCTTGGTTAAGTTCTAATTAACGGTGCTACAATTACCTATAAATATACACTGCGCTTTAATTAAAATATATCCCTAATTATTGCGTAATAAAAAAGACACTTTCAAGTTTGATTTATATAAATGTTCACACTAACACTGTTAATAAAACCGACTTTATGTAATAAAAACCATTTTCGATTAAATACATCGCGGTTAACAGGTGCATTTGCAGTTTGCAGGCACACATTCGTTCTAATTTGCTAAATATCAGAAAGAGCCGCGAGCTGTCGCCACTTAAAAAAACTTGCAATAACACCGTACTTACAGCACTGCTGCAGTTTTTCAAACGAGGCAATAACAATATTTAATTGTGGAATTAATCTTTGTCGTGTATGACACTCGCCCTCTTCCAAGTTAATAGGTGTTATTACGTGTCGTCAATTTAATAACAAACGGACTTGAGTTACGGAAGAGAGCAACGTGTAATTTTCAATCGAATCGATTGATCGACAATGCGCTCGAATACGAACGTCGATCGTGCTCCAGGCGAAACCGTGTAGACTTGTTGATAAGTGGTTATAAATCAATCGTATTAACATAATAATTATCGGTGTGATTGGTCGAGCATCGAATCGTGACCAAGGACGTTTCTACTAAAATATTCAAAGAGTTGATCGAAATCATGGAACAGTTTGTTTATCTAATATCTTTAACGACACTGAAATAGAATTTTAATTAAATATTTCTATCAACTATAATTACATTTTTGTAGCTTCTAGGTAAGTACTCAGTGGTTAGTTAAAAAAAATAATCAAACGTTCTGCACAATAATAACTTTATCTATTAATTAAACAGTATTGTAATTGCGGAGTTCGAGAAACAGTGGAATATGTACAGAATGCGGTGAGCAGACGATTACAAAACACCGGTATTGCTAATTAAAAGAAATTCCTCTGCTATGCTTTTCCCCGGACAAAAAACGTGAGTCCGCTACGACGACTGCGAGGTGTGAGCAATGTCATAAGTGGCTAGTAGAACGACATTTTAATTGTAAGCGCCGCTGCACACGACAAAACGATGGGAATTAAACACTGCGCACAACGGAATTACGGACGCATGTATGGAAATTGTCCCGCGATGTAAACATTTCTTGTGACGCACGCGCAAGAAACCTCTATTACTATGATGGCGGATGAAAAAACTTGCGTTAGTTAATGTTATTATATTATAGCTATACATAATATGATAAATTACAGCAGAGTAAGATAATCTCTCATAAGAGCAGTCAATAGTATGTGGTAATAGGTTTGCGTACGTCGCGGTCAATAACATCACTAATTTTATTTATGATACAACCACCTAACACTTAGCCGTTCGTGGTCATTTTTTGCTCTGGAAACTGGAGCAGGAAACAAAGAATTGTAAATAGGTGGTTACTAAGCAGTACTTAATTCCTAGGTGCATTAGTTTATGACAGAAACCTGAGGGTAATGAAAAAACTGGTAAGTGATGGGACACCTGTTATTAGTTTATCTACTGCACACTCAGTAACAGGTCTATCGGACCCTTCCCGGGCACATTTGAGAATGGCATAGCTAGCAATACACAGCGAGGGAGGGAATTCTCATAATTCCACGCACGATTCCAATGTACGGAATTCGAAATATCGGCAGCGACAAACGGAGCAAAGAACCGAGATACCTGCCTACCTATTGTGAATTTTGCCTTATGCATATTTGCTTTAACCGTTCGCGGTGCTTTATTTGGAATATACCACTATACCTATAACTACTATGTGGATTTTTAAACCTACTTGTAAGTATAAGGATGTCTACGTCAAGTTGCCTTCAATGCAATATTGGTTTGCAATGGAAATTATAACGATTGCTGTTTTCTTAACCAAGAACTACGAGGAATTCCTTTGTAACTGACATATTTACTGGCAATCATGTTAAGTTATTTAACAAAAAATGAAATGCAACTAATTACAGTGTTTCTTTCTCATGACAATTCACGAATCACACTTTCAAAACAATTAACACGGAATATAACGGAGCTGATGTTAATTTGACAAATCGCAGGACTTCTCGGCACGCAACTTGTCAAATCGATATTTATTGCGAGATGTACGGATAATTGAAATCCATAATCGATTTCATCAACCATGCTGACTGGTGACCGCAATCAGCAACTGCCGGCCGTCGCAGGCGCACGCGTCTAAGCGCAGGTGAACAGAACCGACCTCACTTTTCACACTCATTTACATACAGGGCTACAAGAAGTGATGGTCCCATTGAACAAACGGCGTAATAACGACTGTTTTAATTAAAATGTTAATTGCTTAATTTTTATTGAAATATCCTGTAACGCTGACTTAATGCTTACGCTTATTTATTGAACGTTGACATTCAGCTCTAGTTTATTGTATGGATATTGACGTGAGACTTAATTACTTAGCAATTCAGTGTTACGTATTGATGTTTATCGTGGATTTTTCAATCCACAAAGAAAGTAAATTTTAGTAGTTTACTCAAAACTGTTTCAAATAGGTAGTACTTTACTAAGAATATTTCATTACAAGTTATTATTGCAAGTTATATTACTTTGCGGTAGGTAGCTGTTTATGTTTATTGTGGAATCGATTATGTTCTTTGAAATTAAAATACCCTGGAGGCAATCTACGTGTCCGTTGAAAGAACTAGCGGACTTATTATGCAAAAGTGGTTCAGCTATGCAAAACTATTTTTAGTTATCGATGGAATAAAAACTTTGAAGCTTGTCTCTTTGATGTATTGGCGACGATTGTATGCATAATAATGGTAATAGTATAGATAACCGGGCCTTGTTCTATTATTTTTGTAAATTATTTAAGACCACATTGATAACGATAGAAGTTAAGCATGTTTGTTGCTCGATATTTATGAACTTTGTTATATTTTTATTCCATAGCTTTCTTTGAGTGACATATATTCTCATACATTACCGATATTCAAATAAGTCAGCTCTAGTCAGTCTCGACACGGCTCAGGTTGTCGTAAGCAGCAAACACTTCTCGAGTCGTTTCGCGTCGCTTCGGCGTTTAATTATTTGTTGCCACCGTTTATTATTACGATTTCCTTATAAGGGGTAACGGCAATTTGTTAGATTACTTCCAATTGCCAGTTGATGTTTTAACCATTAAAAATTGTAAACGCGCCTGTGGATAGCAAGAAATTGCTATGATTGCCGACTGCTAGTGTTTATCGTACTTTCTTACGGACGTTCGATACGGAAATGAAAAAAAATGGGCTTTCGATTCAGTGATTGTGCAGAGTATGCACTTTTTGCGATCCGATAAATGTGCAATAACGTTCTGTTTAGTAAAAACCCGACTTAGATAATGACCATCTGTTAGTGTGTGAGTTTTTACAGACGCATATCGTAGCTATGTTAGAACAAGGCGATTATAAGTTGTTGTCAGTACCTTTTTAATTAGAATCCTACTCCAATATCTTATTAATTGAAAATTATCCAATGATTTCATATAATTAACTTGCAAATGAGCAGTAAGTAGCTACTTGTTCATGCGGAGATAATGAAAAATAAACTACCAATGTGAAAATACCAAGTTGACCCACATAGGTATCACATTGATAAATTTTTTGATTGAGTACAGTGATTGACAATTTTCATCAGTTTTCATTAAGCAGTTGTAATTGAGGCGATATAAGAACGGTGAAAATCGAAATCTTCGTAGTATTCATGAATGATTCGGCAGCTCACGTTCCGGACATAATGTAACATGTATAACGTATACTCAACAAATCCATCAAAAACTTACAGCTCCCGGAATCAAGCAGCAAATTTAGCGCCAAACAATTATTCATAAAAATAACATAACATCACGCCTATTATCCCCGAAGGGGTAGGCAGAGGTGCACATTACCTACAGCACTTAATGCCACTGTACAATGTAACACCTACTTTTCACTATTTATGTTATGAGTCTCAATAATAGGGGGTGAGCCTATTGGCATATACCGGGAACAGTTCCAGACTCCGTGCTACAACTTAGAATTAAAAATCCAGTACCTAATACTTTGCACGACCCAGGAATCGAACCCGAGACCCCTTGCCCGACAGTCGCATTTGCGACCACTCGACCAACGAGGCAGTCAAGTATTCACAGCAATAATTTAATCATCTAATCATACATCATAATTATAATGAACAAATTAACATGAGCACAAGGACCGATGCATCAAACAAAGGCGTGAACACAAGCGATTCGTAAATTGACTGATCCCTTCCTTCCCTTAACATAAACAAGCAAATCCTTACTTAATTTCAGTCGCAGAATTCAATCAGAACATAAAGCTTTGTGCCCCAGCCAGTAACGTTATAATGCCTTACATTATCCCCCCGGTGCCGGTGTACTCGCGGCGCGCGGCGACACCGTGCCGAACCTTTAATTATTATCAACACATCATTTTCATGGCACTTTCTAAAATATTAGGGCTGTCTCCATCACATCAAGTGTATCTACATTCATTTCACCATTCACGACAATTATAATTCTATTGCTCTATCAATTATCTCTCTATATATCAATATTGTGCATCTTTACTACTGCAACATTAAATAACCCTAAAATCCTTACTCTACGATAATTTTTATGATCTCCAGACCATGTCGAGCTGATAAAGTTTTGCAATAATTTACACGTCCAAGAGCTAAATTATGACTTGTAAATGTTACATTAAGGATGAACTAATGGCTATTTAAAAATACATTTACTTGAAACCTTTATCGCGAATCAGAGTCGTAACACGGAATGAGCAACCGTTTAGATTTAGCGCCTTAAGATAAACATCGGTGGGTAACCCTTTCAGCGAGCACGTGGGCCGACACATCCCTTTCGCGCATTTCATATTCCTATTTCCATTCCGTTCAACCTTCGCAGGAGGATTATATTCTGCCTCCGATGTTTTCGTATCCTATTATTTCACAGGGTGAAAATGGGCCACCCGCCTCCTCACTCACTCAAACAGTGACACCCCTCAGATACATGTGTGACGTGTACAGATTAGACGGGCTCCTGTGTGGGTGCACCTTCCCAGGACTGCTGTGTATGTGTGTACGTCTGTTTCATCAACTGTAAACCACTGTCAACGACTCGTCAAAATAATATTGGCTTAACGCCGAAGCCCGTACACAGATATGCTACATGGAAACTTGATACGCGCACGAATTTAATTAGAATTGCTCTAATACTGATGGAAAATTACGTAACAATATCATATTTTTATAAACCATTGATCATTTCGTAACAAATTATTATAAATAAGAGATAATGCAATCTTATAAAATAGTACTAAGTTAATAAAAATAACAAGAACTCGTTGAACTTTCTGAAATTGTTTTGTAGACAGCTACAACTTCCAAAATTATTTTCATTTCCTATGTTTTTGGACAATTTTAATCAAATGTGGAACCCATATCCACAAGTATCAAAATCAAGAAGATTGTAGTTACGCTACCCACACATGTAGACATAAGTATATCGTGAGCCTCGGATCTCAGATCAAACCCCTTGCGAGACCATCCATCTTCCCACTAATTGTAAAATAATTAAAACTAACTAAGCATAGATGAGATATGAAACACAATAACAAGAAATGATACGAGAGTCGAGAGCACGAAGCGAGGGTCGCGTGTTCAACAAAAAATGTGACTTGTTTATGGAATGAAAATGCAATAAGCGCAAAACAAAGCAATGCTTATTTCAGCCATGAGAGTGTTTCGAATTGCAAATTTCGGGAAAAAGCGAACGAACTACACTCAAAGTCAAATGCGGCAGTGCGCGATAAGCAAGTGCCGCTTATGCAAGATCACGAATGTAATTGCTCCCTTGTCTGGCACGACACTTCACGCTGGAACGAGACGAAACATACCTATTGCACACGGTAAAAAGAGATGGAAAGTGGCAGTATCAACAAAGCCGTAAGCGACAAAAATGATTGATTGCTAGCCGTCTTGTGCTGAGCTCTATTTAATCACTTTATTCCCTTTTCTCCGTTTGTGTTGGGATAATTTTGTATTTGTGTAATTTGTATACGAAATGAGGAGGCATACCTCCCGAGAAGACGGGGATTCATATCCGGCGCCTATCCGGAGCTTACACAAACCCGATTTTGATGTTATCACATGTCATGGTACCGTTTGTTTTGATTTATATTACAAAGCCAGATTAAGTTGAGATTAATCTTCGGGTTAATAACTTTGTGTTTAATTCGCATTCTACGGCTTCGTATGAAACAGAAGTTTGTTTTGGTGGGAAAATACGGACTTTTCCGTTTTCCACACTCTTTCCGTAGTGTTTATTACGGCTTACTGACCCATTTACTTTTTCTTCATTAACTGTTCAAAATAATTATTACTTTAAAAAATATAAAATAAAGAGTACTGAAGTACTTACCACTCATATGTCCGTTCTCATAAGGCGAGTATTCGCCGTTTTCCAGCCGATGTTTCTTGAAGGGATGTCCAGGGAACTGTGTGGCTGCGAGTGACAGGCCCACTCCTGACGCACGCTTCGGTGGTCGGCCCGGTCTGGAGCTGCGGACATAGTAGCACGTTACTGCCGTTTAAGATGGTATACTTAACCTATGGAGGCTGAGACCTATACATACGATAGATAGATAGATAGAAATAAGTTTGAACTTTATTGTTTATTTCACTAAAACCAAGGATACACTCGGGGACAAATGTCCTGCGATACTTGTCGCCAGCGACGTTAGGTGAAGTAGTGCGACGTCGCCGGACATTGGTTGACATGTCTGGCAACATCAACGTCACTGTGGACATAAGGTGCACGTTGTCGCCTTAATATGTCGGGTGAAATCGGCAGGCTTCGCTTGACATATCGCCGATACATATCATGGGACATTTTGTTCCCTAGTGTGTATCCTTGGCTTTAAAGTCTACAATCTAAATGGCAGTTACAGTTACTCTACACACATACTTTATATTGAATAAACATATACTTGTTTAACACGTTAAACGCCATGGGGGTCACCGGTGACCGGCGTTAGCGGAGGATTTACCTTCAACAGTTTTTTATTGGCAGTCAAAGTCTTAACGTTAAAGTCTTCAAACTGAAATGAGAATACTTCTTTTTCCAGACTTTATTAAAAATTGCTCCAACTATTTAGACATGCAAATCAGACAAACAGATTTTCACGATTTTTTGTTTAGACCAAATAAATAGTTCTAACATTACATGCATGGTTAATTGATAAATTTGGAATTAGGTTGTACATTTTTATTTTTTATTTATATCCAAAGCCAGACAGCTACTCCAGTATTAACTGATTTTATTTTTTTGAAAAATAGATTATCTAACTAAATGATTTCTATTAAATACTTAAAGCTTCTAACTAGAGCATTTGCATAGAGAAGAACATAAAAAATATGATAAATCGCCTCATTACTGAAATAGCCGTAAGCACGACTGCTGAACATAAAGTCCAGGGCGCTATAGTACTTCTCTAATTGCAAGAAACCGTCACATAGGCAAATAAAATATAACATAGATATCAATTTTTGTAAAATATATGTCAATTTAAACCTTCTACTCTTAATCATATAGCACCTACCTACAAATACAATCCTACTAAAATTATAAGTTCGAAAGTCCATATGTCTGCAATAACATATAGGTCACCTTTTCACGGGAACGCGGGCATAGCCGCTGGCAAAAGCTAGGTACCTATAGATTCACATGCACATCACTAATGAGTCGAGTTTGTCATGTACAACAAGCACAAATCAGCAATCATTCATTTTATTACTGCAATAAAAGTCACAGACGTGTGAAAAAATTCAAACGCTAATTGATAAAAACGCTTCAATAAAAATCAAGTAAGAAATCGATCAATCCGCTTTTACACGTGATTCATTCATTACCATTCTGTACTCATAGTAAATTCTCATAAGAACAACAAAAGAACAATAACTGAAATACTCATTAATTAAATTCAATTAAAAATGAGCAACGGGAACTTCTCATGGAGGTTGCTTATCAGATAAATCAAGTATAGTGAGGGAGGGCTCGGATTTATTTTTATTTATCTCACTCCCCTAAGATTTAATACCGCAACACGTCGACGCAGTTTCCACAATTTCACGCTTATTGTTTTCCCATCCGTGATTTATGTTCACGTAATAGACAACAGTATTTCTTGGCCGCAATAAAGTTTGTCACCTAAATCTTTGCCGTTAAGCCTATTGCGTACTTGCGGACCTAAAACTTTGTTTACCTTTATTGCTAGTTACTATCAGGCTGTGGTCACAATAAAAACGTTACTTTGGAGTAAATCATTGTCCTATGTAATATTGTAATTATAGGTAAAGGTTGACTATCTGTTAGTGCCAGTGGATGGAAAATGTTAAAATTTTCCTTTCAGTCCCAGAAAGTATTTAAGAACAAGAAAATCGCTATTGCCTAGTTCAGACACAATAAAGTAACATAAGAATGATATCTTCACACAAATTTTGTTGTTTATAAGTTTGAACCACAAGACTGCTAATTAAACGATAATGGTATAACATATAATAATTGTAAGGCTCATGTAATAGGAAGCGAGCCTATTACCATAAACCGGGCACATAATTATTCCTGGATATACAGTGCTATTGTAGAAAATTTCGAAATTAATAGTACCTCAGCCACGCTTGGCTATCTAGTCGATCGCCTTGGCCACAACAGCAGCACTAAGTAATACTCCTAAATCAATAAAAGAAACTAATTTTAATAGGTAGAGCTATAACAAATAGACCTGTCATACAACGATTTTAATTGCTTAGCATACTATTACAAATAAATACAGGGACAGTAGCCGCTAGCTGCAAGTCCCAACTAATTGGCGGCGCGAAGTAAGATCAATTACACTGGTACCAGCTAATCCGCACTACATTACGACTAGGCACCACATCAGAGGCGTCGACCAAGTTCGGCAATTATCGGGGGAGCGATGCTGTTATCATAGTATCGGCTTACGCAGAAACTGAGTCTCGTCTATTTATTTTTATGTCAGCAACCGTCATTATGAGACACTCCATTAGCTTGGATTGCGGTGAGACTCGTTTTCGGTTACGCTTTGGGGTGCGATTGTATGCTGTGACAGTTTTTTTTCCGTCGTTGTCCTTACCAGATAAAGGGTTTGTTGTTTTGATGACCAATTTTATTTATCGAAGTCAATTAATTCCTTAACTTTTCATAACTAAAACGACATTGACTAGTGCCACGCAACAATGAATTATAAATAGTTAGAATGAACTTGAAAAGGCAGCTCATAAAATTGATTTTATTTTGGGTGCAGAGTACAGTCGGGGGCAAAAAAACTTGAACACAATCGCGGGCGCGACGAAATCGAATATTGAAAGTGTCGAGGGACAGAGATAAGGAGAGCACGTGCCGCTCCCTTGCCGCCACTTAGGCCATACCCGTAATCTGAATACCGCAAAGCTCACTGCGATAAACTGCCATTAAAAAGCGTTCGATTTATTACCGAACGATTTCCGAACGATTTATACGGGTGTGCGAGGTTGAGAGAGTACCATAAAGCAGATGGTCCTAGAGGGTACCAACTTTCTCAGTACTTACTTAGTATCAACGAAATGTAATGGAGTAATGAGATAAACACAAGTAAAGGGAAACCTTTTTAATGAAAGCCCAAAAGCCTTTCTTTGGCTTTAAAAGCAAATATAGAATATTGGTAACATTTAATGTCAATTAACCTATAATATATATTTTATTACAACTGTTATAAGTTTTGAAATAAGTAAAAAAATAAAAATAATGTTATTAAATAACACCCACATATAGCATACCCCGTAATCGTAATCGCAACTGTTCACAAAATATTTATCAAATCAAACATGATTCGTTTCTCTGCCCACATCGTACTCTTTCCTCCGACCAACCCTAGTGAAACTAACACCGCCGATAGTTTTGCTTTTTGTATATTTGCTTCGCAATATTCATCACTCACCGCCCATGTCACTGATCAAATAGCACCCACAAAGGAGTCCCCAGATATTTCTGACAGATATACCCTTGATAGATAGTTTTACAAACATTACGAAACAAATCCTGATCGACGGATTCTGCAAAGATATTGCAAAATATCGCCACGTCACAAAGAATTAAAAATGTACGTGACTTAAATATAAAATAGTTCCGTCAAAAGTAACTCTTTAAAGTTCCCGACTTCATAAAAAACTAGGATCTTAAACATATGAAGTTAAGAACACAAACAGTAACGCCATCGACATACTATGAATAGACTCGGTGCTCTTTGTTATTTTATTTGTATTACTTTTCTCGACTCTTAGTGGACGTGTTCACACTCACTAATAATTACTGACACTAAATCATAACATTCACGTGGCGTAAACATCCTTCCTACTACAAGGTAGTTTAAAAAACTGAAAAGCCCAAAAACATCTCGCTGACAGCCTATTGTAAGCTAATAGTCATAATCTGTATATTTTATGTTTTTGTTACTCGAGCGTCCGATTATTTACACGGTACAGCACTACAACCCGTATGGGAATGTTTACACATTAAATTAAAACTCTTTTTAAGTTTCCTTGGTCCAAATATATCTTTTTTTAGGAGGGTTTGTCATTAGAACAGATTGTATCTTAAAACTATTAACATAAGTCATATTTTTATACGATACCTCTGGAGATACTTAACGCTCCTTATTTGACGCTTCTGTTGTTTTATTTGCATCGCCTTTGTCGTTTTAGTGCTATTGGATTAGTGGCGTTATAATAAGATTGTCAGTTAGCTTTATTTGTACTGAGCATGTATTTATTTCTATTGCATTAATTAACTTCAGGTAGCAGAGTAGTAAAAGAAAACGAAGAATCGAGAAATGGTGTTAATTTTATCAGTTAGAAGGGTTAGCCATCGTTAAATTGATTATAGACTGCGAACAGGTGATACTTTATAACTTGAAATATGAGGAATGGAATATTTTTACTAGTGATGATGGGAGTTTTGATAGTGTTATAGTTGAATTGTCATCATCTCGATCATATCTACTATCGACCTATGTTTGAACTCACAAATGACTTAGTAACTACAGCAGTTTGATGCATTATTTCCTTTTCAAGTAGGTGTCTCGGAAACACCATATTATCTCGGTATTACACCAAACAATGAGGCTCTGTCTTAAAAATGGCCCAAGAATCGGTAGACAACGTAAAACAAACGCACGTAATCTTATCTAGTGTAAACTCAAACGCAGTAGCAGTATGTCTTGGGTTCAATGCAAACATGATAAATGATTTCGGTTCAAAAAATCGTTGCTCTATTTTTTTGTAAACGAGTTCCGGTCGGAGCAAGATGTAATCTCTCCTTGAATAGAAACACCTATTCACCTTGAGAAGTACCTGAGGAAGAAGAGAGGACCGTATTATTGATTATATCTGATAACTCATTCATTTTGTTTTTATTAACATTATGGACAGATCTATCAAAAAACGCAACGAATTAACTCTAAAATAAGATCATTTTGTCCAAACGAATAAAGTTTGATCATCAAAAACAATGTTTTAATAAAACCAAAGAAAAAAATGTAATTGAAGCCAAAAATTAGAGGGCACTAAGACAGTAACAATAAAAAGTGAAAGCAAAGCCGCGTTTAATTGTGTCGTAAAAATAAAAATTAAATAAAAAATGCTTTGGGGTGGAAAAGTTTGGCGACCGTTACTTTGTTCTACAATTATATCATGTTCTATTGCAAGATGTTCTCCTAATGTTACCTGTCCCAAGGGCGAGGGATGCTTTTTAATTTATTAAAATTTAGTTTCTTCTCTCGTGGAAGTAACCTTATACATTTTATCACATAAAATAAGTACCCAACATTGCCACCGGTGCATTCAACTGTAAATGTGCTCATTAAAAATTACTAAAAAGCTGTATTTTATTTGTATTATTAATTGCTTCTAAATAATTAGATAGGAAAACAAACCGAGAAATTATAATTAATATTGATAAAAATCTCTTAGTTTAACTCATACAGCGTTAATAGCAACTTTGCCTCCATACATACATATATTTGCATGTAAAATAATTGCGATACAATTGAAGATTTCACATTCGGGTAAGCACTTTGTATCCAGAAAATAATGGTAACATCGCCGGCAAAGAGGGGATTAACCTCTGTGATTCTATAAAGTTACAGCTCGGTTTAATAACACTGTTCTATCTGACAGTACAATCATAAGTTAATGTAGCAAGTCACCGCAACAGTCAGGTAGCCACTACGTTTCAATTTCTTCGAGGCATTTTATTTACAAAACTAATTACGTTTGTCTGATAGGGTATTAAACAGCTCCCGGTGCTCCACTTGATTTGTTGACAGTTAATAAAGACATACCAAACGTATTTAAGATCTTTGTCTGTTCCATCTACGATTTGATCGCTCCCTGATGAAGTTATTATCATGTCTATTATTCGTTTCTTTTTTCCACATTCGACTGTACAATTTTGTTAATCATCTCCAATATAAAATGTCTTATTAGCGATAGAACTAGATATATAAAAATATTAACTAGGTCGGACACGTTTTTTATTGTTACTTTTTTAATTTTATTACTGTTGGCACGAACATCATTGTCGGCACGCCACGTGGTCCGGATAATTGAAATGTCCAAACACTAAATTTATAGTTTGTACAACGTCACTATTTCTTTTTTATTGCTCCTATCGATGTTGCTACCATTGATCTTACATTATTATATTTGACACAACACGTTCACCGCAGATCCGTCGCGCGTTTGTGACCAGAACAGATGTTTTTAATTACTCTTTAATGAATTCACAACACGTTGATGTATTTTTATTATAATATCTCCGAGAATTTGCATAAAATCACAATATACCAGATACTCGGAACTCAATAGAAATAATATTAATCCAACTTCAGAAACAAATGTTCTGGCGGGAGAACATTAAAATCTTAAATATTAATTGTAATAAGAGCGGCGTAGTCCCCAACATCCCTTTCTGCGAATGCTGGGGCAACATAATCAGCCCCCAAGGGACAACCTCTTGTAATTAGCGGCTGTTCATTTCTTAATTTCAATATTTAATTACAAAGGAAACTCGATGACTGCTCCGTATAGAAGGAGACGTCATCTTCAGAAAGTCTTTCGAATCCGTTTTGTTTCTAATTCGCTTAGAGTATCGTTTGATATGGCTTCTTTATTGTTTCTTTGACTGCTATATCAAAGGATGCTCGACTTTAATCATCTATCTGGACAGAACGTTGCTCTTTGTGAAGTTTTATTCTTTCGAATTGATTTTATTGAGGGAACTCTGTAATAAATCTTGCTGAGCCTTGAAATCTTATGAAAAACTAGATTCTTACTAACCTTTCATACTGTTTCAGCCTTTTATGAAAATATTTAAAACGAGTAAGTATTTTACTTTTAAAACCTCCCCACATTTATGTCAACTTAATATTTAAGAGTAGCGACGTATAGAATTAGTACAAGTTTATCTTGTTCTTTGAACAGCCATCTCACAATTTCCCTTTGTCGTACCCTATTGTAAGACGTAATAGCTCTCGCCATATTATGGTTTTATTTCATTTCTCATGCCGCAATGAAATTCCCTGTCCTAACCTGTCTGAGGATTTTGTTACTGATATGTCTGGGTGAAATTTGAATGACTTTGTGGAATAAAGATTTACAAAAGATTTCTCCTTCAACGTTATAGGTTCACATCATTATCATTCGCCTACATGGTTGTTGTTAATTTTACTGACATTTGTGGAGCAACTTATTTCAACGAGGGTGCAAAAACAAAAACTGTTGATAATTTTTCTCTTTGTGGCATTTTCATTGGGCACTTTTCAATTGATTCGGCATCAGTCGGGATGTGTGCGTTTGGCACGTTTTGTTATGAATCGTTGACGGCTGTTGGTTTGGACGTGTCCATTCACGCTCACCCTGTATTGGTGGATTGTTTTGTTGCGTAAAATTATACAATTTCTGGCCGGGTGACCACGGCGCGCGGCCGGCCAACTCCACTGTCACGCCCTCCGCCACTCGATTGAAAATGAAAAATCTATTATTATGAACTACGACAAAAGGTTATTCCTTTTAAGCTCAGATTTTTAGAATAAAAATATTTTTTGATCTTATAATAAACATTTTAAGTAGTATCTAGAAACTCATTAAAATATCGTTGGAAATACTTCTTAAAGACGCTATGACTAATTGATTTACGTAGTTTTTGTTGTTGGCGCCAGAAGCTGTTAATTTGGCGAAATGTTTTCTCAAATTAAACCTTCGGGCCTACTTTGAATGGAACAGTATTTTGTTGTATTTTTTTGATATTTAATAGTTTTCTATTTATATTGATACGGTTCATCAGAAATAATCGAAAAATTTTGCTACCGTTCCCGGCGATTGTACTTTTTTCCCTTTTGCTCCAAACGGTCTTTTGTGGCAACAGAAAAAAAACGTAGCGCGCTACCTGGCCATCAACAGACGCAGTTAGTCGGTTCCTAAATTAATTTCTTCTAATTCTGGCATCTAATACTGTCGAGTCATATAGGACGTATCAAGTCGTATGCATGCCATCGGCGGCTTTTAGTTATACAAAGAAATTCGTTTGAAAAAAGTACTGGGGCTTGTTTTTCATCGGCCACCATTAGAGAGACACTTGAAAGATAGATGCAGTCGTATTTAAAACGCGTTCGGTACGTAAATACACTATTGCAACCCGAAGCAATGTTTAAAATATAATGGGTACAGGAACACGGCATGACTAATCTTTTATATCTATTTCATTTTATAATGCGATTATTCTAGCAACGTGTTCATTGCAATGTTTACATGTTAGGTACATTATTGTGGCGTTTCTTCCTCTACAGAACACGTTCGCGTCCGCTGTTCTTGTTTTAACTTCAATTTCATATTTTCAGTGAAAAATTAAAATAATCAAAACATACAAGCTTAGAGATTTGAAACAGAATAGAGTCCCGGACGTGTGATCGTTCAGTGTCGAACAAAAATAAACGTTATGATTTGTTAAACAGGTTATTAGAAAAACATCGGTGCTGTCGACAGGGAGTTTGGAAATAAACTATTAAAAAACGGTCAAGTGCGAGCTGGGTCTTACTGTAGCTAGCGTTCAGTACTGTAACATGACTCATTGTTTTTCTACGCCAAGCTTTTTATTGTTGCGGAATGTACTACATCAGCAGCGCATACTACACCGCGTCGGTTACATATGAAACAGATGTAAACTTCATAACTAACTGTCTAATTGGTAAATGTAGCAGAGCGGAACGGTAGCTCGAGACGATTTAGTACCCACACACCACTTTGATATCATTCCACATAACACAAAGGAAATAGACAAATATTCAAAGATAAAAGTTTTTAGAATCTTAAAACAAAAGTGGGATTTTAAAGATAAACAGAAGTTATTCATAAATCATGGACGTAATAGTTACACTCTGACGCAGCGTAAGTACATACATCTGAAAAATCTTTTGTTTGATCAGACTCAAACATCTGGATGTTGAACAGAAGTTCATAATAAAATATGATGAAAAAATATGTTAAGTCCTTTTGTATCGACCGCTTCTGTCTATTTTTATTCGGCTAGCTACCAGTTTTGATACTTTACATTATTTTTTACTGATTTAAGTGGCGAACTGTAAGATTTTTTCTTTCTGAGGTCATAAATTATACAAAAAAGGTTAAGCTGGAATTACTTTGTAAGACCAATTATTTCCATTTACGACACTGCATAATAAATGAGCCGCTAGTGATGCTTAATCTTTATCGTTTGATCATCGCCAATCAACGAATAAATTAAAAAACTGCAAAAACCATTCGCCACGCTAACTAATAGAGTTAAACATTAATTGTTGTTCTAGAGGTATATAAAGAAATGTAACAGCTACCACTAGAAAAATTAGCTACCACGATATCAACGATAGTTGGCTGTCGTTTCAGCAAATGTCAAACTTATAGATCATCGTATCGATAAAGAAGGACTCAATTTTGAAACAATAATGATGTCTTTAATCAATTTTCCATATAAGTTTAAATGGTTAGACATCTAGTGAAATATATAGGACAAATTAATGATATGAAATATGATTGATATTTTTACATTTATTGTACCCGTTATTAATGAGGATAGAATGTTCCACAAAGTCGGAGGGCGCACTATCTACACTATACATCACAATTTATACTCGAATGATCTTTAGTATATTTTCTGCTAGGCAATTCATCTAGCGTGCCCTTTAATGTGTTCTAAGCATCGAGTCATTATTGAATTAATGTTGAATGTAACCCATCCGTATCCACCAATATTAGCATTATTTAAGTACGGACGCAGACAAGACGAAATCCAATTATAATGGAACTCACAAGCTATAACCATAGACCATTATGCCAATTAACTACTGTAATGTACGTATTACTTGGGCCCAGTATTGTATGTTATGTTTCGAATTCACTTGTACTTATTAACAATTAAATTTTATGATGTTGTTAACATTTTGATTGCTGGTAAAAATGTAAGTACATTTTGTAGCGAATGTCATTTGGTTTTTTACACTTAATTGATCTTTCACGTATTGGAGACAACAAGGCGTTTTTTATGTAATGTGATTAAACTAAGAACGCAAAAGCAGTAAGTATTCTAAGAAAAATATGTTATCTTTAAACTGTGGAATAAAATCGTAACAATCAAATATCAAGATCGTTTGGTCGACATTCGATTGCAACCGAAACGTACAGCAGTGGTTCATAGTAACTCGGTGAGATTTGTTTTGATAATACATCATAAAACTATTAAATATTGGATCGCTGAGTGAGACTACCCGCTACTGTTTCCACGTTATTCTCCAAGTGATAAACGGTAGCGAGTACACGTGTTTTGTATAAAAATGTTTGACATACTGAGAATAATATCGAACGGAATATTGAGCGTTACTAAATAACTTTCGATATGTTTACTCGACGGAGGGATAAGAATAGAAAGGTATTGTTCCAAAAGGGTTTGTTCAGCGTCCAAGCATATGACTTGTACCATATATGCACTGATTATGGCGTAATCGGTTTGTTATTTCAGCGTTTAGATGTTTAAGCCGTGTTTTGTTTTGTCAGAAGCATGTGGGAATCATTGTATTGTGTTCTACATCCGGGTTATGATTGGCTCTTTTGATTTTTACTTTTAGATTGATTGGTCATTGAGAAGGTATTGTTTTTATCATCTTCACACCTATGATGTGTTCTAGATTCCATTCTGTTTTTCAATTTTGTTGTAAATACGGTCAATGCTATAGAAAAATAGATTTTTCGAAATAGTCATAAAGATGTTGAAATAAAATTATTTTGATGGTGAAATCTAACACCAATGTTGTGTTGGGGTTGCATTTTATACCATTCGATTCCTTGGGGTTTCATAAATGTAGTAGTGGAATAGGCGACAATAGTGGGCAGACACCATGCTTTTCAGTTTTTATTATAGAAGTGTGTTGAAATTTAAATGCAATATTGATGGTGTGGTAGAGTCGGCAAAAGGATTAAAAATATTTTTTTTTCTGTTACTGCTTCTTCTTGAAATCTACATTATGTTAGCTATAAACTTACCTCAACACTCAATATAATTAAGTACATTAAAACTTTCGTGAGAAATACTAAATTAATTATTATATTTTCGGCTTCCTCACGTAACTGTTTGACGAGTACCTCGACTAGTTTCAAGCCATGCTAGAGGCTCATATTCATGAGCAGCATTTCGCGACGCGGCGACTGTCGCGCTGCTAGTCAAACAGTTACGTGAGTAAGCCGAAAACATAATCATTTATATACCTAAGTATCAAACCGACTATTATAAAGTTCCTAAAACTTTTCCCGTACTAACACTTAGAATGGGCTTCTAAGTGTTAGTACGGGCAGCACAACCAACACGAGTACTTTTTATTCTCAATATTCATAAAGCGGTTTATCTCCTGACGTGTGTCACCCAGTTCAGCTACCTACTGACTTCCGTTCCCTAGGAGCTTATCTAACACAAATATGACAAATTAAACGAATCCTTAACAACGGCCCAACTGGTTACAATCCACAATGGGGTATTTAAACAAAGGTTTATACGTTGGACGAAGAAACAAAGTTCTTTTGCCGCGAACGAACTTAATTACTTTTATGTTTTCGTTTCGTTGTTGAGTTGTTAAGTATGAATGAGTTAGGTGCAGTGTTTTTAATTAGGATGTTTCTTTAGTTAAATACAAATTTTTGATGTCCGTCTATTAAGATATTGACATTTTTAATTAGGTAATTAATTTGTTCAGTATTAAATATGACTTCCTGAAATATGTATTTCGCATTAATATCGTATTTTTTATATTGCCATACATTTCTGGCAATGTGCATTGAAGTTGTCTATTTATAAAAAATGTCCATAACACAGAGAGCATTAAATAACAATTCTAGTTAAGAAACCAATATGAATATTTTCCTTAAATCGATATTCTAATCCCGTTACCAAGTTTAGAATCAGTCAAACATATCGATTTCAACTGACAAGCCTATCAACGGGATTTCAAACTTCAAAAATAGAATAAAACGCGGCCATCTTTAATAGGCAGGGCTGTCACTTCGGAAGAACAAGTTAATAGACGTAATCAATTTGCTCGAAACCGAATATGAGTAAAAAAAACATAATTTTAAAGCTGGCTGGTCACGCGAAGCGAGCTGTCAAAATTTAACCTCTCACTCCTTAGTTCAACACAAATAGTATTTACTGACTTATTTTAAAAGGTGCTATTTTGTAACTGTTTGTAATAATTTCACTTCATTTTAAATATATTTAAAAGCCTTACATTAAGTTAATGAAGACCCATTTATCTGTCATGTGCGACATAATAATTAAGAAATTTGCACCAAGTTCCACGCGTCCATATTTGGGAGCGGCTATGAGTGCTATTTTATAATGAAATGAATAAATGCAGGTAATTCAATTAAGTCTCATTACAGGCAGCACTTTTTTTCATGATGTAAGGCGCCAATTCTAATGAGTGAATGCGTGTCATTGGGTGCATTTAATACTGGCGTAAAAGGAATAGAGATGGAACTTTTACATGCTAAAATGAGACGTGTGTCATGCAATATCTAGTTCGACTGCCATTTCACGAATTGGTCCTTAGCCTGGAAGGTTATTTTAGCCTGTACTGTTCACAGAAATAAATGTTATAATAATCAGTTACAAAAAAATTGGGTTCAAGTTAGTAATTACATATGATAAGAAACATAAGTTATTATACATATAAGTGGTGTAAACTGATGAAAGTCAGACTAAATGAATACTGTTGCCATTAATTCCACATTAATAAGCAATTATACAATTGAATCTTGTGCTAAAATAAAATTGCTTTCAATTATATACTAATGAACTTATTATTTCTGTTACGAATACTAGAAATAATTGGCCTTTGTATTTGTAGTATCAATTAACCAGCGAAATGCTTTAATGATGTGTAATTGTTAGTATTGCTATAAAAAGTTGTACTCAACTTGTAACACAAACACAATGTTGGTGGATTGAACGGTTTAAGTTATAAAAACTTTTCTTTAATTAGAACTGTAATAGAACATTTGTAACTAAGTAACATATTTCATACTTAAGACATATGTCATAGAGTCATATGATATGTCTTGTTGACTTTTCTTATTAATATATCTCGAGAAGCAATAAAACATACTTAAAATAGGAATAATTTACAATTACAATCGGTTAAGTAACAATTATTACAATTACAATCGGTAGGCAAGTTTATCAGAACCCATTACATGGGACTCATAACATAAATAGTAAAAAAGTGGGTGTTACAATGTACAGTGGCATTAAGTGCCAAAATGTGCACCTCAGCCTACCCCTTCGGAGATAATAAGGCTTGATTTTATGTTATGTTTATCATAAAATGAAAATAAATTAACATTTTTTAACGGTACCTCTGAATACGTGCCTGCTTTATCAGATTTTTTATGACAAAAAATATTTAAAGATAGAATTCCAAAAAAGTTCCTGAATGCATTTTAGCTTTCGCAAGTCTATAATTACCTAAACACTGTATTAATTCATCAATCATAAAATCCTAATGAAATGCATTGTATCAAAACAATACAACTATGAATGGCAATCTGATATCGGCGTCAATATGGTAGGCGAACATGATCCGATCATAATTATTCCAGAGACATAATTATCCAATTGTCCAATCAACTCAGTTGTTATTCTACATTGTTGGGTTGTGTTAACACGGGATACGAATGAGTGCTAATTGTCCCAAGATATAGCTATCCATTTACTACGTAAGTGTGTATGTCCGTCTTTCACGGCAAAACAGAGGACCGGTTTGACGTAATTTTTAAGAGGTGATATTTCAAAGGATGAAGAGTGACATAAGCTACTCCTCATCTTTCCTGAAGCCTCCATTTTCCTAAAACTGGTAGTTAGGAAGAGACGAGGAAAACTGAGAGGTGGAAGTTTATGCGATTCGTAATTTTCAAGGTAGAAAGCTAAAAATTTGTATTAAAATAGTGCATCATTTTTTGTAAATCTGCCCCCAACCCCTTCAAAGAGTGCAAACGAAGCCGCGGGCAAAAGCTAGTATAGGTATCTATGTTCATAAGTAACATGAGTGCACCCCAATGGTCGCGTGCCGTGGTTTGTGGTCAGACAACGAACTTACTTAGTTTTTATTGGCCATTTTAAATAGGAAACGCTAAAAATTGTTGCATAGAAACATTTTGTTTGTACTTGTTATTGGTCTAATTGTAAATTGTAATCAGTAGTTTGTTTTGTTTATATGTATAGAGAGTAAGTAGATACATGTGTAATGATAATACTTTTTGCTTGTTTGTACGCGGTACGTTTGTTAGTTAGTGTAAAGTACGTGGTACTGCTGATAATTTCGATATTAAAGCAGTACTTAGATCAAAGCTGAATAATGGCGGTTGCACAAAAAATCCTCTAACGATAAGTATCATTACCACAGAAAACAAATAGCAAAAAACATCAAAAGCTTTCAGCACAAAACCGTCTACTAATTAACCGATAATTTAACAACAAACCTAGGCAAGTAGGCACTAAACTTTGTAAATGAACCGCCCTTTGACGCAAACAAACGAAATGTCGTTGACAATCAGCATTTAGAATCACATTATCAACGTACTCTTTTGTATTGCTACTACAAATCATAACGCACCCCTCTAATTAAACTGCTGGCACTAAGTCAACTTTAACTATATGTAGGTAAAAACTTTCTATATATACCCAATGCCCAGTTTACACTGTGCTAGTATTTTAGTCCAGTACCGAGTAATCTAGTAGCTAAGTAAATGTGTAAACGCCAAAAATTTTATCGAGTAGTTTAGTGAAGTGCGAATGATTTTGAAACAGTAGCGAGTTAGAGCTACCAACTCGATACTCGACTAAATACTAACATAGTACTAACAGTGCATAAGTTAAATTTAACTGTTTGTAGGTAAAACTAGCCTTTGCACATATATCTGTCGGTTTACGTATAATTTAGTCCAGCAATTGTTCCGACTGTTTGTCGGAGGGTCCGCAGTCGAGTTGGGCAATGACGGTCATTGTCATAACATTTGATGTCAGATTGGATTTGTATTGTTTTAGTTTTAATTAATGTATGTTAGGGTTAGTATTGGAGGTGTTGTCTGCCAATTCGTACCTATTTGAATACGTGGCATTCACTTTTTGTCTTTTTTCTTTTCAAATTATAGGTGAAGAATGCACTTCCTCCGATTTTTATAAATCTCAACTACCAATCATTACAGAATTCTAAATTACTGATTGTAGTATCTCCAGTTTTTTTCAATGTTTCTAGTTTAGACTAAAAACTATAGAGATTATTATAGAGACTATGATTAGTTATATCATTAATTTTACGTTATTTTCCGACCCCATAAATTCGACTAACCAATTCTACATATCTATATCACACCCTGTGACTACCGTATCGAATGAAATAATAATCGAACCTACGCGACGTCCATTCAATTATCCCTGAAAATTGAGGCTCATTAAAATAATAAAACAGCCGGCGGCAGAATCAAATTGAATGATAACAAAAGCTCGTGTTAATTCGAAACGACACACCGTTTTGTAATGTACCTCCTCCTCCTCCCAGCCTCCCAAACTACATTAAACACTAATATCATGAAGTAAGACCAACCCCACATCATTTAAAACCAACGAATCCACCTAAAAACCGACTCAAAAAACAAATTTAAGTAGAAATCGTATCAAATTATTTCAGATCGTAAGTTTCAATTAAAATCAACGGAACACGAGAACCAATTTAAATAATTGTAAGAGAAAATCAATAAAATCATCAAGCTGTTTCATAACC
Organism: Spodoptera littoralis; assembly: GCA_902850265.1. Lineage (NCBI taxonomy): Eukaryota > Metazoa > Arthropoda > Insecta > Lepidoptera > Noctuidae > Spodoptera > Spodoptera littoralis. Next base: position 7,095,764 of record LR824539.2, read on the forward strand.
ATTTGCAATATCAGTCAGTCACACGACACTACGATAAAGGCCAGTCCACATGAGCGGAAGCCCTTGTTTGCACAATAATAGCGTCCGTGTGTCAGCTCCTCAATGCAACCCCAAATGCAATTGTGTACATTCGTGCGAGGATTGAGTTACAGCGAATGCGATGGAAACATTTGCATCTAGCGCCCGCTCGCCGGTGTGGAGAGAACCTTGTTAATATAATTATTTAGTGCAGGTAGTGTCAATACTATTGATATATCGAATTTACTTGCCATAGACGTTTATAGGAGTAAAGGTATTGCATTTAGCTGGGTATTGTATCGTATCAGTAATTCAATTTTTACGAACATTTTCTTTTCATATGCTTTAAAACCCATTGGTGTTTAAAAGCATCCTCTTTTTTTGTTTCAGAAACTTTTTAGTCCTAGTGTTATGTTGCTATTGTTGGTACCTAAACGCAAAATAACGAATTTTTACGTAAATAATAATGGAAGCCTTCTCCATGGTATCGTTATGCTCGCTACCACTATCGCAATTACAGTAACTATAAATGACAATTGCCAGCCAATAGCATACGTACGAGAGCCGAACGGTCCCCTATTTGGTGACCACTTGGCGGCACTGGCTGGTCATCCCGCAAATTGCTCTTTCCCAACAAAATTGTCAATAAAACTCATCTGATTCGCAGTTAAACAAGCGAGCGACATTATTAATTTATGCGTTGTAATATGGCGCAAACGTTGGCGTTATCCCGTGTAAATTATTAATAGTGCTGGGGTAAAAATTAAGCTTAAACCGAATGGGTAGTTTCGGCCATAACGCTCGTTTTATGTTTCCATGTGCAGATTAATATGTTGTTATATCCTGTGACGAGTCATGCGAATCGGTTTTATTAGCAATCGAAATCGCGCGATGCTGTCATATATCGATTATGTTGACGAATATTGTCAATGTGTCGGTGCCGATTGACTCGTGTGTACTCCGAGTTATTTTTAAAACTAGGGACGTGTGTGCTGCAGTACAAACTTGTTTGACCCGGAAATCTACTCTGGTCGGGAGCAGTAACATCAAACAAATGCCCAGATCGCGCAGATGAAACACAAAAGTGAATAGCTCCCTTGCGATTCACCTCTGTTGTCTTAAGAGAAAGCGATTACACAAATCTGAAGAAGCTATTAATCCGGCTCGCTGCCCTCGAATGGCATCACGGTTTGTTTAATAAAATCGCGAATTTACATATCAAAACCTACAAAGGGGCATAATTGGACCCGATGACTTAGAAAACGTAGTGGGTGAGGCGGGCGTGCCACCCCTTACAACAAACAAAGGAATTATACCCGCCTCAAGAAACTTTTAGCAATGGAAAGCTCCTTAACAAACAGACGCGTGTGTATCTAATGAAATTCCTATGGTTGCATAACATACTGGCGTGAGCGCTGAGCGTTATTAGCGGAATTATTTCTCCGGGTAAAATCTTTGAAGGCGGTTGCTCTTTCGGAAAAGTTGTTAAGAAAATGGGTTGAGATCTTTTCGGGATTTCATTAGTTTGTAACTATGCGGTGTGCTACGCGAGGCATCTAATTTATTAGGTAGGCGTAGCCGAGGGAACGAATGGGCAGCGAGCATTTGAAAATGGAACGGAATTGCCGAATCACGCCGCTTTGAGTGGAGGCCGCCGCGACACGATTCGTTAAGAGACAAATGTTTGAATTCAATTCCAACAGTTTTTTCGTCGGTAATTAGTAACGGTATATTTACTCCGCGCTCGGTGTAGGACTGCGCGGTAGCCGCGTTTTTTCTATAATTAATTTTTGTTGTTAATTTTGGGTCGTCGCCACTGAGGCAGTCCGATTTACTCGAGTGTTGCAAATAATTGGATGGTCGTTTAGTCGATTAAAGTCGATGTTATCCAGCTCTCGAATAGTATTCCACATTCCCACACAGCGCGTAAAGTGCCATTATGTTCGATGAATGAATGAAGTGCAAGCCGACGACATACGGGCATCTTATACTCCTCTTGTTCCATCAAGGATATTGACACTTGTTCACTGTCATCAGCTTTTGTTCCACCACGTGTTAGGTTACACATATAAAATGGTGCACGTGTTCATATCAACACGTAAGTAGTACGCTTGTATTGTTCTACTGCATACTTGCGGAAAACATAACTTACTATTGTAAATAGCAGGCCAGCTTGATAATTTATTTATAATCCAATATTGCTCATTAGTTATTACTTTTAACTTAATTCAGCTCTCTATCATCAAACTGTAGTGGTTCAAGTGTGAGCAGTGGTTTTGCATCGGCAGTAGAAAGCTAATCGCGTCGCGCGTCGTTCGCGCGTTATAATTAGTACAAATCGTCTGCTTCAAGCCGCCGCGTATAGAACTAGCAACGCGTAGACAGGCTACACCACCTTCAGTTTTATAAATAGTAATTATTCGCAGCAATATTTTTATAAACATTGATTTATTACTTAAAATTTTATTGCGTACCTATTCTGAAAGGAAATTAATCTCAACATAAATTTTCTGAGAATTAAAAAAACTAATCTGTACTAGAATTGACACCAAAAGATTTTTAGACCTCGTATTTTTTTCATCGGCAACCTTATTCTGTTTTGGCCCTTCTAGTCGTTTTACAGTCCTCCATACCATGGAATCCGGTAATCTCGCGAGCTAATAGATTCGATAATTCATCGCGGCGCGCGTCTGAATCGATACCAGTACGATTGATGGCGCCTGTCTTAGCTGGTGAAACGCTCGACATGTCTGTCACAATGTTCCACTTCACTACATTCGAAATTTAAACTTTTAATAGCTGTGCTTTTGTTTGATGCTTGAATGGAAGTGTACGCGATTGTACGCGGTTCATTCTAAAAGGCATCCAACGGTTTGTTTTCTTTTTCGATTTTATTTTTGTATTTGGAACGGTTTGAACGCGCTAAATGCCAAAATACGTGATGTTGTTGTTTTAAAAATGAGATTGTGTATGGAATCTTTTGTGTTTCTAAATTGTTTTTTGCATTTTCTAAACTAGGCAATTATCTTTCGCATCCATTACCGTACTGAATATTAGACAGATTTGTATAACATCAGAAAGCATCCAAAACAAAACGTCTAGTGATAAAGTCTTCCACAAACATCTCTATACAGATTAGCCAAAACTTAATATCTGGCAATCTCTAGACTTTTGGTAAACATAAATAACTGTAGCTTAAAATTAACTGTTCTTGTTACCTTCAACAACTTGTTAACTAACTATTTAGAAATCCATTAAATAATCAAATTTTTTACACTTTCCCATAGCTTAGGATTCTACGAATGGTTTGTGTTGTGTCACTAAACGATTTGTTTCGGACCAAAAATTCACATTTTTGAGAAGAAATGTCCGTCTTATTCAATTCTTTGTGGTCACATTCCAATGATCGCTTCAGTGACGATCTAGTTACAAGTTTAGATTGTTTTTTTTTAACTCTAAAGAGGTTTAATGCCAACATCTACAATTGTGTAATGAACTCTTTAGTCGTTTATGGTGTCGGATATCATTTTAGAGTTACCTATGTTCTGATATAAGTTATTATTTTACAAGAAAAAGTAATGGATGAATTAGATTAACATAGCTGTTACAAATGTTTTTGAAACAAAAAAATAGGTATTGTGTGTACTAGACTAAGTATATCTGTATAGTGTACGGTACATAAAAATCTTTTTACATACTAATACTGAAATATCCATTAAAGAGCAAATAAATTTAAATGTTTGACCCATAAAAACAGCGTTTATGTCGGTTGAAAGCAAAGAAACAATGCTTCCAAAAAGTTTCCTCGTAAGAAACCTTTCACAAGCCATTAATGTCTGTATTCCGACCCCCTAAAGAGTTGAAAACACGAAATGGAATTATAGGTTTATTTATTTATTTATTTATTTATATTAATTACAACGGTTACACCAATGACAGCAATTAATTAATTTGTTATAAGACCATTATATCAATATTACAAATACACATTCAGATCCATGTCAACATTAAAAGAAATATAATAAAACAAAATAAAATTCAACTTCATGTCAGAACTTAAACCATATGAAACGTCAAGATTAACAGAAAATATCATTATGTCAAACTTGTCAGACTCAAATTACCCACAAAACATTTGGAAAAAAAAACAGTAATAATAATTATATTAAGAATTAAGTCACAATATACCTACATGTTATTTACAATTAAGTACAACATTTTCACAAAATTGTATGGTCAACAGTACAATTTGGTTAAACCTGTCGGCTAATACGTCACAATCGGGTAGCTCCAGAGTGAGGGCATTGATTGCGCTGCGCATGCTACAAAGCGGGGAGTGCGCGCGTGATACAGTGCGGCACCGCGGGTTCACAAGTAGTCTGTGCCGGCGGCTGTGGCGGTGGCGCAGGTAGTTGTCTGGGACGTAGATAGTGCATAATAGATTATGTAATTCTGGTGAATCAATAACATTCCGCAAAATCTTAAGTGCAGTTATGATCTGTATCCGAGACCGCCGTACAGCCAGAGAGTTGTATCCCAGAGTACCCAGCAAAAAATCCGTAGGGTACATATATGGATAGTATCTGTACTTATTCCTGTACAAGTAACGTAGAAAGGACTTTTGGATCTTTTCTATTACCAGTGAGTACGTCACTTCATATGGACTCCAGACACATGCTGCAAATTCCAATTTGCTTCTAACAAGGGAATTGTACAAAATTTCGACTATTTTCGGGTCCCTAAAATCTCGCGCATTACGCAAAACAAAGCCCAGACGTCTATATGATTCGGCGGCCACTGAGGAGATGTGTTCGTGAAATGTGAGGCGACAGTCAAACGTCACACCAAGGTCACGGATGCCATAAACACGAGTCACCTCAGTATCGCCCAATGTGTACACAGCCCGACCAGGCTGCGACTTGCGGCTGAACGTCATAACATAACACTTGCTTGTATTAAAATATAATTTGTTGGTCAAACTCCATTGCAATAAGCGGTCAATATCGTTTTGAAGATCATCACGAGTGCAGTTCTCGGATATTTCAAGGACCAATTTCAAATCGTCTGCATAAAGTAAACATTTAGCATGCTGCACCACACTGACAAGATCGTTAATCATTAAAAGAAAAAGTAATGGCCCCAGAATTGATCCTTGACTCACCCCCGACAACGTATAATATGACCTCGAAAGAAAGCACCCGTGAGAAACGAACTGTTTTCGGTTCGATAGGTAATTTGCAAAAAAATGCAAAAGGTTAGGCGTGAATCCTATGGCCTGTAACTTGCTCAGCAAAATATCCCCATCAACTGTGTCGAATGCCTTTCTAAAATCAAAATAAAGAACATCCACCTCGTGACCCCTGTCTAGACCCGCTGAGACGTAGTCAACAAGTGACAACAGATTTGTTTCAACTGATCGGCCCTGTCGGAACCCATGTTGTTCATCACATAAATGTGATTTTAATTGATAGTAAAGTTGTTTATGTGTAACTGTTTCAAACACTTTGGCTGGACAAGACAAAACAGCAATAGGACGATGCTCCTCCACGGAAGATTTATTGTTGGATTTTGGTATCGGCGTGACCCGAGACAACTTCCACTGGTCCGGATAAGTGGCACTTTTGAGTGCCAGGTTCATTATATAGGTTAGCGGAGGAGCGAGATAATCCCTACATGCAATTAAAATATATGGTGGAATCTTATCGGGGCCTATGGAACTCCGCGGCTTCAATTTAAGAATTCCGTTTTTGACCTGAGCTATAGTGTAGTTCTCGATATGTATGTAGCCCCCGTCGGTTGTAGCTGTGATAGGCTATATCATCAGCATCCAACATTGGGCGGTCTGGCAAAAAAACACTTGAAAATAATCCGCAAAGGCATTCGCTGCGTCCTTGCCGGTGAAGGTCTGACTTTTGTAGCTCACCGTGGGCTCGAAGCCACCCTTGGACCGAAGACTCTTAATGTACGACCAAAATTGCAATGGGTCACGCCTAATCCCGTCTTCCATTGCCGCAGTGTAAGTTTTGTACGCACAATCAATGCGCTTTTTTAATTCAGACCGAATACTACTAAAGGCTACGTACACACTGGGGTCAGCGTAACGTTTCCATTGTCTATGAAGCTTAATTTTACGATTTATGTCCTTTATAATGTCCGAGGAGAACCAAACAGGGTAGCGCTTCCTATTAGATATATCTCTCTTTTTCTTTGGTACACAAGTGTCGAATATATTATATAGGATTCTATAAAACTCGCCAGTGGCCGACGGCACATCCGCGGCGCTAGTGACACAGTTCCAGTCGGTCCGTGATATCCTATCATAAAGTAATAGGAAATCGGCTTTACCAAAATTCCAGTCGGTCATCAAGTCGAGATTACTAGGACTAGTCCTCTCTCGGCTCGACGTTGCAAGAATCTTAGCTTCAATATCTAGAGGAGGATGATATGAGTCAACGTTCACAATACCACCCGCCTCAGCGGCCTCGACACGCACAGCGCAACCGTTATCCCTGGATAAGACTACATCCAGTTTGCCGCCAAAAACATTAAATACATTATTATTTTCTACTATGGAACAGAATGAAAGAAAATACACGAAATAATTGTTAACAGATTTAGAGGCACTGTTGAGGTTGATATCGCCAATTATAAATATCTTGCCCTTTAGGTCATTTACAAAGGATTCCACTTTACAGAACCATTCAAAGTACACAGAATCTGCGGCACTTGGAGGAATATACACGGCACAGATATATACACTGCTTCCTCCCACATTAAGTTTAACCCATAGATCCTCGCCATTAGATGTTTCCAACTTGTTCACTCGAACCGGCACAGTCCCCGGTCTAGCAGCCACCAGAACGCCACCTCCCGGTCCGCTTCTGTCTCGGCGCACCACACTCCAGCCCGAGGATACAACCTCAGCGTCCTCCACCGAGGAATCCAAAAATGTCTCGGTAGCAACAATAATAGCATGGTCCAGTAGTGACATATTGGTTTTCCATCTATGTAGCTTAGTTTTAATGCCACGAACATTCTGGTAAAATATACTAAACGCAGCCACTGCTCCTGCTAGGTTCCCCTAAAAGTCGCCATTAGAATTAGATGCACAATTTATTCCGCACCGGGGCCCGATATTTCCGCATTTCTGTATCTTTCGTACTGCTTCACTAGTTTTTGAATAAAGCTTAACTTTTAGGCAGGGCGTAATTGTTATTAAAGAGTAGTTACCAAATAATTCAACTTTGCTAATCGATTATTAATTTCCTTGATTATTGCACTATACATTTTTATTGAACAATGAAATGATGATTAATAATGCTTTCTGAGCGCTGTTGAGTAATTCGTAGGCAGTGCTGAATTCAATTACGAGTTTTCCAAAATCCTGAATACCAAGATAAACAACAATTAAAGTACAGTCAACCACAGAAACTCAAACGGACCAACTTCTAAATGATTTTAAAGGCCAACGAAGACATGCAAACACATTAATTTATAGGCACGAAAACAAACTTTTTAAGTCTGTAACAGTCGAACAACTTTTGCATTAAGTCCCCAGTCGGCCCGGCAAGCAATTACGGTAACATCTATTACTCCACGCCGTTTGTCTGATTACTACCTTTCCATTTCATTTCCTTTACATTTCATGTTTTATTTTTTATTCGCACAAGCTGTAAATTTACAATATCCCCAAATCATAAATCTATTACAACATAATTACGATTGAGATTCCAATTTGCAACAATGTAGCCGCTGATGGGTTCCAATAAACATTTCAACAAGCCTGCTGTCAAATAAAGCCTACAAATATTTTAATGGTTCCATGCATCGACCTTTTTTATTGGCCGTATAAATGCGTCCGTCGAATGTAACCACCGACCTACCCTTAGGTCCAGGACAAAGTCTCAGACTGAACTATAAAATAAATCTAGCAAGTTATCGTCTACAATAAACAGTCGCTGCGGAAGGCTATCGCCAATTCCCACGCAAAGTTGCTGTTAATAAAAGCAACAAAATTATATATTCAAGAGTTAGGAGGTGGTGGTATGGCAGTTAGGGCCTTCTACGTGGTCCGAGTTACAATGCAAATTGCCGTGGAGGGGTGCGCCGATGCCCTCTAACTGTGCGACTCGCAAAGATGGCCGCCGTAATGGCGAAATGAAATTATTAAGCATTGTCTTGTGAAATCGGCCGCAGTCGACACCTGAGACACAGGGCTCGACCACTTAGCGTGGATATTCCGCGCCGCGGGGTAACGAGCATCGCCACCTCGGCGTACGCCACGCCACCCGCCACAGAGAACCGCAGCGCGCACTTACAGTACGACATTCATACTACCTTCCAAAAATATTGACGTGGTGATATTTAGTAACTAATTGTAGTATTTGCTGAAGCAAAACAGATCTGTAAAATAAATAAATTTCATGAAAAGGCATATTTTAGGCAGATGTTTAATTTTCTTTAACATTTTTGAAATGTGTAAGCGCAAATTATTCTTGGCAAAATACTACTGAAAAACGGCAACGGAAGCACTTCCACACTTTTCCAACGCCAAGACATTACTTACGACCCTCGGCTGAAAGCTTTGTATTAAAATTTAAATCTACTTTGCAAAGTGTATTTTATACACGTGCTCTTGCAATTTTGATCGTTCATAAAGCTCCGAATAGCTCCTATTATTACTCTTTACCTTTGCGGTATTGGGTGTTACACATCTCTCCCCAACCATTCCTGTTAACATTTTGACTAATTCTCCCATGAATTTGGTATGCATAATGTTAATATATTATAGATGCTTTAATTACTCGTTTGCGGTACAGTTGTGGTTGCTCTGTTAATGTTCATTTCTATTCGCTCTAACTTGAGGTAGCTCCGTGTGCGTTTATTGAATACATTAGACTGTAACAAACAGATGTGTTCATGCTAATCATTTAAAAAACTCATCAACCAAATCGATCAAAACGGAAACGACCATTAATTCCTGTAATGCGAAATCGATGTCCAAAAACGCGTCTTACGAAAATAAATTAATTTCACAATTTGTTTTCGACAACAAAGGCAGGGATCCCTCTACTTACTGGCCAAGTGAAATTCCTCTTTAATCCAACGCATGCCCACTCCGTGTTTTTAATTTCACACAAAAAACAGCACCGAGTCGGTGATCAATCAAAACTGCCGCTCGTTTCTTTTTTCTATACTTCATTGCAATACACTTTCGCCTCTCTGTAACCGCTATAAATGTGCCTGTATTATTTTGTTTGTATAAAGGAAACGGGTATCCTTTAAATTAAATTACTTTGACGGATTTGTCATGATGTCAAAGATTAATTACATTTTACAAATGAGGTTTTTTAATCGCGATATAATTATGAATCCTTGTTATGATTACGACCATGAAGATATGTTCGGGGAATTGTATTTTAGATTTAGTACACATGTGATTTAAGGTTTTTATTTTAGTGTGTTTATGTAAGCGCATAAAGGCATGTGAAACCGATTTAAAGTGATGAATTAAATGCGGATTCGACATATAGTCACGAGCAAACGTCGACATATGATTGAGTGGTCGCATGTTGAGTGGCAATCGTAGCTCAGACGCCGCACTACGTGATCAAGAAGGTGTTAGACCAACCACTATCGAAAGAGACGAAATTCGAAGACTTAACTGATACTTTAATTTGCCTAAAGACAGCTTCGTCTTAGTGGCGAAATAGTACGTTGAGACTACAAGATGATTTAAATAAATTTGGATTTTTTGATTTTTTTGTAGTATTATACATCAATTTATTTTTAAAAGTACGAAGACATAAACATGTAGTTTGAAATTTGAGATAAGCATAATCAAACAGAAATTATTATCGTACAACAAAAATTACCTATTTGGGAATGTACTTATAAAATACTAGCTTCTGCCCGCGACTTCGTACGCGCAATCCCGATATTTCCCGTTCCCGTTCTTGATTTTCGGTAAAAAGTAAAAAAAATGAATTGGGTAAAAAGTATCCTATGTCCGAAGCTACCTCCCCACCAATTTTCATCCAAATCGATTTAGCCATTCTTGAGTTATAAACAGTGTAACTAACATGACTTTCTTTTATATATATAGATTATCTTTAGCCTAATAAACATTATTCGTGTCAATAGCCACTAAGTTTTCCTGCAATAATTTCCCCTCGTATTTTCTTACAAGTTTAGTGGGCAATCGTCTACATTCATAAGTCTATCGCGGATCTCATGAGCGTCGTCGCAAAGTGCCCTCGGAGTAGCGTGTAAATAAACATTCGCATTCGTTTCACGTTCGTGATCATTCGGCCTCATTCGGCCCGGGTCGGGATTACGTGATTTATTCAACAGACTCTAATTGCCACCGAGACTTTTCTCGCTGACTGTACTTTAACAGTCTTGAGCGTTTTACTTGTTCGAGCTATTTGTAGTTAGAACTTTTGTAGTTAGAAACGTAATCTTTTATAGTTATAAAATGGTGGTAATTCATGAAATGAATTGACTAGTAAACTATTTAATTAAAATTGTATTTACCGTAAAGGTATTCAAACTAAGATGTAACATGAAGGTTCAACAATTTACTTTTTGTAAATCACAAGTGTACTGTTAATTAATGTATAGTTAAATCTAGTGCCTATCTTTTGCGTATTATGAAATAACTTTCATGAATATAATATTTACTATCGTCACCAACAGTAGAGACAAAACAGTTGCAACACAAACTATCAAAAATATCTCGTCCGCATGACAAGTCAAGATCACCTCCATCTCCATATTTGCTTTACGAATGGCTCCGTACATTCAAAGCGAGCATTGGTTTCATTCATTTGCACGTTTTCATTTCAGATCTGTAAACATAAAGGTCGCTTCACGTTGACACAGCGATGCCTACACAGATACAAGCTTAGCAAAAAATCTAAAAAGTTTCATAAAAAACATGCTCATATGGCTTTGCAATATCATTTGAAAGGTCGGCGACATACCGATATTTTTTACTTTAAAAGATAAGATTATGCAATCTGGAGCCGGTACCGGCAATCTGCACTAAATCCTATTTTAAAAACACGCAACGTTGGCTTTTAAAGCGCACTCTCGACGGCTAGACACACTCCCACACCTACACAAAACGATTTTCGTTAAGATGCAGTTTTTTGCAGCCTTTGTGTGCAAGCGCATTTGTAGTGACGATACGTGGTGTCTCCTAATCCGCTTGTAATTGAATTCGGTACAATGCTTTGTGTGAGTATCAAAGTATATGTGAAGCACCGTGGAATCTTAAGTGATCTAAAGCAAAAAACGCACTGCATTGCGTAAAAATTATAAATTACTTGGAAATCATTGTTTAAATATTAACTGTTTGTCATGACAGCAGGTATAGACTAATTAGTGGGACACGCAGTTTGACATTGCTTGCACTGGCCTGTTTTTACACAAACTTCGGAAGCTTCTGTAACACATTCTGAACAAACAAAGAAACACATTACAAAGCCATAAACCTAGCAACAAAGGGACCGACGAATACGTGTTGAAACTGATCCATCATGTCTCCTTTTAAAATAACAAAAAAACTCATACGCTACACACAACAGATGTTTTCGTAAAAAAACGACCCCTATCGACCCCAACATATAAAACGCTGTCTATAATTTCTATTAAAATAACTGTAATTTCCCAAATTATCTTTCTATCATAAACGTTTAAATGCAAATTGAACATTCTGATGTATTAATGTGGTCATAGTTTTGACAAATTGGTGCAGACCTCGTGTTGGTGAATTAATTTTCGGAAACAATTTCATCTATATTTGACAGGTGCTTCGTTTTTATAAAGAAGCTTTCTGAACTATTAACAAGTTCTATAACTGGTGTATTGTAAGAACTTTTTCAGTTACTGTTATCTGTACGCAATACAGTATCAACCTATAACCAGTTGTTTTGTTGTCAACTGCATATCAAGTAGTTGGCGTTGATAAAGAACATTATCTCTTCATCTTGTTGATTTTACATTAAAATTTAATTTGTTTTGGTGACACTCGTTTTGATAAAATCAATAAACAAGTAATGGAAAAACATGTTGCGTTTGTACAATTCCAGTATTTGAGCGCTAAGCACTTGCAGCCGGTTATCACTAATGAAAGCGATATATATGAAATACAATCATCAATATCGTAAAACAAACATAATATCGACCAATAAAGAGTTCAGCATATCAACATGCAAAATTCCAATTAGATTCGAAACATATGATTGTGATAAACCAACCGTTATTGAAGTCGCTTATCTATGTAATTAGAAAGGAACTAAGCTGTAACCATTTGTGTTTATGGGAACAATCGAGTGTTACAGTCATGTATCTGATAACACGTACAGAAATACTTGTTTCATGTATTGATTGTGATTATGTTTTTGTTTTTATGATTGGTGCGCACTCGACCACCTATCTTACGCAACACACCGGGTTTCACAATTTCGTATAAGTACTTAAATAGAACACATAAACGAATATCAGTTTCAACTGGACAATAAATAAATCGTCATTGACATTCTAAAACTTCTTAAATCTCTTTCCTCAACATTGTATCTAATATATTCCAAACGTACCCAACAGACGTGATCATAAAGAGCCTACTTATATAAAACAAGTTTAATCATCATTTGAAGCTACTTACTTGCAAAATAACTAACCAATAAAAACGAAATTAAAGAATTTTTAAGTGCCCTTAAATTACTTTAGCAAACTTTCATTACCAACGTACTTTTTAAATAGAGTGCTACGAAGAAACATGATACAAATTGTTGAAAAATAAATGAAGAACACCAAGTGGTACACGGGATTAAGGGTAATGTGTGCGGTCGTTAACAGAGACATTCAAAAAATTATCTTCCTCGGAATTCAGTACTTTACACCCGCCGCGGATTCGTCAGAAGGGAATAAGGCATCAAATATTCAATTTTAAAACAGCCGCTAAAAGCGAAACGTCATCGCCTACGCAACCGCAGCTGGGACTTGACGATTTAGAAATTTTGTTACAGATGGGACACGCACTCCGCGCGGGAAAGATAAGTAAAAAATTGCATTAGCAAAGTGAAAAACATAAATGAAGATGACAACAATAATGCTTGAGATGTCGCAAAATTGCCTTCCTTAAATGTTTAGAGGGTGTGTTGGTGACGCAACAGAAGTGATTCCGAGTCCCTTGGAAATTATACTGTCAAGAACAAGAAAATGGCACACAGAGTAGGAAAAATTTCATTAGCGCCAATCAAAATGACGAGGTCCAAAATGAAGCTCGCAAAGAGAGTCGTAATCACGGAGTTCAGCAGGCACCCCCTCGACGTGAGGTCTTATTAAAGGAATAATATTTACAAAACGAGACGCCTCAGAAATCCCCAAATTAAGATCTCGCCGAAACCCGCCCAACTTCCACAAAGTGGAATCATTAAATTAAAAATGTAAACTTTTCTCTTAGCAAGGTAATGGGCATCCCGATGTAGATAAATAGATGGAATAGCTGCAAAAAGGAGCATTTTCCTGTTCATTAAATTTTTCCTTCGCTTTTTTTTATTTCGACCCCTGGTGCTAATTTTGTTGGAATTCACGCCCCTCGGCTCCACCCGCTGGGACTCAATCACAGAAATTTTATATCCGGAATTAAATAAGTACCCAACAGTATTACGAACAAAATTTAATATGAGCTTATTTTTAGAAGTATCTTTCCTAATTAATCTGATGCTCTTCACCGTATTTATTGGATTTAAATATTTCTGTGAACACACAAACAGAGCTCGATACTTTTCCACGTTGTAGGGAAATTGGTTTAGAAGTTGCTAAGAAGTCAACCCTGAAGGGAATATTTCCATCAGTGGTAAGTTATTACAGAGGGTGGTTTGTGTTAATAACTCGATTGTCTATATTACTCAGCGATATACATTTAGTCGGAAACGTCAGCGATCTCGGTAGTAAATGCAATTACATCTGCTAATATGCCGTCTGCAACCGACGCGCCTTGCTCCACCGCGGCACTGCTTCAAGCGATGCCACCCTTTAACAGTTTGGGGATCACTTGAAACTTAGTTACGCCATACTTGCACCTTACTTATTTGTTTTAAAATGAAACCTTAAAAAATTATTATTTATGGAGTTAAAAGCATAACGCCATATTTTATTGGCACTGGGCAAACGTTGCATAAGTATACCTACGAATTAAAATTATATTTCACAGCAAAAACTAAATTGTGGTTCTTCTTCATACTAAATGTCAATGTACAAATGTCTCTCATATTACGATATCGGGTTTCCTTACAAGATATTGATTGGTACAAATAAGGAAATCGAATTATTCAATGTCCGCCCCTCATTTGTTTCCCGCTCCCCTTACCAGAGATGAAGAAATTCTTTCTGAGTTTTCGATTACTTGTCCAATTAATTTTATAGATTCATTTGTCTTAGACGCTTTGAAATATGCACTGCAAATATTGGGCGTTTATTTTTACTACGCTAATTTTGAGTTACTGCTACCGATCTATTTACTTTATTGAGCGTGATATGAAGGCCTAGTCGCACAGTTTCCATTCCAAGGGTTGTATGTCAATATAACTGTGTGAACCAGGTGAACTATTAGTACTAACTGTCAAGTGCGTCAACCGTCAGCCACCCCTGTGCCAATAGCTAGCGTAGATTACTTGTAAGGCTCTCTCTCACTTCAAGTGTGGTCCGGAGTGGGACAGGGATGTCGAGTGTTACGTAATACGAGCAGTTAGGGTATTCTGATGAGAGGGAAAGTTCACGTTCCGTTTCTCATCACGCCTGTGCGCGCAAGTGGGTGAGTGCGGTTACTGGCCAGAGCAACGCACCGGCCATTCATGACATAATTGGCAATCGGGCTCATTAAACAGATGTATTTTCACATGGTGAACATGTTAACACCTTTGTGGAAGTAGTCACTCCATACTGTAAAGGTGCGTCCACGTACATTGTTTGAATTACTTGAGATTAATTAGAATTGCTTGTAATCTCAGTTTTATCCAATTCCAATAATTCACAACTAAACTACTGCAAATTATTTAACAGATAACTAGAATGTCCGAACAAGAAGAATCGAGGGCTTGACAGTAACTCATAGCTAACGAAACCTTCAATTACATTTTAACTGTGACTGTAATAAATCAACAATTGAATAGGCCATTATTGCTTCGACCAATCGTATTACAGCGCTGACAGTGTGTCGAATTACATACACATTGATAATCAAGGACATCAGCCGCGGCAGTATGAACTTTAACTCTTAGGCGATAAACAAATGACTAGCCAAGATTATTATTCAATTATTGTCTGTAATAGGTGTCCCAGGTTTGTGGCGATAGAGTTACAGTCGGTCAAGTGAAATTTGACTTTAAGAGTAGGAGTGTTAGAGTGGAGGGCCGCGTGCTAAGTTTGTAGGTGTAAGATAACAATGAGTGGTCAGACAAGGTGTTGAGAGAATACCTATTGTTCAAATCGGCGTGAGCGCGGGGGCGCGCCGCGGTGAGATCAAAGCCGATTGACATTGAGACGTGACCACACCTTCGGCTTTACGTTAAGTATACTCACTATCCGATTGGAGATCTCTTCAACTGTTTTGTTATGTTCTAATACGTTTTACTATTATTATAATTCTAAGAACTAAAAGTGACATGTTGAATTAGTATGACGTCATTTCTAAGATTGATGAGGTTTAGCTAAGATATCAATTTGTAATGTTTCCTTATATTTATTTCTTTGGGAAAACCTGAATGAATAATATATTCATTGTATTCTTGTCACAGTATTAATTACGTTTATTTTGTGGTCATTAGTGAGAGTTAACAAAGTCTTATTATAGCATTTTAAAACACAATCGTACCGCGTATGGGGGTACAGTAAAGGGCATAATTTACACACAAAGGCTCACGTCATCACACGACACAGTCGGACACCTCCTTACGTCACAACGAACACTCCCAACAGAACCTTATCTTGATATCACTCGATATTTCGTCACGCAACCCGAGCTATGAATAACGATTTATATCACACTGATTCTATACAGTAATTAAATAAAATCCATTTGACAAGAAAAACAATACGACACATTAATAAAACTAGTTTATTACCGTCTTTATTGTACCTATTTTCTTTTTATTTTCTCACATTATTTCAAATGTCTAGTTTCATTTTAAATTAATTTACTACATATTTTATGAGCTTTTTATATTTTGATGTACAACTTTTATTGTAAAAAGTTTCAAAGGTGCCAATTACTGTTAAATTTTAAATCTGTCTTTATAAATAGCAAGACACTTTCTTTTGTTGTTATTTAACAGACATTTAATTTGTTTGATTATCGAATCATTTGAAAATAGGGGCCTTTAGCGACCAATGCGTCGGGACTTCAACCCTTCACAAAATCATTTCTATTCCGTTTTCCGTGAAAATTGCCCACGGACGGTCAAAGGGTTAACGATTTAGTGTTTATTTGAATTCCGCCTTTGTTAGTTTAAAAGGCGTTAGAATGTAAACGGATCCTTTGTTGTGATTGCCGTGTGTTTTGTTCCGAGTGTTTCCGACCGTGCCCAGTTTATTGTTTTGTCGTTCGCAAGGATTTTGTTCGCACCCCTTTTACCTTTGCTTTACTTGTGACGTTTCAATTTATCGAGCGCTGTCTGTACTTGGAGCCGTTGTTTGTTGACTTTAATTTGGACTTTTAATTAACATCTTTAATTTCTAAATATTTATTAAATACAATAATGGTTTTTATAACACTTATAGGAAATGTAGACTGCTAAATTTTATTGTTTTATTACTACTTCATAAAGCATTTCATTCCTTCTTTCGATCCGCATTCCAACAAGAGATTAAAAAATAAAAACTAATAAAATTTAATTGAATCAAATCCTTTTAAAATCAATCATATTACTAACTGTGGACTTCATTATAATATCATTTTATCTTAATGCTCAGAAGTCCATCAGGATTATTTTAATGTGGATGCTGACAACACACGCTCGTAAAGCTTTGAATTCCATTAGATAATACTGTGTTGAGATATCTGTAGTGATTAATTCGGTAGCACCGTACAAAAGTAATACAGAGCATTAATAAAATTTAATTTCATATAATACCAGAGCTTGTAAAAGAATTATTGTTCGTAATTAAATTTCTCTAACAAAGCCGCACATGTCTTCATTAGTTTCTTTATCTGATTCCGTATTTACATTCATTGTTGATTCAAATCACTGCAGTTCTCATCTAATTGCAGTTTATCAGATGGTTGTAGTTATAAACAGTTGGACCGTGCATGTCGAATCCGTTACACCTACTAAGAAAACTAATTGCTACAAAGACCAGTTATTGAATTGTCGATACACTTCAACAACAGATCATACAAAATGCAAGTTTAACAAGCAGTGATCAACCAAATCGGGAGTCGGAACATTCAGCGGCTTTGTGTTCCCATTGTAAGTACCGCAGCATGGCATCGTTCCTCATTGAAGCCTCTCTGTGGGGCGCCTACAGTAGCCCGACAGTCTCTTTTTGTACGGCCAACGTTTTATCAAACATTTTAATGGCCGGCTTTATGGAGCCAACAAAAGAAGTGTGCCAACAGAGGCGTTAAATCCTTTACGATTTGATGATGATGATGATCACGCGTTTGTCATTGGACCGCAGACCGGGCTCGTTGTCGGTCATGCGTGAACTCGCATATTGAAATACATTTGTTCTGTTATGAGATCTTTTTCAAATCTCTTCAATTTTTTATCTAACCTACTTTGATTTTTTTGTTATGTAACTTTTTGTGGGAATTTTAATTATATATGTTTATATTATTAAATCTAATGAAATAACAATACTTACCGAATGTAGCCCCAGGTAGTCTTATGTGATAAATAAATGTAAATAAAAAGTTCACAACACAATCATGCTTATAAAACTAAACATAAACAACTAACGCATTCAATATACTACACATGTAATACAATGTAAATTTATCTGTGATTTTCAGTTTTAATCAATAGCTAGGGTGTAACCTGGAACCAAAACAACGACAACTAACATTTCACCCACAATTATTTCAATTACATTTAGATACAGTAAAATAATCATCACACCATTGAGACATTATGCAATCGAATGTATAAGGACTGATTCACGGACCAACCAAGCATTTAAGAAAATCATTGCTTAATTTCAAAATTCCAATGAAATGAAATGGGACCTACCTGGTTAAAGATGGAAATTGCGAAAACACAATAAAATAAAAAGAAAAGAAAATAAAACACACCAATAAGCAATTTTGTTGGAAAGATAATACTGTCTGTAAAAGTCCTGCGTTGCGGGTGTAACGTGTGGTCTTCCAGGCTACCCCCTTGGCCTGCGAGCACCGGCACAGCGGCCGAGCCCGCTCGAACGTTTCCGAACGCAACCGAACCCGGCCGAACGAAACCGAACGCGCGGTGCAAGTGAGAGAGCGACATACCTGTCTGGCGCTTTCATTGACAGGCACCTGAAATGAAGAAAAAAATCGATCCAATTCGTTGAAAATTTTAAATTTCAAAAATTTTGTTTTTCTACAATTGAGACACAGATAAATTTACATGCAAGGATGTGTAGGTTTACATCAATAAATTATCTTATTTATCGTTTTGTTGAATTACACAAATGGATATTAACTCTAGAACTCGGATTA
Source organism: Spodoptera littoralis (assembly GCA_902850265.1). NCBI lineage: Eukaryota > Metazoa > Arthropoda > Insecta > Lepidoptera > Noctuidae > Spodoptera > Spodoptera littoralis. Next base: position 7,114,488 of record LR824539.2, read on the forward strand.
TTTGCATTGTTAAAGAAATCGTACACTATGGTGAAGGTATCAAAATAAAATAGGGGTACCAAAATAAAATTACAAAAATGAAAAGTAAACATAGTAAAAAAGAATAAACAATAGTGGCACAAACAGTTAAAAACAACATTGCAAGATGTATTAGGACAGTTGTTAAAATATGGGGTAGCGTCGAGCGGCTTGACTCCACGGCTCCTCTGGTGTTATTGTGCGCTTGCACGCGATCTCTCTCTTGTGTTTGCATTCGCACACTGATGTAGCTACAAGCCAACGGTTTGTTCCATTTTTGAATCATGTGCATAAAATCATTAACTATCCCCATGAAGTATTACAGACACATCACATTCCAATCTTACTGTTGCCTATATCGAGCGCTGATTGCGTTTTAACTTCAGTAAAAGGTACAAGAAGAGATCTAGTCCACTCGATTATTCTTTCGCGTTAATTTTGACTTACAAAACTTTTTATGTTTCCAGTGATTTCTCTTGGGATTTTACGAACAAAAGTTTCAAATTACAATGACTCATATTGTATGTATAATCAATTAAAGAAAGAAATATCGTTACTTGTTTATGAATTGACCAATAAAAACTGATTAATATTGAGTCATTACAATACAGCAAACCCCCCTTCCCAATGGACAAATTTATTAGATTATTACCGGACGAGATCACGCAAACGGAATCGTAAAATTAAAGGAAATCAATCCCGTTAAATTGAATCCAATTCCCTTAACATGATTTCATTATAAGGAGGGCATAATACACGTGATATCATGCGGCACTCAAACGTAATGTTAGTCATATCGAAGCTATGCTACTCAAAGTGCCATTAAACGCAGAGATTGTATCATTAGAGAAGTAATGAAAACGTCAAAGCTAAAAATAAATTTATCGAGACAGAACAAAAATATCAAACAATAAAAAGAGCTCAGAATGAATAAAGTGGCGTAGAGTAGCGGTTCATACAATACATTTCACTTCGCGTGTGAACAACCACCGATGACTATCGTTTTGTGCTATTTTGACACAAATACTTTTCTCGTAGATATTGTAATCGATGGTATTCACCGCGTACCAACGCACACACGCAACAAAATCAAAAGTCACCTACTCGAAAAAACCAATCTATCAATATTAGAACACAAAAAATATGCAAGTCAGTTAATAATCCCGAATCGGCAATCGACAATGGAAATAAAGTCACAGTCACTTTTTTAATAATGGCAACACAGTTTTTCTTTTTTATTGCCACCCTAGGTTCGTTTGACATTTGAACCGGCTGATGACTTAGCCGCCATGATTGATCGTCGCGACCCAGTAAATGAGTGCAATTTAGCGTTTATTTTCCCTTCTATTCAATGTTTGTTATTGTTAACTGCATAAAAATGTGTCCCTTCAAAAAATTATTTCCCCATTTTTATTAATAACTCAATAAAACGATCTATTTCTGAAGCAACATTATGGTATCTACAAGAAATTAATTTAAAAGCAAACAATAAAACTAAATAAAAATATATTTACATACAAATTAACTGTTGAACTGTGACTGGTAATCATTTGTCAGTTCCATGTGTCATTCTGAATCCCACAGCGAGCTTTTGATTGGAATAGGATGCAAAATGCTTTTACTGGGCTTATGTTTAAAGTTCAAAATAACATTTCGCCTGGTACAATATGCCGAAGAATTCAAAAGAGCGTGAAAATACCAATTTAAATCGTACGCGAGTAGCCTTTAGGTTCAAAATCCTCTATTTGTGTTGTTTGGATTTGAAGAAAATGAGCGACTGTATACAATTTATCATCCAGCCAAGTATCCGCCCAAACCGTAACGAATCACTAGTAAATAAATTGACCACAAACATTTCGGACCATTTCTTTTGATGTAGCATCCAGAAACAACTTCCATATTAATTTATTAGTGATGTAAGTATCTCGAAGATTTGTTGCTCGGTTGATTTGCGGTGCCCGACGCCATAAATCAAACTACTTGCGTTCTGTTCATTCTTTCAATATTTTATTACAATAGAAGAATAAAATGTGCTCTAGTAAGTGGTAATTCTACAGAACCATTCTTGTTTTCGTAATGATTGTAATATCACTAATACCCATGGCTTATCTCGAGACAGTAATATTACAAAATTGTTTCTCGAGTTCTCGTAACTCTAAGTAAACAGAACGGAGATAGAGCAGTAATAAAACATTATTAATCATGATATTGTTTTCATCTGCCAACATTAATGCGATCAATGAAAACATGTAGTGGGTAGAGCGCGCTCCAGTGTGTGATATTATTTTAAGACAGTTTCACAAAATATTCCTCCCACAGGCTGGCCGATGATCGACACCATTGTAATGAGTCACAGAGTATAAATTACATTTGACAGGTCATAGAATTAGATTGATACGTTCTAGGCTGCTCATTCAATTGATAGTGATGTGCCGGGATGTGGGGGTCTACCGAATCATTTTACTCTACTATATACGTAGGTACCTACTTATTAACAACTGACGGGTTTCCTATCTATCAACAAATCAATAAATTAAAAAAATATTTCTTGTAACATAACCAAACCAAAACTAAAAACATCAATTAAATAAACAAAACTCAGTGAGGTAGCAACTGGCGAGCCAAAACAATCATAGATAAGTACCTAGATATACAAGTATATTTCCACTTAAGCAATGATCCGCTCAAGGGACTAGAAATTTCATAGCTCTCAATTAAAACGCAGAAATAATTATTTGGAAACATCCACCCCACTTGTAAATCAATTTATTAAAGTAAATGCGAGCCTGTCCCTCCTTGAAGTATCACAAGTATACTTTTGATATTTTAAGACTTGAAATAATTTACCGATTAAATTATATTATTATGTCTACACGAAAACACTGGCTGAATACTCTGTAATTATTTAATTAGTCGCTCTAAATTAATTTCTTCGGTTGTAATAAAACGAAACAAGTATCATAAACAAAACATAGTATGAAAATGGAATGGCGCGAACTCCTTCGTCCCACCTGCTCTCTAAACAAACTTTTGACACGACCGTAACGAACATTTTTCGGGAAAAATAATTGCACATTTATCCTCCTGGAGGCATTAATTTCCCTTCAGCCGCGATTTTGTTGAGGAAACAACCCAATTAGTGCATTACTTCTTATTTAGATTCTTGTTACTGTAAAGTCAGAGCCACAATGAGAGATACAGAGCTGTCACGTCAATTTAACTTCTTATTTTTCTTTCATACAATATGAATTATTGCTAGATTTCACACACATTAGAAATGTTTTTTAAACTATTATATGACTCTAACATAAACTAGTTTCTTAAACGACGTCAAATTAAGATAACAATGAGAAGAAAATAATATCGCAGTCATTACAGTAATAATTATAATATTTACTGCGATAATAACATAGATAGAGCCAGATCTTCAAGCAGCGTGTACATTTAATACGACAGACACGGCAAAGTGCAGCATAATTTAATAATAACAGCAGTACGCATGAGCTATTCAACGTATAATTTTATGATAAAAAATGTCTTTCAAATGACCGCTGACATTAACTTAATGTGAACGACTTGGATATTGACAATTTTATTCTTGACACATATTCCACGAAGTCTAATATTGATCTATAATAATAACGTAAGTAGGTGGGCATGTATTAATAGATAAACTATTATACATAATACAATAATGGCATCGCTGTAGGTAACTCAGTGTGCCACGGTCTTTACACTAACCCTTCTAAGTCTGCAGGACAAGATTTTTATATTTGTTATTTATAACACTCAGAAGAATTATTACTTCTGAATCGTTTAAGTCCTTGCTCTGTGCTTGTAATCTCGGCAACCGAGATTAAAATGCTCGCCCAGCGCTAATTAAAAGGGTAACTTTTTTACTTAAGTAAATGATTAATCGGACATTTGTGATCTTACTGTATTAAAATTTAAACATTGTAACAATAAATTGCTTTTATTCAGTTTAGGCGAACCGGTTTTATGAGTCTCAAAAATTATGTTGGGATTAAGTTATTTCACGTTTTACAAATAATTGAAAATTGTGGTATGACCGGTAAATATAAGTAAACGACGTACCTATCTACATTATTTAGAAAACAAACTAGTTTATTAATATTTCATCGTTGAAACAATTAAAGTTAGTGACATCAAGGACCTTTGAACCAAATTTTATAGTTAATACTGTATGTCGGGCTTTGACAAGCTTTTAATATCTTTCTAGGAAATAATTCACTCTAGTCAACAGTAGCGGTGTATTCTGGCACCTGTCACTGCACTGGAGGGTTAGTGACATTTCATCGGCCTTGCACTCTTCACACTGGATCAGTTGTCGACAACCGTCAATATAATAGCCCTCACAATTAATGGCTCTATAAAAACCCACCTATTTCATACTAAATTCACAAGCATTGAATGTGGTTACAACATGATAAGGCCTTATATCTTAGCGTTTGAACTGTCATAAAAATAATATAGTATAGTAGGAAACAAACATTACTGAAATACCTGCTCCCGTAATGAATAAGAACACGCATATCCGACATGTAATATGTCAGCACCTCTACTCGAGGCTAGAAAGGGTTGAAGCTTGACTATAATTACGATTGTTTAACTAATTGCTAAATTAATTATGATAATTATCGACCGACTAGTGGTAATAATTTCGCACGGGTGCGCCGAGCGCCTTGAGTTATAAGCGCCCTTTACCGCAAACTCATCCATTTGCCCCACTGTGGTAATGATGGCCCCTAATTGTGACTATAAAAACTGTTACAGCAAATGCATCGTTGCACATTATATTATATATGCACACTAACAACTTATATCCAGTGGGTTATCTCACGAAATTAGCTCGTGAATGCTAAATGTGAGTAATACTTCGTTTATATTTTATTACGAAACCGGACGCTATTTATCTTAAAGATATTACTTTATTTAATCATTAAAATCATTTGTCAAATACGTTTCTTAACAAAGCTCCAGATTTATTGATATAATATTGTTTAAATTATGAGCTACAGGACGTCAACAAAGTCTGAATAAAAGGCAACAGGAGCGATTAGCCCGAGGCACCAACTGCGTGGTCACGATTTATTGTACGCTACGGCAAAATTAATTTTACAGTCACAAACTTTAAATTAACAACCCACTCTTTCATTTCACCGTTCTTAATGGTTCAAATTAGTCTAGCAACTGTTTGGCAGAGCGCAAAATTATCGTGGTCGATTCTATCCTCAGCACAGTAAAGTCTGAGCTGTTTAAGGAAGATACTTGTCTACATACAAAACCAGTTCTATCTGAAATGATTGGCAACTAGGCTTAGCTGTTTGGCATTTACATTATATTGGACAAATACAAAATTATTTTGCATCATTTACATCATATACACACCTAATTTCAAACATAAATATTCACATCTCAATGAAATTTAATCTTGATCTTAATCAAGAATGTTCCATGTAACAGAAAAATCGTGACGAATATGACAACAAGTGAGTCAAAAAACTAGACTGCCATTCTAAAAGGATCTAAAGTTATCTAGTATGACAATCATTATTTGTCCATACACATGGCGATAATAAAGATCGTTCCATATATTTTTTCACCAGACAGCTGTGGTTTTCTTGTTACACTTAACTATCTAAGTAGTAACAATGTATCAAGACGAGGCAAATTTTCAAACCGTCACACAAGCTGATAGTATAAACGGCCACCATAAAAGAGAATTACGTTGTTACAACAACTGGCAACAATTTTTCTTCATACTTAGTTTGTAGCACGCAAACCACGTCAGAAAGAAATAAGTTCAACAAATAACTCACATTTTTATAACAATCGCTCTGATACACGAGTTTGAATCAAGGAAATAAATTCTAGTATTATATCTAGGCAATAAACTGATCAATCATAAAAACTGTGTTGAATAAATTTTATAAGGCATTTATCTATGATTTATATATTTTTAAAGTCATAGAAAACAATTGCATGCCGAAGATTTACATGAAAATTATTTTAATATTTTTACTTTTTTTCTGAAGTGAGTTCTATAAACTTACGATGTGTTTTTTTGTCCACGATAGTGAATCTAGCTTACTCTTTTGTTCGTTTACTTTCTGAAATAACATTTTTATTGTATTTTTGATGAATATACTATCCAATAAATCACAGCTATGACTAGTTGATAAGGCCTATAGAAATTGACTTTTGTTTCATTCTTTATTTATAGAGCCAAAACAATAAATAAATGACAATTAACTTGTAACAGAAAATTGTAGCTCTATCATAACATGTCAAGGAAGGCAACATCGTAAAAATAAAGCCAAATTGTTGGAAATTGGTCTATTTATACGCGGTCCACCGCCACTCATATTTCCGGCCTGCATTCATCACTCGGACGATATCATTAAGACATCACGAGGGTTGAAACACACCTTATTACGTGTTGTTCAGGATATCAGACTGCCTTATTTTAGTAAAAGCCTTTTAGTACAGTTACTGTTAGTTACTGAACGTGGATTTTTTGAATTACGAATGTGAATAATGTTTATTTTCTAAATGGCTGTCTGTAGATTTTTTGAATTACGAATGTGAGTGTTGAGAATGTTTATTTTTTATGTAGCTTTAAAATTTTGAAATTGGAATTTATTTCACTTTATTTTTCTTTTGGTTTTATTATTCTTTAGTTTTATTTATGCGAAATATATTGCTAGGCAACCATTCCTAAGTATTTTATTATTTCTTATCATTTACCTAAGTATTAGGTAAGACTATTCACAATATAACCTAAAAGTTTTTATACTTCGACTCCAATAAATAATGTAGTTTAACTTTTAAATAGTATTAAAAAAATAAAAGAAATAACCCAGGGTGCCTGTCACATTCATATTATTCGATGTGATATTAAATCAAACAAATTCAACAACTAGAGTGATTATAACATTAGTAATGAGGCTGTACCTCGAATAATCAATTAATGTAAATTTTTAATTAGAAAACACGCGAAACAGTCGAGCCGTGCCGATCCAATCAAACTCCACAACTATCTAGCCAGTAACACGGTATACGTAATCAGGTATATTGAACATTATCTATATGTCCGGATATTGCAATGACTTGGGAAGCCAACATACATATATGAAACTTTACATTTAAGTTTCCATAGTAAACTTTTCCTAATCTTCTTCAAAAAGTCTAAGGATTAATGTATATCAGTAGTGTGTCAAGTGTCTAAATAGATTGATGTAGCAGGTTTGTGTTTAACCAGTTTTGTTTAAAGGTATACCCAACCCTAAGTATTAAACTATGCTGTACTATGCATAGTTTTGGCGTTATGGAAAAAAAGGAAGAGTAATATATGTAAAAGGTCAAACCTTACAAAGTTACTATAGAGGGGCAAAGTCACAAGAATGTACTAGTATTATAATACACACAACCATAAAAGTTAACAAGCAGCAAACTGAAAATGTTATTCGCTAACTTTTCGTAGACCGAGCAGCCAATAATAATAAGGTAAACGAATTAAAAATTAATTGCTACGTTCGGTCATCGCGACGACAGTGTGTAGTCAATTATAATCCAATTGACACGAAGAGCTGGCTAGTTACGAAAGTGTACAATAATTAGAACTGTTGGCGAATGAAAAAATACCTGAGAATTCTGATTGCCAGATAAAGCGGGCGATTGTCTTGGATTGCATATTGAAAAAACATGCAACAGAGATAAGGAGTTACATGGTTGAGCGACTTAAAGGCATCGCGGGTCTACACTAGCTAATTGCATTTCCTACCTAGTTACTACACTGGTGCATAACGAGTGCAGTTATTCAGCTCGTTAAATTTTTGATAGTTTGAAATATTGCTTTTTTAGTTTGCAATGCGCTGTTGTTTATATTCTTATTTTTGTTTTAAAGTAAGCTGGTTGGTAGTAAGTTAGGTATTAAAGTCCTAAATGAGTTTGTTTATACATTCTTCGTAGTGTATCTTCATGTCCTCTCATACTTATGTTACTCACGGCAGACAACATGACTCCCTCGCATTATCATGACTTACGGAAGTTGAATTACCGTATCAAACTATTTCTTGTACAAACAGCTTACCTCACGTCCTTACACCCTTGTCACACTCACGGAACGCTCTCACTGAGTGAATTACAATGTACTTACATCTCTACACCGACTTAGTATGACACAGTTGCATCTTTGATTCCATTGTGCAACAGTTATCTGTGAAATCATGAATGAAGACATTTGTTTAGACGTTTTCTATGTAATTAGATAAGTCAGTTGTGGTAGTTTGTTTGTGTGTTTCATCATTCATACAATGGTAAGTAAGTTCACGATGCTACTCATAAATAAACGTTCTACGCTGAGTGAAAATTGCGATCCATTTTTAATTAACAATCACTGTTCTTACGTATATATAAATTACTAATATAATAAACGACACTTTTACAATATTCTCAAGAAATAAGAAACTTCAATTATAGCCTCGAACCGAAGCAGATACTATGTGAAAATGACAAACTATAATAAAATGCCACACAGAGTTGTGACAGAGATTACATGAAAAATTAATGATATTAGTATGAAAGTTTTGGGCGGCATCTTTGTACGTAGTAAACAATGGGTGAAACAGTGGGCTTATTCATAAATTTTTCCCTATATCTGATAACGTGGATTAGGCCACCGGGATAGCAGGATGTATCAGTAATCTTGTTTGCTAAGAACGTGTGTACTCATTACCAGAGTGATATAATTCTAAAGGGGACACCAACGTTACTAGTAAAACTCTTTTGTTTAATCTACCTTAAATCCTGTTTCCATGTCACAACTTTTTGGAAGTTCGTGACGCAAGAATTTATACTCTAGTCATTAAGGAATAGGTTGCAATAACGCAATGTATAATATTCTTACTTGAAAAACTCTAAGTGGTCTATTAAACTCAGCATTCATATCCGGTGAAAGAAAAATTCATAATGTATATTTACTACTTCGAACAACATAACTTAGCCATTACATTGTTTGCTAATCCAATGCAAAATTATATCGCATTTCGTGTATTAGACAGGAAGCACATCACTACTTGTCACTCTATACCAGTATACTAATTAATAGTCCTCGACAGGTACATCACTAGCGTTCCCACTGCGGGCATCACTAGCCAACATGTTTACATGCGACTCGGCGATGAATTGCTAGAATCGCATATGTGTACAATATACAAAACTATTCACTGGACAATAGAGATATCTGATTCGCAACAATGCATATGTATAGGAATTTTAATTGGAAATATGAGAAGCGAATGTTGCGTTGCACGTTGTTTTGATTTAGCGCCGTTTCTATCCTGTCTACGATAGATTGTTGCCAAGATATGTCTGTATTCTTTATGGCCATTGATTTCCATATGTAACGAGGTATAATTAAGGAAAAAAATCAGTGAGAATCGAATGCACACTAGTTTCGTATTGCAATTGCAGTAATGACCCGCTGTCCGTTCGTAGTGTTTATTGGCCGCGGTTGCTGAGCGACGTCAAATCTATATCTAGGTGTGTACGTTTCTATTTCTGTTTGTTTATATTGCAAATATCTACAATCTAGATCTTCCAGTTTTCAATGCCCAAACAAAATGCATCAATTTTGGATTAATTAAATTATACAGTCGTTTCTTTTCGACATAAACAAACAAAACGAAATATTTTTAATTGAAAACAATGAAAAATTCCATTTAGCAGAATATTAAAATAAAATTAACAACGAGTCAATTACAGCTGCGTAGCAAAATGAGGTATGTCTGTTATAAAAAATGGGAACCAAGGGTTGCTGAATTTCTTTCCGGTTCTGTACATTTGTTTAATTAATCACATTCTTACGAATCGACCCCTCGTCGGTCCGAATGTCCGAATATTTGGAGTTCTTTCGCTTCACAAAGTACTTCATAAAGCGAATCGTTTTAACATTAATTTTCATGTTAATATAATGAATTTTTGCTTTATTGAAACTTTTTGTCTGGTGATGAAATATGAAGTTGCGCTGATGTACTCCCATGAACAATTATATTGTAAGGAACTATAATAAAAATATAGTACAATTCCTTTTTCTCCGAAGTGAGATACCAGAACGTCTATGTGGCGTGTGTCTACGAAGTTTCTACGCAGCAACTACGCTGCGACTACGAAGCGGTTACGAAACGTCTATGCAGTAGTAACGAAGTGGCTACTTAGTGCTACGCAGCGGCTACGTAGTGCTACGCAGCGGTTACGAAGCGGCTACGCAGCTGTTACGTACCACCAGTCACGCTCCAGCTACGCTACATATCATTGCCTAAACTCTAATATCATTCTTTAAACATAAATGATAAAAAAAAAACACAAAACAAAATATTCAATAAAATAAAATAATTCTTAATTTTGGTTCCAAAATTAGTCCATTCACACACCATGTTTAAAAATATTTAAGCAAATATGGTATATAATTGTAAAAAAGTTTATTATAGAAGGGGTCATATTACAAGTCACTTCGCAACAATCTCGCTTATAATTACGTTACTTCCAATAACAGGGGCGCTTGTTTGGAACAACAAACGCATGGCTGTGACTTGTGACTATAAAAATTAGAATAACAAGCTAAAAACTTTAATTAAACTACTGTATGTGGTAACCATTTTTTTTTCATTTTTGGAGATTTTAAATTTTAACTGCTTTTTAGAACGTATTTATTTATAGTTTAAATTATTTCATTCATGAGGATTTCCATAACATTAGAAAAAGAGATATTGAGTTGAGAGTAATTTACTTAAATCAATCAGATGATTATCTATAAACTACTTTTTTATATGACACAAAACAAAAATGTAACGTTGCGCAAATCGTGATTTCGACGTATCAAATCGATTTGCAACTCCATCGCACAGTGTTAAAAACACTCGTGCAAACAGAAAAAAAATAAAAAGTGCAAAATCATATAGCTGTTACATCTCGAATGGTTCTTTTTTATTTCAATTTTCGAGGGTTCGCTAAACGTTTGTAGCGAACTCTATTATTCGGTTCCCGTTGTGACGTAAGCACATTCACCACTCAACAGCCGTTTGTTATTAAATATAATAATGTATATCATAACGTATTCATATCTATGATCTCAATGAATATGCCAATTTCGTTATTTTGTATTGTGCAACATTAATATTTTGTATTCTTTACCCTACGCCATTAAATAGAACAAATGCTCAATTTCTAGTATAGTTTGGTTTTGACAAAATGAGATTATTATGTTAAACAATCATAATACACAATTTTGATGAATCATTATAATCCAGGCCACAGTAAACTTGACGATACATTAAACCTCAAATCTCAAGTCACGCATAGTATCAAGTAATGTTGGAACTATAAAAATCTAATAAATCCACTAACAAAAACGATTTATTACCTTTCTTAACATCATATTACGTCAGTTTCTATTTACCACAAAATGTTTCATTTGCATAATAGCTTTTTTTCCCGCCATTACTATTTACGTTAATATTCTGATTCGACGGAGCGGGGGTCGCACGCACAGAAAACATAAAGACAATTTGTATGTGGCGGCCATTTATGTAAATAAATCTACGATACCGCATTATTACAACAATATGTACGAAACGGGTGTGGCCACTATATTTACCATTATATTCGGGTGTGGTTTGGTGCACGGATAATTAAATTATTTAATACGGACCGAATTTACTGACTGTCATCCATCTGACAATGAAAATGTTTTTAATTTCGTTGAATGGAAGATAATTAAAATTCGCATCCCAGAACGAAACGAAACAAAATAATAAGAGAACTTAATAACAATTTCTGTTCGTTTAATCAACAAAACATCAAAAAGCAATAAGCTCTATTTAGAGTCCGATAGAATTTCTCATTTCATTCGTCTTAAGTCGTCAGAAACAAAGTGCGGCCGTCGTCGGTGGTGTTATTAACGCGTCTAAATAATTACAGGGCACATCAATCAGAGGGCATATGCAGATAGAGCATTTTGTGCGAGTCAGCGCGCAGTCGGCCCACTGTGCAACCCTTTCTTTGATATCTGTATGATATTACGAATGGAATTATTAAAACGCGTTCGAAAACGTGCAGGTAGGGATGGGAAATGGTCGATACTTTTTAACAAAAAGTTACTTTTCAGTAAGTTTTATGCAAAATAAAACATTTAGTAAGAAAATACAGGGTGGCCTTTATAATGTGCACGTAGTATAACAAGTTATTTAATACGCAATAGGTTTAATCCTATAAGTTTTAGTAAACCGATAATATTGTCTCAGTACTTTCAGATAGGACGCATCAACAGGCACGGGGTGCCCCAATTCCTAACATCGAATAACAACAAATTAATATAATCAATATTCCGTCGAGAGGCATGAAGCCCTTGATGTAACGGCTCACCTCGACACACAATGATAGGCATATTTCGTCTAGAACGCCTCAAATTGACCGCAATTAAAAGAACAATGACTAGTTTCAATTCCCCAAACTTAATTTCCTCCATCGCAAACGTGTAACTAACCGAAAAACGCATTTATAAATAAATTAATACGCTTCGGTTCAGTGGACTAGGTTTGTGTGGGTTGTAATTATTCAGAATATAGTTACAATATTAGAAATACTGTGTTTCTCAAACCAAGGGAAGTTACAACGGACTCTAATACAAACAATGAACCCGAATCAGACTTTCCAACTAAAAACACGAATAGCAATCAGATTGTGATTGCTGTAAATTATATCGCAGACGTATATTTAAAGTCACATAAATTATTGTCAGCTTTATTACAGCATTGCAACCTTTAATAACTTCAGGTTTTGATTTTTATTCTGATCCGGTAATTAAAAGTAAATCGTAAAGTATCTATCGGCTTATCTTTCGGTGCAGGTTATAAAAATGTGCGGACGGAAACGACTTTATTAATTAAAATTATTTCTTGTTTACTTAAGTTACCATATTTTATTGAATGATTAATAACTTGGGATTCGCATATACCCAAACGAAACTGTAAAACTTTAGTATATTTTCAAACAAATTACTGTTTAATGTTTTTATAGTTTAATTGACATATTTATTAACAAATAAAGTGCTACACGACTTAATAACTAAATCTAAGACGATTACTCTGTTACGAAACCGTTAATCTGTCTATTAAAGTAACGAAAATAATAAATAATTAGTCTTTTGGCCGTGACTTGGCGGCGTGGTCATACCGGCCAGGCCGGGCTATCGGCACGCGTCAATACTGACGGACATCTTTACCCATCGTCACCACATTACATCAAAACAAAATTACTTTTTTACATCACACAATTTAAACTATTCAATACCAAGTCTTGTAGCTATACATATAAGGTTCATAAGGTACAGTTCCAGCTGCATTCTCCATTTCTTAGCTGATGTTACTCTGTCTTTGAAAGCAGTCTAATTAAGTTTTTTAGGACTATTGAAATTCATTATTGATTGACAGGTGGCGCTAGCGGCTATTTAAAATGGATACATCAGTTGGGATGATATTATTAAACTATTGTTTAGAAGATATGTTTGAAAAGCCAGTACGACGCAATTATTAGTTTTCAAGTTGATGGTAATAAATAATAGTTTTTCGTGCTGTGTGGGCCAAAACTTTCACACGGAAGAAAATAATACATTAATACCAATTTTATACAATAAAAACCTGTGTAAATTATCATTGAATCTTTATTCAACAGGATTAACATTAATTTATTGTTTAATAGGTACACATGTTCAAGAAAATAAAAGTAAATAATATAATATTAATTTAATTAGTTTTTATATTATAACCATGAGATATTTTAATTGAATATTTTTTCTAAAACACTGTAAGCAGCTGCACTAAACTGATGCATCACCCTAATGAAGATGCATTTGAAAACAGCAACAATTACGATCACGTAATCATTAAAAGTAATTCGCGATCACGTGTTGGCGCGCGTCGGAGCCGGCAGCCACGCCAGCCACGGGGAATCATAAAGAATCCATCAACATGAGCGCAACACCGATCACGAAATCCGCCATCAATCATAAACATCAGAAAGGATTAAAATCTACGTTGCACCTTCCGAAGCTCGAGTACCCTTGTTTTTCTCTAACCCGTAAATACTGAGGGGCGTAAGTATGGCCGGGGGGCGGTAAATATTATCAAGGGGGACAGGGGGATACCCCCGCCTCCGGAGGGGGGCACTATCCCTTATCGCGAACGTTACCCTCGCCGCCGGCGGCCGCTAGACCGCCAAAATGTGGGGCAAATCGATTTCTCTGCCCCATTTTTGTGCATCTGGACCGCTATCGATTTTCGGCTCTCGCGCGACAATCGATAATTGCATACAGTGACTACTCTTTTTTTTAAATTTTTAGTACACACGTTTTTATCGCTGATCTTATGTTATGAGCTAAAAGTATAAACATAAAAGCTATTATTAATTTCGCAGTCGTAAAACTGGAAACAAAGTTATTTTAAGTGCAGTGACGATAATTATATTAAATGTGTTCGTCGTCGAAATGGAATAGTTTTATATTGGCTGTAAATTACTTTAATCGGAGGGAGCACGGAGGCCTGCTGCGGCTGTTGCGATTATTATCGAGCCTACTATGTTGACCAGAGACACATTAAACACACCTAAAATTGTGCATAAACTCAGGACTAAGTAATAGCAAGATAATATTCACTCAAAGAATTATTCTTCCTTCTAGGGTGGAAGTTTCTAACTTCACCGTTATTGAACTCCAAAGATATTAAGTTACAGAATATCGGTCAAGGTTTGGAGACTTGAATTTAAGTTCGGGATTTTATATTGTACCGAACTAATATTAATCCGGATGCATGTAAACATTCTTACAAGTTTCAAGACGAATATAGGCTTTGGTCATAATCATCTCAGCAAAATGGATGGACTCTTTTATATATGCTTTTTACAACACTAGATGGTAGGTCTGAGAGATACCTACGTAATGATAATAATATACCTGTGAAACCTAACATCAAATTCACTAGGTATAGGCATCACATAGGAAAATAAACCGAAGCAGTAAGAAACGAGCGGCAAAGTTTTGAAATGAATATCTTCGAGCTAACTTTGCACGTAGGTACAGAACTTGCGTTACATTGTTAAATTTATTAAGGCGTGATTTGATTAAAAATAAATAACTGCTAGGTTGTAAAACGCAGTTTACTATCTTTTAACTGGCAACCTCCAACGCACATTCGATGCTCGTCTACTAAGTTTTTTATCGATAACCCTTTTAAATTGTTGCAAATGTTTTATTAACTTTTATTATAAACCGTATATCAAGGTTTAACGAGGGCCTCAGACCGACTTAAGTAGCCCTTATCTCATTTTGTTTCTTTGTTATAAATTCTTCTATGTGTCTGTGTAAAGTTGGACTTACGAACACTATTACTTGTAATTTACATCCCTACTTTTATGTTTCTAATACTTTCTCACCTTACTATAAATTTATTATGGCTGCAATAAAGATATTTAGTTTCGCACGATCCTCAAAATGTTTGTTTTGCAGTGTAGATAAAACTTTTTCAGGCATTTTTACTTGATGCCGGGAATTTTACTTCGCTAGAATACACTTCAAAGCGGATTTATTTAATGAAATACATTTAAGCTTATTGTTTGTGACACATTTAATGATAAAATCCCCCTCAACCAAACACATTCGTGTACCGAACCAATAATTTGCACAAAGCACGATTAGGTGCACAAGCTAAGCAAGTAAATTGATACGGCATCATGAGAAAAATAAGCAAAACCGCGGTACACGACGTAGTATCAGTTCATAATGGACTAATTGTGCGAATGTATTTCTTACAACGTTTCTGCACCAACACTCTTCAATAGGTAATGACTTTATTTTGTCATGTTGATAGCGAGCACTTAACCGCTTTTACAATTCAAATTAATAGAAACAATTACAAAACGTAGAATTGTTTATTAGAAAAAAATATTGCCGTTAAAGTGTGTGCAAGAACTATCTGTTTTATGTATTGATTTTAAAACGAACGCTTTTTATTGTCAATTGCTGTATCGGTCTTGCGTGGTCCCACGATATATTACGTATATGTATTTTTACATTATAGTTTATTTTTCTTACCTTAAAATGACTGAAGTGCATCTATAATTTAAATTAGTCAATAAATTAATCAGGTTTGTGTCAACTAATAATTTGGAGGGCAATTAGAACGCGCGTCTCATTCACACAATGGCGGTTGAACGAGTCTTGCAAAAACGTCACTCCGCTGCATTTCCGCCTCCATTGTCTCAGCTCTAATCTGCATTGGATTAATAACCACGTACCTATGTGTGTACGGTCAGAAGAAAACCTCTGTTTGAATCCACAGTCTCCCGTTATTCACATCGACGCTTCACGTCGACAATTCTATGATTTATAATAGATAGGTGTTGTAAGAAATATCATTTCTTCATTTGCTCTGCATTTTAAACGGTGATTTTATCATACATTTCTGTAATTGATAGAGCATTTCAATCTCTATTTCCTACTCTTTATGAGGCTAGTTAGAAACTACTTTGACAATCCAACTGAACAATCACCATTCAGTTAAACCGTTAAAAGTTTTTCTCTTTCCCATTGTTTTATGTATAAACCATATAATAATCTACCCAATAAAAACGTAAGCTTCCGTTTATAAATCAACAAGTACAGGCAAAACAAAAAATGTAAAACTTATTTATAGTTCTAATCTATTCTAACGTTTACTAATTAATATGAGCACCGTACTTTCATACTCGTAACTGGAGCAACGTTTAATCCATCATTTTCTCGCGGCGTTTATACGTCTGTAACAGTTCATCTCATGATAAACGGCAATGACTCCTTCTTCTTGCTATAATTAAACATGATTAGAGCTCAACACATGGTGAGCCGCAATTATAAGACGTTACAACGGCTACCAGCACACTGCGCCACACGCCATGCGATAGTTTCTATCAACCATTCAATATCTACCTAACACGGAAGCGAATTTTAATTATACGCGCTCATTATTACATTGTCGCTTTTTTGTGAATCAATCTTGTTTCGATAGATGACCACAAATACAGCTTGAATTTGCATTCAACCGCAGAACTGCAGCACAAAACATCTAATGCATTTATCGACGTAATTACTCGCAATACGTGAACGAAAAAAGGCGTAGCGAGCTCTAGCAACACGTCCCGATGTCACCCGCCCGCTTTCCTGAATGACGTCGATTTGGAGAATAACGGGAAGAAAACGCACATTCCGAATCCATTCAAATCTACAGTCATGAATGAACCGAATGCGAAAGGGACGGCGCTATGCGATTTCATGGCGTGCGAGTGAGAAGCGATTTCAATAGTACGCGAAACGGAAATAGAGAGGCCGAGATAATTCTGTCTAGCCGGGAGGGATTCCCTCGTGTCATTTGTGTGCGTTCGCTTTTTCGGATTGTACGGGAGGATTGGAGTGTTTCGACAGCGGCGGCGGCGCGGCGTGCGTTCCGAGCGTGCAAGCCGCCGACACTCGGAGGGTCCTTTATCGGTGTTCGTTTCAATTCGGAGGCACTCGCATTCATTCTTTGCTTTCCGTCTGTGGCCCGAACTTCCCCAGCTACTTGTTGATCATTCGTAATAAATTGCCTCCATGATATTCCCATTGTGGAACAGTTTGTCGCTTTACTGCCTCGAAGGAAATTGCGTTTCCTCAAACGTCTTGAGTTTATTTGTCGTTCAATTGTGAATGTATGTTATTTGTTTGATTGTTGTATTCATTATAAGCGCACAAGTTATTGTTGCGTGGAGTGTTCTTGTTTATAGAATTATGAGAAATGTAAAGGAAGTGGTAAGTAGGTTAGGTAACCTGTGCTAAATTTAATGTAGAAGTAAACTAACAATCGATATACGGAAATCTAGAAAGTAAAGCTACATTCGTGTGGGTGTACGTCTGTTTGGATAGCCGATAAAGCGTGCAACGAGGCGTGAGGATCGAAGCAGTGGCTGCGCCCGCGCCGCTCCGTCGCCGCGCGGCGCCTGCGCAACACGCCGATGATCTACGAAGATCACCTTCAAGTAACTAATCGAAGCAAAACTTTTTATCGCATTACACTGGCTGCTGTTGTTAGCAATATGAAATTAAATATAATAAACTAACACAAATCACGAAATAACATCATCAAGTATTTTTAATTACATATTTTTATGTTTTCTTCGTGTTTTCTCAAATTGATTTATTAATTAGAAACAATTTTATAATAAACCGCTTACAACCACGGACAAAACGTTAAAACATCAATCAAATTAGTAATTATTATTTAAATAAATACTTTATTTAATACTTACATGAGCATGTACTGAACAACTCAATTAAGTTGTTAAATTATTAATATTCAGTGATAAGCAATTAATTATCTATTTATCCGTGAGATAATAGTTTGAGTAATTAATTTGGCAACATACGTGTCTGAGACTGCATTGCAGTGTCTTGGTTTAATATTTCAATGAGAATCAGTGCTTGGAACATCGCCAGTCGGAGTGTACAGCATTCATGATAATAATGTATTCTACATACGCTGTATTCTGGCTATGGACTATGTGCTTAAACAAACATATCATTATGCCATCCGCGAGCCATGTAACAAAGACTAAAATAAATATTTAAGTACTAACCGTTGGATGTATTATTCCACTGCGTATGTGTATAGGTATTCTATCATTTTAATTGTGATACTATATTCCTATCTGTTCCATGCAACTTGGCTACTGTGAGCAAAAAAAATAACCAATCACTATGCAGCTTCTCAACCAAGAACCTACAAACACTTCTGTATTCTTAAGTTACTAGCGACCCGCCCTGGCTTCGCACGGGTGCAATATGCATGTATTATGCATATAAACCTTACTTAAGAATCACTCCATCTATTAAAAAAACCGCATCAAAATCCGTTGCGTAGTTTTAGAGATCTAAGCATACATAGGGACAGACAGACGCGGATAACGACTTTGTTTTATACTATGTATTGATTAGTAAGGATATTAACGTTACAATTAAAAGGTACGAGTACGGAGAAACATTAGATAATCTGCGTGCCTACTGCAAAAAATTTGGCTTGCACCCAAAAATGTAATTGGGATTTTATGTACCAAACAAATTCATTTTACTTTAACCGAAGCTAGGATATCGCACGGCATCCGTTCTATCATAACCAGTAAATATACAAGTAAGTATAAGTTTTGAAACTATCAACAAAGACAGTTGAGTAGGTCTCCTGCACCTACCGGCTCTACAAAGGTAATGAGGTAGTTATTTCAGTCCTTTGTTTATTTACAAAATATCACTCCGTTTGAAGGCGGACCATCAAAATGAGTCGTAAAGCTGAAAATTCCATAAAAAGTCGTGTTGATGACCTCCGTAATTGAACCTCGTTCTTTGTAGCAGAGACAATGGACGGAACCTTCTTTGATTCTATTGATTAGAAGAAAAAATATTGTCTACGGCTGTAGCGGCTTAACTTTTGTAGCGATTGAGTAGTAACTATAGTCACCACAACTTCCTTCTTGAATTATTCTATGTAATAACTTTCAACAACTGTACATAATAAAACTATAAAAAATATATAACAAGATATAAGAACACTCCATAAATCTGTTCAGAACCACTAACTACCAAACTAAATGATATTCAAGTTTTTATTTTAACTTATAAGTATTGTATAAAAGAATATAAAAGGCTTTGTACTTATACATTAAGTTGTATAAAAGAGTTATAGAAGTTAGGTCAGAACACCCGTGCAGTTCTCTTGGGTAACATGATACTCTCTCGTTTATCTGCTGTCGAGCAATTATTGAAGCGTGAAAAGGAACGTCCTCCTATTATTTACAATGCGTTTTGTAATGCGGGCGATTCGTTTTTATTTTAAAAAATATCGCATTTCAAAATGCAAGTAGGTAGTGACATCCATTAGTGCTTAATTTATAACTGTGATAATTTGTTTATTTATTATTTATTGATAATAAAAGTTACTTATTTTATATTTGTCTCTTAAGTAGGTATCTATTGAAAGATTCTTATTTCATTTCTTGTTGTAATTGTAATTGTAATTTACAATCCTATTTCAGACTAAGCATTCTTGTAATGAGATATTTTCTCAAATCAATTAAAATGGTAACGGTAACAAAAACTCTAGTAAGTATATCATAACTATTTTATTTTAGTTCAACTTTATGCTTTACTATCTGTTATTTTTACTCTGCACTTAAAAATAAAATAGCAAAACGTAATACTGGTTTTTATTTCATAAAAAGAGGTCAGGTATAAAAAGCGAATTGTTATTTATGTTAGAAACAAGATTTCTTTGTCGACTGTATTAGTGGAATCGTAATACTGGAAACATGTCAATACGAATTTCGTCCGAATCAACGACCGCCGGCGAACGGCCATGTTTTTTTATTTATTTTAACTCTGACTTTGATTCGTATTTCAAATATTTCTCGCTTTAATTTATTTTTGTAACAAATGACTTGCTTTAAATTAACGCTTTCACAATTATGTCAATTCTGAGTGATATCTAATTTGGTTTTTTATTACATTTGTAGCATTGACGTATTTCATGTTCCAAATTTGTTATTTGAGAAAAAAAAAATTGATTACCTAATGTTAAGAAGTTGATTAAAAATTAAGTAACTGTTAAGTTAGCTATGCAATGAATACGAATATTAAATATTATACATAACCATAATATAACTATGTACTATTCCAAAAACATAAATATAAAAGACCCAGTTAGATAATTTTGATACCCGGATTTAGTCCCAATTAAATTAGAGAACTCGACGCATCGTGAGTCACATGAATTTAGGAGTAAGTATAATGATTTCATAAAACCAAACAAAAATGTGAGTCAGAAAGCCGCTTAACGCGCGTCCGCGTCACATGTCCAAGCGTTTCCGCTGCTCAATAAATAAACAAACATTAAAATATTACACAAAGTTATAATAACAACAAAAAAAATTAACTTTACACCTCCCAAATGCACAATTCCCGACAACATTACATTTTTAAAAACACATTCTGGGAAAACACCGATAGGCCTACCGGGCCGGCGCGCGACCACAACAAAACAAGATTTTTTAATCTAACTTTACCGTTTGTAAAAATTACTATTTAAATATTTAAGCCACAGCCACTAATTAACTGAGATTTAACCCTTCCGTCGCCGACCGAAGCTCACTTTAATATTTAACCCGGTGGAAATATTTTGCGCGTATTAAAATGTGAAAAATTAATGGATCGCGCGTCTCTCCCCGCGGGGCTGTACATGCAGGCAAACAACCGCTACACCATTTATATTTCACCCCGACGACCTTGGTGACACTTCCTGCCTCATCCAGCGCCTAATTAACAAATATTTTAATACCCACTCACACCGACTCACCACATTCATCATCATTTCAGAACTCACCAACTTAGTACATTATTTATTAGGCCTAATTCAGGAAAACATATTCAGCCATGTTCTCTTACGGTGTAGATTTATTAAAAACACCTCAAGAGGTACAAGATACTAATTAGTCAGAGAAGAGACAATCCAGTCATTAATTTGTAACTATAACTTTACAACCGTAAACATTATCCCGCTCAAATTCATTTTGAGAAAAAGTAAGTATACCTATACTCCGTCTGTTTAGGTAGTTAACTATTTGTAAACAAACCATAAAAAGAATTCTTTATAGTTGACATTTCCATGATTCAAAATACTTCATAAGAAAATAAAATTGTTTCCCTTTTTACGACAGTTTTCTCAATTAAATGTTGTGTTTCTGTTCCTTTTCACTTATTTCTTAGTAAATATTATATATATCTGCTTGAGGATATTAATTTAATAACATTTATTAAATAATATAATATTTCATTACAATAGACACCATAAAGAGCCTAAAATCCCAGGTATCCAAAACCCTTCTTTAAGAACGAAGCAAAATAATGTTGTCAAATTAAAGAGTACAACTAAGATGTAGCGCGACAATGAAAGTAGCGTGCATTACGTTTAGTCGGTTAATCAGGCGCCATTGACAGCTCTCTCGTCGTTTGCGCTCGCGTTCCTATTTTGTTGAATTTATCTTGTTTCTTTGTTTTGTTTTTGTTATTAAGTTATTTAAGTTTAGGTATACATCGTTTGTAATTAATGTGTTCAAATATATTGAAGAAACTTGGCCCAAAGACAGATATCCGTACAAGAAAGAAATCCGTACATCAGATTCAGAATAGTTTCTATTTAAACATGATAATGAAATAGACCCATAGGCTAGGCTCTTGTACGATTTAGGCATTTGTACTTGTATGTGTGTGTATGACAAATGAACGATTTTAAAGTGAATTTAGTTAAAATTAAAACACGAGAAATATTTGAAGTAATAGTAGGTTAAGTATCTCTGTGTCACGTGGTTTTCTTTGTTTACCTTTAGTTAATTACCTAAACAGATGGACTATACCTACTTCAGGGTATATAAATACAAAAACAACATAAATGTAACCTAAAAAATAAATAAAAAATAACGAGGCTAAACTAAAACAAAGTAGAAGACACGGAGGCTATACCTACCTTCCTAGCGGGCAGTGGAGCTGGCAGTGGCCAGTCAGAGGCGGGCGGACACATGTGACAACAGGGGGCACAGAGACTGGGTGGAGGTGTGTGAACGTACCTTGCCGTGGTGCAGTCCCGGTACAGCACGTCGAAGTCCTTGCACGACAGCAGCTTGCAGCGGTTCACGCCCGGCTGGATGGCGCCCAGCCCCCGCAGGATGCGCACCTGTTCCACATTGCACACCAGCGGCACTATGTCCAGTCTTTTTAGCTTCGTGTACACTGTGTGCAACCCGCCCACTAGGTGCTTCAGAAACAGTTCGAAAGCCTGAGGCAGGCACAGCATGGTGTCTCCCTGGATGATGAAGGCGGCCACCTTCTGTCCGCGGTAGTCCACCAGCTTGCACTCGTTGGCTGAGGGGTCAGAAGTGGAGATGGGTGGCGGGCTGCCGTAACGTGGGGGCCCATGGTGGTGGGCGGCCGCCATGAGCTCGAGCGGCGAGTGGTGCATCATCTGCAGAGAACCCAGCAGGCCGAGGCCTGGCGGCGGCAGCGGCAGTCTCGGCGCCAGCAGCTGCGGCGGGCTGAGCGCGCGCGCCGGCGACGCTGCCTTCACCCGGGGCGAGCCCCCGGAGGAGCCGCTCACTTCGCTCGCGGTCGACGCTGAGTCCACGGCGGACTCCATGCTCGCGACAGACTACACACGCATCACACACCCGTCGCGCGCGCTCTTCCGCGCAACAATAAATAAAAAGCCGGAGCGAAACGAGGGCGCGGCCGCGTGCGCGCGCCCGCCCCGACCGCCTCCCTCCATTGGTCCGCGGCGGCTGCAACTCGGCTGTGATTGGTGTACGACGCTGCCGCAAAGTCTCCGCCTCTTTTTTCGTTGCGTTGCGTTACAAACGCGCGAAGAAACGTTCCTGTTTCTTTTGGGTGTTGTGTGTGTCGGGCGCCGCGCGTCTGCTCGGCTCGGGGGTGGATGATGACAATGTCGCCGGCAATCAATATGACCCACCACACGAACTCAACGTCTAATAAATACAAACTGTAAATACTACAATCTTGTTTCATTACAAACTTTGATTATAACGAGGAAACAGCTGAGATTTATATATACTGTTCATTAGAAGTAGGAATCGATGTAATGACGCTTGGTTAGCTACTTATTTATTTTATAAGCACAAATAAAAATTCGGTTGAACATTTGGTACTTGGTGGAACATTTAGGTTAATAATTAATTACTTTACACTTCAATATAACTTCAAATTGAAACAATACTGCTATAAAGAAATAAAGTTGACTTATTTTAGGTATTCACTGACATTTTAATGACCATTATTTTTTATTTTAATGAAAAACAAATTAACATTATGATACACAATTTACCTTAGGTATTAAGAAATAGTAAAGTACCACGAATAAAACATAATATAATAGTTAAATATTTTACAAAAAAAAATTAGGTTACATTATACCTAGACCATGACTACCATACCATACTTTTACATACATAGAATACATTCCACTTATACATAGAACTTAACACTTATAGAAAAATGTTTAATATTGGCAATGTTTTCATGTGACCACAATAATTACCTACCCGCCATGTACTACTTATCTGCACATTACACCATGATTACAATACAAAGGGGCTGAAGTGTCGAAACAATACCGATCTCAACAATCGACAACTTAGCGAAACTCCCGAAACCCACTCCAATAGGTTCCATCTCCTACACCAACATAACATTAACCTTACAAAAACATCAACGCGCGCCAATACAACCCTTATATCTTAAACAATAAGGGCTGAACATTATTTCCGTAGCTGTAAAGATAACTTTGTTTAGTAAAGTTCTTTGTTCAGGATGTTTTTCAATGATTATTCTTTATATTGGTATCGAAATCAATATAATACATAATGTAGGGTCGTCTGTACTTCTGTGCCATTCAGTATTGAGTGTTTGTTTAATAAAAACTTAAGTTATAAGTAGTTATTGTTTTTAAGTTGTTACTTTGTATTTTAGTAGAGTAGGAACTTTACATGAATGTATAGTTTCAGACGTCTTAAGAAACGGTATTTGTTATAAGGTTTCTGTAGTTAAAGTTGATATATTTTTTTTTAATTTATACACTTTGAAAACCGACAGCTATACAATTTGATTAAATAGAATGTGGTATGCAACAAAAAGCCAATCACTGTTTTCTCTGATTAGTAACAGAGAGTAGAAACACCAACACAGTACTAAAATTACTTATTAAACCACAGGCAATCTACATATAATGATGCACAAATTACTACAAATATTAAGGACCGTATAAAACAATTAAGTAGTACTATTTGGTTTTGGCGGTTATGAGATGTAATAACGACATCGATATGACCGTTTATACTGCAGAAGTACTTAAGACAACATTCAAAATTAATGTAGAACAGATTATATCTAGCTCTTTACTTGCAAAACAATCACATTTAAAAATTCTTGTTCAGAAAATATTACCAATTTAATAAAAATACTATAAAAAATGTAGACAATAAAACTATTTTAATGAAGGATAAACAAAATAAATAAATCCACGAATCAAAAAATACGGGACAATTTTAATTTAGACGAGACTGTTACTGTGGCCAAGAGACGAATCCTTAAATGAAGAATAATCATGACTACGACGTAGACCATGCGGCTACGTCAGCCAGAAGACGAGTCTTCAATATCAGAACATTTAGTTACTACGGCGTAGTCGATACTGCTACGTCAACCAGAAGACGAGACTACAACTTGAAAATACTCTGTGGCTACGACGACGAACACGACACTGCTACGCCAGCCAGTAGCCGAAGTTACGACTTGATAATACTCTATGGCTACGCGGCAGACGATGCTGCTACGTCAACTAGAAGATGATACAGTGAAACCTGGTTAAGTGAGACATCAAGGGACCTGCAATGTCGTTTCACTTATAGGCGTATTCCACTTACCCAGTGTCTCAGATATACAGGTATAAATAAATATCTGTCTCATTTACAGAGGGTTCCATTAATAGAGGTGGACTTGGAATTACGTGTGGAATTTGTGGGTAGAATAAGAATGAGTAAACAAACAATGTTATTTCAGTAACAGAGGTTTATGTATATAAAATTTACTCGCTGTCTCAGTTATAGAGGTAACTATGATGGTAAATCGAAAGAACAAATCCCAGATATAGAGGTTTACCTCGTCCCACTAACAGAAGTTATTCAGTGCCAAAGTGTTGGGACCTCAGCATGAGTTCCAGTTATGGAGGTTTCTCACTTATCCAGGTCCCACTTAACCAAGTTTCACTGTACTACGCCTTGAGTATTCTCTGTGGCTACGCCGTAGACGACACCGCTACGTCACCTAGAAGATAACGCTACAACGCTACTACGACACTAAAAGACGAATCTTTGAGTCAAAAATACTTTATGGCTACGATATGGACAACACTTCTACATACAGAAGACTAGTCTACTTAACAAGAATACTCTGTGGCTACACCGAAGACGACACTACTATGTCAGCTGGAACATAAATCTACGAATTGAGAATGCTTTGTGACTACGACGCTGCTACGCTACCAGAAGACGAGTCTGTGAATTTAGAATACACTGTGGCTACGCCGTAAACAATACTGATACGTCAACCAGAAGATAGTCTACGACTTAACAATACTCTGTAGATGCACCGTGGATGACACTGCTACGCCACCAGAAGACGAGTCATAAAAACCATTAAGTAAAAAAACGAGGCAAGGACTCAAAAATACGCTCTAACTACAAAAGACAGGTAGCCGTGCCTAGTTCTGAGTTTACTGAACGAGACTGCTACTCTCCCTAAAAGACTCATCAATGACTCGAAAATATTCTCTCGCTACGGCATAGTAGACGCTACGCTAGTTCAAAAGACTGTCAAATTTATTTTGATGATATTGATGATGATTGGTTTCTGTTTATCTATTAATAAAAATCATTAAACGTTGTATGAAAATATTTTAAACGTGTGCAACATGAAAAAATTCCATGCAGTACTAATAATCTAGAACCAACAAAAATATATTTTTTAAACTTTCAAACGTAAGTCTAATGTATATTTGCTTAGTCAGATTCAAGAATCCATTGTGTGACGTAATACAAACAGTAAGTATGAGCCTTACATTCATTGGTCGGTTTGATACAAGTGCAGGAAAATATATTTCTGCGTGATTATCAATCATATATCAAAGATAATGAGATGTCACCAGGGGGCGTTGGAAACAAAGAACGATGTTATCTTGTATATTTACCCACTGAAACACTGGGTAATTCATAACCGCTTTAAAATTGTTCAGTATTATGGTTTTACATTATGTATTAAGGGGAATGCTGTTTAATAAGAATACGTGATACTAATAAGTGGTATTTGACTAGTCTTAAGTATGTTTTGCTAATTGGACATTATTGGCAAAATTACTCAAGAGTTGATCAAATATTACGTATTATGTCTAGTGCAGTTTTTTACCTTATTCGTAAATAAAGGTACTTGTATAACATTCAGAGACAGATTTACTGCGGTTTAATAAACGGTGGCCTGGACGGTGGCTAAGTCATTTTCTAGAATTCATGAGATGACTTTTTACAGAATAGGAATGACCCCGGGCGACCCAGAACGTAAGTGTGTGTGTGATGACCTCTTTCCCATTATAGTCCAGCGCGATTTATGGACCTAAGTTTTACTGAAATATTATGTTTATGTTTGTTTGTGTGCGTATATTTTGTTAGTTGTCGATGCAACTGCGAAATGTGAGTTCAATACTAGGACCTAATTTTTGGACCTTTAATAGGATTAATTAACACGTTTAACGCCATAGGGGTCACCGGTGACCGACGTTAGCGAAGGATTTACCTTCCTTAACAGTTTTTATTGGCAGTCAAAATCTTAATCATTTAGTACAATAAATCTGTACACCCAAACTATGTAAATACATTATTGAAATATGTTACTCTAAACTGCACACAATATCTGTGCCAATACAACACATATTGTCACGAACTTTAGTCAGAAATTCAAAATTACCTATGCATAACCATAATCTATAAATATAATATATAGATAGATCCATCATATTTTCAATAGCAGAGAAACCTGAAGATTTAAATGAATTCTCAAGGTTATTTTCTTTTTCAGTCTTTCGGACTGGATTTGGGTGTTGCATTGTTCTCACATAATCGAACCAATAAAACTATGTAACTAGAGAATTGTATTGTAAACCTGATTGAAAAAGAGTAACCTATGGAGTTTCTCGCTCGTTCTCTTCCATAGGAATCTACGCCTTGGAATGAGCAACTAGCTTCACTTATAATTTTTTGTTGTTTGACGTTCAAAAGTGCCATCCTAGTCTAATTGAAATAAATGATTTTGACTTTGACTTTGACTTTGACTTTGACTTTGACTTTGAATTCATTACCTTAAGTAAAACCTTATCAGGGTTTTAAAACGTGGAATATTTTCACTGAGCGGATAATCTCGAGTTCTGTATGTCAACACACAATGACACACTAACAGATCTTAGCTCTTATCTTCTATAACTTACAGAGATTGCACAACGTTACATATAATTTAGTAGTTAATGTTAATTAATTACCTGACATACTGTATATTTGTGTCACCTTTAGTAGATGTGTTTGGATATTATGCCGTAAAACTATATCCATAGAGTTTAGTTTACTCTTTTTGGAAGCGAGAGGTATAATGGCTTTACTGAAGTTGTGTTGTATTTAAAGGTGATTTTAGGTGTCTGGTAAACTTTGCACTCGTTTATGAAAACGTTTGTGATAATTAATATTTTGAACAAATTAAATAAATTATTTATCAATTAGCATATCCTATAATCTTACGAATTGAAATCCGTAAATCTATTAATTAATTATTGTGTTTTCGACTTACTCACGTAACTGTTTGATGATCAACTCGACTAGTTTCAAGCCATGCTAAAGGCTCAGATTCATGAGCAGCATTTCGCGACCCGCGACGCGGCGACTGTCACGTTGCCAGGCGAGTTCCTCATCAAAGAGTTACGCGATTAAGCCGAAAACATAATAATTAATTTAGTATGTCTCACTAAAGTTTTAATATAAATATATTCATGTTCGGCTGAATTATTTTTTTCAACTGTTAAACACAAAAACACTTTTTTTTCTTATCTCTCATACATCCATAAATAAGTTTACAGATGAAAAAACAATGCAATGAATTGCTCTATCGGACTCTTATCTCTTGTGATATTTTTTTTGATATGTTTGTTATTATCAGAAGAAGGTTCTTATGGCAGAAAAAAAATCCTGAAAATCTTATAGGAATGGGAGAAAAAGGGATCGCGCGCCCGAAGTCATGGGCAGACGCTAGTTAGAATATATTATTCCATCAAAAAATCCAACCGCAAGAAGATTTGATACCAATTAAGACCACTTATTGTAAATTTTGTTATTAACACGAAAAAACGCAACATTTACAGGTTTTTCTTTCAGTTAATGAGCTTATTAAACCTCGAAAACGAATCCTATTAAGGTAATTATATTGTATTGAAACATATTTTCAGGTTGGATTGAATACTTACATATTGAGATATTAGATTACACAAGTCTTTAGTAATTTGTGTACTCATTACTTCGACAGTCTACTACCTACCAGATGTTTATAGAACTTACTATATTTCGATTTTAAATTTCAACATTTCACTTGGGTGTATTTTCTCTGAGTGGTTAGGAAAATAATATTATCTCAATACGATTTTATTTTAATATTCGCAGGGTGGCGGGCTGCAATAGTGGCGACCAGTAGGTTCTCAACATACACTGTCATATGCCAATAGGTCATAATCAATTGTTGTATCATTTATCCATATCAAGCAGAAGATGAAAATGGACTAAAGGTAAAGATTTTATTAAAGTGTAAGTAGATATACTAAGTGGCTACTACAACCATCTTGCTACTTTATAAAATAATTGCCATTATGTTAAAATAAATTTTATTCAACTTAAAGTTAGTAAAAATGCAAGATAAAAACACTGTTTGTTCACTCTGTCTGTAAACCGCTTGGAGTTCAGCATTGTATCTACTAACGCCACCTCTTGAGAGCAAGTCGCAACAAAAACGCCTCGAACTTTTTCCTACATTCAGAAGTTAATGTACAGAGATTTTAAAGTAAGAACCAGAGAGCACTAGAAGCGTCTAGTAAACATTTTTTTTTTATAAATATAGAAATATTTTTAATGTTAATTTAGGTAAGATATTTAACTTGTTTTTTTTTCTATGTTGTAGGTTACGACATTGTTTTCAAACGTTAATTATAGTACTGGTAAAAATATTTATGCTTGCTTACTATAAATATCAACATAAACGAATATTTCCACAACTTCATTCTCAAATCAACTACATTTAAAAGCTACCAAACTCGCTGACGCAACAATACAACATTGCTCACACAAATCGAACAGGCGTTCAAACCGCTAAACGTTCATACGAATAACAATCAAAACGCTTTAATCGCAACAGCGGCCAGTTCGTGGAAAAAAAATGAAGAGATACAGGGGGATTAGCCCACAAAAAAGTATCGGAAACAAATGGTCTTTGCCGAGCAATAAATCGAGCTCAACATTGGGAAGCTGCAACAGACTGCGCGTTACTCGTTAAACTTTATTTTTATATTAAAGCCGTAACTTTGGGATGCGACGCCCAACAACTGTAATCCCCGCTGTGAAACGTGAAAATTTTGCATAGATATTAATATTCAATGGAATGCTTCACATTCGGTGTTGTTGGTATTGTTTAATAATATCGTCAAATTGTGTATGTACCTACCGGTATTTTATAGGATAAATATTATATACTTTAATCCGACAATTTTAATTAATTTTCATCAGTAATTGTTTTTGTATTATAAATTAATGTTTATAAAATTAAATTATGTAAAACGCATTTATTTAATCATTAATTGCAATTTAAAATTTTCATAGTAATTAATTTTGTATTATAAAATATTGTTTATAAAATTAAATTATGTAGAACGCACTCATTTAACCATTAATTGCAATTTAAATTATGGCAGGTATATGACAATAGGCGCATCCCCTATTACATGGGACTCATAACATAATTAGTGAAAAGCATGTGCACCTCTGCCAACCCCTACGGGGATAAAAGGCGTGATGTTATGTTATGCGTTATGATAAGTTGCAATTTCAATTCTATGAACTACATTTATATACCTACAAAAGGCAAACAATATCCGTAACATTACCTAGTTGCCTAAACACATGACGAGTACATCAGTAGATCAAACCGCAAGCCATAACCCAATTAATTACATTGCTTTTCACTACTCGGGTCGAAAGTGCAGTAAATAATGCAACCAATAGGTGCACGACCCCTGCTCCCCGATCCTGGTTTCATGCATTTACTCGTGCTCAACTAGGAAATTAAATTTGTTCACAATGCAAGGTGCCACCGCTGCGCTTTCGATAATTTATGTTTTCACTAATTTGCTTTCGGCGCCGCTTTGCGGGAAGTTGCGAGTACTAACGCGACATCAGTCTGTGGTATTATTGATGGATATTAGCTTTTGTGGTCTACGTTATTAGGTGGGTTATTGCTAAATTATTGTTGTTTTAGACTGTTATATAGACATACGAAGCTATCTCAAAATGAACCTTATTATTAACAACCTAAAACGCACTCATACAGATATCAAAGCTACCGCAACTGTTTACACAGCTTAGTAAAAGAAGTTATCCCCACGACGGGTGTGAACAAAACGGTTACCACGCTTTGCACTTCAAATGTAAATTCTGTCTGTTCTGCTTTGAAATCGTGTTGCTTTTGATGTAAAAATCATACGTCTCTCCCTGCAAGTGTCTGCCAATATTGACACGGCGTGTGCGAACACCTAGACGCCGCAGTACGAAGGGCCGACCACAGAGCATCATTATTCAGTTGGAAATTCAGACTTCATTTAAACTTCGTCATCTGAATCCGATAATTAGATGACGGAAACCAGAGCTTTAAACTGTTGACTGTATTTTAAGATTTGTTGCATACAACTGAAAAGAAGATCTAGTGTTCTAAAAATTAATTAAGGACTTACTTATACGAACTTTTTTATGTGGGTAGACAGTATACCTAATGTAATCCCCTGTTTGTTTAAATTAATTTCAGTTCCAGCTCTGCGAGATGATTTAAATATGTACATAGGTAATTGTTGTGACCTACATGTCTATCAAGATTTATATTAGACGTACTACTTGGCTCCAATAACCAGTCAAGAGGTGCGAGTAAAGTGCAGGTCACCGCTCACTGACGCTAGTGCTTATCTATACGCCTCAAGATCCCAGAATAGTCGTCCCTTCTCGCACACACTCGTAAGGGCAACTTTATTATTTTTCCAGTTTTCATCACTTCACGCTCCGTCTGTCTTTTGATTCAATGGCTGTGTAATGTGCTGTTGCTGCATTTATTTTGCACTCTTACCTTAGTGTTGCCAGTTTATTTTGCATTCTCTTGGTGTTGCCAGTTATTCCCCAACGCTTTGAAGTCAAAGCTCTTTTGACTTTGCGAGGCGGCTTAGTCGGCGCTGACCGCAGTGCAGTATGA
Organism: Spodoptera littoralis; assembly: GCA_902850265.1. Taxonomy (NCBI): domain Eukaryota; kingdom Metazoa; phylum Arthropoda; class Insecta; order Lepidoptera; family Noctuidae; genus Spodoptera; species Spodoptera littoralis. Next base: position 7,146,784 of record LR824539.2, read on the forward strand.
ATGATACTTTTTACGCTGAATAGTCTCGTGTACATTTTTTTTAGTTGCACACTAGATTTTTTGCAGCGTTGTAGACTTTATGTTCTACACTTATTTTTGTTCCCCTGCAGCTATGTAAAGGAACGTTGACGTGGTTGAGAAAAATAAGCAACAGTGTGAACCCGACCACATACTGCGGATCATTGGAGAGCACTTGTGTTTTCGAAATGGGACCCTCTCACTATTTAAGGTTAAAATACTATACGATAGACTGTTTATATAGTATCAGATACGAATACTGTCATCATTTAATGGATATAGATGAAAAATTATTCGCACTTGGTCGTATTGACTGTATAGGTGCCTAGTGACGGGGGCAGGCGGGCGCGTGATCCCGCGAAATATGATACAGGGCTGGCAACTCGACCTGTAATAATGAACAATGAAAAACATCGACATTTTTTTTCTTTCCTATAACAGATTTTAAAGTTTTTATGCATGATTATAAGTCGTTTTGTAGAAATTTTACTAAATATTATGGGCGATACGGTTGTAAAATGAAAGATTCCACATTTATACAAGATCGTAATACATTCCAATTTGAATTGAATTTGTGAAAAATATTAATTAGGTATCAAACTTTGTCATGGAAAAGCGGAAAACAAGAGGGGCGTCTCTCGTGTATAAAATGTTTTTGAAAATCAGACTCGCAAACATTAAATATTAAAAAATAAATCTGTGTCATTTTCAACCCTAAACAAGCGTACGTGTTCGGAAATGCGGAGAAGTCGGATGTCAACGCGTGACGCGGTTTGAATGTACCTCCGCGGTGGCTTGTAATAAATAGAATATTTTTATCGGGCACACGCACTCCCCACCCGCAAATATTGTGTCACCGTAATCTGACGCTCAGCTCAACTCGTCTACTTAAATTTCAAGATGCTCCACTGATTCACTGATCAAAAGCTTACCAAGTTAGGTACTAATAAGACCTGTTTGTTATTCGCCTATTCGGTAAATACAATCATCTTCTAAGAAGTTTGCTTGGGTACACACACAGCTTTCAAAGCCAATTCTAAATTTTTCTGGTATTTTCGATGGTCCTGATTTATTCTAATTTAGCAGACATTGGACTCCCATTGATTTTTTCGAATAATAAACTTACATTTAAAAAAATATTTTTGTAGATAAAAAATGTTTTTTTTTAAATACGTATCACACGTTTGCCCTCCACCTAAATTCTAAATTCAATTGTGAAAGATTACAATGGGCCATCCATCAATCGATCAACCCCTTGCCAATAAGTGTCGTTCGCGGTTCCTTCTTTACTCAGGTTTGTATGAGGTTAAAATTAGAGTGACGCAATAGTGAGGTACCTACTACAGATAGCATACATATTCTGTGAAGAAATCAATTTAAATTTTTGGTTGATCTCAGTAACAACTGTAAGTACATGTTCGTACGTAGCTATTTTGAAGGTTTATTCCACTTTGTTCACCTGGGTGATTTCACCTAGGTGAACAAAGTAGACTTTTTGGAGTCCTCAATTCACCTGGGAATTATTTCACCCAGGTGACATCACCTAGGTGAATTGAGTTGACTCAAGTAGTCTCCTTTGTTCACTTGTCAATTTAATTCACCCAGGTGCACAAAGGCGACTTTTTACTTTTACGTTGTGGACTTATATCACCTACCTACCTTACATCAAGTTAAATAAAAACTTTCAATTTAACATACATTTTAATATGTTCAAATATCAGATTAATGTTGGTCTGCACACACGCAAAAATATATCACAATTTCTAACACTACGCTAGGAGTTCCAGCTTATAGCTGTACACTGGGTATAATTACGAACGAAATTTTATTTCCACATGTGGTCTGAAAATCCACCTAAATGTTCATTGAAGTGTACCTACTTTGCGGTGCCGCCAAAACTATTTATTTATACTAGTAATAAATCTGTAGAGAGGTCAATTCTGTACATACACGAAATATATTTCCAAAATAATTATCAGGGGGTGATTGCTACTAAGTAATGACAAAAATGCATACAGTAAAATTTTTGTCTGTCTGCCTGTATGTTCCTTATAGAAAAGACTACTCGACGGATTTTAACGAAACTTGGTTCAATCATTCTTCATACTCCTGGGGAAGTTAAAGTATACTTCCATCACGGTACAATCAATAGGAACAGAGCAGTGAAGAGAAATATTGGGAAAACGGGAAGAGTTAATCCATTTTAAGCTTCCGTCGCGTGTGCAGCATTATTGGTTAAATCTACATAGAAATCATGTATGACGGAAATATTTTACACAAAATTATCTAAATAATATTTCAGAACAGCATATGTTTATCTTTTATGGTTGACTCACAATAACACGTGTAACCCACGAAAGGTTAGGAGTTTCGAGCTTTCTGCTTATATTTTTTTAGTCTTACTTTTATAATACTATCATTCATCCATAATTTAAAAAAGTATCTGAATGTACCTATAGGTAGTTAAGGTGCAACACTATGCATATAAGCATGAAACACTATGAAGTTTGGAATTATACCCAGTGTACAGCAATAAGCTCACCCCTATTACATGGAACTCCTAGCGTAGTGTTAGAAATTGAGATATATTTTTGCATGTGTAATAGACCAACATTAATCTGACATTTGAACATATTAAAATGTATGTTAAATTGAAAGTTTTTATTTAACTTGATGTAAGGTAGGTAGGTTATATAAGTCCACAACGTAAAAGTAAAAAGTCGCCTTTGTGCACCTGGGTGAATTAAATTGACAAGTGAACAAAGGAGACTACTTGAGTCAACTCAATTCACCTAGGTGATGTCACCTGGGTGAAATAATTCCCAGGTGAATTGAGGACTCCAAAAAGTCTACTTTGTTCACCTAGGTGAAATCACCCAGGTGAACAAAGTGGAATAAACCATTTTGAAATGTGAAACCTAAAGAAATGTTTATTTTGGAGTAAAAATATTACGAGTTAATTTGGACTTAACTTTGATTAGAAGCTAGTTACAAATAAGTAGGTATTTATAATGACTTTTTTGATATTTCCCTGCTACAAGAACAAAAAAGCAACGTCACACAAAGTAGAGAGAACCAGTTAATGTGGTGCTAGCAGGCGATAGGCCCTGACCAAGAACTTATCGTAGATTGCAATCTTTAGAACCAAATAGGTAGGAACCTAGGTACCTAGTTAGGTAGGTAAGTAGGGACACATAATTACATTTCATCATAAATAGTATTTATGGCGAAATGTGATTATTCCTTGATGTGATTTTTTTAAAGGTTCTTTATTGTGATAGGTATTTTTTACATGATTGCACCGCACTCGTGATGCATCTAGTGTCGACCTACTTTTGGACTACGACTGTTACGTCATTTAATTAAGACTGCACGGTTGGCGCGGTGGTTGGGCGACTGGGTACCGGGCAACGTGTCGCGGGTTCGATTCCCGCACGGAACAACTCTTTGTGTATTCAACAGATGGTTGTTCCAGGTCTGGGTAGCTTGTGAATGAAAACTTGTATGTTTGTAAACGCGCCCACGACACAGGACAAATCATAAAGTAGAACTGGAGAATCAAAAAATTAAGACTACTTTTGAAGCTACAATTTTGCTTCCCCAGATATTACGTAAGTACATATTTAATTTCATTTAAACAATAATGCCAAAACCGTTGAATACAATATCTACGTATTTCTCTTTCTCTTCGCAACAACTGAATGTCGCGTTCCATTTCGCGAAAAAGCGTTCATTTAAAAATGTTTCCAAGTTTAGTAGGTAGATATCTAAACAAAAGGAGCTGTTTAATGCGGCAGCGTTCCCGATAAACACGCTTGTAAGAGATTTAATTTAAATTTTTGCAACACTTTCGTTATTTGGTGAAAGGGAGCTCCTAATCTTTGATTGATCACTTGCAGTTGGCAGCCAGATCGCCATTTGTGAACAGATTATAAAAAATACACAACACATTTTTTTTACATTTTTTAATTTCACTGATATTGGCTTAGATTTATTTCAATTGGGTCAATTTGGATGTAATAATGATCCAGTTATCTATCTAGCTGTCAGAATTTCCAAATGTAAAATGTACCTAAAAAAAAAAAATGTCAACTGTAAAAGACCTACGTATAAGTATGTACTCATTCGATTGTTTGTTTTTCAGGTCATTTCATTTCGACCAGTACGGTATGAAAGTTATGATTTACAGGCTGTATGTATTAGAATTTCACAAACCTTAGGTACAAACTACAAAAAGTGAAACTGTAGCAAAGTTAATGAATATCTCACAAATTATAATCGAACGTTAATCAAATAGAGCTTTCAGTGCATTATCATGAGTTTCGTAACGTCAAGCACCAGTGTTTTGCTCTACGCGCTTAAACAACGCGAGTAATCTCATTAACGGGACAATGGTTGCAGATTTTGGAATGATTCATCGCTACACGTATGGGTGTACCCATTAATGAGAATAAAAGGAAATATCTACAACATAATGTAACGCTTTTTAATCTCTGAAATAGTACTGCACGTAAATAAGTATTAAGTACCTACATAACATTTTAATAACGACTTCGATACCTATATCTGCCATGAGAGACCTGTATTACAAAGTAAATGAATAGTATGAATGCATATAAAAAGACATAAAATAAAAATCTGTGCTAAAAATCGCAAGTGTCAATAGATAAGACCACTTAGACTTGTAAACATCGTAAATCAACAACACAACTCAATGTTTCCAAACGAAAAATATTTAAAATTCCCCAAGGAAATGGCTACTCGAAATGCGTAATTCGACATAGCGATCCCCGGTCACCGGCTAAAATGTAAAATGGCTCCCTTGCATTTTTTCCTAAGTGCCATAAAGTATGACATTTATTACGGTCAGATCTGCCTCAACCACTATTGATAGGCAAATGAGAGAGTTTTTTAAAAGAAAAACGATGTCTGCTTTTTATGTGTTCTCTGGATAAGGATGTTTTAAGAAGTTGCGACTTGCTTGTTCGTAATGGCCGATTTTCTGTGTTTTTGTCTCCGCACTGCTCTTGATGTTCGACCTTTGCGTTAAAAGTTGGCCTGTTGACGCTTGTAACGGTGGAACTTGACCCTGGCGAGCTGCTGCGTTACTCGTACCCCCATAACTTGTGCACCATACTTTCAAAGCCAACATGGTAAAAATGCAAAATATTATATTTGAAGTTTTTATTAATGACAAATGTTATTCATCATCTTCAGTAATCTTGGGTAGGTACACATACTTTAGAATTTATCTATCAAGATACTTTATACCATACTAAAGCTCTGAAAGAATCTCAAAATTGAGCTATCATTGTCGATAAGGGCAATAACTCAAAGAATAGGTCAAGCACAATAGTGAGTGCCACCGATAATCGTATATTAAGGCCCTTATCCCTATGAGCACCTTTGCCACAATAGAAAGGAATATAATGTCGAAAAGTGGCCACATAAAAATGACATACGGTTGCCGCGTAAGTTTGGATGGCGAAAAAATAGCGGGAATAAACGTCCAGCGATATGGAGATGAAAAAAATATGGCTTCAATATTTTAAAGGAGTAAAAATAAAAGCTAAAGACTGAGATATTTTAGTAAAAAAAAACGTATCTAATGTCAAAGATGTTGTTTATTCTGAATGTGATAACAAAGTACAGAACAACAGACCCTATTTTTTTGGTAGCTACGATGGTAAAATCGTTTTTCCCATCAGGCGGCAAATGCGAAATCGTAATAAAACTCTCCATATCATATGTAAAGTAGCCATAATATTGAAAACTTCCAAAGTCCATCAATAAATGTGGCGCTGCGTGGGGAACGTTACGCAGTCTTATGGTTGTTAGTGATGTGACACCTCGAACAACAATGTCGATGATTGATTACTGAACCATAACTGGCCTTAACTAATTTAACTAATTAAAGGACTAACAGTGTGTTGTGAGGCGTGTAGATAAATGATTTACCTCTTAAGTAAAGTGGCCACAAACATTTACTAATAATAATTTATTTTTAAGAATAGCTAAATCATTTATATGTACAATAGCAATTACGACTAAAATAGGATTAGATAGATGCATCGCAACATTTTACCACCTAGATCGTTTTATACATAGCAACAAATTGTTTACTTTTTAGAAAACTGTGGAAAACTGGATTAAAAGTTAGCACATATTTACTTTAAATAACCAGCGATAGGTATCGATGCCACATGTTACGGTACATCTCTAGACCGAGACGCGAGGCGTCAAAACGCACGACCGCAACTATCAAAGAGAAATCTTTTCCGTGTATCAATAACGTCGATCGAGCCGTCGACTAGACACATTGCGCTCTTTATGTCGCTGCGATGTCACATTATACTCCGCCATGTCATATACATGATACGTGGCAATATGTTTAAGATATTATCTAGCTATTGAATATGTATTTAGGTACCTATTTCATTTTTAAGTCCTTGAAAATATATAGATTAAGTTTCTCAAAATCTAAAGGCGATACCTTTAGATATAGTAAAATTCCAATATATCCAGGTATATGTGAACATTACTTAAATTTTGTCTTTTCCATAAACATCTCTGAAAACTCTAATTATTTTCATGTCGCAGTTCAATAAAAAAAACTTTAAGCTATGAACAAAGTAACAAATCTTAAAAGTTTTATTACTCATTTTTCTAGTCCAATTACGGCAGGTACATAAACTCTGTATTGGCATTTACACGACTGTTTAGTCGTGTAAATGCCAATACAATTTTAAAACGAACCACTTATTGGCAATTCTAAGTTATCAGTAGCTCAGTGTATCACACAACAAACACCCACGCATCTAAAATTATTCATAAAATCTCAACAATGGCGCATCGTCTCCGTGTGGTTAGGGCGTGAAATTATTTTCTTGGCGTATGCAGATTAGGGGAGGGTGACTGGTGGGGTTCACGGATTAGTTCCGGTTTACTTTTTATAGGATTCCGATGATAAATGTTACCATTGGATAGGCTAACGGGTGGTGCGTGTAACGTATCCAAATAAGCTTTTCAAATAGCTTATTATCGTACCATTCATGCAATCGACGATGTGGAAAAAAATAGCAAATAGTCCCTGGGATATGAGTAAAGCACTCATCGTGGATTTTTGAGTAACATGTACCAGTTTTTTTTCTTTTTAAACGTTTGTATCGTTATGTCTCACCTAAGCTGTAGTTATAACTAGGTACTAGATCGAAGAACTTAGAACGACTTAGAACATCATTTCAAGCTTCCTGGACAATCAACATTGCCTTCTGTTTATTGATATTGACTACTTACCTACTATTTAAGCCACGTTATTAGCTACGGTTTCTATTCTATGCGTTGGAAATTAAATAATGTAGACAGAAAACAATAAGAGTATGATCATTAATAGGTTAGAGTTAGAGCGTAGTAATGGGTACTACTACGTAGCTATGGCAGAAAAGATTAATACTTCATTATTGATTCCACCAATTGATTCCAAGAATTCTAAGTGTTCTGTTCTAATGTATCTAAGTAGAGTCAGCCAAGGTATTGTCTATACGTACATACAAATCTGATATACTACTATATAATATAAAGCTGAAGAGTTTGGGACCTACTGGGCCCATTTGATTAATTCTTTTTGTGTCGAATAGTCCATTTGTCAGGCTATAGGCTAATAAAACATCACACTACGATCAATAGAAGCCGGGCAGAGTGGGTGAAAGAGTAGAATAAGTAAGAGAATAAAAATTAAAGATTGATTCAGTATAGATCGTAGATCAAGCCTATCTTTTGTGACCATTGGTGTCGGCTCAACAACTAATAAATTAATGGGCACTGTGTTCTGTGGAACTGAATCAAACTTATTTTTAACGTGTACCTCTACCAAATAACTCGGCTGAGTGTAGGTACATCATTTTATCAAGTTACGATTGTTGACGTACGATACTAACATGTGTCGCCACCCTTCTATCACATCACACACGCTAACGGTTTAGGAGTCAGACAAAAAACGAGGAAAGTTGCCGAGCAGACGGGCGGATGGACGATTGCCGATCCCGAAATATGATTTATAGATCGGGCGTCATGGCCAATGCGCTTTCTATACGTCATGGGACATGTCACCGCCTCCACCGCGGGCAAAAGAAAATTGCCCATAGTTGCGATTCAGGATATTAATCTTAGATATTTTTGACTAAAAACATTTGCAGATATTGATGCAACATAGCGCATTCACTAAGGATTCCCATTCAATAATAGCCACCACTACCTAGGTACCTTTTCTTTTTGTTGACTCGGAAACAAGGGATTTCTGCATGGCAATCGCGTAATTGCGATAACGCGAGGATACGACCCCAAGGTCGTTTATTAAATAGTTTAAAGATACAGACCACTTAACCATTGGGTACCTACGTTTACGTATCGTTTATCTACCATCAATATAAAAGTTTCCTTAAACAAAAAAGCGTCTCCAGCTCCACGTCAAACTGCGTTACCAATATTTCTCAGCACGGACCGAACATTTGTATCAAATCGAACAATAATCGCTCATATTGTCAGTTACAATACAATTTGTTTGGAAACTTGACGCGTGAGAGAAATAATAACAAATGATTCGCGCCCTAACGCCGCCTGGCGTTGAAAGATCACGCCTATTGCTCTCTTGCTGATGAAAAAAGTATACAATATTACTCAGTAAGATACATTAAGTTTGGAAGTCGTTATGTAATAGATGCTTGCGCACTTATTCCATCCCATACTTTGGTACCTATGTAAGTTAATAGGTTTATACCTACTAACTTACATAGTATCTTATTATTAAGATACCCACGAAAAAAGTGGAGTTCTAATACATCCTAAACTGCAATTTTTGTAATGAATTAGTATGGCTCTACCTACCACTAATAAGTACCGGAATTGGGCCTCGATTAATTTCACTCACACGACGAAACTCAAAATTGTTTCACAACGGTTTTCTATGAGGCCGTGGTGTCACTCTAGTTGAACGGGCCAATTCGTGCCGAAGCATGGCACTCCCATACTTTATTCCATTTTAGGTCTAAAAATGTTTAAGTCATGACTGCCTTGTTGTGTTCAATTTCCGAATTGAGCAGTGTTCTGAATTTTTTCAGGAATCGTGGAGTGTAAAATAGGCAATTGCCTCGTATCCGATATGCTAAATGGCAATGTCTCCATGAATAGGAAAGGAATTTATTCTGTAATTATGTAGGTCTTTACATAAAAGCTACCTAAAGTTACTACTGAAAGTTAGAAAATCCTGTTACTAACGAGATTTTATTAAGTTTTATTACAAAGTTATGATTTTTAAGTTTCCACTAGAAGAGGAGAGCTACACTATTATAATCTTCATTTAAGTTCAGACAATGTCTTAAGCTTTTACCGATGGTTAATGAAGTTCTTACCCAGTTATTATTTACATGTTTATTGTTAAAATCAAAACAGAGCCACCTAGTTTCACCTACAGTATCAGCGAATATCAGTTTATCTTCTGAAAGAAAGTAGATAGCAGAAGAAATTCGTTGAAGAATGTAAAACCAGGGTTCACCGTGTTATCATCAAAACAACATAGATGCCGTAAGCATCGTAAGCGTGAGCAACTGAGGTGGTAATGTATTAGATTAATTGTGTAACACAAGAAATGAACTTTTAAATAGAAAAAAAATCTTTTTACTAATAAATTAGCTGAGTAACCGAAAGACTTAATGAGTTTGACCTCAACACAATCTTTCTTTTTCGTTTGTTTTTTAATGATAGCAATATTCTAAAACATAATTTTGCTCTATGGCAAGCTTCATAATATTGCCATTCTGGCAAACTTCCCAAACAATCATAAAAATAAACTACCATTAATAAAGATTAGTGGTAGTTTATTTGACTGTCTGTCACAGTGTCGTATGGTTTCATCAATAACAATAAAACATGTGTTAAACCTCAAATAAATAAATACAACATATTCTTACCTATAAATGAAACACATATCTTCAAAAATGTCATTCATTATTCATGTATTACAAACTATGTATTCCTGAAAGACTTGTATCTATGGTCAGGAATATAACAATTAAAAAAAATGGCTGTCATCATTTCGCTCAAATTCGCCATTCGCAGTCCGCTCGTTTGCTTTTTAGGTACCTACCTTGATTGATTGTTGCTTTTGACAGTCCATGTTTGACATTTGAGACGATAAATCAATAAAATGAGAATGTCAATAGAATAGAACTTGCCTTTACAGAAAACGTCAAGTGTCAACATAATAGTTAACAGAGGCAGCTTATTTTTCATTATTTTAATAGTATTTAGTACATTACGATTGAAGCACGGTTCCATTGCGACCCGTTGCTTTTTATCATCGACTGGTGTTTATAAACACCTCCCAAAATGAGATGGACGGTGCATATCGAGGGTGGACCGATGCGAGTAAATCATGCAGCGGTGTGCATAGGCGATAAAATCTATTCCTTCGGAGGATATTGTTCCACTGAAGAATATAAAGATTGGGAGCCAATACCAGTCCATGTTTTGGACACAAATACGATGAGGTGGGCACCAGTCAACTACAAGAGAACAGATGTCGCTCCTTTTCAAAGATACGGCCATACCACTGTCGCATATGGAGACAAGGTGAGTGAAAATAAACAAAAATCAGCTGATAGCCGTTGATTTGTATGACCTAATTACTTCGTGGTCTTTTTACTGTTTTAAATTTTGAATTTACTCTTTAAAACTGATTTTGTTTACTATTTTGGTTAAAGTCTCATGTTCGATTTGTAAAATATTCATAACTTTTTTTATTTTTAAAAACTAATTATGGCAATGCATTAAATGGTTATGTTCTATTCTCACCTACATCTAATAATTTTAGTATTCATTATATTTAATTATTGTTTTATGTAAACTGAAATATATGTCAGTAGAATAATATAATAATAGAGAAATAAACAAACTTATGCTTAGTTAATAGATTTGATAGAGATTTATTTATTTAGTTGTTAGATAAGGCCTTAATATCTGAAGAAAAAAATAAAATTCTATTACTACTACCTATCCAACAAAATTTAAATAAAATACACCTATCTAAATTTTTAAATGAATTCAAAATCTATTTCCATGTTCTATCAATTACCAACTAAAACAAATATCCTACCTATCTACCCATTTTTTTTTTAATATGTTAATTCAGCAAGAAACAATTATTATGGATACATACATTCCTATCTCTTACTTTCATAAGTAAGACAAACTCTAGTTTCACATACCAAAAATGGTATTCCATCAACTATACCTTAAAATTAATAGGCTTAAATTGATCTCAATTGATAGTAATTGTTCATGAGTAGACAGACAGACTGATGGCATGAGAGGGTCCTGCTCAAATCATTGTATCCTTGCATTTAATTTGGCATTACAGATTACTAGACGGCATAACATTAATTTTATTCATTCCACAACTGCACAATATGTTACTAAGGAAAAGCAGATAATTAAATTTTTTTCGGACTATCTCTTTTTTTTTATGAAAAGTATGTAGTTATCATTTCTTTTTTACTATATAAATAGATATATGTTTTTTGTATCTTGTTAATCAGCTTTCTCATAGTGCAGATAAGTACAGCATTTGCATTTAATTATGAACTTGGAAAAATTCTATTTATGTTCTGTATTTCTTTTTATAATACATAAATAACTTTAAAAAATCTGCCCCAACTAAATACCACATAAATGAAACCACAGGAGAAACTATAATAGGATGTAGGTATGTGAAGCAATTCTAGGATAGATAATTTTGTCTGAAATTTATTCTTGTGGGGAATATTATACAATTCATATAAATTAAATTATAAGCCCCAGTAAATTTAAATAAGACTCAGGTACCTATTCATACAATACATTTCCTATGTCTATTGTTTATAAAATATTTCCCTATGATAAATAAGATATATTTGTTTTTGAAGAATAGGAATACCAATGATATGTATTCATGTGATTATTATTTACGCTGTGTAAACATTAAGTGAGAATAAATTACCACATTCTTCCTAATACCAATATAGTACTTACATAACATTGCATAAATTACATAACAACAAGAAATTGACACCTGTTTTAACATTTGGTAAACAGAAGTAGAGCACTTAGTATTGTCATAAAACTTCATCTGATACTATTCTTAATTTGTGTACTTACTGTATGTTACTATGTAAATATTAATATTCAGCCATTCCAAATTTCATTAATTAGTTCATTTATTTGTTCAGAAAAAGATACCACAGAAGAAAATTATAATTCACATGTTTTTGTTCACATCATCATCACAATCACAAACTTAGTTTATTTAAACTGTCAAACACCAAGCGGTCACCGGTGACCGCGACCCATTGTTCTTTAATTGTGTCTATAAAACCGGTACTCGACGAGTTAAATGTATTATGCAACCTAGTAAGAGTTAAGTTATAAGAACACTAGGTACCTATTTTTCTCGATCCGTCATAAGTAATTATTCTTTAACCATAGTCTAAGTTAAAATCATTTAAAATAAATGATTTTTTATTAGACCAGGAAGGCACATTTTATTGTCAAAACAAAATATTGAAATATTTAAAAATTTCAGTCTGTCGGTCAGTCCTCTAGTGAAGCTATTTGCTTGTTCTAAAGTGTAGATTCCTATGGAGAAAAACTAGCAATAAACTCCATAGGTTACTCTTTTTCAATCAGGTTCACAATTTTTGGTTACATTAATAATAAAAATTAAATAAATAAATTTTTAAGGAGACATTATGATGACATATTGCCAATTAAGTATCAATTAAATTGTTGAACTTTTAATTGCGATTTTCTCAATATTCATGCTTTTTGTTCTAAAGGTGTTAAAATTTCTTTCTTATTTTACTCTGAAAAGTTCTGGGCTAATAATGAACTTTGCTGTTACAGGTATTCATGTGGGGAGGCAGAAATAATGCTGTGGCATGTGACACTCTCTCCTGTTTTGATACAAAAACATTAGAATGGACTACGCCAGCGGTCTCGGGCATGGTGCCTTATGCCAAAGATGGCCACTCAGCATGCGTCATCGGAAACAAAATGTACATTTTCGGGGGTTTTGAGTATCTTACAGATCAATATTCCCAAGAAGTGCACTGCCTAAATCTTGACACTCTACAATGGAGTTACATTGATGCTCGAGGGACAGCCCCATCTCACCGTGACTTCCACACGGCTGTCGCCGTGGACAAGAAAATGTACATATTCGGCGGGAGAGGGGATTTAAATAGCCCTTACAACTCACAAGAAGAAATATATTGCCCGCAAGTGTTCTATTTAGACACGGCTGAAGAGAAATGGGTCGCAATGAATCCGGGTGGAACTTGGCCTGAAGGAAGGCGTAGCCACTCATCTTGTGAGTATTTTTTATAAAATGAACCAAAGCATAATAATTTTATTTAAGTACATACATTACTAATGATAAAACATGTTTACAGGGCTTTACAAAGGCTACATGTATATTTTCGGTGGCTTCAACGGTAACTCGAAGACACACTTCAATGATCTCTATCGATATTCAATTAAAGAGAATATCTGGCAATTTATTAATGTAGGTGGCTCAGTGCCTTGCAAACGACGGCGACAAGCATGCCTAATTCATAAAGACATTGTGTATCTATTTGGTGGGACAAGGTCAGTATTCAGTTACTTCATGTATAAATTAACATTAGTTATTTTATTTCTGGTGTCACATAAACAATAACAGTTTAGTACCTATTTAATTATTATGTAATTACGTTTAATATTATGAACTTCATTATTTAAGTGGACGCGAATATGTCTACTACCGTATTGGAAGTTTTGAGTTCAAGGTTTATAGGATTCACTTAAAGCTATTTCCAATTTAAATACAAGGCTATAGTCTTGCGTACGCCAATACATACCCATTACAAAATAAGATGTAGGTAGTATGATATTAATATTATATTTATACTTTTCCAGTCCCTGTCCTGGTAATAGTAATCGTATCCCAGAGAATGTGGACAACAATCCAGAGAGATTGATAGACAACAGTGACCTGCATCTACTAGATTATCAACCTTCTCTTAAGACTTTATGCATCCTCAATGTACTACAACACAACCTCGACACTTCAATACTCCCACGTGATATTATGTAAGTTGTTACCATTTTAGATTTAAATAGGTGTATGCAGAGATCTAATGTGAGTTTACCTATGGAATGAATGGGACTGTAATCCTTCCTAATATTATAAATGCGAAAGTTGTGTTTGTTTGTTTATTACTCCTTCGCGTTTAAGTGGCTGAAAGGATTGGAATGTGAAACAGAGGTAGATTATGGTCTAGAATTATTAGTAGTCTGGAGAGTCTGGAGTTATTAATTAGTAAAAGATAACTGCTGAAAGCTTTATTGCTTTTTTTAACTTGTGGTAAAGAAAATGTTATTTAATATGATTAAGACTCATTAAAATATACCAGATATATAATTAATTATGATTCATTAATAATTATGACTGCTTCGTTGGCCGAGTGGTTGCAAGTACGACTGCCGGCAAGTGGTCTCGGGTTCGATTCTCGGGTCGGGCAAAGTATTACTGGGTTTTAAAACAAATCTCAATAGTAGCACCGAGTCTGGAATTGTTCCCGTATGGTAATAGGCTCACCCCCTATTACATAGGGCTCACATAAATAGTGAAAAGTGGGTGTTACATTATACAGTGGCATTATGTGCACCTCTGCCCACCCCTTCAGGGATAAAAGGCGTGATGTTGTTATTAATTATGATCAATTGAGTAACAATAATTTTGGTTTTTTTTTTTCAGTGTGGATATCCGCCTGATGACTCTGCCAAACCGCATCAGCAGGCCCATCAACCAATCTGGTTGAACATACTAAGTATTATTAGTAAATGCAGCTGAATATATTTGGAGCAGCTTCACATAATTATATATTAAAAATTGTTTAGTTATTAATTTATTATGGTATTACATGTATACCTATTTATATTATACTTTGTAAGTTATAGCAAAAAGAGAAATACTTTCTTAAATACATATTATTATATATTATTACAAATGACATGAAAATTGTTATGAATGGTGTAATGTTTTGATTGAAATAAATAAACAATATTACCAAAATGAAACAGTTACTAAAAATATAAAGTATGGTTTTATTCATCTTCCTTAACAATATGTCTTTGTCGTTCTGGCACGAATGGAATGGCGCCTGGTTTGCTGTGTGCCCGCCGGTTGCCTTCTTTCCTCTTGGCCTTCTGTTTGATAGTTCTAATTTCGTTCTGAGCATTCAAGATGTGTTTCGGTACATGTCTATGACGTGCTATACGTTTGACTTGTGGATGGTTGGCAAACTTCTCCTTTAATGAATCTGCATAGTTCAATGCTGTTCTTTCACGTGGTTTGAGCTGAAATACCATTTTCAAATTATAAATATGGTACAATCATCAAGTATGGAAAATGGTAATACCTAACTTACACTATTGTCGAAATACTAAAACGCCACTCTTTTTAAGTCACGCTTAAGTATAGTTCTGTCAATACAAATTCTTAATAAATTGACAGTAATGGTGTGATAATCAGTAGCCTTTTAGTATTTGGGCGTATAATTAGCTTTCTATTTTTACTATACTAACTTGGATCTCTATGCTCAATATTTTTGAAATACCCATACAAAGAATAAGATACTACAATTTCAATCGATAGGCAGAACGTTTTAGTACAGAGCTTAACTTACGATTGAAAACCAGTTTCCATTCTAGTTAAAACACCACAATAATAGTAATAGGTATTATTGTGGTGTTTCTTATCACATGATCAAAATATTGCAATGACACTTACCACACCAAGTTTTTCTGATGCTCTAGCTTTCCACATTCTAATGTTCATTTCATCTGAACCAGAAAGTATGTATTTGTTGTCTAAGGTCCATTTCACACATGTCAGTCTTTGCATTCTCTTTGTGTGGTAAACATCCCTCGAGTTTCCTTTGAGACTCTCAAATATCCTCACAGTTTTATCATAGCTTCCAGCTACAAACTCTCTTCCGGTCGGTGCATAATCCACATCTATTACAGCTGATGTGTGTCCCATATGAACATTAATTGGTTGTTTTAGTTTCCTTACATCAAAGGTGTATAAACTGAAAATAAATATGTATTTATAACTTAAGTTCTTTCATTATTCACAGTAATTACACTGTATTAAAAGCACAATTGTTATACATACTTGTAATCTTCATTTGCTACTGTAAATATGAAGGCTTCCATTGGATTCCAAGACAGGGCATTTGACCTTAGCTCCATAACAACCTTCCTCAATGGTCCAGATTCACGACAATCATACAAAATTACACTCCTATCACTCGCACATGATGCTAGCAAGTTTTGCTCCACCTGAAATCAAAGATACATGGGGTGTGAACCAAGTATAATGAATTTTAAACAAAATAGAAATCATGTTTGAATATTTTGTTTCAAAAAGTTACCTGATTGAAAGAGACATGATGTAAGCTGTCTACACCCCATTTGAATACCTTCACTGGCTCGTTTCTGGTATTCTCCCATAACTGACAGTGTTCACCACATGTAGCAAATATTGGCTTACTTCTATGATGAGTGACCCCCGTGACTACTGACATACTGAGCAAAGTGTTCACAGGTTCTTCATCAACAGAAGATTGAACTTCAGATTTCCATGTTTTAATAGTTTTGTCAT
This sequence comes from Spodoptera littoralis, assembly GCA_902850265.1. Taxonomy (NCBI): domain Eukaryota; kingdom Metazoa; phylum Arthropoda; class Insecta; order Lepidoptera; family Noctuidae; genus Spodoptera; species Spodoptera littoralis. Next base: position 7,163,540 of record LR824539.2, read on the forward strand.
CACCAACACTCGTAAATGTGTCTCCTTGGGGTGTGAAACATAGGGCACGCACCCAGCCTTCGTGAGCAACAAAATTCCTTGTACATTTTCTTACAGCTAAATCCCATAAACGAATCTCTCCATCAAAAGCTCCGCTAGCCAGAACTGCAAGTCTACTAGGATGTTTGGCAAGACTGGAGACACCGTCTCTATGTCCATCTAGGTTACCTATAAAGGGTTTAGCAAACACTCTCTCAAGTTTAACAGCATTCATTGCACGAACATATTCACGCGGTGCTTCCAGAGGATGCAAACTTGGATCATAGTTCCGAGGTACTGAAATGAGACAATTTTAATTAGATACTACGTAAACAAATGTTCATAAATTAAAACAGATATATATACAGTGCCGAAATAATATCAACAATATTCTTACGTTTGTGGATATCCCGCTTTGTAGCACGTAGATAGTCATCTGGATTACGACTTATAACTTTAATCTTCATTTTCGACATCTTAAATTATTTATGTTTAAACTAAAGTTAAATGTTTTGATACAAAATTTTACCACTGCAGAACAACTAATAACCTCAACAAAATACACATGTACTCTGACATACATTGACAGTGTTGACAGTGACACTAACAAAGTACCAACTGTTGAACTACAACGGCACTGACATGACCAAGATTCGGTCAAATATTTGGAAACATTAAAAAATCTATTAAAAGCATTAATCAAATTGATAATATAACAATAAAACGTTAAATAATAATTATACTCCTATGAACCAAGAAGCGAAAATTTTACTATCAGATGTTGCCATTCTTCTTCTTATAGTGCCTCTTCAATGTTGAAGGTCGGCCGTCAGCTTCTTGTATTTCTCCTTGTCGGTAGCCATGCGGAACAATATTGTTCGACAGATGTAATGCCGGTCCACTCCCGGATGTTTCACAGCCACGATTTTCTTCTGCGCCCAGCACGTCTCTTCCCCTCCACTTTGCCCATCATGATCAGTTGAATGTTGCCATAAAAAAAAACAACTACAGATATTTATGTCACTGTCACTTCTTCCAATTTTTGACACTTGACAGTATTGACACTTCCAATTTTTTTACCTTTCCACCTTGTACTTTTTTTTCACCTCCTTTTTTGACGTAAACGTAATTGAGGGAAAAAACGCAAAAGCTGAATTTAGTGTTTGTAAAGCTGTGTTCTACTGTGCGTTTAATCCGTAAGTATTTATATTCGTTTTGTTTTTAATTCTACATCAGAAGGAAACAAATAAAGATGTTTGTTTTCTAATTCCGTGTTTATTATTTCGACTTCTTAAATCTACAAATAATAATTAGAGCTACAAGTTTAAGCTGTTGTTATTTTATTACTGTTTCCACAAATATTTTTTTCATATTTATGAATAATACCTTATGAGATTCATCAATATCTCTGTAATAAAGGCTGCATAGATAAAAAGACATATGTAAAAAAATAATTACTACTGTATTAACTGTAATTTTGTTCAGTGGGTCGTCTTATGGGCGCATTTATTGTAGTTGAATTATCGGATTGGTATATTGATAATTAATTAGCAAAGTACCAAAGTATAAATTTTAATTATTACCTATAGAACATTTAAATATTTTTATTTGTTGTCAAGAACTTATTTTCATTTAATTCTGCACCGAAACCTTATTAAACTGTCAAACACCAAGCGGTCACCGGTGACCGTGACCTATTGTTCTTTAATTGTGTCTATAAAACCGGTACTCGACGAGTTAATAATGAAATATAAAACAGTAAGTACCTACCTGCACAGCAAATAATTATTAAGATTTAGCAGTCAGCTAAGTAATTAAATACAAATAATTCAATAAATTATGTAAAAATCTTCTTTATTTTATCATGAATAAAATCTAAAACTTTAATTTTACTTTTAATGTGCACATCTGCCTACACCTTCGGGAATAAAGGTATGATATTATGTTATGTTCAAAGAAATATCCTACTTTTGTAATATTTTATACTGCTTGTGTAATGGCCACTGGCCACCCTTCCTTTGTAACTTCAAATCCCAGACCTATGTTCTTAATATCATTTAACTTAAAAATACCACTAATTAATAAAAAAACCAAATCAGTAAAATTGTTAAAAGCCCCCATTCACCCATAAAACTTGAAATAAAAAAAATAATATGTTTCTGAATATTTTATGTATAACATCTACAAAACTTTAATGTAAACAAATACGTAAACTGTTTTGTGTAAAGTGTCTGAATGAAATATTTTACTTTTATTTAAATTTTACCTTCAGTAACATTGGTGAGTAAAAAAATTGTGGATAAAAATAATAAAATACAAGTAAAGGACATCCTTTACTAGTACTTTATCATTTTTATATTTAGGTATGTACCTATACATACCCATTATGGTCATTATTTAAAACATTTATAAGTAACGATACAATATGATAATGGTAAGAAAATAATATGATGATATAATACTACAAATTTATTGTGATACTCGTCGCGATTTATTTACGCCAAAATTGTTTAATATAATACTCGTCGCGATTTATTTACGCCAAAATTGTTTAATATAGTCAAAACAATTGACGCTAATGTTCTTTTATTTCTGCCGCAAGTTGCAAGGATGAGTAATGTCGCTTGCTTTGTTAAACTGATATAATTATTATAGATAGATAGGTATAGTGTGTCGCGGACTTTTTTGTATATATTTATAAGATCTCCAATTAATTAGAACATTTTATGGTTCTATCTTTTATAGTTTAGGCAGCAATGCAGCAAACGCAAAATAAGTAAATTTTCTGGTTGATTTTTTACACCTTGTGTCCAAAAAAACCAAATATTTTGCGGAACCCTATTTTTTTCCAAAATAAAATTTAGCCTATGCTACTCGTGGATAATGTAGCTTTCGAATGGTGAAAGAATTTTTAAAAACGGTCCAGTAGTTTTTGAGCCAATTCATTATAACCAAACAAACAAAGTTTTCCTCTTTATACCTCTAATATTAGTGTGGATTATTATTATTCTTTTTCTACTGTCAGTCTGTGAAATATGTCAAACGTTTTTGATAAAGGTTTGACATAATTAGGCCTTGTTTCGTAAAACGTTTCAATCAATGTTTTCAATAGTTGATTTTCGCTCAACACCCAATAGACCTACGCCTATATTTCCCCAAACATGAAACAATCACCAACCCGTCGTGCCTCCAGCAGTTCGACTTGTCCTTGTTTTTTACCGTGAATTTGAAAAAGAAATCTCTCATCAAAAGTCTCACTTCAACCACCAGTTTGTTTGACAAGACAAGTGTTTACTAATGTATGACTAATGTCGTAACGACATATACGCACTCAAACACTGATGTCGTCATTTTCAAAAAATTAGGACGGAATAAGTAAACACTCTATGCAAGGACGATGAAAAAAATGCGGACATAATGTCATTTAGATATTAATGATTGAATCAACAAATTTTCAGTGGATTATTATGTGCGTGTGGGTTACGATTTAAGAAAATGACTATGCCCTTCATTAGTTTTGTTTGTTAAAAGAGTGCAACTTGTTAGCACCAATTGCCTTGTTTGCTTGTCTATAATAGTTACAGGTTTTATTTCATCTAGCCTTTTTATTACTACTACTACTACTATTATTTTTTTATTACTACCTTACATGGACGTTAAAAGTCTTTGCAACTCTACTCAAACCTATAAAATTAACGTTTAATTATCCTTTTTTAAATTGCTTCACTAGTCTACAATTTCTTCGGTAAATATTTCGTCAATGGTTCGGGATTTATCTTCATTTCTTGTTGGTACCTGTCTAATTTTAATTGTTGTTGTGAAAAGTTTTTCGCACCTGCATAGTGTGGATATTCTTTCAACGTACCTAAAAAACGAAAAGTGGACAGGTGGTTTTTTACCGATTGGACTGCCTCGTTGGCCGAGTGGTCGCAAGTGCGACTGCCGGGCAAGGGGTCTCGGGTTCGATTCCCGGGTCGGGCAAAGTATTACTGGGTTTTAAAAAAAAAAATTCAGTAGTAGCACGGAGTCTGGAATTGTGCCCGGTGTATGGCAATAGGCTCACCCCCTATTACATGGGACTCATAACATAAATAGTGAAAAGTGGGTGTTACTTTATACAGTGGTATAATGTGTACCTCTGCCTACCCCTTCGGGGATAAAAGGCGTGATGTTATGTTATGTTATGTTATGGACTAAAAACCATTATCTACTCTTTTGCACTGTCTGATAAACAATCAAAAGTGGTAACTTAAAAGAGTCTTTTTCTCTTTCAATGTCGTCAGCAATTTTATTAAAGCTTTCCTCTCGGTTTATAAAGAAAAACCTTCAATGCCTTACAAAACATTCATAGAAGCGTTATCCCTCTTAAAACTACTTGCCGTTGTAATATTTGGTGTGTACCTTGCTCCACAGTTTTGATTATGTGCTTTTTTACCAATCTTGAGATGACGTAAAATAAATATTTTTGAAAAGCCCATTAGAAATTCTTAAAAGTGGCACATTCAAACAAACTGTTCGGCTCTATTTACTTTACTTACGTAATTATCTTTTTAGCGTTTACCTAAGCTTAAAGTGTTCAACTCAAAGCTCTACACTAGAGTAGTACAAAATGTCGTTAGTACTTTCTCGTTCTTGCAGGAAGTGAGCAATATCTCTAAGACTTTAAACTTTACTACTTTACTACATTTTACCGTCGACTGTACAGGAATTTCATAATGCTGCTAACCTTCTATATTACTTTTTTTAAACTGTGCCCTACTAAGATGAATTTATGCGATAAATATGAACATGAATTTGAATGAAACAAAAAACTTCATGGTGGCCGGTTGTAAATCAATGAAAAATCATTAAGCGTTACCCTAATGTATATAGCACATATTAATAAAGGACGTCATCTCGTCACAGTAGCAGTTAGATAAGGTCACCGGCTCGCTAGCTCGAGTTGTTCAATGGCAGTATTTTGTTCGTTGACCCGCGAGCGGCTGCGTTGGCGCACGCGCGAATGCGAACCGCGTTTGTTCTACATCCAAATTTTCAAATTGATCTCTTTTCGGTGCTATAGTGCATAAATAAATATTAGGTAACTGATTTATTTTAGTGCGGTCTTTAGTTTATTTTCAAATATAATCGGCTTTTTCCTGGTACATAGTCGGTAAGTACTAAATATTATTAAACACGTTTACAGTGATACTCAGATCGACTAAACAGTTTTGAACTTTAATAACTTCTAATCCTGGTAGGTCATAACTAGGCTAGTTCTAGAACAAAGATTCGGAACAGAATTTCTGTAACATTTTCTACATGCCTTACCAACTTAATCACACAATCGTTCATTTATGTAGTAGTATTAGAATACTGTTATTGTATGTCTTTTCATTAAGAAAATAAGTGTTTTAAGCAAACTCTTATTCAACATTATTTACATAACTGCTTATAGTTTCCTAACCGACATTGTTACTCCTAACAACGTATATGCCCTATAATGTATATGCCCTATAAAGACTATTTTAAATATTTCCTGCATAAACATTCCTCAAGTCTCTAAATAATTTAGTCTGTAAATCCATAAAAAATATAAGTAAGAACGGATGCTTATCGCGATTCATTCTAGTTTCGATGATTGTCTTCACAGTCATGCTTCGAGAAAAATATTCAGAGCAGTAGAACATTATTCGATAGTATAAAACGAACATTTGTTATCATTATTATACCTACCGATAATAAAGCGGTCGGTCGCCGGACGGCATCCGTACGCGCTAAAAATCACGTCCACCACACCAGACTCCCCCTCATGCTATTCTAAAAAGAATAATAGGACATGGGTGCGTTGCAACTCCCAAGATTTTTATCAAAGCATCTTGTGTTTGTGTGTGTAGGTAGGTTAGTATATAATACAATCTTTTAATTTTTATCCGAGACTTTGTCACGCGAGTCATGCATTTGGCTCTCAGGGTCCCCAGCCGCAAAAAAGGTTTTGTTTCATAAAATTTTGTTTGTGCAATAAATTTTTGGGTCGGATATACTTAATCTCACTGTCTGAATAAATAAGTGGATGCCACCAACAGTTCATTCCTACTTATTTAAGCTGTTTATGAGCGGTCGCCGGCCAATCACATGAATTAGTAATATCGCAGTCATTGGCCGACTGAACAATATAAATCAATGTGAAATGTTGAGCGCATTGTTGGCCTCTTACGTAATTTTAATAGACTTTAGATATGAAAGAATTCTGCTTCACAGTTGTTAATTGCCTGTATGGCTTTAATTAATTAAAATGAAATGTTATGTGGTTCCTTTCATTTAATCATGTTCAAAAAAAGGTACCGGTTCAAATATTCTTTTGTTGTAAAATTCCCAAGAATTTACTTAACACCAAAATCTTTTAAGTATTATTTAAAAAGGATCGAAATGAACCGTTATCGGTCGTTACACTCAAATTAAAT